>CM031234.1:394388632-395835678 GCA_018340775.1 Taxus wallichiana var. yunnanensis
GTTTTTTGTAAAAAAAAATCTAACTCAATCATGCTTACAACAAAAAAAATAAGTCATTTTTGTTCTTAAAAACCAAAAGATCCATATATTTTTCTACCTACGACACTCTGCAACAACCCTATGGCTAGGATTCTAAGAATTGAATTCCTCCTAGGCATAGTGTGTGTTTGAGGAGGAGAGAAAAAATCAAGGTGTTGGGCTCATGGAAGAAGAAACAAAGAAAGACCTCACCTCTTCAAGATTAAAAAGGCATATAAAGGGCACCATGATAGTATGCGCTTACAGACATGGGTATTTATTTTACATGTTTCGCAACAACGATGGAGAGTCTCAACATGGTAAGATTAAAGATGATGACTATGAGAGCATGTTTGAAAGTGACAACATTGATGAAATGGATATGGTGATAAACACTTGAAAATAGTCATCCCAAGAAAGAAGACTTATCAAAGGTATACTTACGGTGCCTTGCGCATTTTCAAGGGAATGCTATGATCATTCCTCATCTCGATGACTTGTAAGATCCTTCCTTCCTTCCTTTCCCTCATTTTCAATCAATCAAACCTACGCTAGAAACACCAATGGACATGAATGGACCCTCATAAACAATTGTTTTTATTGACAACAGATAAAGAATCCCTACTGATGGGAGAAAGGTTTTCTTTTTGGAAAATATGCAAAGTGATGGAGAACTAAATCCATAATTACCGCCTTGAGGAAGGGACTAATAATATTTTATTACAAGTGTACATGTTACACCACTTTTTCTGTCTAAAATTATTCAAATAAGGCATTACAAATACCTAAAATTGGCACCCGAGGATTTATTAGTCGTTATTTTGCATGACTTTTAGTGTGATTGTGTACTTGGCATTATTGATCCAAACACTTTGCTAATTTCTTGGTGACCTTCTACTTTGGTTTAGAACCTCTTACAACCTTAACTAGCAACGGAGTAGGCGACTCACGTTATATTGCATGTCAAGATAGAGTTCAATTCACTTGAATTATTACAAATCTCATAGACATTTCAGCCGAGTTATTAGCTTACCGATAGCTTTATTGGGTGGGATTTGATGACCTATTAATCGATCTCTATTATTTGCAAAAATAGGAATTGATTTTTCTAAGTTACATACATTTCCTTGCATACCATAATAAACGACATAGCTTATCAAGAAAGACAAAGTGGCGGTGTCCATCTCTCTCCACCAATCACAATTTTATATATTTAGCACTTTTTAGTATGAATTTTTTGATTGGGGAGAGAGTGAACCCAACCGCTTTGTGCTTGTTGGTTACATCTTGCGATAATAAACATCATTGTTGTTTTTACAAGAAGACGCCATTGTAGTTTCTACAAATTCCAAGGCCACTACAATTGCTAAAACATTATTTTTAAGAAGTTAAAACTTTGTTTAAAATTTAGCAATTCAATTTAATAAAATAAAAATATTGTTGTGAACAAATACATTCTTGCACTGGGGTGTTCCTTGAGCAATTATATTATAAGTGCATATGCTTTTAAAACCAAAAGAAGAAAATCTTGATTAAGACTTGTCACCTAATGAATAACAATTGACTTTCATCGGCTAATGATTGAGACAAAATGTTCTCGTAATAGACCTAGGGATATGTTTTCTAAGACATACATGTTTTCATTGGGGAAAACTAGAATAATTTACCATAATAAAACATGCTTGCCAATATAATTTTTGTTTTAAAAAATTAGAGTCTATTTGTTTTAAAAAACCAAAAAAATGTTATATTTTTATGCCTATCAACATTGTTTGCAACAACCATACGACTTGGATTCCTTGGCTTGAATCCCTCCTATCATTTCAATATACCCCGGGTCAAATCCGTCGGTTTGGTCACTCCTATTTGATGTCAAATTGGTCCCTAGGTGATTTAGGAAAGTCCATTTAATCCCCATGTGATTTCGGAAGTTCGAAAAGAGATCAACCTCCACGGAGTGGAATGGAGGGGGAAAATTCAACATGGAGGTGAATTGAATACCTTAGAACATCATGGAAATGATTTTGGAAGGTTTGGAGAAGTTTTGAAAGACTTGGATCGATGCGAGTAAAACGGGGGTTCACAAGCCTAGCAGCAGATATAGGCCTAAAACAACAGTTGAGCTTGAGAAGAAGATTTGGGAGCTCGAATGGAGTTATAAGAAAAAAAAAAACATATCTGGAAAGAGGATTCCAAGACCTACATGATGGTGGAATCATATTTTTCACAACACCTTGGCGCATAGGATTTTCAGGTAGTTTTTATCGAGGCACAAGTGGAGTCTTAAATCACAAAT
This sequence comes from Taxus wallichiana var. yunnanensis, assembly GCA_018340775.1. Classification (NCBI taxonomy): domain Eukaryota; kingdom Viridiplantae; phylum Streptophyta; class Pinopsida; order Cupressales; family Taxaceae; genus Taxus; species Taxus wallichiana. Next base: position 394,390,947 of record CM031234.1, read on the forward strand.
CCACTTTTCAGGGATAATATGGATGAATAAAGACATGATACCCCCACCATTGGATTCAAAATTTTATTTCCAGTCAGGATCATATAATATTTCACCAAGAAATTCCACCGGGAGCTCAAGTTATCATCGTTCCAAGTTACCCTCTCAAAGGCAGTTCAAGACTTAGTCATTTTTTCGGGAGGACACGTGTCAGCACTAGGAGCTTGGCGGGATTTCATGTCCCCAGAAGTCCATGAGGTTAGGTACAACAACCCTTGAAAAATGTGCCCAACCCCCATGTGACCTCGGGAACCTCATGTGACCTCCGGACTTGACATTCGGCTCTAGGTGCATTTTTGGAGCATTCATTCCCTGCCGTCAGATCAAGCGCCACGTGTCGATCTAATGCTTGCCGTGAAACGATGTCCCTCATTTCCATGAGGTGAGGGACATAAAGCATAGAAAAATGTGCCTAGACCCTATGGAGAGTCTTTTGTCACCCATGTGTCCAGACTTTGACCCAGGGTGCATTTTTAGAGCATTCATTCCCTGTCGTCGGATCAAGCACCACGTGTCAGATCCAGGACCACCATGGAAACTGATTTACCTCATGTCCTTGAGGTGAGGGACATAAAGCATAGAAAAATGCACCCGTCCCCTATGATGAGTCTTTTGGTCACCCACGTGGTGACTTTCGACCCCCATATGCTTTAAAGCGAGTTTTCTCACCTTTATTCCTGAGTCGAATTGCCACCACGTGTCATCCTCTTGATCACCATGGAATTTGATGTCCCTCATGTCCATGAGGTCATGGACATCAAACACAAAAATGTGTGCCCAAATCCAACTCAAAAATTTGAATTTTTTTCTAACTGTTGGTTGCTTCTTGCTGCTTCTAACATCTGTGTGCACAGACATCTCCATCTCCTCCTCTGTAACTCCTCACCATCATTCCTCCATTGCTAAACCTCGAACCAGACCTGCCATAGAGGTACTTCCCTTCACTCCATGAAATCATGCAGGTCCTAGAAGGAAAATTGGAGCAAACACAGAAGGAGAAGCACATAAAGAAGAAGGAGAAAACAGAGAAAACTCCATGGCCATGAAACGAGAAGTTGAAGAAATCTCCCAAACGGATACGTGAAACAACAAGTTATATTTTTTTGTTCATTCCTCTACCCAAGGCCATCAAGAATACACCTTCAAACTCTCCTCTCGTGCAACAAAGCATCCACAACGAAGAAATCCCACTTCTGGCTCAACAAAGAAAAAAATCCAATTTCCCATCAAACCGTTGGGTGAAATGAAGTATAATTACATGTGAAGCATCAAAAGAAGAAACATAACATAATTAAATTTATTTCATCGCAAATGGAGGAGAAAACCAGACCTACAATTTTGAGGTCCATTAATGGCTGCCACGCCCAGAAGCACTGTCTAGTCCGAAATTTGAAAGTTTAAAATCTCCTCCACTATTAAGTTTGTGGGCCCAAAATTTCAGAAGGGGTGATATTGGGTAAAAACCCATGTCAAAAAACTTCATTCCACATCAATCCAACTCCCATAAGCCAACTTTCTAAAAATAGCAGGCCTACTACATAGGAACTGCTATTTTGGGAAAGTCATCGACAAAAGAATCTGCGAAGGAGACGAAGACATTGGAGGTGCACTACAGTTGATAATTCATTGGAACGGACATTTTTAACACTTACTAAAAATAGTAAGTGGTCCCACAGAAACTTGCTAAAAATAGAAATTCACACTGAAAGAGCATTTTTGGCACAATAGGACATTGAGAACTTCGTCGGATCGAGGCTTTCCATGAACGAGGACCATCAAACTTCATCTCGGGAAACATCTTCTCCTCCTCTCTCTCTTACCTCTCCCCCAACTTTTCTCCTTCAAATGTTCTAATTTTTCATTGGGATTTGCATTTTTGATGTGCCTTTAAGTCACTTAAAAGTGACTTTAGAAACATAATGTAAATTAAGTCGTTATTAATCTCAATCAACCGGATCAATAGAAAGCGAGGATCTGATATTTATACATATTGGATAGCACGGATACAAACAAAAATATGGAGTTGCAACTGACTATGCAACAACCAAACTAAAATACAGTAGCTTTAAAATACATCAGGAAGCATAACCAATATTAAATATAATCAAAAAATTATATTGTTAAAACAATATAACAACACCCGTATGCAGAATAAAGAAAATTAGATGGTTATGAAGAAATATAACCATATAAACAATAAATAAATAAACCTATTAATATGCAATGCAAAATTAATAAAGGTAAATAATAATAAACCTAACATTTCCCCCTTAATTGTGCATTGTCTCAAGGGATGAGGAGAGGAACTCTCTGAACAACTCGAACTTGTCACGTGCAAGTGACTTTGTGAAGATATCTTGCCCATTGTTCAGTTGTTGGAAAAAATTGAAGTTAGATGTTTTCTTCAACACATGCTCACGTATGAAATGAACATGTACCTTGATGTGCTTTGTTCTTTCATGAAAAACTAGATTGTGAACAAGTTTGAGAACACCTTCATTGTCAACATACATGGTGGTCGGTTTTTCCTATGGTATTCCAAGTCCTTTGAGTATGCGACGTAGCCAAATCACTTCGAGACAGATTCTCTACGAGAATAATACTCGGCTTTTGTGGAAGATGAGAAACAAAGTGTTGTTTCTTGCTTCCCCATGATATTGGTCTAGATCCCATAAAGAACACAAATCCTGAAGTGGATTTTTGTCATCAATATTACTGCATGATCTGAATCCGAATATCCTAACAAGAAGAAGTTGTCATTCTTCTTGTATTCTAGACCAAGATCCACTAATCCTTTGAGATATCTCAAGATGCGCCTTGCTTAATTTCTAATGAAAAACTTTGGGTTCTGCATGAACCTGGATAGATAGCTTACTGCAAAGTTGATATCTGGTCTAGTGTAGGTCAGGTAAATGAGACTCCCAATCAACTGCCGATAGAGAGTGGCATTTACCTCAAGAGATGGATCTGAACGAGATAACTGCAATCTATTCTCCATAGGTGTAGCAATCGGTGTGCAATCCATCATCTTGAATTTCTCGAGCGTTGTCTTGGTATATTTCATCGAGAAACAAAGATGTGATTCTCTTTCTACTATACTTCAATCCAAGACAATAGTGCATTAGCCCGAGATCTGTCATGTCGAACGATGATTAAGATCTTTCTTCGTTGCATCGATCATCCTCACTGAACTGCAGTGATGACTAGATCGTCGACATAGACAAAAACAATCACAATCTCCCCCTTGCTTTTTGAGGTAAATATTGGGATCATATGGATTTCTAACAAATCCATGTTATACGAGATGCTCATCAATTTTGATGTACCATGCCCGAGGGTGCTGTTTAAGGCCATACAGAGATTTCCCAAGTCTGCATACCTTTGCTTCTTGACCATGTACTACATATCCCTCAGGTTGAGTCATATAGACTTCTTCTTGTAAATCTCCATCCGGAAGGCACTTTTTATGTCCATCTGATGGACTTTCCAACCAAACTATGCAGCTAGAGCAAAGATCATCCTGATCATCTTGATCTTAGTTGTGGGAGAAAATGTCTCCTCGTATTCAATGCCTTATTTTTTGTGCATACCCCTTTCTACAAGTCTTGCTTTGTACTTTTCACTTTGTCCCATCTGCTTTGTACTTTGTTTTGAATATCCATCTGCATCCAATGGGTTTCTTCCCTGGTGGAAGATTAACAAGCTACCAAGTGTTTTTTTCATTCTTGATTGATATTAGAGTCCATGGCATCTTTCCAAGCTTTTGATTGTAGGGCTTACTAGACTGTAGAGGGCTCATCAGACTTAATAACTCTACTCATCAAAGAAAATTTAACTTCTTCTCTTGCTTTTCTTTGTGAGTTGTGGTCAGGGGTGGATGTATCAGTGGAGCATCCATTCTTGCATCTCGTAACGTGCTAGTACACCACTTGGGCATACGTTGAATTGTTCCCGTGGGTCATGGTTCTATCAGATCAACACCATCATCCCCATCATCACTTTCATCATTTGTGGGAACATCAGCTTCAGTTTTTACAACTGGTGAAGAATCTACATTAGGTGAGTCTGGAGGAGGAGACTCTGCTTCCTTCTTCTCAAAAAAACTCAACATCTCTGCTGGTGTAAAATTTTTTTGGTCTTTGGATCCATCAATCTGTACCCAAGAGTCTCTTCATTATACCCAATGAAGATGAGTTTCTGTGACTTCATGTCCAATTTATTTCTATTTTCTACTTGGGTATGTGCATACTTGCTTTACACCCGAATACTCTAAGGTGTGCAATAGATGGTTTCCACTTTGACCATGCTTCTTGTGGTGTTACTCCTTTCAAGAGAAACTATGGGCACTCTGTTCAACAAATACACGTTGTCTTTGTTGCTTCTACCTAGAATTTTTGCAAGTCAGAGTCATCGATCATGCATCGCACCATTTCCATGATAGTATGATTTCTTCTCTCAACAACACCATTCTGTTGCGGTGTGTGTGGAGGAGGCATTTTTGAAGAATCCCATGAGTTTGTAGGTAGTCTTTGAACTCATTATTGGTGAATTCCCCCTCGATCTAAGAGGAGAGTTTTGATGTGATGACTAGTTTCATTCTCAATAGCTACTTTGAACTTCTTGAAGGTTCAAAAGCTTCACTTTTCTTGTGAAGACAAAAAATCCACATTTTTCTCGAATAGTCATCAACACAAAGCATGAAGTACTAAAATCTAGAATGACTTGGTTACATCGGACCGCAAAGATTGGTATGAACTAGATCAAGCTTACCATGAGCTTGATATGTACTCTTCTGGAATGAAGCTCTGTGTTATTTTCCTGCTAGGTAGTGAGGACACTTTTCTGTATCCTTTTGAAGAGATGGTAGCCCATGTACCATATTGTGTCAGCGTAGTGTCTCAAGATACTTGAAACTAACATGACCAAGTCTCTGATGCCACAATTATGCTGAGGTAGAGTTCTTAGCCACAAGTGCCTGATCATCTCTATGGACAAAATCAAGTTGGAACATGCGTCCCACATTGGAGGCTTTTGCAACTATTTTGAGCCTCGTGATTTGTCTCGAATCAAACACGTTTTTTCTTTAGAATGACTATCAAAGTCAATTTTTAAGTTGTGATCTAGGAGTTGACTGACTGAAAGTAGATTCTTTGTCAACCCAGGGACATATAAGACATCTGATAGTCTATAGTTGTGTGAACCAAGGGGTAGAGAAATGTTCCCAATCCCCTGAATTGTATATGAAGAATCATCTCCCAACGAAACATGGTTTTTGAAGGTGTGTCCCTCATTGAAGTAAACCAGTATTTGTGGTCGGTCATGTGTCGAGTGGCTCCCAAATCAACATACCAAGACATCACTAGATGATGTGGATGGTTCACTTGATCGAGCAATGTACAAGAAGTCTTCATTATCGAATGTTCTTCTTGCTCAACAATATTTCCTTGTTGATGGGGTCTTCTTTTCTAGTTCCCTTTTTTCTGCCCTTGATTGTAGTTTGAATGTCCCTTGTGAGATTGTTGTTGTGGAGGTCCAGAGTTGCTTGATGAACCTTTCTTGTAAGTATTATACCAACAATATTTTAAGTCATGTCCTCTTTTACAAATTGGACATTGCTTCTTCTATTGTTTTTCCCCGTGATACTTGATTCTGATGTTGGGACTTTTGATAGGAATTAGGTTTTCCTTTTCCTTTTCCTTTCCATTTTTGATGTGAAGAAATTTCTCTGCTCCTCTTCATCATCCTTATTGTGCATGGCTTCCTCTTGTTGTAGTAGGTTTACCAACTTATCAAAACTAACTATCATATCTGACAAGTTTAGTTTTGTACAAAAATGGTAAGAATAAGGGAGAGCTCTCAGAACAATGGGAATGAGAGCATCATCTGTGACCACTTCTCCTAGGGCTAGAAGTGAAGCCCTCAACTCTGCAACTCTTCTTAAGAAAGCTTTGATTTTCTCATTCTTCTTGAACTTCAGTGTGTGTAACTGACTCTACAAATTTAGTATGACATTCTTGTTTTTGGCCTCATATATTGTGCTCAATTTATCCCACACTTCTTTGGCTGTTTTGGCATCTCGAATGTGGGGTTGCACATCATCGGACACTCCAAACAAGATGATGAGTTTGGCCTTCTGATCTGCTTTATCAAATTGTGTTGTTGTGTTGTATCAGTTGTTGATCTGGTTCAGAGTACCAGTCACAACAAGGCCAGATCTCTTCAAACTCAAGTTGTGTCTTGATTTTTGTCTTCCAGGAAGCATAGTTGTTTCCTCTGAGTAGTTGTGAATCTGGAAGAAAAATTTGGGGGCATTGGTGCCCATTTTGCAGAAATCACTGACATGGTTTGGCTCTTATCACTCCAGGTATAAGGTCTCCCAATCTATATACCGTCAGTCTGATATACCAAACCTTTCTATATACGTGCCCTTCTGATATACCTGGTGTACGTGGAAGAAGCTCGCCCTTTCTATATACCTGGTGGTACATGAAAGAGGTGTTAACGTACGTGAAAGAATTCAATACATGGTACGACAAGACGATCTTGAAAGAAAGTGCATGTGATTATTGACACTAGCTCAAAGAAATATCCTCATACATGCGCGTAACTTTGCTATATACTTGGATAATTTCTCATTCTGGATTTATGTCATGCAATCATTCACAGATGGATGGGATGGCTCATAGTGTGTGCATTGTGTCCTTATTACTCCCCATCGATTTAAAGGGTCGATGCCTAGATGATGTTGTTGCAGCTATATTAGGTGTTAAGTGTAGTAGTAGTAGTCATGACGACTTTACTCGTAAGCGCTTCCAAGAGGCACCTTGTATATCTTGAATGCTTTGCGAATGAGATCTAGGATCTCGTGAGTGTTTTTAGAACAAATTTTATTGTTTTTTATTACAATATTCTACCAGTTTTACGAGTAGTTACAAAATTTTTCGGTTGACTATGGCAACTGCAAATTAGTACAATATACTAAAGCATACAATTACATTAAAAAATTGAAAAAAATTGAATGGCAGGCAATTTTTTTGTTTTTACGGCCCAGTGGCCTCGGAGCCAGAATGACCCAATGCAAAAAAACCGTTAAAAATTAGCTCAAAATGAAGTTTTAGAAATCTTCCTTTGGAAAATGTTGCCCCGAATGAAAAAAACATAGGCCTAATAGGAGAATTTGATTTTACCCATAAATTAGGGTTTTTCTCACTAAAAGTTTGGGGGCCTGTTTAGTTTAACTAAGCAGTTTAGTGATGGTTTTTTGGCTAAACACTCCTCCAAACTTGGCGGTTTCACATTTTTTCCGCTAAATCAATTTTTTTCTAAAAAATTGTGGTGTTTAGTGTGATTCGAACCCCATACTCCATAGTTCCAAATCTCATGCACTAACCACTTGACCACAAGTCCTATTTGCATATAAAATGGAGCACATTATATTTCAATTAAAAAACATGACTAACTTTTTGAATGCGACTTGGCACCTTTGAATATTCCACATGGGATGTTTGCGGATTAGGTTTTGAGATAAAACCGGAGTGTGAGTTTTAGGGCTTCGTCGAAATGAGGATCGAGAACATTATCTCTTCTTGTTTTCTACCTTGAATTTATTTGTTTGAACCGCCATTTTCATTACTAACACTTTTTTTTTTTATCCATCGTGTTTTGTAGGTTTGTTGTTTTGTTTTGCGGGGTTACCATTTGGAGATTGCAGTCCTTTTTATCGATGCCTTTTATGTTGTTATTTGTTGATATTGCTTTGTGTTTGCTTGCGATACTTGCTTTGTATTGTTGCAGGTCGCATGAGGTGCTTTGGAGATGGTATGTCGGCGATGGAGTTAGAAACCATGTTTTTATGCAAGTTCGGAGTGGACTTGAATAGCTCGACTTGACTTAGATGCAAGTTTAGAGGAGATGGATTTTGCTTTCAACGCTCGAACTTTTGTATCTATGGATGTAAAGAAAGCGTTTATTCAAAGTGCCATTGTGTATGGCACAATGTGTATGATCTCCCTCCTAATATCACTTCTGGGAGCATGGGCTCAGTCTGCAAGGGTCACCGATAAGATGTTGTTATTGGAACAGTTCCTTCTCAAAATAACTCACTCAATCAGCTGGATCGGTGATGGAATGATGGTATATCTTACAATGGCTTGACTTGGCCAATGTTTGCTTTGGTGGAGTCCTTGATAGAACTCAACTTGATTTGCAACATCAAGCCACCCTTCACTTTGACACGATCACTTTGCTAATTACAACAATGACCAAAGATACCTCTAAATGTAGAGGGAAACCCCATGGAAGGGGAAAATAATAATACTTATCTATATTATATATATATATATATATATATATATATATATATATATATATATAAAATATATTTATATATTTAAAATCTGTGAAGCAAATTTTCTTGGTGCAGGTGCACCGGAGTGCAAAAAAAACTTGCATTTCAAACACCTAGAACAAACATGAGGAGGTGGGGAGGCGAAAGGGGATGGGAAGTTGCTCGGGAGGTAACAGAGGCTCTCTGAGCTCTTAATTTCTTCTCAAACAATTCTCCATCTCCTTTATCTCTTGACTCTCTCTTTCCACACCTTCACTTTGCCTTAGAGTCCAATTATCGCTACGGTACCAAATGTAAATTGAACAACATGGGTAGAAGCTTGATAGATTTTATTAATCTCAATCAACCAGATATAATGAGCTGAGGCTACAATATTTATACATATTGGATAGTCTGGATACAAAAAATATGGAGTTGTAGAACTATGCAAAACCAAACTAAAATATAATAGCTTCCAAAAATATATCAGGAAGCATAACCAATATTAAATACAATCAAACAATTATATTGTTAAAACAATATAACAACACCCGTATGCAAAATAAAGACAATTAGATGGTTATGAAGAAATATAACCATATAACTAATAAATAAATAAACCTATTAATATGCAATGTAAAATTAATAAAGGTAAATTAGCTTCTTATTCTCTTACGGCTTGCTTTTATTAGCTCCTGGAAGATCAATCCACTTTGTTGGATTGATTAAGCCCTTCAAAACCCTTCAAGAACCCTAATCACTCTCTAGAGAGATTAATTAGTCTAACCTAGGTTAATACCTAAACATAGTCAAATCACACTTTGACTTGCTAAAAGCACTTTTGGACTTTAGCCTTTGTCCCACATGCACCCAAATCTCCCTTTTCTTCCAAACCAAAAACTATAAATAGGGCTATACCCCCTCCCTCATTTCCTAAGAATTCTCTCTTCTTCCTAACATAGATTATAGCAATTTGTTTAGGCTTTAGTTTATATTTCATCTTCTTCCATTTGAGCTAAAAGCATTTAATCTTGTATTTCATATCATTAACATGGAGTAAAAGGAAAGATCCATTGACCTTAAAGCCATTAATGGGGAGATCTCTTTCTCTTAACACATTAACTGAATGCTTAGATCATCTTAGGTTCATTATTTCAATCTTTTAAAGAATAGAGATTAACTTCATTTGCTTAGTTTGCATGTTTATTTCAAATTAATGTATGCAAAGAAGAAAACCTTGCTCATTTCTTATCACATGGTCCATTGATTAGATTGTTAAAATCCTTTGGGGTTTCTTTAGAGATTCTTACCCCAAATCCATGGCTTTTACAACATTTCATTGAACACATTTGGCACACCTGGTGGGACACTTATGTCCATCCTCCATTAATGGAGGTCTTTTAGGTTTTTCAAAGTTCATTTTCAAGTTTTTTGCTCAAATCACTTGTTATTTTCTCATTTTTATTTCTAACCCTAGATAAATGACCATCATTTATATACATTTTGTGGGTTTGATATAGAAATAGGACACTTTGACTAACAACTAACCTGTTTGCTCTTGAAATTTTGAAAATTCATGTTTTTTGCAGGTTTTTCACAAGGGTGCGCATAGGTGTCAAACAAGGGGTGCATACAAGTTGAAACCCCAACGTACCTGTTGGATCTGGTGTATACCTATCAGGAGGTCCTCATCATTTACAAATTTTACCTCTCTGAGGACATGCACGCATCCCCATCATCCGGGACGTGTATCCACCTCTTTGGCCGCATATGCATCGGGCGCTAGGCGTGTAAAAATCTATAATAACCTTTACAAGTACGTAGACGTGTCTCTGTCATCTAGGGCACATATTCACCTCTCTGGCCGCGTAGGTGTAAATGGTCTGATTGTGTAAAAAAATTTACAGTTTCTATTTCAGGCTTGAGCGCGTACACGTCGGAACACAGTGTCCATGTCAATATAGGCGTGCCTCTGTCATATTGTGAGCATCTATGTTTATTGCATTAGGTTTTATTAATTTTTGACTGTAGACATACTCGTTGAGTAGGGCGTGTATCCGTCGGTTGGAGAGTGCCGGTGTTAGTATAGGCGCACAGGTGTCTGTATTAAAAATTGAAAATTTTTACAGTCTGCAAAAATATTTTCTTCGGATCCATTCTGCGCAGTTTTTAAGACTAACAATTCAAAAATCAGGGTTCTTTCTTAAACATTTCAATTTGCATAGATTAAAATTGTTTTGTTCTTGGCTTAGAATTAGCTTTGTACAAGTGTGTATGCTCTCTCCTCGCGTCTTCCAAGGTGATCTTGGAGATCAAAACACTTATACAAAATGCATATCAATTGTTCAAAAAACACCTATTTTATAAAGGTTAAAGTAAAACTTTCATGTGATTTTAGTAGAATATTTCACGTTGCGTATGCTCTTCCTTGGCGCCTTTTTGGCGATCTTAGGAATCAAAAGCAAAGTGGGAAACTCTTTTTTTTTTTTACATCAACCTACGAACTAGAAAAATTACTAAACACTTGTTGTCTACAAGACTTATCACTTGTCGAAGAAAGGCATCGAAAACAAAACACAAACCTTCTAATACATGTATTCTTACAAGTTGCCAAATGGTGTGCTACTTGAAACCACATTAAGATAAACAAGATAATTTTATTCAAAACATTGTGTATTGAAGGTTTCGGAAAAGGGCACGTCCCTATCTGCTCAACTGGAACATAACCCCTTTGGCATAATGCCTTAAGCTATAACAATGGGGGTGGTTCCAGAACCTAAAGTAGTCCACCGTTGTGTAACCTCGTGGATGAAATAGGAAGCGCTCCGCTTACCCACTTGATTAGTTTTCCTTATGAGATAGAGTTACAAGTTTTCCCTATCGCGACCCTATTAAAAGTACATAATGGATGCATTTATTGCCCACTATGCTTGAAGGGGGCAAAGCCGAGATACTCCCAAACTAGTCATTGCGAATTTTTGGGTAAATCACCCCGCTCATGGATAACTTTGTGACACCTAGTTGAGAGAACTTATTAGGAAAGCCATTTTGTCTTGGAGCCCACTTTACTAGTCCTTGTTGCGTCAGGCCATCACGAAGTGACAACTCATCTGGAATCTGAACCTTGTTTGTCGAACAAGGAAAATAACCCTTGTGAGTTTGATCTGAGTGTCTTTCATCACGAAACTAAACTACATCTCACTTTTTCTTAGTCTTATTCTTGTCTTCAGATGAGGTGAAGCTCTGCCTAAGTGATGCTTGGTTTGTTTCCATCTTTTGATCAGTACCCTTGCATTCTCATCGCCCATTGTTCGAGGTGAGAAAGGTGCATACATCACGCATTTTTATCAGAGATAGTACTCGTCACTTTTTTGTCTGCATTTACGCCCATCCATGTTTGCGGCTAGGTTGTTAAACGTCTAAAGTGTGTAGGTATGCTTTTCGTATCTTTGATAAAAGTCCTTCCATCTTGATTTCAAGATCATCTTCACCGTTGTGTGTTCGGTTCATCTTTTTTCTCTTCTTGAGTTGATAGTTTTGTTCGCATCCTAGACGTACAATCTCGGTACTTACATTGATTCTCATTTTTGAGGAGATGGTATAATTCCCCTTATTGTGTGTTACGCTGTTGCTCACATGATTAAAAACTCCTTGTTATACATATTACTTGGTTTGGTTTGGCGTCATCGAGTCTTCTTGAAAAGTGTCGATAACGCCTTATATATATCATAATAAAGTTTTCATGGTACTAACACCTTGCTTGCTTGGTTAATGTATCACGGTGACGTTATTACGCTATATCTATTCGTGACTTCCATTTTTAGAAGGTTTGAATTTCATCGACACTCAAACTAGTTTTAAGTATACCTTGTCGAGGGAATGTGACAACATCACATCAGTGCTTAGACCTTGTTGGGGTTCTAACTTGACTTACATATTGGTACATCATTGTCGCTATCTATTTTTAGGGCATAGGCTTGGTAACAACAAATTGAGTGGTCATTACATTAGGTGTGCATATGAGTGTTCCTTGATAAAGATGATTGCACAAAACTACATCTATGATACACTATGTAGTATAAATCCAACATCACCTTGAATGGCTTATAGAAAACCATACACTTGGGGGTTACGCTAGCTACATACAAATGTCCGCTAGTGATGCCTAAAATCATAAAGATGGAAGCCAAATCAAATGAGCAGGATATGGGAGAAAACCCTTTCGACACCTTCCCATTTAGTGGTCACAATTTAGGACCACTCTTCTCTCAAGTCAAGGATACAAAGACGTTAATTGATCATAGCAGAGAGGATTCAGAATCTTTGGGAGAACAATAAAGGTTAGATCTAAATAAATTTGATGAAATCCTATATTATAACAAAGATCAAGTACTCGCAAGAGTCTTGGCATTAGGAGCTAAACTCCCGCATGAGTGCAAAGAAGAAACAAAGGTCGCTAACCCTAACTTAGGAGAGTGAAGATTCATCTTAGACATAGATAATCGTTTTGATGTGGGGTACGCTTCCACTTGGGCAACATAATGCCCGTTGTCAAAAGTGAACCATCACGTAAACCTCACTTCAAGGCTTCACGTAAAGTAAAAATAAGCGTAAAGCTTCCCCTCCTCCTCGAAATTTGATGAAGAAGAGGACCCCTTGGTTGAGGAGGAGATCCTCCAAAACAAATCTTGAAGTTGAGTCAAAACTAACAAACCGAGGCTCTTCAAAAAGAAACATATGCAAAGACAAAGACAAAAACAAATTTAACGAGGTTCAATTTGATCCACATATAGACTATACCTTCAAGGCAGCTCAGGATCAAAGGTCAATATCGCCTACTAAAGAGCAAATCATTCAGGATGAATTGAAATCTATGAAAGATACACTTACTACATTATAACAAGGAAATGTAGGCCAAAATAGAAAATATTCATATGAAGAACTATGTCCTTACCCCTTTGATAAGGACATGTTACAACATCCTTTCCCAAAATACTTTACTATTCCCAAGTTTGATAAGTATAAGTGCAAAAGTGATCCTCGTGATCATATAAAAGAATTTTACATGGCTTGCCAAGAGGCGATATAGCGATAATTTCTTAATACAAATTTTCCTCATGACCTAGGAGTCATGGGATTGGAATGGTTTTATGGCATACCCAAGGGATCCATTACAACATGGCCCGCTAGCGAAAGAGAAATTTATAAGGCATTACTCTATTATATGGAGAGTGACATCACATGATGAGCGATCTATGCAACACAAAACAAAAACCCAATGAGACGTTTGCATGATTTTTACAACGATGGCGTGGGTTAGCTAGTCACTTTCCTTGCGCCTTACCTGAAAAATAGTTAGTGAGCATATTCATTCCTAACTTGAACCCAAAAATAGCCTTTCACTTACAAATGCATTGTGGCTCGAACTTTGAAGAATTCATAGAGAAAGGTAGTCAAATTGAGAAAGCGCTCATTGCGAGGGCACGCTTAAATCCGTTACTAAAAAAAAAAACGTGAAGCCAAATCCACAAACAAACCTAAATTCTTCAATAAGAATAAACATGTTGTTAGTGATGGCATTACAGACTCAAGAGAGTCAAGCCGTATAGACAGGCTCACTCTTAAAGCTTTCACAAGGGCCTCGTCTCAAAGCTCCTACAAAACGTATGTTCACATCCTTAACAGAATCTTTATCTACCATCCTAAAACAATTAGATGGTGCAAAAATGATAGAGTATCCAACTGCAACAGTGCCATATCTGAAGATGCTCCAAAACCAGTTTGGTTCAAAGATCATGAATATTGCGACTTCCACCGTGTTAAAGGACACAAAATGCATAGATGTTTGAGATTATGCCATTATATCCAAGACCTCATAGAGGAAGGGAAGATTGTTGTGGAGTCTCCCCCTGATACCAATAAAATTTCAAATGAAAAAATGGGTATTTACAAGGAACCTTTTCCTGACCATGTAGATAAAAAGAAAAAGAAAACAGATCAAGGGAAAACTTCCAACGACTATAGGATTGTTGCCTATGTGTACCCTACAAATGATAGTCCTTATGATTCCCTCATTGGATGTATTAACTCATCTAATGAACAGATCAACGCCATTCAGATTTTATAAAAGAGCTTGTATTTGTTGGGACAAGACATGCCCGCTTAATCATACCATATCCTATGCCTACCCCTGAGGAAAGTTAGTATAACTTGATAGAGCAATTAGAAAAAACACCTACTAATATATCTATCCTCAATCTCCTAAAGATCTCTAATGCCCATAAGAACATATTGTACAAAATTTTGCAAAATTCAAGGGTTTCCACAGAAATAGATCCCACGAACCTTCAAGCCATGATTGCACGCTTAGACACCAATGATCATATTACTTTTGATCATACGAAATCCTGCATAACAACCCAGAGCATAACTTACCATTATATCTAGAAGTGGTGGTTACCCATCACAAAATTAAAAGAGTACTTGTAGATGGGGGATGCAGGCGTATATTTGCACCTTCAAGCGGTAAAGTAGCTGGTAAAGTATTTAGGCCGTTTAGAAACAGAGATGGGTACTAATACTATCACAATCACAACATATGACAATGAAGAAAGAGAGTCAATAGGGACTATAGTGGTCCCTAAGGAGGTGGGACCAACAAGTCACGACACAACGCGTTTCATGTCCTTGATTTGGACATTTAAAATACAACATGCTCTTGGGATGCCCATGGATCCATGCCATGCAAGCTATTCTATCAACATTTCATCGGTGCATCAAGTTATTTCATGAAGGGAATGTGGTTACCATTTTGGGTGACCCGAACCATTCACACATTGTAGGGCATTGCACAATTTCTATCATGCCGCTTATGAATGTCCCTCTGTAGATGTTGTTGTCCCTCTACTGAGACGAGAGGCTATGAAAACCCGAATAGATTCAAAGTCCCTCACGCCTTTCAATCAAGATTTTCCCTCATTGGTCAATCCATTTGCTTCATGGGAGGCAACATCAACAAAATATGGCCCAAGTAGGCCATTCACTCTTGAGCAGGCTCTGTTAATATCAGACTTATTAGTATCCCCCAGGACAAGGGGTAAGCCTTATTTTTAGTTCAAGAGCACCCACAAGCAATGTCTTAAAAGCGTTGGAAAATTTTGTCCATAGTGGTCTCTATATGAGGAGAAAATGTTGGAAGACCCTACCGGTAGAAGTGCTAAAAGGCACCATGGATTCATGCAATCAAGCACCTCAGTACATCAAAGGTCCTCGCATGATGTTTGTCATGGGCTATAGTGGGTTTGGATGTGGCATTAATGCACAAGGCTGGTTAGAGCCTATCCCTATCCCTCATTTTAAAATTGATAAACATGGCCTTGGAATAAGGCCCCATGATGCTCTACCTTCTGAGAATGATGTCACCTCTTCTGAAAGTGAGGACGTTTCATCTCATTCTGATAGTGACACAGATTCCTAATGTAACCTTTACAAGAATCTTGCCTCCACGAACCTATTCCCAGATTCGTCGGTCCTTACCTATTCCAAATCCATCTCCCTAGATAAATATCCAGTAGCCCTTATATATCCCGAACTTATAAATTGGGATCAACAACTTCATGTGCCCTGGATTTCTTTGAAAATGATGAGGCATTCGCAGAGTTCATGGGACTCAGGGACTTTATTCGGATGGAGACCACAAGAAAGGGTTTAAGATTCAACTAGACACCTGCACCTATTTTGGAGAATAAGTAGAGATGTGTGGATGGTTGAATAAAAAGGTTGTAAATAAAAGTACACCCACTTCTGAGAAACCAAGAAAGAAGGCTCAACGGAAATCCCATAGTGACAGACTCTTTGATAAGCTCATAGATAAAAAGAATGAAGAGTCTAAAGATGAAGTGATTTATCCATTCAAATATGATCATGAACTACCATAGGAGGTCGATCTTACTCTTCCCCCGATCCTAAAAGGATGGAGGATGCATCTAAAATTATTATTGAGGAAGCGATCAACGTCATCATCGGCTCGGAGGAGCAACCTAGAATAGTCAAGTTGGGAGCTTCACTCTCGGACTTAGGAACAAAATACCTTTGTAGGGATCTTAAAAGAATACATGGAAATATTTGCGTGGACATATGTAGTTATGCCTAGTTTGGACCCGAGATAGTCGTGAACAAACCGTTTGTGCACCCGGATGCCAAACCAATCAAACAAGAAGAATTAGAAAAGTTGTTAGCTATGGGTTTCATTAAACCTATTGACTATTCGGAATGGATCTCTAACATAGTTCCGGTCTGAGAAAAACTGTTGGAATAAGGATCTACATGGATTTCCGTGACATCAACAAAGCATTATCAAAAGATAATTTTCCCCTACCTAACATCGACATGATAGTCAATTCAACCTATGGCTATGAAATGTTGTCCTTGATGGATGGTTTTTGAGTTATAACCGAGATACAAATTGAGGAAGAAGATCAGCATAAGACATCATTCATCACCCCTCGGGGGAACATTTTACTACAAAGTCATGCCCTTTGGGCTTAAGAACACTTGGGCTACTTATCAATGGGCCATGACGGTTATTTTCCATGATATGATAAGTGACATTATGGAGGATTATGTTGATGATATCTAGCAAAATCCAAAAGTAGAAAAGAACACCTGAAGTGTTGAGGCGTATCTTTCGGCGCCTAAGAGACTATAAGGTTCGTTTGAACCCTAAGAAATGTGTCTTCGATATTTTATCGGAAAAATCCTAGGTTTCATTATCTCACAAAGAGGGATTGAAGTGGATCTTGCAAAGGTTTCTGTTGTTGCAAATCAGCAGCACCCCCTGGATGTTGATCAGATTTCTAGTTTGATCATACTAGCATCCAGTGTGATTGCACAACATTGAATCCTCTTCCCAAGTGTGGGACTTGCAAAAATGGAAGAGAAATCTCTAGATTAGAGGCTGGTTCCTCAACTCCTCTGATCAGCTATTTTACTTGCACAATTGCAGAGGTTTAAACTCCTAAATCTACTCTAAATTTCAAAGGGACAAGGATAGAAAATGCAAAAAGAAAGAACTAAAACTAATGCTAATAGGTGATGCACCAAAGGAGTGGTGAGCATTTTTTACTTCTGCAAATTGACACAGTTCATAAAATGCAACAAAAACAACATGCAGCACAAGCGATAAGCGTAATGAAGTGTTAGAAATTAGGCAAACAACACCAGCAGAGGATAAAAACTAATCACAGGGCCTGTATTGTTATTTTAACATCAAAATCACTTGCATTCAAACACCTGAAAGGCAAAAATACAGTTGTAGTTTCTAGAAAAGGTCTGTTATTCCACTAAATCACTTCCAAGGTGAAAAAGGGAGCTTGCCATACACAAAAATGTTCAACCCTTTGAAAAATGAGCCAAATCTGGCTTTTACAGTGCAAGGGACGAGCCCAGGAGAGAGAAACGCGGGAAAACGTGGAAGGGATTCAACCATTGACCAAAATGCCATCAAAACAACATGGGCGACCTGATAGACCCATTCCCTGACATTTTTAACCATGCTGGGAGAGAATGCGAGCCATTCTTCATTAAAATCGGTGGTTGAAACGTCATTTATGTTCATGACCACGTGCCAGAAGAAGTTTTTTTATTTTCTCTCTCCAAACTCCACCAAAATGCAAAATTGACCCCAAAATCTTGTAGAGAATTTCACCATATTTCCATTGATATAAAGAATGTGAAAAACCGAGCTCTGGATCGAAAGATATGGCGATTTGAAGTTTTAGGGCAAAACAGGGCCAAATCGGGTCGCTTTGATATTTTTGGCCTGGACACGTGGCGAGTTCTGATTGGCTGCGGGCCTTCTAGGGGAAAATTTCCCACAAAAACTCCACCGAGCCATAACTTGAAAAATACATGAGTTAGGAGGAAAACTTTACCTTTCTGGAAAGCTAAGAAAGAGCTCTATCCAATGGTGCCATTTCCAGAAGGTTTTGAGTGCCTGAAAAGCAAAATTTTGTGACTGAGGCACAAGAGAGGGAAGAATGAGAGGAGTTAGCCACAAAATGAGTAGGGGGCACATTTTAGATAACAATTTTGGTGACTCGAGAGGGTCATTTGCTGCTTTGGATGAAGTTACCGGTTGCCTGAAGCATCCATTGGGCATGGAGTCATGAGTTGTAGCTGCAAACTGATCGAACTTTGAAAACCTCCTCTCTGAGCCACTTGGAAACCCACTAAAATGGACTGCGCAAGAGCAAAACCAGCACCACAAAAACTATGTACAAAACTAAAGGGTCATACATGCTCCAAAATGGAACATGCAGAGTGTGCACAAGCACTTCTTTTACTGAAAGCAAAACTACCTATCCTACTCTAACTGGAAGCAAAAGTGGGCTAAACAAACCCTGCAACTGGTTGTGCAAAATAGCTTCCTTTCTTCAAAATTGGCAACCATGCAACTGATTTGGCATTGAACATGGCTGATTGGATGAATGGAAAATCAACAAGAAGCTGGTCTTCCACCCAAATCATCAAGGTATCAGGTGAAGGCAAATTCAATACCTCTTTTAGTTGTTCTGCATTTGGATTGGAGAGGTATGACAACTGATCCTTGGTTCTTTGTAGCTCATCCTCATGCTTAGGAGCAAGCATGACTGATTGTGACTTCTCCTTTGGTTCCAATGAAGCCAGATACCTGATTGGGCAAGGTATGGTCCTTTGAGTATACCCATTGCCCTGATTTTCAACTCCAAAAATGGAGTCTTCTTGTAGACCTTCTTGGGTGGGTGATGTGGAAGCAATGGTAGGACTTTTCTGCCCTTTCTCTTCCTCCAATGAAGAACATGAAAGATTAAAATCTTCCAATCTTGGTTCCAAAGAGCTGCTATAAGATGCAG
The DNA here is from genome assembly GCA_018340775.1 of Taxus wallichiana var. yunnanensis. Taxonomy (NCBI): domain Eukaryota; kingdom Viridiplantae; phylum Streptophyta; class Pinopsida; order Cupressales; family Taxaceae; genus Taxus; species Taxus wallichiana. Next base: position 394,410,204 of record CM031234.1, read on the forward strand.
GCTGCTGCAAATGAATGCTCTCCTTCATGACAGCAGGCTCAAGTATTTGGGACGTGGAAGATGAAAGAGAGAATGGTGGAAACTCAACCGGTTCTTCTTCATCAAAACAGTCCTCCAAATCTGACAGATACACTACCTCATGGTTGTCCTGATGCAAATGCTCAACTTCCTCCATAGTGTCCTCTTGATCTGTAACTTGATCATCATGGTTTCTTTCATCCTCCAACATTGAGTTTGAAAGATCAAACTTTTCTTCAGCACTAGAACACGAGAGGGATGAAGTAGAAAGAAGAACTGAAGGTTCTCCTGTAGCCTGCCTTGTGTTCAAAGCCCTTGGATCTGTAATTTTCTCCTCCACAACTAGAATGTGCTCCTCTTCTTTTGGATTTGGAGCAGCTTCTCCCTCTTCTACTACTTGAAGACAATCTTGTTCTTGATAGAACTCTTCCTCTAGCACGAAGTTCGTTAAGTCAAACTCTTCGATCTGCTACTCTAGAGGACAAGTTGGGACTGTAGGATCTTCTTCAGAGCTTTCTTCCTCCATGGCTGATTGTGCAACTTGAATTGAATCAGCATTCTCTTCAAATAGAATGCTAACATGGAAACTACTTTCTGAGTAAACTGATTGCTGATCTGCTTCTTCTTTTTGCTCTTCTCTTCCTGCAACAAATTCAGTCCTAACCACCACTTGTTTTCCAACTCCAACCTTTTCTAAAGGCTTAACCATCAAGGGATCTTTGTCATCCCAAATTTAAGAGCCCAACTCTTAGACTTTGAATTTCTTCATCCTTGTTTGGCTCTTCTTTCTGTTGTTGTTTTCCTTGATTGGCATTCTGATTTTTATCCTCCCAACATGGATTTGGGAATGCAAGAGGAGAAGTGGATTGTAACTCAATTGATTTTGCAATTTTTGTGGTGGTGGAGGAGGTAGGAACTCTTGTTTCTTTGGAGGGAATGGCTGTTTGGAAGGGAAAAGGATAGAAGAATTGAGATGGGGTGGAAGACTAGGGAATGGAGAAATGGATTCAACACTTGGGACAACAGATGGAGAGTTTAAAACTTGACACTGTTGAGATAAACAGATTGGGAAAGAGGGAGAGAAAAGGCATGAGATGGTGTGCTTACCTGTTGACAAGGTTGTTGAATACTCCTCTCATACACCTTTATTCCTTCAGTCCACTTTGCAAGCAATGGTAGTGTTGTAATCATGAAGTCTAGCTTCTCTTGAGGGCTGTAATGCCTTGGAAAAGGTCCCACCCATGGACAAGGTGCTCTACAACCGATTCTAAATGCTTTCATTTGTGCTTGAGCCCTGGATTGCACCATGTTTACCTCCATCTTTTGGATTTGTTCCAGCAGATATGCATTTTCTTCTTGATTGCCCTCACAACCAGCATACCCTTGTGCTTGACATGCTTCATATCCAAACTGACTTTGGCACTGCTGCTCATATGGGTAGACATGCTGATTTTGAATTTGATCAAAATGTTGATTTGGAGGATTTGTAAAACATGTTGGAGGTGTGATATATTGCTGTTGTAAATGTGAATTCCATGATGGAAATGAAGTCATGATTGCACAACTTCATGGAATGGAAAAGAATGAAAATGATGGAAAGAAGAATGGATGGAAATGAATGGAAAACAAGTCTGCAACTTAGAGAATGAGTTGTTTACCAAATGGAGTGCGAGAGATATGCTTTGAAAGTGCCTCCAAAATTTGGATCTTTACAGGAACACACCAACCTATCAAAGATAAAGTGGAAGACCTCTAAGGTCCCACCGGGTGTGCCAAAACTATTGTTGCAAATCAGCAGCACCCCCTGGATGTTGATCAGATTTCTAGTTTGATCATACTAGCATCCAGTGTGATTGCACAACATTGAATCCTCTTCCCAAGTGTGGGACTTGCAAAAATGGAAGAGAAATCTCCAGATTAGAGGCTGGTTCCTCAACTCCTCTGATCAGCTATTTTACTTACACAATTGCAGAGGTTTAAACTCCTAAATCTACTCTAAATTTCAAAGGGACAAGGATAGAAAATGCAAAAAGAAAGAACTAAAACTAATGCTAATAGGTGATGCACCAAAGGAGTGGTGAGCATTTTTTACTTCTGAAAATTGACACAGTTCATAAAATGCAACAAAAACAACATGCACAAACTGATAGCTGTAATGAAGTGTTAGAAATTAGGCAAACAACACCAATCAGAGGATAAAAACTAATCACATGGCCTGTATTGTTATTTTAACATCAAAATCACTTGCATTCAAACACCTGAAAGGCAAAAATACAGTTGCAGTTTCTAGAAAAGGTCTGTTATTCCACTAAATCACTTCCAAGGTGAAAAAGGGAGCTTTCCATACACAAAAAATGTTCAACCCTTTGAAAAATGAGCCAAATCTGGCTTTTACAGTGCAAGGGACGAGCCCAAGAGAGAGAAACGCGGGAAAACATGGAAGGGATTCAACCATTGACCAAAATGCCATCAAAACAGCATGGGTGACCTGACAGACCCATTCCCTGACATTTTTAACCATGCTGGGAGAGAATGCGAGCCATTCTTCATTAAAATCGGTGGTTGAAACGTCATTTCTGTTCATGACCACGTGCCAGAAGAGCGTTTTTGATTTTCTCTCTCCAAAATCCACCAAAATGCAAAATTGACCCGGAATCTTGTAGATAATTTCACCATATTTCCATTGATATAAAGAACGTGAAAAACCGAGCTCTGGATCGAAAGATATGGCGATTTGAAGTTTTAGGGCAAAACAGGGCCAAATCGGGTCGCTTTGATATTTTTGGCCTGGACACGTGGCGAGTTCTGATTGGCTGCGGGCCTTCTAGGGGAAAATTTCCCACAAAAACTCCACCGAGCCATAACTTGAAAAATACATGAGTTAGGAGGAAAACTTTACCTTTCTGGAAAGCTAAGAAAGAGCTCTATCCAATGGTGCCATTTCCAGAAGGTTTTGAGTGCCTGAAAAGCAAAATTTTGTGACTGAGGCACAAGAGAGGGAAGAATGAGAGGAGTTAGCCACAAAATGAGCAGGGGGCACATTTTGGATAATAGTTACAACTATCACAGAAATGCCACCACCTACCACTCTCAAGCAGCTAAGGAGTCTACAAGGAAAGATTCAGGCAATCCATCGCTTTATTTCACAACTTGTGGATAAGTGCCACCCCTTTACTCATTTACTCAAGAAAGATGTCACATTCAATTGGGGACCGACTATCGAAAGCCTTCACACTACTCAAATAGTACTTGTCCACCCGCCTATACTAATGCCACCTACCCCCGGTGAACCTCTCCTCTTATACATTTCCACTACCCAGTTTGCCATTGGTGCATTACTTGCCCAATATGACTTAGCCCATAAAGAGAGAGCAATTTACTATCTTAGCCGCACCTTGATTGCATACGAGTTGAATTATCCCCAAATAGAAAAGCTTGCTTGGTGGTTGTCTTCACATTTCAAAAGCTTCGCCATTATTTTCGAATAATAAAACCAAGCTCATATCCAAAGTTGACCCTCTCAAGTACCTTTTATCCAAACCTGCCCTCACAAGCCGAATGGCTAATTGGATCATTCTCCTGAGTGAGTTTGACATTGAGTTTGTGAATCAGAAGTCTTTAAAAGGACAGGTACTGGCTGATCAGTTGGTAGAATCTCCTCTCCCAGGAATGGAACCCTTGTGCTTAGATTTACTAGATGCATCTATGATGTATATTGAAGAATCCATAGAATGGCAGGTTCATTTTGATGGATCATTTACCTTTCATGGATCCAGGGAGCAGGAGTGACGCTCATCACTCCAATTGGCGATGTCATACCATGAGCATTCTAGTTGGGATTCCCATGTACAAATAACATTGTAGAGTACTGAAGCACTCATCGCTGGCCTCAAGCTAGCTATTACATGGAACATCAAACAACTACGAGTCATTGGGGACTCTCAACTTATCATAAAATAGGTTAATGATGAGTACAAGGTTAAAGATGAGAAGCTTATTCCATATAAGAAAATGGTTGAAACTTTGAAGGAATATTTCACACAAGTCATATTTGAACAAAAACCAAGGTCACATAATAGATCCGTGGATGCTATGGCTACTATTGGGTCTCTCTTACGCATAGCACCTAAAGAAAGCAAGATGCCTTTCTTCATGGAACATTTATAGGTACCTGCATATGATATGTTGGAGTCATGTTTGGCATGTGAAGTTGTTGGTCCTTTATCCCCTTAGTATGACCCTATCTTCCAATACCTACAAGATGGCACTCTCCCCTCTGACATCACCCATTTTGAAAAGAAAGCCCTTATTTTCCGCATATCCCGTTATACCCTCCTAGGAGGTAGGCACCCTTTATCGTCGTGGCTACGATGGAAATCTACTTCACTGTTTGGATGTTGCTGATTCTATCCACGTAATTAAATAAGTACATAGTGGTATTTGTGGAGCACATACTAGTGGCATGGTCTTAGCTAAAAGTTGTTGAGGGTAGGCTATTATTGGCCTACCATAGAATCCGATTGTTGAAACTTCAAGGAAGTGTGAACTATGCCAAAAATATGGAAATTTAATACATGCGCTAGCACAAGCCTTATAGCCTATTGCAACGCCTTGGCCATTCTCTAAATGGGGCCTGGATCTCATAGGGAAGCTCCATCCTTCTTCATCAGACGGTCATACTCACATCATCACTATCCTTTGAATACTTTACCAAATGGGAAGAGGTTGTCCCTCTTACCTATGTCACCGTGCACAGATTTCAAAATTCAACATGAACCATCTCATATGTTGTTACGGGATCCCCTCGGCCATTGTCACTAATAATGGTAAATCCTTCAAAAATAAAACGGTTAAAACATTGTGTCAATGCTTCTATATCCAACTTAAGTGGTCTACCCCTTATTACCCTCAAGGTAATATAAGCAGAAGCCACTAATAAGACCCTTGTACGGATTATGGAGAAAATGGTCAGTAAAATCAGCCGTAATTGGGATCTGCATATACATCCGCCCTCTGGGCCTATCGTACTTCCATCCGCACTCCTACCTTTGGTGTGTTGCATATTCACTTGTCTATGGCACCGAAGCCATCATACCTTTGGAAGTGGAGCTTCCTCTCTCGAGAATATCTCTCGAGACTATCTTAATAAACATGAATACTATAGAGTTGCTTGCCTAGCAGAGTTAGAACTATTAGATGAAAGGCATATCAAAGTGCTCAATCACATTAAAGTCTATCACAATGAGTAATGTTCAGAGGATATAATAAACACATCATTCATCGAGAATTTGATGTAGGAGACCTAGTTCTTAAAAAAATCTGAAGAAAGAACACCGTTAAAGACAGAGAAAAGAAAGGGAAGTTCGAGGCTAACTGGTTAGGTCCTTATGTTGTAATTGCAAAATATGGATCAGAAGCCTACAAACTTGCATATTCAGACGGTGAAGAGCTTCTGGAACCTATGAACGCCATGCACTTAAAGTGGTTCTACACTTAGGCATGACAAGAATATCAAATAAGAACTAAAAATTGGAAAACAAAGAAAAAAAAAGAAAAAAAATGGAAAAATGAGAAAATAGTAAAGAAAACGTAGGTCATCCTCATGTGGAAACCACACAATTGTGGCACTGTGGGCAGGTCTTTGAGTGAAAATCAGTTTTTGGCGCTCAAAGAAGATTCACCAAACACAAGTTACTCTTACGAAAGGATGGGTAATCATTACCACTTTTAGATATGACTTTTTCTTCTAGGTCTAGGAACCCTACTAGGACTACCTTTGCCTTGCCATGATCTAGTTTGTTTGCTCTTATATATCTACATGGAGGATAACACCTTTGTATACTCCCATCTAACCTGAGCATGAAAGTACCATTGCCATCTTCTTGCACATACACGCGTGGCATTCTGCCTTTTGTATATTCCCACATCACGCTAGGGGCATCCACGCTTCTTTGTTCTTGTACATTGCTTTCAAAACATGACCTTGAAAAATACAAAAACAATTGGAAAATGATACACAAAAAAATCTAAACATCTGGAAAATTGCCCTTTTTAGGGATAAAGCTACATTTATCTCACAACGTTATCCTAGAAACACCTAGACAACAATGGGAAAATGTGGCTACAAAAACTTATCTTTTTAGATAAACCCAAAAACATTAGAAAATATGTCAATGTTGTCCCGTAAAAACAAAGTAGTGCTTTAATTACTTTTAGTTGTTGGTTTGTATAGTTTTGGTGTACTTAGTTTGTTGAATTGTTGGTTCTTTAAATGGATCATTTGCTTATCTAATTTTGAATCTTGTTTGATTTAAATTATGTATTGCATTACATACATTTGAGAACTCTCATGCTTGTAAACAATTGTTGTAGGTTTCTTTATTTGTTATGTGTATCTTTTAAAGTTCATTTTTACTTGCTTAGATTAGATCTCATTTTAATCTCTTGTTAAGTTTTTTTTTTTTTGCATGTGTTTGTTTAGTAGTAGTTTATTGTATGTGTATATTTGTTTATTTTATTTAAATTTTGCTTGTGTTTTTTGCACTGATTGTTTGTTATCAAATCTATCATCTATCATTTCATCACATTTCTAACATCAATCACTACATCATATATATACAAAAATGCTAAGTATTACATCATGCATGTGTGCTAAGCTAATCATAAAATATTGTATCATCAATGGGGGCAAGAGGGGTTACGTATAATCACAAATCTATCCCCCATACCAATATCATCTAGTATCATCCCAAGTGATAGCATACAAAACTCGAGAAACAACTCATGAGTCCAAAAACAAGGTGGTATAGATACATCATCAAATATGAAAGTAGGAAATATACACATTTCTGAATCTAAGATATGCCACATACATAAAGGAAAGAGAAGATCATACATCATAAATCCATCATACAATGATACATCAAAATGTCCATATATATACATGTATAACTATCTAGGTCAATACTCAAAATAATACATCATCGATACAATGTGCCATCAAAAAGGGGCATGCATCAAAAAGAATCGAGCCTTCATCACAAGGCATCATCAAAATAAAGGTATACACAACTATACATCAAAATCAGCCTTCATAAGAGGCATGTATACAAAATATCTGTACAACAAAAATAATGTAAAGCTCAACCACAGCTCTCACCCTCACTAGGGCTCCCAGGTCTGTCACTGGTTGACAGAATAATGGTGGTTGTGATGGACCTGCATGATGGCCCCTGCCCAGGCCTCGGCTGCTTTGGCATGGGCCGCCTAACCGATCTTCTTTGAGTGACTGATCTCTATGACCTGGATTCTCGTCACGCTAGCCTTTGATCGCTAAAATGAGACTACTCGCTAACCTACTAGAACTACCCTAAAGTAGGATGTCCTATAATACAAGGCCTCGCCACCGGATCTCATCGCATCTCGTATCAAGTCCGGATATCCAGTGAAGTGAGAGTGCCTATGGGCAAAGCATCTCGCTGGCCTATCAAACTACCAATATCAGCCTGGGCCTGTCTCAAGGTAAAGAACCTCTTGATCTCTCTCGACGCAATAACTGCACTTTGCAGGCTCATGCCTAATCTCTTTGTGTGAGATAGCCATGTGACCGTGCTCGTGCATGATCCTCCGGGCAACAACCATCCACACGAGTCCTGGGACTTGGTGTAAGAGGCTCAATATCTGAGCACCCTATGCATCCATCTCTCACATTTGACTCTACCATGAAGCACTATCGCTGGCCTGGGTAGCATGTGCTCTAGCCTAGTCCCTCTCTGCTGTCAAAATTGCACCTGGGCGAGTGCCTGATCTCGCTCTGCTATGAGGGCCTGTACATGGGTCCTCGATGTGTCTCTCTCACCAGCCACATGTAACTATATAACAATGGTTTCCTGTGAAAGCGCTGTTGAAGAGCAGCTCACTGCCCACCAACGTTGTTACTCTCTGGAATATCGGGTGGTGGCCTCTGCTCTGGAAATACCTATTGAAGAGGGGTATAAATCCCACTGGAATGCCCACTAGGGGAAACTCTATATCCACCCTATATACTTGTCTCACCCTGGGCCTAGGGCACTATCCCTATGGCTGATGTGGTATGGGACCCTATCCCCTACCTTTGGCATGGTGGTGCGCATCGGGCCCACCCTCATCATCATCATCATCACTATCATCTCCACCCTTGCCACCACTAGGAGGCCCCACTGGAGGAGGTCTCAAACCGACATCATACGCCACTCTGGGAATGCTCAAACGGTGCGGGAGCACACCATGGTACCATGGCCCATACTCCAACGTAGTGCCCGGATCTCTAATTTGTCTCAGTGGCACCCAAATGGCAAGTGCCACCTGTCGAAAACTAGCCAGTGCTCTGTCATGGGCAATCTATGGTCCCATATCAAAATGCTCTCTAGCTCTACGAGCATACCATCTATCTAGCCCAGGAACATCCTGGGTAAGGCCAAGCTACCTCTGGCACTCGATCTACTCTATATAACTCCCGCATATAGCTAGCATTTTCCCAAGATAAAATGCTCAACAGTAGCAATCTTGAGCTCAAAAGCATTCTCGGCCACTTTCGAAAATGTTTGTAAGGCCTCCATACAATGGAAGCCTACCACATCTCATCTAACTCGCACCTATAGTGGTATGTAACTCCCATGAATGGTCACACATCGTCCCCAGCCGGGACCCAGCCCATCATAGAAGGCTCGTAGAGAGCCCAAACTCTCGGGAACCTAAGGGGCGACTAATAACAATGTGGTCCCACACACAAAAATCTGTAGCAAATGAGTAGGTCCTATTGTCTTCGACGGTAGTAAGTGATCAAATGGAGGTTCCAGTATAAATGTGCTAGAATGCACTGACCCCAGCAGTAGGTCTGTCCCTCCACCAAACCAAGAATCACTCCTAGGAGTCCAAGCAAGAAATGAAGCACCAGTCTTGTCAGGGAGTAGAACTCCACTGACAAGAGCCATCATATAGACCTTTACTCGCCTCAACTCTGGATCATCTATACATTGGGATAGTCTAATGGACATCACGTTGTGGTATAGTAGGAACACCAAACAAATGTATGATATGATGCTGAATGTCGGTCCAGTGGCTCGTATTCCCGATAAGTTGTCCATGAATCGGGACCCACATGATGTGCCATACATCCTCTAAGGTAATAGTGATCTCCCAGTCGGGAGGTGAAAGCACTGGCTCTCGTTGTGCCATCGCTCTACTATGGCTATCGAAGGCCATGATCTAAAGTGATATGGGGCATCTCGACCACATGAGTCAGTCCCGTCACATGCAAAAGGCTCACCAGGGTCACTCTATCATCATCATCAAATTGTGCCTCTATCATAGCCTAATCGATTGTAGTGCTCGCGAGTCTGAAGAATAGGTAACATACGCTGCAAAATCAACGCAAGTGTTAGGCATCTAACATTTCTATATATTTTTCTAAGGAAAAATAATTCTTTTAATGCATCTAACTTACTAATTATTCTTTTCTTCTGAACTAATCTCACCTATATTCTTCTATACTTGGCTATTTTCTAGCCAAATGTCTTTTCTCACTTCATTCTAGCACATACGCACCTCCTTTGGCACTGCGCCCTAAACGACATGTATGCACCCCTGCGGATGCATACGTGCGCAACCCCTTCTCTTTTTTTGGTGCCAGCCATACAAGATGCATACGTGCCTAGCATGACACCCACGTGCTTGCTTCGACACACACGCATGCACGTGGCCATCCAAAACCCTAATTGATGCATACGTGCCCCCTCTAAATTTTTCTACGGATACACGTGCATGTACTGCGCTTTCCTAATGGATACGCGTGCACATACCGCTTCTTCTAAACAAGTACATGTACACGTCCCTACCTCCCATGAATAGATACACGTGTGCATCCATGTCTGCTGTTTTCACATATGCGTGTGCGCGTACCATCAAACCGACACATATGCCCATGTGCATGCATCAAAATTCATCCTACCTACCCTAGAAAACCCTAAAAATGGCATTAAATGCGTAATTAATATGGGGGTTAGGCCACTCACGAATGGTCCATCCGTTGGGTCCCGCATGTACTCCCGGATGCGATCCGCGTGCCTCATCCTCCTCGGTATCCTCACCATCTCACTCCAAGGCTCTCGCTTTCGCTCATGGTAAAAATTTGCAAAGGCTCTGGTAGAAATGAATTGGTTGTGATTGTTTTACCGACCCCGGGTGGGTATATTAACCCATCGCGATGCCCCTGGGGCATGTTTTCTCCGCCGTGATCATTCTAACCTTCTTCTATCCATTGTGATAATTATTTTTGTATTAAAATAATTATTTTTACTAATTTTCACACATTGGGGCACTTCGTGCCATCCAATGGTCCCTTCTCCATCGCACTGAGATAATTTATGAACCTTTTAGGCACCTTTTCCCACCTTTTCCTCTATTTTTCATCTATTTTCTCTCCCGTCATGATAATTATTTACTAATTTATTTTAAATAAATTATTCTCAACCCATCTTTCTTCTTGTGGGTGTATATCCTGGCTCTCTGGCAGCCTCACCTTCCGTTACGCCTACACGCGCATACTTTTAGAAGATATTTGATCTTTTGAAATTCTTCTAACTGGTCAAAAACCTAAAAATGAAAAAAATAAAAAAATATTCAAAAACCTAAAAAAAAAGAAAAAAATCACAAAAATATTTAAAAACAACAAAAATATTGGAAAATATCAAAATGGCTCAAAATTGGTTAAACCGATCATCTACGGCTGAAATATGTGTCTATTGCATGGCACTCATCCTAGACCTTGCTGACATTTTCAAACATTTCAAATAATGACTCGCACATCACCAAAATTTTCAAACACCTACACAAGCTATGTTGCTTACTGTTGCACTGTACTCTGGGGCACTATCAATGCACTGCATCTTGTTTTCATCGTGCACATTGCTTTTCGCTGCACTCCAAGTGTCCTCTATCTTTCCCCTGCATAACACACCTTTCTCTGGGCATCATTCTTCACCCTAGTCGTTTATCAAAACATTTGGGACTTCATCTCGATAACAAAATATTTGTGCAACTATCTTGAACGTTGTTGGTTTAAGTGTGTGTGATTGTACTTATTTCCCTGTCAAGTGATTCGTTTATTTCTCGTATTACATTACATTCGTGTATGTTACATGGAGTTGGTCGTTTTTAGCACAAGATGGTTATTTGTATCTTGGCTTTTCATGTCATTTTACGCTTCCGTCGCATGCTCACATTTTAATAAGGACCCATGAGGAGGATTCTAAGCATTATGATGATTAAGTATTGTTAGCAATTGATTTACGGATAGCTCAATATCCCTTTTTCTTCTAGTTTCTCGTCTTCTTTGAACACTTTTCTTTCTATTTGTTTCTTTTTTGATCATCGATTGAGTTTCTTCATCACCCCATCGACACTCGAGGGCATTCGTAATCCTCTATTAATTTTTCTTCTAAGGGAAAAAAATCCTCTTGTTTGCAAACTTTCTTTGAAGTGAGCGTAGCTTACGCACCTCAAAGAGGGGCGTGTTCAGTTTGATCAATACACTATTATTTCTAATGGTGACATTTCAACGACCAAATTTAATACCTATCTAACTCCGACGACATTTTAGTCATTTTTTCCTCTCCTCCCATTTGGTCAAAATGGTCCCCTGGAAGGTCCATGGGATTTATTAAGGTCCTCCATCACTCTCTAAGAGATTTAATGCTAAATTTAGTCAAATCAACTTTGAGGAATGGGCTCCCACGTTTTTGTATGTTTTATTTCATCCCCTCTCTCATGAATTCTCGACTTCCATGCAATGTAAAAGCTTTAGTTTATATTTGGCTCATTTTATTACTTGTTGTTGTTCATCTTTTACTTGCATGTAAGGACGATCTTAATGAAAGGATAGATTTCTAGGTTGCATCCGGTGTGATTGCCTTCCTTCTTTTCTTCTCCGAAATGGTTCGAGAGAAATGGAGTTTGCTCTAAAACCTCCTCCTAATTGCTCTACCATGGCGTTTTGCCTTTTACTATTGAAATGATGAAATGTGGAAACTTCAAACAACAAAAACGTGTTTTGATGATGCATCACGAGGAAAATGTCCCATCCTTGCACGCTCGGTTTTTGCTTGTTTTCTTCTAATGAAGAGAGCGAAGCAAGCTCAAGGATCTGCATCACAAAACACGTATTTGTGCTCAGGCAAGTTTGAATGTTCAATATAAAAAGGCAAACGCCATTACGAGAGCAAGGGGAGGAGGTTTGTTTGGAGCAGTGTGTTCATGGAGTTTTGGGACATTTTCTATGTGAAATCTATCCTGAGAGGCTCAAAACGCGTGATGCATCTGTCCATCCTTCCCATTGCTCACCTACCTCCTTTTCCAAATGGCATTTGGTATTAAATTTGGTTTGATAGATGTTCAACATTTATCCTTCTCTAGAAGACCGTACGTGTATCACCGTTTTAGTGTAGGCTTTTGTTGTTTTTTCCCTTTTCTTCTCTTTGTCTCCTTGGCATGGTTAGATTAGGTTTAGATTAGCATTTTGCCTTTAATGACTGGAATAGCTTGTGAAAACCCGAAGCGTGTAGTTTAAGAGCAAGAACCAAACGTGTTTTTCTTCATCCGTCCCATCCTTGCTCTCATTTTTTGAGATTCTTCGCCTCTTTCTCATTTCTACAAGTCCCACACGTGTTTGGGAGAAAGGTTTGTGATGTTGTGCAATCACACAGCTGGATTCAACAGAGTGATCAACCTAGAAATCCGATCTGGCATGGTTAGATTAGGTTTAGATTAGCTTTAGATCATCCTTGTGCGTTTAAGAGGCGAGCCTTCTTGGAGATTCCTTTCTCATTTCCGTGATCACACCGGATTTCAGCACTAAAACACTTGTATTTCATAGCATTAACATGGAGTAAAAGGGAAGATCCATTGGCCTCAAGCCATTAATGGGGAGATCTCTTTCTCTTAACACATAAACTAAATGCTTAGATCCTCTTAGGTTCATTATTTCAAACTTTCAAAGAATAGAGATTAACTTCATTTGCTTAGTTTGCATGTTTATTTCAAATTAATGTATGCAAAGAAGAAAACCTTGCTCATTTCTTATCACATGGCCCATTGATCAAATTATTAAAAGCCTTTGGGGTTTCTTTAGAGATTCTTACCCAAAATCCATGGCTTTTACAATTTTTCATCAACACACCTCCATTCCCACATTCAACTTTGATTTGAGAAATCATTACAAGAGGAAGGAGTTTCTAGATTTCTTTGACTAAGGGGTTTCTTGATACTTGGTGATCAATAAATTCTATTTGGTCTTGTTGTTATTCACAAAGTTGTTTCTTCCCATAAATGCATGTGTTGAAGTTTCTAACTAGTGTGTGTGTGTAGGAATTTGATTTTCTACCTGCATTAGTTCTCCTACCTCTTTTCTCACTCCCCTTTCCTGCTCTTTAGACAAATTCTTCCCTAGCAAGATATTGCTAGCTTTTTTACATGGTCAGTGGAGTGCCCCTATTGGATCCCTGGTCGAAAGACCACCACATAAATCCACGTTTCTCGTGCATGCATATACGGCAACCTGTACGGTTAAGTAGAGGTACTTAGATTCCCAGAGTGTTGGAAAGAAATACACAAGTTTTTCCACCAAAAATTTTCTCGCCAACACTTGGCTTGAATCCCTACCTTGGGAGAATGGGTTTGAGAAGGAGAGAAAAATTAGGGTGTTGAATTGTTAGAAGAAGAACAAATAAATACTTCACCTCTTCAAGATAAGAACATGCATATAAAGGGCATATAAAATGATTCAATAATTACTTGAGTGTTAGCTTGTATCTCTCCCTCCCTCGCTTGAGGTCAATCCAAGTGCACCTCATGGTAAGAAATTTGATGTCACTGCTCACATGATTACCACCAATGTATTGGTCACTTAACTAATAACTATTTCAAGTTTCATCACTTATCTAATAATTACTTGATGTTGGTACTATTGAATATGAGACTACACCTCAACCCAAGCCTACTAATGACAATGCAAAGTTGAAAATATTTATTGATCCACTCTTTGAACATGATGTTGTCGAATCTATCCCGAAGGTCCAACAATGATTATGATGTTGTCCCACCTCCACCATCTTATGATAACATGTTTGGTGCATTGATTATAAATGTTTTCACCATTGCCTCCTTGCCGGTTATTGCATTTGATAACACCGATATGGCACACATTTTTATATTTGATACATTATACATCCTTGCTTCTACCGACTACCACCCCATAAATAATGTTTTGGTCGATAACACTACTCCCCACAATATGTACACTTTAAGATTATTACACTCTCTTAGGTACACTAAGAAGGATGCCATTATTGATCCTTACACAAACATTGGAAATTTTGTACTACCCATTATAGTGGGCCCCACCTACCTTTTCTCTTACGTTCTTGGTGGCCTCTTTTATTACATCATGTAACATGAGTCTAGGTTGATCATGGATTCCAACCTTCATGGCTATCTCTTTTTATACTACACCAATGTGTCAAGTTCATTTACAATAATCGGTGGTCACACTTAGTGGAGTCCCATTCATGGCTCTTCCATCATCAAATCTTGGCTTGAATAATTTTTCCACTAGAAAACACACCTTAAAATTTATCTATTACCTCTCATGTAGTATCTCATCCCCCATTCATAGGTATCCTCCTTGGTCACCTAGGAGACATACTACTTGTTAGCAAATTCCTTCTACATCCAATACCTCTCATGGATCTTCCCACCCTCATTCACCTTTAGTACATCTTATGGCTTCTACACAAATCATACATGATCATCCTTCATCTCTTCGATATATGAGGAGCTCATATACTCCCCCATGGAACATGAAATGCCTCTTCATGATGCCCTTATTGGATAGATCTTGTGTTATCCCATTTCATGTACACAATTGTTTTGAAACAATGCAAAAACATTCAAATAATCACATAATACAAAAATATTAAAAAATGAGCAAAAATTTAAAATGAAGACATGTTAGTATTTTTCTAGCCATCATGTTACTTTATACATGATGTTTGTTACATTGATTTGATACATAGCATATTTATTCTTTACACATTCACGAGGTATCTTGAGCTTGATGAAGGGAACTCACATATTGTTACCCGATGATAGGAGCTAACTTTTTTCCTTACACTACTCTCTTAGGGGCATGACTCAACAATTTTACAGGTGTTTTTGTTTCATTATATGTTACTTTACACCTTCCTCCTCAATGATTTTTACATAAATAGTTTTTCGTAATATCTATTGGATCAATGGAATTACCACGCTTTTTTACAAAGGCTAACTTCTCTCATCATTGTTATTACTATTAATAGTTGATATACTTGTTTTCTATACCATATAAACCACACCAAGGGCCATGTTTCACTTTTTCCCAATGCACACATAAGTTATATTCAACCATAACCACCTAATGGTATGTTGTCCTTCGTGCTGAGTTGAAGGAAGCTTGAAACAAATTACTTTTACAACAATTGTGTCATTTGTTAAGCCTGTTATCATTTAGCTCACAATCTTATAAGATAGAGTGATATTTTAATAACATCCGTGAACTAAAACAATACTATCGATGGTTTTTTATTTCTAATGACTATTCTTGCACTAACCTTTTTATGATTTTCTTTTTAAAGAAGTGTGGTAGAATCACAAAGTAGGTAGTTGAACTAGGGTTTGTGAGTAAGGTGAAAAATAAAGGAGAAAAAGGCAAAGGATACACCTAGGTTATCATTACCACAAAAATACGTAGGAAATACCGAATGTGTGACATGAATTTGTGAAGCCTCTTGTAAATCATTTAAGTCTAAGAATGACATGTGTGAATAAACACAATATGCAATTCTCCGAAAAGGAAAATAATAAATCAAGAAATCAACAAAGAGAGCTTAAAAAAGTGCCTAAGTTTTGAAAGACAACAATATAATTCAAGAAGACAATGGGTCATAAGGAAGAGAAGGGGAAAATACGTGAAAACTAGGCCAAGTTGAAAAGAAAACATGCTAAGTGTGCACTTAATTGCTTCACATAAAGCTTGTTTTTACATGTTTTTGGATTTGACAGTGACCAAAATTGGTCGTGAAGTGACCGACATCATCGTAAAGTGATTGGTATTAGTAAGTTATCAACTAGCATGGGTCGTGAAGTGACCGGCATTCGTCAAGCAAGAATCGACATCACCAACCTGTGCGATGGTGCTTTTTTTTGGCCGAGAATTAGAATAAATATTTTTCTTTAAAGATGATTTCTTGATTGTAAAAGCATAGTTAGTTTCCTAGAATAGATATATATGCATGTATGCATTGTATGAGGGTATGAGAGAAGAAAATAGCAATTGTTTGCATGTTAGTTTTCTTGGTGAGCAAGAAAGAGTAGCTAAGTGAGGGAAAAATATTGAACATCCTGTGAGGTGTTGGAAGACAACAAATATTCATTGTATTTCCTCTGTAAAGCACTGAATAATAATTTTGGTCATTTCTTGGTGGACGTAGCCCACACTAGGTGAACCACGTTAAATTTGGTGTTATATTTCTCTTGTTTATTTTATCTTCTAGTTTATTTCTACATTCATTGCTTGTATGCTTTATCTAATTTTAGATCTTGTGTAACACTGTTATATGGTTAAACCCCAACAATTGGTATCAGAGCTTTGTTTAGAGGTTTTGTGTGTTGATAGGATTTACTCATAGAGGGTTTTCTGATTGAGTGGGAGTAGAGCAATGGAAGAAGATAGTAAATACCGAGTAGAGAAATTTGATGGTCGTAATTATCAACTATGGAAGATGCAGGTGGAGGATTATTTGTATTAGAAGGATCTATACTTACCGTTGGATGAGCATGCATAACTCTGGTCACAATGATCGATGAAGAATGGAAGGTTCTTGAATGAAAGGCTCTAGGATTATAAGATTCGAGCTCGACAACATGATGGCTTCAAATTTTACATATGCAAAAACCATGGTAGAGTTGATGAAATCTTTAGCAAATTTGTATGAAAATCCTAGTGCTTTGAATAAGGTTTATTTGATAAAAAAATTGTTTAATTCTAAGATATAAGAAGGTGGATCTGTATCTAATCATTTAAATGATTTCCGGTCTATTGTAAATCAATTAAAATCGATAGAAATTCCGTTTGATGATGAAGTGAAAGAACTTTTATTCTTATGCTCTTTGCCAGATAGTTGGGATAACTTGGTAATGGTTGTTAGTAATACAACATCTTCTTCTAAAGGTTTGAAATTTGATGATGTGGTTAGTGTAATCCTTAATGAGGAAATATGCAGAAAATCTCAGGAGAAGCATCATCTGGAAACACTTTAAATGTAGAAAGAAGGGGAAGATCTAAGGAGAGATCATCAAAGAGCAAGAAGAATGGAGATCAAAGTCAAGAAATGGCAGATCTAGATCCAAGTACAAATATTTACTTTGTTGGAATTGTGGAAAGAGAGGACACGTAAAGGAGTGTTGGTCTAAGGAAAACAAAGAGAATACATCATAAAAAGGTAAAGAAAAAGGTAAATAAGAAAATGTTGAAAGTGAGGTAAAGCAAGATGCCCTTATTCTCTTCGTGGATAATAAATTAGAATCTTGGGTTTTAGATTGGAGTTTCTTTCCATGCTACCCCTAATAAGGGTTATCTTAGAAATTATGTTCAGGGTGATTTTGGACAAGTTTATTTAGGAGATGATGAGCCATGCAATATTACTAGTAAAGGTGATGTTCATCTAAAGCTGCATAATGGAAATCCATGGGTATTGAAAGATGTGAGGCATGTGCCAAGCCTTAAGAGAAATCTAATATCTCGTAGGGAAACTAGGTGAATTTGGATGCGTGGTTACATTCACAACTAATTCTTGGAAGGTTACCAAGGGATATCTTATTGTGGAAAGAGGTAAGAAGGTAGGAAATTTATATTTGTCTACCTATGTTACTAATTCCTTTTTCGTGATATCTACTACAAATTCAGATGCAACCATGTGGCATAATTGACTAGGCCATATGAGTGAAAAAGGAATGCAGATCCTAAAGGCTAAGGGTAAGTTATCATATTTGAAATAATTAGATCTTGAATTTTGTGAGAATTTCATATTTGAAAGGCAGAAGAGAGTGAGATTTCTCAAGGTTGGGTCAACAAAGAAGGAGAAAGAAATTGGAGCTTGTACACTCAGATGTGTGGGGACCAGCTCAGTAGCTTCTATTGGAGGATCCCAATATTATGTGACTTTCATTGATGATGCCACAAGGAAGGTATGGATTTATTGTATTAAGTGTAAATCTGATGTTTTTGAGACTTTTAAAAGGTGGAAATCCCTTGTGGAAAATGAAACAAACTTAAAATTAAAGTGCCTTAGATCTGACAATGGTGGTGAGTACTACAGCAAGGCTTTCAATGATTATTGTTCAGTGAATGGAATATGAAGAGAAAGAATGGTTCCTAGAACTCCATAGGAGAATGGAGTTGCAGAAATAATGAATAAAACAATCATGGAATGTGCTAGAAGTATGAGGATACATGTCGGTTTTCCTTTGAATTTTGGGCGAAGCAATGGATACAACAATGTACTTGATCAACCATGGGCCTTCAACAACACTGGATGGTGGAATACCAGAAGAAGCTTGGTCTGGAAAAGAGGTAGATTTTTATTTTCTTAGATTTTTTGGCTCAAAAGCTTTTGTGCATGTTGATAGGGAAAATAGGAAGAAGTTGGATGCTAAATCTAAGAGATGTACTTTCATTAGTTATGGATCTAGTGATTTTAGATATCGTTTTTAGGATTTAGAAGATTCTAAGATTATTAGGAGTCATGACGTTGATTGGAATGAAAAAAGAATGTACATGGATCATGTTTTGGTGCCTAAACATGAACAAAGTTGATGAGATTTTGAAGTAAAATAAACTTTTAGATCTAAAACAGACATCCACATACACCAGCGTCAGTTCTCTAAGCCGGTTCTAGTCAAAGCTAATCGGTATCGCAAACAAGATCATGTTCATAACAGATAATTACCTGGAACATGTGTCAATACTCATCGAACCGGTGGGTGAGGTGAGCAACCGCAATCGATCGACAGATAGAGGAACCATAATTGGTTACAAAACCACGGTCGGTATCAAAAGACCAGCGTTGGTCACTGACAGAGATTGACACAAACATACAACAAGCACAGAATGATCCCCAAACACCCCAGATCTTAGTGAGAAGGTCACAAAGAGTAAGTAGACCTCCAAAGAGATTTTCACCTTCCTTTTCTTATTTATTATTGATTGATAGTGGTGAACCAAAAATATTTGAAGAAGTAATGCAGGTAGATACCCACATGTAGTGGGAGCATGACATGGATGAGGAGATGGACTCCTTAGAACAAAATTAGACATGGGATTTGGTCAAGTTGCCAACAAGTAAGAAATCACTACATAACAAATGGGTTTACAGGATCAAGGAAGAAGAGGGTGGACTAAAAAGATACAAGGTGAGGCTTGTGGTAAAGGGATTTGCACAAAAAGCAAGTATTGAATTTGATGAGATTTTTTCTCCTGTAGTTAAGATGAATTCTATTCGTATTGTTCTAAGTTTGGTTGCAATAGAATATTTGCATTTAGAACAACTTGATGTTAAGACAAATTTTCTTCATGGTGATTTGGAGGAAGAGATTTATATGTAGTAGTTACTTGGTTATGAATTCAAGGGTAAGGAGAAACTTGTGTGTAGATTGAAAAAGAGCTATATGGGCTCAAGCAAGCTCCAATGCAATGGTATTTGAAATTTGATAGTTTTATACATGAGCATGGTTATATGAGATGTGAATCGACCATTGTGTTTATTTTAAGAAGCTTGAAAATGGGAGCTATGTTATTTTGTTACTATATGTGGATGATATGTTGATTACAGGATCTAGTATGCAGGACATTGGTAAACTTAAAGAAAGGATAGCTCACACATTTTCAATGAAGGATTTGGGAGCTGCAAAAGAAAATCCTTGGCATGCAAATTCACCGAGATAGAAAAAACAAGAAGTTGTATTTGTCTCAGGAGGCTTATATCAATAAGGTGTTGGAAAGGTTTAACATGCAAGATTTAAAACTTGTTAGTACACCTATGGATGGACACTTCAAATTGAGAAAAGATCAATGTCCTTCATCACACGAGGAGGTTGAGTACATGACATGTGTTCCCTATGCTTCAATAATAGGAAGTCTTATGTATGTCATGGTTTGTACTAGACTAGACATTGCACAGGAAGTGGGAGTTGTGATCAGGTTTATGGCTAATCTAGGTAAAGAACATTGGAAAGTAGTCCAATGGATTATCAGGTATTTGAGAGGGACATCCGCATGGAGTTATGCTATGGAGGGCTAGATACATTTTTACGTGGCTATGTTGATTCAGATATGGTAGGAGATTTGGATGACAGGAGGAGCACCACTGGATATGTTTTCACAATAGGTGGAATGACAATTAGCTGGATTTCGAGATTACATAAGGTTGTGGCTTTGTCTACTACAAAGGTGGAGTATGTTGCAGCTACAAAAGCTAGCAAGGAGATGATATGGATGAGTAGGTTAATGAAAGATTTGGGTAAGGAGCAAGAGGATTGCATATTATACAATGATATTTAGAGTGTGATCCATCTGGAAAATAACTCAACATTTCATTCAAGAATGAAACACATTCAATTGAGGTATCACTTCATACGACAAGTGTTGGAGGATGGGAAACTAAAGTTAGAGAAAATCCATATGGATGAGAACCCTGCAGATATGCTAATGAAGCCATTAGTAAAGGAGAAGTTGGAGCTTCACTCCACTTTTGTTGGTCTTCGAGTTTGAGACTTGAAGAGGAAGAAACATGCTAAGGAAAAGGATCCAAGGATGATGATGTACAATACAATAGTTCAAAAATTGATCTCCAAGTGGGAGATTATTGAGTGTGGATCTTAATTGCTTCAAAAATCTTGTTTTTACATGTTAGTGGATTTCAAAGTGACCGACATCAATCAAGAAGTGACCGACATCGGTCAAACAATGAATGGTATTGGTCATTTATTAACCAACATGGGTTAGGAAGTGACTGGCATCAGTTAGGCAATGACCAACATCGGTCGTGCAAGTAAGAATTTGTATCGATCAACGTATGCGATAGTGATTTTTTTGGCCAAGAATAAGAATAAATATTTTTCTTTAAAGATGATTTCTTGATTGTAGAAGTATATTTAGTTGCCCGTAAATAGATATATATGCATGTATGCATTGTATGAGGGTTTGAGAGAAGAAAAATACAATTGTTTGCATGTTAGTTTTCTTGGTGAGAAAGAAAGAGTAGTTGAGTGAGGGAAAAATATTGAACATCCTATGAGGTTTTGGAAGACATCAGATCTTCATTGTATTTCCTTTGTAAAGCACTGAATAATAATTTTGGCCATTTCTTAGTGGATGTAGCCCACACTGGGTGAACCACATTAAATATGGTGTTATCTTTCTCTTGTTTATTTTATCTTCCGGTTTATTTCTGCATTCATTTCTTGTATGCTTTATCTGATTTTAGATCTGCAGGCAACACTGTTATATGGTTAAAACCCAACAAAACCAACAAACAAAAGTTAGGGCAAAATAAAACAACAAGAATGGGACTAATAGATAGATACATATTTTAATAATGTCGAAAAGTGTTTTTGCAACATACTTGGGGATAAATTTTTTAGACATCCATGTTTGTGCTTGGGACAATGGGCATAATTTTCTCAAAAGAAATTCTAACTCAATCATGCCTACAACAAAACATTAATTCATTTTTGTTCTTAAAAACCAAAATATCCATATATTTTTCTACCTACAGACACTACCGCAACAACCCTATGGCTAGGATTCTCTGGATTGAATTCCTTCTAGGTATAGTGTGTGTTTGAGGAGGAGAGAAAAAAATCAAGGTGTTGTACGATGAAAGAAGAAACAAATAAAGACCCATCTCTTCAAAGATTAAAAAAAGGCATATAAAGGGCACCATGATAGTACATGCTTATGAACATGGGTATTTATTTTACATGTTTCACAACAATGATGGAGAGTCTTAACATGGTAAAACTAAAGGTGATGACTACGAGAGCATGTAGTGAAAGTGACAACATTCAATGAAATGTATATGGTGATAAACACTTGAAAATAATCATCCCAAGGAAGAAGACTTACCAAAGGTATACTTTTGGTGCTTTGCACATTTTCAAGGGAATGTTATGATCATTCCTCATCTCTAATGACTTGTAAGATTCCTCCTTCCTTTCTTTCCCTTATTTTAAATCAATCAAATTGTTGGAGTCTAGTACTCCCTTAGCTTATGATGCATGTCATTACTAGATTAGTTGCATACAAGTTTTCCCTACTACCATGTCAATCATATCACACTTAGAAAACCTAAAACTTGCTCACCAAGCGTAAGAGGTTTCTAGTCCCAATACACACCCAAAAATACATGATGCAATAGGAAAGAATGAGAAATGTCTTCTATGACAAGGAAAACCTTCTCCAAAGTGTAATATTGAAGCCCGATCCTCCCCCTCTCCTTTTTATGCTTGTTATGACTTAGTTTGTCCTCTTTTTCATTTTTAGAAGTTCATTTTTATCATCGAGCCACTTTCCAACCCCTTTTGAGATTCTTTGTTTGTGAAAATTGTATAACCACTGTGGCGGTTGCAAAACCACCCCTTTGTCAACAATGGCAGCTTCAGACTCTTCCAATCTAAAAATTAAAACACACTTTTTTAACGTGTGTTTTGATTTCGGGCATGATTTTCTCCTTCGTTTCTCAACCAATTTGTCTATTTTTAGGCTTGTTAGATTCATATTGAATTTATCTTCTTCATTTACTAAGTTTAGAAAGTTGACTACCTCTTATGTGGATGATTTATCACTTCTTGATCGATACTTGTAAGATGGATTTCTTACGCCAAGTTTTACCCGTATGATGGGTTGGATATTTTACATTTTTGGTGAAGTGTTATGTTGCTGAAATATGGAGAGGGACTACATAGATAAACCAATGCTTTCACTAAGTTTTTACCTTTTTTCTCATGCTCAGCCATCTCTTTACTAAGCCAACCACAACCAAGTTGTTGTTTTCTTTGTTACACCAACATTCTCACATCTCGAGATCAACTGGACATCATCCCGGAAATGGACATATAATTGAGGAGACACAAATGCATTTCATATTTGAGAAGCTATCACAGAGAAATAGTAACCAGGTTGGAGGTGTACTTGAATTATTTTAAATCTTCACATAGTTCTATTTATTGCAATTAGAAGAAATAATTTATTTAGATTTGTAGAAGTGGAAGATTTCATTACTTCCGTGTACATGCTTTTGTCATGCATTATTCACAAAACACTTCTTGCATAAATATTTTGTTAATACCCTATTCCCGCTTATCATTGTGGATATGTACGAGAAAAAGGTTGGAGGAAGAAATAGTGCCGAGAAATCTTTTTATTTCTTTAATTTTATTATGTCCCGATTTAACAAAGAGCTCTACTAGGGAAGGTTGCACAATGAATAAGAAAATTGCTTCTGAGAAGCTTTTATTTTCTTGAGAGCCTGAGGTAGAAGGTGGTAGGGAGAAGTTCTATTTTATTTAAATATGAAATATCTTCTTGGTTCAAATCAAGTTGCACATAGAGGAAACCAAATCGTCGCCTCTATTTAGATTTAATTCATTTCCAAAGGCAATATAGATTTGTTTTGATTCATAAATAATGTAGATGTTGTTTATTTAATTTAATTTCTTGTGTCTGTCTATAGAATTGTTTATTTATTTATTTTATTTAATATTGGAAAAACACAAAAGTTTTTAGGAACTTAGTTTATTTTAATTGTTTTGTTTCATTTGAAAAGCTTCACTTAAAAATACAAAAAGAAAGAATTAAAATAGTTAGTGTATTTGCTTTATTTAAGCATAGTGAACATAGTTTAATTAATTAAAAGGTAATTCGATTGTCTTTTATTTAATTTAAACTCATTTACATTACTTATTTAAAGTTAGGAACTTAAAATAGCTTAAAGATTAAAAAGAACACAACACCCCATTCCTTAGTGGCTTAGATTACTTGCCTTAGTCCTTAGTCCCCATTTTTAATCGATTGTATGAATTCTTGCACCTTGCTCATGAATTGGTGTCTCATATGACCATTCTGGGATACCTCGAACCTCGTAGAAATATTTTTGAACCAATTATTAACCCGCCAGAATTGACCGATACCAAGGGGACATAGATTTAGGTCCGCAGCATTAGTTTTTAGATCAACCCCTTTTCCACAAAAATTATCAAACATATTGATGCTCTCAACAAACAATCAAATATAGTTGAACAACACTAGGATGATCTAGAAAATAGGGTTAGGTGACAAAACCTTAGTTTGCCTTTAAAACATCCCCTCGTTTCTTGGATGATACTCTCTAGAGAGGTATATTTGGAGGCGGTGGGAAATTCCATCAAGTCCGACAATGGTCTCACCGACATTGATCAATAACTACGGACAACTATCATCCTCAACCACAAGATCACCCATTTAGAGGTTATGTGAGCATTCATTATCCTTGACGAGAAAGCTAATAACTTGCAAGTTGAGCGCTTACATTTTGCTAGATCCCAAATCCTTGAATCATCACCATTTCTCGACTGTCTTATCTATACCACATATACCCATCACATCTTCACTTCATTTCTCATATTTCGAGATGTCTCAACATGACCTCATGAAGTTGAGTGCACTTAGAATAATGTGTTGTTTTTCCAAAGTGTATAGTCCCATCATAGTTTAGCAAGAGTGAAGTGAATTGACTTGTTAATTTAAAAATTAGATATGTGGTTGTAATACATTACAATGAAACAAGACCATGCATAAACCAAACACATTGCTCCAAATATTAATTTTTGTGCAGTTACAAGTTCCAACTATATGGTAATCCAAAAACCCAAGTATAAGTCATTCACACCTTAGTCTCCTAGCTCACTCACCAGTTCTATCTCTATATTAGACCCCTTCATGGGTATTTATACTAGTGGGAAATTGTCCTTCACTAGTCTTATAAAGGCTAATAATAGCCTTTGAGTTTACAACTTCAGTTAACTACTACACTTAGTTGGTTAGCCAAAATTATCCTTTTACTGCTTTCAACCTACGTTGCATATTGATTCTATATATAAGATGCTACTATATTTAGCCTTATCCAATCCCTCTGCCGAGTTCATGTAGATGCCGAGAACTATAGTTTAAATCCACTTTCGTAATCGTATTTATCATTATCCTCTCGCTACTCTACATGCCTCTTTCCTATGATCTTATCCTTTACTACATGATCCTCTTTGTGATTTCTCCTGTGCAGCTCCACTATTTATTTTATGCACATGCTTCCTTCATCGAGTTTGAGATGTAGTGCAATGCTCACTTTGTAAGTCCACCATTTTGGTAGATGAGGTCAGACCGACCCCTTCATATGCATTATTCTTTTTAGGGTTTGATGCTTATTTTGGGGTCTTACAGGTATTTCTTTCATCTTGGAGTATTGGTGACATCTAGTGTAGGACATCAAAGTTGATGTGACACACAATGAAGGTTCCAGGTCATCTTCTAGTTCTGCGAAAACTAGTTTAAGAGCTTTGCACTGAGCAAGGCACCCATATCAGAAACGTAGTGCCCGCAGCACCTTATTCCTCCTCTATGCACTCTAGTCCAACTAGGTCCTCTATGTCCATCATTTTTGGGACTTAGGTACAATCGGGAATGCTTCTAATTTTTCTAGTCACCTCTGTGACACTCTCCGATAGACATCTATTATCAGCTGAGTTCTTTCCTCACTCTCTTTTACATATTAGGGTTAGCATTTCCTTTTGCATAGTTTTTTAGCTCATTTACACTCTTGTTTACTACATTTATCTACTTTATTACAATTTTTCATAGCTTAGATTAACTATCTATATACTACATAGTTAGTCCATTTTAATCTAATTAGGAGGACTAAAACACTATAGTAAATAAACTAAAAATAGTATGGAATAAATGTAAGTAAATTATTCTAAGTGAAATAAAACCCTAAATGTTAGAGAAAGGAAAGAAATGGCTTAGTTGATTGGAAGTGACTGTCGAGGTTGTCACAGATCTGGAAATGAAATCAGAAGTGCAGATGAACACTCAAGGACCTTACGAAGGGTAGATCTGGAAGATTGAATGATTGGGGTGCTTGGGAGTGTATTGGGGCACCCGGGAGCCCTGGTCTCTGTAATGCCTGGGTGCTCTGATATCTGTAAATGCTCAAAACTTGAATCTAATATGGTCGCAAGGTGTCTTTGAAAATTCTGTCTATCATCGCACTAGATCTCGCCGAGATGAGCTAGAAAATGACTGCAATGCAAAAGGAAGTATCAAACCCTAGAAAAATAAAAGATGAAAATGAATGGGTCAGATTGACCTCAACCGCCAAAACTAGTGGTCTTATCATTGAGTGTTGCACTACATTTCGGACCGGATGTAGTTCTGTGTGTGTGTGTGCATGTCATGCCCTAGGTGTTCTCATGTCAGTCACACTTTGTGAAGTAGAGAGCAATAATAACTATAGAAAATGTAAATAGCATGTGTGCATGGAATAGAATAGAATCCCTCCCCCTATGCGTGTGTGTGTGATGCAGATCTCCTAGCCTTGATGCATGACACTATGTGGATGCAAGTGATGTAATGGATGCAACTCTAGATGGAGTGATAGTAGTGTGATGTTATGACCTAGGACCCTTATTATGGTCTTATAACTTTATATTTATAGGGATCTCAAGCTTAATTTCATAATTAATCTGAAAAGGCCGACTGGGAAAAGATAAAGACAAAAATGGCTAGAAAGGCCCCAAAAAGAAGTGGGAAAGGATGTGCATAGATCTGGGGTGCCCAAAAGTGGGACCAGGGCACCCAGGGCACCCCAGTATAGGTTGGGGCACCCTGATTTTGGGCTAGAATGATGGGAAGTTGTGAAATGGGTGGATAAGTGCAATAAAATATGTGGGAATGATGAAATAAAATATAAAATAAAGATGGCCAAAAGGTGGGATTAATTAGTACTTTATCCACTTGAGAACCTTCTAAATAGTAGTATAAGACCGGGCTAAATAATGCCTAAAGTGCATGATTTTGTGTCTACATTTTCCCCCACTTTATGTTGGTGAGAGGAAACTCTAAACATAAAGTAGATAGAGATGCATACCTGATATCCATGTAGAGTGTAGAAGAAGATGTGTTGATGGACTAGACTCAAGTGTGGAATGAAAATGAAAAAAAGAAAAATGTGGAGGAGATGTGGATTCTAAAGATGAAAAATGTGCATAAAAAGTGATGAGAGTGAACCTAGGGTGAAACGTGTGTGTTGTTGTTTGTGTGTAGTGTACCTACATGGTTAGTAAAGGAAATGCATGTAGTAGTGTGTTGTCATTGTTTCATTTTGTTGTTGTTGTTGTTTCCCCCAATTTGATTGCTTGTTTCTCATATGATGGACTGCAAGGAGAAAATGATCAAGTAGTCAAATATGTATGTATGTAAAAAATGTTGTGTAAAATATGCATGTATATAGAAATGTGTAAAGTACACAAATGTAAAATACGCTAGAAAAAAGTGTAAATGGAACATGTGCACTGATCCATGTCGAGAAAAAGGGTGTAGAAGGATATCTTGTACTGTCGTGAGTTTTTTGGGTGATCTCACGCCACCCTGGCTGAAGAAGTATAGGGAGGAAATGCTTTGTGTCCTCCAACTTTAACCACTTCTACTTGAAATGTGTGAAGAGATCTTTGTATTGTCCTAGTTTTTGGGTGATCCGATGCCACTGGATGGAGAAGTGTAGAGAGGCACACCCATTGTAACCCCCAAGCCTATAACTACTCCACAGAATTGCCAAAGGACACCATGTCCTATTAAGGCCACTATGTATGGAGTTTGTAGACTGGTCTGAACTCACTCATTGTGTGTGAACCGATGTAAATATGTTGTGTTAGTAGAAAACCCTCAATGATGCCCCCCTCTTTGGGGGTGCATGTGATGACCCTGGAAAGGAGAATGTGGCCCCAAAAGAGGACCAACCACACTCTGACCTATAGAACTCTACCCCTAGGGGGAAAGGGAAACACTTGGTAGATACCAAGGTGCACAAAAGGGGATGGCTAGCCAAAACAAGTGTTAGTCTAAAAAAACACATGCATAATAAGACAAGTGTAAAATACAAAAAATGTAGAAAACTACTAAAAAAGTAGTGTAAACACGCAAGAAAACAATAGACCACACAAAGTGGGTTTCAAACATGGGACATCACTCATGATGTCACAAGACACACAAGGCCATCATGGCACAAACAATAGACAAGTGTGCACACAAACAAAGGGAAAAGCCCACATACAATGGAAAACAAAGCAAAAGTAGAAACAAACAAGTAGTCATGGAAACATGTAATCCTAAAAACAAGTGTTGCACATGGAACACCCGTTAGCATGTTAGAATGATAACCAATATGTCAAAAGTGTGTATGAGAAAGTAGTATAAGATGTTAAGTACAAAATGAAACAATAACACTGGATAAGATGAATGTGGATGCCCCCAATGACCAGTATAGGAAGGGTAGAAGGTGAGCATCCATGCCACGTGTAGAGATTCTTGTATCTATGATCACACTAAACAAAGGTGTGAACATGCATGTGTGTATGATAATGACATATAAGAAAGAAATCTAACATGTGTAGTAAAGTGATCATGCAAAACACTAGTAAGAAAAAGTAAATGCCCCAAGACAATGCATATATGTGGATGGATGGAATGGAATGCAAGATGGAATGATAGGAGCAATGTGCCCCCGAGTGGATGGAAGTGTATGTAGTGAGGTTCATTTTTTTCCCCCCTAAGAGTTCAAGAATGAACCATAAATGAGAGTGCATCATCGGGAAATGGTCGAGTAGTGTTGGTTGTATCTAGCGTGCTTGTGATGAGTGTGTATGTATGTGTAGTGGTGATGAAATGTGATGGGACATGTGGAGAGATGTGCATGAACCCTATAGCCAAAGTGTATATCATGATTTTAATATGGAGAGGAGTGATGATTTATCCCTAAGTGTATATCACTATAGAATGAGTGGGATGAGATACATATGGAAAGATGTGTGTGGACCCTATAGCCTAAGTGTATACCATGACTTGTTGAATGGAAAGTGATGATTTATCCCTAAGCGTATATCACTATAAGATGAAAAGGTGAAATGGGTGATGATTTAGCCTAAAAGTGTATGTCACTATGGGATGGATAAGAAAGGAGTGGTGATGTACCCTAAGGTGTATGCCACTACAAAATGATAAAATGGGGGTGGTGATTTAGCCTAAAGTGTATACCACTACAAGATGAGAAGAAGGGGTGACATTTAACCTAAGGTGTATGTCACTAACATGTGAAATGGTGGATGAGGAAAATGTCACATGGTGAATGTAAGGTCCATTTGATTAGTAAACCCTCGGCAGTATCAAGTATGGACTGAGGAACTAGAGTGCATCATAAGGGTGTGATGCAGTGATAGAAAAAAAATGTAGGGTAAATGACCAAGGGATGAATATGTGATGTAAATGCAAAGTGAAAAACAATGTAATGTATGTAAATGTATATATGAATATAAGAATGTGTAATGTAGGAAATGGATAATAATGAATAAATGATATATAGAAATGGAATATGTAAAGATGATAGATGAAACTAGACCCATATATAATGGAATCTAGTGTAGTATGTATGCAAAATGTATCTATAGATAGATAAATGTGCTATATGAATCATAAAATGTATTATAGGAAATGTAGGTGTGTAGATAGAATATGTAGTGATGATAGGTAAAGCTAGACCCATATATAATGTAACCTAGCATAAATATAAAATGTAAGGAAGATAATCAAAACTAGACGCATACATGAAATGACAGACTAGTGTAACATGTATGAGATAGATGGTGTATAGATGACCCTAATGATGAGGTATGTGTAGGATAATGTAGGATAAATATATGTGATGATATGAAAATGATATAAATGAAATGTATAACACTAGTGTAAAGTGTGTGGGGTTCAAATGTAATGGTAATCCCCATCATATAGTGAACCAAAGAACAAGAGTGTGTCATGAATGTGCAAACATATTAGAACACGTGTAATGGTGTTCTATAGATAGATCATTATTGATAATAAAGATGTATAGGTAGTACATAAAAAATGAAGAATGTAAAATGATTAGGTAACTATGATATGCTAATATGAGGGGGAAGTGGGATGGGTATAAATATGATGAAGTTCTAATCAAGAGAACTAATGGATCAATATGAGGAGACAAAAAAACCTTAACAAAAGTGATGGGATAAAAGAGCATAGCATGACCATCACATGGTAATGGTTCATCATAATAAAGGTCATTGGGGGTAGTTATCAACCGTATGTAGGATCTATATGATGTGGGAATACAATTTAACCTTCCAGTAAAGGGAAGGTTATATTGTGATGTAAGTACCATACATGAATCATCGATGTGATATCTTTAATGGAAGAGGATTCTTGAGCATCCTTGGAATACAATGACGATTAGCAAGAGGACGTGATTTAGAGAAACCTAAGGAGTGTTGAGTTGGTTTGATTATTAATAATTTATGATGTGGAGGATCTAATAATATCGGAAGATGGTGAACTATCTGCTTTAGAGAAATGCTTAGTGGCATCTTTACTAACCAAGTGTGCATGAGAAATGGTAGGTGATATTGCTCTAGATGTAGACGGATGATTTTTGGAGCCCACTGATGATAGAAGTAGTAGGGGTCATATCATAATAATGAGTAAAGAATGGATCAATGTGAATGAAATATGATAGGATGATGTACAGTAATTAATATGTTCGACTCTATGTAGAATGCAGAAAATCAAAACTATACCCATAAATTGAATTAATGAAATTAAAGAGGATAAAAATGAGTAAGCGGTAGCATCAATTGGTACTAAAATTGAATAATGTCATGAGGGTAAGTGTAAGGTTCTAGCGATAATTAAGTATTCAACTAGAAATGACATAACTAAAATAGATTATAAAAAATGGTAAAAATCTAAAGTATGAAAAGTTGTTGAATTTATTAGTTAATCTAATTAGGAGGACTAAAACATATGTATAAATGTGACTAAAATCCATATGAATAATAAATAAAAAGAATAATTATATCTAAATGAAATAAAACCCTAAATGTAAAGAAGGAAGAAAATGACTTAGTTGATTGTTGTAGATGTCGCATCAAGTTGTCGTAGATCGATGGAAATAAATAGTTCAAGAAGTGTGAAATAAAACCCTAACAACACTCAAAAGGTGACCCTGCGAAGGGAGATCTAGAGATTTTGAATGACTGGGTGCACCTGGGAAGGTACTATTGGGGCACCGAGGTGCCCTAGCTGTCTATCAATTTAGGTGCCTTGATCTCTGTAAATGCTCAAAACCTAGTTTTTATGGTCACAAGTTGAAGGAAGTATCAAACCCTAGAAAAATAAAATATGCAAATGAATGGGTCAAGACTGACCTCACCACCAAACTAGTGGTCTTATCATTGAGTGTTGCACTACATTTTAGACCCGGATGTAGTTTGTGTGTGTGTGTGTGCATGTGTGCCCTAGGTGCTCTCATGTTAGTCACACTTTGTGAAGTAGCAAGAGCAATAATAACTATAGAAAATGTAAATAGCATGTGTGCATGGAATAGAATAGAATCCCCCCCTATGTAGTGTGTGTGATGTAGATCTCCTAGCCTTGATGCATGGCACTATGTGGATGCAAGTGATGCAAATGGATGCAACTCTAGATGGAGTGATAGTAGTAGTATGTGATGTTATGACCTAGGACCCTTATTATGGTCTTATAACTTTATATTTATAGGGCTCTCAAGCTTAATTTTGTAATTAATCCCGAAAAGGCAATTGGAAAAAGATAAAGACAAAAATGGCTAGAAAGGCCCCAAAAAGAAGTGGGAAAGGATGTGCATAGATCGGGGTGCCCAAAGTGGGACCAGGGCACCCTGAGGTGCCCAAGATAAGTATAGGCTGGTGCCCTGATTTTGGGCTAGAATGATGGGGAAGTTGTGAAATGGGTGGATAAGTGCAATAAAATATATGGGAATGATGAAATAAAATATAAAATAAAGATGGCCAAAAGGTGGGATTAATTAGTACTTTATCCACTTGAGAACCTTCTAAATAGTAGTATAAGACCAGGCTAAATAATGTCTAAAGTGCATAATTTTGTGTCTACATTTTTCCCCCACTTTATGTTGGTGAGTGAAATCTCAGTAACATAAAGTAGATAGAGATGTATGTACTGATATCCATGTAGAGTGTAGAAGAAGACGTGTCGATGGACTAGACTCAAGCGTGGAATGAAAAAAAAAAAATGTGGAGGAGTGTGGATTCTAAAGATGAAAAATGTGCATAAAAAGTGATGAGAGTGAACCTAGGGTGAAAAATGTGTGTGTAGTTGTTGTTGTGTGTAGTGTACCTGCATGGTTAGTAAAGGAAAGTGCCTATAGTAGTGTGTGTTGTTGTCATTTCGTTTTTTCATTGTTGTTGTTTCCCCCAATTTGATTGCTTGTTTCTCATATGGATGGACCTGTAAGGAGAAAATGATCAAGTAGTCAAATATGTATGTATGTAAAAAAATGTTGTGTAAAATACACATGTATATAGAAATGTGTAAAGTACAAATGTAAAATATGCTAGAAAAAAAGTGTAAATGGAACATGTGCACCTGATCCATGTCGAGAAAAAGGGTGTAGAAGGATATCTTGTACTTGTCGTGAGTTTTTTGGGTGATCTCACACCACCTTGGTTGAAGAAGTATAGGGAGGAAATGCATTGTGTCCTCAACTTTAACCACTTCTACTGAAATGTGTGAAGAGATCTTGTATTGTCCTAGTTTTTTGGGTGATCCGATGCCATTGGATGGAGAAGTGTAGAGAGGCACACCCATTGTAACCCCCAAGCCTGTAACGCTCCACAAAATTTCAAAGGACACCATGTCCTATTAAGGCCATTGTGTATGGAGTTCGTAGACTGGTCTGAACTCACTCACTATGTGTGTGAACCGGTGTAAATATGTTGTGTTAGTAGAAAACCCTCAATGATGCCCCCTCTTTGGGGGTGCATATGCAATGATCACTGAAAGGAGAATGTGGCCCCAAAAGAGGACCAACCACACTCTGACCTGTAGAACTCTTCCCTACAGGGGGAAAGGGAAACACTTGGTAGATACCAAGGTGTGCACAAAAGGGGATGGCTAGCCAAAACAAGTGTTAGTCCGAAAACACATGCATGTAATAAGACAAGTGTAAAATATGCAGACAATGTAGAAACTACCAAACAAAGTAGTGTAAACACACAAGAAAACAAAAGACCACACAAAGTGGGTTTCAAACATGGGACATCACTCACGATGTCACAAGACACACAAGGCCATCATGGCCACAAAAAAAAGACAAGTGTGCACACAAAGAAAAGGGAAAATCCCACATATAATGGAAAACAAAGCAAGACAAGTAGAAACAAACAAGTAGTCATGGAAACATGTAATCCCTAAAACAAGTGTTGCACATGGAACACCCATTAGCATGTTAGAGTGATAACCAATATGTCAAAAACATGTATAAGAAAGTAGTATAAGATGCTAAGTACAAAATGAAACAATAACACCTGGATAAGATGAATGTGGATGCCCCCAATGATTAGTATAGGAAGGGTAGAAGGTGAGCATCCATGTCATGTGTGTAGAGATTCTATGTATCTACGTGATCACACTAAACAAAAAGGTGTGAAACATGCATGTGTGTATGATAATGACATATAAGAAATAAATCTAACATGTGTAGTAAAGTGATCATGAAAAAACACTAGTAAGTAAAGAGTAATGCCCCCAAGACAATGCAGTATGTTGTGGATGGATGGAATGGAATGCAAGATGGAATGATAGGAGTAAATGTGCCCCCCATGAGTGGATGGAATGTGTATGTAGTGAGGTTCATTTTTTTTCCCCCTCAAGCTAGTCAAGAATGAACCATAAATGAGAGAGCGCATCATCATGGGAAATGGTCGAGTAGTGTTGGTTGTATCTAGTGCACTGTGATGAGTGTGTATATGTAATGGTGATGAAATGTGACATGTGGAGAGATGTGCGTGAACCCTATAGCCAAAGCGTATATCATGAACTTGTTGAATGGAAGAGTGATGATTTATCCCTAAGTGTATATCACTATAGAATGAGTGTATGGGGATGAGACATATGGAAAGATGTGTGTGGACCCTATAGCCTAAGTGTATACCCATGACTTGTTGAATGATGAGTGATGATTTAGCCCTAAGCGTATATCACTATGAAATGAAAAGGATGAAATGGGTGACGATTTAGCCTAAAGTGTATGTCACTATGGGATGAATAAGAAGGGAGTGGTGATGTACCCTAAGGTGTATGCCACTACAAGATGATAATAATGGGGGTGGTGATTTAGCCTAAAGCATATACCACTATAAGATGATAAAAAGGGGTGACAATTTAACCTAAGGTGTATGTCACTAATAATGGAAATGTGTGATGAGGAAAATGTCACATTGGTGAATGTAAGGTCCATTTGATTGGTAAACCCTCGGTGATGAGTATGGACCGAGGAACTAAAGTGCATCATAGGGTGGTGAGTGCAGTGCGTAGAAGACAACATAGTATAAATGACCAAGTGATGTGATATGGATGTAAATAAATGTGTGTGAAATGCAATACATGGATGATAATGTAATGTATGTATGGGATATGTGTAATGTATAAATGAAATGCAATAGATAAGGAATATATAGAAATGAAATATGTAATGATGATAGATGAAACTAGACCATATATAAATAGAGAAATGGAATGTAGTGTAGATATGATAAATGTAGATATATATATGATGATATATGCTATGTGAATCATGGAATGTATGTATGTAGGAAATGATAGATGTGATGTAGTGTAGATGTATGATGAAGATGATGATGAAATGTAAAACCCATATATAAATGTGACCTATATAATGAATGTAAATAAAATGATAAAGAAAGGGATGTAAAACTAGATGCATGAGATGATGATGATGACTAAATGTGTATGTATGAGATGATGATGTATAATGACTATAATGTTTATAGATGAGAAATGTATAGGATGTAAATGTATAATAGATAGGTATGTATAGATGATGATATGATGTAATGTATGTATGTAAATGATAGAATGTAAATGTGTAGAACCTATAGTGCAGTGTGTGGGGTTTAAGTGTAATGGTAATCCCTCAACAGTCAAGTGTGAACCAAAGCACAAGAGTGCATCATCGGGTAATGAGGGTGTGAATGTGCATGAATGTGTAAGAAATATATATATACGAGAGAAAGAATGAAAAAAGCAAAGAGTGAAATGTAGCTATGATAATATGAGGGGGGGGAGTGTGTGTGTGCTATGCCCCCAAGTGAATCAGAAAAGATGAGTCAACCTATAAGGTCAAGGGATGGAGGACATGTCCATGATGGATGTACCGAGGATGGATGATGAAAGCATAGGACCATGATCACATGAGGGGGATATATATAGATAAAATTGGTTGTGAGAAAAAAAATATATGTAGGTGAAGGATGATGAAGAAGGATGAAGACTGAGATGGTGAATGACAGGAGGAGAGAGGGTTGTTGAGATGGGTCCTGGGTAGTGCTATGAGCCAAATGAGAGATGGGTAGATGGGTAAGAAGGGGAAAGAAGGAGTGGTGGAGAAAATGAGATGAGGCCTAACTATTGGAGATCATGAATAATATGGCTCAAAGCATGACATGAGTCGGTATGATGCCCTCGAATCGATGGTAGTGGAAAAAAATGGTTGATCATGATATTGTATTAGTTGAGAGGAGGGTAGTGATGATTAGATGGTAGAGAAAGGAGTTGTTGATGAAGAAGGTGGCCAAGAATGTCTTGTGGCATAGCATTAGATGGAAAGATAAGAGGTGGAGGTAATGGTATAGTTGGTGGATTAGTGAGGGGACTAGTAGGGGATGTGGATGGTGTAGGAGTTGTAGGGAGTAGTAGGAGCATGTGAGGTAGAGGCATCCTTAAGTTTTTCTATCTCAAGCATGGAGAGATGCAATTGTGGCTTCCATGGACTGACACTGAACTTGTAGTGCTTGTATAGCCTCCAATAGGTGTGTATTAGATGGAGGATCACAAAGGTGAGAATCAAAACAATGGTGGTAGATATAGAGCCTATTGAGAGACAATGGTGGATCGGTGTTAACACAAAAAGGAGATGGAGGATCAAGATCTTCTAAAGGATCATCAATATAAGTATCAAAATCATATTGGACATGTGAGAAACTTGATAAGGAAGGGTGTGTGGTTGGTCATCTAAGTAACCATGAATGTGTAAGATGTACATGACCATGGCATATTGTTCATCCATAAAGGGAGGTAATGGACATCCTTGAGCATACCAAATAGTGAAGTTTGGTGTATAGAAAAGAAAGGAACTACTACAAATGTGAGTATGTGTCAAAAGGCATGGGGAATGTGATATCAACATGATCAAGGATCAAGTGTGCCTCTAATATAATCTAACCAAGACTAGCCAAGTGTAAGTGGAGAAATAGTAGGATAAAATGTGACAAGATGGACAACAAGGTGGAAAACACGTAGGCCATAGGTGGCCAGTGAGAATGACAGAACCATGATATAAATGTGGATCGCATAAAGGAGTATGAAGGTCATCAAAGTCAAAACCCAAGTCAAAGGAGACCATCATGGGAACATATATGGTGGGCATACATGATGTGTTTAGTGGTATGTGTTCCCAATAAGAATTATTTATGAAGAGAGTGCAAGTGAATGTGGGCATACTAAGGAGGAGGATGATGGGAAAAGAGGATGGGATGAGATCCATAGATGGTAAAGGTCCCTGGTATGGCACAATAGTAGTAGTAGTAATAAAATGGATGGGGAAGAGACTGTGCTAAGCATGTGAATAGTGGCCACAAATGGCATCTCATAGAGAAAAGGGGACATGGGAGGAGGAGGAATATGAAAAAAAAAAAGAGTATTGTAGAGTAGGAGAGTAGGCGTGGTAGATGGTATCAAGAGCATTGGTAACAACAGGAGTAAGTGGCAAAGTAGAAGGGACCATATCAACCATGCAGATGGTAGGAACTAGGTCATGGGGAGTTGGTCGAGGTTGAGAACCAATTGTGGGAGAGAGGAGGAGATGTAGGGAGAGGTAATATAGCACTAGAGTCATTTATGTAGGAGGAGGGAGAGCCTAGGAATTCTGCTACAAGTTGAGCTAGGGAAGTAGGATTAATAATGGTGCATAAATAAGTGGTAACAACATCTTGAATGCACGAGATCCATTCCTAGAAGATGGAAGTTGAATGAAAGAAGGACAAGGGCTATAACTAGAAGTAACGCAGTAGGAGTGTCGACAAAAGCATGACCACGACTATCAAATCAGTAGAGTAGCTAAAGACTTAGAGGAAGAAGAATTTTCTATGATGTTTACCCATGATGGGAGGTGCAAATGTAAAACCCTAGAAGGTGTTATAAAGAGACATTGGGTTCACCAAAATGATTAACAAAAATAAGAATCTAGTATGATCTAAAGCCTAAAAGGGGACACTAGGGTATTAATGTTAATCTAATTAGGAGGACTAAAACGTTGTATAAAATATACTAAAAATAATATGGAATAAATTCTAAATAATTATTCTAAATGAAATAAAACCCTAATATGCAAAGAGAGGAGAAAAAATAGCTTAGTTGATTGATTAGAGATGATTGCATCATCGGTGTGTGTCGCAATCTGAAATAAAATCGAAGTGTCCAAACCACGAGAAAATCACTCAGAGGACCTACTGTGAAGGGTAGATCTGGAGGATCTGAAATGATGATGAGGTCCTTGGGAAGGTATTGGGGCACCCCTAGGTGCACCCTGGTCTATAATTTGGGTGCTAATCTCTGTAAATGCTCAAAACTGTTTTGGTATGGTCACAAGTTGTCTTGAAACTTCTCATATCTATCACATAGATCATCGGATGAGATGGAAAATGACCTGCAATACAAAAGGAAGTATCAAACCCTAGAAAAATAAAAGATGCAAATGAATGGGTGGACTGACCTCAACCACCAAACTAGTGGTCTTATCACTGAGCATTGCACTACATTTTGAGACCCGGATGTAGTTTTGGTGTGTGTGTGCATGTCGTGCCCTAGGTGCTCTCGTGTCAGTCACACTTTGTGAAGTAGTGAGCAATAAGTAACTATAGAAAATGTAAATAGCATGTGTGCATGGAATAGAATAGAATCCCTCCCCCTATGCAAAGTGTGTGTGATGCATATCTCCTAGCCTTGATGCATGGCACTATGTGGATGCAAGTGATGTAATGGATGTAACTCTAGATGGAGTGATAGTAGTATGTGATGTTATGACCTAGGACCCTTATTATGGTCTTATAACTTTATATTTATAGGGCTCTCAAGCTTAATTTTGTAATTAATCCCGACAAGGCCGAATGGGAAAAAGATAAAGATGAAAAATGGCTAGAAAGGCCCCAAAAAGAAGTAGAAAGGATGTGCATAGACCGGGGCACCCAAAGTGGGACCAGGGCACCCGAGGTGCCCCAGTATAGGCTGGGGTGCCCTGATTTTGGGCTAGAATGATGGGGCAATTGTGAAATGGGTGGATAAGTGCAATAAAATATATGGGAATGAAATAAAATATAAAATAAAGATGGCCAAAAGGTGGGATTAATTAATACTTTATTAAAATAAGTAAATTAGATAAAGAAGCTTGACCCATGATATAAGAAGAAGAAGCATCCTAAAATGAAAGAGGTTTTAGAAAATAGTGTAACAAGTTCACCAAAATGATTAACAAAATAATGATCTAGTGGCCTAAAAGGGGACACTAGGGTATTAATGTTAATCTAATTAGGAGGAATAAAACATTGTAGTAAATAGACTAAAAATAATATGGAATAAATGTAAGTAAATTATTCTAAGTGAAATGAAACCCTAATATGCAAGAGAAAGGAAAGAAATGGCTTAGTTGATTAGAAGTGACTATCGCAGGTTGTCGCAGATCTAGAAATGAAATCAGGAAGTGTAGAAAAACACTCAAGGACCTTGCGAAGGGAAGATCTGGAAGATTTGAAATGACCGGGATGCACAGGAGTGTACTTAGGGCACCTGTCGGTGCCCTAGTCTATAATCTGGATGCTCGATCTCTCGTAAATGCTCACAACCTAAATCGATATGGTCACACAAGGTGTCTTCAAGTAATTCTTGTCTGTCTTTCGCTGGATCTACCGAATGAGCTAGAAAATGACCTGCAATGAAAAAGAAAGTATCAAAACCTAGAAAAATAAAATATACAATGAATGGGTCGAACCGACCTCAACCGCCGAGAATAATAGTCTTATCATTGAGCACTACACTACATTTGGACTCCAAATGTAGCTCGGTGTGTGTGTGTGTGTGTGTGTGTGTGTGTGTGTGTGTGTGTGTGTGTGTGTGTGTGTGTGTGTGTGTGTGTGTGCATGTTGTGGCTGTGTGCTCTCATACCATTTGCACTTTGTGAAGTAGAGAGCAATAGTAACTATAGAAAAGGTAAATAGCATGTGTGCATGGAATAGAATGGAATCCCCCTTATGTAGTGTGTGTGATGCAGATCTCCTAACCTTGATGCATATCACTATGTGTATGCAAGTGATGGAATGGATGCAACTCTAGATGGAATGATAGTAATATGTGATGCTTATGACCTAGGGCCCTTTATTATGGTCTTATAACTTTATATTTATATGGATCTCAAGCTTAATTTCATAATTAATCCCGACAAGGCCGACTAGGAAAAATATAAAGACAACAAAAACTAGAAAGGCCCTAAAAATAAGCAGGAAAGGATGTGCATAGATATGGGCACCCAAAGTGCGACCAGGGCGCCCTAGTATAGGCTGGAGCACTTTGATTTTGGGCTAGAATGATGGGGTAATTGCAAAATGGGTAGATAAGTGCAATAAAATATGTGGGAATGACGAAATAAAACATAAAATAAAGATGGCCAAAATATGGGATTAATTAGTACTTTATCCACTTGAGAACCTTCTAAATAGTAGTATAAGACCGGGCTAAATAATGCCTAAAGTGCATGATTTTGTTTGCAATCATTTTGGTGAACCCATCTTGTGAATTTGTCTTCCTTTTTTCATTTTATGGCCATTACCCATAGTAGCCATTTTGGATCTCTATAATATCGTCCTCCCTTAATTTACCCAACGTATTTCTAAGTCAATGGTTAATACAACTACCTCTATGGTTGAAAACCCTTTAGATAACTCCAACTGTGTTCCTCTCCATGAAATGAAGCCTCTGATAGTGAGAAATCCTACGATGAAGACACCAATGTTGACCAAGAACAACTTAATGCTATTACTGACTTCCGACAAGCTTTGTGTGAAAACCCCACTCATCTTCCTCATGTCTTGCACGCTTTAATTTCCACTAAGAGAGCTCGTGATGCTTCCACTTCTTTTGTGGCTTCTTTGGCTCCCATGGTCTCCACTCCACCCATTTATGTTTCTACTCTATTCTTACAACTACCGCTCCCATCACCCACCCTGGAACTCCTAATATGTAGCTTGGATCTTCCTCGAACACTCCTGATTTAACATATTTATATCAGGATCTGCAAAATCAAATTCACCACTCTAATTCGCTACTTCTCGAGGATCACCATCTCTAGATTCTACCTCATTGTTGCATACCCCCTTCGCACCAGCTATCTCCACTTATGCATTTCCACCCAACTTCATCTCTCCCAAATTGCCCATTTTTAAAGGCCATGGTGACCCACAAGAGCATCTATGCGCTTTTCATGTAGCATGTCTGATTATGTGGATGATCACACCATTCTTCGCTAAGATTTTTCCTCAAAGTTTACAAGACTATGCGATGCATTGGTTCTATGACCTACCTATCCATTTGGTAGTCTCTTTCACGCATCTAGCTGACACCTTTCTCACACATTTTTCTATCAACATTGGCTCTAAGATTTCTTATGCTCAACTAGCACATAGCTCAAGCAAGGGCCCAATGAACACTTATTCAATTATGTCTTGTGCTACAAAAACAACTTAGCTAAGATGACTAATGTCCTTGTGGATTCCAAGCTTTAGGACTTATTTATTCAGAGTCTATTACCACCACTTCAGGAGAGCGTTATCTTTGAGACATATTCCTCATTTGACCAAAATTTTCAAACTCTCAAGCTTCATGAGACTAAGCTCCTCGAAATAGGAAAACTTAAATATCAAGAACAAAATTTATCCTCCACTCGTGTTCAAAGTAAGCCACCATCCAAAGCCTCTACAACTAAACCCATGGATAGGAAAAACTACTATAAACGTAGTCTCTACTCCTAGGGAGCTTTAACCACAACCATACAAACGTACTTTTACTAAGATTAGTACACCACCGAGTGTTTTTCTACCACAACTCATCGATAGTAATCTTATTACCTTATCATCGCCTCTATAACTTGATCCATCTCAACCCAAAGGGCATAATTTTGATGACAGTTCTTATTGTGATTATCACCAATGCGTAGGGAATTCCACTGATCATTGTTTTCAGTTACAACATCTCATTCAGGATCTACTTGACAATGGTCAAATTGAGCTTTTGGAATCTACAACATCCACACCTACTAATGAAAATCATAAACTTAAGATTTTTAACAACCCATTACCAAAACATGATACAAAAATGATTGATTCCTCTACTAATTATGTCTATCATGTAGTACCTTCTCCCCCAGGATCTCTCGATTTCTTAGTTACTAACACTAAAGCTTCGCCACCAATCATTTATTTTTCCAATGTTGATTATCATCACGCTACGTTTACATCTAATCATTTACACATCCATGCATCTATTGGCTTGACCTCCATCAACAATACTAAGGTTGACCCATCATGGCCCATTAGTGCATGTTCTATGTCCCTCCTTAAGGCTATTGTTATCCTACATCACAAATTGAGTATCCCTTCCACAAACCCTTTGGTGTTGTTAAGCTACATGTCACAGTTGGTCCTCTTACTATGCTTGTCCCTTTCCTCGTTGGAAACATAGTTGAGGGATGTGACATGCTTCTTGGTCTCAATTGGATTCTTTACTCTCAATCTATCATTTCTATGAATCATTTGTGACTAAATTTATTTATAATATGCAATTCATTTCTATTGATGGTGTCCCTCCATCTCCTCCATTGTCATCATCTCCTCATATAATCGCTCGTGTGTCATCTACCTCTTCTAACACATCTCATTCTATATGTTTCTCAAAAACACAATCTACTCCTAGTTCACCTACTGAGTATCATCTACATGACCACATCATTCCACTAGTCCTACACATCGACATAGGCCTATTCCTAGGAAAATCACTACATCTCGGTGTTGATCGCCACCTCACTTTATTCCGCATGGTTTCTCATCACCTTCGCATTCACACATCATGTAGATCTCCATCACCAACACATTTTACTATGCCCCAACCTTCATCATATATTCATCCATCACATGCGCATAGACTTCATTCACCAACACAACATTTTTCTACCATACCACCACTATTAGATCATGGTCCTATGCTTTCATCCTCACAGACATCGGGTGGAGGACCTTCATCTTTCACTATCATTGGTTAGTTTACTCATTTTATATATACTTGGGGGCATAACACCTAATACACCCCCCTCACTCATCATAACATTTATACATCTATCATCTTTGCATCTTCTTATATAGGCATTTTTCATCACACATTCTAGCATCATCATTACCCGATGACGCACTCTTGTGCTTCGGTTCACACTTGACTGTTGAGGGATTACTACATTGAACACCACACACTTGCACTATAGGCATTATACATTGTGTTTCATCACACATCACATGTCATACACCATACACCATACATTTCACATTTTTCTACAACATTGTGCCATTTCCACATTCATACATCATACATTATACTAGTTCTCATCTTACATCGTTTACATCGCACACTATTATGATATTTATACATGTTGCCTCACATCCTATACATAGGCACATAGGCATATACCATACAACATACACTTCTCATTACTACATTCTACACATTATGCTATCTTTATCATCACATATACATCTAGCATTATATTCATTCCTACATTCTACATTACTCATCTATCTACATATATTACATTACACACGTTATACATTACATTTTACACATTCTACATATCTACCATCACATCTTACACACCACAAGTTTATACATATTTACTCATCACATAGTCAACATCATATACATATATACTATATCATCTTACTACTGCACTCACTCACCCTGATGATGCACTTTAGTTCCTCGGTCCATACTTGACTACCGAGGGTTTACAAATCAAATGGACCTTACACTCATCACACATTTACTATACATTTTACCTTTCAGTGACATACACCTAAATCATCACACTATCATTTTTAGGTATGGTATACACCTTAGGTACACACCATTCTATCATTTTGTAGTGGTATACACCTTAGGTTATCATCACTCCCTCCTTTATCATCATTTTGTAGTGGTATACACCTTAGGTTACATCATCACTCTTCTTTTCATCTTGTAGTGATATACGCTTAGGGATAAATCATCACTCATCCATTCATCTTATAGTGATATACGCTTAGGATAAATCATCACTTATATGTTCATCTAGTTTGTGATATACGCTTGGCTATAGGGTTCACACACACATCATTTCTAGGTCGCATCTCATCACAATACACATATACACATTCATCACAGTGCATTAGACACAACACACTACTTTGACCATTTCCTGATGACGCACTCTCGTTTATGGTTCATTCTTGACTGTTGAGGGGGAAAAAAAAATGAACCTCATTGCATACATTTCCATTCACTGGGGGGCATGTGGCTCCTATCATTCCATCTTGCATTCCATTCCATCCATCCACAACATATTACATTGTCTTGGGGACATTTACTCTTGTTTACTAGTGTTTTACATGATCACTTTACTACACATGTTAGATTGATTTCTTATATGTCATTATCTATACCATCCACACATGCACGTTCACACCTTTGTTTAGTTGTGATCACAGATACAAATCTTTTACATGCAACATGGATGTTCACCTTCTACCCTTCCTACATTGGTCATTGGGGGCATCCACATTCAGTCTCTTAGGTGTTATTGTTTCATTTTGTACTTAGCACTTTACATTACTTGGTTATTCATGCTTTGACATATTGGTTATTTCTCTAACATGCTTAATGGGTGTTCCATGTGCAACACTTGTTTTTGCAAGGATTACATGTTTCCATGACTACTTTTTTTACTTGTTTTTACTTGTTTGCTTTATTTGCTTCTTGTATGTGGGATTTGCCCTATGTTTTGTGTGCACACTTGTTTTTGTTTGTTTGGCCATGATGGCCTTGCATGTGTCTTGTGACATTGTGAGTGATGTCCCATGTTTGCAACCCACTTTGTGTGGCTTACTTGTCTTCTTGTGTGTTTACACTACAATGCTTGGTAGTTTTTACATTGTTTTGCATTTTTACATTTGTCTTC
This sequence comes from Taxus wallichiana var. yunnanensis, assembly GCA_018340775.1. Taxonomy (NCBI): domain Eukaryota; kingdom Viridiplantae; phylum Streptophyta; class Pinopsida; order Cupressales; family Taxaceae; genus Taxus; species Taxus wallichiana. The sequence continues at coordinate 394,455,062 of CM031234.1, forward strand.
TTACATGCATGTTTTTCATACTAACACTTGTTTTGGCTAGCCATCCTTGTTTTGTGCACACACCTTGGTTTCTACAAGTGCATCCCCTTCCCCTACTAGGGATAGAGTTCAGAGTTACATGTGGTTGGTCCTCTTTGGGGTCCGCATTCTCCTATTAGTGATGTCGCATGCCCCAAAAGAGGGGGCATCATTTGGGGTTTTCTACATACTAACACAAAGATTCTACACCGGTTCGGTTTAGTTATATATAATGAGTGGGTTCAGACTAGTCTACGAACCCCATACACAGTGGATTTTATAGGACATGGTGTCCTTAGCATTTGGGGAAAAGTTACAGGCTTAGAGGTTACAGTGGGTGTGCCTCTCTACACTACTTTGGCCAGTGGCATCGGATCACCCAAAAAAACTAGGATGATACAGAGATCTCTTCACACACATTCAGGGAAGTAGTTAGAGCTTGGAGGACACAAAGCATTTCCTCCCTACACTTCTTCGGCTAGGGTGGTGTGAGATCGCAAAAAAACTCACATAGTACAGGATATCCTTCTACACTCTTTTCTTGACATGGATCAGGTGCACATGTTCCATTTACATTTTTTATTTTATATTTACATTTTACATATACATGTGTCTTTTACATTGTGTTTTTACACTTACATACATATATATTTGACTACTTGATCATTTTCTCCTTGCAGGTCCGGCCGTATGAGAAACAAGCAAGTCAAATTGGGGGGCAACAACAAAAACAACATCAACAACAACACTTCATGATAACACACGCTTTACTAACCATGTAGGTACATTACACCACAACAACTACACATGCGTTTCACCCTAGGTTCACTCTCATCACTTTTCTTTGTGCATTTTTCATCTTTAGTTTCCATGCTCCTCCATTTTTTGTCATTCCATGCTTTTGTCTAGTCCTTTGGCACATTTTTCTACTACACTCTTCATGGACATCAGGTACATGCATCTCTATCTACTTTATGTTACCAAGATTTCATCTCACCAACATAAAGTGGGGGAAAAATGTAGTCACAAAATCATGCACTTTAGACATTATTTATCCTGGTCTCATACTACTATTTAGAAGGTTCTTGAGTGAAGAAAGTACTAATTAACCCCATCTTTTGGCCATCTTATTTTATTTTATTTTTCATTACACCCCTTTTCATCCACATGCCTAGTCTGTTTTGTCATTTCTCATCATTTTAGCCTCGTGGGAGCCTTAGATCCATCTAGGGGGTGCCGTCATCTCTCTAGTCCCACCAGGGGTGCCTGGTCCCTTTTGCACTTTCCCACCACTTTTTGGGCTCTTTCTAGCCATTTGACATCTTTATCTTTCTTGTGGTGGCCAAAATTTTCGGGGTTAATTATGAAATTAGATCAAGAGAACCCTATAAATATAAAGTTATGAGACCATAATGAGGACCTAACATCACTTACTACTATCACTCCATCTAGATTTGCATCCATCTATTGCATTGGAGATCACTTGCATCCACATAGCTCCATCATCAAGGCACAAGGCTAGGACATCTGCATCACACTTCATAGGGGAGGGATTATATTCTATTCCATGCACACATTCTATTACATTTTCTACACATAGTTATTGCTCGCTACTTCACAAAGTGTGACTAGCACAAGAGCAACCTAGGGCATGTTCACACACACTTGCACATAGAACTACATCGGGTCTGAGATGTAGTGCAACGCTCAATTAGTAAGTCCACTATTGTGGCAACTAAGGTCAATCAACCCCTTCATATACATTATTATTTTTAGGGTTTGATGCTTGTTTTGGGGTCTTGCATGTCTTTCTTTCATCTTGGAGTATTGGCGACATCTAGCACAAGACAACGAAGTTGATGCAACACACAACGAAGGTTTTGGGTCATCTTCTAACTCTTCGAAAACCATTTTCAGATCTTGTACACAAACCATGACACCCAGATTGCAGACCAGAGCACCCACAGGTGCCTCAGTCCTCCTCCAGGTGCTCCAGTCAGCTAGATCCTCCATGTCCATCCTTTTTGGGACTTCTATGCATAGTCGTTCCTACTTCTAATTTTTCCAGTCACCTCTGCGACACTCTCCAACAAACATCTATTATCAATTGAGTTCTTTCCTCTCTCTTTTACATATTAGGGTTAGAATTTCCTTTTACATAGTTGTTTAGCTCATTTACATTATTGTTTACTACATTTATCTATTTTATTACATCTGTTCATAGCTTAGATTTGTTCTTGCATTGATTATTCGACGTTGCTTATACAACCCCTTAAGTTGTTTTTTAGATTTGTCTACTTTCACCTCCAATCTTCTAGTGCTTTCCTCACAACTGTGATCTCCTTATGCAAATGAATAAGATATTTTCACTATCACCCCTTATCGCTTTTTTTTTTCCCTCTCCTCCATTTCCTTGAACAAGAGACTCACCAACTGTTTAAGCTCCTCTATGTGTTAAATCGACTATGAGTGAATTATCCTTTAAAAAAATGGCGCATTGCATGCCACCCTCATCTTGAGAGTTTTAACTATTGACTCTATGCGCGCATATTTTTCTCGAGAGACCGTTGTTCTCGTGTTGATTTTTGACAAATTGACGTTTTGTTTCTTTGAGCTCCTCTTTGAATTTTCTTTCCTGCACTCTTTAGACTCTTTCCTCATTATTTTTCTATAAATTTTGTTACAACGCTTCTCAAAAATCTTCAACAATGCTTCCCTGGCTTGAGTCTCAAACATGTTATATGTTGTTGCAAGAAATAGATCTCCATCCTTGGATAAGAAGGTAGGAATGTTGTCTCTTGACAATTCAATGAGTTGTTCTTCAGTGCATGCATCTAGTGAAAATGATAAAGAATTTTTGGAGCATTTAGTTTCCATGGTGTCCTTGATATTATTCCATTACAAAAATTCATAATCATTCTTCCCCTATTGGTATGTTGTGTGCATTGATTTCTTGCTGAGACTGGGGTATATTTGTATTTCTTCTTCTTCCTCCTATGGGCTTGGTTCTTTCTCTCATACTAGCCTCTTTCCCCTACTTGAGTGGGATTAATTTATCCCAACTTCTTCTTCATGGCCAATGTTGTCTCCATGACCTTCCCCAGCTCTTGCACTCTTCAAAGTCTCTTTTGGATTGTCTTTGATTTCTACCACCTTTGGTGGGGACTCAAGTGTTGATGTTGTTTGTTTGCTAGTACTAGAATACTCCATATGATCACCTACCCCTTCCCTAGTACTTTTCCTGGAAAGGAGATTGTTGGATTAGGAATTCAATATTTTCGTCCTTTTGGCGTGGTTCTCATGTTGAATTTGTGCTTTGAGTTTTCCCCTGGACTCTATTTCTCCTTTTCGCCTATTTTATTGTCGGCCCATGCCTTGTAATTAGACTTCTTTTCTTTATAGGTTGTTCTATTGGTGCGCACATTCTTCAATTATCTTCTTGTCTATGTAGATGTTTGTCTTTTATTATTCCCGAGATGCCTTTTCCCGAATAAATTATTCACCTACATCACTATATACATTTTTCTCATATTCGCCATCAACATGAAATCAATTTTTATAGATCCTCCTTAAAAAATCCAAGTTGGATTTTAGTAGGGGGTCTTAAAATTTACCGTGCTCCATAATCAATTTAGATAATTAACTAGGCATCGTTATTTGTATTAATTGTGTATTACATACATATATTTCCTAATTAAATGTAATTCATTTATTTAGAATTACATTTTAGTCAACTTGCATTTTCTTATACCTACTAAGGTTAGATTTTGTTTTACATTGTGTTGAAACTTAATTCTCCCATGGTTTCATCTTTTGGGGGATTGATATTCTCCATAGGCATTTCTTCCATATTTACATATTGTGGTTGTTATGTATGGTCTATTTTGATTGATTGCAAATTATATATCTTTTCCAAACACTAATGATTTATTTTTTTGGTGTATCTAACATGTTCAATTCTAATTTATATTGGACATCAATTGATTAGATAGGAGATTTCAATAGAAGAAGTGCTAAGGTTAATCCAAAAGACAGAGATATTGTTAAAGTTCCTTTGGTCAACGAAGGACCAAGCTTTAAGTATAAAATATAATTTGGAAATGTGTCTAACACTACTCCAATTAAAATCTATAACTAAATATACAAACATGGATGGTGTATCTTAAAAAAGGCCGTGTTTCCTCTTTATGAATAACGATAATGTTGTGAATGCTAGTAGATCTCAATATGCTTGTATAAATGATAATGCTTAATATTTTGATCAATAGGCCTCGATTAGATGTTTAAAATAGTGCAACTCTCGCACACAAGGACATGTCTTAAGGTTGGCTTAGGTTTGGTTTAGGGGCACTAACTATTATGTTCAGTTAAGTTATTTAGGGTTTGAAAATGAAGAAGCCAAATTCTATATCATCGCAGAGTTAAATTCCGTAAGAGCAGAATATACAAGGGAACACATTCCATAAGTAGAAGGAGAAATAGAGTAATGCATGATAGATTCAACACCTTAGATAGAAATGGTACCAATTCTAACCCTACATGGAAATTTTTCCTAGGGAGAATTTCACATGGCCAAATTCATAGGACCAATTGGCGAGGATCGGTTGGCGATGTCTTTATGAGCCGATTTCCAATCTATGTGACTATTTTGCAATCATTCGTCAGAAGAATTGGTTTGGGTCATTTTATTACTTACGCTTTGCTCTTTCTCTCTCCATTTATCTCTAGATTTTACTATTTTACCCTAATTTTAAGTTTTGATTATTGTACTTTATTGCTAGTCAATTTGTTTTAGACTTTGACAACTTTAGATTTCGTGAAGGAGCCTACTACTTGAAAGAAATATTTGGACTAGGTAATTGCTAAGCCCATAGTTGTTATTTGACTTCATGAGTCCATACAAGAATCCTATTGGACTAACATGCTTTGATCTTGCAATGAATATTGTTGATTCTTTTTAAGGAATTTTAGAGTTATTTAGAGGATTAAATCGAGAAGACAAGGCATGCTCAAGAGTTTACTTTCATGTGAAAAAAAACGGAAGAACCTATCCATCACATGTGTTTGCATAGGTTGACTAGTCAACAACCAATGGGTTGTTTACCACTTTTTGGGGTGGATTTATCATTGGTTGGTTGACTGAGTCAATCTTGCAAACATGTTTGCTGGGTGAAAAATACATGCATAATACAAAGGAGAACTTTCATAAGCTCATCTTTAACCTTATAAGTAAAGGCAGGTCTAAATATTTGAAATACTTGGTGGGTTAGTTTTTGCCTTGTTTCACATTTGTTAACCCCTTCTTGATAAGGTTTTTACTTTCTTTCTTATGGCCAGAGTGTGTATTTAGAATCTTAAGTCTTCATAAATCTTTCTTGTATTTTTCTTTTAAATGGATAGAATTGTTGAAGCCAATCCAAAAAATCAAACCGCACATACAAAATTGGTTAAAATAAAAGAAAAAATCAATATTTATAGTAAAAGAATTATACGTGAGTAAAAGAAATGTTTTTTTTTTTTCCAAATTTAGGGTTAAATATTAGCTTCCAATGATAATAATTTCTCTGAAAATAGTTTTTGTCCAAAGAAAAAAAAAGTCTCTGGTATAAAATTTATGGACTCTGGAAACATAAAATGTCTTACTAGCGTCCAATTTGTTCCACAGCAATTGATTTACACTTTATAAGAAAAAAACACTTTACCAGCTTCAAGAATCCAAACTACACGAACAACACGGGCTTCATCTCTATTTCTACACGATCCTGCTTTTCCAATTGCCCTCGCTGGGATTCGAAACCGGAACCTTTGGGTTCCAAAGGCTCCGAAACAGCGCGATTTCCTTGCATGGCACTGTCCACGGCTACGCCAAGCCTGGCGGCCTCCTCTGAATATCCTGGCGCGTCATTTCTTTCCGAGATTCGAACCCTTGACGTCCAAAATTTAACACGGCGGAGTCCCCTCTGAGATAAAAGGCGGCGGTGTCATAAGCTTTGGCAGCGGCCTCCGGAGTGGAATACGAACCCAGCCATAATCTGCTTCTCTGGTTCGGTTCTCTTATCTCGCACACCCATTTCCCCCACTTTCTCATTCGAACGCCACGATACTCGCTCGTTTTCACTCGCGATTTTCCGTGAATTGACGCCTTCTCCGCCTGCTGCTGCTGTTTCACCATCGCGAACTGCCTGCCGAGTGAAAAAGGAAAACTTTGGGTGGGACTGCATACAGGGAAAGGATGCGGTTAAGATTACAGAGACTTGGCCTTGGCAATCTTGGTTTCCTGTTGGGCACGCAACCAAGATTCGTCATTATCAAAGGCGGTTCTAGAAAGTGTTTTTTTCCTTTCTCTGTGGAGAGACGGCAGTTTCGTGGCATTGATTGGTTGCGTGGGAATAAAACCGTCGGAAAAAATGGTTGCTCGAATCATGAATGGACGAAATGAAACAAAACGCGGGAACTTAATTACGCGGGAATGGGATGAGTCCAGTGGCAAGTGTCTGCGGTTTTGAGCAACCTCTTTTACGACGTCATTTGTGTGACATCATTATGTCAGTCGAAGCATATGTGTCTTCTAGAACTCTTTTAAGTGTGGAAGTATACACGGCGTGGAACTTGTTTACGGGAAAAGTGTCCTCGTTATCAAAGGGCCCTTGGTCTCTTGGTGAAGTTGAATGGCTTGGAATGAGCCCTTCAGGGTTCAAGTCTTATTGAGTGCAAGGCTTGGTGGTCCCTGACACATAGAGTCATCAAGCAGGATAGGGATAGGGATAGGGCTTAGCTAAAAGAAGGCTTGATATTATATGCTTAAATCATTAAACAAAAATTAAATTTACATAAGAGATGTGAACTCTGAAAATCAATTTGATGGTTTCAAACAAAAAAAAATTGCTTCACGTAATCGCCACGTGCACCATTATAAACATTAACAAAAATTAACATCTATTCTTGCACTAAAAACAAGCAACATTAGATCACTTCACATTATTCACTTCACATCATCCCCTACTACTTCACCAACCTCCATCGATTGCTGTTTTCTGTGCACTATTTCATGTCGTGATTAATTGCATGGCATTGCATTTAGCAATGTGAATGCATGTGGGGTGAGGGGATGGGGAGATGAACATTCTCACCACTTACAACCCTACGACGGAACCGAACACCCTTTCCTTTCCTGCGAATGAGCTAAACACCCTTTACGCCCTGCAACAGAGCCGAATACGAGGTGAGCCCATTTCCGGGTTTCATGCTATGAGCACATTCACAAGAAATATCAATTTTACAATTGCGTTTTATATTGAAATGTTCTTGTTTATCAAGCATTACAATTTTACAAATGTATATTCATTTAATATTGAATTGTTTCTATGTTTGTTCTTGTTTAATCTTTCATTAGGCACAAACTCGGGTGATTCATCGATTTTGGCATTTTGTACACATCACTACAATGTTATGTTCTTGTTTAATGGGTTTCATTCTAACCTATTGTTTTTTCAACCATGCACATTGAACTATTGTTTTTTCAGGTATATTCATTTATTTCAATGCAATTTGTTATTCATCCATTTGACATGAACTCTTCTCATGCAATGTAGAGATTTTCCAAAAAATGGGGTTTTTCACCCATGTGTCTTAACATTTTCAAAAGACATGGTTGTTATTACACCACACTAATGTTATTGAGTAATGGGTTTCGTTTTGACCTATTGTTTTTTCAACCATGAATGGTGAATTATTATTTTTCAGTGTATATTCATTTATTTTAGTGCATTTTATTTATTTATCCATTCGCCACGAACTCTTCTAATACAACGTAGTGATTGACCAAAAACCATTTTTTTCACCCACACATCTTATAGTTTCAAAATACAATGATGTTATCGATTATACATTGTTGTTATTGAGTAATGTGTTTCGTTCTAACCTGTGGTTTTCAACCATGCACGTTGAACTATTTTTTTTAATGTATATTAATTAATATCGGTGTATTTTGTTTATACATATGTTCACCATGAAATTTTCTAATAAAACGAAGTGATTTTCCAAAAAACATGGTTTTCACCCATGTGTTTTACAATTTCAAAATACAATGTTGTTATCGACCATACATTGTTGTTATTGAGTAATGGGTTTGTTCTGACCTGTTGTTTTACCAATCAAGCACGGTGAATTATTGTTTTTCAAAGTGTATATTCATTTATTTCAAAGCGCATTTTGTGTATTCCTCCATTTTCCATGAACTCTTCTAATACAATGTAGTGATTGTCCAAAAAATAGATTTTTTCACCCATGCATCTTAGAATTTCAAAATGCAGTGTTTTTTTACAATACATTGTTGTTATTGAGTAGTGGGTTTCATTCTGACCTATCATTTTTCCAACCAAACACGCAGAACTACCATTTTTTAGTGTATATTCATTTATTGGAAATACAATATTGTTTGTGCAGTTAATATTTGAATATCCACTGTTAAATTTATATTGACTGGCTAAATATACTAGAATTACTAAACATACATTGAATATACGGTTGTAACTTTGTCATTTTCTACTACACATTCAAACCTTTAATGTGCACTAAAATTACTGAATATACATTGAATATGTTATTAGTTCATTGCATGTTCTTATTACATTTCTATTAATGAATAAATACTTATATTTCTAGGGAGGCCACATATTCAAGAGGTAAATGATAGTTATCTTTTTAATATTCAAGGTATTTAAAGAATGTCTGAATATGTGAGGAATGTCAGAAAATAGACATAATGTTAAATACATGAAGAATGTCTGCATATGCAATGAATATGTGAATCACTTACCTTAACATCTAAGGAATATCTGAATATAAATAAGTGTTGTCTTTGTTTATGCAGTTAATATTTTACGGCCCACCCTACCATAAACTAGTTCATAGCCTACTCCTATCACTCTACATTCCTCCTCCATCATTTCTAACTATGCATCAATTCCACATTCAAAAAAACCATTACCTGCTAACATCTTTGCATAGCACTTGTTGATCCCTTCCAACCTACAATGTCATTTCATATTTATGTTCTCCATGCACTGAGCACATTCGCATGCAACACCAAGATTACATATGTATTTTCAATGTGTATTCAATAATTTCAATTTGTTAATATGCAAAGAAAAATATAATCTGATATGCAAAGAAAAATATAAGGTGAACATAGTTCTTATTTTAGTATTTGTTTGAATATACACTGGAATTACTGAACATAGATTGAATATATGGGTGTTGATATTGGTGTTTCTTGCAAATGTGCTCATTGCTCCTGGGTCCATTTTTGCAAACACCCTATCAAAATTTATTTCACGAAGGAATGTCGTATCGGAAGGGGAGATGAGAATATCACAAAGTAATCATATAATGCTTCATTCTACATGTAAGGTCATTAATGACCTTACTTAGGCAATGAACTATTTTCCTTTTATGTCATTATTCTATAAAATAATGAATAATAAAAATTATAAACACCTATAAGAAGATAATTCATGTTTTTACACATTACCAAAAATCCTTTTATATTGATATGATGGAATATACTACATATACTTATGTGTAATGATAAGATGAAAAAAACTAAATATTGCTTACATGATTTGCCAAAAACTATAGAACCAAGTTAATATTTTTTGCATGAAGGTCATAACTTACGTATAATAATGTCATAATTATGCATACCAATCACATAATAAGGTAGCATCTAAATTGTTCCAAAACTAAATTCTTCTTCAATTCCATTAGTTGTGTCACTTCTTATGTTGTTTTGTATTGTTCCATTCTCCATTTGGGGTGTCATTGACATGTTGGTTGTGCTTGGTGATGGAAGTTTCTAATTGCTTGCATGACATGATTGCATTTGGCTAATAGAATTGATATGCATGGGACTGGACGTAGGAAATTGCATGTGTGTTGTACTTGTAGAAAATTGTATATTACTGCGTGATCAAATGAAAATCAAACTGATCAAACTTCATTGGTGTTGTGGAAATTACATTACTACATTTAAAGGAGACCGATTTGTCATAAATTGCATTGTTGGTGTTGAAGGAAACTGCATTTGATTTGTAGAAGTAGATGTGTTGCTCACTTGGTAATTGGCCACATTTGGAAAATTCGAAGTGTAAATGTTGTAGAAATCCATCATAATTGGATGTGTGAAGGAATAAGATTTTCTAGACTGCTCAATCGTCTTTGCCTTTGCATTTATTTTTCTATCTACTCCTCTTATTGTAGCTTCTCATGTTCCCTCCCCCCCCCTTTTCATGTTGTTGTTTTATCTTGTCTTGTTCCCTCCTCTGCCTTTTAAGTTTTCATTGAGTTTGTTTACTTCCTTTCTTTCTTGTGCAATGATTATGTTTTGCTTTCATCTCCTCGAGTTCTATTTTTGTGACAATGACTCCTAATTTCCTTTCATTCTTGTTTGTCAAGAAATTTCAAGTAGTTGGTCGATGTGAGAATTTTTGATTGCTTGCTCAACCTTAGAGTCCCTCTATTTTCACATTCTAATCTCTCATTAATCCTTTCAATTGGAAGCTTAAGAAATTTATGTAGTGAATTGCTAACATGGTTTCCTACTTCTGCATTACATGGTTGTTTTTTTGTGTCTTATACAAATGTTTTTGAACAACCCAAATATGGAAAATCTAGTTGAATATCATCTTCATTTTCCCATTTGTTTAGTAATTGAATACTCCACTTGGCATGCTAGGAGGAGGGGATGACATGGAAAGAGAAATATCCTCATTGGAAAGGTCTATTGGAATCCCCAAGTTTGTAATAACTTATTTCAACCATTCAAGATGGCTAATAAGTGTTGGTATACTCGTCCCATATTTTGTTGTGACGGGTTCTTGTGTCTGGCTCACATGAGTTGTGTGCTTTCCGTAGAAAAAAATCACGGACTTTGGGTATTATTTAGTCTTGGTCTCATACTACTATTCATATGGTTTTTGAGTGAAGAAAGTACTAATTAACCCATGTCTTTGGCCATTTTACTTTGCTTTCTATTGTCATTGCCGACCTTCAACACATACTTACCCAGTCTATTTTTTTTTTCATTTTGCATCATTCTACTTCTAATTGGGGCACTCGCACCTCATCGGGTGCCCTAGGTGCCTGGTCCCATTGGAGCACCCTAAGTCTTTTTACACTTTCTCGACACTTTTTGGGCACTTTCTAGTCATTTGAGATTTCTATCTTTTTAGTGGTCAAACTTTTCGAGGTTAGTTATGAAATTAGAATAAGAGAACCATATAAATATAAAGTTATGAGACCATAATGAGGGACCAAGCATTAAGCACTACTATCATCACCTATAAAGTTATGAGACCATAATGAGGGACAAAAAAGGAGCACTAAAAGTCAACCCACTCCATAAAGAAAGAAGAAGCATGTGGTACTCTAATCTTTCCATCTAGTTTACAATTGAAAGGTGGCATAGGTATGGAAAATTTGTGCACAAAAGACAATGGTAATGCCACTGCAGTATACGTGTCAGAGAGAGAAGATGGTGGGGGCCCAATAACCCTCACAAAGGGATCCAAAAGAAGAGGTGGATCATGAAACATCTCTGAAATAGTGGAAGTGACAAATGTCCCAAGGTGGGCACTCCTAATGAGAGAGATGAATGGGTCCTCTAGAATGTGTGATGGCTCAATCGGAGCATATTCTGTAATGAAACACAAGTGGAATCTACAAATAGACAACTCAAGTCGGGCATATACTCATCCCAATGGGGTTGCTCAATGAGAGCAATGTCTGACAAGAATGTATTAACATCACAACATGAAGTAGGAGGAGAAGACTATTATAAAGAACTACTGGAAGTCCAAGATGAAGCAATGTTGCACTCAAAGGTAACAACCTATGTATGTGGAGTGTCATCAATTGAGCAATCAAGATGTAATGGAGCATGAGAGGAAATGGTCACATTTATCTCAGAGGAAGGTTCTCCAATAGAACACTGTTGTGGAGAGTGAATGGAAGCATGAACATGAACAACAATGAGCTCTATGGAGGAAACAATAGGGAGAGTGTGCTCAATAGAAAGATCATGTGGTGAATGGTCAACATGGGACTCATGAGTAGCAACAGTGTAGAGGAACACTCAACAATGAAAGGGATGTGAGAAGGGGGAGAATCTATGGAGGCACTAGAGTGGTCCAAGGAAGCGTCGCTCTCATATGGTGAAACAAGGTTTCATACACCTGTCATATAACGGTCCAAGTAGTGAAATGGCACTCATTGTGCTTGAACAAATGTAATGTATCCCTAGAAACAGTAAGACCGAGAAGGCCATAGACCTCATCATTGTGGTTAAACCACTCATACTTTCTGTATATACTCATCAAGCTCAGAACAAGACCATGGAGGTAGGGCAACAAATCATGCATAATGCAATGATTGATAATGCCTACCTTCCAAGACATAAAGTTTCCCAGAGTCGAGCATAACAATAAAACAATGAAAGTGAAACTCCATAATGCAGATAAACCCCCAAAATTATCCTAGATGACACTTTATAACTTAGTGTGAAAAGTACAAGTCCCCATTGAGTTTTACAAGAACCCCCAAAATGTGACACTTTATAAAGTAGTACATTTACAAAAATAAATGAAGCCATCATGTAGAGCATGAGAAAACATGCACTTTTGACCAAAAAATTACTAATATTATGAAATAATAGACTCAAATTTTGAGATTTAAAATAAGCATTCCACTTTACCTTGAGTAGTGGGGGCCACAAAGAGAAACCATTGGATTTGAGGAGCAAATCTAGGTTTAAGAAAACCCTAAAAAATATGTTATCTTTTGTTGTTGTTTAGGGCCACCATATACCAAAATCAGTCATATGTAGGTCAATACATATATTTGAAGGTTGAAGAAGACCAAATCGGAGATTTAGAGCAGATTTCAACACACCACAAACAGATTTAGACCATGTAGAGGTGTTTTTGGATGTCTGAGGCATTTTTGTATATTTCAATCCAAAAAAAGAGTGCACATGTTAAAAACACCCTCCCCAGGCTTTTATTAACCCTCCAACATTGTTTTGTTGGGCAAGGATGTATCCCAAGTCTGCAAATGAGCCAAAAACATGGCTCCAAACAACAAAAACGCCCTTAAAAAAAACACCTTTAAAATAGAAAATACGTCTTCAAAATAGCTGAAAGTGCATTGGAAGAGAAGACTCATGGCTTTATATGCACAAAATGTCCCTCTAATAGAAAAAAATGCCCCTTTACTGCCTAAAAACTCCTTGAAAGGTCCTCACAAAAAACACAAATTTCATGATTTTAGAACCCCAAAATTTGTAAACCCTCAATTTATTGACCAAGAAAACACCAATAATCGCAACCATAAAGAACCAAGACAGAGTTAGATCTATTTGCACATGAACTGTTAGTTTCACAAACAAAGTATTCAAAAACTATAAATAACTCAGTAATGGAAAACGTATCACTAGAATCGCTTGATACCATATTAGAGTTTCGGATCTTGATGAAAACGAATGCACACGAAATTGCAGAAATCAAAATAACTAACAATAAGATGCAATATGAAAAAAATCACAAGGCAAAAATGGTTCCAAATCAACTAAAATGTTCCATATGATAGACTCGATGTAAGTCATGTACATATAGGATGTGAATTTGCAACCTCCTAATCAATGGGGAATAACTCTCACTAACTGATACTAGAAGTAGAGTTGACTCCACACAACTAGTAGGCTAACTCAATAGAACTGTTATGCTAACTCAACAAAACTAGTAAGCTAACTCAAAACAACTGCTACAACTAAACAAACATATCCCATGAGTGTAGGAAAGCTCCCAGTAAATAAATAAATACAAGAAAAATAAATATCCTACACTAACATGACCCAAATTTGTAATTATTTTTTTTTTTTATGTGGCTTTGGAATCCGTAAACCACTTTTTCTTATGGCACTTATAACGCCCACAATTTCGACATTCTAGAACCACATTAAACCTTAATAATTATCTAGAAAATTACGGCAATTTTTTTGTTTTAAAATATTGCAAGGATGTCAACCCTATAATATGTCTAATTAACTTCTACCAAAGAATCAACTTTTAACCCATTTCTAAGGTCAATACTAAATTACAACCCATTTCTAAGGTCAATACAATTACAATACGTTAGAAAGGTGTCCATTAACTCTTTTACTTAGATAGTTTTCCCCCTCTAAAATTAACATTCAAACCCACATTTATTAAACCCTTAACCTTAGTTACTTTAGTTCCCTTAAATTAACTAGCTTTAATGTCCATTGAAAACATTTTTTAAAACATACTAGGAGAGTTACATAATTAACTTAACATTCAAGGGTACTAAGTGGCCCCATTCACTCATTTTCACATACCTTTAAATTATTTTTAAAAACCCATAATATATATTCTCACCTAACAATTTTAGGGTTGATTCCTAACCCTTGGATCAAATCAATTGTGGCCACTAGATCTTAGAGTTCCAAGCTAACCCTAACTATCTTTATGAAATTTTATTAAACATTCACTATTAGAAATAGGCTAATTTATCCACATTGTTATCCACAAAAAATCATTTTGTAGAAAATTTGTGAATTGTCAACATTAAATGGATAGCTTTTATAAATTAAATTGTAGATTTTACACAATTTCTTGAAAGTCGGATTTAATTTGTTAAATATCCACATTATTAAAATTTCATTGTGGAAAATCACATTTTCTCATGTTTTGAAAAATATTTCCACTACTTCATAAAAGTCAAATTCAAAATTGTTAAATATCCAGATCGTTCAAATTTTGTTTTGAATAAGTAATGATTTTTCCTCGTATCTAAAAAAAAAAAAAAAAAAAAGATCTTTAAAAATAGAATTATGGATATTGTGTACTACAACCCAAATATAAGTCTCCTCATTTGAATTTTCACACAATTTGTAAGGTTTAAATAGAAATTATATACATATACACACTAAAATTTTTGGAAATAAAAATTGTGAAAACTCAACACACTTAAATTAGATTGGTTGTATATTATTAAAAAAATGTAAATTATATATTTAGTAATAATAAAAATAAATTAAATTCTAGTTGTGGATATTATAAACACCTAAATTTTAATTTGAATAATAAAAATTACTTAGAAGTAGGTTTATTTATCCATAACGTTATCCATAAAAAAGTAGAAATAAGTGAATTATCAACAAAAAATTGATAGATTTTATTTAAAAATTATGATATAGATATTCTACTATTTTGTAATAGTAAACTTATATTTGTGGTTTGTTTATATTGAAATTTTTATTATGGATAATTCACATTTTTGCATTTTGTCTTTAAAAATAGATTTTTGAACCAAGATTTATTGATTCTTTAAACAACCCAAAATAATGTACCTAAATCTAATTTACTTCACTACTCTTTGATACAAACTAAAACATTCATTTTGTATTATCCACAAAATATAAAATAATAATAATTTTACATTATTTTTTCTATGGATGTTTTTTCATACATGATAATCTATAAAGTATGCTAGCCGTAACACTTTCCTCTTATTTCTTCATGCATATAATTTTCGAGGAATTAAATTTACTATAAATTATTTTGCCAATTAAAGCCATTGTTTTAATCTTATAATGATAGTTATGATTAAATAAAAGGATATCATAACAAATACCGTTACATTATGGTCCATTGATAAACAATAATCTGACGGTTGAGATATTTATCCGTGAGCTCGATCCGTGCCGATAAAAAAATTAAAACCTAATTTTCCACGATTTCAGGCATTGATACGAAGGATTGAAAACCTAAAATTTCTAACAAAAATAAATAGGAAAGACGTCTTCATTGGAGTCACTAGAGTCGGTGAAAAAGAGCGGCAGATCAATCAGTGAGATTTTGACAGATGTTTTTAATTTTTCAAAGCTTCATAGATGGACAAGGTGTTTGAAAATTATTACATTTTGCTGCATCTACATTTCTGTTGCAGATTTATTTTTATCCATAAAGACCTACAGATCTACTATCGACGGCCCTATCTTTCACTGAAAATTAGGATAAGTCCACAGATTTATTTTATTATACAATGTTTCTTTTGCATACAGGGCTCTTCAAAGTCGTGTTATTTCTAGGTAATACGAGATATAGATAATGATTAGATTCGAAAATATATTTCATCAAGTTTTAGAGAATTATTGATTTCATCCCGAATTTCCCCAAATCATGAATAGTTTATATTTTTACCTTGTATTCGGTAAATACCAAAATTCCCATATGCAATTATTTCTAAAATTGTAATCCAATTAATTCTAAACCTCATTAGCCACATTCATATTATAGTTCTTTTAAGTTGGAAATTATTTATCATTCCTTATTGATTTAGTTTAGAGTGTATATGGATGTATTAATATTTCTTTTTGTTATAAATGATTGGTTGATTTTTAAAATAATGTGGTGAACAATGTTTTATTTATCAACGAAGGAATTCAAATAAACTGAGGGATATGATAATGCACTTCGATTTAGTTTGGAGGGGAACAATATTAATCAAAAATTGAAAATTTTGAAATTGCACAATATAAAAACAATTTCAAAATTTGATGAGTATCTAGTTTTGTGAAAGAACAAAATTTTATTGAAATAATTATATTTTAAAATATCTGTATTGAAATCTTTAAAATCAGATTTTTATATTTACGTTCAATTTTCTTTTTAAGATTAACAACCATAATATTATTTTTAAAAATATTCATACTTATTTTATATTCTTATTTTATAATATTTTATAATATCTATGTTTGAGTATCAATGTATTTGAATGTTTTTAAAATATATTTTAAATTTTTTTCCTTAATTTTAGATTCTTTATTTTATATAATAAATAATTTTAAATTTGTAATGTAGGATATTTTAATCGTTTAATTAAATATAATATTTTCTTATGGTTATATATTGGTACTCAAATACAATATAAAATATATTATTTTAATATTTTAAAATTATATTAAAATATTAGCACACAATGTAAAAATAAAGATATGAAAATATAAATATATCAAAAATATTATTAAATTTAAAATAATTGCGTAAAAAAGTAAAATAAAACATTTTTTAAATAGTCATAAATTTAAAATTGTGGAATAACAACCCTTTTATTACTTAGTACATGTCACAATTTTAAAATTGTGGGTGCACCACATTTTAAAAGATTGTGAAATTGTCACAATTTTTTTCTAATTGTAGACATGCAACAATATCAAAATTGTGATTTTTTCACTATTGTTTTAATTGTGGATTTTATCACAATTTTTGTCACATTTAATACTTTCACAAAAAAATTGTGGGTGGAGTCCACAAAATTGGATTCACAATTTTGAATAAGATATCCACAAACAAATTGTGAAAAAATTGTGGATAAAGTACCCATTTTCTTGTAGTGATTTTTCCTTTCCCTAGCCTCCTCATTTGGTCTCTTTTATTTTCTTTAATTTGCAGGTTGGAGGAGTGGAAGCCATGAAAGCAAGGAGGGAAGAAGCCATGAAGGGATTCATTAGGATCAAGCTTAGTTTAGTTTAGTTTATGGATTTATTATAAGCAATGTCTTCTATTTGTTTATTGTAGAGGTTTCACTCTAAATATGGAGTAGTTATTTAGTTATTTCCATTTTTGAGTTCTCTATTTGGGCAAAACCCTACTTCCATTTAATATATGAGATTGAATACATTTAAATGTCCATTCAAGGTTTTACATACTTAAAACAATGATTTTGTTCCTTATAGTTTGTTGGTAGTTTCCTTTTTACATTTTATAGGCTCATATTTTAATTTAATCAAGTTTGAATTTGCATAGTCACGGATTTTAATTTTTCCGCCGATAGTGATGAAATCGCCACCCAAAGCAGTCGGAGGTTACTGTGACTACCACCCTACTTGGATGACAATTCATAAACCGTCGCCTTTCCTGGGTGGTGGTTCAAAGAATGCCACTCTAATTAGGCCGACAGTCCGGAGGCGCCACTCTACACAGGGCGGTGGTCTGTTCTTTGAAAACAAAAGCATCAATTCGAAAAACTTTCCAAAAATAAAGTTTACCAGGGTGATTTATAGTTTATCGTTAGCTTAAATTTAGGTGTCTAAAGTTTCCAGTTGAAAATTTAAACCATATATTCTTTCCATGACTTAAATCACTAATTGCATGGATTTTCCTTTTCAATAGCATATGAGAAAACAACTACAAGAATACTTTTCCAACAAAATTGTTTTCAAACTCAAATGAAGGAATGAAATTCAATCTATTCCTAAGTATCATTACTTTCTTTTCCATAACAAGAATGCAATTTTTCAACAAAGTAACTCATTATAATTTAGTGCATCCTTCCATTTCAACTACAACCATTTACTCAAGGAAGCACAAACAACTATTATACATTTAAGATTTACTAAGAATACATTCTCAATGATTTACAACTTCCAAGTTTTCCTTCATTCTTACAATAATGCAACTTCTACAAATAATAATGAACTTTCTTTTATTTGAGCATAGCTCATTTCTTACAATGCAAAGAGCTTTCTTTCCAACAATACATTACAACTTAATAAACAAAATATACAATACAACTTTTCTTTTAAATACAATACTACTAGTCTTCCACCTTAAGTGGGAATTACAAGAAAAGTTTCTACAATGAAGGATTTCTTTTGTCTTCTACAAATGCTCCAAGTCCCAAATCTTCAACAAGAGCTCCACCATTTCTTCACTTTAATCACAACAACAAAAATGGGGGAGAGGCAACACTCTCCACCCAACCAATAATCCAATGAGGAGAAGAAGCTATCCTCCTCATTGGCCCCCGAGCCCCAACCAAAATGCAATAAGGAATGGATACAACTCATGAAACTAACACAATGATTCCACATCACAATAAAAATTTCACAACCATTTAAAACACATTCAAACACAAGATAAAATCACAAGAAAGGAAACTATCAAAATACACAAGGCTTGAAAATGCAAAGCCAATGGAGCAAGGATATATGGGGAGATCACTTATGCCTCCCAATGGGATTAGGTCCCACCTTAAAACCCTCCAAAACACAACTCAAAACCCCTACACAACTCTTATGCCTCCCACATTCTCTTATGCCTCCCTACAATCTCTTATGTCTCCCTCAAAAGAACCAAGTAAGAAATGCAAGCATTTTCTTATCAAAGGTGGGGCACCCAACCCAACTCCCTCCCAAAACATAAAATAAACTCTTATGCCTCCCTACAATAGAAAATCCCCATAGCCTTCTCCTACACCATACTTAGGCATTCTACCCAAGATCCCAACAAGCACACAAACCATTCACATACATGCAATACACACATATAAAAACAAACAAGTAAAAGAGTGTAGCTCCTACCTTTCCATAGTAAGAACTTGATCAAAGAATCACACTCCAAGATCCTTCAAGCTCAATCCAACTCCAACAAGCTCCAAGACTTCAACAAGCATTCCAAAAATCTCTAACTCCAAAAATACAAGTGCACAATAAAATGAAGTAACCCCAAACAAAAAATAAACAAATAAAATTACATAAATAGAAAAAAAGAAGAGGAGGGTGAGGTGGCTCCATGTACGATACCACATCACTTATCCTAAACTCCACCTCACAAGTCAAGCCTCAACCCCAATGCACAATATATTGGTGGTTGAGAAAGATGACAAGTCTCTTACACACTCAACACAAACTCACACCCCTAAGGGCATAATTTAAAACCCATGTAAAAAAGTGTAATAAATGTTACCTTTTACCTTACAAAACACATAATGGGGTCTATTTTTTACCCCCCAACCTATAGGTATAGTTGGTATATGAAATTAAGAGGTGTGGGACAAACTTAACTTGTCCCACAAGCCTCGAAAAATGGCCCTTAAGCCCAAATCCGAATTTTCCAAGCAAGGTAGAGTGTACAACACTCAAAGTCAACCACACTCAACTTAAATCACAAGATCCAAAGGACCAAATACTCTAATAAATGGCCCCTTTTGTCACATCCCCAATTAACTTAATAACCATGATCATTCCACTTAATTAAGGCACATTAATCAACAATGCTTAAATGAATTACATCACAAAATAAATCACATACTCCAAAATAAATAAAAGAAAAAGGAAACATACACACATAGCCCATGGTCACATTTGGAGGTCATCCCCCCATGGGGACCCCCTAACAAATTAATAACAAAACATAACACATTACACAAGTTGCCATGGTGACCATCGTTGTATCCATCCAGTATTCCATTGTGGTTGGTCTCCTAACCCCCTTTTGATTGTTGTGATATAATTACTTGCAAAATCACACAATACCTCCTTCGACCTCATGGCCACATCAAATACATCAAAGATAAGATATACGTACATCAATCAATAAACATCCTCATATAACTAAATCATCATCTCAACAATGCTATCATTTGTCTAAAATTTCAACATCTCAATTCTACCATTTCATCAATATCAACAAGATCACGAGATTAGTTCAAATGCTAAATCATAGTCAACATGACGATAATTCTGAATGTTAGTAATATATATGCTAACAACACATCATCATCATCAATATAAAATGTCTCTCTATGCCTCTAAGAATCCACACAAATCATACTATGAATCACAATCCATCAATAGTCAGAATATCTCTATCATCTAACATCATGCTAAACCAAAATGATATGATAATATCCATGTCTATAGTCAACAATAATCGAAATCAAAATATAATAAGTGTCAAAGAGGAGTGGCACTACAAGTGCCCATGGAAATTTTCCACGTGCCCCCCTTTCTTGCTCTATGGCTTCAATCAAAATTTTAAATTTCAAACATGAGAATTTATGTTCACTTTTAAACTTTATGTTCACTTTTAAAATGTATGTTCACGTTTAAACTTTATGTAATTTATATATATTCATGGTTCATATAAATTATATATCTTCAAATGAATGCATCTTTTTTTACTCATCCTTTCTTCTCATAGGTCATCACTATTTTTTCCTTCATGTTTGGCTCATTTGTTTGCATGCATATTTACAAAAATTGATTCGAAATGTCAACCGTGGAAACCAAAAGCAAAGGCGCAAGTATTATGCTCGCATTAAAGAACAAATTAATCAACAAGACATCATCAATACCATGTTGATAAAGACTCGCAACTACTCTTGGGAACACAAGTTTAAACCAATCTTGATTGAATACAAAAATAAAATTAACACAAGCTCGAACCCTTTCCATTCATCACACAAATGTTGCATCATCTTCAAACATTACACAACATGCATCATATTTGGATTGTTAACCACATCTCTTCTAATCCGCAACTTTCAACGAGCCAACTATCATTACAAGGCGCCCTCATCTATGCAACATTTCATATTCTCATCGAATGCAACAACCGAGATACCGCCCCATTAAAATTCATCCTTCACAAGAACCAAAAAGGTCCTCCCGTATTATTTCCTTTTCACCTCAAGAAAATTCCTTTCCGACCTCCCCATCCTTTTGGAAACTTAACACACATTTCCAAAAATAATAGATCTTATGTCAAACATCAACAATTTCTCAATTTGTTTAGAAAACTACCCGACATATTAACAATCGCTTTGAATGACTTGCATACTTTCTAAAGATGTAAAATTGAAAAGAAAACTCTCATTTCAGTTCATGGAATAACATGGATTGTGGATGTCAACCACGTACCATGCTCATAAAGACTCGCTACTACTCTTGGGCACACAAGTTTCAACCAATCTTGATTGAATACAAAAATATAATTAACACAAGATCAAACCCTTTCCATTCATCACACAAATCTTGCATCATCTTCTAACATTACACAACCTCCACAAAACATGCATCATATCCAAATTGTTAACCACATCTCTTCTAATCAGAACTTTCTATGAGCCAATTATCATTGCAAGACACCCTTTTTGTCGCATCATTTCATATTCTCATCCAATAAAACAACCAAATACCCAACCCCATTCAATTTCATCCTTCACAAGAACCAAAAAGGTCCTCCCCTATTATTTCCTTTTCACCTCAAGAAAATTCCTTTCCGGCCTCCCTATCCTTTTGGAAACTCAATGCACATTTCAAAAAGAATAGATCTCCTTTCCAACATCAGCACTTTCTCGATTTGTTTTAAAAACTACCCTGACATGTTAACAATCACTTCAAATGACTTGTATACTTGAAGAATATGTAATCTTGAAAAGAACAGCCATCATTTCAGTTCATGGAATAACATAGATTGTGGATGCCAACCAAATTGTTTTAAAACTTTGACATAGGTGTAAGAAATATTAATTGTAAGAATAAATCCTATTTTGTAAATTATCAAATCTCAAGGAGTAAAGTATAAGTACTCGAGGCACACCATTATCTTCCCACAAAATGTATCCTCCATTGCCAAATACCTTCTATGCTACCTTGGAGATTCAGACATCTTTCTTATATAGAGGAAAGGCCCACAACATAAACTATGACTTCTATGTCAATAGGTCACGTGTCTGGAATGCACCAATATTTAAAATAACACATGATCCATATTACAAATATGTTTTGCTCAATAATGATGCACTTACCTCTTTGCCCACCTACACTGATCTTTTCGTTAAGCACAACAGAAACAAAATGGACCAACCTCCATAATGTAATGGTCGGGAATCCCACATAAGATGTTCGAGTAGCTCTACGTTGGAGAAATCATAACATCATTACCAACCCTCAACGTGTCTCCACATACTTACATCAACGTTTCACAATCTTTTGTGAGGAATTCCTCCAGAAATATCTTAGAGCTCGAGACTATTGGTACGAGTAAAAACATTTTCTTTGGTTAATCTAATCCAAAATCTTCATGACTAATTATGTGGGTCCTTTCCTGTTAGAGATACGAATGGAAACACCAATGTTCACCAAACGTTCACAGTTTTATATGGATTTCCGATGCTCCGGATGTAGAATTATTGGACTGGAATGACCCATATGCGATTAAAGCAACAATAAATTACTTTGATAGATACATTTATGAATGAAACCCTAGAGGAATTCAACAACAAATGCATCATGTGTATCGCCCTGCACAAGATGATCCATGACTTTTGGATACATCCAACATACTCCTTGTCGATCCTCTCTCTAACCTTGTCAAATTGGATAATGAAGTTCAACACCACACCAAATGTTCGGAGAAAACATGCTTGAGGAAAAAAGGTTCAGGTCTTCATTATTGTTATAATTCACCTTGGGAAAAACATCCGAGTCTTCGCTTTCCATCAACGAAACATGAAAGTTCAATACCTTCCTTTGAGAAATGATGATAGGCTTAACACCCGCAACCAAGCAAAGTTATCCGAATGCAAAGCAAATATTGACTGTCAACCTGTACTCTCCAAAAATATTGTTCTAAAATATATTACAAAATATGCTTCAAAGCAAAATGATGTTTGAAACCTACCATTAAATTCTATCAAGGATTTCATACAATGTCAGCCCGATCGCCAACCCATATTGCCTTCCATAAAATTCTTACTCGAAGTGTGGTCAAATATTATATCGGTGCACACAAGAAACACAACACATGTTACAAAAACTACCTCTTGTTTTTTGCAGCAGATCTTTCATTTCTTTGAATATTTCCAAATAAGGTTTAAGACAACTCACTATATCAAAATATCCTTCTCAAGAATCTTCTCTTTTGATTGACATCTACAAACAAAGACTGGCTTCCATGGAATCTCTTTCCCTTATTTAAGTAGCTAAGACTTGGTCTTACAACAATCTTCGTAAAGTAGCAGACAAATGGAAGATGCGTCCTACTCCAGCAATTGTCGTGGTCTCACCTAGATTTTTCCGGGTGCCTCCTCGTACTTCAGAATATTTCATAACTTTTTGTTGGAGTGAAATTATTCTATACAAACCATTTCGTGATATTTCAAATGATATTGGTCACACTCCCTTTAAAATCATTTCTAATTGGGACCTTATTCGTAACATTTACTGCCCTTGGCATGTCAATCAAAGACAATTGGATATTAATGATCTCTATGATGAAGACCCGTTAAGTGTAGAAGATAACACATCCGCATTTGACCATTTAAATGACTCGGGAACCTTTGTTCGACTCCATCCACAAAATCACATGATCCTAGATAGTCTTCATATGTTGGACCATCGGAACTTGGACATTTAACATTGATTGGAAAGAACTACATTTCCTCTCCTCTCTGCAAGAAACTGCATCATCTTTCATTGAATAAAACAAGGGTTCTAGCAATATAAGGATAAACCATCCCCGTGCATTCCAACTTTCATCACCTCTCTCACAAGAACAACTAAATTTTGATACTATTGTGCACCACTTCATGCTCAAAGACCAGGTAGCTCCACTCAAATTGATAATCAAGGGCCCACATGGATATGGAAATCTTAGATCTCATGAATACAATCAAGTCAACACTCTCACCCACAAACAACAAACTAAAATCACCCTTTTTTATCACTTTGCCTTATTTGGTGTCACAACATTTTGCATCTACCATGCATGTTTCTTTGCGCATACCGATTATAGAAATAAAACCATTAGAATGCGATACTTTATCTAACATTCAAGAGTCCATGAACCATATTAAATATATACTCATTGATGAGATGGGCTTCATTTGTCCCATATTGCTTGCTATGGTAGACTACCGCCTCCGTGAAGCATTTCCTCATTTTAAAACATCCCAATTTCGTAACAAGTCTATCATACTTGTTTGTGACCTTGACCACTTGCCTCCTGTCAAAGACATTCCATTATATTGAGTCGGTCCTATGGTGCCAAACTTTGGAAAAGCTTTCCCACCTCTATCGCATTGCAAAAAAAAAAAATCGTCAACAAGGTTCAAATCATGTCCTAGCTCAATTTTGTGATCTTATGCTCCGCGTACGAGATGTAACTCCTCTTCTTGAAGATTTCAAATCCCTTATATTAAGAATAGATACACGTCTTTCAAAACACGAGCTTCTCGATTTCCAGTTCGCACCCCATTTGTTTCCCAGAAATGAGTTAGTTGATCAACACAATCTTCATATGCTAAAATCATTATGGTTACAACTATTTTTGGATTGAGTTTGGCCTTGTCAATGATGCGACTACAATGATTATCGAAATTGTTTACAACAACACCTCTCCACCGAAACTTCCATTGTTCCTCGTCGTGAATTTTGACTAATACATTGGCCCTTGTTGTGATATAAATAATATTTTTCTTGCTCTTGTTCCTTTGATTGCAGGAGGCTCATGTAGGCAACTACCTATTTGAATGGCGTGGGCTTTAACAATATGTAAATCACTAGTACTTACTTTACATAAAGTGAAAATTGACATTGGAACCAAAAAAAGACATGTCCTAACTTTCACAACTACCTCAAGAGTTCACTCCCTTCATGCCCTTCAAATCTCTCGTCCTTTCTTCTTTGATCGCTTCTCTAAAATGTCACTTAGACCACATGTGAAAATAACCAAGGCTGAAGAAGAACGACTTCTTGCTCTGCCAATTCTCCATTTTTGTAAATTACACTTAATGGACATAATCCAACACCGACAACTATAGTTAACTATTTTTATGTCCACATCTCTTACTATAAAATTATAGTTTATGTACAAATACAAATGTAAAAAAGAAATTTCAACATATTCAAATCAATATAATATGAGTTATGTAAATCATATTCATTACACATTACACAACTTAAGAGTATACTTTCAAATGACATACTTGACCTTCCCTTTCATATTTTCTCATTCTATACAAGTGTCTCCCCGCTCCACAATCTCCCTAGCCAAATTGCCCCTTCCCATATACCATCCCTCCACCATATCCCTTATGGGGATTTCTAGTGTATACTTCACTACTACATATAAATAAAATCTCCATTTTATAAAGTGACTTAAAGCTAACATGATGTTAAATTTGATGGGATGTTTGCATGTTGAGTTTGAATAAAATCTCTATAAGTGACTTAAAGCTAACATGTTTATTTGATGGGAGAGCTAGACATTCGTAGCTCTTTTTTTGGATTCCTGTGTCCATAATTCATTTGAGGCCATCGACTTTAGCTATGGGAAAATGATTTTATTACAATACTTTCCTTCCAAAAAGCTTTGTCTTGAAAATAGCCCAAGCAGAACTCAAGTGGCAAAACACATTGAAACCAGTGTAGATTCAACAAATCCATTTTGTGTGTATGTTGTAATCATTATAGCCCACAAGTCAAAAAAAAAAATCCAGCGATTTTGTGAAACAATTTACATGCCCTTGTGTACGCCATTTTTTGGATGCACATCTACCTGGGCACTTGCAACCAAAACATCTAAATAAATGTCTAGCAAGGTCGTTGGAATCATGAGACCAAAATATATGTTCTTCCCAGCGTAGAATCAATCTGCAGGTGCCAGAATAAGGGGCAGATTTCAATCTCGTATGGCAACAACAGGAAGCAATGAAATCATCAAATGTAGCATACAAAGGTAAAAGGAAAAATTGCGGGATGTCTCATCAAATCATGAACATCTTCAAGAAATCAACAAACTTCTTTGAATAAAACAAGGCATCTATAAGTGACTTAAAGCTAATATGTTTATCTTTATCTTGAAAACAGTCCAAACAGAGCTCAAGCGGCAAAACACATTGACAATGAGCCCCGGATTTAACAAATTCATTTCGTGCATATGTTGTAATCATTACAGCCCACAAGCCATAATTTGTAAAGAGTAAAAACTTTTGCATTTACAACAAATTTGAAGTGGCAAGAGAAATATTATGAATGCAGTGCAGGTATTTCATTTTTCTGTTTCAAAGCAGCAAATGTATCCATAGTAAAACCCTGACAACGTAAACCGAATTTTCTTTCAGCATTCTGCACAGAACAATATCCGTTTAATCTATATATTCTGGTAAACGGGAGAAGTTTGACAAAAATATATATACCAAAATTTAGATGGGAAAAACACAGATGCGATCAGTACATTTTTTTGTAAATGTTTTTGCCTGAATATGGGAGGCCTTTACATAGCTTGAAATTCGATACAATAGTACCAAGTTCTGTAATGTGGGATGTAGAAAGGCAAATTATATATTTAGGATGTAAACCATATACAACAGTCTGCGATTTCAAAATGTGACAACATTTGGAAGAGGTATGTGCCAAGTTCAAAATATTATGGTTGTATACAATGGGTGGTTTGTTGGAGTAGTAGATTTTCTGTAATATGTCAGTTGCTTTTCTCTATTCCTGCGGAAAAGCAAGAAAAGAGTATGAGTGACAAGAAATTGAAAGCGGAGGAGATTGCATGAAACTTGTTATGCAAAGAGTAGTTGAAAGAGTCACCTTAGTTGTTTTCCAGTTGGAGCGCCATAATGGCATTTTTCTGGTTCAGAGTGAATGTCCCTGTTGCTTGAAATCCCCATGCAAATAAATGACAATAGTCTTATTCTTAAAGTATTCCTCATGTGAAACCCTTGCTAGTGCAGGAAGCAACATTTGCAGCGGTTCACCGGTCAGTATGCATTGGATATTTTTTTTTTTGGATTTGAGGTTGCAAATTAGCCGGTGTTTGAAGCTATAAGGACATTGTTGCTGGCAGAAGTGGCATTGCAAAAGTTGTTTGTCTATTGTTTGGAAGGTTTCCAGTGATGAGCTACATTTATTGCAAATGATCTCAAATGGTATGGAGTAGATGTTGGCGATAGTCAATGTACCCTGCACCTGCATGATGAGAAATTGTAAATGAGCAAATGTAGAGGTAGAATATTTGAAAGAAAAGATGATATAAAAAGATGACGTTGCAAATTGTTATTTATTGCTCATATAGAACTCACCTCTGTAGTTGTGTTTAACATTTCTTTTAAGTCTTGTAGTGATTTTTCCATCCTCAAGGGCGTGATGAATGTTGATTGAGTAGTCTTCAAGGCCTTGTCATTATCATTTCCACCACGCCTTGCAACATTTTTGAACAAATAAAATGTGTGTTTTTGTTTTTGTAGTTGTTCCTCTATTGCTGTAAATAGAGGTTGAAATGTTCCAAATAGGTATAGCTGCAATTAGAGAAGAAAATGTTTAGTATTATGCAATGAAGAGCACCTAGAATATGAAGTTTGTGGAATACTAGGAGTTTACCCTTGTTGTGTCTTCTTCCGTTGGCCCGTCTTTAATTTCTAGGATAAGTTGGAGGCCAATCTGTTTAGCAGAGGTTACAATTGCAGCAATTGTTCCAACTGCATATGGCTCTGTATTGTTTAACAATTGCTTAACAGTTGTGTTTGGAATGAATTTATATTCTATTGAAAGCGGTGGAGTGCTTTCTACGGTGCTGGATTCATTGAGGAGTAAGATCACATCACAGTCTCCACGGTCATAACTAGTTTTAGGCGCAATGCTGAAATTTGTGATTTGTATCCCTTTTCCAGCCACAACTTTGTCTTCATGCATTGGGATAAATTTGTGGGCAACATTTAGAGTAACTGTCAGTTCAGCTTTCTCATCAGTAAGATCTTCTCGCAGGAGTTGTTTTCCCTGATCTTTTTGCACAGTAGTTTTATACACCACGAGCACATCGCCTTGGAAAATGTTGCCAATTGTGAAAGTGTTAAGGTCATCAATGGATGTGAGGGATGGAGTTGATGTTGCTTGCCTGCAAAGAATGTAGAATATTTCAGCGTATGTCGATGAAATCATATATAAAGTTAATGTAGTTTGTTTTGTACATACCTTTTTGGCTGGCTCTTGTCTTCTTCTTGTCCTTCTATGTTGTCAAAGGCTCGTTTCATGGCTCCTGTGATAACAAGGTATATAGTGCAATATGAGAAAAACTTAGTTTGTTGTTATAATTGGACAAAGAGTGTAAATTTGTTATGGAAGAAACAATAGTATTGAATTGATTATAATTGTACTTTTGGATGTTAATATTGCATACCTTATAGCGGTGTATAGTTTCAGTGGAGAGAAGTGCATTGTACAAGGTGTTGTTGACATTGCGTAGTATTTGGATTTTGATTTAACAGAAATTGGTTAGTGAAAAGTATAATGTATCATGGTCACTCCAATATGTATCTGTTCTAACAATGCAATGCCTTTGAGGATTTGTTTTAGACCATATGTGGTCGATAATTGGTATTGAAGATGAAATTTGGTTTTGCTTGATGAAGTGCATTTGGTGAGTTCGCATATGATGAATGAGCGTTGTCTCGTTCGCTGATTTCTTGTTGATGTCAATATTGAAATCACCTATTATGTGCACGTTGTTTCTTGCTTGTGTATCCGCCAAGGCTTTGTCAATTGCACGAAGAATATCTGAAATAGATGCAGTTGGCGCTGCATAAAAGTTTACTATGGATATTTCTTGGTTATGAATGGTAATGGTTACAAGCAGCGCTTCTACCTTATTTTCTCGGTATTCAATAGTTTCAATATTTGAAATATGTTTTTTTATGCAAATCATTATTCCATGTACGTGTCGCATAGAAATGCAATTGAAATGTTGTTGTAGTGTGTGTGTTTGTGTGGTCGGGGTATGCGTTTCTTGCAAACATAGTATGTCTACTTGCATTAAATCATAGTCATTGAGTATGTCTTCAGCATGTGCTTTGAGGCTTCTTGTGTTCAAAGATGCAATGAGGAGCTCAGATTGGGATATAATTGTTTGCAAATCATTTTGCAATTGCCATCTCGAATTTTCGTGAGACGCATCATCTCTGTTGTTATCTCTTCTCTCACCTTAAAATTCTTCATTTTCAACGGTGTTAGTAAGTACAAAGACTCAATATTTGTAACTCGGGATAGTGTTGTGTATGTTAGTCCATGTTGTGTGACACCAGCCGGGTTGAAGGCAAGTCCTTCCATTGTGAGGCCTTGGGATCTATGTATTGTTCGTGCACACGCTAATTGTATTGGAAATTGTTTCCGCATTGTTAGGCGTGTTCGAGTTTGGGAATTTGGCGTTGGTCTAGTAATACGTAGGATTGGTATCCAACTCCTGTCTATCATATTGTCGTACAAGTGAGTGAGTTTTTTGTCTGCATATGCCCAATATGAGGGTCATTAAATTTTATCCATACTACGTCCATTTCGTTTACAAGCGTGTACGATTTGAATATTCCATCGGATCCATTGACTAACCCATCTTGAATGTCATAATTACCAGCAAATATTTCTACAAGCATATCAGTTTTGAGTACGATAGTTGATGGTAGAGTGGCGGTGTGTCGATGTGGATGGTGTACATTGTACTCATCGTCCTCTTTGTCTATAGCATGTAGCATAATTTGTTGTCCAGGAGAAATGGATAACATTTGATTGTTGTGTTTTTTGACATCGTCATTTTTGTAGAAGAGATATGGAAATTTTGGATCGATAGGAGGTGTTCGCAAGCATGATTCGTTCACATAAGATAAGTCAGAATCCATTTGTTTTCCTGTGCGCATATGGTTTAGGACAGAAATGAATTTTTCATTTTTTTGACGCATTGTTTTGTTTAGTTGGTAGATTTTCACATTGTCTTTCCAAAAACAATACGGAATTTGTTGATCATTGAATGTAGGATAATGAAATATGAGGGAGTCATGTACGGGTTGTGCTTGGTAAAAGTCTCCACAAAAGAGCATATCGATATTGCCAAAGTGTTCCATGGGAGTATGCATTATATCTCATAGTCGTTTGTCTATAAAATACAAGGATCTACAACCCACCAATGATATTTCGTCAATAAGAATGATTCGTATTTGTTGATATTGCTTTGATAATGTGTCTAATGATTCAGAAGTTAACGGTATCAAGTTTGTTCGATTGAATGGTAGTAGGAATGCAGAGTGTATTGTCACTCCACCAACATTGTATGCAGCCTTTCCTATGTATGCTAGTATCAATCCTTTTGGTTTGAGTGGATCGTTGTCTACGAAATTGTCGTAGAAGCGTACAAGTGTCTCGTATATCAATTTTGTTGTAAATGTTTTCCCTGTACCTGCACCTCATGTTAGAAAGAGGTGGAATGGATTTGATGGGTCGAGTCACTTTTTTGTTGCTATGTCTTTAATGATTGCTTGTTGTTCCCTGTTTAGCATTCTTCTCTTTTTGTAGTAGTCAATGGTTGAAGATATGAAGGGATGCTTCCCAATTTCGAATTTGTTTTTCATGTTTTTGTTTTTGTTGAAATGATATGTAAATTGCAAATCAGATTTCAAGTCATATTGTTCGTTGACATAATCATTTTTTGCGGGTTTTCTCATGTTGTCAGGAACATCGTTGTTTAGCTCTTGTTCTCTAGTCGCGTCATCGATGTCACCCCATGTAGGATTAAGTTGGAAAGTGAATTTAGATTCGTTGTGTTTGATAGTTTGTTCATGATATGCATATGCTTGTTTCCAAGTTGCAAATCCTTGTTGCAATGATCTCTCATCGATGACGAAAGGAACATATAGCAACAACTTTTCACGATAGTAGTTTTCATTATCAACTTCTTTGTTGTATCTGATATATCGTATGATGTTTTGCTTTTTTTTTTTTTTCATTGTTTCTTTGGTATTCTGACACAAATTCAGATAGGCAAATATGTGTTAGTGCAGCTGGTCACTTGATGTAGTGATCTACAATCGATTGGCACATTATGTTATCTGATTCATCAGGCTCTTTACTCAAAAGCGTTGGCGGCTTGAGGACAAGTGTGCGTTGATCTGATGGACTCGTGTCTATGAAGACACATTTTCTAGAGCAACTATGCAATGGCAATGACAGAACAATGTGAACCGCTTGCTGAGAAGAAATTTGTTGGGTGTTGAGCAGTGTGTTGCCTAGTTGTCGCACCATTTCAATTGCATCGATATTTTTTTCTTGATGGTCTTTTCTAATTTTTTGAAATGATTTTGTTGTTGACTTGTCGAGTTTAGTCATATACGATGTACAATAATGTGTTGTTGCATGTGCATTGAGCACATATTGGGCATCCGTGTTAGCTCTCCATAGTTGAGGAACTTTTTTAGAAAAGCTATTGGTCCATGTATGTGAAGGTTTTCGTGTCAAAAAAATCCTTGGTTGTTTTAGTGTGCTTTTTATTGCTGTATATATTCCGAACTCATTGATTTTTAATTCTGCTAGGAACATGTCAAAGGTGTCTTCTTTTTATATTGTTTTTTCTCTAACATAGCAAAAATGTCCTTTGCATTTTGAATTTCCAATTCCGTTGGTTGGTTGGAAGGCTCAAGGATCATGGTTCTTCTCATCGGAGGTATAGGGAAATTATATCTGCAATTTAATTTCGACTTTCTATAGCATCTTTTGGTGTGGTGATGTTCATGTAGTCTTGCAATATCAGCTTCCAGGTTGTCCGTGTTGCAAGATATGTATTTGTTTACAAAAGATTCAATTTCATTATTCTCGTTTTGTCCATAAATTGGTGCGAATTTGGTCCATACCAAGAAGTGTGTATGTTGATTTCCTCGGTTTTGGAATTCTGTTATGGAGAAGTGATCTTGTATTGGTCCAAAAATGATTCATCTTTGTATATCATTTGTACCAATGCTTTCAATCTGTAGTTGTAGTACCGTGTACAAGTGACAGGGTCCTTTCTTATAAGGAAGTCATTGTCTACAGTGAGAAAGTGATGGTTTTGAGTAGATTTACATTTCTTTTCTTGTCTATGATACAATTCAGACAATGTTAATGTGAGTGGTTTCCAATTCTGCTCAGCACTTGTAAATGTCAAAAAGAAGGTTGGTGGACCTAACTATCGTATCATTGCAAATGTGTTTCTTCGTAATTGCTGTAAATAATCTGGAGATGTGCGTATTTGTTTGAAGTCCATGTATCCAATATTTGATTCCAACAATTTGTCCAAGTTTGGTTTGTATTTAACATCTCTTGCAAGTAACTTTCTACCTTTCAATTGTGCTTTTCTTATCCTCACCCACATGGTTCTTGACACCTGGCCTATGATAATCTTAAGCGCTTTGAAGAAAATGTTTGTTGTATGATAAGAAAAAGCACGATTTGCATGTTGCAATTCCCAATGTGCAATTTGAAGATATGAAAATGAATTCGTTATATTGTCAGGTCGAGGATCACCATAAAAAAGTGTTGGGAAATTCATTTCTTCAGCAAATTTGTCTTTGAAAATACCAAGTGGATGTTGTCCTTCTGCAGGTGCAACTTGTATTAATTTATTTTGCAAATCACGAATGCAATGTGACTCTGTGAATCCATGCACCATGGTTTCATTCGGTGCGTCTTCTTCATCTTCACTGCTTGTGCTATCAATGTCTTGGAGCTCATCTCGAGTGTGGTTTTTTGTGTCAATATCATGAAATAGTCTCTTCCAATCCTTTTTGACATGTATTTTTTCCATTTGATATAAGTTTCTCTTACATAATTGTTGCAAAGCACGCATGATAATGTATGCTCGTACTTTTCCTTCTTTGAAAGGGTTTTTGTATTGAAGTCTTCTTTTAAGTTCCACTCCAATTGTATGTGTCTCATCTAAGGATCGTGGCAAGGCCTTTTGTATTATATTGGTATTGGAAGGGACATTGATGATTGCGCCAGTCATTCCTATTTGTGGTTTTTTGTATCCTAGCTCTCTTATTTGTGCAAATGCAATTTGAAGTGAAACAAGTCGCTCTTCAAGTTCAGTAAGCATTTTGACACATGACAAGGACTTGTTCAGTTTGATGTTGTTTGGTGATGCAAGTTTTGGCATCTTTCCAATTTTCAATGACTTGTTTACACTTCTTGCATATTTGCTTACACATTATAGCTTTGTCCTTTTTAGCCAAAGTCATGTATGTTTGTTTTTCTAATTGAGTAAATTGCACCATATTGTAGCTAAAATGCAATTGCTTATAGATGGGACATGCATGTTTTGGTGTGTCTTGGATTTTTTTGTTAAATTTTTCAATGGGTGTATTTACATTGCATCGTGTGCTTATTATTGTAGTTTTTTTGTTTCTAGCAATAGACTTCAAATGATGAAGTGATGGTTTAATTGTCCCCGGAATTAGATATTGTAGTTGATTATATGGTTTTGAATTTGCTTGTTGTGATTGTTCTTTGATTATTGTTGAATTACTACATCGAGCAATAGACTTCATGTAGCGGATGGATGTTTTACTTGGTGGTGTTGTCAAAGACAATCGTTGAGTATTTTGTTTAGTAATTGAGTCTTTTTGACGATTCATAGTTAGCGGTTCAAAGTGGACGTGTGTTGTTTTATGTTTCAAAATATATTATATTAAAAGTTGCTTTGGGTTGTGTGCAATTGGAATATGTGGTTAGAATAAATTTTTCACTCGATGACCACAAATTAATTGTTACATTGAGTAATAGAGATACCCATTCCAGCGCAGAATTCTTTCCCCTCGATTTGCCCTTGTTGGAAAAATGTTGCCAAGTTCACAATGTAATCTTGCCAATTCGAAATTTTTGGTATCTTTTTGAATGAAGTCGACTGTTAAGTGTTTTTCCAAGAGACGAAATGCTTCAGGATTTCTAGAAAGTATTGCATTGCAGAATGATTGAGCGATGTAATGGTGTAAGCACTGTATGTCATATTCTCCATTCGTTAAGAGGAAAATTGAGCTGAATAAGCTCTCACCACAATCACAGGGGTGTGTAACTAGTCTAGACAATCCATAGTTATTTAATTGATTTGAAATGGCAGACCAATTCAATTTGATCTCGCCACAAGAGCGCGATAGTTGCACATGTGTCATTGGAAAATTGTAGTTGTCATTTTTTTTGCAATATAATGGTTCATAGTGACCTGCTAATGGATTTGTGTCATGGAATAAGATGTAGTACGGAAGTTGAGGACTATTTACATTAAATCGAAGGTAATTCATTTTTGTTGTAAAAGACCAAACACATATTTGTATATTCAACCATCTAGATAGCCAATTAATGCAAAAAGTGTCACCCCATAGTCTGTTTCAGTTTTTTGGAAAAAGGCAATGCAGATAATCGCATTCTGTGGAAATATGTTTCTATGTCATGTATTCCATGCATAATCTGCAATTGCATTGGGTCTAATTCTAGTTGATAAGATTTTAGTGCATCAGGTTCGCCTCTTTTTAAACAATTCAAAAAATGATTAATGATGCCATTACGTAGTTCTAAAGATGTATATTTGAAGTGTAGAAGCACCTGAAATGCGTCGAACAGGCAATCTCCCACATGGTAAGAAAATGTTGGTTCTCTTAGTAAGTTTTCTGCACTTAAAGCATCATCGATGGAAGCGTATTGCACTCTATGCATTCGTTTGTAGTCTTCTACAACTATTGGTTCATCGCATGTTTGATTGGTTGTCGTTCTATATTGATCTATTGTTCATTTACGTTTTTGTTAACAAACTCCATTGAGCGCAGAAAGCAATAAACAAGTAATGTTTTGAATCCGTACCTTTGCGTAAGGTCTGCAAGTATTTTGTTTGTAATAAAACACTTAGTCGTGAACACCTGCAACATAGACAACACAATAACACAACATAAGATATTTAAAAATGACACAATTTTATAAGATTCACTTTCAATTAAGATTGAAAAAGAAATACACTTGATTATAAATTTAAATAGGAAAAATAGTTATAATTTTGATTCTATAAAACTCCATATGTACAATTTATAAAGAAAAACAAATAATTATTTTACGGATCGAAAAAAAACATTTATGTTAATATAAAATAAGTGTAATACAATATTTATCATACATTATGCCAAACACTTAGACAATACTAAATCACTAAATTAATTAATGAATCATAGAAAATGAAAGTAGTCTCCATCTCAACGTTAATTTATTATTATATTATAAAGTATTATAAAGTGAAGTATAATTTTTTACGTTTTTTTGTTAACAAAGTCCATTGATCGCATAAAGAAATAAACAAGTAATGTTTCGAATCCGTACCTTTGCGTAAGATGTGCAGTTATTTTGTTTGTAATAAAAGACTTAGTCATGAACACCGACAACATAGACAACACAATAACACAAAATTAGATCTTAAAAAATGACACATTTTTCTAAGATTTGCTTTCAATTCAGATTGAAAAAGATAATAGTCTTGATTATAAACTTAAATTGGAAAAATAGTTATAATTTCCGCCAAGGTTGGGAAGGTCTCCTGCTACTGCCTGTGCTGAAATGGTAAGGTTTTCTAGTACACAGACTGTTGAGCTACCTTGTGAGAAACATGGAAGCTCTACTTTCCACTACACATAACTATAAATCCCTTTTTTTTTCTCTCTTTTTTTAGTTTTAACAGTCGCGGTGCATAATAAATGTAATGAATGTACTTTTTTAGTATCAGTGCATAATGAATGTAGCAAAAACAAAACAAGGCAACTGGTGCTGTGATCGAATCCTCATAGTTGCCGATTTTCCAGTGACCAATAAGCTTAGCGTTTACAACCTGGTTAATGTACAAATTTTATTTGAGTTCAATGAATTGCTCAAATGGTATGTCACTAGTTGTGAAATAGTTTTAATTAGTGAAAATATTGCTCCTCCATGCAAATTCTTTCGCATGCCTTTGAAAACAACTTGATCATCACAATATTTCAAAAATATTTTAACACTATTCATGTTAATGCATTTATCGAAATAATACATATGGAAACATTGAAAGAAATATGTCCTGAATAATGATACTTACCCATAACCTTTGACTTAATAAATGTGATTTTTAAGTTATCACATGTGTTCCATTTTGCCACCATTTTAGGACGATGCCAGTAATTTTTGAAATTTGGAAAAAAAGACTAAATTTCTTCATTTCAAACAAGCTTCCTTCCCCAAGAATATTGAGAAGAAAAGAGATTTTCCTTTAGACTTGGTGCTAATTGCCACGAGGATGAAGGCAATGAAAGAATGTTATGCTTAAAGGATAAGATTGGCATTTTCTACAAAGCACTACTTGTCATTAAACATATTATGTTCATGTATTTTGCATACACCATTCAAATGCATTTATCAAAAACTCTAAAAAAAAACTTTTCAGTTAGAGATACATATTGATAACTATAAGGATAATAATTATATTTCATCTAAAATAAATAAAACAAGAATGAATCCGGATAAAATTTTTAATTTGTCTTAATTTTTGATAAAGTTAATTTTGGTAAGACTTAAGATACATTAAACATTAAGATTAAAACAAACATCCATGGAACTTGAGAAGAAAAGGCATCCATTCTCAACACCCAACCTAATGTGACCACTGGTATGTATGGTGAAAGAAAACAAGGCGACATGCTTTCAAGGAAACATCATAGCACCTTCTAAAAACCTCGGTGAGGAACAAATTATTTTCATGAATTTTGTCAAATAGTTGTATTTAAATTAAGGCATCAAAAAAAATTCACAAACAACATATTGTTGGAAGGAAAGAGATTATCACGATCTATAAGACCACGTTTCTTTCAGGAATTTTGTCGAAGTTCAGAATACTTCCTCATTTTGTGTAATTTCAACGGATTTTGCAACTAAAACATTGACAAAAGTCCCTTCTTCATAATTTTGCTCAAATATATCCATAAATTAAGGCAAAACATGCAAATTATACAACGATTCGCAAATCTGCTTGAATTTCTTGAATAGCAATATGAAAGGAAGAATATGAGAATAGATGGGGCGATTCCCTCTTTACATCCCAACATGACGAGAGAAAACCTTGTTATTTTCATTCATTCCAAAACAAAATAGCAAAAACAAACTCGAATCATTTTGTGTATTTTGTCACGGATTTTGCAACTGAAACATTGGACAAAAGTCCCTTCTCCATAATGCTACGGCAGATATCCATGCCCTAACCAAACATGCAAATTATACACGTGATTCGCAAATAACATTTGACAGTTCTTGGAATGGCATATATGAAAGGAAGAATACGTGAACGAGTGGGGCGATTTGCATCGATTACCCAACAATAAATCGATTCAGAGAGAAAACCTTGTTATTTTCATTCATTCCAAAACAAAATAGCAAAAACAAACTCGAATCATTTTGTGTATTCTGTCACGGATTTTGCAACTGAAACATTGGACAAAAGTCCCTTCTCCATAATGCTACGGCAGATATCCATGCCCTAACCAGACATGCAAATTATACACGCGATTCGCAAATTCTGCCTGAAGTTCTTGGATGGCATATATGAAAGGAAGAATACAGAACAGGTGGGGGCGATTTACTGATTACCCAACAATAAATCGATTCACAGAAGAAAACCTTGTTATTTTCATTCATTCCAAAACAAAATAGCAAAAACAAACTTGAATGATCCATGCCTAGATCAAGAGTTCCAGCAAAGCAAACCAGAAAACGTTCTTTACCTTTTTGTAAATACCAAATTTTCGTAACTGGATATAGCTTCTCAAACCTCGCGAATAGCTCGTTCAACAGAGCTCAAACCAAACCAATGCAAAAAAAGAAAACAAACTGATTTTTCATGCGATAGCTTCTTGGAGAAGCTTCACAAATTTCTAGAAATTTAATGCTCATTAATTCAATTCAGTACGCAAAATACTGTCAAAATCTGATATAAAAGATAAGGACACTTGTCACTTTCAAATTTTTTACTTTAAAATGTAACAAAATTGTTTTGGCAATAAGACTCCAAAATAGTCACATCACCCTTGAACACCAATCAAATGCCTAGAAAAATAAATATGTTAATTTTAAAAATGTTTGAAATTACTCATAACTTTAGAATATGCCAAAGTTGAAAAAAATAAATGCATCTTATTGGCCACTTTTGCAAAATTAATCTGCTCCATTGAAATGTATAGTATTCCTGAAAATAAAAAGTCAACTCTGTGTTAAATTTTGGACGTCACGGGTTCGATTCTCGGAGAGAAATGACGCGCCAGGATATTCAAAGGGAGGCCGCCAGGCTTGGCGCGGCCATGGACAGTGCTATGCTAAGAAAATGCGCTGTTTTGGAGCCTTGTGAACCCAGAGGTTCCGGTTTCGAATCCCAGCGAGGGCAAATGGAAAAGCAGAAATTGTATGAAGATTGTGTAGAAATAGAGATGAAGCCCGTGTTGATCTCGTAGTTTGGAAGGTGGTAAAGTGTTTAGTTCAGTTGTGATACCGATAAAAGAGTTAATCAATGGTCTCGGAGGTTCGCGAAGGCACACCTACGACATCATCGCATCTTCTAAGTTCATGAGCAAGTTTCCATGACCTATTAAGCACTAGCAATTGTACATACTCACAAACTAAAAGTCATGTAAAGTCGAAGTTAGTTTCTTATTTTGTTTTTGATTCTTGGAGACCACATTTCCTAATGATGAAAGTGTTCACATATTTTGTGTATGCCTCTACATT
The DNA here is from genome assembly GCA_018340775.1 of Taxus wallichiana var. yunnanensis. Taxonomy (NCBI): domain Eukaryota; kingdom Viridiplantae; phylum Streptophyta; class Pinopsida; order Cupressales; family Taxaceae; genus Taxus; species Taxus wallichiana. The sequence goes on from CM031234.1 coordinate 394,494,519, forward strand.
TTGTATACATGACTACATAAATATTAGCAACTACAAATTCGACAAAAATATACTTTTTATCATGTTTTGATGAATGTCCACAACTTTGTTCTAAATTTGTGATTTTGGCATTAGTAGAACTATGTTTACAAAGGTTGTTGTGTCTAACTCTACACTTTTAATATGCATTTTCTTGAAAGTTAGAAGGTCTTTTCAGCAAAACCATGTTGTGTATATCCTACATTCACTACAATCCACTAGATGTCTCATCAAGGTATTTCGTCGAATAATTCATGTACCTTGTGCATAGTTTCCCATTTTTGTACATGTATACAAAGGCACTCATAACAAAAATTAGCTATCCATAACTAACTAGGCATCAACAACTCTATGTAGAATAATCAACACAAACCCACAATTAGCCATTCACTACACAAGATACTGAGCTCGACTAAGCTCTACGCCAACTTGCTCTCCATCACTCCCATGTGAAGGAAAATTGATTAGAAATGCAGACATTTTGTCTTGCATCAAGCATAAGGCGAAGAAGGAACTTGCGCAATGACAACACTTGAGATGTATCATCCTTATTACAAAGTTACGCTCCTTGAAGACTATAATAGTGACCACAATGTGGATTAGACAAAGACAGAACAAGAGAGGAAGTACAGTTTCATTGAATAGTTCACATGCCTTTTCTAAATCTCCCTTTCTTAGAAGCTAAGAGGATGGGGAAAGGTTGTGGAGTTTGGGTTTACACTTGTCAAAAGTATTATGTAAAGGTGAAGTGATTAGATTGGACACATGTTGGTTGTATTTGGTGAAACAATGTCAATAATTTGTGAGGATGTCAATGTCATCTATTAGCTACTGAGTCTTTATCAAGGAGTGATTATAGTTCGACCCTTCAAAGATGTCGACGTGATTGAAATACACAACAATCAATCGAGAAGATCAATCAATTATTTTGGCTCCTAGAAATCCGAACAATAATATTTTTAATACAAATAATTGAAAATCCCCTACTTATAAGTTACCTCGGAAAATAAATTGTGACAACGATTAACATTTTAGATTATGTTGCATTTTTATGAATGTTTTAAAGGTATTTTAAAAAAACATGCTCTATGAATATCTTGTCATCTACGAGACCTATTTTCTAAGAATTCCATCACATCATTTATGTGCCTTTAGTATGCTTCCAAAATTTGCATACATTTGTATAAAATAACTTGCAACTACAACAAGTAAAAATCAACTTCCCATTATGCTATGATGAATGTCCATGCCATATTCTAAAGGTCCCTTTAGGATACATGCTAGAAGAATAGTGGAGAACATAGTGGGGTTTGGCCTTACATTGCCAATTAAATTTGTTAAAAACTTCCCACACCTTTTCAACAAACCCTTTTTGTGCATATTCTGCAATCATTACAATCCATGAGGTCACATTTCTTTCACGTATTTTTGTAATAGTTCACGTGTCTTGTTAATGCTTCCATAATTTGCATACATATCTACTAGGAACTTGCAACAAGATCATTTCCTAATAGTCCCTTCTTTATAATGTTTTGGTGATGTGCCAATGCTCCTATTTTGGCATAAGTTGTGTGTGTGGCGGGAAAGGTGAACTTATCACGTTGCATAACTAGCGGTTGTATTTGGTGAAACATTATCACTACTCTATGAAGATTTCCCATGTCCTCTACAATATGCAATTATGATACTACATGAGGTGACATATTGTTCAATAATTTAGTCAAACACTTGGCCCGTGGAGTTTGGATTTACACCTATTGATTACATTTATTGTAAAGATTACAATGTCTTCTCAATAAAACCATTTTGTGCATGTCTTGCGAATAATGCGGTCCATGAGGTCAACACCTATCATTGGCTAAAGACTAGGATGCTTCGGAAACATTTAGGATTTGTGAGGAATGGTCGTAGTACTATCATTGTGTGCCTATTAGAAGGCAAGCACAATACCCAATGTTTGCCTCTTCAATCTAGGGCCATGTGCATTTTGGTTGCACAAGTGGCTTGGTGGTGGTGATTCAAAGTAGGGGGTTGAACTAAAGGATGCATTAAAACATTTCCTACGAATCCTTAAGACCGGATAAGAACACCACATATCATGTAATCATCTCATCCCAATAGACATCATTTTATTAACACCCTTTTGTAAACCAATCCATACAATTAGAGTATTCTCCCAATTTTTTCATAAATGTATATTTGGGTGCTTGTAATTATAGAAAAAATGTTGGAAATGTGTCATTGTTGTTATTGATGTCAAGTAGCATTGATGTCAAAGGGTTTCTTGGTGTGCATAGGAAATTGCATGTTGTTGTCATTGATGTCAAATAAGGTGAAATGAGTGAAGGTTGATTAGTAGTGCCCTGATTTGGTGTCATGAAGTAGTGTGGTGCCTTGGTGCATATGCATGGTTTAGTGCATAGTTCAACTTGTATGAACTAGTAAGTGAGATCCAAATGTGGTCAGATGTTTCTATGATGTTTAATAGGTTCAAAGAGATGTGGAAAAGGTGATAATGAGTTTGTAAGATGAAAAATATGTCGGTTCATGTATGGCATGTGTTGAAGCAAGACTAACTAGGCCTAGTCCTAGACTGGCACAAGAAAACGATATGGTAGTATGATGAGGTATGAAGCGAGATCAGGCTAGTATGAGCATGTTAGGAGTGTTTTAACATTACATAACAGGTGTGGAAGGTGTACAAGGTCATGGTTCAAGTGTATAGAGCATGTTCAAGATTCTATTTAAGTAAGACATAGAAGACAAGGCAAGAATGCATGGGAAAACCATGTAGTAGGATGAGTTTCAAAGGTAGATGAGCATGGATGAGCATTGGAAATAATTAAGGAGATCATTACAAAGGCATGTGCAAAGTTTCATGTCAGGATTTTGAAGGAAATGATCGAAAACTTGTTTTTGTCTCTATCAAGCTCTCAAAACATTGTTTTCCAGCTCGATGGTCAACTTTCAAGTGCTCACTCACACATGAAATCTCTGCATGGGGACTTGATCCATTCATCAATGTTGAGGCATGGATTTAAGAGTCTTTTATAATTAGAATGAGGTAAAATTATGCCCCATCTTTTATGAACGATTGTTAAGAAGCCAAGTGGGTTTAAACCCTCCTAAAACCCTAGTTTCAGAGTGATAGACAAAATATGAATATTTTGGCCATGAAATGACTTGGGAAGGATAGTGTGATGATTCAATCTTATAGAGAATTCATCAAATCTCATTTTTGTGGTGGTGGCATGCTCCAGGTGTGATGGTAAGCTATAACAAAAACTTTATTTTGTGAAGATCTACATAGATACAAGCATGATTTGTAGGGCTCATAAAGTGAAACCAATTGATTCTTCTAGCTTGGGATGTGTGCTAAATGTCCATAAGATATTTGGAAAGATTTTATGCATGAAATTGGTGAAATATGTCTTCCAAATGTGCCTACCACTAATGGTCTAATTTAAGGACAAAACCAGACATGGAGATCTAAGAGGTATTTGATATTTTTTCATAGTGTAGCAGTGTTATATGGACATGGATAGCTTGGTAAGGTATCATATGATGTGTTTGTGCTCATAGTATGATCAGATGAGTATTTTTCATGTGGAAGACCTAATGGCCTAATAAGCCCAATTAAGTGTGCTCAGAATGGTGGTTGGAATAGGTATGCAGGTGTGAATTCCTCATGTGACATATGCATATGAGTGTTTGAGAAGGTGTGTCATGTCCCTGGTGAAGTGTTCCATGGAATGGTAGAGCGTGGAAGTGAATTTTGAGGTGTTGGATTTTAGATTTCTCAAGACTGGCTCTTGAGACCTAGATGCAGGTTTGAGCAGTTTCAGAAAAAAAGGAAGCATTTTTTAACCTTATGCTCTAAATTGGAGGATGTTATGAGTTATGTGAGTTTCATGAGAATGAGATATTTCTAGTGATGTACCACATGTATCATGAAGAGGTGATTTGAGGTGTGAACCAACTCGCTTTTAGAGAATGATAATTAGGTGCTTAAGACCCAAATGATAGAACTTGTCTTATGGAGTGAGTCATGATGAAGATGAGGATTACAGAGTTGCTTGAGCTTGTTGATGGTTGTGAGAGGATGTTGTTGACTTTTCCAATGCTGATGGAGTCATGGTGGGGATGTCTTGTGTCTTTAAAATTTAAATTGTGACCGTTGGAGAAAGAACTAGTATTTTAGGCCTAATGGTGCAAGTTTTTATTGAAGGCGTATGCCGACCTATATGGTCCTCTTATATAACTTGTTAATGTTTGTAAAGTGTATATTATGTTGTATATGACCGACCTTGCATGGTCATATGGCTCTTTTCTAACATATATGGTTTTGTGGCAAGTGTCGTGTATATAAGGTATATTATATTTGCTCATTTGACCCAGTGGAGTGGATGGATATTTGATCAAGTAAGAGAAGTGTGTGAAGAGTTGTAAAGGATCTAGAGCATAGCGAGAAAAGAGACATGAGAAGGGAAGAAGAGAATAGGAGCTTCAATACTTGTATCAATGTATAAATATAAATGTTACTTTGTTTTTCTTCATTTCTTAGTAGTCTATGATTAAGTAGAGATATATTTAGATTTTTATGCTTGTTCGTAAGTGTTGACCTTAAGCCTCAATGGGATTATGAGGGTTAAGTATTTTTCCTTTCCGTTAAGGATGTAACAGGAGTATGGTTTAGATTGTAAAGTAAAACATTAAAAAATTAACTAACAAAAAAACACTTCTCATGGCATCAACCATCTTTATTTATTTAATCAATATAGATATTACATAAGTATTTCACATCTATCTCAAACACTCTCATTACATCTTCCATTCATTCCTTCTCTATCTACTTTCTCACTTTCTACTTTCTATCTTTTATCCATCTATTTATTTCTATCTCTTGACTCTCTCATTATCTATATTCATCCTCATCATCTAGTTATTACATTCATTTACAATAAGTATCTTACTATGTTGATTATCAAAAATCATTTATTTTGGTGGCGACTATGTCTACTTAGTCAAGATTCTATTTTGTTCTTTTAGTTTCGGCAAAGCAGGTTTCGCGGTTTCATGTAGTCTTATGTAGATTTCATAGTATTATGCGGCTTTACATACTTCCAAAACTTTTCTAGTATTTCGAGGATTTTACAATCTTATGTGGCTTTTTGTAGTATTCTTTTGCTCCTTTATTTATGCCTTAGTATCCAAAATCGACGAAGAACCCTATCAACATCATCCCCGGACTTAAAATGTTGTCTCATCCTCGAGACAACCAACTGATGAAGAACCCTATCCAATTCTTTTTATTTTTGTTTGGGCCATATATGAGTTCCACCTTATTGATTATTGAAGTACTTTATGCCACCAGTCTAGTATTTGCCTCGGAAAACCAAAGCATTAACTTACCATAGCTTAGACATCTAGCGTAGGAAGATGTTCCATCACTTGACTCATCGGATAGATTTACAAGACATGATGGCTTCCCAACAATGTTTATTATGAACCTAAGGATCCATGCTTGGAATATATTTTTCATAATCTATTTTGATTTTGCCTTCGAATGTATGCCATGCAGATAAGTGTTCTTGAATTTTTTCCGCCCATGTTTGTAAATTAGTATTTTATTATATGAGAAGACTTACATTTGTGGGTTTTTGCTTCTATTAGATTTGTGTGTATCTCTTGCATGTCGTTGCAAACTTCTTTCATCCATGTGATGGCTCTATCCATAGTTTTGATGTATTCTTCCATATCCGCAATTTTCTCAATGCTTTGTTGTTTTATTCGGTATTGCTCAACTAAATCATGAAATATTATCTTTGCTTACCATCTATATATTTGGCAGCCTCATACTCTATAGACTATTTGTTTACCTCCGTTCTAACTTTTTCAGTTCCATTTTTCTTGTTGGGTAAGTTCGGCAAACCCATAACATTAGTATGTGACCGAAATTATTATTTATGTTTTTAATGTTTTCAATGATTATTCAATTTCCATGCCTTGTTGTTTGTTCTCTATCATTTGGTGGTGTGTAATTTATGCCTTGTATTATTTTACTACTTCATTGCAGATCTACTTCTTTGTGGCCTCATCTAGCTTAGATATTTCCTCTAATATTTTCTTCAAGGCTTCCTCCATTGCTTTCTCTATTAGGATGGTGGAATTTGTGATGAGGTGATGTTTAAATACCTTCATGAATGCTATTATTTTGTTTATTGTTTCATCCATGTTCGCACATCTTTTCATTCGGTCATGTTTTACACTTTCTTCTAGGAGTGTTTTCTTTGTAGATTTCTAAATGTGTGTGAGTTTATCTAAGTGTACAGTGTACCCTTCGTTTGTTTATTCCATGACCCCGTGCTATAATTGGAGACTTCTATCCTCTTTCCATTGTTGTTGTGCCTTTTTAATCATGCTAGTGGATCCTGTGGGGGCTCAATTTGAGCAGAGCCATGAGATACCAGTAGTGCTTGTGCTTGGAGTCCATGTCATTGTATTCTATGTTGAAGATGTTCCTACGGAATTTTCTTTTCCTCTCCCTTTTGTTTTCCCTCATTTTCTATTTTATCCCTTTCTTCCTTTTTCTTTTTCTCTTCCTCTTCTTTTTTCTTATTTTCTTTTTTTTGTTTTTTCTTTTGCTCCGTTATTTTCTTATTTGTCTCTTCTTGTTTTTTTCTTCTCCTCTTCTTATTTCTTCTTCCTTTTCTCCTCTTTATTCTTATCTCCTTATCTTCTTTCTTCTTTTTCTCATCTTATTTCTTATTCTCTTCTTCCTCTTCCTCTTTTTTATTCTTCTCCAATTTCCTCTTTCTTCTTCTTATCGTCTTCATCTTTTTTCTTCTCTTGTTCCTCTTTCTTTCTTTCCTTCTTCTCTTCATCCCCTTTCTTTTTTCTCTCTTCATCCTCTTTTTTCTCTCCATCCTCCTAATGTTTCTCCTCATCCTCCTTTTTCTCCTCATCCTCCTTTTTTCTCTCTTCTTCCTCTTTCTTCTGTTCCTCTTCTTGTTTTTATTCCTCCTCTTTGATTTTCTTGTGCTCATATTCTACTCTCCTTTCCTCCTTTTTGTTTGTGTTTGTTTTTGTGTCTTCTCCTCACTTGTCTTATGCTCTTCTCTTGTTTCCTTTTATTGTTGTTTATTTTTATTTTCTTTTGTTGTTATATCGAGAAACTCTTGTATTTATTTTATGTGGCTCTTATATGTGGTTGTTTTCTTTTTTTTCTTTATTTATTTGAGTTCTTTCTCAAACTCTTCCAAGTATAATTTATTCTTCAATTTGTATCTACATTTATAACTCCTTCAATAAGGAGTAATGGATTAGGTGGATGATGTATTCTAGTATTAGTGAGAACCTTTTCAAGTAATGAAGTATTGCATCCACTATGACAATTTGTTGAGTTCTTGAGCTAGTATCATAATGTTGTGCTACCTATGCCATCCCTCTACGGTCAAGGAATATTTTATAGAATTTGTATGTGGATCTTGTAAGCTATGACTACTCCAAGAATTCAATGGCTCCTGTGAATTTTGGGTCCAAATATTCTTCCTATTTTTTTGTGGAGGAGTTTTTGGTGCATGTTCCATCTCTTCACTATTTGAATATGTGATTTCGTGACCGCATCCTCACCCAAGTATTCTGGTTCATCAATTGTTTCTTTCTCTAGAACCAATTTTCTTGATACTCTGGCCTTTTTTCTCTTACATGAGGCTTGTGGAGAAGGTTTTTGTTTTGCCTTTGGTTTTTTTCTTTTACAAAATTGTTGTCCTACTTTGTCTTGAGCCTTATTTCTCCCTTTCTCATGTTCTGTTATTGGTCTATCTAGTGGTATAGATGATTATGTTGATCCTACAATTTCTTGTGAAAAATCTTCAAGGTGTTGCTTCTTGTACTCTTCCCATATTTTTGCAATTATATCATTAATAATTAGTGGCACTAGTTTTTGTTATCAATTGGGAATTTCTAATTACTTCAATTATGGTTGCCACCAATTCATATGATGCTCTATATGGAAGTGGAGCAATATTGACAACCCGGGAGGTGAAAGGTCTTATGAATGCGTAGTCAATATCCGCTATGAAAATAACTTCCTTCTCATATTTTGCCACTATATTTTTGGAAACCCTAGATTTGTTAGCTACATTTTTCTAATACTTTTTCCCCATGTAATTAGGAGGTTATTTATTCTACTGTAAGTAGAGTATTCATATGTTCTAGAATTTGTTCTATTATAGGTGTGTTTGGATGTCATTGCACTTGCTCTATTTTTCCTGGAAGGGTATTTATGAAGTACATAACTCGGCATAGAAGTATTGATCCATAGTAAAAATTATGTTTTGCCTCCTTAATCTTCCTCGTGTTTTTACGGAATTCCATCATGAGGATTTCACATATTATATTCATATTGGTTCATGATCATCTCTAGGGCTAAAATGAAGCTTAAAAAAATTGCATCATCTTCTCTATTTGTATGATATACTTTTAAGCAAATGGATTTAATAACATACCCTAAGGTGTTGTTCTTAATTTCATCGATGCATGCAACCCATTTTATCATTGTGACGCCCATTAATCTCACGGCTTGTTGCATTGGAATCTTCTTCTTCTTTTTCAGATTTGAATGTTCTTTTTCCCATGGTCTTGTTACTATCTCCAAGGTTGCGGTATTGATCCGTAATGGCTGATCCAAATAAAGCATTTCATTATGTATGTTGGGATTAGTACCTTTGGTTGTATAGATATGTTAATCAAATCTAAGCATAAAAGCAATCAATACAAAAATAAACAAGAAGAAACAATACACAATATTTAATGTGGTTCACCCAAAGGTGGGCTACGTCCACCAATAAACAACCAATTTAATATCACAGAGGAAATACAATGAAGATTTGTAATCTTCCACACATTATGGATGTCCTATACTTTCTTCTCTACAAATTTTTCACTCAAATGGGAAAAACCTATTATTCATCACCCACGCACAACAATTTAGAAAAAAAAAAATTAAAAATTAAAAAAAGACTCCTAAGGTAAGAGCTTCGATGTAATGTTGCTTAATAATGGGGCTTATGACTATTTGAATTCTAGGCTCTACTGCCACCAAAAACAATTTTCCAAGAAGTTATAAAATTGTTGTTGAGGATTAAAAATATATATATTATTTAATTAGCTATATATTTTTGAATGGAATTTTCTACTATGTCAAAAGAAGTTTTTATCTTTTGTTTTCTAAAGAAAAACTATATTTAACCCAAACTATAGATCCATCAACAATTACATTGACCTAAAAACTTTAGGTATGGGTTATATTGCCATCCTCAACATATTTTATGAACATATCAATTGTGTTCTTATAAGATGGGTGATCTTGGAGTTGGATATGCACAAAATGGGCTTGTTACCTTGGAGATTTTTAAGCAAATGTAATTTTAAAGTATAAAGACAAACCCAACAAGCTTGTGTCAAATTTGAATCTTTGGAACAAATTACAGAGATCATAAAAAGTGCTTGAAAGTGTATTTTCTTCAGATGTTTTAGTCATAAATATTGTAATATAAATGTACAAAAACTATGACAATGTACAAAAGGCTTGCAATTTTTGACAAGGTACGTAATTCAAATTTTAATTCATAGACAACAATGATTGCACTACATGCAATGAATTGTTATAATACAACTCTTCAAATTATTTGAACTAATGAGGTTGCACTCTATTTTCAATCATTACCATGTAAGCTTTGTTTAATTCCTTTGTGTTGGAAGTTAATGTTCCATATATTCCAATCTATTAGATGAATATTTTATTAATAATATGTAATTTTATCGAATTTTTGTGACCCTTATGATATATGTCAAAACATATTCTTGATATATCATGTTTTTTCTTCTTTTAAGTATTTTATATTTTTACTATGTTTACAAAAAAATTCTTTTTAATTCAACATTTATATTATTAAAACAAAAAGTAATGTAAACACATACATATCTATTTAATGCTTGGCTAAAACAATATTTATGTACGTTATTTGATCTTACATTTTTTGAATATGTGTACACATGTTTTGTCTTATATATCTTTGAGCAACACCAAAGATTCAAGTTTTAAAATATATATAACTCCTTGGAAAATGTGAGGAGTATTGAATCGCAACAAATTGAAGGAATGGAGAAGTTGTCAAACCTAGCTTGGCTACGAATATGTCGATTGAACCCAACTATGGAACTCCCCATGTTAATAATCCTTCATGCCTTACACCATCTTGAAAATGACATTCTAAATTGTGTTAAACCACGGAAGGACGATAATTAAATCGGGAAGGAGGGAAATAATTCTAGGATTCATCACATAGATCCGGGGTGTTGTGTTTTTTAAAATAGATTTATGTTAATTCTCCATTACTCTATTAGTTCCTAGTAGTAGATGGTTTATTGTATTTAGAGAATATTTTTATTGACTATTTTTATGTGATGGAACCATTGGAATGCACATGCTCATACCTAAAAATAATTGTGTTCTCCTTCGAATTCAAGTGGCTCATCTACCCCTCCTCTCAAGCCATTCTAAGTTATCTATAATTATTCTATGGTAAAGCATGATGCATTGATCGAATTCCCACATATATATTGTCAAATTTGTTGAGATACACTAGAGTTGTGTATTTTTTCTAAAAAGGGGAGGGTAATCCATCCATACATTGTTTATTCTTATTTCAAACAAAAATATTCAATTATAGAACAAGAGAAACTTAATGAAGCTTCTAGAGTTCAATGGTTTATCTAAATTGGAAACCCTCAATCTTCATCGATGTGAACATGCAAACCACCATAATTTGGAGCTTGTACATTTTTAGAGATTTTTTTAAATTAGAAAAATTAAAAAAGTTTTCCCAACTTCTCCATGCTTACAACTTTCAGAAAATTAATTTTCTATAATTTTAAGATGGTTCAAGCCAATTTTTGATATCGAGAATTCCTCAACTAGCTAACTTCCAAACACTAGAAGAAATCAAGTTAGGCTACAAGCGCATATGGCGAAACAAACAATATTACACGCAATTCCCCATTAAATATGTTTATGGAACCCGAACAATTTTTTAATGCAAAAATCAAGAGGATAGAAACGGTTGATAAGATAAAATGGGGATGTAAGTTAGGGTATGATGTTGAATTGTCAAGTGCAAGGTTACATGAACCTATCTTGCGCAGAAATTCAAGGGATTAAGAAAAGAACATCATCTATGAAAGAAGGGAATAGAACTATGGCTACAAGTGTGGAAGGAATGGGAAGAAAAATGACACGAAGGAAGTGAATGCATTTCGGAAGAAAGAAAAATAGTTGGGTTGATGGAACAAACATGGAATTGGTAAGAAGGCATTAATATTTTCACAAGACTTTACGATTTGTATATAGTTGTGAATTATTTGTATAAGAGGTTAGTGTTCTATTTATTACTCGACATTTTCTTCAATTCAAATGTTTTCAATTATACCTTTCCCATCTAAAAAATGTTGTGATGGTGTTCTTATTTTCCTATATTATGATTTATGTCAAGACCAGACAGGGCTAAGCAACAAACTATTTGCACCTGCCCGACTACCTAGTAAGAATCAACAAAACATTTAAGGCAGTTTCAACAAATAAGTTGATATACAAAACCCATATTGAATCATATCCTAAACACATGTGCATGCAAAATGGTCGGACACAAGCGATGGGAAAAAAGAGGTCACATGGTTGAAATAGTTCGACCATGGGCAACAATCAAAGTGCAAAATGGCTATTTTTAATCTAATTTTGCTAGGTCCTGGGATGGTTGCATTAGAAAATAATAAATTATTTTTCTTTCTTTCTAATAGTTCAAAATTCAACTATTTAATGCAATTTGAGAGGCCAATTTGATTTCTTTACTATTGTTTTTGTATTCAACTTCTCTATGGAAAATGTGAAGCCTTACGCTCATTTTTTCATGGTTAATATTTGTCTTCTCATTTTTTTCTTTTTATTTTTCTAAATTTTCTTTAAGAAAAGAATAAGAAGACAAATAAAGGCAACCTATTATGTGATTTTTTCATTATTAATATTTTCTTTTTGTTCTTTTTCTTAAAGAAAATTTAGATAGGTTTTTTAGGATGGTTTATGTAGACACCAAAATTGGGTCACACTCCCCTTGGTCCCTTTTCGAACATCCAACTTAAACATATTCACCTAACTATGATCCTTCTATCCCACATTAATATTAATTTAATTATTTTACCATTAAATTAATACTCATCCTCACTTCATTCATTATTTAATTGCCTTAATTAAAAAAATTCCACCTCACCTAAACACCTCATCACAAATATATTTTTAGCATATTTCCCTTTATTAGGACTCAACATTCACTCACCATAACTAACTAAGACTTAGTCCTACCTACCTTAATGAACTAAGACTTAGTGTAACCCTAAAATCACATGCCTATTATCCCACTAACCACATTCCCGCTCATTAAAATGTAACATTCAGTTTTGATCTGGGAGAATAGACAGAGCAGGCCCAAAAGATTGCTAAGATCTTGAATTTTTAGAAAAGCTAGGATTTCCACCTTAACCGATGCCGGCCAACCTAAAATCGATGTTGGTCACCCTAAACCGTCATCGATTACCATATATTCACTTTGGTTACCTTGTTTGGAAGGTTGGCCACAATCTCAAGTTTTGGAACGAAGGAGACCTGCATGCAAGCAATAACTAGAGTCCTTTCACACATCGAGACATCCATAGCCAACACCAAGATGGATCAAAAGGTATTTGCATTCATGGTAGCATTTCGGGAAGCACTGCCGCGACACTGAGCACCACTCCACAGATCAACCATCACCATCACCTAACCATCAAACCTGTAACACCAGTAAGTGTATCTCTAACCTACATCATTTCATACTTGTCTAGATTACAAAGTTTCTTCATCTTTGTTTATCAGCATCTATTTGCATTTTTCATCCCACCCTTGTTACCTTCCTGTGAACCCAACCATTCCATCACCCACAATCATTTAATCACCTATACTTGATTCCTAAAGACCTCGAGTACTCCCAACACCTCCACAGACCTAACTATTCCCCTTACCATCTCTATTCAATCTCAGACAAACCCCCAAAACCCAGTTTCATTGAGTTTCTATCATCCCGCCTTAACCGTCATTGGTTCCCTCTTAACCGTTGTCATCGGTCATACGTCACCAACGTCGGTCTCGTATTTTTAATCCTGCCAATAACAGAAACCTAATAACCTATATCCAAGTGACCCAAGCTACCCAAAATCTGACCTTGACCTATTCCAGCACCTTGACTACCTACCCTATTTCTAGATCTGATCATAACCTAGCTTGTTACATTAGATTTGTTTATTGTATTTGGATGAGATGCCTAAATCATATCAACTACAGTAGGATTTTATTTACTTACACTATCTCTTGCATTAAGTTGTATTAAATAGTGGGTTGACTACCACCAAGGAAGTATCACACTTCTGGATCTAGCACACGTTAGGCAGCCCACTGACATATATTATTTAACTCTCTTTTGTGGTCTTGTTTTGTATTTCAGGTAGTTCCTCCTAGCCAAAAGGAATCTCACACAATCAGCATTGGATCAAGAAGTCAAAATGCATGCACAACCTCTAACCGACCATCACAACAGGTATTCCTCCTTGGCCCATACCCTTATTTGTTTCGTCAAATCCACAAAGAAAATGGTGAAACATTTTGGCATGCCCAGTGGGACCCATCAAGGGTTATTTTGCATTTTATTCATTCCTAGGTGAAAGTTGTGTGTTTGTTTCCCTTTTGAAAATCTTCCACATTAATTTTATTCTCTAGAATCTTCCCCTTCTCTCTAGTTTCTAAAAGCAATAATGTTTTAGTGCTTTAAAAGAATGCGTCTTTCTTTTATTACCATTACATTAGTGAAAGAGCATCCCTCTTCTTATTCATCATTTATTACATCAAATATCACATTTCGGGTTTTGGCTTAAAATACTTGCATGATATTCGATTTGTTACATTATATCTCACATTAAAAATGAGGCCAACCTATCCACCTGGAAGTCATGCCTAGTTGATGGTTGACATAACTGAATCATGAAAGCACATTCTCTCTTCTCTCTCTTTGCCAAACTACACAAATTGGAATCTAAACATCTTCTTAAACAACATCCCACCCGAAAGAAGGCATCAATGAGCATATGATCAAAGGATTGACAGTGGGCACCCAGCTGGTTATCTATGTCCAGTCACCCATCGAGAACGACTCCGCCCCGCCCCGCCAAAATATAATTTGAAACCTCACCTTTAGAATTTCTTTCTTCGTAGGAAGCCTTCCCAACCAAAAAATTTGTTCTAAAGTAACGAGTCAGTCTTCAAATAGCATAAACTAAATACACTAAATTCACTTGTAGGATTACGTGTTTTTCTTAGTTTTGTGCTTTACTTGCGTTTTGAGGTGTGAGGTCGTATTCTCCATTTTTCTTTCCTTTCACACTCCATAATCATAGTTGGTGTATTCCAGCTATTTCTGAGTGTGTCAAGACTCATTTTTACCATACTCAAACTTATAGGTTGGTGTCTCATTCAAATTTAATTCACAAAAAGCAATTCTACAGATTTCATAAGAACTGGCATCGGTTTACATCTGACCGTCATCAGTTCATCTGACCGAGTGTCGATTCCCTATGCTTTTGGTTAGTTTACCCAAAGAGCACTCATCTCATCTTCTTCTCTATTTAAAATCTCTAGATATCACCATATCCTTTGCATTATGATATTATTGACTAAATATAGCTTCCACAGTTGACTTTCCAGTTTCTATCTCACTTGCTCAAACTATTAATTTCCCACAAGGTAACAACGCCAGTTCTGTGACCATCCTTGGTCACTTACTAACTAGCATCGGTTGGTCTAACGGTGTTGATCCTTCTGTTTTGATTTTTAATCAAAGCACCTACCAGTTCACCTCTCATAATCAATTATTTTCCATCCCTGTTGTTTCTATGTCATTTACAGAATACTAGTCTTACCTGGTCAACACTTATTCACATGGTGTTGACTCGCAACCAAACTAACACCCTTGTATTTCATGCTTATCAACCACTCCCACCTAGTCCATCATCATCATCCATCTTGTCACCTATGGATCCAACTCAACTTATCCCCATTCTTACATTAAAGGTGAGGAGTTCACGAGACTCCTCAACCGAATCCCATTGCCCTCCACTACTACTTGCTCATTCTTCCACTCGGGATTCCTCAAGGCGCTTAATTAATATATGGCATGCCCGTATCTATCCCTCCTACTCTCACACCCACCTCTGCATCAGCTAGCACTCGGCTTAGCTACCATCATCCACTTTACCACCCGTGGTGTCTCAGCTAGATCCCACGGCCCGCTATAAGCGTGTGTGTACGTCAGCTATCGCACTTTCGTGACATCAATTGTCCCTCCAAAAACTACTTTAAGTATAGCCCCATTTGCACCCACCACCTCACATATACCTATTACATCGCAACCACCTCCGATGTCGGTAGCTTACACCCCTTTCCGAACCTGATTCTTTTTATCTCGCAGTCCTTACCCCCAATCACCACTAGAGTTGTTATGACTACCCCACCCACTTACACATACTACCAACCACCCTCGACCTCGTCTATTGCTTATTCTGGCTATGTGCCACCTACATATATTCCTCCTGTGTAATTCTCATACTCAACACCACCATACACTAGCATACCACCCACCTCATATACAACCTACTAATGACCTCATTAATATGATGATGGAGAAGATGCAGACCTTAAAAGCATCTATTTTTGGCTCCCATAATTCTTTAACTTATGATGAAATTGTAACAAGCATATCCATCCATCTATTCCCATTTTTCCCTACCCTGTGCATTGGGAAATACCTAAATTCAATCGCTTCAACAAGTAAATAAGACCCACAACAACAATTGCGGTCGTAAAAACATGGGTTTACTTAATTGTTCACGATGATGCTTTGCTCCTATGAACCTTCCCAATGTCCTTAATAGGACCAGCATTGGATTGGTATAGTGGACTACCTAGACATTCCATTTATTCCTTTAATCAAGTAGCCCAAGCTTTCTTAGACCATTTTTCAATCAATGTTACCAAGAAAGTCACCATGACTGATCTCTATTCAACCCGACAGTATGAAGATGAATCTATTATAGATTTTGTTGCCGTTTGCATGGAGTCTTAATAACCAATTAACGTTCCAACTACCTCAGACTGAACGTATTGAGTTGTTCACTAGAGCTTGTGCCAGGCACATCTCACCAACTTTGCAAGTACAAACCTTATGAACCTTGATGAAGCATTCACCATGGCACAATAGCTAGAAATTGGCATCAATGAAGAAAAGAAAATCCAATTATGAAACAAGAACACCCCGTTCAAATCAAAGCGAACCTTCTTCATCTTGAAAACCTTAAAATAACTATTCAAAATCCAAAGGATCTACCAACATGGTAGTCCTCATGGTGGGTCCACCTCATCCTTCTAATCAAGCCCAACCTTCTTCCAATCTTTCCCCTCTCTAGGCCTTTTAGCTCCAGAGGGAGCAGTAAAAGTACACTTCGATTCGAGAGCCCTATTCTTAATCTTGGAAAAGTTTCTTAAAGCTAGAGCCATTACACTTCCTCCCATAAAACCTCATACAGGTTTTGATCCTTCCCATCCTATGTCTGCATGGTATAAAGAACATGCCTACTTTGTAATTACCATCGCGTTAAAGGCCATAGCGACGGTAACTACATTACTTTTAACAACATTTCCCAAGAGATGATAGATAATGGAGATCTTGTCATGGAAAACCCTAATGCACCGACAAATCAAAATTTACACATATTTAAAAAACCATTCCCTAACCATAAACCGTCATCTAATCAAAATAGTGAACCTTCATCCCGGTGAGTGTGATAATGTCCATGAATTCCACGTGGTTTTTGATATCGTATCATTCGTTCCTCAAATCCCACCTATTTCATCTATTGATGAAATTTTGGCATGATCCCCCTACCATGCAAAGGAGCATACTCCTTCTACTCCTTCACCCACAAAGGAGTCCCCTTCATCTCTTCCTTCACCCATGGAGGAACCCACACTTTCTACCAATGCCATTTCACCATCTACCTCACAACCTACCGAACAGTCAACACTTTTAATTCTCCCATCCATAGGAGAATCATCATCACCTTCTCCTCCACTAAGGGAGAAGTCTACCTCACCCAACCTATTATTTCTCTTACCCATAGGAGACAAATCGGACATGCCACTACCTATCAGGGGGTTCTCCCCAAAGCATCCCAGGACCCCATTGACATGATCTCAACTTTGTTACCTACAGAGTCCGAGGCTAGCCAATTCCCTATCTCACAGACATATTTTACAAGGATTACCACCAAACCAACTCCATCTTCTTCTTCAACAGTCCCATTTTCATGGCTAGTTGATCGCTCTAATTACGTTGATAATTCCATGCTCGGGGACATCTTCGGCTCCCCTTTTTGAACCAAATGCAAATGTTTCTGAGGATACTTCCACGATCTACCCAAAGGTATTTTCAGAAACCAAATCAACACTGACCATGCCGATTGAAATAGATTCTTCTTCATCATCTCTATCTACATCCAAACCTTTACTCACAACTACAACCGGTCCCAAACCTAAAAACCTACCCACGCCTATCTCCTCACCTATATCTAGACCCATCACTACTTTTGGTGTCATACCGACATCAAGCCTTACTCACCCACCTATTAAATTGGACTTAGCAACATCATCTCAAACTCGCACCAACATTATCCCTCCACCTAAAAAGAAAACCCAACCTTCTAGGCCGCATACACTGGTCTCGCCTACCACACCTTTGTCACTTTCCCCCTTTCCATCCATCTTAGGGCCCCATCCATCAACCCTAATCAAACAGTCTCCTACCTAAGGCCATTCAAAAGTTAAACAACCTACTACTACATCACGAGCCTTCGTTACATCTCATTCACCCAAAACCAATCACCTCACCCTCACTCGTGCACTTTTACATCCTATACCTCCACCATTACTATAACCTCAACCTTACCTATATGAATTCAACCCATGCCGTCTACCCAACCTCTACCAAGCACCTCCACCACATTTTGCTTTTCCCCATGGGTAACCCATCGTCTTCCACCATCTGCTTTCCCTTATGCATCCTGTACTCCCATGACACCTTTACCTAAGAAGGTGCAACCCAAAAATAAGAATCCACTACCCTCCAATAAGGTAGTCAAACCAACAAAACCTCCCAAAGTGCGGCTCTTCTCTTAGGCCTTTATCTAAACGGATGCCATCAAATCCTAAGATGATACCACTTACCAAACCAAGTGGGCCAACCCATCCCCCTCCTATAAATCCTCTTCCCTCACGATCTTTTGCACCTTTACCCAAACCCACACTCACTTCCCATTATGATCCGTTAGCGGGGTCCTACGCCAACATTTTAACCAATCTCTTAGAAACTTCTATCATCACATTACCACCGCTTCGACCTTATGATCCTCTCAAACCAAAACCAAAAGGGTTTGATGAAACCAAGATTCATGCCTATCATCATGTGCAAGGACATGATGTAGAAAATTATAAGGCTCGAAAACCATTCTTCTCCAACTTTGTCCATCAGAACAAAATTTCGATGATGATGACCTTCTTGATGAGAACCATGTTCTACCTTCATCTATCACCACACATCATTGTTCCCGCTTCTTTAAAGACCCGTACCTCCACCCCCACAATTGTTCTATCCACCTCCAAAATTTGAGATCAACATGGTTTGTATTAGAGAGTTAGCCAAATCACCACCCAAATGTCGTTGTGGCCAACTCACTTCACAAGGCTTTTCCCCGGTAGGTTTTGGCCATCATGTCATTATAACACTCATCCTACACCTTGTCCATTTGCCCCCTCCCCTTAGATTAACATGGTTCATGTTTCCACCCACGCTTAGAAAGAAAAAGGAAAAGAAAAAGAAACTAGCCCATCAACCAACCCCGTGCCCAATATACCATCGTACTCCGCACCCAAAATCACCATCCATGAGACCAACATAGCCTATCTCGACGAGCGAGGTCACCCATCACACAATGATAAAACAATTAAATTTGTCCCCTCTAAAGATGTCATTGTATGATCTTGTCTAAAATTCTGAATCTCATAAACAAACCCTTATCGAGGTTTTACAATCCATTTAAGATTTATGTAATGACCCCACACCGGTGGCCTCCATTATCACCCCTCACTACATGGCCTCACTTACCAAATCATCTCCTTCTTCTACCCTCATTTCCACTCCTCAGTCGCACCCTCGGCTTCTCCGATGAGGAGATTGTACCTCTCTAGTCAGATGACCCTGATCCCGCCCTATTCATTTATGTTTATATCGATAACATACACATACGATGTGTCATGATCGATGTTGGTGCTAGCGTTAACATCATCTCCTCCCACACGTATAATCAAATGCACATCCCTTCTAGTTATATGCATAATGACCCAGTTATGTTGTGCTCCTTCAACGATGCCATCACCTCCACCCTTGGCACCATTATCCTTCACGTTTGCGTAGGCCCTCACACTATCCCGGGACTATTTTACGTCTTAGAGGGAGAGTTCCAATATAAACTATTGCTCGAAAGACCATGGATTCGCATCATGGGTTGTGTTCCTTCAACTTTACACTGATGTGTAAAATTTGAGCATGAAGGACATAACTATACCATCCCCAATGACTCGTCGCCATTCAAAACTTGTAACATGTTGTACCGACCCAACGATGTACTTATACCGGTCAAGGCATCCGCCACTACCCCACTTCTCCTTCACCCACAAGCCCATCCACCAATGCTACCACCACCTCTCCCATATCTAATTCTTCTACTCCTATCGCTTACTACAACCTCTATAGTGACCACTCTGCTTCCCAAAAATTGATACCCCTCTTGTCCAATCATCCGGTGAATCATCTATATTCGCTACCCACATATATACTACCGATCCCTTGGAAGATGTATTTCAACGTCTCACTCTAGGGGAGTACCACCTATACAATATCAACACATTCCTCACTCTACAAGAGTATGGAAACCTACGTCAGCACCCTTGTTATGACTACCGCATAGGCAAGGTTTTCCTTATGGTCCTCCCCACCTTCGCACTAACCTAACATATGGGGGACTTGACACTGCTACCTATTCACCTAAACCTCCATCCCAAACATGATCATTTTCATCTGACCTCCAATCCCTTACTAACCACCGCTTTGCCCACACTTTCCTTCACCATTGTGCATGGAAAGGATTTGGTTTCATTTTTATGAACAAGGCCGTCATACTGTCATTTCTTGTACCAATCGTAAACACAATGATCGCAGTGGTATTGGCTTTGCCGCATCACCTTCCAAGAAGTCCCGTTTTGGCCTCATTGAGGAAGACAAACATTCTCCACCCCATTCACCAACATCACCACCCTCACCCACAGAGTCCATAGATCTCGAATCTATTCCTCATAACTTTTTTTCCATAAACACAATTTCCCCGGGACCTATGACCTATCAACACAATGGTGAGGCTCCTCTTCTCTTCCATTCATGTATCCCGACATGATCGACAATAATACACTGTTATTAACATCATTCAATTTCGTGACGATGAGTCTATCCTCTCCTACCTTAGTGCGGAATATTTTTATATTCATTGAGTCGTTACCTTCTGAGACGTAGACCATGTTGAATGAATCGAATATTGAAATCAACATTAATACTCAGGATGACCCGCACATTCTAAAGATAGGCCAATCTTTTAGATCTTTGCTTTGAACAAGAAGCTTTTACTTCTTTCCTTCGGGACCATAGCAACGTTTTTGCTTGGTCCTATGTTGATATGCCCAAGATTAACCCAAACATTGTGGTCCACAATATCATCACCATTCCACGAAGCCAAACCCACAAAATAGAAGGCTGCGAAAAATGCATCTTCACATTTCCCTTCTTGTCAAAGAAGAACTCTAGCAACATTATAACCACAAATTCAACATTATAATGAGGGTAGACCATAGACCTCTCCCTCCCTCATTGCAACATTTTAACCACAAATTCAAAATTATACCCCCACCCGACACGGTTTTACCCAACACCAATTTTACCAACCTATTTTAACAACAAATGACAAATTGGGATCAAATCTTACCTCATCTCAATTCCATCGGCATGGTGGTACGTCCGGTCGATGTACCAGTGGCCCACCCGAGCCCTCTCCTACCTCTGCCATGTCCCAATTCACCTCTCACCTCCAACCAATCATGATCACCCACACCGCTCTCATGGACCCATTTACTAGCTCATGTCACCGACTCGTAATCTCCACCTCAGCTCGATACGATTCATTTTCCTTCTCTCTTGGAAAGGTACAAAAAGTCAAACGGCTCTGTCATTTTCTCCAAAGTCACAACACAACAATGATTTCATAAAATATAGAATTTTTATTTTATAAACCCAACTGACTGACCGACGCGGTCATATTTTTACCTTAGCCAAGCCCGATGTCGATCACCCTATAACCAGCATCGGTCAACCCTTATAACTATTTGGCCTTACTAAGCTTCCTTTTCCTACAACCATTAGTGATCACACACCTTTTATCATTCGGAAACCTATGGAACCATACCTACGAGCCCACACTACCCCTACATTTCCTTTGTTGCGTCTTGGGATTTGTTATTTTACCTATACCTTGGCCTTACCCGTGCCATGACCTATTTTCTGGACCTAGCCTACTTGGTGTGACCATTGACCTTATGTACTTGTTATACCTTGCGATGTTGTTACCTATGTTGTTTTAGCCTAATAACCATACCTTGCCTATTGTCGTGTCATTTATCCCAACCAAACCTTTGGTGTACCAAAACATACCTAAACATTCATGCACCTAACCTACGTTGTGTTTTCGGACCATATCTATACCTTGGATACTGAATCACCTCACCCTTGTTTGGATAAACCTATCGACCTTGGACGATGTAGAGTTTGTAAGCTCTTCAACATGGTACTGTGTTGTAATCTATATGTGTACGTGCATTTGATTTCCATTACCCATGACCCAATTTTGACCCCGGCCTATTACCTATTACCCGAGTTGACCATCACCCTATCCCATAGTACTCATACCGTACCCATTTATCTTAACCCACTAGACATTTATCAAACCACTCACCGATGTTGTATTTCACCTCATCGATTGCTTGGTTCTAGGGGGGATTACCTTCAACCACACATGGGGCAATCACTTCCTTTTTTTGTCAACATTGCTTACCAATACAAGCTACACAACAAAAAGGGGCAAAATGTAGACACCAAAATTGGGTCAAACTCCCCTTAGTACCTTTTGAATAGCCAAATTAAACATATTCACCTAATGATGACCCTGTTATCCCACATTAATATTAATTTAATTATTTTACAATTAAATTAATACTCATCCTCACTTCATTCATTATTTAATTACCTTAATTAAAACAAATTTACACCTCACCTAGACATGTCATCCCACCACCTCACCTAGACACCTCATCAAAAACCTATTTTTAGCATATTTCCCTTTACTAGGACTCAACATTCACTCACCATAACTAACTAAGACTTAGTGCAACCCTAAAATCACATGCAGATTCTCCCTCTAACCACATTCCCAACCATTAAAACGTAACATTCAGTTTTGATCTGTGAGAATAGACAGAGCTAGCACAAAAGATTGCCAAGATCTGGCATTTTTAGTAAACCTAGGATTTCCCACATTAACTGACACCAGTCAACCCAAAACCGACGTCGGTCACCCTAAATTGTCATCGGTTACCATATATTCACTTTGGTAACCTTGTTTGGAAGGTTGGCCACATTCTCAAGTTTTGGAACGAAGGAGACCTATATGCAAGCAAGAACCAGAGCCCTTTCACACATCTAGACAACCATAGCTAACACCAAGCCGGATCAAAAGGTATTTGCATTCACGGTAGCATTCGGGAAGTACTATGTGGCACCGAGCACCACTCCATAGATCAATCATCACCATCACCCGGTTACAAACCGCAACACTAGTAAGTGTATCTCTAACCTGCATCATTTCATGCTTGTCTAGATTACAAAGTTTCTTCATCTCTGTTTATCAACATCTATTTGCATTTTTCATCCCACCCTTGTTACTTTACTTTGAACCCAAACATTCCATCACCACAATCATTTAATCACCTATACTTGATTCTCGAAGACCTCGAGTACTCCCAACACCTCCAAGACCCAACTATTCCCCTTACCATCTCTATTTAATCTCGACAAACCCCAAAACCCGGTTTCATTGAGTTTCTATCATCCCACCTTAACCGTCGTCGGTTCCCTCTTAACCGTCATCATTCATACCTCACCAAAGTTGGTATTTGTATTTATTAATCCTACCAATAATGAAACCTAATAACTTATATCCAAGTGACCCAAGCTACCCAGAATCTGACCTTGACCTATTCCAGCACCTTGACTACCTACCCTATTTCTAGATCTAATCATAACCTAGCTTGTTACATTAGATTTGTTTATTTTATTTGGATGAGATGCCTAAATCATATCAACTACAGTAGGATTTTATTTACTTACGCTATCTCTTGCATTAAGTTGTATTAAATAGTGGGTTGATTGCCACCAAGGAAGTATCACACTTCTGGATCTAGCACATGCTAGGCAGACCCACTGACATATATTGTTTAACTCTCTTTTGTGGTCTTGTTTTGTATTTCAGGTAGTTCCTCCTAGCCAAAAGTAATCTCACATAATCAGCATTAGATCAAGAAGTCAGAACGCACGCACAACCTCCATCCGACCATCACAATAGGTATTCCTCCTTGGCCCATACTCTTATCTGTTTCGTCAAATCCACAAAGAAAATGGTGAAACAATTTAGGTTATTATTTGAGTTTATTTTCTCGTATTTTCCAATAGTGAGACACTTCCTAAAGAGAGAGGAGAGTGCATATAGCAGAATTTTGTATGAAATTCCTAAATGGAAAATCTTGGAAATAGTTGGGAAAATCAATGAGGTGTACTTATAAAAATGGGTAGGAAATAATAATAAATGGTATATGAGGTGCGGAGTTTGATTCCAACTCTCTTATAATTACAATTAAGTTTACAATAAAATTCCATAGACCTTCTAATATTCCCAATAAATTTAACTTGGAAAACAACATACATCCATTGTTAGGAATAATCTTTGGATTAGTGCTCACATTATTGTTAGTAATCGTTAAATTTAATATTCTTATATTACATTAGTGAGTTAGTGAGATATTAATATTGTTATATTAATACCATATTTGTGTGAGAAAAATAAAAGAGTGTAATATTATTAATATGAGTTTTGAAACAACTCATTATTAATAATATATGATAAATTGTATTAGTTGTGAGTTTGTTAAATAAACAACTCACATAGCTATTGAGAGTTGTGTGAGAGATTGTTGGGTTTGGGAGTGATTCTAGGAGAGATAAGAGATTATATTGTGGGATTGAATATTGGATTTGAATCCTTGTATTAAGGATATCATTCTCCTATATATTGTAATCTCTCTCACCATGTAATTGCTCAGAATTACTAATCAACAATATAGTGTGTTTATTATATATTTGTGCTCTGTAATTTTGTCTCTTATTGCTTTCAATTTAGATTAGATAATCTTTCAATTTCATATCATCTGGTATCAAAGCAGGTTTCCTTCTGCAAGTGTAGAAGCAAAGAAGAAGTTGGTTAAAAGAATCCCATGAGAAGATTTCTAGCAACAACCTCTTAGTAAAAAGAAGCAATTTACTCATATGACATTGGATTGATGTCTCTTTTTTTTCTAGAAAGATAAGAACAAGACGTACAATATTTAGTTTACATCATCTTCATATTCAGCTTGTAGGTGTGTGTAAATGTCTATGTAAGTTGAGTGAAAGTTTTTTGTTGTTTTACAACAAATGAATGATAAATTGAATATATCTAAAAAAACTAGATTTCAAATATTTCAAAATTTTTGGGGTTGGTTTAGGTAATATCTAGAAAAATTCTATCAAAATTTTACAAAAACCTAGTTTGTAGTTTAAGAGAGACATGGAAATAAAAACGGGGATCTGAAATAAAAAAAAGTGATGCATAGTACATTTATGCATTTTTTCAATAATTAGACGCATTTTTGCTTGTACGTGACGCCCCTCTTTATGGGGGTATTTTATAGCTTCATGATCAAATTTGTTGAGTAACTAAAGAAGCATATAATGGAGAGAGGAGGCAACAGAGGAAGGAAGTTAATCAGTGACCTCTCGCTTGACCACAAGCAAAGGGGCCACACAATGAATTTGCGGCATTTATTTTTGTTGTGTGTTTTTAATTTTTGTTGTATGCAAATAAGAACAGATGGATCATACATGTTCAAGTATTGTAATGTGTGAGAAATTTCTTGTATTTTCCCTTGAATGTAAAAATGTGAGTGGGGAAACATGTACGCTGCTATGGAGTGGTTGGTGGTCCACTAGAAAACCAATTTGAGAGTTTGTGAATCTCTTAGAAAATCGCATATAGATTGGTTAATGGTTCCATTAGAAAACATGTTAGAGTTGATGGTACTCTTTGAAGACTATCGTATTGTAGAACATGAGCAGTACTAGACATAACTCATCCATGTTCGCACTAAGGGGGGAATGTTAGGAATAATCTTTGGATTAGTGCTCACATTATTGTTTGTAATTGTTAAATGTAATATTCATATATTACATTAGTGTGTTAGTGAGTTAGTGAGATATTAATATTGTTATATTAATATCATATTTGTGAAAAGAAAAAAAAAAGTGTAATATTATTAATATGAGTTATGAAACAACTCATTATTAATAATATAGGATAAATTGTATTAGTTGTGAGTTTGTTGAATAAACAACTCACGTAGCTATTTGAGAGTTGTGTGAGAGATTTATGGGTTTGGGAGTGATTCTAGGAGAGATAAGAGAGTATATTGTGGGATTGAAGATTGGAGTTGAATCCTTGTATTAAGGAGATCATTATCCTATATATTGTAAGCTCTCTCACCATGTAATTGCTCCAAATTTATTAATCAATAATATAGTGTGTTTATTATATATTTTTGCTCTGTAATTTTGTCTCTTATTGCTTTGTACAATTTTATAATGTAATTGTTGCTTATTTAGATTAGATAATATTTTAATTTCATATCATCCATCAATAAATTAAATATGGAAACTAGAATCCTTGTACCTTGTTATTATTGAGCAAAAATAGTATTTTCCGTGTTTAAGATAGAATATCTAAAGCATTGGAAAAATTTAGGATGGGATCATGAGAATGCAAAGGGTCGACAACACATCCAAAAGCAAAAAAATATTTTACCGCTTATGTGCTTATGGTATTTTATTTTTTTCTTTTCATTGTTATCAATAGCAAATATTTTACTTTGGTCTCTTTCAAATCGTTTTTGTGGTTTTTTATATATGTCTTCATGAAATATCATACTAGCAAATTATTGAAAACATGGGCACCCTTACGAAGTAGTGAATTTGTTTCAAAGAATGCAACAAGCAAGCAAAGACAATTTGATAAGTTAATTATTGCTACCATACTTACACCAAAATATGAGCTTTGAAATAGGGTATTTATAGACACCAAAGATAATGAAGAAGTGACTTTTGTCAAATATTTTAGTTGTAAATACCATGATAGATATGTATGTAAAATGTGGAAGCATGCACAAGGCACGTAAATTATTTGATGAAATTCCTAGAAGAAATGTGATCTCATTGAATGCAATGATGAGACAAAGTAAATTGAAATCTAACCACTTATATATTTAATTAATGTTTTTCTAAAACAATATTTATGTAATTTCTTAGGGCATCAAACATGTGTACTGTAACGCCACTATTTCTGACACACAAGACTACATAGAAAAACACAGGATAATTTTTTTGACTTGCTTGACACATAACACGACACAACATGTCGTCACCAAGGTTACAACTAACTCTATGAACAACTTGATACAAGGATGACCACAAAGGCAGCACGGAAACGATCACACCCATCAAGGACAATTCACTCTCTCTTTGACAAGACACCACAAAAGACCAACCCATAAAACCTAGCTACAGTTCAGGACACTCCACGACAAAATCCTTTAAGGTTATGTATTCACTAAAATAGTCTTTCAAGGCCTGACTTTGTGGTCTAGAAGATTCATGTTATGATTCATACAATACTTCTTATAGGGCTAGATTTCTTTTCTTTTATACTATTGCGTAACTAGCTTAAGGTCATCTCTAGTATGACATTTACTCGTTTAATTCATTTACAAAACAAGGAGTTAATCAAATCCACAAGGCTATCTATCCGAACCCACACTACTGAAACTTGTTTCATACTTCCTTTGCAAAGGAAGCAAGCATAAATTCAAAATAAGTGGAGTATTGTTTAGGTTCAGAACCATAATCTTCTTTGTTCAAGGATTAACATTTTATCATAACTTAGAAAAGGATTACGAGGTACTATGGTAACGGTTAGAGAGAGAAGATCAATTTATTTCATTATGGTCTATTTAGTTATTAACCAATCTTTCAGAGAAACTTAAGGGATAAACTGGATTTGGGTAAAGGCTTCATTTAGCAATCATCTTGATTAAGTTCGACAAAGGATACACATGGGGTTCCTAAAATGGAAGTACAAAACTTAAGGTTTCACAAAAATGAGAATAAAGTTTAATCCGTAGTTAAGGTTAATGAGGGTAGGTTTCTTTACACTGGTAGAAAACTCATTTCTTTCCAAATTAAGATTCTTAAATTTCTCAACAAGAACCCAATTTCATTGTTATTTTATTTATTGAATTATCTATGAATTCATTTTGTTTTATTTTTGTTTAACTTTAGAAGAAGGATTTTCACTCCCTAAAATATACAAAGGATTGCACTTATGTCAAGACCATGGAGGTTATTAAAGCATGAGAGTTTTATAACTCAGAAGTTGCCATTGCTAAACAAGAGAATTAAACACGGTTATAACATTTCTATTCATCATGGCACACATAACAAAGGCACCAAAAGAATCAATAGAACTTTGTCTGAGAGCAAGGAGGTAAAAGTTGGTCAAGCCATGCTATGACATTTTCAGGACTGATAACTAATATTACTACAAGAATACTCATATCAATGTAAAGATTGAATATTATTTCTCACAAAGATAAATTACAAGTTTAACAACAAAAGGACAAGACAACTTCATTTCACAATTATCGAACAACCAAGGCAAGAGGCCTTCCAAACTCCTTTACAAGCACCATTACAAGATTACAACACATTTGACATTTGTACAAGAAACTTCATAAATCAACCCGATGAACCCTTTTACAAATTTTTCCTTTTATCTACTCGCATAATCCATCTGCACAAGTATTAACTTGAGTTAGTTCGCGAGAACTGAGCATGCTAAGACTACCCATTGCAATAGTAAGCTAACATTTAACAATATCATGAAAGGAATGCTCTATTTCAAGAATGGATCAAAGCACAAACCACTTATCAACTAGGATTTTATTGAAGCTTGAGAATTTATCCAGAATGATTAAAAGTTTCACTTAGGCTTCACTAGATGAGTTTTACAAAAGAAGACAATTTACCTTGCAAACGGTGAGAGATAGATTGCATGGTTTCTAAACTATTTCCTCCTACTTATTAAATCTTATTATCTTCTAAAAATATCACCATTGATTTTACCTCATGATCGTTTAAGGATTCACCCCAAAAAAATAATGTTCATTAGTTTAGTTAGGGATAGCAAGGTATATAATTTTTCTTTACAAGGATTGTTCCCTATTTGATCACTTATGGAAATGATTGTTATCAAACAGGTCACATCTATATTAATTCACTCATAAAGAACTTTTAAAAGGATTACTCACCCGCCTTAAAATGTTTAAAATTGCATTGTTAATATGTCGAAAGATTACAACACAACATTTTTACCTCATGAGAAAAGCTTACCATTACTCCTTTTGAAAACTATACATAGTTATATCATTGGTATTCGACACGGTATACAAACCCAAGAGACAAAACAATTCTAGGGAACCATGACTAGGGAACAAAAAGTAACAACATTGACCAAGAAATGCTAAACTATTCTTAGAATTCCTATAATCCATTAAGGTCACTCAACAAGTGGTAATCCAATTTTCTTATATTTTCCACTAATTAGTAGAACCCCCAATAATAACCTTAAGGTATAGTCACTCCGTACAAACAATAATAAATACCAACCTTAAATTTTCCAAAGAGAGAGAGAAAGGTATTTGACTCACTTCTTATTGAGTCTATATTAGAACAGGTACTATGTTAACTACCACTGTAATTATTTTCCACTTTTCCTCTTTATATGTGTGTGTGTGCGTGCGCGTGTGCATGCAAATAAATCACACAACATCGGATAGGTATAGCACATCCATGCAAACATAGAGTATTCAAGATTTGTTAGAACAATACTGAAGGGGAAACATATTTATATAGCTTCATCAATAAGACTAAATTGTCCTCCACATGTTCCCAAAATTTTTGATAAAGATTTTACTTATGAAAACAACATCTTCAGGACACTCAACTCGGATTGAGTTCAAAAAAGGAGATCGTTAATACCTCTTATCAAACAAGTCTCAATCATCTAATAGAAGAACAACGAATAAAACGCTCTGTATCAGTTGTACTAGTCTTCTCATGGGAAGGCAAGTTGAATCATAGGGTTCCAAATTAAAAAGGGAATTCAAGTATAATTTAACATCCAAGACTTAATGCCATACAATATTACTCTTAGGCACCTCGTTCCTGTAACTAAAGGCGAGAAGGGTTCGATTCAAACACTCCTTCATCCACTAGTGGCAACTCAAATGTCGCAGCTTATAGCAGAGGGAAACATTATTTAGAAACCAAAATCACACAGAATTCCATAATGAGAAAGCACCAAATTTGACACCAGATCCCCAAATTCGGCATTTACCTGAAATCCCAAAAAAAATATAGATTATTTCATGCAAGATTCAAACCAACATAGTCGATTTCAAAGGATTTTTTTAATTTATTGATTTGCCACAGATTACCAATAAGACTCAGAAGTCTTTAATTCATACAAATAAATCTAACCAATAAGTGATCATCCCCTCAAAGGATTTAATCAAAGAAAAATACCCAAAGATGAACGGTGTTCCAGTCGAACCCACCTTTCATCCACAGATGGTAATCTCCTACCGTGATTAGCAGAGTGAGAGGTCATAATTTCAAACAAGCGACTCACACAAAATCTCATCCCAACAAGTTCTAAAAATTAGCGCCTAGAACCACATGTTCAGTATTCATTCATACCCCACAAGAACAGATCATTTCAGGAAGAATTAATACCCACATAGCTAGTTCCACCGTAACAAGTTTTTTTTTTTTTATACCAAACCGAATGCAATTCGATCCCAAAATTTCATTAATAATAAAATAAACCCTAGCAGATGTACGATAGAACCAAATAATTTCATCCAGAAAATACCCATTTACTTTGAAATGTAATAACTAGAATAAAGGAAAAGCAAACCATGCTTGATAAGGAGATCTCAATGACTTTTCCCTTTTACTTCCTTCACGAAAACTTCAAGATTTTCAGCCAGAGACAACCAGAAATGTTTCCTTTTGAACTCTCCCAAAAGAAAACAATAACTAACCACAAACCAAACAATCAAGACACCATTCAGGAAGAGAACATACATTTCATGGAATTATAGAAATGGTAGCAGAAAATTGCAGAGTTTAGGCTTAACATGCCTGCAATAAGCTTCCACACGCACACCCATCTACCAGACAGCAAAAAAATCAACACGTCTCCTTCTCCCTTGCTTGCTAGGCGTCCAACTTCATTCACTTCTATGTTGAGCATAAGAAGGGAGTGTGCAACAAGAAGAGAAGGCTCTGAACCAGTCCAACGCAGCCAGAACTAGGAAGAGCAGCCCACAAGAACAACTTGGGAAAGATCCCCATGTGTGTAGCCAACAAGGAAGAAAAAAATAGAGTTTATTTCCTTTATTCTTTTTTTTTTTATTATTATATTTTTTTCCCCAAAACGTGAGTCAAAGCACACACCAAAATAGCAGTGTAGAAAGGCAGGAGATCAATCACATTTATGAAGGTTTAAGGTCTCAACAACAACTCCTTATACAACTCTTCACAAAAGGAGCTCATGCAGCCAGGGAAGACTGGGTAATGGCAGACAAAGAAGGATATTGACAGATTTGCAAATCAAACAATAAAAGAAGGAAAGTGCGGCCACCCATAAGGTAAGACCAACACGCCTAGCATTAAGGAGGTTTAAATGAGGTGGCCATCAAATCCACCCACCTCCAGCCAACCAAGGAAATGAAATTAATCAATTAAGATTTCCATCCCCCTCCCCTCACGCCAAGCATGGTAAAAAGAAAATATCAAAAGAGAGGCAAGGTCGGTGGGAGGGCACATTAAATCCACGTTTAAAATTTTTGTAATTAAAACAATCCCAAGCACGAAGGATCGATCGACCAAGGCGGAAAGCGGTGGTTGAAGACTTAATAAAATAAATAAATGTGAACACCTCTCCCAAACCATGGCATCACCAACAAAACAAGCTCTTCCTCAATAGTGTAAAGGAGACTTGGGCATAAGAGAAATTAACATTAAAATAAAATAGTTTAAAGGTAATCAATAACAATATTGATAAAAATTGACACTTAAAACCAATGATCGTCAATCGACAATTTAAATTATAATATTATTATTAACATTATTTTAATGATTTTACTACTAAATTTTTTTATTAATCATATTAATGACGACAACCAGGCAAGCATGAAGAAGCGAGAACAAGATTTTCCTTTAATAGGGTAATCATACAAGACGCTACAAGGTCCACAGTTGGAGGTGCCAACTACGACTCGAGAAGGCAAGAAGGAGAGGGAGGGTACGAAATCTTCCTTTGTGATAAAGATAGAGTCAACTAGCTCACAACGAGAGCACAAACACTTGTAACCTTCCCATGCTTAGCAACAAGGTCTTGGTCAAGAATCGGGTGTAACGTTGAACGAGGCATTACATGTACATTATTGGTATAACATTTTAATAATTGAGCAATGATGAAGATTTGATTTTGTAATTATTGGTATAACATTTTAAATTTTATAACATCTAAAGAATATTTTGATCAATTGTGTGTTAAGAGATAATGTCCCCTACATTTCGACATAGTTACTGAATTCTTGGTAGTCTCGCAAGTGCACTCATTGATAGACTTGCATGTCTCTCTCTGCATTTACATTTGAGAAATGTACAAACACATTCCAAAGATTTGCATGTATGTGCAAAAAATAACAAAGAGATATTCTTGCGTTCAAAAGCACTTCCTCTCCATCTATAAAACATGTAACTATATACAATTACCAATTTTTCCTTCCATTCTCATCAGCCCTTATCCAACCACATTATAAGAATAAACAAATGGTGATGTTGCCTTAAACATTATGTATCACTTACTACATGTATGATAATGCATTTCCATAGAAACCTTGAATTTGTATCCCATCTAGCATATCTTACACCTCAAAAACAATTAGTGGTATATTGTTAATGTAAACACATTGTCCAAGTTTACATCGATACAAAATAAAACATATTCTTATACATAGTTTTAATATCTTGATGATGATAAGATTAACCTAAATATCTATTCAAACAATTTAAAACTAAAATGGTTACTTGGCACACTTTTTAACTTATCCTCTAAATTTCTATTACACATAGAATCATTACATACCAAAAATAATGAAGGCATAGGAAAACCTATTGTTTTATGCATTGAAGTCATCTATACTAGCACTTGCACTAAGAAGAAGTGCAATGTTACACCGATAGTTACATGTGAGACTGTGTAGATTCGTTGAAACAATTGCAAGATGTATTGAAGAGGTAAATGCATGGTATGACCACCTCATATGTGATGACACTTCTATTGGCACAAGGATCGTAATATATTACCACGAATCAGGCCAACCAACCTAGGTGAGTTTGATTTTTTTAATTGAATGAGGATTTTTAGATTCTTGGAAGCAAGTCCAAGGTGCATTGAGCCCACAACACTAAGCATGGTCGCTGCAGAACCGCCTCTAGCAACATCGACAATGTTTTCTGAGCTAAAGACAAAGGTTGAGTTGACACTATTAGCAACATACTA
Organism: Taxus wallichiana var. yunnanensis; assembly: GCA_018340775.1. NCBI lineage: Eukaryota > Viridiplantae > Streptophyta > Pinopsida > Cupressales > Taxaceae > Taxus > Taxus wallichiana. The sequence goes on from CM031234.1 coordinate 394,527,939, forward strand.
TATTAGTGAGAGGGCCACCTCCACTACAATGTCACCCCTATTGATGTAAGTATCAAGATAAAATATGACCATGTATAAATCTTAGTGACACCATTTGTTGCATACCAATAAAAAATTACAAAGAAAGTTATGAAATTAATAATTATTTATAGCTAAAAACACAATCACGAGTAATTGAACATAAATTTTAAACATGGGTTGGACTCATTATCATACAGTCTCCCTCACCTTGGACACATTGCACGAACAATACATAAATAAATTTCCTACCAACAACATATTGCTTGATCAAAAAAGAATTAAAAACATTGGAAAAAGTCAAACATTAACGTTAATGGGGATTAATTTCTTGATTGAATGCAAAGTTCCATAACACTTCATTGACACGTGTAATGTGGTATGGGTAAAGAGGAAAACATGCAAGAGGGCATCTTAGCTACTACCCTTAGACAAATGTCAGTGGTGTTAATAATTATTAAATATTTCTTGCCTCATTTTGGTGATATTGCAACAATTTGGTGAATTTAAGTTTGGTAGAAGTGTTTGAAACAAATCACTACTCATACAAAACCAAGAACACGACCTTTCACTTCTAATTTATGGAGATTTCATTTCCAGTATATGGTGCAAGTGTTAGATTTGGAGAGGTGGCAAGATCAAAACCTAGGCACTAAAAAACAATAAAAATTTGCTCCACCATGAGCGTATTTGTGTTGGAAGATAGCTCATGCAAGATACTAAAGCTAGTATTGTCCATTTGGGTTGGAATATGTACAATGATTTTGTAATTAATTTTCTTCATCGAAAAAGATTTATGATCCAACAATTTTGGAATAGAGGATAGAGAAAACACAATATAAAAGGACATGTGAGAGATGGATGTTACATAAAGTTAAACATAAGAACATTTTCTATATAAGTTTTTTTAGTTTCCTTAATAAATGAGGTGTTTATAGGGTCCCAAACCCCAAAAACAATGCATAAGAAAAACCAACCTCCTAAATAGGAAGAAGTATTGTTAAGTTATTACCAATTAGACATTTTTATAACATCCCATTAACAAAATTGTTTGCATATGACTATGTGCTACACTAACCTTGAGTTGGTCATATTAACGAAGTCTTTCAATGTCCAAATAAAGTGAATGGAGCAATGTTTGGAGACAGTTTGATCTCTCCTAGAGCCTACTTCAAGGCGAGGCAAACATCATGGAGCCGGATCCAGGGAACACCTGCACAAGAAGGTCTTCGAATCGAATCTCACCACCGCTAATTCTCGCATCCAAGGCACACCTACATTTTGATTTTCCACTGATGATAGTTAAATAGTGTAAGAACCACATTTTTATCCATGATGCAAAAAAAGAGATTGTAGAAATGAAAGTGTATAGGATAGCCCCCTAAAACTATCAATGATAACCCCCAAGGTTAGCACTTTATAATTTAGTGTGTATGCAATTCTTTAAGCCCAAAAATTGTTTGATATAAGCCAAAAAGGAAATTAAACTAGAAACAATGTGGAGAGCTAAAAAAAAATACACAATTTAAAAAAATGGTGCCTTAAAAGGAGTTGTCGGCAAAGAAAAACGTATGCATCTTACAAGTTTTTTCCACTTTTAAATTTTAATATTGTGCACTTGCCTTCTTAGAAAAATCATCCCTTAACCTCTTACATTTTTAAACACTACTTGAGGACTTTATAAGAAAGTTTTACCTCTCATGAGTTAACGCCTGTTTGGGTTAAGCGTGACTAGGATAAACTTCGTGTGACCAGGGGCTAAGACTAGGAAAAGTGGTGGGGTCACCTTATCCGAATTATAAACTTGTGCACAAATGATTTCACCTTTGATGGGGAGATTCACACTTTTTTAATGTGTTTCTCAATAGGGTATTGCGCCTAGCGTTAGGGCATTCACATATAACTTTAGCTATGACCACTGTCAATGCATCGATTTGTATGCAAATAAGTACACCCACGCGAAATAGTGTCACCACCTCCTATAGGAGTATTTGTATCACCTCAAGATGCATGCAATCAAGTAGGGAATTACGAGAACAATTTCACCTCCTCCTCCGGCCTATGGCCACTAAGTGCATTAAGGTATGGTCACAACTAAAGAACGAACAATCTAGTAACAAACTCCATGCAAGTGCAAGCAATAGACAAACATACAATGTAGAAAAAAATCTATTGGAACATAAATTACAATCTCACAAAGACCAACCAGACCCACAACTATCATTTTGAACCGTAAATCAATGCACATGTACAATGATAAAAGATTAGGTACTACTTTCGCATCTACACTCGGGTAGGCACAATGACCAACATCAATAATGAATGCATCCAATGGATCTATCAAACTGAAAAACACCCTCTATTTTTTAGAAAACCCAAAAAATTCAACCTCGACGTAGTACAAAATACCACCAAATAGCCCGGGGATGACAAAAAAACACTTGAAAAATGACTAGATTTGGCATTCTTCAAAACATACTTGAGTTTACTATCGATCCTAAGGGTTTGACATGATCTAGACTCAATGGCATAGTTCATTTCTCTACATAATGCATGAAATGAATAATGTCTTGCAAAACCACCTATTTCCTTATCTCTTTTTTGATTATCCATATCAACCAAAGACGCTTGAGAGAACAAGATACTCAAAGAAGGATCTGTAATAACAAACTTGAAATAAATCAATATGCCAATAAAATACAACAAGACAATGACATTTGATTTCCGAATGAGCTCGATATTGTGAGAGAATGAATGTGGGTCAAGATTGAGCACTGATAAAATACAAATGCACAAAGAGAGTAATGTTGCAAGAGAGGAACCAAACATGAGCCAAAAGATAGCTTGTATTCAAAATACATGAGAAAATAGATTTACAAGAGGTGTATAAATAGGAAGTGGGAAGTGTAACTACCACCTAAAAAGGTGGAGAAGTGTAACTCTCATCTATCCCAACAACACCTAAGCAAGTTAAATACATGTGTAAGAAAAACCATGTAATGGAATAAAAACCTACAATAATAGTAATAAACCCTTACATCTTATTTGTTGTTGTGCACTTTCCACAACATAATGTAATCGTGGTGCAAACACTATGGCACTTCCAGTCATGTTATTACATTTGATGACTTTGATATGGCTCATGATCTTGTTACAGATACACTTTATGTTCAAGCTTTTATTGGCCAACACCCTATTCATAGTTTTTTGATTGACAGTGGTGTTAAAAATAATATGTAAACATTCATGTTACATGCTTATTTTTGGGTATACTAAGAAAAACATCGCATATGATATTAATACCTCTCTTGGGAATATTTTTATACATTTTATGGTTGGTTATGTTATTATGGCTATTGTTTTTCTAGTCAATGCTTCCCTTGGCTGATTTCTCTTAAGGTTATACCATATATCTTGCACCAATCTGTTAAGTTTATTTATAATCAACAAGTTGTTACAATCAAGAGTATCTCATATGAGGCCCCATTACCTAACCTCCTTGGCAAGAAAGCAACGATTGCTACACATAATCCTCTCACACCTACACATGTTATCTCTAGTGTGTCTCTCCCTTGCAGGACTCCTCTTAGATCTCCTATTACACATGTTGTCTATAGTGGGTTTCTCCTTAAAAGACTCCTCCTAGATCTCCTATTACACATGTTATCTCTATCGGATCTCTCCCTTGTAGGACTTGTCATAAGTATTCTACCACACATGACAAATATAGTGGGTTTATCCCTTGTAAGATTCCTCGTAGGGTTCTTGTAGCACATTCTATGGAACCTACACATATTATACAATCATGGTTTCCTAATTTTAATCCTCTTCATACTACACATTTGTCACATTCAAGGTCCGAGCCTTCTTTATTTGGTTGTTCTACCCCTTCCCCTATTGACATGGTTGTGGGGTACCTCTTGTGTTTCCATTGCTTTGTATATAAGCTGTTCCAAAAATATAAATACAAAAACTTATTATATATATATATATATATATATATATATATATATATATATATATATATATATAAACTTTCAAAGTTTTGCAAAAAAACAAAATCAAGACCTACATGTAACATAGATACACAAAAAAATTCAATAAGAGTCCAAGAAGTTTTTTGTGGTGTTTGGTCATAGAGGAGGCAAAGATTTAATATTAATTCCTTGCATAGATGGAGTTTTTGTATATTAACTCTATGAAAAGGAGCACAAGAATGTCACCTTTCCAAATACTTTATGGAATAAGTCCAAGAGGAATTATAGAGTTGATAGATTTATTACAACATATGTTGAGAAGCAAAAAATCCAAATATTTTTTGTAGTATATGAAGGAGGCACACGAGAAAGTACCACACACGGTCATAGAGAAACAACATGAGTACAAAAACATGAAAATTAAAGGAGGAGAGAGTTAGAGTTCTAAGGTGGAGACATTGTTCTTGCAAACCCACACGAGAGAGATATTGTTCTTGCACACCCGCACGAGAGAGATATTGTTCTGCACACCCGCACCCGCACACCCGCACGAGAGAGAGATATTGTTCTTGCACACCCGCACATAGAGATATTCTCAAGATGAAGGTAAGATAAGGTTAAGTGGAAGAATATCGGACTATGCCATGTCCTAAAGAAAATTCATGCCTAATGCGTACTAGAGAGAGCTTTTAGATGGGATATACATTTCTCTTACCTTTAATGTTATGGATTTATAGGTCCATACTTTGAGGGTAGACAAGTAATGAAGCAAACTATGTAAGAATAGATTGGAGGCACCATATATAAGAATAAGAGTGTAAAGAAATTGAGTGCATCATGGATGAACTTATAGTGAAGGAAATGTCCATGAAGAATATCAAAGAAGTCCTAGTAAAATTGAGAGGAAAATAAGTTAAGGATGCATCTTGCATTAGCCCAACAAAGTTTACTACACATGGTAGTTCTTTTGAATATTTTAAGAAACGTTAAAGCATGAGATCAAGCTTATTATTCCCAAGGTGTATGATGTAGGAACATCTAGGTTCACTTGTAATCCAACATCAACCAAAAAGAGTTAAATTAGGAAAATAAAGATTGTGCAAGTTTGCATAGCCTTACACAAACGTTGCACATTGACTTGTTCGAATAAGAAATAGATAGGGCATAAGGAGTTGGAATTTTTACACACTTTGTAGATCCCTTGTGTAGAAACCACACGTAAACACACACCAATGCATTTTATGAAAATGTTTGCATTATTTGGAGGATTATCACTCTTTTGGGTCCTAAGTCATTTTTGCACCTACAAATGGGTATTGTTCACTTTTGTGCCTTTTAGGAGCTTGTTTTTGAGTGCCTCCCAATATCAATAAAGTTAGGAAACCACATGTGGACCTAAATCCATTTTCTTTTCCCAAGGACTAACTAAGAAACCTAGTTAACTTTGATAGGACAAAGATGATTCTATGAGAGATTACCTTCAAATTAGTTGAATGAGATCAACAATAACATGCACAAATTGTGGAATATTTGCAAGAGTTTGTTTACTGCAAAGGTGTATATATTTATGTCATTAGATTCTAGAAATATCCGAGAGATGGTCATGAAATTTATTCAAAAGGGGAAACACAAACAAATAGAGACCTCATGAAGAGGAGATTTTTTTATTAAGAACAAAAATTGAGTGAGCGAATTATAGTCAAATCTTATAGGAAGACCCAAGTTATTGAATCGAGTATCTAAGTAGCATTGTAAAGCTCCATTGTTTAATGAGATGATTATGGCTTTTTATAAACTTAGCAGATTTTGTATGTTGAGCTTGGATAGGCCTTAGGATTAGAATTCTTAGGGAATTTCTTTTGATTTTTCTCATAAGATTTGCAAATTGGGTAATGTGATTATGTCTAATTCCATAATATTTTCCTCATATTAATAGAATAAGATTTAATTTTTTCTTACATTATGTGATGGGATATTGCTTTGACAATGAGATTTAACTTTGAGATTGTGGGTTGCATGTTCTAAGGCATTCATTTGGTAGGCTGCCTAGACATGACTACATCAATGCTCCTATGGTTGTGGGTGAGGATGTGATCCCAAAACGTATTATTGTGATAGAATTGTTTTCCTATATAGTAAGAATGGAAAATATATTATACTCTTTTGGAATTTAGGTTGGTCTATGTCATTTTCCCTCCATGAATATGTTAGTACTCTTATGACTGAATACGGGTGGTGGTTTATTATCCTCTTGAACTTATGTTCACTTATGTATAGTATATAATTTCAATTGCTTCAAATTGGCTTCAATGGCTTTCATAGTTTATACCACCGTGCATGCACGATGGGCACATCCTTGTGAGCCTTCTATCATTATTATTGAGTTTGTGCAAACTCAATTAGGTGGCCCACATGCACACGTTGTGGTTTGCATAATTAATTTATGATGTAGGTATATTGGGTCACTTGGGTAGCCTAAGTTTTCTTGGAACTCTTCCATTAAGGCTTGCATCATGGATTTGGAACTCTTGTCTCTAAGAAAATTGTTGTTTTGTGTCACTTTGAGCATCTAATGATCATTGATATCATCATTTTCATGACATTGAGTATACAATCATTTTCATCCTTTGCATGTATGGACTCATCTTCACTCATTATATACACATACTCAGAAGTAAGAGCTCTTGGATTCGGGCTTAGTTTACTAACCAATTTGTAGTTATCTCATTTTCTATAAGAGTATTCACTTTGCACATGCAAGGTTTAAGATATATTATGCATATATCAATGTATAATAAAAATGAGTGAGCAGAGACTTTTGTTGCACCGTGAACAATAATATAAGTTGAATTTGGAGGAAATTTAAAGGTTGGTTCCATTGTTTCCATCACGATATTCTCCTTGTTTCTCTATAGGTGGTGGCTTTCTTCTTAACTAATAGCTTGTTGTCTAATTAGGAAATTCCTTCTCTTTTCTTATTTGGTACTACTTTTGTGTACCCTTTACATTCTAGTAGTTATAGATGTTCTTTGAGCCAATTTTAATTTTAATTTGTTGCAATCTAGGGTCTATCACTAGCCCAAAAAAATTACAGAAATTCAAAGTACATTGATATATGAAAAGGTCTATAGCACCACTTTAATAACAATGGTCAATTATATCCATCCACTAGGTAGAAACCCCTCTAGATACCATACACATAGAGTTGAACAAATAAAACTAAGGTCAGTTGAATATGTTCCCATATAACTTTGATGGATTGGATTCCTTTTAAGCATGACTACTTAATGGAAGGAAGACAATAATTAATCAACTTTTTTTTTTAAATTATAAAATTTGGAAAAAAAAAAATACAAAAGAGATGGTAGAAGAATTAAACATGAGGTAAAACAATAAAAAAACTTCTAATTTTAGCTTAATAAACAAATATTTTTATCATAATGGTTCAAACAATGCCCTCTAATTTGTTCGATTTGATTACACTTCAACAATTAATTTAAAAATTTATTACATACTAGCAATCGCATGTGTACAATGCAATGTGAACGCCGAACGGAATAAGTTATTTGTTTTAGAGGGATAATTATTACTTTTCTAGTTAATGTCGATAAGGGGTGTGATTTATTTTGTAAGGGTAGGAATATAGACAGGGCATTACATTTAAAGGTTCATACATATACATTTGCAATTCTTATATCATGAGTGCTAGCGTTTTGTGGACAATGCAATGTGAACGCCCAACTGTATATGGAATTTATGAAGACTTTTCATCGATTAAAAATGATGTACCAGACACCAAACTTGGCATGCTAGCTAGGCTGATAGCCTGATACATACAAAAGAGGTTTTTTAAGTTATACCCCTCTTAGAATGTCGTCTTGTTACACTTTTTTCTTGCTTTGGAGCTGCTTTTAAATTCAATTTTAGCATACCTTGAACTTCGATAAAAATCACTATAAAATAAACTTCATATGGTTTCCCTGAACAGAAACATCAAGTCCTTGAAGAGGCTGAAAACTCTCCATGCAACATGGCTCCATATCTCCCATCCTTACTCTCCAATTTTAACTCTTGACTTCGTCGTGGATAAAATCCTTAATTATTAATTTTCCTCTGTTTTCATAGATCTACAAAATTGTAAATTACTTTATGATTTATTATAGAAATATTTTTCTCTATAGCAACTGTCAAGGCACAACATATAAGATCTCAACTTATGCTTAGTATTGTGTAAAAATTGACAATCTGAGTGGATTTACATGCAAAAAGTAAATAATAATTGGCCCACAGCAAGAGTGCTACATCTATCACTTCTATGGGCACATCTACATTAGAAAACAATCGTTGTGAATGGGTTGAGTCAGTTCCTTCCCAGTTTGCAACCTTTTGGAAACTGAATTAGTGATAGCTCCGTTTCACTGCCAACTATGAGAGGATCACCGTAGATTTCTTACATACAAAGAGCATGACAGGGGGTGGGGATTTTGTGGTAAAGTATAATTTTCACTCCTTTTTAGACTTGCCATTAATTTCCAAGTTTAATATTATTCGGCTCAATGTAAATACCAATAAAATATGGATGGTAGATGGAATTATCCCTGAGATCTACACCTCTACCTTCTTTTGGAAATCTTTTTTTGGGGCACTCCATAAAAATGTCAAAGACAAAATAAAAAGGTCTAATAGACGTTTACATGGTATACTATGCTTCTACTTAGTGAAGGTTGCACTCTCCATGCAACATGGCTCCATATCTCCCATCCCTACTCTCCAATTTTAACTCTTGACTCCGTCGTGGATAAAATCCTTAATTATTAATTTTCCTCTGTTTTCAGAGATCTACAAAATTGTAAAATACTTTATGATTTATTATAGAAATATGTGTCTCTATAGCAACTGTCAAGGCACAACATATAAGATCTCAACTAATGCTTAGTATTGTGTAAAAATTGACAATCTGAGTGGATTTACATGCAAAAAGTAAATAATAATTGGCCCACAGTAAGAGTGCTACATCTATCACTTCTATGGGCACATTGCATCTACTTGTCTACCAAATTAGAGTCCTCTTGCATAAAATCAGTCAATACTAAATATATCCTTAGTTCTAGGAAAGCATCAGCCATTCTCGCCGAGGGAATCCCTTCTAGAGATTTAAATTTGATTCAAATGGATAAAATATCCTGATGTGTTCAGCCTTTGGGAGCAAGTAAGGACCTGGAATGATGAAAGAATCCAAGTCCTAAATAAGCTGGAAAACCTCTTAAGGATCCTCTTCAATGGAAATAAGTTTTGGCACAGATGTTACAACAGTAAGATCAAATGTTTTTTCAATAGGGGATAACAATAGCTTCTACCTCTCAAAAAATGAGAAAATAATGAAGTTATGATGGCGAGGGGCAGGAATGTGTTTGAAATATTCCAATTGCATTTTCCTTGTATCCAGCTCGTGCTTTACACGACATTGGTGTTCTTGGATCTTAAAACCCCACACAGATTGAGGAATTTGTTTTGTAATGTTTTTCATTGCTTGTTTATCAATTCAAAAAAATGTTTTTCTATCAAAAATACATACCATCATCGAGACAAATTTACTAATGGTTCCAGCTTCCAAGGAGCAACATGTCAAGAAAAGCAATCGAGTAATACTTCCAACATGCAAATACAAGTCTAATAATGGCTAACCATGTAAAATTTGAATTTTAAAACCAATTTGATGATCTTGAGAGCAAAAATTATATGAGCTAGGGTATAAGATACACGGGATATTTAACATGTAGTTAATTCCCAAAACGAACAAGGAATTAATATACCAAGCATAGTCATAGTGTAGAGACTACTCAAGGAGGAAAGAGAACTAAGAAGCAAAACCACCAAACCACCTCCTACAGCCGTCTCTATGGTCTATGCCAGCAAGTTTGAAGTCAGCTCCTCAAAATCCTACAAAACAGGTTGATAAAAAATTAGGATAGAAAACTCCAATTTAAAATGTCACTTAGTGGAAACCATATAAATTTTTTTGCAGAGAAATTTGCCTCCTTCCGAAGGGAAGCATTACCTCCACATCTCTTGAAAGAAAAACCATTATCATTCCCCGAACACAAACCAGTGAAATAATTTTGTCTAACAAAACATAAATTACTATACTAAACAACTTCCTCATATTACCTGGCATATCGCTTCCCCAAAAGAAATTATCTTATGGTTGTCTAGGTCGCAGAAGCAGATACAATCATACGGGATTTCGAAGTTCAATCCTTCAGTTAATCGGACACAGACAATTGTGAAGCAATTTCCTGCTTAGTGTGGGTGGCCCCGGTGATATATAGTATGAACGGGAATTTTTTGTGACTGTTCACAAAGTTCAACAAATAAAAAAGTAAAAAATATAACAAAAGGAAAAGTATGGCATCGAAGAAAGCGAATACCTAGGTATGACACTTAATTTAATTTGTTGTATTCCCGATCTCATCGGCGAGGGATGGTTCGGGATGGTGTAAAGAGGTACGATTTCTCGATCAATTGAAATAGAAGAAACCAAAGGCAAATATACCACAAAGAAGTCGAGCATGCAAGCATTAAAAATAGTTTAAAATATCCCAAAATGCGAAAACGTCCGCAAGGGCCTTTCCGCTCAATTCTTGATTAATCGGACACGAGACAATTGTGAAGCAATTTCTGCTTAGTGTGGGTGGCCCGGTGATATATAGTATGAACAGAATTTTTGTGACTTATTCACAAAGTTCAACAAATAAAAAAGTAAAAAATATAACAAAAGGAAAAGTATGGCATCGAAGAAAGCGAATACCTAGGTATGACACTTAATTTAATTTGTTGTATTCCTGATCTCATCGGCGAGGGATGGTTCGGGATGGTGTAAAGAGGTACGATTTCTGACTGAACTGCCACAAAGAAGTCGAGCATGCAAGCATAAAAAAATAGTTAAAAATATCCCAAAAATGCGAAAACGTCCAGACGGCCGTCAAACCGTCAAAGTTAACACAGTCCTAGAAACGTCCGCAAGGACCTTTCCCATAGGGAAACGCCTTCGGCGTAATAAAACTCCCTAAAAATTTTAATTATATGTCATGTGGATTTATTTAAGGAGTATTATCAACACCTTTCTCGGCATTAAAAAAAAACAAAATACTCTTACCTCCTTCCAAACTACACCGAGAACGCAGGCTTCATTCCTCTTTCTACAAAATCTTCCCACGATGTCTGGTTTTCCAATTGTCCTCGCTGGGATTCGAAACCGGAACCTCCAGGCTCCGAAGCAGCGTATTTTCTTAGCATAGCACTGTCCATGGCCGCGCCAAGCCTGGCGGCCTCCCTTTGAATATCCAGGCGCGTCATTTCTTTCCGAGATTCGAACCCGTGACGTCCAAAATTTAACACAGCAGAGTCCCCTCTGAGATAAAAGGCGGCGGTGTCATAAGCTTTGGCGGCGGCTTCCGGAGTGGAATACGAGCCCAACCATAATCTGCTTCTCTGGTTCGGCTCTCTTATCTCGCACACCCATTTCCCCACTTTCTCATTCGAACGCCACGATACTCGCTCGTTTTCACACGCGATTTTCTGTCAACTGACGCCTTCTCCGTCTCCTGCTGCTGTTTCACCATTGCTAACCGCCTGCAGCGTGAAAAAGGAAAACTTTAGCCAGGATTGTTTTGGTGCCGCCCATACACACATAGGAAAGGGATGCACGCAAGACGACGGAGACTTGGTCTAAAAATGGCATCTTTGGTTTTCCAGTTGGACACGCAACCCGATATTTGTCATTTTCAAAGGCGGTTCTGGAAAAGTGTTCTGTTTCTTTTTTCTGTGTGGTGACGGCAATTTCATGGCATTAATTGTTTGGGTGGGAAGGGAAGGTGTGTCGGTGGAAATGAAATGCAATGAAACAGTTACAGAAGTGTGTTTCAGTTGCAAATGAGAAGAAAGTTTGACTTGGAATTTCCTGAAACGTGAGAGAGAGCACTACATTTTCTATTGCTCGATTTATAAGAATATTCGAATCAAATATGGTATCCTAACTCCAAAGGTAGCATTCTAATGATCTAGATTTTTTTATAAAAATTCTCTTCAAAATTAAATTTGTTATCATTTTTAAAAGAGCTAAATTCTAATATAAGGTGATCACCACCAATCAACTGAATTTTATAAATATTAATTATCTATGGATGATATATGTCTACTCTTAACAATAGATTTGTGACAATTTAAAAGTCTGATTTCATTTTTTTATTTTTGTAATGATATAATATTTTTGATCTAAATCTCAAATATTTGCACTTTATAGAAATGATCAAATTATTGATTTGACGGATACACAATCTCATCAAATCACATGTCAATTTTTTAAAGTGGACAAATTTGTGCAATATGTTGATCAAATTAAATAGTACAACCTTCCACAACTTCAAGTACATTTTTGTAGCTCAAAACAGAGGCAATAGGAAACAATGTTCTTTGAAAAGGGTAAGTGATATGTGTTTAAGCTGTTCAAGCACGCACACTTCTCCTTTCCACCTCTACGCAACTTGTGCACTTCTCACTTTGGATTTACTCTTGCACTGGTCTTGTGCTTTTCAATTTTGTGCATAACTTGTAACGCATAAACACACAATTATCTAGGTTGAATTGGGTGTGCTCACAATCTCGCAAAGAACTTGAATGTACGCACCCATTGCAACCCTTTTGTTCTTGCTCACAATACTTGTTTCCCTATGCAAAGCCTTTATATACTCACAACACCCATCATTACCTTTACGTCCATGCCCAATACTTGCCTAACTTCATAGTCTTATGTTATCTTTGTGGCACACTCTTGTGTAGGTCCATACATTACACACAACAATATCTCTCTACATCCACATGGAAACCCGCAATTTCTACACAACTTGCCAAGTGGTAACTTTCCAATTTTGTGGCATGTTAGAGAATCTCACTACATAACCATCATAGTCAAAAGTGCAACTACCATATACATCCGTAAGAAGTTCATATATTACACATAGAAGATGAAATGCCTAGTGACCATCCCCTTCATGATGGCATATTATTGTAACTTCCTAGTGGAATTGTTGTATAAATATGTAACATACACATGTCTAAGAATTGGTCATATCTTGGTTAACCTTAAGAGAAATACTTGCATGCTTCGCGTATTTTGTAACTCTTAGATTGTTTTGTGTATTCAATCTAGTTCAAGAAAATCAGTCATGAAGCATTCCCTACCAATCTTAACATTTTTCTCTCTTAGCCTCATTGTGATATTGTACACCTATGTACTACTTCTCTATTCATCATTATTGCAAAGAAGTTGCATTTCCTACAAATAAAACTTTCACTACATTATTGTGTGGTTGGTTCATTTCATTTAAATAAGTTGTGTGTGCTCTTATAAACATTGTCAGAGCTATCGTTTATGCAAGATTATCCCCTTGCGCATGGTCTGAGATATATGGTGCACAATATCCTAAGGTATTGTGGGACAATTTATTTATAAAATATATATGCTTCCCATTTTTCATATGTTTATGTTATGCATGCTCAATGCTTTTATGGCCCATTTGCATATGACACACATAATTCATTTCTTTTGAGATGTCTAATTCAAGGACAAGTTCATCACAAATGTATTTCACTCATTGTATTCATTTAGACTTTAGATACTCCTATAAAATGAGGCATTCACAACAACTTTTGCTCTTAAAAGGAGGCATTTAGAGTTCACTTACTCCCAATAAGGGATGTGCTCAAGGCGTCACCTAGTGCCCAAAGGGACATGGTTAGGATATTTTTAAGTATTGTTTTTATATAACACTCAAATTTTGGTTTAGCTTTTATTTTGGCACTTAAAATTGTACTAATAATTGTATGCAATATTTAGCACCAATTTGGAGACACTATACTTCACTTAGATCCAGAACGAGGCATTTCTTCTACTTTCTATTGAAATAACAAATTTTTTTCAAAAAAAATTCTAGATTTCAAGATATTATTGATATTTACACTTATCCATTTGTAAACACTCTTGCAATTACATGGGATCTTTCTTGAAGAGCTTGAGGTGCACAAAAAATTGTATCCATATTATTTATTTATTCCTTGATATGTAAGTACATACACATCAAAGTGAGGGGAAATGTAAACGCCTAAAAAATTATCATTAGGCATTTATTATTCTTTAAATTGTATGTTTCTAGATTATTTCGTATTTTTTGATTATTAGTTATAATTTTATCTTTATCAAAGCATAGTTTCTTGACTTTCATTGGTCCTTGCTCATCACCTTACACATATCAATTATCTTCTCTTTTCATCCCCCAATTTCCAACGGATTAAGGACCTTTATGTTCATAACGAAGACTCCACATTAGATTGTCTTACTAGGAACATGAGGTGCATAGTCCTAGAAAGATTATTTGGGCCTCCTTCTTCATTCCATTTCATCCCAAGTGGTATATTTTTCATTTTTTAAATGTAAAATGTTGGCTTATGTGCCAATATGGTATTGATTTGAGTTTTAATTAACTATAGATACACAAGCATCTTAGTTCATTTAGCCATTTGATATTTGTTTGTTCAAAAATCATTATTATTAAGGCATTCAAAAAGTTTTAAGTGAAAATTAGAGAATAAAATTATTGGTAATTTACAAGCATCTTGGAGAAGTTAATCTTTGACCATTTATCAAGCACTAAAATTCGTAGTAGAGACACATTGCATTGATTTTCGATTTGGTTGGTTGAATAATTATTGCACATATTAATTTGTTGATTTTGATATTGTGTAATGTTGAGGGTCTAACAATATCAAGATAGCTTAATTATTCCTTGGTTTAAAGGAAACCTCAAAACACATTGTGTTTTCTTAACAGTTTCAAATTTCATGGCCCAATTAAGATTAGGAAGAAGAGCACTAATTCCTAATAATCGAAGAAAATTTTCCAAAAGACATAAACTTGCAAATCTAATCATTTTTAAAAAATAGTTTAAAACTTAATTTATCAAGAACAAAACTTTAAAGTCTAGGCAATACACTCTCCAAACACCGTGCTAGATGGAAACATTGCCATATTGGTGAGAGTTTTTTTGGTTAAATTTATTTTCAATAAAAAAAATGTACGCATTGTCTAAATCTAATTAATGTCTCCCAATTTCGAATAAGCCAAAAAAAAACTCTCATATTACTCTAGTTTCACAAAAATTAATCATTTTAAATTTATTAATTAATATTTATTTAGGCTTGATTATTTTTATACATGTATTAGGTGGGTTTCATATTTTACCAATCAATTACAATATTAATATTTCTCAATTTGAATTAAATTAACCATACAAACTAACATTAAATAAATGTACTAAACCATTTTAAAATACTAAATTTAAAAGATGGAAAATAATTTAATACTGCTCTATTAATCAAGGAAATTCAAAAGAGATTTAGAATTTAACCTTTCAAATTTAAATTTTCAAATGGTCTTAAACACTATTTTTCAATTATAATTGGGCTTTACTTCCACATGAATTAATTAATTTGTTTTCTTGGTATCACAAAAAAAATAGTTTTCCCTTTTTCTAGATTTTAGATTAATAATGTAGATTTCATCTTTCTAAATTATAAAATCTTCATATAATGTCTGGTTTTTTAATTGTTGTGCTCGGATTCATCCGACTTTAAAACCGGGTGAATTTCGAGCACAAAATTGTCCATAGTTCGATAATCCTAGCAACCTCCATTTGAATATCCTCACACATCATTGGCTCTAGGGATTGTTTTTGTATAAAACATTCTTGGTGTAATTTTTGATCCCATAGATTGCTTGGTGTCATAAACAGTATTAAATACTTCTTTCATTTATTCATATTGTAATATTTAGTAACATAATTACATTAAAAAAAAATATTATATTATGTTATTGTTTTGCTAAATTCTTATCTTGTAAACAATGTCTTACATTTCATGCTCACGATTAAAACTAGAAAAATCACATTATTATACAATAAAGATTTCAAAGGACTTGGCTTTACGGAAATTTGTGAAAGTTAAATGTACGTCTAATATAAGCCTTTATTATAGAGTAGAGATCAGTTTAAAGAGAATATTTGTGACTTGTCTAACAATTTCATAGACAATACTAATTGTGATCTATAAGTTTGTTGTTACCCCAACAAGATAAAACATGTGCATAAGAGAAATTTCTATTTGAGATGGTCGTAGTAAATCAATACAAAATATGTTGACAACCTCGAATTTGACACTCTAAATGTCTTGTTTGAAAAAATTATACTAGATTACTTGATAAAAAAAAAAAAAATTGTCGAAATTTATAGTAGAAGATCCAACTTCAAAAAATGAAAGATATTTAACAGAATTAATAAGGTATCCCTTGTCTCGAGAGATTTTTTTAGCATAAAACATGTT
This sequence comes from Taxus wallichiana var. yunnanensis, assembly GCA_018340775.1. Lineage (NCBI taxonomy): Eukaryota > Viridiplantae > Streptophyta > Pinopsida > Cupressales > Taxaceae > Taxus > Taxus wallichiana. The sequence goes on from CM031234.1 coordinate 394,544,366, forward strand.
TCTTATGAACTTTGGTCCCATAGACTATTTGATCTCACCAATGTTATTAAAATATTTCATTCCTTTCGAACATTCATTAGTAAGAAAAATTTACATTACTCTTCGTTGTATTATGTTATTAATTTTCCAAATAATGTTGTAAACAATTTCTTTCATTCATGTTCCTGATAAAAAGAGAACGCACATTGTTATACAAAAGATGTCGAAGAACTTCAATTTACTTAAAATTGTGAAGGTAAAATGTAATGTAATATAAGATGTAAGCCCTTGCAGTCAACAAACCAGAGTCCAATTTGTAAAGAATATTTGTGACTTGTCGAATAATTACACGGAGAAGGCTAATTATAAATGACTATTTAAGATGGTCATCATCGACATCAATATCAATTGTATTTGTGCATTCTGTTTTTATGCTCCTTGTTCTTTAATATGCCTGGAGAAATCCCAATGCTCTTGGTCATAATCTATTTAATGTTGGTTTGGAGTGCCAAAAGAGCCCTAATTACGTCAGATGACGGAGACTCGGTTTCGGCAATGGAAGAATTTTGGTTTTTCCGTTGGGCACACGGCTCAAAAAAATTTATTTGGAAGGCAGCTCTAGAAAATTACGTATTTATTTGTCTGTGGTGATTTGCATTCATTGTTTGGGTGGGAACAAAATCATCGAAATTGAGGGGGTTTGAAACATCAGACGAAAGGAAAGGAAAGTTTGGTGGTGTCCTGGCTACAAATAAATTCGACCTTTGATTTTTCTAATGCAGGGAGATATTTTTTAACACGCTACCTGCTCTCTTTATTTGTGTGTCTAGCAATAGCCCGTAAGGTGCAACGAATGCAAACGTTCACTGAAGTTTTGTTTTAATTAGTAATTGCATTTGAATGGTACAATGGAGATGTCGAAAGGGAGGTGTTAAAGAAGTTAAATTTGAAGCAATGAAGGGGAATATTATAGGGAGACGACAGGGATGGATGAAGAAGGTGATAGAGGCAGAAGAAATGTAGATAAAGGGATTACATTTGTGACATCTGTTATTCGTGGATGAAGTCGAATGCCATAAGAGGCCGTTATCGGTGCAAGGTGTACCCATATTCACCGCCCAAGGACTTGTATCAATATTATATTTTCTTCCAAAGTACTAACAAAAACATAAAACAAAGGATAGTGTGAATTTATCAGATGTTGAATCTAATATTGCACATCTGGTCTTTCGCATTTATGATAATTAAGATGAGAGGGATGATAATTATTTGTTTGTTCGTATTGATGAGGATGGCATTGCATCTAAGTTCGAGAGGCAATGCTTTCGCAATTAAGTAGACAAGAAAGAATTTGAAAAGAAAGAGAATGCCATTAAGAAGGTTCATAGCTTTGTGATGATATGCCATGTCGGCAAAGGCATTGCCTCTCGGATGAAAGTGTGTTTCACTACAACCGTAGCATCCATCATTAATCACCCTGTACATATAGGAATCCATCAACTAATTATGAATCTATAATCAGTCTTTAACCAACATATGCCATCTTAGGAGACATTTTGAGGCCTCAAAGAGATCTACGGATGTTGTGGAAGGGGAAAACTCGCATGTGCCCGATGCTTCTATCCCACCACACCACGCGGCTCATTCCTGGCCAACAACATTGTCTCATCGATTCCTTGCAATTTCATTTCATGTGTACCAATACAAGTTATATTTGTTCCATCAAATGGGAGCACTTATAAATACTTTGACAACACTAACCATTACAACCCATCTTATAAAACAAATCACTATACATGTTCATTGTTCATCCCTCATCCTAATTGTTCATTATTAATGTGGGAAGACTCTAGCATTTTGATAGAAAAGACAACAAACATCAATTGTGCCTCATAATGATCAATTACACCCCATAATTTGGCTTCACAAGCATTCAAATTTGTAGTTTATTGCAAACTTATGGGTTAATGTTGGACTTGTCAATGGAGTGATGGGTTAAGTGGTTGCAATCATCTACTATACAACCATGAATTGTGGTTATCAAAAGTGATGAATAAATATATCCTACGTAGGACATGAACAACACCCAACATGCTCCACTCCCTTCGATTTCACAACTCCCCTCAATAATGGCACTGACTATGACATTCCACAACGCACAAGGTCTAATATTGCATAAAATACCTACATATAGTCAAGGTACAACAAGACATGACTTTAATTTCACTATGTGTTTCACCACCTTTCTCATTCAAGTGGTGTTTGATGATGGTCTCATTTTGTATGTCCAAATCATAGAAAAGTAGGGACGCCTACAATCCCCTCATTGTTATTCCTCCCAACTACACATCTCACCTCTTTTTACAAATTTGAATAGTCCTTTTGCTCTCCTACTTTTAATTACAAATCATATTCCACTACTCCCTCCTCCTTCCTTCCTCTATTGATGTCTCCATTCCACTACTTTGTGTAATTTCAAATTGAATTCCAATTAATACTTAATATGCGTGGATGCCTTCCTAACATAAACAAAAAGTATCTTAAAAGCATCAATGGACCCACTAACTCTTAAGTTGAATCTTATATACAATTCCAATTTAGAAAACAAGATATATTCCTAATCAAGAGAGTCGAACACCTCTCTTAAACCAAAAGAATCACGTAACATACTTTTATTTGGAGCATATTTAATCTAGCGCTAAGATTTGATGTTGTTCGGATGTTTTTGCCTATTTTAACTATATTTTACACTTTGCAAAATTGTCAGCCCATCCCTATTTGACGTGAAAGAACTTGGCAAAACTGTCATTATCACTATGAACACATTCAATATAAATATAAATGCAGCATTACATATATATTTAAATAACATATTTTGTTGAAAATGTGTTTATATCAAGCATATAATCCCTAAAACTTTTGCACACTTGTAAATACAACTAAAACAAATAATATATTTTTAAAATTATTAAATAAAGAAAAAATATTTAATAGAGATGGACAGACTATTTAAAACCTCTTAACATCATAGATTTTTGGTTTGACGGGTGGGGTCACCATCAAATCTCATCCCTGATTTGTAAAGTAAGCACAAATAAATATGACATGTGACACACCAAAGCGGCAGTAATTACTTTTCTTGTTAAAGTTGTGCATGCAGCTGCAACATTGTACAAGCATTTCATGTGTCCACTGGTTTAGTTGAATGAATTTCTATCCAATGTTTGCATAAAGCATGAAACAAGGCACCTCCTATTCTTTCAAAGAGTCAATCCCTTACTTACAAAGAACAACAGCCCTTGTAATATATAATGGTAATGGTGACAAGCAAATAATGTTTTTTGTCGGATAGTTGATCGAAAGTTACAGGCGTGCCACATCCATTACACAAACCAATTGTAAACTAGCAATTGCACGCAAGCAGGCGCTATTAACACCAAGGAGATGTGGTTGAGGAATGATTTGTGGAAATATGAAGGTAAGAAAGAAGAGGACTTATGTTGGTTAAGGTAATTGATTTGTCTGTAATTGTAGAATAACATGTATCTTTATCGATAGAAGAAAGAGTGGTAGAGTAATAATTTATAACATTCTTGATTTTAATAGGAATGTAAGAGATAACAAATTCAATTGTATCATTTTCTATGTCAAGAGGAGGAGAAGTGAAAGCAGATCGAATTATATCATTCCCTATACTTTGATGAGAAGGAATGGGATCCAAAGATTTTTTGTTATTATTTATTTCAAGAGATGGAAAGGAAATAAAATCATTTGATCTATCTTTAGCATTCAATTTGATTGAAACATTAAAAGAAGGGATAATGAGAGATACAAAATTTCCACAATCACTAAGATTGTTAGTGTAATCATCCTCATGATCATAAGTACTTGGATATTCAACAAAACATACATACCATGTGTATAAAAACTACCAATACCACCACTATCCTCCTCACATATAGGGATATGAACTAAAGACTCATAGGTTTGCTCATTATTGTAGCCACAATATAATGACATGGCATGGATAGAGTAAGCCATGAAATCCTAGAGGATTAAAAAAAGATTAGGCTAAGGAATAGAAACATGCAAAAAGTAATGGATAACAATGACAATTGGAAACCTAAGGGAAATTAGGGTTTGTAACAAAAGGCCTAATCGGGATAGGGAACCTAAGCCAAATAGGTAAAGGATTCGATAAATAAGAGGGTTCATGAAATGATTTATTCAAATTAATGTTTGAAAACCTTAATAGGGGATAGAGAACTTAGAAACTAATATGCAATCGAAATAATCTAGATAAGTGCTCCAACAGCCAAATCTAAAAATACATGTAAAATGATATTGATAAGTTACATTCAATTGAGACACACGATAAGTATACTAAAACATAAAAGTCGTGATTCAAGGGATTAAGTCAATACTAACATTATCAAGTGCTAAGTTACCAACTTTAGATGTCTATAGGAGTTAGATGTCTTGGTGTTGCCACCATTGATTATCTTTTTGTATTGAGTTATTGTTGTCTCTCCATTGATAATTTCATCTTCCTATTCATTGTGTTAGGCATTACGAATGGTTCAAAGGCTCCCAAACCTCGTCATTTAAGAAGCTTGGGTGTAGGGCTTCGAGCTTGATTGACAATTGTTTTCTCATAGATGGTTATTCTCCCTTGGTGGAAAACACCTTTGGGAATGCCTTCTTGATTATAATTTTTTTTTAAAAGTAAGGACACAATTTACCATTTAAAACTTAAATCCCAAAAAAGGGGGTTATTGAGATAGTTGTGGATGACCTATGTTCTAAGCCTTGGTAGTGGATAACCTTTATCAATTTGACATTGAGGAATGTCTCTATTTTTTCGTTTAGATATTAGTGGTTGCCCCTTTTTTATAGGTCAAGTGTTTTTTTATAATCAAGTCTAAGTGTGTTGTTTTGATAATAAATATCAGTTTTACACCTTTTTTAGGTGAGTATTAGGTTGGCAGTTGAATTTTGCAACGAATGTTACAATCCTATGTTACCGATTAAAAACAAAGGTACTATTTTTAAAAAAATGATTTAGTTGTGTTTATTTACATGTTTGTCTTATGATGTTTATTCAAGTTTTGATTATCATTTCGACATGACACAATGAAAGTTTGTTTAGCCATCCATTATGAGCACAAATTAACATGACGGGTAAACATTAATAAACATTTTCTTAGCCAAAGTTGAAATTTGATAATGTTGTTAGAAATAAGCATAAAAACACAAGTTTACAAAAATAGTGTTTCAAAAACACCTAGTTATGAAATGGGTTGTAGTCAAATGGTGTGTAAGATGGTGTAAAAGGTGTTTCCTAACCCGTGCAAGCTTTGAATTCAGGAAAAATACAAACTAAAATATCTCTAAAAGGTAAAGCTAGATTAACCCAATTGCACCCCATTTGTTCACTGTAAATGACTTCATTCACCACCACAACAAGGAAATGTTGAGATCATTGAATGTTCAAGTTGCATTTTATGATTCTAAGCAGGACCATATATAATATTTGTAGTGTCTCTCCACCTGGTGCCTTGTAAATTTATAGGACCATTGTTAGAACCAGCAAGACATTGGAGGCAAATGAACATCTAACACAAGGCATATTTGATAGCTAAGAAAATACATGTTAGGCATGTATTGAGGAAAACGTTGAGGTCTTGAGGGATAATCTAGAAGATAAGATTCCAAGACACCCCCTCAAATCCCTAGTCATTCATAAAAGATTACACCTCTTGTAAGGGAAGAAAGGAAATAGGAGATAATGGAGATAGATATCCCCTCTAATAGATAAGAAGAACGAGAGGGAAAAGAAAAACATGGGCACAATTGTATTCATTATTCTAAGGGTTATGGGGAACATGACAAATAGGCATATTTTGTGAACACCTTCCCATACAACACCACAAAAAATATAGAGAATAAACCTCTCTTCCTCTTAATGGGTATATTATTCACCCCTATTGTGACTTTTCATGGCATAGATAGTTTTACAAGGATGATGCACGTCCACATGTGGACTATAGATGCAATCTCTATATATTCGAATACCCTTTCAAAACAACAAGTAGGCTATGCATTCTTAAAATTGGCCATAGACATAACTAGGAAAACATACTCAACTGAAGTGTGGTCAAGGGAAGACAGTACATTTAGAAGGTGTTGAAGAAGAGTACACAACAACAAGAGAAATAGGGCATTGCGAACGACAAAACAAGCCCAATTTGAAATACATGTGGAAATTTTGAAAATGGCGATGGATCCTTTCTGAAGTTTGATAAGAGAGATCCCATTGCCTCCCATGATCAATTGTTTGACACCATTCTATAGAGGCAAGCAAAGGAGAAACAAACAGATCCCCAAGAAGAAATGCTCATGGAATTGATGGAAAAAACAACCTTGGATCAAGCCTTGGCTGAACTTCAAGAAGAGGAGAAGGTCACGTAGGTGGTGTACACCAAAATCCATTCCACCAATGATAAATCTAGTAAGGGCATAGGGGAAGTGAAGTAAAGAAGAAAGCATTGGAGACAAAAATGTTTTAATCCTAGGATAAGGATATGTGAGAAGAAGTATGCCAAAAGGCATTCTCCTTAGGAGAAGAGATTCTAAAAGAATGACAGGCATTAGGAGATATTCATAACCTCCAGCTTTTAGACTATGGAGGAGGACGAGGATTTGAAGGATCTTGAGATTCGTCTACAAACCAAGGTAATAAATATGTGGTTGATTGTATAGGAAGGAAAATCCTTGAATTCTAATAAGACACAAATGAGATCCCCAAGGACATTCAAGAGATAAAGGCTACATTAGTGAAGTGGGGAACATTTGAGCACCAAGTCAAACATCCTATAACTGATGGGGATGAGGCATGAAATAGTTATACAATGAAATACAACCAAGTTGATGTAGGGGATGTTGACCTCATAATTTTGGGTGCCACATGGCATTACAAACGGACCTAGAAGAAGTTGCCCTTGTGCTCCTTTGGCATAGTCACATCAACAATAGAGTATCATTTTGGAAGATAGCACCAAACAACCAAGGAGATAGTAGTTCTGAAGAGTACGCCTAACAATGTGAATTGCAGTGTCGGATCTAGGAGGACACTCAAAAGTGGTTGTTGGAGGAAACAACTAAAGTAGATAGATATTAATGGTGTTGGTTTTCCTTCATGAAATTGAGCGGGCGTTTGAATTTAAATTGTAATTTCCCTCACATAAATAGCTCAAATAAGCCGAGGAAGACAACTACATTTAGAAGGTGTCAAGCAGAGTGCACAACAACAAAGAAAAGGATCATTGCAGTAATTACAACAAACTCGCCCAATTTGAAATACGTGTGGAAATTTTGAAAAGAAAGGTCATGGCAATGGATCCTTGCTTGAAGTTTGATAAGAGAAATCTCATCGCCTCCCATGATCAATTGTTTGACACCATTCTATAGAGGCCAGCGAAGGAGAAATAAACAAATCCCTAAGAAGAAATGTGTGTGGAATTGATGGAAAAAATAACCTTGGTTCAAGCCTCGACTAAACTTCAAGAAGAGGAGAAGGTCACACAGGTGGAGTATACCAAAATTCGTTCCATCAATGACAAATCTAGTAAGGGCCCATGGGAAGTCAAGTAAAGAAGAAAGCATTGGAGACATAAATGTTCCAATCCAAGGATAAGGATAGGTGAGCACAAGTATGCCAAGAAGCATCCTCCCTAGAGAAGATATTCTAAAAGAATGGTGGCCATTAGGAGATATTCATAACCTTCGTTTTAGGCTATGGAGGAGGATGAGGATTTGAAGGAGCTTGAGAGTCGTCTAAAACCAAGGTAATGAATGTGTGGTTGATTGCAAAGGAAGTAAAATCCTTGGATTCTATTAAAACACAAATGAGATCCCCAAGGACATCAAGAGATAAAGGCTACATTAGTGAAGTGGGGAGCATTTGAGCACCAAGTCAAACATTCTAGAACCGATGCCTGGATAAGGCATGAAATAGTTGATTGACGAAATACAACCAAGTTGGTCTGGGGGTGTTAACCTCATAATTTTGGGTGTCACATGGAATTACAAATGGACCTAGAAGAAGTCACCTGGTGCTCCTTTGGCGTAGTCACATCAACACTAGAGTATCATTTTGGCAAATAGCACCAAACAACCAAGCGAGATAGTGTCGCCTAAAGAGTACATCCAACAACGTGAATTGTGGCGTAAGATCCGGAGAACACTTAGAAGTGATTGTTGGAGGCGTAGTTAAGGTAGAGGGACATTAATGGTGTTGGTTTCCCCATAAAATTGGGCGGACCAATTTGAATTTAAATTGTAATTCCCTTGTATAAATAGCCCAAACAAGCCTTGTAAATGATGGCTAGTTTTTTCGATGAGCTGAAATTCAGTTGACTATTTTGCTACTTTCTATGATAATATAAGCAAACTCATTTTCTCTTTTTAAAAAAACAAACAAACATTAATTTAGAAGTACATTTACTCAACACCATTGTCCACCATATGTAATCCAAAATATAGAGAAACACAATAAACGTTTTTTTTTTTTTTTTTTTTTAAAGAAGAAAGAATTTTGAGAAAAATCCAACATAAGCTTTTTTAAAGAGTAAAAATTTTGAGAAAAAACCAGTAGAAATCTTACTTCTAATTTTAGCTTAATAAACAAAGATTTTATTAAAATGGTTTTGAACACTACCTTCTAGTTTGTTCCATTGCATACTACTACTTCAACAATTAATTAACTCGGAGAATTGCAGCCTTCGAAATCTGTTACATAGAAAACTGCCCTAGAAATTTTAATTATGTCTGAGATATAAGAAATAAACCGTGAACAAGTAGAACTCAATTATTTAACACCATTCTCGGCATGACAAAAACAAATTACTTTCAAAACCTTCCAAACTACACGAAAAACACGGCCTTCATGTTTCTTCGTTTAAAATCTTCACACTAAATTTCTGGTTTTCCATTTGTAACCGCCGGGATTCGAAACCGGCACCTCCAGGCTCAGAAGTTTCCGAAGCCGCGCGAATTTCGAGAATGGCGTTATCCACAGCTGCACCGATCCTGACGGCCTCCATTTGAATATCCAGGCGCGTCATTTCTCTCCGAGAATCGAACCCGTGATGTCCAAAATTTAACACCGCAGAGTCCCCTTTGAGATAAAAGGCGGCGGTGTCATAAGCTTTGGCGGCGGCCTCCGCAGTGGAATACGAGCCCAGCCATAATCTGCTTCTCTTGTTCGGCTCTCTTATCTCGCACACCCATTTTCCCCACTTTCTCATTCGAACGCCACGATACTTGCTCGTTTTCACACGCGATTTTCTGTCAATTGACGGCTTCTGCGCCTGCTGCTGCTGCTGTTTCACCATTGCGAACTGCCTGGTCCGTGAAAAATGAAAACTTAGGCTCGGACTGTTTCCGTGCCGCCCATACATATATAGGGAAGGGATCGATGCGTCTTGCGCGTAAGATGACGGAGAGATTTGGTCTGGGCAAATGGCATCTTGGTTTCCAGTTGGGCACGGAATCCAAAAGTCGTCATTTTCGATGGCGGTTCTGGGAAGGTGTTTTTTTTTCTTGTTCTGCGGTCGACAGAAACGTCGTGGCATTGATTGTTTGGAAATTGGGTGGTCATACCAACGGAATTGACGGTGGGTAGAAGTTGGAATCATGAATGAATGGATGAAATGAAACGGAACTGTTGCGAAAAATTCGACTTTTGATTGTTGTGATAGGGAAGAAATTTTTGTAGCACGCTACCCATCATGTGTGAATGTGAGACTAGGAATAGCTTATCGATTCTGACAGGGCAACTGGGTAGGTGCAAACTGGTTGCTGATTAACCCTGTTTCAGCATCACATTGAATGATGCAAAGAAGCAATACACATATCTGACCTAGCCTATATTGTGGGCATGTTTTCCTTGAATTCGATACTCGACCCTGACCATTCGATAGAAATATTCTACAACGGAGATGTCAAGGAGAATGGCCAATGTTATGAGATGTTGTAGCGTTTTATGCCCTATATGTTGAAAGCAATTTAAGCAATATGTTTAAAAGAAGTACAAAACTAACCAATATAATTTGGAAATTTATTAATTGATGTATCCAATTTTACTATTGGAATTGTCTTTATATTAATAAATAAAAGAGAGTTATATTAGGAGGGATGATTGGAGAATTCGCTGTCTCACAAAAATGTCACTTAGGTCACGAAAACACCCAAAGGGTAAATCGAATCTTGTTGGCTCTCCGTCTCCTCGTTGGAGGATAATTGATGAATCATATTTGTGAAAATATTGTTATGATGTAATTACTTGTTGGGACCTCATTCCTACCAAAGCAAAATAATTTTTGTGAGATGTATTTTCATGACATACTCCCATACTACCAATATTTTTTTGAAAATAATAATGTATGTCTCGTGAACCCTTTGGTTTTGAGTATGATAACCTAAGTTTATGATTCGAGTTCTTGGGCAAAAGAGTTTTTAATAAATGTTAGACTAGGACTTGAGCTCTAGTGACATTGACATCCCTATATTACACAAACCAAGGACAATTTGAACAGGTCATTTATGACAAATGTATACTTTATCAAAGCATTAAAAAAATTGTTTGAACAGGGCATTTATGATCAATGTATACTTTATCAAAGATTAAACAAAATTGTGTTTCCATTGTTCAATGGAAAAATATGGCAAAAAAATTTCACACATGGTTAGGAAATTCTATTTCATGCACTAATAGGTTTTTCTTTAAGAAAGTAAACTTTAATAATTATATCCCAAATTTAAAAAAAAATAACACATAATTGTATTTGTTTTAGTGGAGACAATAACTTACTTTCGACATAATAATAAAAATGGTCACTTAAAAGAAAAATATGGATATATAATTGTAAGGCATAATAAATTGTTTTTGTTTTGTAAATGTTATTTCAAAAATATTGTAAACATAGATTGGTATATCCATAATATATTGAGCATAAATGAAATAATATTTTTTTAAATGTGTGTGTGTGTGTGTGTGTGTGTGTGTGTGGGTGGGTGGTTGGAAAGATTTTTTATATTAATATACAAAATACTATAACTAGCAATACCGCACGCGAGTAGTTCGATGTTAACGTTGAAAGGGATGTGGCATGTGAATGATGTGGAAATGAGAATAAAATATGGTGCAGAAAGAAGAAAGGGAATAAAGAAATTATGTTTTCAATTAAATATTAAGTAATGCATGTATAAGTAATGAAGAATACAATTGTCAATTGTAGACAGTCGGAGAGGAGGGTAGATTAAGAAGATAGAAAAGAAGAGAGGAATGATAGTATGCAAGGATGAAGAAGGGAAATGCAGTGGGGTTTATGAGTGCCAAAAGGTTTAGAGAATGTAGGTGTGATTCCTCGTTATTGCGAGACTACAATATCATGTGAAATGCACAATGGAAATGTCGAAGGGGATCTTTAAAAGAAAGAAAATTGGAGGGAGAGAAACAATGGGAGAGGAAGAGGGGCATAGAGTAAGGGCTTTGAGGGTGAAGAATTATAAGGGAAGTGAAAGCATGATGAGGAAGGCAATGCAAAACTATAGCTTTGAGAACCACATGAGGTAATGGAGGAAATAGTTGATGCACAGATAGGCATTGACAATTGATCCCTTATAATGATTGGCCATATGATTGAAATGTAGATCAAGACTTTTGATTGCATTACCCACATCTATTCCATGGATATGTTTTTTAAAACCCAAATAATATCTTCTATTTATGCTCCACTTAAGCAATTTAATCTCACAAAGAGGACACAAGAAAAATTGAGGAAACTCTGAAAGTTTTAGGGTTTTAAACCCAACCGGAATGGATTCATTTTGTAGCAATTTATAGCCTCCCTTTCCAGTTGTAAGGTCAAGAAAGTGTAGGAAAGTAGATGGTGGGAGAACAAAACTCAATAATTGAGGCATTTTGATAACTTTGTGAATGCAGTGTCCTTTGGGTTTGTGGAAACTGTAATTTTGATTTCTATGTTTTTGGTCATGGCCATTTTTTAGAGGTTTTTTAGGCCAAGACCCTCTTTTTCATCAATTCAGGATAGTCATAGTGGCAATAGATCCCTGCAACCCATGGATGTGAGAGTTGGAATGTGGTTCTTGGACAAGTTGGATGATTCTAACACTATAAGTAGCTTTTGGAATGTGTTTTTGGTTGTGCTTCTTGGGAAAGTTCCCTAGAAGAATATGTGATTTTAGTTTATAGTTTACATTGCATTCAACTTGCAACTATGTTGTAAGGAGCTCACTGGAGGAACTTTATACCCACCGAATATGGCCAATGGAGCCAAGGTCGGGGAGGTCTAGAGGGTCATGTACTATCCAGATGCGGCATGAGGGTTACTGTAGTTTGTGCAAGTGATACTACTTTATGGGTTGAAATAGTGCACACTTGCTAACTATTCATAAGGAAAGTAACCCTACATTCTATATTGAGATTGCTACTATATCTTTTTGTATAGGTTTCTTTACACTAGTTTTGTGTAAATAGGGCACTAAACAAATGTGCACATTGTGCAACTATATGGGGATTATATTGATTTCTAGATATTTACATTAAACACATAAGAACAGTGTGTAAATTGTATTTGTAAAAAATCGGGAACTCGCTTTGTTCTTCCCCTGAAGTGAAGATGCTCTATCCATGGGTTTTATAGGAATGCATGCTTGTTGGAAGACGTTTCCTAAGTAGGGATACATTAAATATAAGCTTGGAATGGAAATCAATATGTTTAGAATTTGGGAGGATGCACCCACAAGCACCCCCTGAATCATCCACATAACAAACACAAAATATATTAAAACATATCCAAATATTGCATATCGGCATAACTCTTGTGAGTAATCCGATTATAAAATAACCAATGTCAATCATAACCGCCTCAAGAAATAGTATTTGGTTGTTTGTCAATAAGCAGTTCAAAATATTAATCATCGTACCTTGCACACTCTCTACAAATAGAACATCCTATATTCCTCTATACAAGACCTTTTAGAGAGTATTTTATAAATACATCTACCATAATCTCAACACACCTTGAAACAATTGAACAAGGAAAAATTATCGGCAATATTTCATAGCATTCGGGCTCGTTATTTGATTTGGTACCATTTTATGAATTAGCATGAAGAAAAGAATGGAGTGAAGGGAAATGAGAGTTAAATTTTATTGATGGTAACTTATGCTTGAATAATTATAAAATGTTGCAATGTAAATTACTAAGTGTTGTGTAGCTATCCATATGGTTAACAATGATGTAACCCAACACGATATGGGTTATCAAAATAATTACAAAAGAAGTGCAGGAAAAGAAGAGGTAAATTTTATTGATAGTAACTTATGCTTGAATACTTACAAATTGTTATAAGCATAAATTACTAATTGTTATGCAAGAATCCATATGGTTAACAATAATGTAACCCAACATTGTAGATTATCATAATTTTTTGTTCCATGATGAGTAGATATTTCTCCAAAAGCCTCCTTTATCCCCAATAAACCCAGTTAGCTACTTTGTAAAATATAGAAATAGTTCTTATTCAAAACAACAAGTTTGAATGTCAGCTAACATAACAAATTATAGCACCAAACATGGGTTTTTGATTATTTTTCTCAAGTATTCTTACAAGTCTAACTTGAGAACCTACATCTATTTTTAAAAACAAAACAAATTATTATTACACACACACTTCCTCATTCACCCATTTTCCCCTCAAATGGCAATCAACCCATCGTCATTCTTCAACTGGAGGATGAACCCATCATCCATAATCCTTAATAAGTTGAATTAAGGCATCAGATACTTGCTCCATTGCTATACCTCTTTTTAAAACATACTGAAGTCACAAACATTAGCAATAATGATTACTTTATGTCGAATCATCAAGAACAACACAATGACCTCATATTTATTTTCAAGAGCTACTAAGCTAAAATAGTTTCTATAAATCAATAACCTCAATTATGGACCACATAAGTCAAGAATGAAATCCAAACAACAACCACAGAATTTCTTATCTCAAAAACTGAAACAACTACTCAATTAGAGAACATTTAGAAGTCGCCCATCAACATAATTTTTGGATATAAAAACATTAATCAAAGAATAGAATCAATAAAGAAAATACCTTTCCGACATAGAGATCAATCTTTCAAGGTGCACCGCCAACATATCCAAAATTGGCATCTTCCATCTCTACAGTACCATTCACAATGCAACCCATGATAGCAATATGTGACCCATTAACAAATCAAATTGCTACTTGAATTGTAATAATCTGATATTTGAAGGAATTATGTTCTTAATTGAGGTTGTGCACCATTTTAAGGCTAGCAAAAACCATACCGAGACGCCAGAAAGATGGTGTTCCTCTCTTGTATCTCTACATTTACTTCTTGGAGATCAAAGAATGTGCATCCACAAGATGGGCATGACACATATTCCTGAAAACAAAGAATGCAGTTGAACTTTTTTGTAGATTTGTGTAGCTTCAAAGAGATGTTACACCAAGAATTTGATTTATTAGTGCATGAATAAAAACAACTAAACCATTTCAGGTGCACTACCGTTTTAGTATTCCTCATCCTGCAACCTTGCAGCAATCCAAATGACGTATTATGAAGAAATTCAAATTCAAGGTCTTCAACCTCCAACATTACACCATCTCCAAGCCCATCAACAAGCAGAGCACCAACCTCACTGCCTGCACCAATGACTAGATCATCCCTTCAAGATCAACGCATCATGTAAGAGGTTAGTAATGACCTAAAATAGAAATATCATTAGAAGCGTCAATACGAAAAAAAAGAAAAAGTCTAAATTTATTACAATAAATCATGTATGCACATACTTGTGAGTCCCTTTAGGAAACTGTGGATGATGAACAACAAGGAAGTTCGGGGCATTTTCTTGCAGGTACTTGAACAATCTACAAATTCAAATCGGGATTTTAGAGTCACATTGGTTAGAAGACATCTACTATATAGATTTCGGTGATGAAATTAATATTCATATTCATGAATCCAAATCTCAAAGTTCCTAAATTTGTAAACCAAGTTAACATGCAAACATGGAAATAATTTCACCTTCGTTACACAAGGACACGAGTCACACTCTCTTCTTCACTAAGAAGATTTATGAGGAGCATAATAGGATCCACACTATTGATAAGATACAACTCCTCATATGCTTCATCTCTAAGAAGAGTTACAACCAAACGTGTACATGTATCATGAAAAGGACTCTCAATGTACAGAGGTTGTTTAAAACTATTATGACGAATTAGATTGTTACTCTTCCTCCTAATAGATACAAGTACAATCATACCTTCTGGTAGAAATTTGTGGGCACCAGTTGAGATTTCCTTCAAGTTCACAAGGACTATGACATGTGCCAAAGATCTGGTAAGTTTCTCTAATAAAAGTGTCAAAACCCCCATACTTATATCTACCAATCTTTTGATTGTCAACCTCTGCACACAAGAGAAGATGGAGCATAAGTTAAGATTCCATAAATAGTTTCCTTCATGTTATCTAATATTTCCAAAGTTACATGAAATCCCATTGGATTTGACAAAGCGCAAGAAAATGATAGCATATAAATTACTTAAATAGAAGCAATATGCAAGTAAAAAGTTGTCATAATGAAGTTGGGGATCTATCCAATTGAGAAAATAGGCGCATGTTTAAATATAAGTCTCGCAAAGTTAAGATGACACATCTCTTCTTTGTCATCCATAGGGGAAGCTCCCTCAATAATATTGAATCGGTGCAGAAATATTTTTGTCGCAAGTGTTCCACATGGTGATATTTATCGTTATTGTGATCCTCTTCTTTGTTGTGTTCTCTCGCTTATCTGAAGAATTTGTCCGTCTTCCACTTCTATTTTCACCTCTTATTTCTTTAACCTTGTAAATCAAACATATATTCATTACAATCAATTTTTTCGAATGAAAAACAACAAATAAGAGAGATATAGAGAGATTTAAAAAACCATTATTAGAACTTTACAATACGGGAAGATCGGCTTGACAATGTGAGCTTGAGGTGTTTCCTTCTAGTCAATCTATGTATTGGAAACATCTATTGTATCCCTTGCAAAATATGTAGACAGAGCGTGTGCTAAAATGGAGAAATTGAAAGAAACAAAAGTAAAAACCCCACATTAGAAAAAGAGCTCCACATTTTAAAGAAGAAGCTCAAATACCCAGATCTAAGAACAAATGCAAAATTAGTTCTAACCCATTATTCCTCAAGCATCAGTCTCAATAGAATGTAGCATGTGCCTCGGTTCAGGTGCCCTAGGTGGTACACCCCAAGTATTCCCCGGACATCACACAGTTCAAAGGAGAATCAACAAAATTACCAAGAAATATCACCATGAAGAGCACAAGAACGAATTCTATAGATGAACTAAATTTAATAATTATTAATAAAAATTGCAAGTATTGTTGTTCAATGTACTTCTCTACAAACAATTGTATAATAAAAACAAGATTTCAACGCAACTATGAATTTTAAGACTATAAGACACGGTGATGAAAGAGTTCGCAAGAATCAAGCTTCATAAATATTTGAATACCCAAATGAAATAATTATAACGCCCTTTGTTATTAAAATACCTTTGACAAGTGGAAACATAGTGTAATCCATCCATATGTTGGGAATAATAGACATTACTCGTCAACAAAACCAATAATGCACATGCAAACTTTTTTATCAAGGGTAAGTGTACCAATCTGGGGGCCAAAAGGGGTCTTAAGTAAACGTTTTTT
Source organism: Taxus wallichiana var. yunnanensis (assembly GCA_018340775.1). Taxonomy (NCBI): domain Eukaryota; kingdom Viridiplantae; phylum Streptophyta; class Pinopsida; order Cupressales; family Taxaceae; genus Taxus; species Taxus wallichiana. The sequence continues at coordinate 394,561,190 of CM031234.1, forward strand.
TTTAAATCTTCGATTTGTATGGGTTATTTGAAATAGTTACAATCAAAATTGATAGATGTAAGAACATGAATTGTAGAATTTTGACTCTAGTTTCTAAGATACTATTTATTTTTAAAAATAGTTAATTTTAAGTGGGTTAAATAACTAAAATACCAATAGATGCTTATGTTTTGTTACTGATCGGTAATGCCCCCACCATTTTTAGCACTATTTAGTATTTTAGAAAACTCTTTGGTAGAAAGATAGATAGGAGCATCTAGTTTGTGCTATAATTTTTTTAGATTTTTTAGCAAGTATTTTTATGATTTTTCTAGTACGAAACTTTAAATTTAGAAAAATAACGGAGCTCGACCATGCCCGCCCCCTAACTACCTAAAAATAGCGAAAATTAGTTTTTAATATGTATAGAATTAGTCCTAGTTTGTGCCTAAAATTTTTTATTCAATTTTGATGAGTCGAAAAAAAGATACATGATGAAAGATAGACGTGTATAAACTCCAAAAAATAGCTACAAAAAGGCATAGTTAGAAAATAATTAGTATAGAAACCTTATATTAGTCAGAAAATTTGAAAATTTATATTTTTAGAAAGAATAAAGTTTGCTCGATGTTGTAGTCATATTTTTATTAAATGTATCGATCGTTTTAGTGTGATTTATCATGGCGGAATAGCTATTTTACCAATTTTTGTAAAAACACGTTGTTTGTTGTGTTTTTGTAGGTCCATGCCTCAAGCTTGGGGATCCAAACCGGATCCAAGCCTAGAGGCATGCCTTGGAATAGGAAAAAGTAAAACGTGTACGTGTTATAACACGTACGCTTTTTCTTTCTATATGTTTGATGGCCCTCCAACGTCCTTTTCATATCTTTCACAGGATTTATGTCTCCTTTCTATCTAGTCTACAGATTCTTGTACATTCTTGCATGAATTTTGAGTAGTTGAACTTGTCCCCTACCCCACTATATATATTTTGTAATCATGGGTGATAAAATTCAAGCTAAGGACAAGAGGAAAGTCAAGAACAAGACACTGAGAGCAATTAGAAGAGATGAGAATAAAGAAAGTGAAGCGGATGCAAAAAAATCCATGATGGGCAAGGTACATCTACTATATCAAATGTACCTAATGTTTTAGAAAATGAGGATGAAATACATAAGAAAAATGTAGAGAATAATAATTTTTCAATGAATATTGATAATTAATTGATATGAATCCAAATGTTGAACCTTTCCCGATGATCCAAATGTTGAACCCTTACCGACAATCAAATGTTGAACTTTTACCTAAGAATCTAAATGTTAATCCTGAAATTTGTATGGAAACATTGAATGAAGAAAGTAACATTGCTAATGAATTTTCGCCTCTAAGAACGCCTCCTTCCATTTTGCGAAGAAAACTCATTCACTTAATTGAAATTGATGAAAACATTATAAAATCAATGCCTAGCAAAATGTCTGAAAGAAATGTGAGAAGAAAAGCTAGGGTAATTTGGGATAATTACTTTGAGAATTTAAATGATACACAAAGATGTCAATTATTTGTTACATTGATGGAATTAATTAATATGAGACCTTGAATGAAGACCCTAGGGTTAAGAACATCTAATGTTGTTAATCGAAATACATTAATTGTTGAAAATATATATAAAGCATACCAAACTATAGGTTTCAAAAGACGCACCAAAAATAGTAATGCTACACGACGTGCACTTACTAATTGTATATTAAGTGATAAAAAATTTAATGAATGCTTGATTAGAAAAACAAGCAAAGCTTTGAAGCTAAATAGAAAAACACTAATGAAAGCAATAGGGAGACGCAAAAGTCTTGAGTCAGCCAATAACACTGACTATTGGGAATTCTCTAGTAGACTCCCACGGAAAGACAAGGATACATCTAATATTCTAAAAGAATTACTTGTAAAGTTTTGGAATGAGAACACAAGGGTGTCACCGAATAGAAGAGATATAGTAAAAAGAAGAATAGGTTCTCATAATTGTGAATCGTGTGCAAAACAATTCTTGGATATGACTCAAACACAATTGTTCTCTAAGTTTAAGAATGAAAATCTAAAAAATCATATTAGCTAAATATTTTTTGAAATGAACAAACCCTTTATGTGAAAATCAATCACTCATGTACTACTTGATGCAGGAATCATGTTGAATTTTCAATGCATTATGATGTTTTTTGTCAAGTATGTTGTGTTTTGCATATTGACATCATGTTGTAGGAGTGTGGATTAAATGTCCCACCAAAATCTGCAAGGGAATTTATTCCTACGATATTTTGTGAAAAATCAACAAGACAATTTTTTTATAACAAAGCATGTTTGGATGGAACATGCAATGTATGTGGTGGCTTGCCAAAATTGAAAAGTTGTATCCATGAGGAGAGTAAAATTCAATAGAAAACAAATTAGTTAGTTTCAACAAATATAAATCAGTGGTATATTAATTAAAATATGGAAAAGAATCTAAGAGGTGTGAGTTTGTTATAGAACAATTACTTGTATCAGAATGTATGGTCAAATTCAGAGAGGAAATTGTTTATGAGTATGCAAGGCACACACATAGAGATCGATGGTTGGATGAGAAATTCAAGTTAAACAAGGACACATTCCAACTCGGTACTATTGTTTCAGTAGTTGAAATTGCAGAGAATTACACATTGCAGCCACAAATGGAGGTTCAATCTCAATACTATAACTCAATGCATGTTGTTATTTTCATGCATATAACATTCATGCACTCTTGAGAAAGCACCTTTGGGCAAGATCAAAAATATTAAGAGAGTATCATTTCTACATCGTGATGATCGGACACATTCTACAAAATATGTGCAAGGGTGTTTCCAAGTGTTTTATGTGAATTTGAACGAGAGGAACACTTTTTCAATTAACATTACATTTGGTCATACGGTTGTACAACACAATCCCAGAATGCACGGATGTTTTATTAGCTAAGAAGGATGTATAAAGCTGGTCTACATCATATTTGTAGTTTTACCGAGGCGGGACATAGGAAAGGAGAGCATGATGGTGTAAGAGCATGTGTGAAAAGATCACTTGCAAGAGAAGAATTAAAGTTCAAGGATGGTGCTAAATTTACAAGTGTAGAAAGCATTGTTGATTGGTGTATCAAGAAAATGGGCCATGAATCTCAACTAAGTTCAACGGTTCAAATATATTTCTAATTGATAGAAGAACAACTTTTGGAAAGCTATGAAAATTGTATGACAGTTGAAGGATCAAGTGATATGCACTCATTCCGTAGTTCAAATGCAAGTTCTTGAACTATTTATACTAAGTGTGTGGCATGTTTTTGTATATCATGCATTGATTTTGTGTGGAATGAATGTGAGTCACAGCAATGGGTGGACGAATGGACTTGTAGACCTCTAATTCCACTCCACACATATCAAATTCCATGAGCATTATAACTTACAGTGTCTTCAGATCTATCACCTGACTTTAACCAAGTCTCTAATTTAGTGCAACAAGGTGAATATGTATGTCATGTTATAAATTTATAAATTATTAAATGATCAACTCTTAATGTATTTTAAATTTCACTTGAGTTTTACTTTGTGATATAGGGCACGTTTTTGCGAGTTATTGCGCTGCAATTAACGAAGAGGAACAAACTACTTCTTGTCTTGTATAGAGGGGAAAACATTGACTTCCATAATCATTGATGGTGAATATCTTGAGTATCCCATTGGGTCGAGTGGTAGTCACTTTGGAACTTGGCTTCGACAATATCATATCAAAAATCAAATACTTGGTTGTTTGAAGACTATGAAGTACATCGAAAGATATTTCACTATTCATATTTGGTTCTTGTAACAAATATTTGATTGATCAAATATCAAGGTAGGCCATTAAACAAGAATCATGGAAATGTTCGTGAATCAGATCATGAAGCAATTCTTGCTACTATCAAGAGTAGAGTTGATCTTTGCGGTTCATTAGATTGAATTTTTAACGGTATGTTCTTCATGAATTTAATTTGAATATTTACTTTAATGATTTTGTTTAAATTTTGTAGGATTTAAAATTCTATTTAATTTCTTACTAACATGTTTATGTCGGTTAGTCTTTGCCAAAAAAACTTCCACCTTCACGTGAATGACACTATTAGAAGAGAATTTATTATTCTCGAAACCAAGAGAAGCTAAGGGAAATTAAATATTATAAAGGAACAATAAACAAAAATTCTCATTTCACAACCTATATTCTATGAAAAATATCTTAATAAATATCTTATTCCACCACCTATATTATTCACGTGGTTGACAATGGACACCCTTTTACTTACTCAGATCTGGACTATTCGACACTTTTTCAAACAATAGGATAATGAGAGGACTAAATTGAGATGGATAAAACCGAGAAGGTATTTTGCAGAGGGTACCAATGTGGAGATGTAGGATCAAACAATACCTTTGAAGTTACCATGGTGACCAAGAAATCACCCGACAAACTTATACTTTTTTGCTCTCACGGCTCTTAAGGAACTATGCCCAGACGAAGTAGCCTGGAAGCACCGAGAGCATAAGGAACAAAAACCAGTCCTCCCCAAGCATTTATTAGGTTATCTTAATATGTGTGCTCAGTCATTTCAGTGCCACGAGATTTTGTTTGTAAAATATAAGAATGGACAACCTTACATTGACTCAGACTGGACTATTCGGTGCTTTTGCAAATAATAGGACAATGAGAGAAACGAAATGATATGAAGAAAATTGATATGGGCTTTCATATAGGGTACCATCGTGGAGCTGTAGGATCAAATGAGACCTTTCAAGGTGTCACGCTAACCGAGAAATCACCCGACAAACTTATAACCTTTTTTACTCTTAGGGCTCTTAAAGAACTATGCTCAGATGAAGTAGCTCGGAAGCCCCAAGACTATATGGCACAAAAATGACACCTCCCCAAGCATTTATCGGGACATCCCAACACGTGTGCGCATTCATTATAGTGTCATGAGCTTTTATTTACAAAATATAGCATCTAACAACACTTACACTCGACTAGACTATTCGGTGCTTTTGCAAACAATAGGACAATGAGAGGACCAAATTGATATGGAAAAAGCTGAGATGAGTTTTCATAGAGGGTACAAATGCAGAGGTGTAGGATCATATGAGACCTTTCAAGGTACCACGGTGACCAAGAAATCATCCGGTGAACTTATAACCTTTTTTTCTCTCAGGGCTCTTCAGGGAATACACTCGGGAAGTAGCCGTGAAGCAACACCTCCACTAGCATTTATTTAATCACCGGATGTGTTGGTGCAGTCGGTTTAGTTCCATGAGATTTTGTTCATAAAATAATGTGTTGGATAACCTTACACAGACTCAAACTACTGATTTATTTGACACGGTTGAAAACAATAGAACAATGAGATAACCGAATTGAGATGGAAAAAACTGAGACAAAATTTTGTAGAGGATCTCAACACGGGGTTTTGGATCGACGAGACCTTTCTAGGTTTCATGGAGTCTGGGAAATCATCCAGAGAACTTATAGCCTTTTTGATCTCGTGACTCTTAAATAACTACGCCCGAGACAAAGTAGCCCGAAAGCATCGGGAACAATCCGGCACCAAAAAAATACTCCACTAGTGTTTACCTAACCACTGGATGTGTTGGTGTATTTAGTTTGGTGACATGAGCTTCTGTTTGCAAAATAATGTGTTATACATACTTACACCGACTCAAATTTGTAATATTTGGCATGGTTGCAAACAACAAAGTACAACAAGAGAACCGAATCGAGATGTAGAATACCAAGAGAGGCTTTTGTAGAGGGTCCTGACGTGGAGGTGTAGGATATAACGAGACCTTTCTAGGTGTCATGGAGTCCAATAAATCACCCCTTGAACTTGTAGAATTTTTTTGTCTCAAGCCCCTTAAGGGACTACGCTGAATGAAGTATCCCGGAAAGCAAGCGACATCGTCGTCGGCACCAAAACAAAGCCTCCAATAGCGTTTACCCAACCACCCGGATGTTTTGGTCCAATCATTTTTGTGCCATGAGCTTTTGTTTGTAAAATAATGTGTTTGACAACCTTACACTAAATCAAACTACAATATTTGGCACGGTTGTAAAAAATATCACAACGAGATAACCAAATCAATATGGACAAAACTGATATAGGGTTTTGTACGGGGTCTTCAGCGGAGGTGTAGGATCGATAGGACCTTTCCAAGTGTCATGGAGTCTCGAGAAAATTCTCGTCGAAGTTATAGCATTTTTTATCTATGGGCTCTTAAGGGACTACACCCAAATGAAGTAGCCCGGAAGCAAAAGCATTGTTTAGAAAAAAAAAAGACTCCAATAGCATTTACCTAGCTATCGAGACATGTTCCTGCAATCGGTTCATTAGATTCCATTTGTAAAATAATGCGTTAAATGACCTTTTTACACCGACTCAAAATGTAGTATTTGGCACGAGTTGTAAACAATGCAACAACAAAAGAACCGAATCAAAATGGCTACAACCGAGACATTATTTTGTAGAGGGTCCTGACCCAAGGGTTTAGGATCTCACGGGACCATTCCAGGTGCCATGGAGTCCAAGATATCACCCGTTAAAGTTATATCATTTTTTTGTCTCAGGGCTCTTAAGGGACTATGCCCAGACAAAGTAGTCCGGAAGCAATGACACCATCTCAGAATCTGAAACAAAGCCTCCACTAGCATTTACCTGGATACTTGGATGTTTTGGTGCAGTCAATTTACTTCCACAATCTTATGTTTGCAAAATAATGCCTTGTGCAACGTTACAATGACTTAAACTATAGTATTTTGACCTTTGTTTCAAACAATAGCACAACGACATAACCGAATCGAGATGGAAAAAAGCGAGACAATATTTTTTAGAGGGTCTCGACGTGGAGGTGTAGAATCTAAATGGACCTTTACAGTTCCACGGAGTCCGAGAAATCACCCGGAAAACTTATAACCTTTTTTTTGGTCTCGGGGCTCTTAAGGGACTACAACTAGGCAAGTAGCCGGAAGAAACGGCACCATATGACACCAAAATGAAGCCTCTACTAGCATTTACCTGGCCACCCAAATGTGTTGGTGCAATAATTTTGGTGCCATGAGCTTCTATTTGTAAAATAATACGTTGGACATCCTTACACTGACTCAAACTGCAGTATTTGGCATTGTTGCAAACAATAGCACAACTAGAAAATTTAATCAAGATGGAAAAAAATGAGGTAGGGTTTTGTAGAGGGTCCTAATGTGGAGGTGTGGAATCATAATAGACCTATCTAGGTGCCATGAATATTGAGAAATCACTCGGTGAACTTAAAGCCTTTTTTGGTCTCAGGGCTTTTAAGGAACTACGCCCGACGAAGTAGCCCTGAATCACTAGGACCCTATGGCACCAAAATTAAGCCTCACCAAGGGTTTACCAAGACATCCCAATGTGTGTGCATGGTCGGTTTGGTACCACAAGCTTCCATTTGTAAACTATAGCATCAAACAACCTTCCACTTACTCAAACTCAGTTATTCAACGCATTTGCAAACAATAGGACAATGAGAGTACCAAATTGAGATAAAATAAACAGAGACAAGATTTCACATAGGGTATCAATGTAGAGGTGTAGGATCAAATGATACCTTTCAAGGTGCCACTCGATCCCAGAAATCACCCGGTGAACTTATAGCCTTTTTGCTCTCGGGGCTCTTAAGGGACTACTCCGAGGACGAAGTAGTCGAAAGCACCAGGGCCGTATGGCACCGAAATGATGTCTCCCAAGAATTTACTAGGGAATCTTGACACGTGTGTAGAGGAAATTTGATTCCATGAGCTTCCATTTACAATATATAGAAATGGAAAGCCTTACACTAACTCAAACTGGACTATTCGACGTTTGTGCAAACAATAGGACACCTAGAGGACCAAATTGAGATGGAGAAAACTGATTTGGGATTTCATAGAGGGTGCCAATTTGGAGGTGTAGGATCAAATGAAACCTTTCAAGGTGCCACGGTGATCGAGAAATCACCCTGCGAACTTATAGCCTTTTTTCTCTTATGGCTCTTAAAAAACTACGCACAGGACGAAGTAGCCCGAAAGCACTGGGACCATATGACACCAAAATGATGTCTCCCAAGCATTTACAAGACATTTTTACACATGTACATGGTCAGTTAGGTGCCACGAGGTTCTATTTATAATATATAGCATCAAATGACCGTCTACTAACTCAAATTGAGTTATTCAACGCATTTACAAACAATAGGACAATGAGAGAATGAAATTGAGACGAAATAAACCGATATAGGATTTCACAGAGCGTACAAGGCAAAGGGGTAGGATCATATGAGACCTTTCAACGTGCCATGGATCCTGAGAAATCACCCGGTGAACTTATATCCTTTTTTACTCTTAGGGCTCTTAAGGGACTATGCTCGAACGAAGTTGAGCCTATAAACATGCAAACAATGTTTTTTGTCAAAACTTAATTTTTAAGTTTTCAACATGTATAAGATCATGCTAATGAAACTATTTACATTTACATGCACTTATTGCAATCTCTCAGTCATGTGGAATTTTCATCTCACGCTCAAATGAGTCAACATGAGTTGTTGGATCACGAACGGGGGTGTCGAAACAACAAGCTCGAGTAGTCTGTGCCCTCGAAGTAAAAATAGAAGGGTTTGAACCCTACATGCATGTAAGATTACAAAATAAAACATCAAAATTAGCTTATATAACTATATTAACAATAAAAAAATTGAATGTAGATCTAAACATTTACGCCAACTAAGTACATGTATGTGTAATGACAATATTTTAACTAATTTTATCAATATACAACTATTGTTTTACCGCACCACACACTGTGAATCATATGAATAGGGTTGCTACCTATCGCAGGTAACTCCTGTGTATACACAATGTAGTCACATTGATTATGTACATGATGCTACACTGAAGGAAATTATTAAAATAATTTAACATAATATGAATTACACAAGCTATTTAACAAAATACATAGTTTTTATACCTCAGTGAGTTGTTGCACAGATGAAATCGCAGCGGCAACACCTTTCTCTACTCCTCACAGAGATGGTGGTGTGTCTAGTGAGGTCATCAACTTTATCAAAAATATATCATGTCAAGTTAGTTGAGCATATATAATATATATACAAGAACATACATATATAGACATATATTTGAGTTCAAAAGTTATATATATTTTCATACATGAAAATTTTACACAATTAACATTCTAAATTACCTTTGTGAATGTATGCATAGGCATGGTGCTCGCAACCTATGGTCGGGATGATGACGTCCCTCTCGCGTGCTTTATAATATTAATGCATACATGTACATATGTATGTGTAAGTTAATAAATTTGACCAAGTTCAAATACAATTATTTTAAAAATTTAACATATATAAGTAAATCAAGTACTCATATCTTTTTGTAACATGTAATAAAAATAAAAAATACCTGTGAAGGTGTCGTGGATGTCTGGAATCCAAATGTATCACTCAGAAAGGTGTCAGACATAGCCACATTCTCATGTGTACCACCAATGACAACTCCACCAACACCATAGCATGCATGAACGTATCATCCTCATTGGGTCCCAAGCATATGCTACCACATGACGTGCAAAGATGTGGCCTCATGCTAGTACTGCATGGAGGAATACTCTATCTACCTCCATGAACATCTATATCAGAAATCTCCCTCGTATGTCGAACAAGGGTATCAAAGAGCCCCTGAAGTGCATGCAATGTATCAATCTCTATTGTCTCCTTCATTGTTGCAGGGATAGCCTCCGGATGAGGTGGCTTTTGTACGGGGACTCTCACATGTTGAATAGGTGTACGTTGTGGGTAAGTGCACCAACTGGGGGCCAAAAGGGGGTCTTAAGTGGACACATTTTAAAACATCAACATACGAGTTTTTTGAAATAGTTACACTCAAAATTGGAAGATTTTTTATAAACATGAATCGTATCATTTTGAGTCTAGTTTTAATCTACCAAATTTTATTGAAAACAGATAAGTTTAAATCAATAAAATAATTAAATACCAATGAGGGGTCATATTTTTGTTAAAAATATAGTAGAGTGACTTTCGTGCACCTCACCATTTGTTGAGCACCATTTAGTATTTTTGAAAACCCTTTGGTAGAAAGATAGCTAGGAGCATCAAGTTTAGGCTCCATTTCTTTTAGAGTTTTTTAGCGAGTATAATTTTTATGATTTTTCTAATACATAAATTTTTAATTTTGAAAAATAACGGAGCTCCGACCGTGCGCCCCTCCTAACTAACTCAAAAATGTCAAAAAATATAATTTGTTTTTGAATATGTATAGAATTAGGCATACTTTGGGATAGTATATTTTTTTTCAATTTCGATGAGCCAAAAAATATATATACGATGAAAGATAGACATGTTTAAACTTCAAAAATAGCTATAAAAAGGTATAGTTAGAAAATAAATAATATGCAAACCTTATATTAGTTAGAAAATTTAAAAATTTATATTTTTAGAAAGAAGAAACTCTGCTCTACATCATGGTATAATGTTTTTTAAATGAATCGATCATTTTATGTTGATTTATCATGGTGGAAGTGGCATTTTTGTATTTTCTTGCAAAAACATGTGGTTTGTTGTGTTTGTGCATGTCCATGCCTCAAGCTTGGGGATCCAAATCGTATCCTAAGCCTTGAGGCATGCATAGGAAAAATTAAAAACATATAACGCATATGCTGCGTTAGAAATTAGGGTCACTCTGCACCTTATGGAACTAGTCTCATAACTCCATGAGTCACGGTTTAGGAGATCATTTTTTATAGTATAATTTGGTCAATACATAGACAATTTTCAGGATTTCAGCATTTAGCCTAAAGCATTTACCATTTAAATTCTACAATCAAAACCCTAAACCCTAGGCACTAAACCTTGAGCCCTTAACCCTAAACCATGAACCATGATCCCTAAACCCTAAACCCTAAACCTTAAACATTTATCCCTTACCTATGAGCCCTAAACCCTAAACCCTGAGCCTTAAGCCCTAAACTCTGAGCCTTAAGCCCTAAACCCTAAACCATGAGCCATGAGCCCTAAATGCTAAACCCTAAACCCTAAATCCTGGGCCCTAAACCCTAAACACCTGAATCCTAAAGCGAAACCCTAAACCCTAAGCCTTGAACCCTACACCCTTATCCCCTGGTCCCTAAAATCTAAACCCTAAACCCTAAAATCTAAGCCCTAAACCATAAACCTAAAACCTTAAGCCCTAAATTTCAAATCCTAAACCCTAAACTCGAACACTAAACCCTAAACCCTAAACATTAAATCCTAAACCCTAAACCCTAAACCATAAACCCTAAACTTAAACCCTAAACCCTAAAACCTAACCCATTAGCCCCGAAGCTCGAACCCTAAACCTTAAACCTTGAACCATTAGCCCTAAACCCTAAAACCGAACCATATTTCATCAATATTTCCTAGTCTTATGCCTAAAACAATCATTGAGTGTGCTTTCAGACAACTACCTTTTTTTGTGAGATGTGGGACAAGTAACTAAATGGATATGACATCTACCGTGTGCCTTGAATGCATATTACACATCTCTATCAAACATGTTTCTACCCACAAATACTTGCGCTCTTGAATGTCAATTTCTTCACACTCAAACAAATTTTGCATTACTCATATTTCCATGTATGGTATTATGCAAGCCAGGATGACCCATTGGAAGCTGGAAAAAATAACCATCGTAACACAAAAATTAATCTCAAAGGAAATGGAAGAAACATAGAGAATATACCAATGCGGAGGTGTAGGATCAGAACCAAATTACTTGCATTATCCTCTCCTCTAGAGAAAGAGAAATCTCTTTTGCTACTAGAATGGATAAAAAAATTGAAAGAACTTCCTGAAGTGTTCAAAATAAGCATAGCAAGTGGGGGATGGCTAAGAACACAAAGGGATTATCAATCACCTAGTAAATCTTTCTTGTTTAATTCTAAATGGGACTCGGTTGGCCTACGCCTTAGTGACCTTACATTCATTGATAATTCCTTCTATGATAAACCCATGGATGCTTTCAAAAGTGCCTTCAAAAGATAGGGGTAGTCATCAATCCTAGTGAAGGGTGTGATGTGATTCCAAACAACTTAGAATTCATACAGATTTAGAGATCATAACATGAATTTACAAATATCTCTATCATTATAAATGGAATCTAAGTAATAATGTCTCCCTGTATCCAAGGATCAAGGACTATTGGGGTCTGTGGAAAGATTGGACATTCAGGAATCATTGAGTGTATGAATCATAATGTTGTTGCATATGGAGAAACATTTTCAAACATTGGAATAATGCATCTTGGAAAATAAAATTGAAACTTAGAAATCCTCTCAAATTTCTAGCTTACACAAACACTTTGGACATATCGAGCTTTGTTCTTGAATGAAACCTTCATTCCCAATGAACACTTGAATGAAAGAATTATTCAAAAGAGCATCATAAAAATTTCTTTATACAAAATTGTTCTTAGATATCTGGAATTTCCCTTATTCAAAATATCAATAAATTAAAGAGGCGTCAAATTGTGATGACTCTCTTTGAATTTTCTTCCTACAAAGTCGATGAACCCTTTACTGATTGAATAAGTTCTCTGTCAATACTAATAAGAATAGGTAAGATACAAAACATTACGGTGAGTGAAATATTTCCCATGCAATGGGAAAAATAAGATAACTAAATTGGGTAATATTATTTTGTACTAAACTATTCTTCGATATCTGGGATTTCCCTCCTTTAAAGAATCAGCAAATGAAAGGCATCAAATCGATATGACTCCTTTGAATGTTTTGCCTACGAAGTAGATAAACCCTATTTATTTGAATACTCTTTGTTAATACTTATAAGATTGGGTAAGACATAGAACATTACACGGTGACTAAATGGATTATCCTAAACCCCGAGCCTTAACCCCTAAACCTTAACCCCGAGCCTTAAACCCTAAACTCTAAACCTTTTTCCTAAACCCGAACCCTAACCTTTAAACCTTAAACCCTAATTCCTAAACCCTAAACCATAAACCATAAACCTTAAATCCTCAACCCTAAACCTTAAACCTTGAGCCCTAAACCCTAAACCCTGAGTGCTAAACCCTAAACCCTAAACCCTAAACCCTAAGCCCTAAATCATAAACCCTCAACCATTTCCCTAAACCCTAAAACCTAAACCTTGAGCCCTAAACCATCAACCCTCATCCCTCAACCTTCAACCCTCAACCCCGAGCCATAAACCCTAAACCTTCAACCCTTAACCTTGAGCCATAAACCCTAAACTCTAAACCCTAAACCATAAACCCAAAATTGTGAACCCTAAACCCTAAACCCTAAAACTTGAACCATGAGCCCTAAACACTAAACCCTAAACCCGAAACCATGATTCTTAAACCCGAACCCCGAGCCCTAAACCCTAAACCATAAACCCTAAATCATAAACCTTGACCTAAAAGAAAGTCCTAATAAGATCGTTAAGTGTATTTCAATGTGTAGGGAATAGTGTCTAAGGTGATCGATAAACTCATTTAGTTTTAATGAGATACTACTTCCTATGTAGGCCTAAAAAGGTCATTTTTGGCCATTCTATAGCTAATTGAACACCCTTCAGAACAAGCTAAAATGAGCTAGTCATGTCACCGAGGTATCAAGGACCATCATGTGTGAAGTATTAAGGCATCATTTGTCTCCATAAGATACATATGAGAAAAAACTTGTATGAGAATCATGAATTTGATTCCATTAAAGGATGATTTTAGAGCTAAGAAAGGTGAGGGGATGATCTTTATATATGGAGCACCATGTCTCTAAGAATGAGCAATCATCTGAGTTCACTTGATGCAATTCACTTGGTACTATTTGTAAAAACTCATTCAACACCTAGTAGTGTGATCATACCTTAAGGACGAGGCACATTACAATCGGCTCATTTTGGTCATAGGACAGAATCCCAATCGGGAGCAAACCTCTATCTACAAAGTGAGGATATCATTTTAGTAAGAAGTAGACAAGCATCATAGAGTTAATTCATGGTCACTAAAGTGAATTATGAACCAAATTTAAAAATTGGTACCAATTCAAGTAGTGGTAGGGCCAAAATCCAATTTAGAAGGTTTAAAAACCTACAAAACGACTATATTCTTTCCCAAAACAAAGACCGACTACAATATATATGCCCTGAAAGTTTTAGATCCTTTCTTTGAAATCTTGAAAATGAGTAAGTACTGACTGCATTAGATTTTGAAAAACTATCTTCTATATTATAAGCTGTTGGAGCTACAAGACCACTTCCATCGTCGGTTGTAAAGTGACCCTAACTTCTTATATTTACTAAAATAAGTTTAAAGTAATAATAATACTTGAACATAAGAAATAATAAAATAAATCTTATACTTGAAAAAAAAAAATTGTAATTATAAGCCCCCAAATACACATGGATAGTCCATATTATGTAAAACATATACACGTTATAACGTGTACGTGTTTTTTTCTTCAATAAAACACATACGCGTTTTAGACTGAAATGACCAAACCAAGAAAAATAAAATGCGTACGTGTTTTGACTATTTTCAGAGTTTTTGTCCAATTTTTGGCCCCCAACTTGGCGCACTTACCCTTATGCACCTAGTCTATCTGTACTGCATGAGCCTTTCCTTGGCCTACGAAACTCGCGAAAATCACAATACTTTGGGATCTCATTGAGGATAAACTCTCAATAGAGTTTCCTCAAAAATTACAGTGGAACCTCATTGTTATTGCAAGGTGGAATATTAAAACCATCCACCATTGGTCCCAAAAATTATTCTTTATCAGATCATTATTGCACTAGTGGATTGGGAACCGTTTACATGACAACTAAACAGATAAATTAGTTAGGGTCGATGAATAATGCACATATACGGTCTTTTATAATTTATTAGCGTAGAATGCCCTACAATTCTCTCTATAAGATGTCCAATGATCAATTTGACTCATTGTCACGTCAACCTGAGTCAATATTACCTCCAATGTGTTTGATAGTGAGAGACAGTGGGGGTTTGTAGAATGGGAATCCCTCATTGTTTTAATTAATTCCTCAATTTCAATTTTATTTTCCACTATATGGGCTGCTAAATCCTCCTAACTACCTAGGGGATGTGCAGCAATTATAGGAGGGCTAGGAGGGTTCACAAGATTTGTAGGGTTTTTTTGTGGTTGTGGTGCAACTGTAACGATAAAAAACCATGTTTTTAATTAAAATCTACAATAAAATTACCAAATTTCAATGCAATTCAAAGAAAAACAATTTTCCTTACCTCTTCTTGCTCTTCTCTTTTGTGCCATTATCGATTCTAATCTTCACAAAAATTTGCAAATGATCTTGGGAGCTGGTTGTTGAAACATGAACCGCGACTACATGGTTTTGCTTCGAAAATCACGTTTGGTGGAAATGAAAATGAAAAGGGCTCAATTTTTTTATACCTTTACAAAACATGTATGTGTTATAACGCACACGCATTTTAGCTTCGTGGATTGCCAAACCAAGGAAAACATAACGCGTACGCATTTTTCTTATTTTCACTTTTGTGTCTACTTTTTGGCCCCCCAAATTCCTGCACTTGCCCTCAAGCCAACATTTTTTATTAAAGAATTGTCCCCAATCAAGGGTAAAACTTATACAGATAGAAATGCGAATGTATGACCACCCTCATCAATAAAAACTTCAATAATAGAATCGACAATAATGAGGGAAAGAGAAATAATAATGATCTAAACTCCAATAGGTGCCTTGTAGTAGTTGTGCCTCGAGAACAAACGAATAAACTTGATCATCCACACAAAAAATTCCAAAAACTAAAGTTTGAAATTACCGTATGCACCAAAATTCAAAAAATGAGATAGCAAATTTGATGGTCCTTGTGTGGGTGCACTTTGGGTTCACTTGGCAAGACAAAGGTAATCCGTGAGGTCGGCGATCAAATAGAACTTCTTGCATGAATAAAAAACTAGACCTGACATGATGCTAAAATTAATCCAATCCCTATAAATTGTATTTCAAAAACTCTTAATGATGTTATGCTCAAACATAATTTTGATCTAAAGTAATAGAATGACACTCATAAATTCGGGACAACACAAAAAAGTATCAAATTATCCCTTTGTCCTTTTCATTCTCCATCATAAGAATGATTAGGACCTCCTCTCGATACCAAATTTTATATTTGGAACAGTTTACACAAAACAAGACAAATAACATAATAAAATGATTTTGATATATATTCATTTGGAACTAATGTTACAATATTTGGTTATACATATATAGAGATTTCAACCCCTAATATCAAGGATTCTATCCCAATCCCCATAATATCTCCTTAAATCTCTCATACAAGTTTATCCCACATATCTCTCATTCTATTATTCTCTCTAACACCTCGACAAGTTAGGTGAGTTGGAGTACCAACTAAATAACTCACATTACAATATTTTCTCAAAACAATATAATTATTTTACATAAAAATATTGGTCAAATATGTGAACACTAAGCTATTTTCTTAGCATGGAGAAGATATAACTTGGAACATCAAGAAAATTGGAATATATGAGAAAAATAACATCGTATGTAGCTGAAATTTTGTTGTTAAATGTTGGAGAAACCAACGGGGTAAAAAAATAAGTATCAAATCAAGATGGAGAAAAGGTATCAATTTGGAGGCAAATTACGATGTCAAAATCTGTCAAATCCCATGAATAAGTGAGGTATAAGTGTGTTAATATCAATAACATAAGCAATACCAATAGTTGATTGATAATATAATGAAGTGCCTTATGATATTAAGAGAAGTGATTGGTGGACTCCATTTAAGAGAAGAGAATATTTTAAAATGGTCTTGTGCAGAGTAGACTTCTCAATGGACCGTGACACTCAGAAAACCACAAAAGAATTCTTCTCAGCGAAACAACAAAAAATTGTCAATCTACAATGATGCCATTTATAGGGACTAAACAGAGAAAATACTTCCTTCTGACAAATGCATCACTTGAACCCTAGAGCAACTAACCATGGTCAATTAAAAACATCCCGAGACTAATGACAAAGGAAAACTTCAAGGATGGAATGGTGAACATACAGTAGTTTAAATGAATGGTGTAGTCACCTCAAACATTAGATGTGTAAATAACTACTATAGATAACTTAAATACATCTATCTAAAATACACCGATAGATATTTATTTCAAGGTTCTTATTTTAATTTTTTCCATGTCACATTGATTAATAACTCAATTACATTATTTGTTTAGATTATATTGTTTAATGACACATGGCATCAATCTAGTTACATTATTGTATTGGTCCAAAAAAATTATTTGAAAAATAGTCAAGAGAGTAGTGCTTTAAAGTAATCTGACCCCTAGATCACAGTATCATTCATTCTAGATATAAAGAAGTATGCAATTAATTGTGAAAACTAATATCAAATAATTGTAATTCAAAAAATTAAGTAATCATGTGATCACGTAGGCCTCTTTATAAAAACAATACCATTTTATAAATTTCTAATAATAAAAAATATTGTGGAAAACTCTTCTAGTCCAACTATAAGAATGCTAAAGTTTATCCAAACACTAAATACGCGTTGCAAGTAAAATGAATTATTTAACTTGAGTGAAAAGCTCATTTAAACTATACATTCATCCAAAAACTTATGGATGATCATTCATCTGAATCAAGAGTGAATTGAGTTAATTGTTATGTAAGATTTGAATGTCTTATTCATTACAGATATGCAACTAATACATTCTTGTGGCACTAATAATTGATTTTATAAAGGAAAGAGTGGATGGTATCACTCTTCAAAATATCAAATCTATATGAAAAATGAGTGGAAATTATCACTCTCTAAAACTAAAATTGAGATTGTTAAGCAAATAATTCTTCCAGTTACACGTCTTTTTTGGGATCTTCCATCTTTGTGGATTCCATACAATGTGGAATCAAGAGTTAATACAATTTACGTAGTAAATTTGGGCCTGTGCACTTTATCGATCTCCATGCCATCGACATGCAAGCTAACATCTTCATATGATTATCAACCTGCAACCTTTTTGTGGACACAAGAATTTCAAATATTCACACTTGAAATTGGATGATGTATATAATAATAATAATTTTTTTATAGTCCATGATGTTGATTGGCTGTTTTGGGTCTGCAGATGCAGCTTATAGCATATGGAACTACCTGATTCGTGGTATGCAGGAGACACCTAACTCTGCTTCAAATAAGAGGTGTACATACCCTACCCTATAGGATTTGAACTTGTAACCTCTCTATCGAAGCACAAGTTCTTCATCATATTACAACAACTATCCATACATACATTTCGTAATAGTTTTTAAAGTTGTAATTTTTGTTTTTTTACATTTGTTTAGTTTATTTGTTTTATTTAGACTCGTATGTTTATGGGATAAAAATCATAGAATGTTTGTAATTCAAAATTTTTTAATTACAACTAAATCTTCTCTTTTATTTAGTGAAGTTTTAGTTATACTTACTTTTAGCTTGTACACTAAATTTAGAGGTTATTGGTGTTTGGTTGTTTGTATGTAAAAATTACAAATTAAAACAAATTGTAATTTAGAGGCATTTGTCACGTAAAATATAATGTTTGTTGACAAAATTGTTTCATTTTCAAAGATTGATTGTGTGTTGTAAATCTTTGTGTCATTAGTTGTTGTCATGAGTTAGATTCAAAATATCAGTAAAACTAAAAAAGTGTTTAACGAACACATTTTCAGTGGAATCGACATTCAATTTGTAACAATTATTGAAATTTTGAGCTTTAAATCCATATTTGCTAAGTAGTGAATACCGGAGGATGGAGGCAACAGAGGTAGGATGACCTTCAACGCCCTCTCGCAAGTTGCTAGCAATGGACCGTGCATTGCAAAGTAGTGGTGAAGAAATTGCATAGAAATAATAAATGTCAAGTTTGATGACCCATAGTAGTTGAAACTAGTTTTTTGTACAAGATCGATCGGGCAAAGTGATCGATTGCAAATGCTACGAAGGTGATGAAAAATTTGTCCTCATGTTTTTTTTTCATATTTTCAGTGTGGTGTGTTTTGGTAAATAAGAACAGAAGTTGTATTCTTGTTCGTATTTATAATAAATGAGCTTCATTTTCCTATATAGATCCCTGGTGTAAAAATGTTGTAGATAGAACAAAAGCACCAGTGTAATGCAAATCATAGATCTTGAAAATATTATTGGTGATCCAAATAACCGTAAGAGTGAACGGTTGATGGGTTCCTATACATCTACTGTGTTTCTGGTAAACCTACGGAAAACTATGGAAAGTTGATAGGAGGTCCCTTTCTTTCGCATCAAGGTCATGAGCCACGAGAATGGGCATGACACAAGATTCATGCATTCTTTTGTTGGATGTGTGAAAAATATTCTACAATGTTTGCACTAAGGGGGATGTTAGGAAAATATTTGTTAGTGCTCCATTTTATTTGGTATGGGTTAATAATATTATAGTTTTATGTGTTTAGATATGTACATAAAGTTATAAATGACTTATTATTTAACAAATCATATGTTGTTGAGCTAAGTGAGAGATTCATGGGATCATTTAGAAAACTTTGAGGGGTAGGAGATTAGTGTTGAGTCCTTTATAGGAGCAAGTTTCACTATATATGTATCCTCTACCTAATGTATTATTAGCCCGAATGAATAGTGTTAATTTGAGTTTTATTATTGTGTTCATATTTGTGGAATCGAACCAAAATCGCATATGTACCCTCTTAGGACATTATCATATACCTTTAGTACCAATTGAAATATTTTGAGTAATTCATCTACCAAATATAGAGTGTCAATGAAATGTAATATACATGACCAAGAACAAGAAACTATGTACACCAACTTCATATTTAAAACAAAATCAATACATCCCCAAGATAAGCAAGATCCTTTTATGCCATCTTCACAAGGTAAATTCAAGATGTTTTCATTACCAAGACATTGGCATTGAAGGTAGATTTATTTCTAACTCACTCCATTCATTTATTAAGTGAGTTATCTTGTTTTCAATCTAAGATTACTTTTGCAAACCCAAATCTCATAAATCCATCTATAAAAACATAAATCGACACATAAGTCTCCACTTAGGGAAAGAAGATGAAATATATTTGGCTTACAACATATTTGTATTTACAATGCATGGAATTAAGATAATATAAGGCATAAATCATGAATTAAGAATTAAATATCACTAAGGATCAAACCCCAACCTACCAAGGGTTATACACAATCCCTTCATATCTAATTCATATAGTTTAAAACTAAGTTTATATAGTGGACACAACACAATATACTCATGGTAAGTATTTACCAAGTATCTTACCGATGTCGAAGACCCAAACCATAATCACTCAAATCATCAAATCTTGTTATTACACTATAAAACCTCATTTGACACAAAAACTAGATACGTTCCTTAAGTGTGATAATATATTGTTAACAAAACTATGAACATAACATTTGTTTTGATGGGAATTTAACTTCTAAAACATCATAAATATTTATCTCATGTTTTCTCATTCAAATATTTTGTACAAAAAAATACAAGGATATTCGTTTTGAATGAGGTGAAAGTGATGTTATTCCTTCATTACATTCTATAATGAATTCATTTCATGATTCTCATAGTTTAGGGATACACCGCTTATCGCATCGGAAAATGTAAAGGTGGTGTAATAAATGAAGGTGAATACCTTGTAATTGAATATGTGGGAGGAGTGTATGTGGATGGATGAACATGCTCATCTCTTGTTCTATTGGATTTTCTATGACGTATTACAAGTATAACTAGAGGTGATGCTCAAGGAAACTTTTAGTGGCAAATTTTTTTGTAACATTCACAAAATCAAGGTTTCGGAAAGTCGAATTGGTGAATATTCTATGATTCCCGGTGACTTATTCGCCAAAAACTCCACTAACATGTCCCTTATACTATTCATTTCACCTAGATTTTACACATATATAAGAGCTTATGAATGTAATTTACCACCAATTTGAATCATTTCATGCACATATTCACCGAAGTAAACATAAACAACCCCTGAGTTGTCCAACCCTAAGCATTCCAACCCTAAGCCATCTAACACCGAGTATTCCAACACTGGGACGCCCAAACCCGAGTTGTCCAACCCTAATTCGGCCCAACCCCGAGTCGCGTCCAACCCTCACTCGTCCAACCCCTCAACTATCCAACCACTTAGTCATCCAACCCCTTAGCCGTCCAATCCTTGTCCGCCCAACCCCTTCGTCGTATATCCCTTGGCAGGCCCTTCCAACCCCGAGCCATCTAATGTAACCTCAAAGTAGTCCAACCCCTTAGTCGTCCAACCACTTAGTCGTCGAACCCAATAATATCTATGAGATGTATTTTCATGACATACTCCCATACTACCAATATTTGTTTGAAAATAATAATGTATGTCTCGTGAACCCTTTGGTTTTGAGTATGATAACCTAAGTTTATGATTCGAGTTCTTGGGCAAAAGAGTTTTTAATAAATTTTAGACTAGGACTTTAGAGCTCTAGTGACATCAACATCCCTATATTACACAAACCAAGGACAATTTGAACAGGTCATTTATGACAAATGTATACTTTATCAAAGCATTAAAAAAATTGTTTGAACAGGGCATTTATGATAAATGTATACTTTATCAAAGATTAAAAAGATTGTGTTTCCATTGTTCAATGGAAAAATATGGCAAAAAAATTTCACACATGGTTAGGAAATTCTATTTCATGTACTAATAGGTTTTTCTTTAAGAAAGTAAACTTTAATAATTATATCCCAAATTTAAAAAAAATAACACATAATTGTATTTGTTTTAGTGGAGACAATAACTTACTTTTGACATAATAATAAAAATGGTCACTTAAAAGAAAAATATGGATATATAATTGTAAGGCATAATAAATTGTTTTTGTTTTGTAAATGTTATTTCAAAAATATTGTAAACATAGATTGGTATGTCCATAATATATTGAGCATAAATGAAATAATATTTTTTTAAATGTGTGTGTGTGTGTGTGTGTGTGTGTGTGTGTGTGTGTGTGTGTGTGTGTGTGTGTGTGTGTGTGTGTGTGTGTGTGTGTGTGTGTGTGTGTGTGTGTGTGGTTGGAAAGATTTTTATATTAATATACAAAATATTATAACTAGCAATCGCACGCAAGTAGTGTGATGTTAACACCGAAAAGGATGTGGCATGTGAATGATGTGGAAATGAGAATAAAGTATGGTGCAAAAAGAAGAAAGGGAATAAAGAAATTATGTTTTTAATTAAATATTAAGTAATGCATGTATAAGTAATGGAGAATACAATTGTCAATCGTAGACAGTCGAAGAGGAGGGTAGACTAAGAAGCTAGAAAAGAAGAGAGGAATGGTAGTATGGAAGGATGGGGAAGGGAAATGCAGAGGGGTTTATGAGTGGGAAAAGGTTTAGAGAATGTAGGTGTGATTCCTCGTTATTGTGAGACTACAATATCACGTGAAATGTACAATGGAAATGTCGAAGGATCTTTAAAAGAAAGAAAATTGGAGGGAGAGAAACAATGGGAGAGGAAGAGGGGCATAGAGTAAGGGCTTTGAGGGTGAAGAATTGTAAGGGAAGGGAAAGCAGAATGAGGGAGGCAATGCAAAACTATAGCTTCCGAGAACCACATGAGGTAATTGGAGGAAATAGTTGATGCACAGATAGGCATTGACAATTGATCCCTTACAATGATTGGTCATATGATTAAAATGTAGATCAAGACTTTTGATTGCATTACCCACATCTATTCCATGGATATGTTTTTTTAAACCCAAATAATATCTTCTATTTATGCTCCACTTAAGAAATTTAATCTCGCAAAAAGACACAACAAAATTTGAGGAAACTCGAAAAATTTAGGGTTTGAAACCCAACCGCAATTGATTCATTTTGTAGCAATTTATAGCCTCCCTTTCCAGTTGTAAGGTCAAGAAAGTGTAGGAAAGTAGATGGTGGGAGAATAAAACTCAATAATTGAGACATTTTGATAATTTTGTGAATGCAGTGTCCTTTGGGTTTGTAGAAACTCTTATTTTGATTTCTATGTTTTTGGTCATGGCCATTTTCTAGAGTTTTTTTAGGCCAAGACCCTCTTTTTCATCCATTCAGGATAGTCATAGTGGCAATAGATCCATACAACCCATGGATGCGAGAGTTGGAATGTGGTTCTTGGACAAGTTGGAGGATTCTAACACTATAAGTAGCTTTTGGAATATTTTTTGGTTGTGCTTCCTGGGAAAGTTCCCTAGAAGAATATGTGATTTTAATTTATAGTTTACATTGCATTCAAATTGCAACTATGTTACAAGGTCGAACTCACTGGAGGAACTTTATACCCACCGAATATGACCAATGGAGCCAAGGTCGGGAAGTATAGAGGGTCATGTACTATGTGTATGCGGCATGAGGGTTACTATAGTTTGTGCAAATGATACTACTTTATGAGTTGAAATAGTGCACACTTGCTAACTATTCATAAGGAAGGTAACCTACATTCTATATTGAGATTGCTACTATATCCTTTTTGTGTAGGTTTCTTTACCTTAGTTTTGTGTAAATAGGGCACAAACAAATGTGCACATTGTGCAACTATATGGGGATTATATTGATTTCTAGATATTTACATTAAACACATAAGAACAATGTGTAAATTGTATTTGTAAAAAAAAATCAGGAACTGCTTTTTGTTCTTCCCCAAGTGAAGATGCTCTATCATTGGGTTTTATAGGAATGTATGCTTGTTGCAAGACGTTTCCTAAGTAGGGATACTTTAAATATAAGCTTGGAATGGAAATCAATATGTTTAGAATTTGGGAGGAAGGACCCACAAGCACCCCGTGAATCATCCACATAACAAACACAAAATATATTAAAACATATCGGCATAACTCTTGACCGAGTAGTCCGATTATAAAATAACCAATGTCAATCATAACCGCCCAAGAAATAGTATTTGGTTGTTTGTCAATAAGTAGTTCAAAATATTAATCATTGTACCTTGCACACTCTCTACAAATAGAACATACTATATTCCTCTATACAAGACCTTTTAGAGAGTATTTTATAAATACATCTACCATAATCTCAACACACCCTGAAACAATTGAACAGGGAAAAATTATCGCAATATTTCACAAAGATTCGTGCTCGTTATTTGATTTGGCACCATTTTATGAATTAGCATGAAGAAAAGAATGGAGTGAAGGCAAATGAGAGTTAAATTTTATTCATGGTAACTTATGCTTGAATAATTATAAAATGTTGCAATGTAAATTACTAATTGTTTTGTAGCTATCCATATGGTTAAAAATGATGTGTAACCCAACACCTTTGTGGGTTATCAAAATAATTACAAAAGAAGTGCAAGAAAAGAAGAGAGAAATTTTATTGATAGTAACTTATGCTTGAATACTTACAAATTGTTATAAGCATAAATTACTAATTGTTATGCAAGAATCCATATGGTTAACAATAATGTAACCCAACATTGTAGATTATCAGAATTTGTTTGTTCCACGTTAATGAGTAAATATTTCTCCAAAAGCCTCCTTTATCCCCAATAAACCCAGTTAGTTACCTTGTATAATATAGAAATAGTTCTAATTCAAAACAAGAAGTTTGGATGCCACTAACATAACAAATTTTAGCACCAAACATGGGTTTTTTTGATTATTTTTCTCAAGTATTCTTACAAGTATGACTTAAGAACCTACATTTATTTTAAAAACAAAACAAATTATTATGACACACACACTTCCTCATTCACCCATTTTCCCCTCAAATGGCAATCAACCCATCGTCATTCTTCAATTTGGAGGATGAACCCATCATCCATAATCCTTAATAAGTTGAATTAAGGCATCGATACTTGCTCCATTGTTATACCTCTTTTTAAAACATACTGAAGTCACAAACATTAGCAATAATGATTACTTTATGTCGAATCATCAGAACAACACAATGACCTCATATTTATTTTCAAGAGCTACTAAGATAAAATAGTTTCTATAAATCAATAACCTCAATTATGGACCACATAAGTCAAGAATGAAATCCAAACAACAACCACAGAATTTCTTATCTCAAAAAACTGAAACAACTACTCAATTATAGAACATTTAGAAGTCGCCCATCAACATAATTTTGGATATAAAAACATTAATCAAAGAATAGCATCAATAAAGAAAATACCTTTCCGACATAGAGATCAATCTTTCAAGGTGCACCACCAACATATCCAAAATTGGATTGGTTGATGCCTTAAAATCTTAAACTCAAATATCATGTTTGGGATTGGTTGATGTCTTATAGATTCCTCATTTGAAACCCACGAGAATACGGGGTTAGCGAGTGAAAAGGAGCAGGAGAACTGTGAATAGACCCTATGGAGGAGTTATGTCATGTTCAGTCGTTCAAGAAAGGTAAGTTGTTATAATTATAACCGAAAATATTTTCTTTGTTAAATGTTCATTCAATCAGATATTAGGTCCTATTATTTATGGGTTAATGCGTTTATTTAATTTGTTAAGGGAATATTCGAAAAAAAATTAATATCATATTCTCTATACTCGATCGTCCAAGTACCCTCTCAATTTATGCAATTGGGTCTGATTTATTGACTTGTCTTTGAGTTACTCATAACAAATAGATGTTGTTAGTCTTAGTGTGTTGCTACTTGTTAGTGTAAAGCCACCTTCCAAATTCACAGGAAAGGAGGTAGAGTATGTAAAAACTTCTTTATTCTAGAGGTTTGCATGAAAGTGATTGAAAAGAGCCTAGGAGAGAATAAAATTTCAGAATTTTATTCTACATTCTAGGTTCAAAAACATATATTTTTGAGTAGTCGTTTAGATTTCCCCTAATTTATTTGGGTGCTTAAGGATTTGCATCAACTTTTTAACCTGTATCCCATAAATCTATCTTGAAGCATATCAAGTTCTTATGGACAATTAACATGATATGGCTCGTTTAGTCTTCACTACAATCCATAACACAAACAGGAAAAGAAACAAGAAGCTAACCTAAAATTATGTCCAGTACGCACCCATCCAACCCTTAGTCGTCCAACCCCTCACCCGTCCAACGCACTCGCTAGTCGTCCAACCCTCACCCATCCAACCCTTAGCCATCCAACCCTCACCCATACAACCCTTTACCGCCCAACCCTCACTCGTCCATCCCATCCGCCCAACGCTCGCCGTCCCCACCTCTCACCCGTTCAACCCCACCCCGCCCAATAGTCGTCCAACCCTCACCCGCCCAACCCCTCAACCTCCCAACCCCCAAGTCCCAACCAACCTACCCGACCAACTTTGCAAAACTAGGGAAAAATGCTCTCTGTGAAATCGCCTTTGCCACGAAACATTTTTTCATATATTCTCCAACAATTCGAAAGTCAATTTTGAGATTCACCAACAATTTGAAAGTAATTTTTCATAGGGTCTTCTTAAAATGAACCTTGGTGATGCTTGAGGTGATGGTAGTGGAAAGGATGCTTGAGACCATCATATAAGATAATATTAAGGTGATGTTGGAGGTGATGGTGCGGGTGAAGATGGAGGATTACCATCATAATCTAAATACATTAATAATGTGTCACAACATAAATATTTTTTCAATTTTGATAAAAATTTCATCATGTTCATCAAATTCATATGCAAATAACTAGACAATGTTTCAAAAAAATTCACCATGTTCTCCAATTATAAAAATATAATATACTACAAATTAAATAATGTTTTACATACCATAATCAAGCATAACATTCAATTGGTTTTTAAATACTATAGAAGATTGGTTTTTTTAAAACAACCTATACGTTAATCATCATTGTCGAGTATGTTTTTCTCATTTTTTTGGCATTGCTCTTCCTTTAAAACTATAGTCAACGAGAAGCTCTTCACCAAATTTTATATTTTGTATTGCTTCTACCATGGCATAAAGAGGTGAAACCTTGGGCATGTCATCTTCTTTTCATTATCACACTCTATGTATCTTGGTAGTCAAGAGATGCAAAACACATACACCTATGGGTACTATTAATGAAGCCATCAATATTTTTATAAACATAAAGACAACTATCAATGTAGATATGATCATGCATCCATATGGATCTTTATGTCATGGGGTCACTTGTAAACAAAATTCCAAAACATGTGTAATCATGGGATTCTATAACTTGCCCCTTATTTTTAAGATTTACCCCTACATACTCTCATTCATCTGGGGCCCCTTTTTATACTACTTACCCTATTTATATCGATATACGGTGCAAAAAAATCAATATCCTATGTATGATCATATGTGTTATATACCACCTTGCCAAAGTAACCCCCATGTGCTTTATGCTTTTTTCTATTCTATTAGCTTTGAATTACAACACATGTCACATGTTGAAATATTAAATTTATATCTCATCACAAAATTTCATTCAGTGAAGTTATACATTGGGCCATAAGAAGGTATTATCAAGCATGACTTATTGAACATCAATTACTAAACCTTGTATTTAGTGTTGTCAATGTAAAGATCTCAAGACCTACATTATGAATAGTTAACTCTTGAATCATATATCTCCATTTCCTAAATTAAAATGGTTTATAAGGTGCGGGATTATTTTATTCATTAGCCACGCCCCATAATTTTGTCAATTGTAAATACGATATTTATATTTTTGCAATGCTTTTGGCAAAAATTTGAAATCATCTTTGAACTATTCCTCATAAGGTAAAGTCTTATTCTACCCCTTATTTGCATATATTATAAAAAAGTATATCCTATGATCATTTCATCGTGTACTAGTGAAATTTTTGTAGACCATTTCCTCTTGAATGTGTTTTCCCTTAGCATCTTCTAATGTTGCCATACTATCTTTATAATTGGTAGTTGTCATACTATCTTCATACTCATACATGTACATGATAATGGTGGGATAGAGAAAATTAAATTTTTAGAGCTTGGCCTATTTATAACAAGCAAGTGTTAATTTATGTAATTTCAATAGTTTCAAAAAAATATAAAATTCCATTAATAGAGTAGTCTTTTAATGGAGTATTGCACTTAGGTAGATAGATAGAGAGAAAATAGATAGGAAAGTAGGTGATCTATCATTTGATCAAAGGTAGGTAGAGATGGTGGCCAAATCATGGAATCAAGAAAGTATTAATGATTTTTTTACCATCATAGATGATGGAATCGAGGAAGTGATGACGGCTAGTATAAACATAAATGACTAATAACACATAAGATTCGAGGGAGGATGTTTTCCAAAGGCCTCAAGTATGGGTTGAAAGTAAATTTTTACATATCATGAGATTTGCATAACCATTATAAGTAGTGGCAATGTTAAAGAGATTTATCGGTGGTAGTTTTTATCAATCTTGATTTACCAAGGTTTATTATAGTCGGGTGAAAATGGATATAACTTATATAAGGTGTGTCTAATTCATACATATCTCATTCATAAATAGTGTCGGCCCAATGTTTTGGATAATTTTAAGCGAGGGTAGACCGTTCCATAGACCACTATCCCATTTTTGAGGTTGTTCGTGAGTAACTCCCGAAGTTAACCACTTACAATTACATTATGTAAATAATGAGACAAATGATGGCTTCCTATGACAAAGCTTCAAAAATAAATAGGGGCCTTCTTAGGCTTGCATGTTGGGGCATAAATCCTCACTCCATATAATTGGGTAAAATTGATAGCCACTTATCTTAGAATGACATCTTTTGTGAGTTTTAAAAATGTTGAAATATAACATGTATTAAAAAAAAAAAGAGAAAGAGGTGAAAATTTTTGGGTAGGTTCGGGTAAGAAAGTGTAATGCCCTACTTCTAAACCACTTTTATTGATAACAAGGATTACCAAAAATGAGTTAGGATGAATAGGTCCTAAAACCTAGTTTTCACTTCATAATAGAAATTAGAAATAGAAATTTGTATAACTAAATCACTCATCTACTAAATTTTATTGAAAAATTAAGAATGAAACAATCAAATTACCTTTTTCCTGTATATGCAATAGGACACGCTTAGACAATTTTCCTTCTCACGTTTTCTCCTTACCAATAATGAAAACAATGTATTTGGAAATGAAAATGACATTTATCAATGGTTATACAAGGGGCCCACATTTATTAATGTTGAAGTGAAGGTGATGTGAATGAGATGTAATTTTTGTCACGTTTACACAATGTGTGTGTCACATGTACACCTCCATTTTGTGTCATATTTGTACAAATTTTGTATCACTATTTCAATAAAAGGGGAAAACAAATTCGAAAAATGATGCAAAATTGACAATATTAGTTGCAAGCATTGCACTATTTGTAGTAGTGATACCAAAGGATTTAACAACATCCATATTCATAACAACATCTTAGAGATCCATGATAGATACTAGGCAATCACACGGGCCACCCATTGTCTGTAGTGAGCATACAAGGAACCACTTGAAGAAATTGGGAAAGCATTTTCCCATTCAAGTGTGGAAAATTGTGCAATGAACACACCATGGTAATTGGAGAAAAAGGCCATTAATATATCAAGTAGAAAATTAAATAGATTATCAACTTTTTCTTATGGGTTTTACATGATCTATTAATCGCCTAGAGTGGAGGAGAGTAAGGAATTCCTTAGAAGCTTTATCTTTGATTTTAACTAGTGGATATGATCTCTAATTTTAGGTCCCCATGTTTGATAGTGTTCCTCAACTTTGAGAGTGTGCCTCCATAAGGAAACTTCCTTTTGCAAATCCTCGTTAAAAGGAGATTTCTCTGATTCTTGTGAAATCCTAATAAAGTCATAGTGTGAAGTCATTAGCATTACAATGAAAGATAGTTGTTTGTATAACATATATACGTAAAAAGGTAGTTGTTCGACTTATGGCATTATCTAACCACTCTATCTATCTAGAAACTCCAAAAGGTGAAAGGGAAAGGTTCCAAGTTCTAGTGATATGTTTTTAGTCCAAGGGTAATGTAGATGAATGGTATTAGAATGAAACTATGACTTAGCATTCCTACCTTAAGGGTAATCCTTAAATTTCAAACATGATAGGGAGGTATCCTGAAAAAAAAAAACTATTGGGAAGATACCCACAAAATGGTCAAAATTGTTGGCAAAGCTGAAAATATTTTTCTTTGCAAACAAAGCTCTAACTAACTTTAGTACTTGAAATTTGGTCCAAAACTTGGTATAATGAGATTCATCACATATTATGGCATTCATCACATTTATACATAAATGACCAATTTAAGGAACCCTCCTACTCTATCATGCATCTCGGTCCCACTAGATGAAAACTATTCTCTAGTTCAACTCCTTGTCAATCATTGCACATACTACATAACATCTATACAAACTTCCACTTTTCTCATAACTTTTTTGTTTCATACCTTGAATAGGTTCATGTCTAAGAAAGGTTCATCCACAAACCTTTCCAACACCTATGAACAAGTACATGTCACTTCTAATAGTCACTTTTTCGGAAGGGTAACTTAGCTTAGTCATCCTAGGTGTTACTTTTGGGTAGGTTGAGCATGCAATCATATGCATAGTGATATATAAATACAAATATTGTTTAACCCTTAATTGAATTTTAGGCCAATTTGATTAGGTATTACTTGCAACAATATAACATAGATTACACTATTAAAAGTACTTGGATTTACACCTTAGATCATAGAATCAAACATACAATTGGAAGCACAAACAAGATGGAAAGAGGAACTTAGTTGATTATAGATGAGTTCTAGAAAGATTTAGGACTATGCAACAATGGGCGGGAGATCTAAAAATGGGTGACCTTTCGTAACTAAGGCTAGAGCATTGAATGCTGCTGGTCGGGACCATACCATATGGTCTAGCCGCTTTTGTATGGTCATGAACCTACTCCAAGTCAAATTTTACAACTTATAGGTTTCTCGCCTTCCTATATTTGCACTTCGATGTTAAACCCTAATTTTTCACACATACAAAGAGCCTCTCTGAATGTATTTATCATCATCTCAAACCCTATCCATGGTCGCAAAATAAACATTAGAATGGTCGTGGATACCCCCATGCACCGCTATGAGACATTGGTACTACTTCAAGGAGGACTCAAATTGCACATCGATCTCCGCCTAGCATGTGATATCTAGATAGATCAATCAGATTTGGCAATTTCTTACACCATGCTTGCTTTGACTTGGCTCTTGCTAAAACACTTGGAGAGATGATGTTTGAGTGATTGTAGATTAAAGATATGGCTTCTTTAACCTAGGTTGTAGCTTCATACCGGTGTGCGTGCTTCCCTAAGGATCTGTAGATGTGCAATTCTGAGATTTAGGGAGATTTGGATGTCTTTTACTAGTGTAAAAAGTGATTGCTCTAGTGTATTGCCATAGGAGTTCCAAGTAAACAAAAGCGGTAGTGTTTACTTGCTTATATAGTGTTCTATAAATGATTTATCTAAGAAAGACCAACCCATATGAAGTATAAGACCCAACAAAAGATGTCAATTTGAAAGTGCAGTTAGAAGACATGTTGGTCCAAGACCATACAAGTAGCTTAGGAACGGATATATTATCCGATCAATCTGTATGGTCCTAACCAGAGCGAAGAGAATGTGCCTAATGAAATTTGGAGATTGTCAACCGATGTTTGTCTATAGATTTTATGCTTTGTATTCTCAATGATTTTCGACATGTTAGTGTGCAAGGATAAACAAACTAAACAATGGACCTCAGAAAGTGCTAAGTGGGAATGAAGTTGTATTTATCATAGCAAGAGTACATAGTCAAATCAAGGGTTGTAAAAGTGCAAATTACCAAATTTGAGCATCTACGAAAACACCCTAAGGTATTGGGGGTATCTAGGGATCCTTTACACTCTCACTTTAAGAAGTTCAAGAGAAAACATGAAATTATTCTACTCTTTAGAGCACCCATCACAACAATCGATTACTAGAATTTGTAATCGTTTATATTGCTTCCCTAGATCAACAATGAGCAAAATCTAAAGTATCAAGTGTGAGGGTTAGTTATAAGGCTCTATCTATGTTATTATTATTTATCACATTTGTCTCGTCATATGGTCGAGGGAACTATGTGTTGCTTGATCCCTCTTCGTAGTTGTGGTATGTACAACAACACTCATCACATCGCGGAGTTGTGGTTAGGTAATCCATTTGAGTCATTTCTAACCCCTTTGTAGGTCTCAAACATTGAAGATAGGGTTTGAAGCAAGGTTAAGCCATATCTCATCACAACACAATCATCGCATAGAAAGATATTAGGAAATTATACCTTTAAAGACATGCAAACCAAATTGCAACATCCATAGAGTGTGAAGGTAGAAAAATTTGTAGCCTAAGGGAAAGATTTAACAACAAATGTGTCTAGACACCCACAAACCCATCCCGCATTGTGTTCCAAATAAAAATATTTTATAAACGCCTTGACAACACCCTAATATGCCTCAAGTACACATTTTAAGCACTTTTTCACATAGTGTAATCATAGAATTTTGGTTCTCTCTCTAACCCTAAAACACTAATTGTACTTCATTGATTTATTTATGGAAAATTTGTTGGCAAATGCAAAATAACATATTTTGGGATTGTTATGATTGTTTGTCTTATGATTGCATAGTATATTGAATTAGGTCTTAAGTCCTAAATTGTTACTAATTTTTAGTGAACACGCTTATCTATCAAACTATTTCAACTTAAGGTTTCATTCTCTACCCTTACAATTTCAAATTTCCAGCCTATTCCCTCTTATTTTTTCCAACTCTTATGGTTTTTATTCAAACCCTCCCTTTCTAGTGTATACTTTACATTACAAATTAGGCTCTCGTGATAATCCTTAGGATGTCAAAGCATTTCAATCAGTTGTTAAGGTTAAGGACTTACTTCCCCTTATCTAAAGCACCTAAGTCAATTCATAGGGAATGAGTTTATGTATTTACTTGATCACCTAGTCACATAAAATCATACATGTCTAGATAAGAAATACTCATATAGAACTATTTCTTGACTTAAGATCTATTTATTTTGATTAAGATTGTGTAGATTCCCATGATATTATCTCATATTGTAATTTTTTAACATAAAGGCTTATTTGTGAACCTGTAAGATCATATTGTTTTAGTGCTTTATACTTCTCGAGGGTTTTCATATGTATACATTGGCATGTTAGGCTCAAATTGGAGAGTATTTTGATGTGCATGATTCATAACCTTAGTTTCAAGTTGCGAGGTTTTCTTGTGTTGCAGACGTACCACAAATTGACACATTTTTTTGGAGTCATTTTTCTTCTCTCCCTAGTCAAAATTATGAGGGGAGTTACATTCTTTTTTCAACTCGAGGGTAATGCTTCTTTGGTGGTTTATTGAGTATGCAAATGAGGGCTTGTATTAGTATTGTATTATGATAGTTTATGTTGGCCATAGTAATTATCACTTTAGTTTTTGCTTCATTCCTCAAAGTATATTTCATTCCATTGGAGGCATAGTTAGATCCAAGCAACTCTTTTTAGTGATTTTGAAATTTATATATAGATCATTGTTCTCTCAACACTTTTTTGACACTCCTTATAGAGTTATCATGGTGTATCTACAATGTTAGTCTATCTTTTAGTATGTTCAAGTTGTGGATTTATTCCACTCGTACAATTTTTCATTAATTTATCCACGTTGGCAACCATCTAATACATTTTTTAATTTGATCAACACTTCTTAATAGACTAACAACCTTCTTGTATGTATCTATTTTGAAGCATTTACAATGTGAGTCCATCTCGCTAGTACATTCGAGCAAATGATTCATTCCACTCATACAATTTGACATCTCCTTCAATGTTTAATGATATCTCAATCATTTACTACAATATCTTTATTATTATTTTTATTCTTTCTTTATAAATGGATACCTTAGCAAGGTTTATTTTCAAGACACGTTTATGAGCTTAAGGCTTTATTCTCTTTCACCACATCACCTAAGTCAGTTTTTACATAGGGAATTGGTGTGTCCCATGTTCACACTTGGTGTGAAATCCACCTTAGATATTTGTATTATTTAAGGTGAGACATATTGTTGTTAATATTCAGTAATTAATGCGGTACTTATCCTCCCTCATGTGAGAGAAGGGTTAGGTAAAGTTAGGTGTCTTTAAATAATACTCCCACCTTTCACTCGACCAATAACCATCTCCTACCTACCTCTTACTTTTTCTATATAAAGAACCATCATGCATTTAATAAATGTATAGAAATGTTTGAGAGTATCGTGAGTTGGGTAACCTATAGTTTCTAAGGCGACATTGTTTTGGTGCAACCTTCATTTATTAGTTGCAAATTCTACATTATATATTCCATTGTCAGAGAGTTTATTTGATGTTAACTTTTGTTTTTAACCATATAAGTGGATAGTGTATTTACATTGCAGAATTTCCTTGAGCCTTCCTCATTTCTAACATTGTCTAAAGCGTGTTTCTAACATGCTAGCAGAGATAATTCTCATGGGTTTGCCCTTGCAGGAAGGTGCTCTTCACAACGATAGGGTCTCTAGTTGTATCTAGATGCGTCATTTTCCATGTGGGAGGCCATTTCCATTTACAAAACAAGTATTTGAAACAGTCGTGGGAGGGTTGCCTAAAGCCTCCACTTTGCTAATGTTAATGCTCAGATATGTCCAATAGAATGAGGAAGAGAGAAGAAGATAGGGTACAGAATTGAATTCTCAGTTGCCCACTAACAAAAGTAGAAGAAAATCAATTGAAATGCCTCCATTTTGTCCCTGAACCACCACCTACAGATTTTGTAGCGCAAGAAATCTTCCAACATAATCATTGCCCATTCTACCCTTGCTGTACAATATGCTTCAGCTTGACTTTTAGATTATTAAATAAAAGAAAACTGCGAGGTAAACTTTAGTTTTAAAAAATTAAATAAGCTTTGATAGGATCTTTGAGCTATCGGTGGATTTTTTTGGAATTTATAAATGCTTTTGTTACAGCTTAGCTTAGCCTATAGCTTCCATCCTTTCCTCTAATTAAAAGAAAGCTTTAATTTTGTGCCAACAGCCTCTCCTTTTTGAGTTTTTTTAAAGATAAATTTGCCTTTTCAATGGTAGGGTGAGCCCACTATTTTAAATAAAGTGTTCTTTAGCCTAGACAGTTAATTTAAAGTTTTAACTGGACTATTTTCTACGAGGATAATTACTGTTGTGATAAAATGGCGACAGATTAAAAAATTCTCAGCAATTAATATATAGATTAAAAGAGTTTATCATGATGTTTTTAACAAGTTATCATTTTAAAATTTAAAGTGAAAACATTGCTAATGGTGGAAAGTGCAACCCGAGCATACAATAAGAACAATGAAAGCCCAACACCTCTCCAAGATAATTTAATGAATTTATACGTAGATCAGCACACCTTAAGTAAAATTTATCCGATTCATTAACAAATTCATTGAATTTAATTCTTAGAATTTTTATGGGGAAATATTTAAGGCATTCTTAAAATTTGATGGCAAATGTTGTAGAGCCTTCACAAGTAATTTAGGATATTTAACAAAAGCAATCAGTACTTTGTCAAATTGCATTCACAGTCATCTAGACAAAACTGCCAACATTCTTCTACACTAAAAACAGCTCTTTTATATCAGATGGATTACACATTTTAAGTCAAATATAAGCACATCCTTCATTAATTGATTCACTGGGTATATATTACAACTCGGGTATTTTCTAAATAGGAAGACAAGAATATATAATCGCTGCATTGTAAATGATATAGAAATCAGGGCCATATCAATAAAGAAACTACATAGCTTTCATTTTTGAGCAGAAGTTCAATTGCATGATAATAAAATAGTAAAATACAACTCGTTCAGATTCAGGATATATAACACTGCATCTGTTTAGACATTGCTGGAATGTACCAGAACATGATCATCCATCAGCAATGGCCATGACAAAGCATTGGTACTTATCTTGTACAAAAACAATAGTGCCGTATAGAATATCAACACAGTTCGACTCAACCCTACAAGACACTAAATCTATCATTGCTCTTAATTGTGTTTTAGAAAAATACAATATTGACAAAGGGTAAAATCCCATCAAAATTTGAGGACGCGTTGCCCAAAAGCATGTTTTCTTACTCAAAATGGACCAATTCCATTTTATCGGAACTTGTACAATTAAACTCAAACAGCATCACAAAGAATCGCCATGTCCAATCAAAACTTCTTTTCCACAAAAAGAATGAATACGATCATTTAGTCTCTTAATTTACTCCAAAGCTTCCCTTTTCAGTATGGCAAGAACTCACAATATCATGGAGCTCAGGAAATGCAGCAAGAAGAAGCAACTCCAAAAGGCCATAAGCTAATTGTTTCACGCAAACAGCTGACTGCAAAGAAAAGAAAACATACATAGTGCTTTATAAAAAGGTTCTGTTCATTCCAACAGCCACTTCTTGAATATGGATAAACACAACATAAATAGCATAAAATTTGAATGGAAAAGTAAAATGGAACTTGATAGAAAGCCTGTAGTACAAAAGTAATACAGCTTTTGAGAAAATCAACACATGGCATGTGGAACCCACTTGCAGGAAGAAATAAATATCTCAGGCACATCTCTCATACTCCTTTCGTCCTACAAGACCAACAAGAGCAGCTGGGGCATTATCTGCAAAACAGGAATACAACAAACACATTTGACAAAATAGTTGACAGCATCAGACTAGGCCTGTCAGAAAATATATTTTTAGATGTATATCATGTGAGTTTAAAATTAGGATTCCAAAGAACTTAATAAAATGTGATCTCGCAAGTAAATTTGCAGAATCTGATGCAAATAATTGTCCAAGTTCTTCTGAGACGTAAACTTACCTGAAAACTTTACCCACCAAACAGAGGGAGACATCCCAACAATTCAGACAAGATATATGCATAAAACATGAGACGGAAAAGCAGCACACCCTAAGCATGTCCCAACAGAAAGTATAATAAATGTACAGTCTACACATATATTGTAGCAGATATCATTCACCGGATGCACATCATACAAATAAGCCACTGTAGTAGTTGACGTAACAGGATTTGCACCATTAATCACATCTGACGGTTACTACCTGAGAATATTTTAATTGTCATTGTTACCAAGTAAATTTGCAGAATCTGATGCAAAATAATTGTCCAAGCTCTTCTGAGACGTAAACTTACCTGAAAACTTTACCCACCAAACAGAGACAGACATCCCAACACCTCAGACAAGATATACGCATAAAACATGAGACGAATGAGCAGCACACTCTAAACATGTCCCAACAGAAAGTATAAGAAATGTAGTCTACACATATAATGTATCAGATATCATTCACCATTAACAGTAGTTGACGTAACAGGATTTGCACCATTAATCACATTTGACAGTTACTACCTGAGAATATTTTATTTGTAATTGTTACCAAAAATCTTTAGCATATTACTAGGATAAATTTCAGGAGAGTAATGAGGCTGTGTTCCTATTAGAGCAAATATTAGTTAAGGATTTTGGTTGATGTCTGTGTTGGTGAAGCAATGTCAGTGTTGGGGAAGCACCTGATATTCTAGGACACTGATGAGCAAAATGTCTTCAAATACCAAAATTAATTTATACTTACGACTGTCCGAGACAATCCTAGATATGGGCATTGAGCTTATTCAAGCAATGACAACATGTTGAACAACATAATATGGACTGGGTGCCTAGATAATCATGTTATCAAGGGAATGATAATAAACTTTGAAATTTGAAAGTAAGGTAGAGGGTAGAATGTTACAATTGAAAGCTTTCACAAATTAATGAGACAGAGGGTTAAGAAACAAGATTCATGTTGATTTTCAACACTGCATTCAGACAGTATTTTAATAAAAAAACTAATGTCAGGCATCAGTTCTAAATGTTTGAGAATGGAGTATAATTGCTCATTCAGGCAAAGAAAAATACCGAAGGATAACAACTTTTTTTTTTTTTTCCCAAAAGCACTTTTTCTACTAGAAAACCAAAGCATATTTACTAGAAACAGCCTCCCCCATTGGTGATAATTAAATTCACTTCTCTTTTAAAACTGTAAAATCTTAATCATATTTACATGAATGTATGCAAACTTTGCAAAGAGACTTCACATAACAATTAACTAAACAAAGGTAAATACTCCCAGTAAATGTACTGATTCTTTATGAGAGATATATTTGGCAAATAGGATTACGTCGTACTCCCAGTAAATGTAAATACATAATAGTACAGCCTGCAAAATAAGTCAAAATAAACCATGTGAAAAGTATAAGAAGAAAGACATGGTGTTACCAATCATTAACTCGCGGACAAAATTTGCGCGTCGGGTTTCTTCCACTTGTGGATCTAGCAAGGGTGGGCTATCTTTGTCGTCAGATTGCTTGACTCCTGCTCCCTTCAATGATGCCACTGTTCCCGTATTTTGTGGTGAGGATAAACTTCCATCTGTCGAGGGGAGCAGGACGACGCCGAGGATGCTTAGTTAGGAATATACCATCAGGCCAAAGAATCTGCAGCATTTAAAACTCGCTTTGTTATGGTAATCGCAATGAACACATTCTAAGATGCAGAACGATACATTATAGTGATGCTAGTTACACAGGCATAACAGTCCATAGACATTGGAAGAAGGAATAAATTTAGAGAGAAGAACTACTAAAATTATCTTGTACAGCATCAAATTTTTAAAAAATATAACAGGAAAAGCCGACTCCAATGAAATGCTCTACAAATATTCAACAAAGAAGTCATCCCAAAAGACATTCACACTCACATCCTAACAATCCAATACCAACATAAAATACAGGCTGAAGAAACGGAACAAGCACAGAAAACAATGAATTTAATTTACAGTCACTATAGCTTCATAAATGCATCATTCCTGCACCATATAAATTAATGGTTGTTTACTTCAAACGATATTTGAAATAGAAGGTATTACAAAAAGGATAGAAAGGAAACCTATTTGATGGCAAACTAGAAGGTTAAAAGCCAAACCCCAACCAACTTGTAAACAAAGAGTGATGAGAACAGTAAGAGCTTTCTAGTCAAATGTAGGTAGGTATAAATTGTGCAACATTAAAGAAAATGAAAACAAGAAGTAATATTAAGATCTATTAGAATTAGCTACAGTAGTCATTGAAGTGGTAAAAAAAAAAATTGCTTTGGTAAATAGGGATTGTCAACAGGTTCCCGCACCTAAATAAAATAAAGAGTAAAAACGAAACCCAGTGCTGAAATAACCCAAACAAGCCAAATATAGTTAACCATATTTTATATTAATTTGAAGGTTTTACAAAAGGCATTGAAACTTGATTCACAGCTGAACTACTAGCTGGTGCCCAAGTTGCACCCAGCCTACGCAAGCCCCATAGCTCTCGCTATTAAAATCAGTCCATAGGCTATGTCCACAGCCATGCACATTGACCTAACCAGTACAAAAAAGTCTGCCTCCACTCCAAAGGAATCCCAAACTAGAGGTTACTGGAGCCTGCAGAGCATATTTTCTGGCATCGTTCCTCAGCATTGGCAGATTTTAGCATTACCCTTGTTTGGATTATGCAACTGTCAAGCCCTTCCAAGATAATGTTGTATGTAGGAAATTGCCTGCAACACTAGAAATAGCCACAGTTTTAGACCTCTTCTTTGTTGGAGACCTGCCTATTGGCAATCCCACCCAACCATGTTTCCCAGTGCCTCAGCCATCTTCATCTGACATGGATGGGCGAGGAGCAGAGCTGATCAGGGACCACTTAACATTAATGACTTGCAGGTTCAAATCACAGTTATTTTTCTTGAGCTTGATGGATGCCTCATAGAAAGACTTAAAACTGGCAACCAAGGCATCAACCGAGGTTTTAAGAGGTGGGCTTGTCCTATGTGCTAGGAAACTCAACTTCTATTTCACCTTCTTCAAACTCTGCATCTACTTCTACCTTCCAGCCAACCCTCACCGCAATCAATTCTTTCATATTCCGTAAACTTACCAACTTGCCAAAAAAAAAAAATCAGTGTGCTCATCAAGGAAGCTGGAATCTTCACCATCCCTGCTTGCAGTTCAGATTTTCAGGCCAGTGAATTGTCCGACTTGTATGCAAGGTCTCTTCATCAGGGATGGCACAAAAATATTGAGAAGTCAATTCGAAATTTTGTCAAGGCATCTACTGTAGCCGCCGCAAACAATCGAGCCACTACTTCCACATTCATGCCCTTGACTTCCCTTCCTTTCTCCTTTTTTGCAATTGCTGCTACTAAGCTTGGCGAAAAGCAAAAACCAGACCCACGATCCACTCTTCTCCTTTTGAGGTCTTCTGCAAATAATAGATTGTTAGGGCACTCATTATGGTTTTATAGAGATTACACTGCTGTTATCATTTATACAGTCTGTTATGTCACATCTCATGCCTGAGCAGAGTGATCTTTATGCGGCCCATTTAATTATTTCATCATGCAGACCTTCCCATAAATCCATGCGATGGCTTATGCTCAGCAGATCTCCTTGAATTGTGCCTATATATGATAAGTGCCCAAAAAATGCATGTTGGCCTATTCACCTCTCTATAGTAATGTGAAAAAGAGGTATTAGTAAAGATGACTAACAGTGTTTTGGCCTCTCATAATATATTGTCCAGTTTCCAATTGGGCATACTTTGTTTAAGAATTCCCCTTATCAATCGAAGCCGAAGGTAATCTCCTACAACCTCTAAATTTATATCCTAACTAGGTCACTTGCTTCAACCCTTCCACCAGACATCCGGCCACTGTGGTGTTGTTT
Source organism: Taxus wallichiana var. yunnanensis (assembly GCA_018340775.1). Lineage (NCBI taxonomy): Eukaryota > Viridiplantae > Streptophyta > Pinopsida > Cupressales > Taxaceae > Taxus > Taxus wallichiana. The sequence continues at coordinate 394,602,191 of CM031234.1, forward strand.
ATGCACTTGAGGGCATGTACCAAATAAGTGCTAATGGCTTTTCCTTTGGAACCCTGATGAGAACTCCTGCACTTGCATGCGAATATCTAATTTAAAGCTACCTACTTTGGGTGAGACTCATTTTACTAAAGCTCCAATGGATCTCTTTTCACTAAGCCCTTTATCAGGGAAAACTTACACGAATATGTATGGTAAATTTTCAAAAATAAAATTAAGTATGATGAAATTTAAGGAACATTGGTCAGCTCTGAATTTGGCAATGATCCAAGTAGCAGCTCAACCTAGAGGCCTTCTCCGCAAATATAGGCTCCAACCTAAGTGTCTTCTAAGTGCACCTAATGCTGCAACCTTTGCAGGATTTGGGGTAGCACCCTGCCAGAAACAGAGACTGCTAGACATATTGGTACAACCTACAGCAAACATTGACTACATGGAGCCACGTCTTTGGTAACTTTTAGAAAATAAACATTACCATCTTCCCACCGCTGTCTATTTTGTTTCTATTTTGCATAGTTTTTACAGAAATGAGTTGCACGATTGGGAGATAAAGCTTTGTAAAGTTCAGAATTTCTTCTCATAGATCGCCTTGTAAAAAGTTAACTATGAACTTAATTTTGTTTAAGGTCTTATTTCAAATATAATTTTTTTGTATGAATTGATTCATATACTGTTTCTACACTGATTACTATTAACAAATTCACATCTATTTATAGCACATTAGGTGATATGAAAGGTCAGGCTCAAGAAAAATATGGCCTTGAAACGTGTTTCCCTTCATATTGCATCGCCCTTTCAAATGAGTTCAAATGGCACACAATGCAAGAATACAAGATCCTTTCCAAGTGATGCTCAAGAATCAAAATAGAGCTTCTGAAGTAGAGGAATGACATGCTATAGACCAATTTTCCCAAATTCTTCAACAAGCCACACCTGCAATTCAGTCTCGTTTAACAAGAAAACATTTTAGGGGCTCAATATGGAGCTGGGCTGCCCTCTGGTACGTGTGTGCATCCGATTCTGCTGGCGGTGATCGAGGGAAGTGTGAAGGTCCAACCGGGACGAACTGATCTATGCACTGTATCTGGGTCAGAAAGGCTCTGTCGTTTAGTTCCTCCACCTGTGGGTAGAACCGGAAAGAAGGTTGTAATTCGTCTCGTGGGGATGACTCTCGGAGGGGGATGAAGAATCTGGTCTCGTAACAACAAAGACTCACGGATGTAGAGGGCAAGACACCGCTGGTCAATATATCTGAAGAAGACCGGGAGAGTCTGAATCCCTCTAAAAAGACAGTGAAATCGTCCTCTGATCTCATAATATATGGGGCAGCGGAAGATGAAATGAGTCTCGGTCTCCACCTCTTGAAGGCTACAGAGCCTACAAAGTTTGTCCTCCCGATCAATGTGGTGATCAGTCTCACACCGAAGTCTGTGGGAGCCGACTCGAAACTGACCCAGAGGTATACGAGAGGGCATGCACCCAGTGACGAGAGGTGTACTGAGGGCGGATGATGAGTCCATCTCTGATTTCAAGAAAGTGCTCTGCATAAAAGGACATCTTAGGGCGCAGACCTCCAAGAGGGTTCACCCAAGTAGTCTGAATGAAGCTCCTGTAGATATCCTCCCGGATGGACCTGTTCAACACTTGCTTGGTGGGCAAGAGATGACTAGGAGCATTCAGGAATACTGGAAAGGGGGGTAGATACCAACTGAGTCCAACAAGGCAGAAGTCTCGGCAAACCAACAACGGCCCACAACCTAGGCAATACTCACAGAAGAACAATAAGCGAGATACGGATACTGTTCACTCCCACCGGAGAGATCACCAAACCTCCTGATACGGTGAAGAAAGGTTGAGATGTCAAATATAGTCTCCAGAAGAAAAGGTCAGCCCAAACTCGCCAAAATAATATTGAAGCGGTGAAGGAGGAGAGTCTCGAATCCTCTCACAGAAGCCCAACCGGTGTCCAAAAGGGAGGGCCCCAGACAATGAGATCCATAGAGAACAAAGTGGGGCGGATGAGGGAGTTCATAAGAAACATCTTGGAGATGTCCTGGAAGTGGTGCCGAATACACTGTCTCTCGAGAATGGCAAGAGACCCATACCCTTTATTCACCCTCGGCTGAAGAGCATGGCTCATACTGAATCTAGGCCCTGAGAACTGGACTCCCAGGTAGGCATATGTATTAGTAATTTCAACCTCCTACCCCTTGAAGAAGAAATGGAGGTGTGATGCCCTCAAACCATTGAAGACCATGACCTTGGTCTTACCCAGATTGACCGTCAAATGCCGAAGATCACAGAATAAGGCAAGTGCATCAAGTTGTCTTTGAAGCCCCTCAGGAGAAGAGGCGAGTAAAACAATATCGTCGGCAAATAGGAGAATAGAAATCAAGATGTGGTGAAGAAGGCAACCATCCCCTTCCTGAATGTGATCCCAAAGAAAAGATTCCAGCTCATCAATGTAAATGCCAAAGAGGGTAGGAGATAGGGGCACCCCTGTTTAACCCAATGGTGCTCCTGATGAGATCAGACAATCCGTGTGCAGTACGAAGACGACCAAGGATGGACTCATAGAGGCGCATGATGGCGATAATAAGAATCTCAGAAATACCAATGTCTCGGAGTCGCTGGAAGAGGGCCATGCGAGGTACGGAGTCAAAAGCTTTTCGAAAGTCTACAAAACAACAATAAACTTTCGAAGAGCGGTGACGAGCCTCCTCAATAATAGCATGAAGGGTGAAGATGTGGTCGATGGTGTGGTAACAACAGGCGAAAAGATGACTTCACTTCAACCTCGAGTTTCTTGCTCCAAAATCTTGGACATGGGTGTGGAAGTAGCATAGAGTTTGGAGAAAGAATGGCCCACCATGATAGTCCTGTAGTTGTTCGGATCAGAAATGGACCCAACTTTGTGGATCGGGTGAATGATATGATGAGACCAGGTAGGAGGGAAGCCCACGCTAACAAACCACGATTGAAAAGATGACAACAAGAACTGATTACCAAAAACCTCAAAACCACTGCTTGAAGAACTCGGCACGGAAACCGTCCACATGATGCCTACCTTCTATGTTTTTTCAAAATCCTTATTACCTCTTTGATATTACGGTAAGTGAAGGGATTACCAAGCTAGGGGAGGCCAATCGGGTAGATTGCTGCCCCGAAACATCGTAAAGGGCAGAGGTGTGGGAAAATATGGAGATAGGATCGATCGTTGTGGAGAAGGGAGAGTGGCGGGGAAGACAATACGTAGGAAGGACTTGTGGGTGAGTTCTAAGAGAGGTGGAAAGCATATATCTGAAAGTGGGAAATGAAGGATCGCTTCTTACGGCAGAGAAGAAGGCCCCTGTAGGCAACCTTAGGAGTGGGGAAGGAGGGAAGGGCACAGGGTAAAAGCACAGTGAGCGACAGGTGAAGGATTTGCACTCTACATCGTATCATTGGTTCATGGGGCAAGAATTAGTCGCACTAGTGATCGAGGGATGGGTGATGGAGTTGGGAAAGGATCTCGTGGAAGCCTCCCACATGGCAGAGGAGAGGCACGAGTATTTGGCCTCCGCACTAGGCATGTTAGAGAATAGGGGCTCGAGAAGGAGAAGGTCGGATGAGAGAACTCGGGGTAACTTGAATTAGGGAGGGATATTGTTAATTCAATCTCCTTCAAATTGTTGGTGAGTAAATCTAATCCTTAGGATGTTCCAAAGGGTTAAAACACACATTAAAAGATGGGAGACTATTATCCTAAAATTTGGAGAATTTGTGAGAAATACCCTTCAAAACTTCTACATTCTATGTCTATCAAATCAGATCATCATCCATGAAATTAAGCTCATGTATAAAAGTTATCAAATTCGCCCTAAATTGCGAATTTATTTGTGCATAGAAAAACGAAAAATTCCAAGGGCAAATGGCATTAAAAAATTCATTTATATTTGTTTCAAATTCGTCCTAGGGTTTCACGACTGTTGTAAAGTGCCTTGTTGAACACCAAGGCTGTAAACAGTTCGTAATTTGTGAGCAAGCGGTGTGAGCCCGTGAGGCAACTGGTAAGTGATAACTGCGACTGTGTGGTAACTGAGCGTGTGAGAGCGTGTGAGATAACTAATAGTTGTGATTCTATGGACTGAATGGTCCTGCTGCGATTCTGGAGTAAATCTGGAGTGAGCCCAAGCCCCAACTACCCCAATTCCCCAGCATCAACTGCCGCCGCTAGTCTCCACTCCCGACTCTCAATCTATAGTTTATATATATATATAGTTTAAGTTTTAGGTTTCATAAAACTTCAATTTTCACTTTTAAAAAATATTCATTTATAAATCAAAAATATATACTTCAAGTTTTAAGTTAAATAAAACTTAAATGTATAGTTTAAAAAAATATTAATTTAGTTTAGTTTTAAATGTATTATATCACAATAAACTTAAATATTTATTTTTATAATTTTATTTTATCATAATTTCTCTTACTCGAATTTAATCACGAATTTTATCTCTATTTTTAAGCAACGAATTTTATGCTCCACAAATTCAAACATGAATTCGAATGCGGTGACTAAGAAATTAACCTTGCAATCTTAAAGCCTTTTCCTAACAAAAATTATTCTTCAAAATTTTCTAAGTCTCTAGGAGGCAGAACTGTTGGGCCTCAATGGCTCTTGTGGATATCAACAACCACCACAAACTCACACAGATCCCACCTATTCTCCTCCAAAATATGGAACCATCAAGAAATCATGGCCCTCGTGTACATCAATGATTACTATCAACTCCCAAGACTTCGAGCTATCGGGACATCGTGGTGCCCGTGTAAATCCAATGAGCACATTTATTCCCGATAGATCTACATTAACATAAAAACTTATAAGGCCGAATAATCCAAAAGAACTCATTGGAGCCATCAATAGTCACGTACATCCACATGTAAATCACAACTTCCCCACCCTTTTTCACAAAAAAATTGAAGGTGTGTGGACATCAGGTCTATCGGGCCCTAATGGCCCCCATGTACATCAATGAGGTCTAACAAGACCCGCAAACCCCGCAAAATAGAGTGAAACAATTCAAAGGCAAAGGTGATCATTAGGACTCTCAAACTCTCTTGGCTCCCTTGCACATTAATTCGTGCCTTTCACTGACTTTTTTTGCCTCCCTTCCTAAAAAATAAGTCCCAAAAAGCAAAAAAGTCTATGTTGGATTGGTGCTCCCACCAACAATTGCTTTAATTTCAAAAATGCATATAAATAACCATTCAGTCGTTATTTTTTACCTTTTACTCTTCACTTAGCCTTGGACATGTGGGAACCCTCCATCACTACAAATTTATAACCTCCTTTGTTGTCTCGTTGTCGAAATTTCTTGCTAAATCCGTTGTTGGCTCTAGAATTCTCCCACATTTTCGCATTTGCACGCAGCTTTGATTCACTCTTTTTTCCCTCATGATGTATAAATACCAAGCAGTTTGTCCCGAGTGAGCTCTCGAATCTCAAGTGGAGGAAGTATCTAATACCATGACAAAGCAAGTACATTTGGAAGACCTTCATGAACGGTTCAAGCTCAGCTTAAAAAACAACTCTTATTTAAACCTATGGGATTCAAAACCAGTTGAAGCTGCTGCTTTTCCTCCACAATTCAAGACACATAGTTGTTATTGGTTGTTGTTAAACACTACAATCATGTCATTCATAGGGTTTTATCATCTTCAAGACAAGGCTTTGGTCCCTGGATGCAAATTTTCTTGAGATGTGACTCAAAGTCCTCCCAATAAAAGAAGTTGCTAAGCTAAGTATTAACAATGCACAAAGTTCTAGGATCACAACCTAAACGACAGTTGACATATATCAACAACTGACTCAGAGAAAAGCATCAAAGTATCATCAAAGAATCTCTTAAGGTCTGATATCTATAAATCCATTAGAGACATGACAACCCTCTTGAACTGAACTACAAGCAGCAACAAAGATTTCTAGTTGTGGATGTATGGTACTATCTCCTGCAATCTTGAAGGCAAACAAATTGTAGAGTGGACTGCAATTATTGGTGACTCTATTTGAAGGTCCACAAAGAAAATTCTATATGACCCTATTACCTCATATATGCCCTTGCTAGAAAGCATCCTTTCCCAGGGCTTAACAGATGGGCGTTTGTCAGTAAGAAATCCCATCTATGATTTTTATCCCCAATTGCAAATCTGCTAGAGAAAGACACATTTCCGGTGTGAAAAAAGGCCTTCGTATTTAAAATCATAAGGAGTTGGATGGAGATTATGGAAAATTTATCTACCAAATACTGCAAAAGAGGCGATCAATGAATAGGTTGATTGGTTTATGTTGTCAGTCTAAGTCTAGTGCACTCTCCGAATATGGTGTGGAACAAACCCTAGCACACAACAAAAACATATCAAAACTCTTCCTACGTTAGCATTTTCCCTCAGGTTTTTTGCGCATGAGCATCTCAACCAAAGCATGATAAAGCAATTCGAGATCCTTGTTATAGGAGAGTATCACAAGGATCAGACAAGTGTATATGCATTTATACATGTAAATAACAAATCAAATCATAATTCTTCAAATATGCAAAATAAACACAGCAATCTCATCACAAACATCGTGATAAACACATATCTGATATCACCCTTTATACTCATCAAAATCAACCTGATCTACGCATAACATATATCTTTAATTAATCACAACCAAAGAAGATACATATACATCAGTTTGTGCACCTTGTGATACAATATGCTACAATTATAGTGAATTACACATCAACAAATCATTCGTACATAATCAGTGCTCAAACCTCATGAAATCCTGGAAAAGCTTCCATGAGTCGCTTCTCCAAACCCTCTATTGGTAGATATTTCAAAGTCTCCTATCAGTCTGTTGGGTTTTAAAATGGTACTTTAACAAAACCACATTCAGGGGACAGCAAGTCCCTCCTCTTTATGGGAGAGGTTCCCTTATTGAAAGCAAGCAGCAAAGCTTATATACAAATGTACAACTTTCATCTTAAGGTTGGACTTCTGACATCTTGAAATGTTTTTTTACCAAAATAGCTTATCAATACAAACGAATGGAAGAAACTGAAGAAAGGAAAGAGCAGAATATAACAGTACTTTCAGGAAATATAGATAGCAGAGTATAACCTTATACGTACTGAGCAAAGGTGATACAAAACAAAATCATTCACATTCACAACATAAGATATCATTCCATAGACACAAAGTTCTAGAAATCATATCAATAAGAACACAAAGTTTCTTATTACAGAAGATAAATGATCCACAAATTTCAGGTAAGCAAGAAGAGACAATAGATGAAGATAGAGAGAAAGGGGAAATTCTTTTGTATTGATTGCTTTCGATTCTAATTACACTTCAAAAGTATCAGAGTCCAACATTTGCAATGAGCCAAGCTCTTACATTTATAGATATTTCAAAGTCTCCTATCAGTCTGTTGGGTTTTTAAATGATACTTTAACAAAACCACATTCAGGGACAGCAAGTCCCTCCTCTTTATGGGAGAGGTTCCCTTATTGAAAGCAAACAGCAAAGCTTATATACAAATGTACAACTTTCATCTTAAGGCTGGACTTCTGACATCTTGAAATGTTTTTTTACCAAAATAGCTTATCAATACAAACGAATGGAAGAAACTGAAGAAAGGAAAGAGCAGAATATAACAGTACTTTCAGGAAATATAGATAGCAGAGTATAACCTTATACGTACTGAGCAAAGGTGATATAGAACAAAATCATTCACATTCACAGCATAAGATATCATTCCATAGACACAAAGTTCTAGAAATCATATCAATAAGAACACAAAGTTTCTTACTACAGAAGATGAATGATCCACAAATTTCAGGTAAGCAAGAAGAGACAATAGATGAAGTTAGAGAGAAGGGGGAAATTCTTCTGTATTGATTGCTTTCGATTCTAATTACACTTCAAAAGTATCAGAGTCCAACAACTGCAATGAGCCAAGCTCTTACATTTATAGATGAAGCGAAGAGAGGAGAAGAAGAGAAGGAAAGAAATCTGATTTGGAAGCTCAACCACCAACCATCAATGCCCTTGCAAATCCGCCTACAATCTGTCAAGTCTGGTTCTGCATGTCTGTTTGGTGCGTCGAAGAAGGAAGGATGGAAGATCAGATCAAATCTAATCTGGTTGAAGCAATCGGATCACGTATTAACGACGTGAAAGACGTTTTCCAGATTCCCAGCCATCAAATCCTGCTGAAAATAATATTTTATGTTTCCATGGCGTGTAGGTGAGAGACTTGACAGCCTCGAAAATGGTGGACCGGATCATTAATGGTGGCGGGTGAGTAGTAGGCACCGAGAGCTCTCCGAAAAGTCCTTTCCCGCTCAATTCCAAGCTCCTGGTTGAAAGACATGGCTGTCTGAAGGTGTGGGGTCGGGCGTTTAACGCGGGCTCGCAATATGCGAAAGGGTCTGTCCATACAGGGGCCACGTGGCGACCTCGCGCGTCTTAAGATTTTGCCCCCTCTTTTACTCCTGAAGTTGCGCCGAATTGACATGTGGCATTGTCTGCAGGCCCGCTCCGTTTCCTTTGTATTCTGCCTAAGTCCCTCCCGTTGGCGGAGACGTTCTACCTGACCCGAGACACGTGGAGGGCTGGCGCACGTTTGGAACTGCCCCCCGAACTTTGCTTTTGAAAGAGCACCGATTGGATGCGTGGAGGCTTCCGCACTCTGGACTTTTCAATGGCCGACTCTGTCCCCTCTTGATTCTGACCACGTGGCGAGCTGGCGCTCGTTTGGGGACCGCCTCCGGATTTTAACCTTGAAGATGCGCCGAGCTGACACATGGAAGCTTCCTTCACTGTCCCAAGCTTGGACTTTTCAACGGCCGGTGTCCCCTTTTCGGACCTGGGACACGTGGAGGGCTGGCGCTAGTTCAAGGTCTCTCTTTGGGCCGCACCTTTGAAGTTGCGCCGATGAGGCACATGGAGAGTCTACACTCACTTAGGATCCTGCTTTGAACTTGGCCTTTGGAGGTGCGCCATTAGGATGCGTGGAGGCTTCCGTCGACTCTTTATACTTAGCCGATTCAACGGCTGGCTTTGTCTTTTTTCGGATTTTGACCACGTGGCACCTTCCGCGATCCTACGTACTTAGTCAATTCGGGCCTCGATTGAACACTGCCTTTCTCCATGTTTCTCCGCCGAGCTCTACTCGCTTTTGGACTTGGTTTTTGGGGTCAATTGTGAGTCCACTTGAAATTTGGCTGGGCCGACCCTTTCGTTCTTCCCTGTGAAAGATCGTGTTCGACCAATTTTGCCCTCAGGGGGGGTGGGATTACACTTCTCTAACGCCTCTCGCGTTTCCATGCACAGCGCGGCAAAACCAGATGCATCATATCACAGCCGTTCATCCTGCTTTCACAAACTTTGAATTTGAGCCGTCCACGTGGGAGAGATTTAGCTGAAGCGGGTCTGGGGAAAACTTTTATATTTTGTGCCTTTTAGAGAAATGGCACTTCGGAACATTTCAGCCCGCCCATCCTCTTTTGATACGGGCTCTCCACGTGGCTTCTCCTGGGAGTCGCAGTGTTGCGGGTCACTTTATAACTTTTATGCCTTTCCGCAACAAAACCAAAATTCCAAAAGTGACCCGACAATCCGCCTCCTCGCTTTGACTTTTAATGACAGCCACATGTCCCTCGCAGGCCAAAGTATGAATTTTTCTCCGCCACTTCATAATTTCGAAAAGCCAATCAGGATCCAACGGAGACACGGGGGTAATTCAACCTTTTTGCAAATGTAACAAAAGTCACAAGTTCACAAAAAGACCCGCCACACCGCATCCAATTAGAGGTGACCACGTATCCACAGACACTGGAAAAGAATTTGACGGGAAGACGACCGTAGAAAAATGCAGAGAAGGGGAAAAACGCCACCATTCGCGCCCGAATCAAAGATTTTTCCTGCAGAAAGGTAAATACAAAGAATACAAGGCTCGACACGGTCCACAGCCATAGAAAAAGATTGATAAATTCCACGCATCCATGAAAGGAGATAGAAAAATGTTCCAAAACACACAGACTGAGGAATTTTAAATGGAACTGGCAGATTAAAAACCGAGTACCAACACTTGGGACCTGTAAATTCGTCTTTCACAAGAGGGGAATTTTAGGGCGACAACACAGTCCAAGTATATCTTTGTTCCTCTAAAGCTATTTACAAATGAGAAGTAAAGGGGTGTTTATAAGATTTGTAGACAATCTGGCCTTGACAATTGCAGGGGGAATATTCTTTTGGTCCCTTCTTGGATTCCTCAAAGTTGCTTAGTTGGCATCCATCGTATGGTTTCAAAATCTTTCTTTTGTTCCTTTGTCGACTCACTTGATACGGATCATTTGTGGTACCTTCATTCCCTATGTGTAACTCATTCCTCCGTGTGCAAGGTATATTTCTCAAATATTCATGTGGTATTCTCAAGGCTTGCTTGTTCATAGTTAAGTCTCGCATGTGATCATGTGAATCTCGCTCACACAACTTGGTTACTTAAGCGCAAGAAGTGAACTTTTCCCTAGATCAATGTTTCCCCAACACTTAATATCTTGTTTGTCCTCAAACGAGCGAGTATTCACCCTACTCTTCCCAAGAGAAGGGATTCTCACCTGCCACGGAATCATAACTTCATTTACTTCGCAGCCTACTTTGCAAAAATTCCACAACACATATGAACCCCCGCTTGGCCTTCGTCTTTAACTTTCTCGCATCCTCTTGTCATTGAAAGGATAGCCTCTATTCCCCTCAAAGATTGAATCTTATGGTCAATTCCCCTCCAATCTTTTACGTGGTGCAAATCCATTTCCCATGCAACGTTTACTTCCTTCAAAGCCTTGGTTGGAATTTGTCAAACAATTTCTCCAATTCCTTGCTCTTATCATCAATCTTCGCACTTGCATTATGCATTCATCAACTCCTTGTGTTTATGCTCATCAACCTCTTTGAATGTGTGTGCTTTCAACTCTTACAAGACGTTTTTCTCATTCCTTAGTTTGGCTTCAATAAACTAATCTCTATGTTCAAACCTCGCTACAACTACAAATCCATTCTTCATCTCTTGGTGCAAACTATTTGTCTCATCTACAAACTCCTTGTTCACTTTCTTTAGTTTAGTCCGCACTTCTTTTGATTGGTTGTGTAGTTTGAGTCTCCCTTAGGAGATAGTTTATGCTAGTCCCAACTTATTTAAAGGCCCTAGCTTATCCACATGTTTTCCATCGAAAATACTTGGTCTCGCTTGTCCAAATATTTGTGCTAAATTTTGCAACATTTTCCATTCCCTTGATCCATGTGTTAGCTTTATCCACCTTTCTCTCAATTTCCAAATCTCTACGCATATTGTCCATCTCTTTGTTCCTTAACTAATATCTATGATCTTTTTATAGAATCATTCTTCTCCTTTCTCCTTCGAAATCTCAATCTTGTGTTCAATATTTCAAACACAAAGTCCTTTCGATAACGTTTCCATACCATTTCCAGAGACTCATCACTCATTTGCCCTTCCCTTCAACTTCTTGAACATCTTGACCTCCTCATCATCGACGATTTGATGTCGAAACTCTCCTCAACCACTTTTCTCTTGCCAATGATCATCTCACTTGTCACACCTGCAATCATCATCCATTACTTTGTTTATTATCGATCGATCCTCTTCTAGTCACTCTATTTCCATTTCTACGCAACTCCGCCTTGTATTGATTATTGCGCCTTGGCTCCTTTTTGTGGTGCCTTTCACTTCCTTCTCAACATCAAGCCCTTGAACCTCAAGGTTCGTACCAAAAAAGTTTTCAGATTCCCTAGGTTGTTCACCTTGGCTTAACATGGCTACATCTTGCCTCATCTCTTAGAATTCTTTAGGTTTCGTTTCTTGCATCCCCTCTGGGCTATATTTCCTCTTTTCGCAATAGCCATACATTGTTGACCGGAATTCCTATTTCAACTACTTGTAGGATTTGATTGTCCTTTAACACTATGAGATAGACCCAGTAGACAAAATTAGGTTTATGGATACATAAGCCTCTTGGATGTTTTTCCTTCACTAGAATCTTATCCTCCATCGGTTTCATATCTAATCTAGGGTACCTTAAAAAACATGTGGTTTTCTTTACCCTCACCTTTGCCTTTTGTCACCCCAAATTTTCATCAATAAGGGGCTCGCTTTCCCTCGCTAGGTGTTGCAATCACCGGAGACTTCATCGAGTTCCTTCTTCAATCTCAACGCACGAAACAACATTATCTCCTTACCATTTAGAACAACTTGTGACAAATTTAAAAGCGAGTCATCATTCGACTTCTCATCCTATTAGTTGGAAATTTTTGTCCCTTCAAATTTTGCCAACAACTCGTCCATGCGCCTATCCACCAATGCCTTTGAATATCTTTCACCATTGTATTGACCTTTCCATAAACCATGCAGTCACTACATATGCTATTTGCAGCCAATGCTTCCACTCTCGGTCTTCTCCCGTGAGCCTTACCAAAGTCATGAGTCATCACTCAAAAGTTTGCAAACACAAACTACCAAGCCGACAATTGTTGTGGTATCCTTTCCTCATCTTCAGACACAACTTTAACTCTCTCATACCATTCCTCCATCTTCCCTATGTGTTAGGCAAGAGTCACATTTCCTCAAAGCTACATTCTTTAAAATGGTTCACGCAAGATGGTACTTCATCGAGTTCCTTCTTGAATCCTTTTATTCGGTCACAATGCACGAAACAACTTTAGCTCCTTGCCATCCGAGACAACTTCCTATGGCAACATTAGAACCAACGAGTCATCATCCAACTCCTCATCCTCAAAGTTGGCAATTTTCATCCCTTCAACTCTTTCCTACACATACCAACCAATCTGCAACATCCAACAATGGCTTCTAAATATTTGTTATCATTGTAGTGATCTTTCCATATACCGTGCACTCACTACATAATGTATCCGCAATGAACACTTTCACTCTCCATCTCCCATAATCCTTATCAAAGTCATGTGAGCCATCACTGCAATTTTGCTTTTCCCTTCTTTGCGTAGCTTGGACTCGAATGGCCTTCATATCCACCACTAATTGTGGTTCTGTTCACCTTTTGCCCTTGTCACACCCAATATATCCCATTCCCTTAAGGGAATTGGAGTTGATTTGGAACTACGATCACCATGCTTGCACCCTTCTACATAGCCTCGTTCTGTAAGATCTTTCGAAGTTTTGCACAATCCTTAGTCTTTTGTTCCTCGCCACAACTCATGCAAGTAGGAAATTTCAAACACTTCCCTTCATAATGGTCAATGGTGCCACACTTAAAACATGTACCCCATGCGTTGCCACCGACTCTTCCTTGTTTGCCTCATCCTCGAAATCTTCTTGAATCGTCTTTCCTAATTCAAGAAAACCATAGACTGTCTTAATCCACGTGCTTTTGCTTCTTGCATCTCATCAATCAATTGGCAATCTGCAAAATCATAAGTATTGGCCTTGCAAATCTTACACCAGCATACTTCACTTTGCTTTTCCCATCTCAACAATGGACAATTCCCATTTCATGCACGGTCAAGCATCCTTTGCAACCCACACCAACCGACGAACCCTATATCTCGTGCAACTATTCTTTGTTTGGCCTTCCATCTCATAAAGCGGTACACAACAATCCCTTTTTACCTCCTATTCAACATTTGTTGATGTCAATTTCTACTGACCTGCATCACCATCATCAAAATTTGCACTTCTAAAAATGTACTTATCCCGATGTCAAGATTTCCTACAAGCTCCATCTCGAAGGGCAGCATCAAAGCTTCCTTAGGCTCCATGAAACTCTTGATGGCCAGTTCTCTTTTGAATGGAGTAACAAACCCCTACAAACAATTGCACATGTTGTATTGGGTGAATTTTGCAAGAGATCTTGGATAACAAAGTTTTAAAATGTGTATTATATGCATGCACGCTCTCAGTCATCTCTTGTTTGATTTCCTAAAGTGTAGAAATGCTCTCTTGCCCAAATTCAAGAATATGAAATCCTTGCAAAAATGTAGCTTCAATGCGTGAAATCCACTCTCTACCGACTAGTTGGATCAAACTTTGCATACTTGGTATGCATACATTCTAGCAATTTGTAGCAAAAAGACTCACCTTCGTCTCTGAAGAAGTCACACATCTCACCCACAATGCCAATTTACACTTAGGAATATGATTTGTTGCATCCTTCGGACCTACAAACTCTAGCAACTTCAAATTCACCAAATAAAACATAGTTATTGTAGTGTGGCTTGCCCACTTGTCCGCGTAGTGTTAACCGATGTGATTCCAACCCCTAATCCCACCAAAGATAAACACTATATTGTATGTTACTTGTGTGTCATGTCCCTCCGCAATGTACTTCCTACGTGAGACGGCTCAAGATTCGTTGTTTACAAAGACAATAAAAACGATGTTGTACCACTAGTCCTTCCAACCCTCAATATTCCAACTCCAACAACATTGAAAGGCACCATTGTTGCCTTCTGCATATTCAACATACCTCCACCTTGTGTAGAATCCCTCTTGCTTGTTCCCAATGCTTAAAACCCCTTTTCAAGTTCAAAACTCGATATTTGTTCAAAAATTTGACCATCAAAAACATCTAAATTCCACACAAAAACAACACTCTTAAATGTCCTTCCTTTCAAAGTATAGTATTGTGCACAAGCGTCAACCTATTGCCGGCCCCAAATAGGGTCATCCTTTGGTCCTTCCTCCCACGTACTCATCTTCTACAAGTATCTCATCGCCTCGGTCTTCCAAATTCCCAGTCTCGTCAGAGATTTCAACTAGGAGATCCCTTTAACAAGGTGTATTCCTCCAAACGCAAGTCATTTGCCTGCCCTCTCTAATCTATGTACGTTCCAACATCATCCATCTAATCTAATTTCAAGGGTCCTTAAGCTCAACCTCTCTCTTTCATCTATCCACATACCTCTCGCAACCTCATTTCTCTTTTTGTCAAACCTATATCCATTTCCTTCTCTACCTCACCTTACGCATTCAAAACCCTAACCTTTATCTTCAACTTCCTAACCACCGCACAACAAAGATTTAGCTCTCCATGTCCTGGGACCAACTCAAATTTTGTCAACAAGGAGTATTTGTATCCACATATGAATATAAACGATGAAAGATCCCCTAAGATTTTGCAAGAACTCAAATTTTGCTTGCTTGGGACAAGAATACATTGTCGAGGAAACTCCAACACATAATTGTCCAATGCACCTCTCCACCACACATCAACGACTCAATTCTAAACCTCATCTATCTATGTCAACTTCTCCAACATTGCATCCATCCAACCACGCAACCATGCAAGATTCCCACTCTTTTTAACAATGTATGCAATGATCCACACATATGAATGTCCAAAAACATATACAAGGAACACTTCATACAACTCATTGAGCAATTCATTCCAGCCATGCCAAAGGCCATCAATTGTCTCATCCTTTCACTTTAACTATGAATTCCAAGGTCTTTCCTTCAAACCACTTCTCAATCCTCTAGCATGATTCGATCTACATGTCTCGCATTCCATACACTTGCCCACTCCTCATGGCACAATGGAACAAGGTCATGGCAATGCAACCATTTTGTTGTCAATCTAAGTATAGTGCACCCTCTAGATATTTCATGGAATAAACCCTAATACACAACACAAACATACCAAAACAACAAACTATGTTGGCATTTTCACTCAATCTTGTGAATGACCATCTCGCCAATACACAGCAGAGCAATACGAAATCTTCATTATATGAGAGTATCACAAGGATTAGACTAGTGTATACATATTTAAACATGTAAATAATGGATCCAACCCCAACTCTTCACATATACAAAATAAACACAACAATCTCATCACAAACATTAAGATAAACACATATCACCTATTATAATCATCAGCAACCTAATCTACATAGAACACATATCTTTCATTAATCAGCACAAAGGAAGATACAAATACATCAGTTTTAGAACCGTGTGCTACAATATCCTAGGATTACAATGAATTACATCATCAACAAAGCATTCATGCATAATCAATGCTCAAACCTCTACGGAACTCTAAGAGCTTCCTTGTTTCTTCTCCAAACCCTCTCTTTGTAGATATTTATAAGTCTTTAATCAGTCCAAAGTATATCTTTGTTCCTTCAAAAGTTATTTACAAATGAGGTGCAAAGGAGAATTTGTAAGATTTATGGGACAACCTAGCTTGCCAATTGTTATGTGAATATTCTTTTGATCCCTTTCTAGATTCCATAGAGGTACCTAATTGTTGCTTATCCGCACACATCCTTTGGTTTCCAAAATCTTCCCTTTGTTCCACTATCGCCCACGTGATCCTAGATCATTTGCGGTAACTTTGTTCCCTATCTCCGGGTGTCCTCTCGCATGTAGTTCATTCCTCCCATGTGTTTCTCAAATATTCCTACACACGCTTAATTTTGCATGTGATCATACACGTATCACTCAAACGGTTTGGATACTTGTTTCATATAACTTCCAGATACATGAATAACACATCTAAATCCTCATTTACAGTGTTGTCCCCCAAACCTCTACAGATTTCAATCAATCGTGGGCAAACAATATGCCCACATTCCCTTTTTGGAGGGATTATTGGGTAAATTGTGAAGACGTGATAGAAGTCAAATGCAAATATATGAGCTGAATGAGTCTCCCACTTTCTTCAATAAGCAGATTTTTATCAAACCTCTCACTAAAATTGTTTGGTCTTGTGGACATAAAAATTCAATTGAAGGGATGGCGAAACATGCGATACCTCACATCCAACAATGGATAAAATTGAGTCTTCTATTACAAAAGGAAATTCTTACTCCTAAGACTCAACTCCAATACGTAATCTAGTTCAAGGAAAATCCACTTCACAAAATGTCTTAAAATTTAACAATGATGGTAATGTAGAAGGCAATGGTGGAAATAATCATGAGGATCCAAAGAAGTAAAAGGCGCTAAACTCACCTCGCAATGACAACACTAGAAAGAGGATGAGAATTATCCCTCCTAAGAATCCCAAGCAACAAGATGAAGCTCCTCCGAGAAACACTCGGACATAAAGTAGCCTTGTTGCTTCTCCTTATACTTTTGATGTATTTAAATTTTTGTCTAACGATAATACACACCAATTCATGACTATTGCTAGTAATGTGACAAAACCTTTAAAAAACCTCCGAGTCCTAATGTCCGTTAACCAATGTACTACCTAATGTGAATATTCCTTCACCCATTGAATCTCCTAGCTAGATTCTTCCTAATTCTACTGTCCAAGCACCTCCATCTCACACAAAACTGCAATTGACCACTTCTCAATATGTCCACATCCCAAGAGAAAAAGTTTGACGATTTCCTTGCTCAAGGAGCCATGAATTGTTGGTTATTGTATTTTTGATGTATTGAAATTCTTGTCTAATAATGATGTACAACAATTCATGATTCTTGCCAATAACGTGCCAAAAACTTATAAAAAGCCTTAGCGCCTTAGTGTCTATTAACCAATGTACTACCTAATGTGAATATTCCTTCACCCTTTGAAGCTCCTAGCCGATTCTCCCTAATTCAACTTGTCCAAGCACCCCATCGACACAAAAGTGCAACCAATCATTTCTCAATATCTCCACATTCCAAGAGAAAAAAATTTGACAATTTCCTTACTCAAGGAGCCATGTCTGCAGAAGGTCCACATTGGGTAAAACAAATTGTGAAAAAGAAAAAAACGTATCATCAAGGCAACTACCCTAACCTAGAAGCTATTTACTCATTGATTAAGAAGAAGCCATCCAAGAAAGTTGAAGTACAAAGTTTCTTCAAAAATGACGATTTGAGGAAAACACACAGAGAGATAGTTACTCCATGGTAAAGAACTATCTCACATAGAGATAGTGGTTAAGATATTGTAATTCCCAACCCTAATAAGGAAGGACTAATGAGTCAACTTGCATCCGCCATGAAACAACTATGAATAGATCAAAAGGATGGTGTCCCCAAAGCCAACATAAAGGATTAGGTTAACCACCTACATGAATATATTGAGTGTCTCCCAAGTCTTGGCAGCTCCAAAACAAGCAAGGTTCCCTAATCTTTTTGGCATATTCACGAACATAGAGGTCCTCCTCGGGTGGGAGAAATTGGGAGATACAAAAGAGTTGTCCAAGGGTTGATTGAAAATGTTTGATTAAAGGTTTCAACATTATTAAAGAGCCTACCAAATGTTATCACAAACGTGACACCTATTACAACAAGATGAAAGATTTTTCCAAGTTATTTTCTGAGGAAGTTGAATTATGGGAAAGACATTTCTCAAATGTTGTTGAAATAACTAAAATTGCTTAAGATGAACTTGTGATGGGAGATGCTTTTGTTTCAACTTCAGATGATTGCACAAATGGATGGATGTTGACAATTGATCCCCCACAAAGAGTTGAAGAAAACAAACACCAAAATTGAAGTCATTGATGAATCTGTTGATATGTATTTTATTGATGATTTCAACAAGATGCATTGCCCTCGTTTACTGAGGCTGGAAATCAATGCTAAATGAGCACAAGGTTTCAAATAGATTCTTCAAGTGAGGAAGCAAGATTCAATCCGTGGGTTTCCCTGACGTTGATAAAGAGCAGAAAGCTATTGAGCAATTCAAAAACTACCAATTAACTAAGGATGCAGCACAGAAGAAATCCTGGCTCAATAATACGAATGGGTCCCATCTCGGTCATGTAGAAGAAACAAAAAAAAGCTCACTCTGCCACCAGATCTTAGTGCAAATGTGGAAGTGAACCCATGAAGACTTTTAATTGCAGAATCTTTATTATTCCAAATTTGTAATATCTTTCTATTTTAAGTTATGGATGTTTAAGGTCGTTGGTAACTCACCGCAAGGCATTTCAAAAACGTTGTAAATATGTCATGTGTTTTGGTGCGTAAAACTTTCAATTTTAATAACACAAATGTATGTAATGAAGTCATGTTCATTGAAGATCATTTGAATCAAATGACGAACCTCGTATCTCTTTGACCTCTCTCATTATTTATATGAGTCCCTATCCGGTGGTCAGTAAGTAATCTTAATGTTCATGCAATTATGTGTTGTTCAAAGACGTAAAATTCAAACCTTCTCAATTTTGCACTCTTTGCATGTTAATATAAGCTCTGTATTTACTTTGAGAAACATGCAATTTCTTTCTTTTCATTTGGTTTAAGCATAAAACCAAAAAATGACAACTCTCTTGTGCTATTCTTGGACATTTGTACTTCTTGTAAAAAAAAATTATTTCCCTGTAAATATTGAATAAATGAAAGCCCCCTAATAAAAGAGGAAGGAATTTGTCCTACACGCTCTTACAAACAACTCGTCTTGCTGACAAATTTATTTATTAACAGAGATGAAGTAGTTCAAGTTTCTCCTTAAGCTTAAGAGTCATTCTGAGTTGAAGAGTCATCTAAAATCTATGAAAACCTACTGAACACTCCTTCCGAGCATGAACAAGAAGTATAATGCTGTATGAAAAACACTTCTTGGCATTACACCTACAGAACCCTAAAACACACAAAACAGCAAAATATTTACTATTCTCAAAATTTGTAATGTTTGTCAATTTTGAATTAAAGGAGGTTAAGGTAGTTGGTAATTACCACAAGACATTTTCAAAAAAACTATAAATATGTCCTATCTTGAAGGACGTATGGCTTTTACCCCTTCAATTTTGGAAACATAGTTGCACGTGATGCAACTGTCTTCAGTGAAGATAATTCAAATCAAATGAAGAACAGTGTGTCTTTGTTTATTCTCTTTCATTAATTATTTTAATCCCTATTTGGTGGTCATTGAATTATCTTCATGTTCATGTAGTTATGTGATGTTGAAGGTCGTGAAATGACAAGTTTTCAGTTGAGCAACATCGAATTCTCTCTTATCATTTGGTTTAAGCATGAAATCCAAATATAACAACTCTTTCATGTTATTCTTACACATCTGTGCTTCTTGTCATCCTGACCAATTTATTTGCTAACAGAGATGAAGTGGTTCAAGTTCCTCCTTCAGCCCAGGGTCATCATGAGTAGAAAGGTCATCTGCAAATATATGATCCGCTGAAAGCTCCTACGGAACATGAACAAGTACAATGTTGATATGGCAAACACTTCTCAGCATCACACCTATGGAATCCTAAAACACACAAACTACATAATCACATTAAAGGCACATCTTGGGGATTTTGGAATAAAATATCATTTTATAACTCAACAGCCTTCACCACAAACAACCCCTTTCATGCAGCTATCGGGGGCAAGGCCTACCAGACATTGGCAGGAATTTCGCCCCAAATTTCAGAAGTTTAGTACTGTTGTTCTGGATATTGTTCCTGTTGCAATCGGCCCATTTTAGAGCTAAAATCTGGAAGAACGTTTCTGCAGTGCTTCCTCCTCCCTCATGTTACACATTTATACTTGTATGTACAACGAATGTTTACTTACTCCCTTTTCCACCATGAATTTAGATTGGTACAATGATTTTTTTGTAATATGTTATTTTATATATTTCTGATTGGTTTTCAATATTCGTTCATAAATAGTAAGTATGGGTTGCAAGTTTTTCAAAAGCAGCGTCGGAGGAAAAAATGAGTTTTATTTTGGTATGTCACAAGGCTAAATGCATCATGCTAGTTACACAAATATACATCCCACTAACTTGTGCTTGGCTTTAGCAAAAAAAATATCCTGCTGCACTTTAAAATCTTCCGCCCTAAACCTGCAAATGTCCAGCTGCTTCACTGCATAGGGATTTTGTTACTTAAGTCTTTCTTTTTGGGCGCAGATGCCATTTCGAGGCATTTTTGTGTTCAGGAAGATCTGAAACATTCCCAATATGTGTTCAGTGAGACATATGGTGTTCACCAAATTTGGATTCTAGTGCGAATCAGTGCTTTGATGAACCTGAAGACACTTTGGGTGCAGTAATGGCACTCCTCCAAGAGATTCAGAAACTCTGTTTTGACAAAAACATCATCCCCTATGGCATTTGCATGTCAATGATGCATAGTTAGCATTATTGGACATGGCATTACATTTACCTTGCTGCTCACTGGGGCAGCATTTGCATTTTAAAAAAAAATCTTTGCTATTTATTTTAACAATAAATTGATATATTTAATTTTAAAATAATTTAAAGTTTTTTTAATTTAAAATATCATTTCAATTTGATTTCTAATTTTTTAATTTTGTTTTCATTCAGGATGTTAGGGGAGGGAAAGAAGGACTAAAACCACTTTGGAATTATTGCAACCGCATTCGTAAAGGGAATGGTGGTACTGCAGATATCACCTGTAATATTTGTGGGAAGTGCTTTCAAGGCACTTACACAAGGGTGAAGGCCCATTTTTTCCATATACCAGGGAAAGGGGTTGATCCTTGTATGAATGAGGTAGAGTGGTATGAAGCTATGAGGGCACAAGAATGTGTTGAAGGAAAAGTGACTTCCTTAAGCTCTCACGCTTCGACCACAGATCACACACAAAGTCATCCTATCAGAGGTTCCGGGCCAGAAACAGAATCAAAGATAGGTGTGTCTTCTGGACATGTCACAGAGGGTGAGGGGTCTTCTCGTAAGAGACCACACATGGGCGGTTCAAACCCCATTGGAAACATGTTCGATGTGCATGGTCGAGATGCAGTTGATGCAACGATTGCACACTTTTTCTATGCAAATGGAATACCATTCAATGTTGCTCACTCACCCTATTATGAGGAGATGGTTCGTGCAATCAACAAAGGGCCAACAGGTTATAAACCACCTGGATATGAGAAGCTTCACACAACTCTTATTGACAAAGAGAAAACAAGGATAGAGCAACAAACCGCACCAGTCAAAAGAGTGTGGTCTATAGAAGGATGCAGCATAGTGATGGACGATTGGACTGATACTAGAAACTGTCCACTTTTGAACATTATGGTAACTTGCTCTAAAGGCCCTTATTTTTTGAAGGCAATCGATTGTTCGGGTCAAGAGAAAAATGCAGAGTTTCTTGAGAGGCAACTATGTGGCGCAATCGAGGAGGTGGAAGCATCACATGTTGTCCAAGTTATTAGAGAGGATGCTCCAGTCTGCAAAGCAATTGGCTTGTTGGTGCAAAAAAATACAAACATGTATTTTGGACACCATGTTGTGTGCATGCATTGAACAATGCACTGAAAGACATTGGCAGGTTTCAGTGGATTTCTAAGCTTATTGAAAAGGGTAGAAAAATAAAAATGTCCATATGCAATCATCACCAAACGCAAGCTATTTATTGGAGATATGTGAAGGTAGAGCTTCTCAAACCTGCAGACACACGATTTGCATCTTTCTTCATACTTCTTGATCGTCTTTATGTTGTCAAAGGGACCTTATGTTCCACTGTTGTTAGTGATGCATGGGCAGCTTGGAGACAGTCTACATCAAAGACTGGTTGAGGTGAGGAAGATGGTCCTTGATGACCTTTTTGGGCTTATGTGAAATTTGTTGTTGACTTCATTCAACCTGCTTGTGAGATAATCCGCTTTGCTGATTCAGACAAGCCATGTTTGGGCGAAGTTTATGAAGAAACTGACTCTATGTGCGAAAGAAAGAATAAGGAAAATCACAGATTCAAAGGATCCTTCTTTATATCCTTTGATTTAAAGAAAAGGTACATGGAAGATGGAATAAGCTTAACACACCTCTACATTGTGTTGCTTATGCCTTAAATTCAAAGTGGTATGATATAGAAGTCACCAATAAAAGGGCTCCATATGAGGACAAGGAAGTGATGAAAGAATTTTGGGTTGCAGTGAAAAAGATTTATGGTCAAGGAGAGGGAGCTTCTACTATTTGGAATCAGTGGGATATGTTTTCACGTCACCGCGGTCAGTTTTCTACAATGGAAGCTCTCTATGATATGTGTGCGAAGAAGGACCCAATAGAGTGGTGGTGGAACCATGGCAGTGAAGCACCTGAATTGCAATCATTTGCAATAAGATTACTCTCACAAGTAGTCTTCATCTTGTTCTTCATCTTGTGAGAGGAATTGGAGTACTTACGGTTTCATTCATTCATTGAAGAGGAACCGACTAGGGTCAAAGAAGGCAGAGAACCTAGTCTACATTCATAGCACGCTTTGTCTTCTTACTCATGTAGACCCAGTGGTATAAAGAAGGTCCTTCAGCAAAATGGGACCAAATTCCACTTGATGCAGCAGCAGACGTAGAGGATGATGTGCTTGAGGCAAATGGCCTCAATGATTTGCCCCCTGTTATATTGCCTGCAGAGGAGCCACAACTTGAGAGTGATGAGTATCTTGAGAGCATCTTAGCAGAGGATCTAGAGGACATAATTAATGTGACAGTTGACCCCTTTGTATCAGATGACATATAAATAATTAGTCTTTGTTTGTCGGCATTTTGGTGTTACAATGTACTCTTCCCTCAATATGTGAGATATCAAATATCAATATAATATCTCATCTTTTGTCAACATTTGATTTCCTTCAAAAGTATAGTTATTTTTAAATTTATGTATTTTGATTCTAAATAAATTAATAATGTATAATAATATTTTTCTATATATGTATGCATATTACCATCTCCCAATACCCATACCCGTCTCCTAGCAACTATGCATATTATAGTTTCAAGAGAGAAATGCATAATCTAAAAAGCAAAGGTTACCAGGATTTTGTAAGATAAGCCATTATGGTGAAATGACTGTTTGCATGACATCATTGCATTAAGAACAATGAGATGGCTCCCGAGAAGGAGAGACTGGTCCTATTGTCGTGAACACAAAATACTAGAAGAAGCGACCATAATTCTTTAAATTTTTTTCAGAGATAGCAGTATCTTTACTTCATGAGAAAGATATGAATTTGACTTCGAAATCATTGATAATTAGGAATGAGATAGCCGTCATCCAGATATTGTAAAGCCTGTTTGGCACCATGTAATATGGTCTGGAAGTTGGGATGGGTACATGTATGTAGTTTGTATGCTCTTAGTAACAAGAAGGGTGTCTCACCTATGAGAATGTACTTCAAGCACTCTAAGCCCTGTAGTATGTTATTTGCTTGAGCTTACAATTTTCAGAAAAAAACAACACAGAATAGCCTATTCCTGGCGCCCACTCCTAGTAGAATATAAACAAATAAACAAATAATATTAAGTGGTCATGCAGACAGTAATATAAACAGTGCAGGTCCTTCTAGTGCTACATTAATTGTGTGGTGAATCTTGCTCTTTATTTAGCATTTGTGAGCAGCTAGGATTTATATTTTTGGATCTTGTGTGCTAATGTATAGGTTAAAAAGGGGGCAAGCATAGTTGACCACTTCATTCAGACAAACAGCAGTTAGAGCTCCTGGACAGAGAGTCTTAATCTTCACCACCATTTTTGGCCTCATATATTGGATTAGAAGAGCATACAAAATCCCACAGATAAATCGAAGAGGATTCCACTGCATTCATCAACTAAACAGAGGACATTGAAAACAAAAGGAATATTTCAGTATGAAATGTCTCAAATAAAGTAACTGGTGTCCATAAACACGTGCCCATTTCTGCATGCTGGTGGCAGATATTTTATCATGAAGAAGTCACCTGTTCAATCCTTTTAATTGCTGAAGCAATGACTTCTCCTTTTCGCAAAAGTTGAATTTTCTCAATCAACCAGTCATCAAAAGCATCACCCATGCCTAGCTGCAGAACCTGCTTGGCCACCCAAAATGCCTGGCGCCTGTAAGGAGTGTAAAAAAATTTTAGAATTCCTGCACTAAATTTCTATCTAATATAGCTGCAATTTCTGGAAAATTACCATAAGCATCTTCGCTAAAACAGTTAGCAAATATACCTCAACTAAAATCACCGAAAGGAAATTTTTGTTGAAACATAATCTTAAGAAAATCAACCTGGGAAGACAATCTGTCTGAAGGCAATGAAAATTTCCTAAAAATACACATCATGTAGCATTTACAGATACTCAGTCATTTGTACAAAATTACAGTGTTTATGAAAATCAACCCCAACATCCAAAATCGTAAATGGTTGTCACATGTATTATGCCATTATTTTGACAAATTTCAAATATGCTGATGACATCTTTTGTCTACACCTGGAAGAGTAATGTTCAAGTAACTAAAATCATTTTGATGTAGTAAGAACATTAGCTTCAGAAAAATTACAATTATCGCAATTGAAAAAATTGAAAATCGCTACAGAAAACTAAATACAACATTTGATAAGATAATGTTCACTTGTCATTATCTAAAAAAATGTAGAGTGGAGTCACAACCCCCTCCCCCAAAAAAAAAAAAACAAATCGAGGCCTCCTAAGGGGGAACAGCTGGGAAACGCCCCACCAGCACCAGCCAGAGGGGGACGTCCTCAAAAGTTTTTCTCGAGAGGAGACGTTTCTAAGACATGCCCCCATTTTGGGGACTTCCTAGGAACTTGGGGATGTCCAAGAGACTTCCAAAAGTTTTTAACCTGTCTTAGAGACTTCCAGCCATCCCCGGCAACATAAGTCTATCTAAAAGTTTTGTTTCTAAAATCGTTTTGTTTTATTTTTTTAGTCCCCCAACCCTAACCCTAATACTCAATGGCCCCACCCACCTCATAAGCACTCCAAAAACTATAAATAAGACTTACACCCTCACTCCAAATCACTATCAAAAATTCAAAGCAAGAGTGAGAGAAAGCAAGAGTGGGAGCGTTAGCAAGGAAGAGGGTCAGCATAAGGAAAAGTAACAACAAGAGTTAGAGAAAGTGCCAAGTTTCAAGTTTTCAACACATTCATCAAGCCTTCAAGGTAAGCCATGACCCATGGCCCTTCATAGTTAGTTTTTTAATTTTTTATTTCAATTTAGAATCATAAATTGTTCAATAAATTAATTAAAATGCTGATTTTAGGGTTGTTGAACTGTTTTTGAAAACAGCAGTTACACAACCCTAAATCAGCATTTAAGTGTTTCCAATTTTAAATTTAAAGTTTCAAAATTTAAACCAATGAAAATTTGTTAAATCATTTTGAAACATTTATTTGCAGATTTGCAAATGGATTAAAAAATTTAAATAGTCGATTATCCTCTGCTTTTGTGTTTCGTCCGACCTAAAGTAAGAAAAACAAAAGTGAAATTCTTTTGTCTTGAGCCATTGCAAAATTATTATTATTAAAATAATAAATTTAATTTTTAAACAATAAATTTTATTTCTTGCAATGTCACCATGAGTTCTACTTCTCACAGCATGAGTGATGAAGAGGGAGAGCAAGAGCCTATGGGGGTTGAGTATGAGACTCTAAGTACAAATGTGAGGGGGTTGAGGCAAGTAGTTCTATTGGGAGTGCAATTGGACACTTTAGTTGCCCTTCCAAGTTATTGGAACCTTTTGCCAAGGGTCCCTTTGATAAGAAGTCCCTTTAAGTCAATTTGCAACGAAACTACAAGTAAAACCTGGGGCAACAGGGGGCACTAGGACATGGAAGTGTCATTTTTGTCAACTTGAATTTCAAGGCAGCATTACAAGAGTTAATGCACACCTCCTTCACATCTGAGGCAAAGGTGTGGGGGTATGTGACAAGTCACTAAAAGAAAGGGCTGAAATAAATAAATTGTGGGGTTGCAGTGAAGAAGGAAAACCTGTATCTACTACTTTGCCAGTGAGGAGTGTTACTCCTAGTAGTGCTAGAACTTTCCAAGATGCACAACTTCCTACTTATCCATCTAGTTCAACTTCAGGGCAGCAAAGCCTAAGGGGAAATGTAGAATGACAGGTAGCAATGATGCTACAAACACAACAAAGAGAGTTATTCAATGTGCAAAATAAGGATGATGCAGATGATGCCATTGGCAAACTCTTCTTTTCTTGTGGGATTTCGTTCCATGTGGCTCACTCTCCTTATTATAAGGATGTTGTGGCAAAGATAACAAGAGTAGGACCATCATATGTGCCACCGGGAGACAAAATTGAGGACAACAATCTTGGATAAGAACTATTCCAAGATTAATATTCTAATGGAGAAAATGAAGGCTACCTAGGTCATTGTTGATGGAGCATAATCATAAATGGGTGACAAACATTAGCAATCATCAACTATCAACATCATGGTCACACGTACAAAGTGCTCTTACTTCCTCGATGTATTTGATTGTTCAAGTCACCACAAGGATGTCAATTTTCAATTCCAAACCCTTAGAAATGATATTGAGGTTGGATCGGAGAATGTGTATGCGAGTTGCAGGGAAGTTGATTGAGGCGGCCTACAAACATATTTGGTGGACTCCTTGTTGTGTGCATGCCATGAATAATGCACTCAAGGACATGGGAAAGATTGGCTAGATCAAAGAGGTCATTGATGATGCTAGAGATGTGCAGATGTTTATCTGCAACCACCACACTTCACATGCACTCTTTAGGACCTTCTCTAAGGAGTTTTTGAAACCTGTAGAGACTAGATATGCATCGTATTTCATTCTCTTGGAGAGGATGCTTGAGTTGCAAGAGGCATTGCAACTAATGGTCATGACACAGAGTGGAATCGGTGGCCCGATTCTAAGTTTGAGCAAGGGAAGAGGGTGAAGGAGGTGGTGAAGAGTGACACATTTTGGGCTGATGTGAAATACATTGTCTCTTTCATTACTCCAGTCTTCAGAAGTCATTAGATATGGGGACTCTAATGCACCTAGCCTTGGAGAGGTGTATGAGTGCATTGACAATATGCTTGGCCAAATGAAGGCCATTGTACAAGAGAAAGACCCTACATTGCAATTCTACAATGACCATATTCAACCAATCATTCATCAAAGATGGGAGAAGCTCAACACCCCCTTGCACATGGTTGCCTATGCATTGAACCCGAAGTGGTACGTGCAAAGGCCTGGCAGAGTTACCCCTATACAAGATGTAGAGGTGAAGAAGGGGTTCATGAAGGCTATTCAGAAAATGTACAATTCTATAGATGCCAGCACTATTTGTATGGAGTGGACAAAATTTGCCACTCTTAGGGGATATTTAGAAGAGGCCAAGATGGATAGGAGACTATGGCACAAGAGGACCCAATTTTGTGGTGGACTATGCATGGGCCTGATTCTTTGACAACCGCACTAGCCATTTGCTTGTTGTCCCAAGTTTCTAGTTCTTTTATTTCGAGAGGAATTGGTCTACTTATGGCTTCATCCACTCTATGAAGAGGAACAAGCTTACCTCTAGGAGGGTGGAGAAGCTTTTGTAGTTGTACATAGTGCCTTGTCTCATTGACCACAACATGCTTCCGTCCAAGGAGAGTCCAGCAGCCCAATGGCATGTAGATTCGATTTTAGAGAGTAACTCGTTACAAGAGAAAATTTTATTTGAAAAGTTTATATTAATTATTATTGTTTATATAATAGGAAAGTGGAAAATTTCCACTTTGCACTATCCTGATTAGTTCCATTATCATTAATAATATTAATTATTAATAATAATTATTTTTTTTTATAGAGGGATTCATATGGATATAGTCGATATCGCTTAGGTTGCAGAGAAGCCAAAGGAGCCATCTCAGATTGATGATGATGTGGCACAACAATGTTGAGTTTGGCGCAGATTTTGGGGATGATTAGACTTATTAGAGGCATTGAGTCACTATCCAAGTGTATTTGAATTTTGAATGTAATCATCATTTTGAATATAAATATTAACATATTGATAGTTGACATTTTCATTGTTCAATGCAATGTGTTTAATATTTCAGAGTTTCATTTGTTGTTCCTCACACAATTTTTTAATAACTAATTTTTCAAGTACTATATATATTTACGTCATTGTCCCCAAACCTAGGCATTTGGTCCCCGTCCCCCATTCCGAGACTCCATGGAAAACTGATCACAACTATATGAAATTCTAGACCATATCTTTGTGATAAAACCAAAAAAGAACACACGATACATTATAGCGAATACATCATAGGAATCAAAAGTTCAAAAAAGTTATTTAAAAATAGGTCAACTTGGTCATTACAAAACCACTGGACCAATGATTGCAATCCCCATGAATATATCCTATAACATTTCATTAATACAATAGGCTGATGGATAACAAAATTTAGGAATAAATGACTGATGTTAAACATATAAACAATATCACAAACATGTCGCATAAAATGCAATCCAGTAAAGAATCAATATATTCTAGCTACAAGTAACTGATGTTGAGTCCAGGCATTTTCTTGTGTTCTAATAGCCATCTCAACTAGTATTTTGATCCTTTAACAATATGGTTTAAAATTATGAATGCACCCAAATCCATAATTAGTTGGAAAGAGTTTACGACAATTTGTGCAACTGACTGCCAAAGCTGAGTATAAGTAGCTTAGCACAACCTTGGAGCCAAGTTTGTGTTGGCTTGAGATGTCAGCACCCGCTATGTGTGGAGGTGTAAGAGGGACAAGGCTAGTTCTAGTGAAGGCCTTCCCCATGAAGTCCCTTTTCTCAAGAATTGATATCAGCAAAGGATTGACACAAGTTTTCGTGTTTAGGTGTTCCTTGTATTGGCACAAGGCTTGCAATGATATTGCTCATGAGTAAGATGTTGAAATCTTGTCAGTGCTCTTCTTGTGCAGCTGACGCATTGATCAAAGGTCCTTTGATGTAAGGATTGGTAAAAGGCTTTCCTAATGTGTTGTTTAGCAAATGTTGTACTAACGTTGGTTTCTGGTTGGTGGAGAGTTTTAACAGAAGTCCTTGGTTGCTGCAGGTTAGCACAAAATTTACTGGCTGCAAGTGACAAAGGATGTTGACAGTCCTTGTAGTGTCTTTGGCATGGAATTCCACTAGTTCTTTATGAGCTTACTTTAAGCTTATAACTGCATATGTTATGAAATGAATGGGTTAACAAAAGCATATATTAGCATTTTGTTGTGAAGGTACACATGTTTAGATTGATGATTTGCTACTCAATGCATGTGCACATTGACTTAAATGGAAAAAAAAGTATGTTTTTTCATTGCATTTAATTTATTGCTTGGTTGTTGATTAGCTAATAGAGGATGTGCACTACAAAGAACGCATTTTATCACATACAATACATGCTATTAAAAACGATATTACAAATTATTTATACAACGTATTGAGAGAGAAATACGGCCATAAGAGTCCAAAATTTCATTACACATCCTTCTTTATGAGAACGAGCAGGAGGTCTGGGCAGGAACCTATCAAAATACCTTCAATATTATTCAAACACCCTTCGGACTACAAATTCAGAGCAAAATAACTCCAGCAATAATATTAACAATCTGGGATAATTTAACATTACAAGAATACCTGTTAAATAGGCTTTACAAAGCTGTTATATCCAACAACGTGTGATACTAAGCCAATTAGATTATACCCATACAAGAACCAAGTTTGTTGGGAAATAAACAAGAGTGGTTATAAAATTTAACAAATTAACTCCCTACAACAAGCTTACGATGTGAACATGAATTAACTAGCAAGCTAGACAATAACTGAAACTAGTTCCTAATTTGTGTGGTGTGAACACAACTCTAACACCCCCGTTAAGCAAAGGTGTAGGAAGAAAAAAGGGAAAAAAAAAATGAAACTGGGTCCCAGCTACTAGGCCTAATAAGGTACCCATCTACAAACATGAAAACAAGGACTCAACCAAAATTCCCCAAGTACAACTTCCTTCACCCCAAGCAACACTCGCAACTAAAGGTAACGAGGAGAAGCCAAGGGCTTAGTGAAGATGTCAGCAACCTGATCAACTGTGGGAACAAACTCCAAGTGAACAACTCCATCCTAAACTAACTACCGAATGAAGTGCATGTGAATCTCTATATGCTTGGTGCATTGATGCTCAATCGGGTTGTGTGCAATCTTAATAGGACTCTAGTTATCACACCGAATCCAAGTGCGAGCCTACTATGGAAATCCAAACTCACCAAATAATTGTCAAAGCCAGAGAGCCTCTTGTCCAGCCTTAACAGTACCTCTATACTTTGCCTCAGTCGATGACAATGCAACTGCAGTTTGTTTCTTGCATGCCCATACAACAGGACCAGAGCCAAGGTGAAAGACAAATCCAAAAGTAGATTGGCGGTATCAACACATCCACCCCAATCCAAGTTTGTGAATCCCTCAATATCAAAAGATCCTTATGGTGTGTATTGAATGCCAAAATTCAATGTGCCCCAAATATAGCATAAAATATGCTTGGCTGCCTACCAGTGACTCTCATGTGGCTCATGGGAGAAACGAGAGACCAAGTTGACAAAAAAGTGATATCAAGGCGTGTATGTGTCAAGTATAAAAGACTACCAACCAACTGCCTGTACAAGGTAGGATCAACCAATTTTGATTTGCAGTCAACAATCAAATCAATACCTGACTGATATGGTGTGGGAGAAGGCTTGCAATCAGCCATGCCAAAATGATGAAGAAGATTTATAGAATACTTTTGTTGTCCAATAGAAATACCTTTAGGAGACTGATGAACCTGGAGGCCTAGAAAATAGTGTAGAAGTCCCATATCAATTTGTGTTTTATATCGTAAATCAAAGAGCCTTAACTACTTGTGAAGATGAGGTCATCAACATACAACACCAAAATCAAAAGATCCTCGCCTTACTTCAGGATGTAAACATTGTGATCATATTCACATCAATAGAAGCCAAAACTCAACAGAAAGCTATCCATCTTCTCATACCAAGCTCGAGGAGCTTGTTTGAGCCCATTAAAAGAACGATGAAGTCGACAAACCATGGAAGAGTCTTGCACAAAGCCTGAGACTTCTCCATATAAATCTCCTCTTTAAGATCACCATGCAGAAGGCATTCTTCAAGTCCATCGATAGACTAGCCACCGATGTGATACAACGAGGGATAAAACAAGGCGTATTGAATCCATCTTTGCAACCGAAGCAAAAGTCTCGAGTAATCCACCCCTTCGACTTGTGAGAACCCCTTGGCTACAAGATGGGCCTTGTGCTTATCTACTGAACCATCTGCTGCATATTTGGTCTTATAGACCCATTTACAATGCACAAGTTTTCTTCCCTTAGGAAGAGATACTAACTCCCACGTGTTATTCTTCATGAGTGAAGAATACTCATCTTGCATGCAACTTCCCACTCAGGTTTCCTCATTACCTCAGAGAATGATATATAGGATCGGTAGAAATGGTTTGGCTCATAAAAGTAGTGCTCAAGTCTCAGACCAAGTGCGACGAGAATCAAAAGGATCACCAACCAAAGAACCAATTAATTGCAAGATGGATTGTGCTCACTTGGAAAAAAAAATTGTAGGAAGAGGATGCGAGAGAATGGGCATCCGATGTGTCTTCATCAAAATCAGGAAGTATACCCTCCTATTAGGAACAGGAGGTGAGGACAATGATGGAGAAGGCTCGGAAGTTGGTTCTAAAGGAATGAGTTCCTCATCAATTCTAACATCTCGTCTAAACAAGACATCATGTGTGACAGGATCAAAGAGGCGGTATGCCTTCACATTCTCGCAATGACCAACAAATATGAGCTCTTGGCTCTTCTTCTCCATAGATTTGTGCTTATCATTTGGAACAAACGCAAATGCCTTACTTTCAAAGACATGAAATCTAGAAACATCAGGTTTCTCACCTGACCAAGCTTCTTCAGGAGTCTTGTCTCGCACTACCTTGTGAGGAATGCGGTTTTGGATGTAATTTGCATAATTTAATACTTCAACCCGAAATTTCGGTGCCAAGTTCTTAGACTATATCGTGCAATTTAGTCTCCTTGAGTGTCCGGTTTTTCCGTTCAACTACTCCATTCTTGTTGAGGGGTATATGGGATTGTGTATTGATGCAGAATGTCATGATCAATACAAAAATCATGAAAAGCATTACTTATGTATTCCCCCATTATTTGTGTGGAGCTTTTTCAGTGAAAGTCCTGATTGCTTCTCTACAAAAGCCTTGAAGGCCTTGAAGTTATCAAATACTTCACTTTTATACTGCAAGAAATACACCCAAGTCCTCCGAGTGAAATCATCAATGAAAGTTAGTACATATTTAGCACCAGAAAATGACCTAGTGGGAAAAGTCATCAAATTAGAATGTACTAACTCAAGTGGAGCCTTAGCTCTCGAAGCTTGTCCCTTTGGAAAGGGATCTTGGTGTTTTTTACCATGCATGCATCCTGGGCAAACACCATCACAACTGGAGACCTTTGGAAGGCCTTTCACCATGTTTTGCAAGCTTAGTTGCTGCAAGTACCTATAATTCCAATGACAAAAATGGCCATGCCATAGTTTGCTCTCGCTATATCAGCAAAAGCAACAAGTGACGACCCTATAGAGGTGTCAAACTTATCAAATACATAAAGACGTGAATGATGGTCCACCACACTTGTAGCAACTACATCCCGAGGATCAAACAATTCTCTAATTACAACACTTTGTGGATTGAACTCCACAAGTTTTCCCAAAACCAGAATTACAAATTTGATAAATAGACAACAAATTAGATGAGATTTCCAGTACCAAGAGTACATCATTGATGCACCCATCCTACATTTGCACTATTCTAAAACCCAAAACATCAACCTTTGAAGAGTTTCCCATGAGTATCTAAGAAGTGTTGCAATCAAAAAGAGAACTCAAAAAACCACATGAGTTAGATGATGAGAAGCACCAAAATCAAAAATCCATTTA
Organism: Taxus wallichiana var. yunnanensis; assembly: GCA_018340775.1. NCBI lineage: Eukaryota > Viridiplantae > Streptophyta > Pinopsida > Cupressales > Taxaceae > Taxus > Taxus wallichiana. The sequence continues at coordinate 394,635,931 of CM031234.1, forward strand.
TCCGAGGAAGAAGAACAAACCCTAACAAAAAGAGATTTTCCTTTCCTTGTATTGGGAATGGGAAGATCAACTTTATGCTCCTTTAGTTTTGCTCCAATGTTGTTATCTACGATTCAAAAATCGCCGATAAATCGCGTTCAGCCTGCAAAACGATTAAACTTACAAAAAATCGCGATTTTCGAAATCCGATAAATCGCGGTCAAAAACCCTCGAAAATCGTTGAAAATCGCGGCTAAAATCGGCGAAAATCGGGGGAAAAAAACGCGGCTAGGGTATAAGACGAAAATAAAGTAAATCGATTTGTTTTTTATGTTGTTTTCTCTTTCCACGGGCTCGTTTTTTATGCTGCGACTTTCTTCGTGTACAGTCGACGCGTGAGGGCACGCAAATACAGCTCGCATTTTTTCCCTGTTCGTGCGCGTTTTTTACCTGTTCGTGGCGATTTAGTTCGTGGGGATTGCATTTTCTTGCCCATTTCCAGTTCGTGGCAGCCTGCAGGTATGAATATACTGTATATTTATTATTAATGTATGTTAATATTAATACTGTTACACTGTATAATATATATTATAAATAGTAAATATTGTAAGTGTAAAACTGTAAGTGTATCTTGTAAATATTTATTATTAATATTTATTATAGTAAATATTTATTATAAATGTATGTTAATATTATAAATAGTAAATATTTAAGTATATTTTATGAATTTAAATGTTTTTAAAAGTAGCGATAAAGTTGCCGATTTTTTGCGATTCCCGATTTTCGATTCAAAATTTGGCCTGCCGATTAATCCCAATTTACGATTTTTTGAACTATGGTTGTTATTCTCTTATAACATTTGTTATCAAGATGATTTGTTTTGCTGTAATATGGACAGGGATCAGAAACCATCTTCTATCTGAAAAACTTTTTTGACTTATCAGAATTGGAAGATTTAGAGATCTCAGTGGTGGCAAGAGAAGGCTTGTTTGGTTCTACTAGAGGAGGCCCTTTGGTTTTGATTTCCATTTCCCTTTAGAGGAATTAGCCACAAGTGCATGGCTTGGGATTTGTAAGGCATCAAGTGATCGCAATTTCGTTTGCTCACGAGTAAGCCTTTCACAAAACAGCTCGAAAGTAGGCATTTTAAAATTTTCATCCAATGCATCCATTGTGGAATAAAATGTGGATGAAAATACACTGTAAGACCCTTTAATTTGGACAGAATCAAAATAATGCAATCCTCATCTTTCTTTTCTCTTCCACCAACTTTTAGTTGTGATCTAATAGATTTGAATTTTAACAGAATTCTTTTATGGACGGAAAATCAAAAGGTGAACAAGCATTTAACTCTGTATCTAACTGAAGCAACCTGAATTCATTCACTTTACAAAGAGACCTTCAAAAGTTTCACATACCTCTTTTAGAGTTTTGGCTTCATCAATGTGGGCTGTAGGCTCTCAAATACATTCAAGCCAATCAAAGCTGAGTGTTCCATCCCGCTTGTATGCATAAACGTACTTGTCCTTCTCTGAGGTGAATGCAGGAACATTTTCCTAAAATACCCTCCATCCGCCTTTTGACTGGAGTGACTAGAGCAATTGTCTCATCTTTGGTTCCCAAGTGCGGTAATTAGGCGAGTCGAGCGATTCGAATAGTCGAGATCCATTGATGATGTGGAAGCAAAGCATAACTAGAACCAGAGCAAGGAAGAGTTTGCAAATTACCAAGAAACCAAAATGCCCCCCACACGGAATATAGCTCCCAAAATCCTATTTTAAAAATACAATATATGTATATATATATTGGGGTTCTTCTTGATTTTCCCGTGGAGGGTTGTTCATGATCTTCATTCTCACCTCTAGCTTCACGATTAATCTTAAGGAGTGGTATGCGATAACCACTCATGTTTTTAGGAGCTGCGTCTTCTTCATTGTTATTTCTTTGACCAGAAGTAGAAGCATGTCCTAGATTTAATATGTCATCAACAGATTGAGGGGGACGTTCCACTTCTTCTCCGTGAACCATGTTTGTAAGGACGGTATGGTCAAAGTCTTGTGGCGATTTAGCCCCTAATTCTACAACTCATGCTAGCACTCGATACCTATTTAGGAAAAGTCACCCCAAGGGAGGTCACTTTGTCTCCCCTATGATCAATCATTGCCAAATTTGGGTTTTCTTCTTCAAATAAGGGTTCCAAATTTGTACCGATGAAAGGATTTGATCATAGCCTTCTATGTCCCATTCTTGTAATAGGAGGTGTAATAGAAAATGTTTCGCTAAGGTTTGACAAATGTGTATAAGGACTACAATGAACCTAGGCAAAAAAAAAACAAGCAGCGTGGCAACTGTAAATGTCACAAAGAATCTCAAAGAATCGAGGTGAAATAATCGAGCAAAGTGTAACAATCGTAAAAGGCACAATGAATTTTCCGAGATGAAAATGTACAATGAAAGGTCACCAAGGAAAATCAAGCAAGTTCTGAACAAGGAATCAATCGTAAAAGAACCTACTCCCTATGTTTGAATTGCCTCAAAGATCGTTTTGTTCAAGATGACAACGCAATTTCAATATTTAAATCGAGTGTTTGTGTGTGTGTGTGTGTGTGTGTGTGTGTATATATATATATATAAATATCTTCAAAAATATCCTTTGAAAAAACAATTGGCAAAAACAATCCCACACCTAAAAGGTGTTTTGTCGCTAATTTTAGTTAGCCTCTACTAACTTTGATGGGACCACCAAATATGGCAAATCCGCTATATTTTCCTTATTTTGTCTTTTTGCAAAAGGACAAATTTGTGTAAAACTTCATTGTAAAGAATTGAACTCTTGACCACCTAGGTTTCACAAAATAAGCTTTCAACTCCCCTATGCATCAATGTAGAAACATAAGATGAAAAACTTGTATATAAAGCTTATAAAATAGGCTATTTTGCATAAAACCATACCTTTTCCCAACACCATGGGATTTATTGAAAGGCATTTTTAAGAATGAAGTGCAGCAAAGGAAATATTGTGAAGGCAGTTTTGAGCAAACAAAGGCGGTTTTGATCCAAACTGCTCATGAATGGCATTTCAAAAGGCCCTGAACTTGTCATAAGGGTGAATGCAAACCAAGAATCACGTCCAAATAATATTCCAATCATGTCATAATGCTCTATTGAACGCAGGATATGTAGAAATTGCAACAAAAACATTGAAAAAAGCTCCAAAAATGTTGGCACTCCATTGTTAGTGCTTGCATTGCATTGGAAATGCAATGGTATGTTACATGTGCATTTGACTGAGTACAAAAATGTGATTAGACTACAAAAATACGTTAGAATACAAGTTTTGATTGCTTCATGATACTGAGAGGACTAGTTAGGGGTACATATATGCTACCAAAGGATTGATATCATCTCTTCCAAGTCACAATGGAGGGCTAATCTGATATGCTTTCTTGACAAGTTTTCTTGACCCCAATAACTAGTCTTCTGCTAATTTTTGAACTTCACCCTTCTCAACTAATTATCTAGTGTATTTCTCAACCCTTTCCAACCAAATAAGATCCTCTCGCATATTAAATTTAAATTCTAAATATAAGATTTTTAACAAAATTTAATAAACTAAAAATTTAAAAGAAATTAGAGAAGCTAAAAATTTGCTCCCTTACCTTCAACAACTCTATCCTCAAAAATGTCCTAACGATGGCTTGGGGTGTGTGATGCTTTGTTACAATTATTTGAATCTCATTTGCCTCTACATAAACTTGTTATATCCATGAGATTTTGCCAACAAACGATTTGGGAGCTCCACATTAGAACCCACGGCATCACACAACTCGAAAGCTAAGGGAGGGAATGAAGCCCATAAATATTGGTGATTAGGTCAGCCACCTACTCAAGCACGGAGCGCAAGCTTATTGTACTTTCAACATATGTTCGTGCATCCCAAAGCAATATCCTCACAACCCTCGACAAGCGCATAAATCAAATAAGTGTCGGCCATTAAAAGCAATTTGGAAGGATAGAGTATTTTGAAAACAAACATCAATGTTACTCCCCTTCATATCACACATCAATAGGCAACACTAGAGCAAGCAATTTGCAATATGTGTAACGAAATGGAAGAAAAGTGCTCTATAATAGCTCAAAAGCTCATAGGAAGATAATTGGTGAGTGAGCAAATGCAGCTCACCACTCTCGTGACCAAGCTCGCACATAATTGGCAAAGCAAAAAGAGGATGAAGAATATGGAGACACAAGTGGCCACGCAGAAACAAGAGCCTCATGACTCTATGTTTTGTTGCGTAAGAATACTCCAAAATGCTTCAACAAGCTAAGGCCCAAGCACAAAAGGTTATTGTACAACTACTTGATTGGAACACACAACTCAAAGCAACATTTAAGGACAATGAGAATACTAAGGCTCCAAAGAAGGGGCACATAACAATTGCCAACAATGTAGACGCGACAAGAGTAAGAAGCGGCATTACAAGAGTCATTGTAGGTCAAAGATAGCGTCATGGATTGTGTAGACACCTAAAATATTCTTACACTTAGTGTTTCCTCCAATTCAACCAATTGACGACACTTCGTTAATTCCCCATTCTTCACTCCATTCTCGGATGCCCATTTACGACACCTTCTGGTCGTATTCCTCCTATAATTAGCTTATTGGGCTAATATCTCTCTTATTAGCTAAACATTCCTCCTTTTGACCATTCAAAACCTCCCTAGTTCTCTCTGAACCACTTCTGCAAGCTTCCTAGGCTATCTATCAGTCACAAATGGTTATCCAAACCCCTCCCAACTCTCAATGAGTCTCTAATCACTTGCTAATCAAGTTTAACTAGCCTAAACCCTAGTTAACTAGCTTAAACCCTAGTTAACTAGCCTAAACCAAGCTTAACTAAGCCTAAAGCATGTTTATCCTAATCTAATCTAAAAGTGTTTTTGAGCTTTAGTCCCACATGCACCCAAATTCTAAACTCTTCCAAACCAAAAACTATAAATACAAGGGTCACCCCTCCCTTTCAATTTTACACCTTGTTTACATAACAAAATCTCTCAAGCACTTTGGAAAGGCATTAGAAATCATTTGTGATAGCTTTAAGCTATAGAACATTTGGATCTTGGCCATACTCCATTGTTAAGATCTCCTCCATCCACCATTAAAATAGTTTCATCTTGCATCCATGATAGGTTAGTAATGGAATATGCTAAACTTGGTCTTGTAGCCATTTAGTAAGATTCATTCACCTTCATGGAGTAAACAACAAAACTAATTGCTAGGATCTTCTAGGTTCATTTAAATTAGCATTCAAAGAGTAGAGGGTAATATACATGTTAGTTTTTGATGTTTTTGTCAAAGTTATAATGTTTTCATGTTAGTTTCCCTTGTTTATCTCTTATCTCATGGTGCATAGTTGAGTTAGTTAAGCTTTGAGGTTTTCTAATCTCATTTCCATAGCTTTTCAACTTTTCCATTGCATACTGATTGAATGCGCAACTAGAGTTGAATATGTCATGAAGTACCTTCACCGGTATCCAAGCACAACAGATGGGGGAGCATCTCAAGCTCTAACACGAAAATTATCAATATCATCACCTTGTATAAGCCAATGATAGACGCAGCCAAGAGTGATGAGCTCTTTGAAGTAATGCAAACACTAGCATCATTACAATTGAAAACTTCTCATCTCTATAGAAAAGTGGAAAAACCTTATAGAGAACCTAATATTCTTCCAGAATATATTGCTCTACAACTAAAGGCGAGGGTTGAAATAAGAAAATAATGAAAAAGCTATTGAAGAGGCGAGATCTAGACGGTATTAAATAAAAAATCAAACAATGTATCAACGGAATTGAGAAAGCCCGCAAAGAATCGGCCATACTGAGGTAGAGTTCCCCTACTGGACCCTTAGAGCTAAAATTGATTATTGTTATTATGCGGTTCAAACCGTTTGTGGAGTATGCTTTAAAAGGGTCAATGAAGCCATAATGAAGCTGGACCACATACAAGGAAGACTTGGAGAACTTCATGCCGAATTGCTTGTGTAAGAGCTACTATATAGTATATCTCTCCCAAGAACCTACTACGTGGATTGTCCATGCAATGCAGATCCAATGACCAACCCTAATTGCACAACCACAAATAGTAGCTAAGCAAACATAAGGACGCCATGCTACCACATCAACCTTCGCCATCCTCGAGCAAATAAAGGGTATTACAATTTCGGAAAATTGTGTGGCTTAAAGCATTGAACATAATGAGTACTTGTGCGCAGGACCACAGGCTTGAAAAACTCGAAGGGCAGCATGAGAGGACTGCTACTTGATTGAAAACCCGAACGATGGCTAAGTAGTGCACAAGGGATGAAAACCAATAAACAACATTCCCCTTGAGCAACTACGAATAGTACGCGAGAAGAAGAAGAGCAGGAAAATACAACGAAAAGGTCAACATCAAAGAAATACAACATCGACAGTTTAACAACATCTTTGTCTCGGGACAAGATAGCTATTTGAATCCAAGAAAGTGTTGAAAGGTCATTTTGGACCAAGGCCAACTATACATAATATTTTCTTAAAATATAAAGCTTGAGTCATGTAATAATTTGTAGGATTTTGTAGGAGAAAAAAAAAAAAAAGAATGTAAGAAAGAAGATTGTAAGAGACCATGTGTAGAAAGTTTTTTCCACTATAATAAATTAACTACATGTATTTTCTAGTTTCGTAATGGAAGTCTTCTTTCCCTAGCCTTTTAATACATTGCAGTTTGATTTATGTCTATAGATCCTATAAACACTATCGATTAAGATCGCATGCATAGTTTTCAGTTTGTTCTTATGCTTTATTAGTGTGGATAACATTTATCCCTGTTGGAAACCTTCGCGCAATTGTATCAATATCTAGACTACGGTTGTAACATGTCTGACGAAGACTTCCGAGGACTATTACCAACACTTTCCTCACAAACATTTGTTACAACAATGTTAACAAACTACAAATAGTTTGCTACTTAAGTTATTTGCAAACCTTGTCACACCTGCTCGCACAAGTTATTTTCCCTTACTATGATCTCTCATCAAGTTGGAAACCCGAGCATGATTGTATATGTACTTTGTGAAGTTTCTAGCATCTTTTACAAGCTGGTATCACCCAATCAATTTTGCCTAGATCCTCCGAATGAAGGTCAAGGAAATGGGTTGCATAAGGGGTCCAAAAGAGTGATGGAATCCCCTCCGTATGAGTCTCATAGTTGCCACATATGTTATTGTGATGTTAGTAACAACTTGCACAACATTCTCAATACTCGATCTTTAAAACAAACTCCCCAAAGCATTTGGCTCAAATTTTTTGCATTCTTTACTTTGTTGGAGGTGTTAATTGACTTCAACAAAACCATCTCACCATTTGAAGCTGCTAAAAAATTGATGAGAGTGTAATTCCTTCCATCCACCCATCTGAAAGAATGGTGCATCCGAATTTTTATCACTGCTTATTTTGTTCTTCCAAAATTGATTTTGCATCTGCAACAATATTTTGGAGTAACCTCCCACTTAAGTCTTTTGGAGAGGACTCATTGCACCCTTTCCCTACAACTATCAATTACATCATTAAAATACTCCCAAAACGGGGCTTTTGCCATGTTGAAAGGAAGTTTGTAATACCAAGCATTCACACACGCCTTATCTGCTTCCTATTGCACCACCTTGTTTCTAGGTACAAAAAATCCATGTGACTAGGTTTAACTCGAATTAGATGAGGTGGATTTGCCTCGTAAAAGTGGACCACGTCTAGAGCCCACAATCTTGACCATATCTAACTTCATTTATGTTGCGAGTCAAGATTAAAGGTTGTTGTTATGGCTGTTTGTACCCTTGCCCCCTCTAGTTTCCTCTCATTCAACACTACGGTGTTGCCCGCATCTCTCGTTTTGCCTCTTTCGTGGCATTGGGACGCGATACGATATCACGATGAACGATTGCATGCAATATGGTACTTGAAGTGATCGATGCCTCCAGAAACATTCTTTGAGCAGAATGTGCAAATCACACTCCCGTGGGATAGTCCACATTAGATATACTACCAAGCGGTGTCATAGCTTCCAACTGAACAGCTTCCACATGCAGTGTTGAGCCTAATGTGGAGCTAGATGCCATTGTATGCTAACCTGCTGCGTGTTCAAATACAAAAAAAAAACATTAAAAAACCTAAATTTGTGGCATAAACCCTATGGATAGGGAAAAAACAGCAATTTCATTCATTAATAATGAAAAATTGGCGTAAATCACCAATAAAAATTATGGGAATTGAATGGAATGCATGTAAAATTGTAAATCATGTTTAGAAACTTAATATTAACATTTTAGAAAGAATTTAATGCTTGAAAAAAAAACTAACCTGGAAACCGAAATCCCTCAAATCTGCTCTACAATCCAATCTAAACGCCCACCAATTCATTCAAAGGATGTTCAAATGTTGTATCATGAAAATGTGTACGCATGTGGGCTTAAAATAAAGCAAAAGTGGTGCTTTTTCAGCGTAAAAACAGTGTTTTTCCACATTTCTGCGTAGAGTCAATGTTCTGCGAGTCATAGGCTCGGACTCACCCAGTATTCATGAGTACTTACCGAAAGTTCTGCAAACAGACTCGCCAATAATCGCCTAGACCAAGTCATGAGTTTGTGTCGAAAAAACTAGTCCATAAAAAACATATGGCAAGTACTCGATGGGTATGCTAAGTTGCTAATTATGCTTGAAACAGTTCTCAAGATGCAACTTCCAACACTTTACTCAGTATGCCCATCTCTAACACAATGACTACAATGGCTCTTTGGATCCTTACAACACGTAAAGCAGTGGCATTTCTCTTATCTTTCCACTTACCCTTTTCATAGGCTTTGAAAGGTTGATTTTGCTTTTTTTAGATGGATTTGTGCACTGATTATCATTCGAGTGTTCTCCCTCTCCTTGATTCTGTTCTTTCTCATAGTATGTCTGCACACATGCCTACCACACAGCAATTTGAATGCACCACCCTCTTGAGAAACAACTTTGAATTTCAGCAACATAGCGTCCAAACTCTATTTTTTATAGTGCACGCCATTTATTTTCTTATCATCCTAAAGTGTCCCACAGTTCCATGCTTTCGCTCACTCAGCAATTTGAATGCACTACTATCTTGAGGATCAACATTGAATTTCGGCAACATAGGGTCCGAACTGTAGGAAAGGTCCTTCTTTATGACCCCCTTAAACAGTTAATTGTAGATGCCATCATAGAACATGCTGAACATAGGAAGGGGACAGAGAACAAGGCAGGCTATGGGTGGTACGGGCACAACTTAGGGGCAGGCAACAAACCGTCAAGGCCCATTTTTCAATCCTAAGGCCATTAACCCAGGACCAAACACTTGAGGAAATCAGAAACATTTGTAGGGACAAGCAGCTGAAGTTTTTCAGCTAACAAACAGAAACGAAGATCCAAATTGATCAGGCCATCACATGCCAGGAGTCTGTATCTTCAAGAAAACATATTCTGACCCAGATTTGTCACTTTCAAGTATGTCCTTGTCCTTGCCGACTTTCTTTAGAATGATACCCTATCTTTTCTGAGTAAAGGCCCCATGATAGAACCCCTTAAAATATTTGGAAAAAAAAAAGCAATTTTCCCTGTGGTGAAAAATGAAACATGGTAAGCTTTTTCTAACTAAAATTTTGAATGGTTATGTTACCTTATCCACCCACCATCTTGCAGTTGGAAAATGACATCTACCATGCTCAATATTGGTACACTCAGATTTGGCGGCATCCACTGCAAAAGGAAAACTTGCAAAATCATGTTACTTGAAGCTATAAATGTAGAATGTAACAGTGTAAATATTTCTAATAAGACCAATACACCAGAGTTGGAAGTATGAAAGTGTCCAGTGCCACATGCTAAAGGTAATTTTTTTATGCCATTTCAATCATGATACATCACAGAAGAGAAAACAAACCATTTAACCATATTCCTGATTCTCAAACTGTTGTCCCAAAAATGAAGTGCAGCATATATGTCAACTACTTATAGGAGATAATTCAGTCGCTCTTAGCAAATTTACAAGTTAAATCTTCACAAAGCACTTAAAAGTCAAATAAGGATTGCCCTCATTGATCATTTTATAATCCACAAAATTTCCATGAGACATCTTTCCTAGGTTAACCCAGACCGGTGTAAATTAGTCAATACAATCGTGAAGGAGAATTTGCATTTGAGAAGCAGTTGAATAGTTTTAAATTGAGTAGCCCAAAAGGAGCATTAAATCATTTTCTTTACTTGTATTATCATTTTCTTCATAATTAAAAAGCTGTGACATATTAAGAAAATGAAGAAGCTGCAATACTAATGAGAATGGAGGGACCTAATCTCAGAGGTCTAAATCTAGATCGACCAATGCAAATAAACAAAGGCATTACAATAGATGCTTGACCATGTTCCAGCACCAAAACATAAGAAGCTAAACATATATGACGTAACCCAAGATCCCAAAAATACAACAAAGAAGAAAAAACAGAAATCTTGGTTTCAAGGACATATCTGCCCATTGGTTGGCTTGCTTCATTTCAGCTAGGATGTCAGCTGTATCATCCAGGTACAGACAGATCTTCACATCATACATGTGATTGACCACACTTACTGGTCCCACCACAACTTTATTCAGAATCCTTCCCATGGAGCTTACAGCATCTTCCACCATAGTGATACAAGCCCTAGCAGGCATAAACAGAGGCAAAAGACAGGTTAGAGGAAATGACTACAATAAATTCGGATGCTGCTGGGGTTGATTGAGTGATATCCAGATATGAATGTTTGATTAACATATTTAGTGCAGCACTGTGTGACACTAGATCTATTTGTTCCACCGACATTGTGTAAAGTTGTAAACAGTTCATAAACCCAATAGAGTGAGGCTGGTTACTTATTCAGAGAGGAATTGAAAGCATTATTCAATGGTAGGAGATGCATAGTCCTCCTAAACAGCAATTGCATATTCAAGATTCCCATATTGTGGCTATGGCTCATCCGTCAGTTCCGCAGTAGAGCAGGCAGGTTACGCTGTCAAGGTCTTCCTCCTTTTTTGGGGAGTTCCTTGGGGAGTCAGTCAAGATTCTCCATTACACATGGAGGTCGATATGACACTTGACCGTATAATGCTTGATTCATTGCTTGGCTTCCTAAGGGGAAGAAGATGACTCAAAGGAAGCACTCAAATTTATCATAAACGCTCTATTTTGAGAACATGTTTCATGTCAAGTATGACCAGATGATGTTGCGTAACATTATTACTCCTCCTCCTGTGTATTGTAGCTTCCCCCATATGGCTGAGGCAGTAGGGGAGTGTTAATCCAACTTTGGATACATATATGATAGTCGCGCATGAAATTCTTAACACATTCTGCCTCCTCAGAGAAGGAGATGTAACACAGCCAAGGGTCTGCACGCAGCATCTATGTTCTCAGGAACAGAGAGAAAAGGTTGTTTATGTGGGACTCTGTTTGAGAGGTAACAAATGCCATTCTCAATCTCACTCAGATAAGTTTGAACTGTACTCTGAGTCTCCTCCCTTTCTCTTGACAATCTGAGGTGGTAGAATTGTCCCAGATCCTGTATAGCACTTTACCTCAACGTTCCTCTATTCCATAAACTCTTTTTCATCATACCATCCTTCCAAACCCAAACGAGAGGAGTTCCTTGTGATAGATTTGACAGAAGCCGATGGCCTTGCAAAGAGAGATAATGGAATGTTTGGAACTGTGGAATCTAAAAGGAGCTCTGGAAATTTGAAAAGAGTTGATCTGGGGTTTCAGAAATAGAACAATATAACCCTAATAGTTTGCATGTGTGTAGTCTTCAGAACAGTGGTATCAGAGCATGTTGATGCTAAGCCTGCTAGGAGGATGAAGGAATTTTTGAATTATTTAATATACTTGGAACTTGCTACGAATATGCATGAAATATGATTTTCGTTTTGATTTAATTACTATTGTATAATTTTTTTACAACACTCGTTATTTGTCTTCAAAAGTTTTTTAATATATTGTCTAAGGAGAGTTCAATACAAATTTGTACGCTTAAAAAAAAATTGGGTGTAGGTTTCCTGAGTGTTTCAGAGTGTTGAACAAGTTTTGAAAAGCAAAAAAGCTGAAGAGTTTGCCTGAACAATTTTGGAAAGCTACCTGAAGCAAAAATCTCTTTAAATCTGCCTGAACAAGTAGTAATAGCGTTGAACAAGGAGCAAAAAGTATTGAAGGCTGCCTAAACTGTTGAATGGTGTATGTTAGACTGGAAAATGTCATTTAATGTTGTACAAATTGGTGGAAAAACAAAATTCTTCTGCCATAGCATTGAAAAAAGCCTGAAAAGCATTGAGAAGTGCCAGAAACTGTTGCAAAATGGCATGAGAAGGTTGAAACAATGATAAAACCCTCCAATAGCATTAAAATGGCTGAACACTGCATTTAAAACCCTGCAATGACGTTAAAATGGTTGCAAGTGGCCTTAAAAGCTCAAGCGGAAGGCATCTGTACAGTCTATGTGCTGATGAACAATGTTTTAAAAATCGGAACCGGACTCGGAACCGGTCGAGGGTTGGACCGGACCGGAACCGGAACCGGACCGGTTCAAACTCTATGAACCGGTTTACTAAAAAACACATAAAAATTACATTTTTAAAGAAAGAAATATATTTGAAAAATTAGAAACCATGATGCCAACAATTACACACAAAATACGCAAAGTTTGCTCATGTATATAGTGATAGTTGGAATACTCGCACTCGGCAAATACTCGGCAGACCCCAAAAAAACAAAACTCGGCAATATTCGGCCAATACTCGGGAATACTCGGCAACTTAAAAAATACTCAAATTTCTTTAAAAAAACATAAATTTGCAGCCAAAACCATGTATTTGCAGCGTTTTCTTTCATTGCTATTAATGCTTTCTTTTTGTTGGGACCTTTACGATAGCCTTCAGTCTTGTGTCTGAGGATGCGCAAATTGGAGTTTAAACACAAAAAAGACTCTTAAAATAGCAAAAAAAAAACCTATGCATCTGTTGATAACTTGATATGTGAAGTCAACATTTGAATAAGCAGGTCGCGACCAAGTTGGTAGGTGGGACGATTAGTCCGAGCACGGGAGAATACTCGCCGAGTTTTGGAAAGCTATCCAGTATTTTTAATTACTAATCTGTCTACAAGCAATCAAAGCTCATGATTCTTTCAGAAGATTGCAAGAAGTTGCTTGGTCCAAAAAGGTGCAAAAATAGATTTTATGAAAATAAGAAAAATATTGCCATCAATGCGTAGAGCTCGAGAAAATATGCACTTTTAGAGAAAACGACACCTGAAACGGAGCCACAGAATGAAAGTTATGGCACATGCAAGTTTTTGTTGCTACATCTTCCCGGACCCTTTCCAAAAATGGCAAATTTTATTCTATGCTTGTGTTTTTTCACCAAAAATCCAAAAAAGGAAAGAAATGCCAAAAAAGGAAAGAAATGCTGACTCGGCCGGTTCAGGATGAAACCGGACCGGTTTGACCGGTTTTAGCCCAAACCGGCCGGTTCTGTACGGAACCGGCCGGTTTGGGCTAAAACCGGTCAACCGGTCCGGTTTACTAAACGGTTCGTGCTTTAAAATGTTAAACCGGTCAAACCGGCCGGTTCCGGTTCCGGTTTGACCGGTTTTTAAAACACTGCTGATGAATGGTGTGAGAAAAGGAGGGCAAAATAATACATTTTGCTGTTTTATGTTGGCTGCCAATGCTTGTGTGGGTCCCAGTCAATAAATATTTCCTACTGTGCACAAAACAAATTGCCAAGTAAAAACAATTCTGACTGCACGCATAATTTTCCACCGTATATTGCCGTGTGATATTATTATTTAATCTTTGAAGGATAAACAAATGTTTTGTTGAATAAATATTGTTGGCAATTCGCTTCAAATAGAATTATAGCTGACATAATCAGACCTTGATGTGAAGTTCTTGAAAACTCAGAGGTCTAAGGTTCAACTCTCAATTATTTATTTTGTATAAAGTGCAAACAAGAACATGCAAATGTAAGTTATCAATCAGTTTTAGCATTTATATGTAAAGGTTTGTATAGAAAAAGTGATAGTAGTCAAATCCTAAATCATTGAGTATGTAAGAGGTCATGAGATCCATTCTCACTAAGTGCAGACACAAGTTTTTAAAACCCCGTCATTTTTAATGCATGTACCTATGGCTATGTTATTCTCGTCATTTTTCCTTTTGAATGAACAAAGGCATGCGACCATATTTTTGGTAGGTTTTTGCTCATTCCGAGTCCATCAAAAAGTTATCTATCTTTTTTTGGAAGTCTCCTCTTATGATTTTGAAGAGAAAATGTGTTATAAAAACGGAGAAACAAGGAGTTTAAAATGTATAATGAGTGTAGTTTCCTTCCCTAGTAAGGCTCTGAGTTTGAAAATGGGCAGTTTCTATGTCAGCACCATGAATGTATCACGGTACTTTCCTGCCGCAGGTATCATTGGAGACCTGGCTGACAGAGCCTTACAAAGACCCATGTTAAGTGAGCTGTAAGCTCAATGATAGGATGATGGATAAGTTGTAATTTTGCTTTTGGTTTTGTTCCAAGATGATAGTGTTTTTGATTTCTTGATATTATTGATGAGGAGTGGACCGGTTATCTGGTCTCTTGTGCCGCATAGACTACCATCTCTCGTCTAATAGGGAAGAAGGTGTTGAAATCAATCTTCAGGACTCGGAATACATCATGGATTAGGACTAATCAAGCACTTCGGTGCATGTTTGACAGTGGCGTATGTTGCAAGCAGTGAGAAGTATTATGTGGATGCTTCATACTTCATGTACAGGTTCAATAGAAGTATTGTTGATCAATGTAGATGAGTATTCCCAAGGCGATGATCATACTCCGGTACAGGTATGGATGATCAGAGGGATGGGTATTCCCAAGATGATGCTCATCAACGTTTCAGGTAGTGTCAGAAGTTTATAGGGATTGCATTAGGTGCAAGGCACAGGAGGTTGGGCTGTGAGGGAAGCAGTAGACATGGCGACACAAGTTGATCAATGCAAGAGGTACAAGAGCCAATTGACAGGTTGCAGCAAGTATTGTTAAGTAGCTTCAAGTCGTGTTTCTCTAAATCATCTTAGGTGGGTTTGTTAAATGCTGTTAGTTTGTTTGAGCCTAGTGGCACAACGCTTACATTGCTCTCCCACAACCTCGTTTTAACAGTTTAGGCCGATCCCATTCCGCTCGCCACTACTACAGGTAGTTAGTTTTGAGCCCACATCTCATGTGTGAGACAGCCCCTTTTAGTTTAGATTCACTTTATATTTTTGCATTTAGGTGTTAATAATATGCCATTCATTAACTTATCTCAAACAAGTTATGTGGACAGTTGTAGGGTAGGTAGTTCAGCCCCGTGCAAAATAATGGGTTAAGTTTGTTCATTTAACTTGCATTTAGCAAGTTATGATTTCAACAATGTAACCTGGGCATTTCTATTATGTAAGTTATGTATCCATTGAATAAATCGTGTAGTTCTTTGTCTATCTACTTGTGTGCATTCTTCAAAACTTGAAAAATGTTTCACGACTCTTGACGTAGTTGTGGGTCTTGTTCTCCCTCTTTTGATAATATAATATTTACTTTTTATCAAAGAAGAAACATTTACTAGACCTTGTCTAATGGACCTAAAATAGCCAGCTTTCTCACCCTCTTCCTGACATTATGTTTCTCATTATTATTACTAAAATAAAAGGTCCAAGGCTTTCACCCAACTTCTTTACGTTGTAGCACATGTTTCCTTTGTGCATACCATCCACTATCCTAAGTCCAACCATCATGTTGATTCTTGCCCCATGAACAGAAGGTACAATGATGAGGAATGCAAGGCTATGTACAAACAAATTGGATATACACTAAACTATCACACATGTTCCATACGTTATCTGCAAGGGTTATCGTTTCCTTCTTAGAAGTGACTTTCACGAATCCAAGAGACGGCACTTTTGGCAGCCCTCCATAGTTTACCCCAAGAAATCAATGGACATCATGTCCTTGAGATCAAGAGGTAAAAAAGTAGCTTAGTGTCTCTCATTTAGCATTTAAGGACTTTGTGTCTTGACGAAGTACTTTGAGTCTAGTCTCTCTCATTTTACATCAAAGGATTACCAAAAGGCTAGTCCAAAGGTGTGGCCACTTGCTCCAGAACCAAATGATAATGCTCGATGGATTTATTGGTGGGAGGCTGTGCATCTCATCTAACTGGTTATTTACTTTGGTCGGGAGAAAATAATAACCAGCTTGGCTTGAAAAGAACTGTGTCAATTGTGAGTGTGTTTATATTTCTTTATAGGAGGATGTCTCTGCAAAGAATGAAGATCAATCCCACAATAAAATTCTGGGGGTGTGTTGGAAGACAAAATTAATTAACATTCCAAGTATATGGTCATGTTTTTATTTTAGTTCATTCTGTCTTATGTACATAATTGAGACAAAGGTAGAATGAAATGACATAGATTTTCATGTCATGGAGGACAAGATTTAGTGGTATACGTGTAAGTCCCATTAATAACAGAGGCGAATTGAAAGGGTTGTCTAGCATCAATTGAGAAATGTAGTTTGTGAAATGTAAATTGACATGCATGAAAATGAAAGTTGGGACATGGAGAGTCATAAGTTGATATATAACATTCATTGGGCTGGTTCATTTTCAATTTAGAGGGAAAATTACTTTGAGTTGGAATAATTTTCTTTAGAAAGATTGCTTTATAGTCTGCATTTTTATGTGACATCCCTTAAACGAAAAATCATTGCATTTTTTTAACACTGTACATGTGTTTTGTTTTTCCCCACATTTTCTAATTGCTTGGAGTCAGTTCATACATATCTGCATTTTGCTTGTTTTTAGAGCTTAAGTGTGCCATCCTTTGCTGAGGGCTGTAAAAGAGGAGTGAGGTGTTGTATCTCTTGCCTCAAAGGTGATTTTTATCTGAGAACTGCATTATTCTTTGGCTGGGTGCAACTTTATTTTGGCTGGACCCTGAATGTGGTTGGACATCTTGCATTTTAAGATTGGGTGCTTTAATTCTGATGTGGTGGCAGTTGTCTGAAGAGTGCGGCCCCTGGAAGAGAGTCTCCACAAAGCATGTGAACTGCTGAAGTGTCAGTCTCCTTGTTTAGTGGTGCTGCTGGTTTCGGGGATGCATCTGGAAAGAGAAAACAGTAGAGAAAGGGAGCTCCCTCAAGGAGAGGAGAAAATATGTATGCAGATCTGGGTGTTTCATCCATTGGCAAGCAAAAGCTTTCATTGTTTTAAGCGAAAGTTTTCAACTTTATTAAAATCTAGGGCAATGCAATGTTAAATAATATTTTAATGTTTTAAAAGTTTATTAAATTAAACTTTATAAAAAATTAAAATATTTGCCTTAACTACCTGGAGAACAGTTAATTATGTATCTTGTGAACAGGAAGGAATCTAGCCTTGAAAATTTGCAAAGTAGTCCGGTTAAGGAAACAAAATTAATGGTGGAAAATAATTTGTCAAAAATCTTGTAGCTTTTCTGAACAATTGTTTCTGTGATCTAAATAGTCTTTTTGCAAGGAATGACGGAGATCCAACATTTGTTATTCCCTGACACACAACAATTGACTGGTAAAAACTAAAACTTGTGGAGTCATAAAAAAACCTAGCAGTATGTGAGTATAGAAATTTGGATCAAATAGTAATAGACAGAACAACAAGCTGGAAATAATGATGACGACTATGATAAGAGATATAGGAAGCATAAATGTTGTAAAACTATCTGCTGTTGATACTCTAGTCCATCAGGTTAGAAATGAAACTGTAGCTTCTGTTTTGTGGAAAATTTTAATCAAGCATCTGAAGCTTGAAGGAAGTTATA
This sequence comes from Taxus wallichiana var. yunnanensis, assembly GCA_018340775.1. Taxonomy (NCBI): domain Eukaryota; kingdom Viridiplantae; phylum Streptophyta; class Pinopsida; order Cupressales; family Taxaceae; genus Taxus; species Taxus wallichiana. Next base: position 394,653,862 of record CM031234.1, read on the forward strand.
ATTGAAGAATTTATTATTATCCGCTGAGCTGCAGGAAGGAGGGTCTTTTCCAAAGTACCTCATACATCTGAAGGATCTCTGTGACCAGCTGGCTGCCATTGAAAAGACAGTGGATGATAAGGATAGGGTGGCTTGGTATTGCACAGTTTACCTCCGTCCTTTGACTCATTTGTTCAGTCATTGCACCTGATTGCAGAGACACAAATTTGACTTTGAGAAGTTGTCCATGCTTCTCATGCAGAATGAGTGGAGGAAAGATCAAACAAAAGCCTCAACCCCAATTGTTACAAAGAGTGTATTCCGTGCACAGATCAAGGGTAAGGAAAACAGTTTAATGCAAGCAATTTACCTGAAGAAACCTCCAAAAGCAGTATCAGTTCAAAGAAATCAAAATGTTAGAGCTTTTACGGAAAGGAACCTAGCCATTTCAAGAAGGATTGCCAAAAGCGACAACAAGATATAGCAAGTGCACAAAAGAAATCACAGTATGCCAACATTGTCGAAGGAGATGGAAGGGATACACCAAGTGACTTAGCCTTTGTAGCATCTTAGGACCAGTCCACTGAGTCTCAAATGAGGTACTTTGCCTCAGGAACATCATGACACTACGTGTGTCATAAAGATTAGTAAGTGAATTTCATTAAAGACAATAATAGAAAATATTTGTTTCCTTTTCTTACAGGATGTAGGGATGCCCAAGTTACATTAAACAAAGTTTTTAGATATACATTTGCGAATGTTAGATATGTACCTAATATGAACAAGAACCTACTATCTATTAGTGAGATCACCAAAAACTCGAGTCTTGTTGTAAAGTTTCAAGGAAACAAATGTATGGTAACTACTATCAATGATAAGAAACTAACTAATGTTTGTATTACAGAAAGGGGTTTATATTAAAATATAAGGCTTATTTATTAGTCTTAGTTTAATATTAGGTAAATATTAACTAATAAATGGTTGAACTACTTCAACCACTTTGAAGCATCCTTCACATAATAAAATGATGTACACACAATGATAATGAGTGCATTCCGGTTTCTCTTCATCTATTCTTTGTACATTCTAATCTTTTTTATTCATTATCTCTCCACATATACTAACATTGCTATCAGAACGCAGCAAGAAAGGAGAAAGGGAAGGGAAGGAAAAATCCTTTGAAATGACATCAAAGAACACACAAAACAGTCTCACGAATACTAAGATTGTTGTTGCGAATCTCAGTTAGCAGTCGTGAATCCTACACTAGGGCATGAATTTCAGTAGAACACACAGACACAGGAGTACCCAATGCAAATATCTCTGGTCAATTTAATATTTGGGTTGGTTTAGAGAAAAAATCAAGGGCCTAGAAGTACATTTCTAGAGGTCGTCACATCCAGTCGCGAAACAGTTAAAGTCGCAGTAGCAAATCTAAATCAAATATGAGTATACGTTGGTCACTCAAAAATCTGTGTATACATTGTTGCTGAAAAAATCTCGAAAAAGGGCATCAAGGGTTTCAGATGAAGCTCGAAAAAAAATCATACACGTTTGCCATTCATTCATGTTTTTTCTCAGTCAGGAACAGAATTTTGGACGAGTTTCCAGTAAACAAATGGTTTATTCGACATATTGCAGGGTTTTATGAACTTTTTTGAGGAATTTCGGGTGGACGCAAGGGCCTGACCAGTGGTTGTGCGGGCTGGAAAGACTGAAACGTTACGAGAGCGTAACCAGCAACTAGTCGCAACTTTCCTAAGGCACGTTTTCAGTTGCATTCTTCAAATATTAAGGGCACGTGAATATTTTTTTTGTATTACAGTAAAATAGCTCTATGTGAAAAAAGGAAATCATTTAAGGGCATTTCATTTGGCTCTGACTTGACTGTGAATCTTGAATTTTGTGACAAGCCAAAGTTATTGAAAGAAATATTTTTCAAGAGAAGGATAAGTTCGTGAGGAAAAGGATGAAGGGAAAATTCCAAGACAACCAAATGAAGCCATTGTTGAAAATTCACCGGATGCTAAAACTGATGAACTCACTAAAAGAGAATGCATATTTTAAAGACTCCCAACACTTTGAAAGCATGAAGGAATCCAGTGTAGGTAAAACTTGGCATGGATGGTTGTCTAGATAGTTCGAGAGTCTATGAATCTCGAGAATTTACCCTTACGAGGGTCATGAGACAACTTGATGGAGCATTGTGAGAGTAGCTTAGTATGGATGGTTGTCCAATAATTCTGGAGATTTTGTAATTCGTGAGTTCAGGGAGATGGAATCCAGAAACTTGGGAATTCAGCTTGGGAACTACACCTTTACAAGGGTCAGGGAGGCAACTTGATGGAGTTCTATCTGGTCAAAACATTGTTCTCAAAACAGAAAGCTTCTGAAGAATGCATGGTCTTGTTTAGTTCTGTTATTTTAATCTTATGTCAGTATGTTCTATAGTGTGAGCCTTAAGAGGGGGTATTGAAATATAAGGCATTGAAAATTAGAATGGTCGCAATTGTTTTGTTAACTTGTCCCACTCTTACAATTAATATAAGGATTATTTATTAGTCTTCATTTAATATTAGTTAAATATTAACTAATAAACAACTAAAACTACTTCAACCACTTTGTAAGCATCCTTCACATAATATAATTATAGGCACACAATGATAATGTGTGCATTCCGATTTTTTTCTTCATCGGTTCTTTTGTACATTATAATCTTTCTTTATTCTCTATCTACGCATAGTTTGATAGTTTACAAAAACTAATAGATCCTAAAACAGCGAGTTAAGAACATGCATTAGCATCAGTTGAAAACTCTAGTGTTCTTTGGCATATAAGATAGGGTCACCTCAATTTTCAATATCTAAATATGTTAAGCAAGACTAACATGGTGAATGGACTTCCATTCATTCAAGAAAGTCAAAATGATTGTCAGGTGTCGGTGTTGGCATGTGAAGTCGTCATTAATTGAGCAGGTAGCGATCAAGTTTGGTAGGTTGGTAGGTTGACTAGAGTGTTTCGTACAACACATTTTGGAGGAGTCCGTACAATACGGCACGCAGTTTGTACTACACGCGGGTTTGTACTACAAGTTCTTTCTATAAAAGGAACCCTTGGATTGCAAAGTTGTACGATTGTACAGATTGTAATCATTTGAGCTGGTGCGTGGTGACTACCATTGATGTAATAAGCGGATTTATTCCTAAGTATTAAAATACTAAGAGACCTTTGCCCATGGTTTTTTACCTAGTACATTACCGGGTTTTCCACGTAATATTTGTGTGTGTTTTGGATCTGTTTATTTCTTATTGCTTTCACTGTGATTGTTTCTCTCTACACTGCTTATTTTTCTAACAATTGGTATCAAAGCAAGGTTAGTGCAGAAGGGATTTGTTCTTGTGAGAAGTGAAGGATGACAGAGGCACTGATTACCAGATACGAGGTCCAGAAATTTGATGGTTCTAATTTCGCTTTGTGGAAGCTAAAGGTTCAAGCTTTGTTGGTGAAGGATGGATGTGCCCTAGCTCTAAAGGGGTAGCATCAAAACCTTCAGCCATGAGTCAAGCGGATTGGGACGAGAGGATGCCCTAGCCAAGGCCACAATTCAATTATCATTGGCAGATTCAGTTTTGTTTAATGTTTCAGAGGAGACAATGGCACAAGGCTTGTGGAATAAGCTTGAAAAGTTGTACGAGACCAAGTCTTTGGCAAACAAGATTCTCTTACGACGGCAGCTATATAATTTGAGGATGCAGGACAATTCATCAGTCATGAATCATCTCAATGATTTCAACACACTGATTAGCAAGTTGGCTTCAATGGAGGTGAAAATCGATGAAGAAGACAAGGCGGCCATTCTACTATGCTCTCTCCCTGAATCTTGGGATCAGCTAGTCATGATGCTTAGTAACTCAACACCGCAGGGGAAATTAGTTTTTGAAGATGTGGTGGCCGCAGCAATTTTAAAAGAATCAAGGTGGAAGACATCTCAAGGGACTTCTTCCAATGAAGCCCTAATAGCAAGGGGCAGATCTGCAAAAAAAGAGAAAGTTGAGCGTGGACGGTCTAGGTCAAAATCCAAGGGGCGGAAAAGAGTTAAGTGTTAGAACTGTGGAAAAATTGGACATGTCAAAAAGGATTGTCGATTGAAGGCAAACAAGGAGATTTCAGCACGCAGCCATCCGAGGCAAATACAACAAAAGTTGAAGCACCGTTGGAAGATGGAGAGGTATTGTCTACTAATATGAGAGGTCATTTACATGATATTTGGCTTATTGATTCAAGAGCCTCTTTTCACATGACTCCTCACAAGGACTGGTTTTCTTCTTATCGGTCATGTGATGGAGGTGTGGTATATATGGGAAATGATAATCCGTGCAAGGCTATTGGAGAAGGAGAGGTCAAAATCAGAATGTTTGATGGGGCAATAAGGATTGTTCAACATGTAAGACATGTACCAGGCTTGAAGAAAAACCTTTTGTGTCGCTTGGAGTATTTGATAAACAAGGTTACCGGTTCAGTGGAGAGAATGGTTGTCTCAAGGTAACAAAGGGAGTGTTAGTAGTGTTAAAAGGAGAAAAGGTGGGCAATCTCTACAGATTGGTCAGAGAAACTTGTATTGGAGAGGCTGCAATGGCGTCGGATGCGGAAATGGGGTCAATGACAACTTGGCATCAATGGCTAGGCCATATGAGCGAGTGGTCTCAAGGTACTACTAGATAGAAACCTTCTCCCAAGTGCAAAATCTTTAGATCTGAATTTTTGTGAGCATTGTCTGTATGGTAATCAACATAGGCTGCATTTTTCAAAAAGCACTACCAGAAGTAAAGAACTCCTTGATTTAATTCATTCAAATACTTGGCAAGCACCTGTTGCATCTATTGGGGGTTCGTCATATTTTGTTTCATTTATAGATGATTGTTCCCATAAGGTGTGGATTTATCTTTTAAAGAAGAAATCAGAAGTTTTTTCTTGTTTCAAGAAGTTTAAAGCTCTAGTAGAAAACCAAAAGAGTAAAACAATAAAATGTCTAAGAACTAACAACGGAGGGGAATTTTGTTCAAAGGAGTTTAATGGATTCTGTAGTGAGCATGGCATAGCAAGACAATTGACGGTTCCTAGAACACCACAACAAAATGGTGTTGCTGAAAGGATGAACCATACAATCATGGAGTGAGCTAGATGTATGTTGAGCACTGTTGGTTTGGAGCAGAAATTTTGGGGTGAGGCTGTTAATACAGCCTGTTTTCTTATCAACAGGTCACCTACTACAGCTCTAGATCTTAAAATTCCTAAAGAAGTGTGGACAGGGAAACTTGTTGATTATTCCTTTCTTCGTGTTTTTGGTTCTGATGCTTATGTTCACATTCCTAAAGAAAAGAGGAATAAGTTGGATGTAATGTCTGTAAAATGTATTTTTCTTGGCTATGCAGATGGTACAAAGGGGTACAGGTTGTGGGATGTTGCTGCCCTGATTAGCCGAGATGTCAAATTTAATGAAATATCAGTGCAAAGAAGTGAAGAACAGCAAAGTTCAAAATTTGTTCCAGTAGAGGTGGAAACATATGATGCTGATATGGAGGTGCAGGATGAAAATCAGCCACTTGTTCATGAAAATCAGCAAGATAACGATCAAAATCAGGTAATATGATGAGGAAGAACAACAACCAGATGAGCCACAGGGTGACACATCACACTTTGTGAGGAGATCCACTAGAGTAACCAGACCACCAGAAAGGTACTCTCCTAGTTGTAATTCAGCTTATGCATTAGTTACTGATGTTGGTGAGCCTAGCTCATATCAGGAGGCTTGCAAAGTTGAAGATGCAAGCAAATGGAGAGCTGCCATGGAGGAAGAGATGGAAGCTCTACATAAAAATAATGTGGGAGCTTGTGCCATTGCCTAAGGGGCGAAAAGCTATTGGGAACAAGTGGGTCTTCAAACTGAAAAAGGACATAAATGATAACATGGAGCAGTATAAAGCTCAGTTGGTGGCCAAGGGGTATGCGCAGAAATCTGGTATTGATTTTGATGAAAAAATTCACCTGTTGTATGGCTTAGTACAATTAGAGTTGTTTTGGCTCTTGTTGCTAGTCTTGATTTAGAGTTAGAACAGTTAGATGTTAAAACAACCTTCTTGCATAGTGATCTTTTGAGGAAATTTATATGCAGCAACCGAAGTTTTGAGGAAAGAGACAGAGAATCTTGTTTGCAAGTTGAACAAATCGTTGTATGGTTTGAAACAAGCACCAAGATGTTGGTACAAACGATTTGACTCCTTCATGATGAGCTTGGGGTTTAGTAGATGTGAGGTTGATCATTGTGCCTACTTTCAAAGGTATGAAGATGGCAGTTTCATTATTTTGCTTTTGTATGTTGATGATATGTTGGTAGCAGGTCCCAACATGCACAAAATCATCAGATTGAAAGCTCAACTTGCTAGGGAGTTTGAAATGAAGGACTTAGGAGGTGCAAATCAGATTCTTGGGATGAGGATACATAGAGACAGAAAAGAATAGGAAGCTTTGGCTGTCACAAAAGACTTATGTGGAAAAGGTTCTGCAGCGCTTCAATATGCAGAATGCACAACCAGTTAGTACCCCATTTCCTGTTCATATTAAATTGTCTTGAAGCAGTGCCCTAGCACGAAGAGAGAAGACTTAGATGTCCCGTGTACCATACTCATCAGCAGTAGGAAGTCTTATGTTCGCCATGGTGTGCACCAGACCAGACATTGCACAAGCAGTGGGAGTAGTTAGTCGTTACATGGCGAATCTTGGATATGATCATTGGACGGTTGTGAAGTGGATTCTTAGATATTTGAGAGGCACTTCTGATGTTGTTATTTGTTTCAATGGGAGTAGTCTTCAGGTAAATGGTTATGTGGATGTAGATTTTGGTGGTGACAGAGATAGGAGAAAGTCCACTACAGTTTTGTTTTCTCCTTAGCAGGAAGTGTAGTTAGTTGGGTCTCTAAGCTTCAGTGGTAGCTTTGTCCACTACTGAGGCTGAATATATGGCAGCTACACAGGCTTGTAAGGAGGGTATTTGGCTTCATAGGCTTTTGGGTGAGTTGCAGGTCAAGCAGGATAAAATGGTGTTGCATTGTGACAGCCAGAGTGCTTTGCACTTAGCATGGAACCCAACATACCATGCCAGAACGAAGCATATAGATGTGCAATATCACTTTGTACGTGATGTGGTGGAGGAAGGTCAAATCTCTTTAGCCAAGATACACACAAATATAAACCCAACAGATATGTTGACGAAACCCATTGGAAGAGAGAAGTTCATTTGGTGCAGAACTTCTCTTGGCTTGCTTATTAATTGATTAGCAGACATGAGGCATTGGTTTTTCAAGAGGAGTAATTCGCAAGGAAGAAATTTGACTTCAAGTGGGAGATTGTTGGTATGTGAAGTCAGCATTAAGTGAGCATGTAGCGACCAAGTTGGCAAGTTGACTCGAGTGTTTCGTACAACACGTTTTCGGGAGTTCATACAATATGACACATGGTTTGTACTACATGTGATTTGTACTGCGCACACAGATTTGTACCACACACGATTTGTACTACATGCGGTTTGTACTACACGTGGTTTTGTACTACAAGTTCTTTCTATAAAAGGAACCCATGGATTGTAAAGTTGTATGATTGTACAAGATTGTAATCATTGGAGCTAGTGTGTGGTGACTGCCATTGATGTAACAGCGGATTTATTCCTGAGTAATAAAATACTGAGAGACCTTTGCCTATGATATTTTACAAGGTTTTCCACGTAATAAATATGTATGTGTTTGGGACTTGTTTATTTCTTATTGCTTTCACTGTGATTGTTTCTCTCTACATTGTTTATTTTTCTAACAGCCAGTTAGATAAGCAAATTAGACATCAGTTTGCTACTAGTAAGGCATGGAGTGTCAATGGAGTATTGGACCCGATACATACGGATTTGCATGGTCTAATGAAAACTTTGACAGTACTGGTGCTCAATATTTCTTGTTCATTGTTCATGAAATTTCTAGAAAAATGTGGGTAATAGAAAATCAGATTGTTTTTCTTTGTTGCAAGGAAAGCTTTGGTGGAAAAATAGTCAGACTAAACAATTTAAAGCACTAAGGTCTAACAATGGACACAAGTTCGTCTCAAAATAGTTCAAAGAGTTTTGATGTAAGTGATTTTTGTATTTTCAGTCGTATCACTTTTGCATTAATTCCAAAATTAAAAAGGAGTGGTCTAGATGCTAAAAGTAACACGTAGATATTTGTTGGCTATATTGAGCAGTCCAAGGCATATAGATTATTAGATATCTCTACAAACGAAGTTGTGGTAAACAAAGATGTTGTAGATAAGAAAAAACATTTTTGTCAAATAATGATGAACCTACAAATACTTGTAATATATGGATGACTGCTAGAACAAGTTCAAGTGTTAAAGTTAGACAGCGCTCAAAGAGGTATACACCAGAGAAGTCAAGTTCCAAGGAGGGATCAAGTGAAGGAAACAATGATTCATAGTTATATCAGACGAATCAACATGAAAGACCAAAGTCGTATTGTGCCACAATGAAGAATGTGTGGGAGGGTGAGCTTCCAAAAACAATGAAAGGAAGACCCATGAGATCTAGGAAACAAGGAGTGCAAAATAGTGAGCAAGTAATTTTGCTCTAACTCCAGCTGTTTCACAAGTGTGTGAGCCAGAAACTTTTACAGAGGAAAAACGGAAGCATGAATGGGAGTCTACCATGAAGGTGGAGTACAATGTTTTGAACAAAAACAGAACATGGGTGTTGTCATATTTACCCCAAGGTAAGAATCCATTAGTTGTAAGTGGATATATAAACTTAAATGTAAAACAGATGATTTTATAGACTATGAAGAAACTTTTCTTCCTACTATGAAAATGGTAACTTTTTGTTAGTAATTGTTATTGCTGCTCAATTTAGATGGAAAGTATATCAAATAGATGTTAAAAATGTCTTCCTAAATGGAGATTTGAAGGAAGAAGTATACATGATTCAGTAAAAGGGATTCTAGGTTCGTGTAAATGAGCATTTAGTTTGCAGGTTAAGAAAATCCGTGTATGGACTTAAGCAGGCTCCTCGAGCCTAGTATTTCAAAAAAAGATAAATATCTTAGACTTTGGCTTTAGAAGAAGTGACTCTGAACCTACACTCTATGTAAATTCAGTAGATGATGACATAGTGGTTCAAGTTGTCTATGGTAATGATCTTACCATCACCACAAGCAGTACCGACTTAGTTCAATAGGTGAAATTTGATATTTTTGTTTTTGAAATGACAGATCTAGGTCTGCCTTAATAATGCTTAGGTGCAGAATTTTGGCAATCTGATCATACTAGTTTTGTATCTCAATCTAAATATGCCAAAACTCTGTTAGACAAATTCAGAAAGTATGATTACAATCCAACAACTACACCTATGAAAGTTGGAATAAAATTCTCAGCTAACACTTGCTCATCACTAGTCAATGAAACAATGTATCGGCAATTGGTAGTAGTTTGATTTATCTTACTATACCATATCAGACTTGTGTTTTGAAATAAGTTGTCTTTCTCGCTTCATGTATAAACCGCAAAGAAGTACATTGGTAAGTTGCAAAACAAGTTCTTAGATATGTCAAAAGAACTCTTGACTTTGGCATTTTATATAAGAAATCTATTGATCTTGAGCTAACAAGATATACTGATTCCAATTGGGTAAGATCGGGTTATTCAAGAAGATCTATGACAAGTTATATTTTCACTCTTGGTTCAAGAGCATTTTCATGGCAAAGTAAAGTTCAAACTATGGTTGTCTTGTCTTCCACTGAAGTTAAGTACAAACCAGTTGTTAGTGCATGTTGTGAAATAATGCGGATTCGAACAATACTAGAGGATCTTCAACTTGATCAAACTGCAATTGACACCATTCTTCTGCAACAACCAAAGTGATCTCAAGTTGGTAAGGAACTTTGTTTTTATGCCAGAATTAAGCACATCGAAGTTCATCACCACTACATCCACCAATTGGTTAGTAATGAAGACATTTGTCTTTATTATTGTCCTGTAACAGAGCAACCTGCTGATATAATGACTAGACCTCTTGGTACAGATAAAGTTTAGAGAAAAACTTGGAATTGTTTCGTATAGTCATTAAAGTGGTGTTTTACATTGTTGGATTGGATATTATTTTAGTGGTAGTGAGTTGTTTGAGCTATGTTTAGCTCATTAGTTGTTATTGATAGGTTTGCTTCCTTAGATGTAGAAAGCTCTTTGGCTATCTAATAGCCATCCTAAAATGCAATATCTCACAGCTTCAATAAACATTCTAATGCTGAAGTTCAATAAGATTTTGGTGATGTCTTGTAAATAAAATCTGATTGTACAAAATATCTTGTAGGAACTTGTATAGTCATCAAACCAAGGAGCACTGAGCATACCACACCTTGCCTGTTGCAAATAGATAACCTGAAATTGCTCTCTAGAATGATAGGTGAACTGCTTTTGCGAATTGATTCGGAAAGATTGTTTTCTAATCCCTTTATTAATTGCAACTGCATCAGATACTCCCAAGGTACTAGGATTCGAGGTTAGGTCAAGGCATTAGTTTCCCTAGTGGTAATGAGAACCTCAATGTGCATCTTTGCAGAAGAGTCTCGCTTTATGTTCAAATCATTTGCTTTATTTAGAGCTAAGTTGCCGCATTCGAATTCGTGTTTGAATTCGCCGATGATTAAATTCGTGAAAAAATTCGCTCGTAAAAAAATCAGCGATTAAATTCGTGATTAAATTCGACTATGAGAAATATACATTTTTATTAAATATATAAAAACAAAAGATAAATTCACATTTCAAAAGAGAGAGATAATATCACATTTCATTGATTTCATAAGTAGTTATTACAATAATGTGATTGAAAGCAAAAACTTCAAAAAACATGTGCTCGCAGGTTGCGACCAAGCTGGCAGGTGGGACGATTAGTCCGAGCACGGGAGAATACTCGCCGAGTTTTGGAAAGCTATCCAATATTTTTAATTACTAATCTATCTACAAGCGATCAAAGCTCATGATTCTTTGAGAAGATTGCGGGGCCATTTTGGTCCAAAAGGTGCAAAAATGGATTTTATGAAAATAAGAAAAATATTGCCATCAATGCATAGAGCTCGAGAAAATATGCACTTTTAGAGAAAACATCACCTGAAACGGAGCCATAGAATGAAAGTTATGGCACATGCAAGTTTTTCTTTGCTACATCTTCCCGGACCCTTTCCAAAAATGGCAAAAATTTCTTTCCTTGTGTTTTCCACCAAAGATCCAAAAAGGAAAGAAATGCGAATTAAATCGCAAATTTCAATGCATTTAATTGGGCATGTTAAAATCCGGTGAATTTCAATTTTTTTCCTTGTAGTTTGCGAATGTGACAACTTAGATTTAGAGTAATAAATAACATTTTTCATGCTTCAAAAGTAAAAGTAAGTGTTTTCTAGATCAGACGTGGCTGCAAATTGGACCAATCGCAAGTGGAAATGGATTGTCAAAGGAATCTTGCTCTTGAATCAATGTAACTAACAAGGGCATGTCCGAGTTGGTGGATCACTAGAATTGAAGGAAGACTTAAAAAAGGTATTCATTGTCGATTGTGTGTGTTATTGCTCATGCCGTTCCTCTCTATTTACAATTATTATAAGCTGGAGAAAAAAATTCAATTATCTATGTGGTGCAAAGCTCATAATATAAGAGGATTACATATTATCTCATAAAGGTGTCATCTCGGTCGGGTTTTGGCAACAAAGTGGATTGTGACGGCCATTATCCATTATGTCACCCATAGTTCAAAAAATTGTTATCGGCGATTAATCGGCAGGCCAAATTTTGAATCGGAAATCGGGAATCGGCAAAAAATCGGCATTAATCGGCAACTTTATCGCTACTTTTAAAAACATTTAAATTCATAAAATATACTTAAATTAAATGTAAAAACAATGTTAAATGATGCGAGAAGTGACTCTATAGAATGCCATAGGCCCATATGCATATTTTCGATTAAGTTTTGACCAAAAAGAGAGTACAAAGTTTGCAAACAAAAATGCTCATAGAGTCATGTCACATGTGACTTTTGAAGTATCACTATCAAATATCAATAATATTCTTTTTTATTATGCACTTCGCTGCAGCCTGCAACCACGAACTCTGCACTTTTCGTGCCCTCCACTTCGCTGCAACCACAAACTTTTCGTGCCCACGTCGAATGCCCTCCTACCCGTCGAATGCCCACAAATGGAGTAAATGCGAGTTGCAGGAGCAAAACCGAGTCGGGCAAGAGAAAACAGGTTAAAAAACAAATCGATTTGGTCTTTTTTCGCATGTAAACCTAAGCCACGATTTCACCCGCGATTTTCAACGATTTTAGCCATGATTTTCCACGATTTTCGAGGGTTTTTATCGCCAAAAATCGCGATTTATCGCCATAACAAAAATCGCGATTTTTCAAAAGATTTATCGTTTTCATGGTTGCAAACGATTTATCGTGATTTATCGCCGATAAATCGCGATTGTTGAAACTATGATGTCACCTAACAGATTTTGATGAGAAGCCAGCCACAGTCTGCTAAGAATGTTTTTAAATTTTGATGATAAGAATCTTTTCTCAATGGTAGATGTGATTTGTTGCACTTCATATTTTACTCTTCACGGCAGTCCTGTCTTGAAAAGAATTTGGAAGGCCTCACAAGTACTGTCTATTCACTTGAGGTAGGAAATGCAGAGACTTAGGCATGTTAAGAATCTGGAAGCAGTAGCACTTGTTGCTTCAAGAATAATATGAGATCTCTTGATGATGTTCTCAAGAAGGGAAATATACAGGAATTCAATTCTTTATAAGATTTCTTTCAATCTATCTGATATATTGTTAACATTTTGTGCCAATAGATTTCAATCTCATGACCAAGCTCCAAATAAAATTGAACCTCACTAATCCACCTACACCTGAAGTAACACTAAGCCCAAACCCAGTATCATTAGAAATCGTATTCCAAATCTCAGACAAGAGATAATGAGGAAAGGAGAAGTCATACCGGATGATCACTTCATGGGCTTTTAAACTTGAAGAGCAAAGGTACGATTGTTTCAAGGACTTGCATAATGCATAGGCTTGGTAGAACAGGTATTACTAATGGTATGTACATTCAATGCTGAATGTTATGCTTGTTTTTAAGAATTGTAAGTTAACTAGGGTAGTATTAACAGATCCATGATTTTGTATGGAAATTACATGGTGATTCTAGAACATCCAGCTAATGCACTTATCTGATTTTTGGAAGGTGGGATATAAAGCTAATTTTGAAGGTTTCAAAAAGAGTTTTAAGAACAATTGATTTTCATCATCTTTTGACTTAGCAAATCAAATATGTGCAAAGCTCCTTAAAGATGGGAAGTGCATTTTGTCTTCTGAAATGGGTACCCAATTAGAGATGCCTGCCCTTCTTGCTAGGAGAGAGAGGCGATGACCTGCTTCTAGGGCCATCTATTTGCACACTGCATTCTTCTTGTAATATAAAAAGTCAGTTATCTGAAAAAATGCGTCTACTTTAGCTTTGATATTCATGCAAATGTGTATTGATTACCATCAGGCATCATGGAAGAGGAGAAAATTATGCATTCTTCATGTAAGATAATATAACAAATTCAAGGTGACTGCAGGAGTACAAATTTAACAAATGCAGGCCTCATTTGAGAAGCAACATATCCTCACTTCTTGTAAACAGAAATATAACCAAGGAGAGGAAATAGACTGCAATACGAGTGTAAGATTACCTCAGATGTTACTGGAGTATCATCCTCAACCGCACTGAATATGTCAGGAGCATTCCTCAGTACACTCAACTCTGACCTTGCAATATTTCTACTTATTTCAGATATTTTCAAATTTTCTTTGAGTTTCCCGACGTTTGAATCACTACCAGTATAAGAGATGTGCATACCTTCAAGTTGTTTCTTCTTCTTTATTGATGGCTCCTGTTCATTGTCTCTGCTTTGGCATCTGAATTCTTCAGTAACATGGTTTGTTGCTAAATTAGAAGCCGCTTCAATGTGTCTTACTTTCATTTTATCTTGGCTCCAATTTGAATCTTCTTTTATGGTCTTCATGTAATTTTCAATGGAATTTGGATGCTTCCCGTACTGTTTAACATCAAGATCAACTGCCAACATTTTGTGTGTAAAGAGAACCACAGGAAAGAGAAAAGACCATTGAATAAATGTCCCAATAAATTGTGCAGAAACACAAAATGTATATTCCATAAAACGACCAACTCACTCACCTGATAATGTTTCAATTATTGAGAGAGAATTTGAGAACAAATAAGTCTGTCAAAAAGATGATAAAAGAATTGGAGCCACTATTCGTGATAACATATAAGGCAGTAATCCAGGAAAAAAAATAGATTAAATTTCGTGAGAACAGACCACACCTGTGAATCAACACTCAAAAAATCCCAGACTTCAATAGAATCTGCAACATTTGGAAGTAATACCAAATCCTGCAAATAGGAAACAGATTCAATTTCACAAAATAACCAGATGAACCATCAAATCAACACTCAAAACCCAGAATTCACTATAGCCCCTATGCTTGGAAGCAAATAAAATCTGTAAATCAAAGTCCCCGTAAGAGCAAGTTTTACAAACCAAAATCCATACAGATTGTAGAATACACTAAAGAAAAAAACCTCAGTGAGATTTTTTATTTTTCTTCCATATGCATTATATCTTGTTTGATACCACTATTCATCAAGATGTCAAAATCATTACAAATATGTCCAGTTAGATTGACCAAGGCACACACTCCCATTGGTTGTAACTTGTACCTACAGTTGAGCAGAAGAATAACAACCCCAAGGATTAATAAAGACAAAGCCTAAGAAAGGATAAGAGGATACGGCACTAACGTAGAAGGTTGAAAACAGAGTTATAGTATATACATTAGGCTCTGCTTTGGTTTTCTTAAGATTTAAAGTGTAAGATGACCATGAATTCCTGCATAATTTCTGATGTTAACCAAATATTCTTATCCTTAAGTCCTTCAAACACATCAAAATTTTCTCTTGCTAAAATGTTTGAAAAAATAAAACTGGAAATCAGTGTTACGCAGGTATGCATCACTTAGATTTTGGTGACATCTTGAACATTTCGGGACTTGGGGACTTGGAGGGGTCATCCCCAATTTTTATAATATTTTTAAAAATTCTGACACTTTTACTTTCAAAAATTTGTCATTTTTACCAAAAATATAGAACCCTAATCCCGAAAGTACCAAAAAAACATTAAATAAAGTTTAAACCCATAAATTTCATTGAATAAAGTTAAAATATTAAATACTAATTTTCATATATTGTTTTGATAGCTGTCCCTGAAATTTGAGAAATGTTTAGCCGTCCCAGAAACCCTGTCCCGCCATCCCCATCCCCAAGACTTAGGTAACTATGCTGGAAATGTACTAAATGCCAAAATGAAGTGGTAAAAGAACATATAAGAATTAGAGAGAGAAATGAGGAATATGTGGAATCAAGATACCATTTTCATCATATGTTCAGAAAATGAGGATCACCATCAAATAGGTGCATGCTAGTACACGCTGCCCGTATAATTGCAGTATATATGGAACAATTTCATGGTAAGCATGTGATTGTTTGTGATAACTGAAGGCTAACACCTTAGCTTCCATTTCGTCTACACTAAAGAGTAGATGACGTCAAAAACCGTATTGTTAAGCTTCTTGCGTAGAGGGTGGGAGGGACGGAAGGCGGGAGAGAATGGAGGGAAATTATATTGCCACCCATAAATGACCAAAATAGATCAATGGAATTCGAAAGTACATGCAGTGGTAAAATTATGCATCCATTTCTAGATAGAATAGAATAGCATACACGAGAATTTCACATTCGCTTCATAATGAACACACAATACAAGTACAAGGTACTGAGTGCCAAATATTAGCTCTCAATAAATTGTATTCTCAATTTGAAAAATCATCTTGTGATTATAATTGGGATACCACATTAATTGTGCATAACCCTAGGAACTTTCACTTGAACCCTATGTGGGACAATGTTAGCATTGCCTTTCAGTTTCACCAACACTAGTGGCTTTCACTAACACCAACATAAGGAACCTAGTTAAGTTTATAACAAGCCCTCTTGTGTCAAAATGGTTAGCCCTAGAGGCATGATTAGAGGACACCGATAAATATGAGCACAACAATACAAAATCACATTGAATCATATGAATGGGTTATTCTGAAGCGTCGGGACCTCTTCGCAATTGCAAAGACACGCAGGATAAGGGAGAGAAGTGTGGAACAAGGGAAGATCAATGAGCAGAGAGGAAGAGGGGACATGTACAAAATAATGTAGAAAGTAACAGGAAAAGGAAAAAAGTTGTTGAGAATGGAAATATGAATGTGCAAAAAAACCAATGATGGAGACATAAGCCAAATGAATGGTGGACAAAAATAGTGATGCCATATGGAATGAACTGTGTGCAGAAGGGAGGGGAAAAATATGGTGGGGTGGAGCGAACGATGAAGAATTGAGAATAGAGAGAAGAACAGGGTACAATAAGTTGCCGAGTAAGGCAGAAGTGGAATGTGCAGATGTGAGAATAGCAGAAGCGACGGAGAAGTCAGTTACATTGGAACAAAATAATTGAGCAATAGTACATCTGTCAAGGATGTTGGTGTAGTTGGTAAAGGCGAAGTGAGCATAAGGTCATAGAAAGCAAGTGAAAGATAAATCACGAGAGTAGGGAAATCAGAAGAGTGGTGGAATTAGTTTTTAACTATTTTGTGTAATTTTTTAAATTTCTTAACAGTTTATTTAGTTTAATAGATCTTCTGAAGCACTGAGTCTAAATTATTTCCTTGTTAATGTAATTTTATTTTATTTAAATGGGTTAGAAGCTCTCTGTTTTCCTTAAATCGGGCTTTGCATTTTATTTCCTTTTAATTGGGCACAAGCCAAAGTAGGTTTTTATAGTTGGGCACAAACCAAGGTTACAGAGGTAAAACATTACTTTTGTGTAGATTTTACTCCATATTTACTTTCTTTTTAAAAACATTGGCCACAAGCCGAGGAATACATGACACGTCCATAAAATGTTGTAAAAGACCACGTCTACAAGACAGCATCAATCTTGTCAGCCACAAATTGCAGGGTAGTTTTCTCTAATTACCACCTAATTAGCATACTCATGTAGGTATGTTGAGAAGTATGTATTGAATTACATATTCAAAATATAGAAATATACGATATGAAATAGGAATATGAGAATCAATAAACATATATACACATTGGGTCATGAACGAAAGGATGTGACTTGTCATCAAGTGACCTTTCAATAGGTTGTGTCGTGTAGTTAGGTTCGTAACAGTACAAGATGGAAAAGGGTCATTACATAATGTACCCCCCTAACAACAGCTTTCCCAATATCTCCCAAAATATGATGTCGTTCATGGCTAACTAAACCCTAAGTTAAATGACCTCTTAAGAAGGCTCAATATCCTCCCAATGCAATGAATCAACCTCCTCATCCTCATCACTCTCTAGTTGGATGACCTTGCTTCCTTTATTGAAGAGTTTCTAAAACTTCTCCCAAGCAACCCTATCCAACGGAGTGTTTTTGGTATGATACAGCGATTCATCAAAGACATCAAGCCATAGATGTCCAAAGGCCATATCTAATCTACTAAGCCTCATATCTCTCCCATGTAAGGTATCTATAATGTTCTTGGTTAATTGTATCCTAAGTGAAAAGACCTCTTAAGAAGGCTCAACATCATCCTTGTGCAATGACTCAAACATCCTCACCCTCGTCATTCTCTAGTTGGATGACCTTGCTTTCCTTATTGAAGAGTTTCTAAAACTTCTCCCAAATAACCTTATCCAATGCAATGTTCTTGGTATGACACAACAATTCATCATAGACATCAAGGCATATATGTCCAAAAGCCATATCCAATATACTAAGCATCATATCTCTCCCATTTACCTGCATGGTTATCTGCGGGTCCCTTCCTAGCTAGGTGACAACCCCCACAAACCACAGTGTCACTATCCTTCCTCCATTTGATGCCTCCAAATGTTGTAATTGGAATCCATAAGCTTTAGTTCAGATTGATAGAATTCCATAGTTAATAGCTAATAAGCACATCCAAAGGATAATGTTAGTCACAATTTGTGACACCTCCTGATAGGGTTCTTCTACATCTGAATTTCAGAGCTGCAGGGCCTCTCGACTCTTTGTGAACCAATTACATATTCAAATACAATTTCTTGCATATAGACAGATATATTGTTTTTACTCAAATTCATCAGATAAAACAGAAAGTACCTATTCTTTAACAATGTCCTAAGAGAAGGAAACCTTGTTTTGCTTATAATGTTTTCATCTGAAGTTGAATTTTCTCAACAAAAAAATTCAAAAAGCTTTTGAGGCAAACTAAATACGGTGAAGACAAGCTTGGAAAATCTATGGCAGAAATATTGCAATTGTAAACAAAAGATATTTTGCCCTAAAACTTCCAAAGCTGATTTATTTGCAACACAATGACAAGATTCTAAAAACAAATATGCATTGCACTCGTCTTCCAAAGTGGAATAACCCACAGTAACATTATTGTGAAATATTTCTTCACTTGTTTTTGACAGTCAGAGGAAGAGTTTTGCACCTTTACTTGTCTGCATCGATTGGGAACCTCCACCTTCACTTGACCACTACATACGGAAGGGTTCATTCACTCTGATACCATGTAAAATTGACATCCATTTTAAGATAGATTTGCATTCATGTAATACGAGAAAAGGATCCTGAGTACCCAAATACTAGCTCTATATAAATTTTACTTACACTTTGAATGGGATATGTTGCTCATCCCTTTATATACATTAAATGTGAGTAACCCCGACGGCTTTCACTAAGACCCTACATGAGGAAATGTTAACATTGACTCTTACACACACTTGTCTCTTTCACTCAAACAAACAACATAGGAAACCAGTCAATGTTAACTCAGTCTTAACAACAATAACAATATAAAATTGCTAGCATGCACAAAACCCCAGGTTCTACAAAGCAACAAAGCATTACAACATTTGAACAATATGCATGTAAATATGCAAACATGCTTGGAGGGTAAACCCAAACCATATTATCCAAGTACATGTCCAAACAAAACCCCTCAATGAAGCATGATGCCGATGAGACCAATACTAGAGCTGAAAGTCAAGGCTGGACAAACATTATCATGCATTTCTAACAAATCTCAGGCCAAAGGAAGCAACAATAATATCGTCCAACACCATGAAAGGGCCCATGTAGGAGCCGAAAATATTCATGGGAAAATGTCTACGGGTAAGAGGGTTGGGCTGGACAATCCTAAGAGGAAGTAGAGTACTCCTTCAGAACCTCAGCTAGCACCCAAGGCCAATCATCCAGAGAGAGAAATAGTAATGCACGCACATCCCCATGACGTGAGTTCTAGACAAGTAGAACAAGAAGACCCTCAATGCCAAAGCGAAGCAAATAAGCAATGCCTAGAATGAGTGAAAGGGTTTAGATGCCCAATTATTATGCAAAGATGAGTGTAGTCATACTAACCTATCCCCATCGGTATGTAAATCAGAAGTGTTCAAAGGGTTAAGAATATGTGTAAATCAGAAGGGCCCACAAAACATTTAACCCTTCTAACTTCAAAGATGGAATGAAAGATGGAAGTAGCAATGTAGCTATAGTTGGAAACTGGATTTGTATCAAAAACTTTATTTAAACATGCAGGGATATTTATAAAACTCATAGTTTGTTACAATCCTATTTTATAGGATACATTTTCTCAACAAACCCTTATCACTTTGCATTTGTGCCTCAACCAATCCTATCTACATGAATGACTCAACAACCACTATACGATAACCTAGCCAGTTAAAGTTAAATATATAATTATTTAAATGTATCCCTTAAGATTGACTTAACATCCCCTAAACAACACATTATTTAACATAGTATATTATAAAGAATATACTATGATGTAATACGAATGCTAACACTCTCTTCCTCCATCCCCCTCCCAATTACATTATAGTCCCAAGAATGGGATAGAATAGTCTTCCAACGAGAATTGGGAGGTACACACAATCCAACATACTTACAATCAATCAATCAATGAGGACATAATAATCAATTCGTCAAAAATAGCAAAACATAATGGACTATGACAAACTTGTATGAACAGTGCACACTCAATTGTCTACAATAGAGAAAAATGTGTGAATATGGACACACTCAAAAATTCGCGAAAAACAACGGTTGGATCAGGCCTCACTACACTTCCTCAATGGGAACCGGACCTCACCAAAATCCTCTTTAGTAGGAAGAGGGCCTCATTGAACAACATTGATCTCATCTTTAGCGAGAATTGGACCTCACTAAACAACAACACCATTGATTTCATCTACAATGGGAACTAGGCCTCATTGAACAACACCACCTTGCACATTCTATTCAAAAGGTCAAGTTTACAATTCAATTTAATAAATATATTCCTCCTCGCTATCCTTCCCGGGGAGTGTCCTCGTTATCTTCTTGGGGACACACTCAAATATTTGCGAAAAACAACGGTGGGATTGGGCCTCACTACACTTCCTCGATGGGATTCGAACCTCACAAAAATCCTCTTTAGTAGGAAGTGAGCCTCACTAAATAACAACTTTGATCTCATCTTTAGTGGGAGTTGGGCCTCACCGAACAACAACACCCTTCATTTTATCTGCAATGGGAACTAGACCTCATTGTACAACACCACCTTGTGGATTTTATTCAAAAGGGCAAGTTTACAATTCAATTTAATAAATATAGTCCTCCTCACTATCCTCGTGCGGAGTGTCTTTATTGTGTGTGGCAAGAGCACAATCTTCATCGCTGCTTTCATTAATGACAAATGACTTGTCTTGGCTATCGATTTTGTTGACAAGAGGTGTGGTCTCCATAGACAAGAGCCTCCCACCACTCCCATTAATTAAAAAATGTTTGTAAGTATATTAGATAGCACAGATAATGCATCCCTTTACAATAATAAACCTTATTTCTTTGTTTATAATAAAGTCTTCCCAATACATTTAAGGGAGACTCCATAATGGAAAACCGATGATTCTAATGGATCACAAATACACAATGACTTCTAAAGCGATTTGGTTATACCACTATGTCGACAAGAAATGACTCAACTATTCAAAAAAAGTGGATGCATGCCTTTAAAAAGACATCGTTGTAAAATAACATTTGTTGTTTATGGGTTTTGAACCCTTGACCTCTTAAAACAATGTCAATGTCTAGTCCATTCATGCCCCCTCGGGTAATAAATGGACTAATACGTCGAGTGGGTCATCGATCCGATCCCCCAATTTATAGATCCCACCACATATAGAGAAATTTTATGGGTTTTGAACACTTGACCTTTTAAAACAATGTCAATGTCTTCATGATATCACATATGGCCAATTCTTTTATCACGCCACTTTGAATTGTAATTTCAAAACCCATTTATTGGTTATCTCAAACGTAATTACCACTACCATAAATAAGGGTTATCTATATGGATTCAATCTAGAGAACCTCTATACTGATTTGAATGATTTTTAACTCTACCAAGACATCCATTTATTCCTTTGTGCATCACTTAGGAATCAAACTAAAATGAACACCAATGTTCAAATTTTGTTTAATAAATATAATCCCTAAATTCTCATATAGCAAAATCAAAGTTAATATTTAAAGTAGATAATACTTAATGTTTAAAAGGCAATTTTGACCGTCTTCTTCAAATAATATCAATATCAATTTGCATCATCTAAGAACAATAGAATGGGCTCTCCTAATGTACTCTTTCTTTCGCATAAGGCCGGGTCTTAGATTTTTATATCAAATGTTGGAAATATTATATCCACTTGACCCTCAGCCAATTCTATTTGCGTGAATGACTCAACAACCAATATAAAACAACCTAGCCAATTAAGTTTAAATCTATAATTATTCAAACTTATCTCCTACAATTGACTTCAAACCCCTACAAAAAAATTATTTAACCAAGTATATTATATAAATAATATAATACGAGGCAATACTTATCCTAATAGTTGTGGGCCCCCTATAATTCTACGCCCAAGTGTAGCAACCCCACTATAAAAAAGGGGCAACAACCTCTAATCAAGATAGCAAAAGAAAGCGGATGGGGAAAGTCATGAATCTTAGTATAGAAAAAACATCTAAAAGTAAATGCTCCGCATTTTCCACAACTTAGAGAGATCAAAGATGACAAATCTTATCATGTGGAATATGGTGGTCTTTCTCCACTTGAAATTGGTGGGAGAGTATCCTTAGTTAGCCAAAGGGGATGCTAGGGTTGCACAAACAATAACGCTAGACATAATTAAGTCAAATGATGTTGTCATCCATGAGTCTAAAGAAAAAAACCTCAAATTGAGAGGCCTTCGGGGAGAGGTCCGAATGACCAAGATGAACAATCGCTATATATCTTCTCGACAACTTTGATCATCACCTCACGGAGAAAGAAGGCAAGGATGAACACCTATAAAGTATATAAATGGAAGAATAGCGACATTGGTAGACTAAAGAAGCAAATTGTCTCAAACTAATGACAACATAGATCCTCATAGACACTTATATCGGCAATCTTATACCCAAAAAAACACCAAGAATGAGCATTTGTCATGACATAAACCTAAATCACCCAAGATTTGAGTATGTGGCTATAGAAAGTAATCCTAAAAATGCTCTAAAGATATAGGGGTTAGAAAACAAAATCAACTTGAAAAATGCACTAGGGGCCATCCATTTGCAACGGATCATGAGCTAAAGCGTTTATAGTTTTAACCCTCTCAATACACACATGTTTAGCACGAACTAAACCTCTAAACCCATGGGAGCTATGGGGTTGATAATTGCATTGAAGATGCCCATGTTTGAAGAGATATCCTAGAGATATATAAGAAAACATTGGTGCTTGGAGACAAAGAGAGGTGTATCCCTTACAAAGACACAACTAAGTGGCAAGCTTCAAACAAAAATGACAATCTAATAAACAAGACTCCCAAGTAGAAATTGTTGTATCTCTATAGGTTTTCTAAACCTAAAAGCACATCTTTGGAAGTATTCAAGACTATGACCTTAGTTTTACTAGGGTTAACCACAAGTTGCTTAAGGATTTGGTTACACAAAACTCGTTATCTTTATTCACCATTCAATGTATACATACAATTAGGAGATCTCCTATAAATAAAGAGTCTACCATTATCACAAAATCCCTACATTCTCTTTCTTTAAACTTATCTATGATGAGTTGTTTCAACTTTCAATAACCCATTACACACTTGCACACAAATCTAAGGTACTAACTAAGACTAGTACAAATATCTTCAATACATCTATATGAAAAATGCCTATAGATACGGTGTGTAACAATGAAGGTGAGGTGGGAGGGCTAATGGAGGAGAAGGGAGAGCTAGGGTTTTGGATTGAGCAAGGCGGTGAGAGCAAGCGGTGTTTATGGAGCTATGTGGTGGGAGTTGCAAAGGAGTATAATGAGGTGGTCCAACTGGATTTCCTCGGTCATTGTCTGGCGGAACGGTGTATGGAGGGTTTGTTGCTTCGTTCTAGACCACGAGGCCGACTTGGAAAAAGGGCTTTTGAGGAAGCTTTGGCGGCTCATTGGGTACCTCCTCAGCCAAGATGTGAAGGCCTTCTTGGCTTCCAAGAGGGATCCTGGTCTGTTTCGCTCAAACCTTTTCCGGTGGAGGAATTAGAATCTACGTTTGTTAGGTTCTATTCTTGTTTCCATCGTTCTTCCTAATGTGGAGGATCATGGGATGGCGACGGAGAAGCTTCTGCCTCTTGATCCTCCAACGGATATGATTTCTTCAGTCCAAGTGCGTAAGGATGGCCATCCTAATCTGCTTGGTCGTGTTTTGCCCAGTGATTCACCTATGGTTGGAGGTTTATTTCAGGTGCAGGAGAGATCGTTTTAGGGTTCGCTTTCTCTATTCACTGTCTTCAGGGCTACGTTCTTTCTCTTGGTCAGGGTCAGTGAATGAAGGGGTGTTAGGCAGTGGATGCTCTGGTTCCTTGGCCCGTAATGGGGTTTTTGGGTTTGTTATTTTCTTCCTTTTCAAGGCACGCCAGTCTTGGTTCCCCAAGCGCCGCATTAGAAAGCATGCAATGTTTTTTCAGGCCTCCTTTTAGTATGACCCGATCTTCGCAAATGACCGTGTTGTGTGTAGGTTTGTCCTACTTCGTTTTTTGCGGTTCGTGGCTTTCGCTTGTTTTGGTCTTTCCTTGGTTTTCACTTTGGTACTTTGCTATTGTGGGAGGTTGTTTGTGGTTTTGGGATTGCTTGGTGTTGTTGGAGCGGTTTAGTGGCCTATCGGCTTGGTTAGGGTTTGCCCTTGGCTTCTTTGGGGCTTGTGCTTAGCAGCGGGGTTTGTTGGTGTGTGGGACATGACTTTCGTTTCGTTGTTTTTGGTTTGTGTGGTATCCCACTTGGACAAGAGGCACCCTCTTTCGCCTTTTTGGTCCTTGTTTGTTTGTCGAGTGTTGTTTGCCTTGCTCCTCGTGCACGATCCCCGTTCGGGGTGGTAATGCGCATGGGGCGTGGTGGCCTTTGTCATGGCGACTTCCACTTGGGTAGTATATTGGGTGGGGGTTTCGTCCTTTGTTGTTGGTGATTTTGCTCGTTCTCGGGTCTGCTAAGCAAATGGTTTTTCAACATCTATATCTTTTGCAATGGGTGGGATCCCACTTGACCCCGATTCTTAGCTCATCAAAAGCATTTTTTTTTAAAATGCCTATAGATACCAATTTGAAGCTCTTATTTTGGATTTTATTCATATTATATTGTTTAGTGATTTTATTACATTCGTTTCATATTCCTCGATTCTTTTGGTAAAAAAGACGCTTTTGAAAAAAAAAAAAAAAACCCAAACTCTAACATATGGTCAATATATTACTATTTTTATTGACTTCTCAAAGTTAAAAAAACACTTTTAAGTGACAATCAAATTTAATGTAGAGAATAAAATTTGAAACGGTCACACCATTAGATCCCACAACAAGGTGTTACTATATATTTTGATTGATGTCTCATAGTTAAAAAAAAAACTTTAAAGCGACAATAAAATGCATGTAAAATTTAATGCAAATAATAAAAGTTGACATGGTCACACAATTAGATCCCTCCCCTTGCTCCCATTGTAGAATGCCTATCGGCATAGTTACTTATAACATTCCCCCCACGGTATAGACAAAGGTAATGAACCAATATACATGACTTAGAACATGTGACACGACATAGACTTCTAGATGGTAAGGAAACACATTAACCTTTCATGATTTCATCAACCTCAAATGTTGACAAACAAGAAACACATCAACCTCTCACCATCCAAGTATTAAGAGGGAACATATCAACCTTCCATGGATCAACTATCTAGGTTATAGGGAGCATATCAACCTTCCATACTATCTACTTTACGCATCCATTGGTTCACAATCATATATGTACATTGGTTTACAATCATATGTGTAAACAAGAACAACCATTTACACTTATTCACACCACAAACACTCACACACACGCACAATTTATTTGTTTTCGGTGAGAGTTAGGCTTCTCATTGAACTTTTCCTTTCGCAACCACCATTCTAGACCACTCACCTAATCACGAACAATATAGGACGGTCACCACTACCACTAGGAACAAATCTCAACATTAGTCAATTTGGCGCAAAGCGTTTTATTTGCCACTATTGCATTGTGCAACCCCTTAGTCAACGGTAAACTTGAGGGCGATGATGGGCCTCCTTCCTCCATTGCTTCCAACGATGTTGCTTACTCAGCAAGATTGATCTTGAAGCTTAATTGCATGTTGTTTTTGTGAACAAATATCCCCATAGGATTGATAGACATGTTCCAAAATAGACATCGGGTTTGCTCAAAAATGAATTTGTATAAAGATATTTTGCCTTGACTTTTGACAACAAAATGACATTTAGACAAAAATACTCGTTAGACTATAGACACAAAACCTAGACTCTTGATATAGTTTGAACAAAAAAAAATAAGACTAAAATAAACAAATAATAATGACACACTAAATAATGATATTAACGACTTAATAACATTTTAAAAATCAAACAAAACCTTCAACATACTTTTAAGATAAATGAACCCATTTTTATAGACTTTTTTAATAAATATAACTACACCACATAATGACTTTATCACTAAAAAACAAAAAGAGCTACACTATATTCACTGGTGAATTTCTAAGGAAATAAAATTTCTAAAACTAGAACCAAAAATGCAGCACTAAGAATTTACAAACAAAAAATGATACCTAAAGCACTAAAATTAGGAAAACCAAAAAAATGGCAAAAAAAAAGACTTTGCTAGATGATGCTTCTGCTGAGCACTTCATTGTTACACCACTGATTTTTTTTTCCTTCAATTTTTTAACATGCACATCTATGCAAGCCACCTCTCCATAGCCCAGCTACAGCCAATATAGTGGATGCCAATGAGAAATTAGGCAGAAATTAGGCACTAGTTTTGAACGCTTACTTTTCTGCAGCTTCATTCGCTTGCCTCATATATGCCAAAAACAGATCTGTTTGCTGAAAAATCATTCATACAGAAATGGAATCGGTCATTCTGTAGCAACTCCTCCTTAACCTGCAACACGTTCAGTTACAATAGTTTTGGCTCCACTTTCAAGGCACGTACTCTCTTGCTGTTCCAAGAGATGAAGGAAAAAACAGTAATAGATGTCAAGACGACAACAAATAACTCCTCTACTTGTGCGCCCACGCCAAACTGAAAGCAATACACTGACATCACACTTATTTTTATTTTTTTATTTTTGGCTTTGCAGACTGTAAGTAGCGCTATGGGCTTCATAGGCACTTGTGAAATGGCTTAATGCTAGGCTGCTCTTTGTGGGCTGCGGATGGATTTTTCTTATCTATTGCAAAACTCCCTTAAATACATAGATCAAAGTTTTTGTTTTTATTGCAAATAGTCTGAACATAAATTTTCACACCATTTAATTTTAAAAACTCTGCACAAATGGCTTCTACAAAACTTACAGTACACCATTATAACCCGGCTTCTTTCCTTCAAAGGCTCTCATGTGGATGCTCTCATAGATCAATCATGCTCACAAGCTTTCACTTTGTTGCCATGGATCATCTGCTCTGATACCAAATGAAGGATTTGGTCACACAAAACTCATCATCTTTATTCAACATTCAGTTCATACATATAGTCAGGTGATCTCCTAAAAATAAGGAGTCTACCCTTATCACAAATCCCTACATTCCCTTTATTTAAACTTATCTATGATGAGTTGTTTCAACAACCCATTACATACGTGCACGCACATGTAATGTACTAACTAAGATAAATCCAACGGTTGCCTCTGTAAGACATCGGGGGTGGGGAGAGGGGGTGGTGGTGGTGCAAATGAGGGGGACAGGGGTGAGGGAGAGAGGGACAACCACATCATTAGAAAAAGTACTACGATGATTTGGATGTGATGTAATATACAACTATCAACAAATTGAGTATGCTACCAGATAGAGAGAGAGAAACATGAATTTCACAATGTAATTGATCCCTTAGGATCTGGAAATGTGATCACCTCGCAGTATCATGGCAGTATTCAAGATTGTATTTTGTCTTCACAACTAGCTTCATCATCATCCTAAGCACCCTTAGTCAAAACTGGAGCCCAATTTGTTGTATTCGATAGCGTGCAGCTTTCACAGTGTCAGCCCTATTATGTACACCTGTTCTGCGATACTTCCAAAAAATGACAGAATGGACGACATGAAGCAGCAGAAGGCGAGTGGTTTCTTTTCTTGTAATAGCCAAGCCGTCCTTTTGTCTTCTTCACTTGTAAATTTATGTACGATATCTACTCATCAAATAGTTGGCTAAATAGTTCAGTTTTGGTTGATACATGCGACCTCAAAAATCACTGTACAAAATTAGCAGATTGTGATCCCTAGCTATTGATCTAAGTTCTAACATAGTGTCCTTTTGTTCTTTCATTCTATTTTTCATAGCGTTCTAATTATTTTTTGTTGTTGATTTCTTCTACATAAGCTGTTTTCAGTCATAACCCATTAGAATCCAGTTTAGTGTGTTGTTCCAAATTCACCCTTGGCCCCAGATTAGTGGTATCAAAGCCCTAGTCTTTCATCTCAATTACTTTCTCCTTTTGATTTCCCACTAACACAAGCTCTGATTACAGGAAGTTTGGCATCCAAACCTGTGACCGCCTAAAAGTTCTACATGACTCCCGAAAATCACAGGCAAATCAACACCAAAGATGTCCGACATAGTACTAGAAGAGGATAGAGCATGCTTTGCAACAATAAAGAGATGATTTAGAGCAACATTATGTACAGGAAAAAGCTGAAGTGCATAGTCACTTAGCACAACCCTTGCAACGATTTCAATCTTCATGGGTATCTCTTCTTTGGGAGAAGCCTACAGGTATGCATGCAAACTTGAAGAAATATCCAAGCATAAGTCTGAAGTTGACAATTCTAAATACTCTAACAAAACCTCAAATAAGTCTCAGAACAAAAATCCAAACATGATATCAAGTCAAATTCCAAGCAGCAAGGAAAAGGACCATCACATCACTTCCAAAAGAAGACACCTAAAGTGCAAAATAAACAATCTAAGACTGGCAAGGGGTGCAGCGTGCATAATTCCAATGGTCACAAATCCAAGCATCAAATTCTACCACAGTGACACTACACAAAAGCGAGCCGATCGTGGGCTTTGAGCCTAGCACATGGTAACAACAACACAAGTAGCATTATCTTCCAATTTTAAAACTGAAGAAGCAAAGATTTGTTTGATTCTCAGATGCGGGTTAGTGGAGAATCGTACACCTCACTTTTTACAATGGTAGTCAAAAGAATTTAATAATCCAGCTTATCCCGGTCTTCACTCTTCATCCAATCTTAAATGCAAAACTCTTGTGCCATTACTTTCCACCTTTGCTAGTAACATCAAATATAGCAGAAGAGAATCAGACATCAAAAATGAATGCTGATTGCAGTATGCCAACATAAGAGGATGAAGTCATTAACACATATGTCAAACACACAAGGAATCAAGGAATTCCAATCTACCAGATTGTCAAGCTTGGTCAGGTGCCCCATCAATGGACATCAAAAATTAATATTTATTGCAGTATGCCAACATAAGCGGATGAAGTCATTAACACATATGTCAAACACACAAGGAATCAAGAAATTCCAATCTATCAGATTGTCAAGCTTGGTCAGATGCCCCATCAAGGGAAATGGTACACCACAGCTCAAGTTGTAGAACCCTTTCCAGAACTTCTCTCTCAACTGGCCACAACGAGGACCATTGCTTCTCGAGGAGGGACAATTGATCCAAGAGGATATGGAACATTGATCATCTCACAGCATCACACCTGTACTACAAATCAAATTTTGTCTTTACCGCTAGCTTCGCCATCATCCCAAGCACCCATGATCAAAACCATAGAACCTAATTCAACATATTCAATACTCCACATCTCCGACAGTGTTAGTCCTATTCTACATACATGGTCTGTGATACTTCTAGAAGGTGACAAAATAGAAAATACAAATCGGCGGAGGGGAAGGAATTGCTTTTCTTGTGACAGCCAAGCTGTTTCTTCATCTTCTTCACATTTATATTAATATACAATACTTATTCATCGAATAGTTGGCTAAACAGTGTAGTTTTGGACCTTTGGTTGATACATCCATCCCCTCAGATCATTGTACAAAACATGCAGATGAGTTAATTTAATCTGGTTTTACAGTTCTAGCATAAAGTTCTATTGTTCTCTCATTCTCTTTGTCATAACTCTCCGATTATTGTTAATTGTTGCAAATTTATAGAACAAATCAGATTGCATAGTCAACAAAATCTGCATTCCCCAAATACTATAATCAGAAATATTTCAAATCCATTCAGAAGGATTTATTCTTTCAAATAACGGTAAACCATTTTTATTCAATGTTATAACATCAAAACTCAACTCAAAATTTAGAATTATTGCAGCACAAACTAGATTAAAAACAGTCCTATATAGAGGGATAAAAGGACCCCAAAATTGTGCAGCAGAACTGAGAAAATATGGCTGAAACTTCAGCACGGTAAAGGCTAAAATCATTGAAATATTACACAGAAATTTTCTTGCTTTAATAACAGATGGGAATGCATCCAAGTGTCTCCATTCTGTGTAATGACTCCAGGACCCTGATGCATCCCCAGTGTTTTGTGGCCGTCCAGGACCCATTCCCATGTCTCCAAGACCCAAGAAACATGGGACACATCCCCTATGTAACGCTGCCTGTACTAAAGGTATTCACAAGATTTTTTTCTCAAAAGGTAATGAGATTTGTCAAAATGCATCCCACCTAACCATTAAAAGATATTCAAGAAGCGTGCACACAAAAAGGACGAAAAATAATATGTGTCTACCATATTTACAGATAAACTGGGGAGGAATTCATATTCATTGTTTGGAAAATATTTTATGTCAAAATGCATCCCACCTAGCCATTGAAATTGCAAGAAGTATTCACAAACCAAAGACCAAGACAAAATATTTAACGGGTAAATTGGGCAGGGACTAATATTTAATGTTTGGAAACCTTTTATTTGGGGACATTTGAGTTCACAAGCCTTTTATGATAAGGTCTGTGAGAAGCACTATTAAAAAAAAACGCAGTCCCATCGCCACTTTTATAAAGACATGGATAATGGCTCCACACACAGGAGATTTTGGACCCCCTAAAACCCCTACAATCTTTGTCAATGGAAGCAAAAATGAAATGGCCAATCAAATGTTTTGAATCCAAGCAACTATTCAAGCACCAGAGAAGACTAACAGCATTACAATGGGATACATTCTAAAGATGAGCGAATTTATTTTCTCTCATTGTAAAACAAAGAAAGTAGAATTAATGTGCAGATAATGAGATGACTCTATCCAACAAAAGGCATACTCAACATCAATTTTCATTACATTTGAGAGTACACAAATTAAACATTGAATACTCACTTTCAAATACTTGTCAAGCAAATTGCAGCGCTCATGAACAAAAGTAGCATCCAGACTTGATGAGAAAATTCGTTTAGGAGGCAGATTAAGGTTATATTCTGGAAAGTCTTTAAGTCGCCGATGAAGCTCCTCAAAATGTCGAAACCTGAGTGAATCAAATTTTCCATAATCATTACACAAAGTTGGGCCAATTCCAGCATGAAAAGTTAAGAGTTCAATAATCGGGGCACTCTTATACAAGAAAACCCCAGTCACAGGCAATCAATACAACATATTTAAAATAGCATGGTCAAGAAGGATAGTTAGTATCAAATTTCAAATGTTTGAACTATAATACCTTCTTTTGATTGACCACGAATGGTTCACATAATCTGTCACAGATACGGAATATACAGCAATGGTTTTAGATCCACTTTTAACAAAGTCAGCTCCAAACACCTGCAAAAACATTCCATAAATAGCTTTCATGGCTAAGAAACTGTTCAAATTAAAAGATGGAAATATGGCATGCATGTATCTACTACTATCTTAAATACATCCATCTGACATACACCGAGATATATCACTTTCAACTTTCTTATCGTAAAATTTTCCTATACTTTACTACCCCAAGTCGGATATGCCTCATAAGTGCATTTTGGAATTGCTTCTACGACTCTAAATTCCTCATACCACATTGATTATTAACTCTATCACATTCTCTTCTATGATTCCACTGATTGTTGACAAATGGCATTAAAGTAGGTGCACTATTTTAATGGTGGCAAAAATATTATTGAGGAAAAATGACCCCAAACTCTACCGTATGGCCAAGATATTACTATTTTCCAATTGATTTCTCAAAGCTAAAAGAAATAGCTTTCAAGTGAAAGCCAAATGAGTCTCCAATTTATGGTTAAAATTGCCATGTGACATAATATCCTTCCACAACTGTTGCCATTGTAGAATGCCTTTTGGCGTAATCAGACTTTCCGTGCATTCTGTTAACTATAAATCCAGCTATGCACATTGCTTTATGCATATTGGCAAGTTCTTTCTCTTTTTAATGGCAAAGTAAGCATCATAACTCATAGATGCATTGTGTACTCACTCTAATTAGTTTTATATTCCTATGTGTCCCGCATTTCCCTATGCAGGACACTTAGAACAAACCTATTAACCACTTCTGGTCATAATTTGGGCATTAATGTATTACTTTTTCTTATACAGTCCATTTTTGTCACATTACACCCATAAGTACCAAGTTAGTATCATATTTACCTTACATCGCAGCTGCTGATAGGGCAAATTCGCAACTAAAGGAGAGCTCTGAGAATTCCTTGCAGATGAATTTGTTGTTCCAGAAATGCAAGAAGCAGCATCTGAGGAAGAAGCCATTGTCCCACTAGTAACTCTACTCTGATCATCACTCTCATCACCCTCATCTTCCATTTTTGCAGCCTCTTCCTGGGCAATGGTCAAGATGTCTGGACCATCCCCAAATAAAATGTTGTCCTTTCCAATTCCTGCCAACTATCCACACCCTGACTGGATCTAGCCCTTTTCCGGCCAGATGCAGTTTTATATACCCTGCGGTACCGAGGCTGATTTTTATTTCCAAGTTTTTGCTGGTCACCCTCAGTGTTTTCTAGAGGATGCCTTACATATGACGTAGATCCACTTCTATTACTTTTGCTATCCCATACCTTAACACCGAGTGTACCAAGTCCTGTCACAGTACTAGTTTCATCCTCTTCACTTGTATAGGAACTCCCGCTCTCTTCTACAATCTCCATATGCTGAAGAAAGGGTTCATCTTTAATGTGCTTGTGTAAATTCTGTAGAGGTTGCAACAATTTGTCGGCATTTTTATTGCTCTGCCGGAATTATCAGTAGATTGTTTAATCTGAGGAGAAAAATTTGTATGCCTTTCTGCAACAGAGGTATTAGTTGTATCTGACTTGTCTGGCTGTTCGCATAATGGCTTCCTTCCAAGGTCTATCTTATCAACAACCCTTGGATTGACAGTTTGGGATGAGCCTGTTGCAATATCTTTCCTTATGTAGTTACGCCCTTTTGTCTACGTATTCTTAGGATGCTCTGGCGCAAGGGCCTGAGTCTTTCTCCTTGAGATAGTATCGATCATCTGAGCCCATTCCCCACCTGGGCGGTGCTGTGCGTGAATGGCTCTACCATTAACATCATGTGTTCCTATCCCCTCAGCACTTTTGGAAAGAGACTTAAACCTGTCTGTAGTAATAACATTGCTTTTATCACTGTCTTGTTGGTAAGGTTGAGCTATAGAATTTTTTAATTGGACAACTGCTGATAATCCAGGAAAGCATGTGTTGATTCCTGATGAATACTAGAGGGAGATCCCGTTTGTCCCCCATCAATTTCACCTGAGGAAGATCTTTTATGACTAGGCCCAAACTGTACAAGTTCCACCCCTGCCGCAGAGCGGTCTAAAAAACCAGAAAAATGATCGGTTGAGGACCTTGATCTTGACGACTTACTCTGTTTTGCCTCAGATTCAGAAGCTTTGTTTAGTTTTTCATCTCTATTACTGCGGGATAAAGCAACAGATTCTATTCGCTCATTGATGAACCTGCCAGTGTAATCACAGAATACTGAAACATGCATGACCAAAGTATATATGGAAACATAAATGTATTCTAATGAAGAATCTCAAATTAATGAAAATGTAGGAACGAACTGAACAAGCAATGGCAGAAAGTACTATTGGCTAAGTTCATGACTGGACGGATCACCACACAAGCAAGTAGCTCTTTTGCAATATATCGGAAAAATTGCATTGCAAGTCTTCAGGTTTACATGTAAAACTCATAACACCATCCATGAACTTCTGTAGAACCTGAAAAGAGACCATACTGGTAAAAACTAGAATTAGAACAGGTTACAATTTACCCACATACAGAGTTGCAGCTACACTTCAAGCTGCAGAAAAATGTTCATTTTATAGAAGGCAATCTTCAAACCGTAGTTGAGCACAATCTACGACGGACTGTAAATTAACAGGACTAGGTGAAGATAGCAACAGAAATCAAGCAATGGTTTTGTTTTTCAGTTTTATCATATATGTAAGATAGCCTCGAACCTTGTGCTCTGCCTCCGCAGAAACCAGTGCTGGGTGAAGTTTGTCATCAGTTGATAGAATTGACTTCAATTTTGCATCTCTGTCATCATTTGACAAGGTACTCAACACCCCTTCACCAATATGGGTCTGTATCATTCGATAAAGTTCTATGTGCTCACACACCAGATGCACAATATCCCTGTATGACTGATTTTATAATTAGTAGTTCTATGAGGAATGAAGCTCTTTATAATATTGAAATAGTCTCTAAATAAAAACTGAAAATAGCTAAAATGCTATGAACCTGGTTAGAAGATCAATAAGATTCACATCCTTGGCTCGCATGCATATCTCTCCAAGAACTCCATTGATGATATTTATAAGCTCTTCTGGAGCATCTTGATCAGGTGTAACCTTCCTGTACCACAGATTAGTCATCCATTCAGACACAAGATGCCTTGTCAGTTGATCAATGGCTGCCTCAACAAATGGAGAGTCAACTTTTTGTCTCCAACCGATGTGTTTTGGATGAGACGGAGATGGAGCATTAACAAGCGGTGCTTGATTTTGTGGCAGATGATTCACTGAAGATGCAGGACCTTGTCCTCCTATCCTTCTTCGAGCATCAAGATCATACGAAATGTAGCGAATAAGAATAATTACAAGAACTGCTGCAGGCATGTTAATCCATACAGAAGAGCTTGTCACTGTAATAAAGACAAATAAAAACCTCGTAAATAATTATTCATTAATAAACAAAACCCCTAGTGTAGCCCGCATGAGCATTAAGCAACCTCATTTCCAGAAAAAATCCCACCAACTACTCTATTCTAGCTCAAATATCAAAAATTGTGTCCAATACAAAGAAATCAAAAGAGAAATACACCTGCACTGAAAGCAATATGTTCCTTGTACAGGATTATTCACGCCTGGCATTAAATATTTTCAAGGGTTTGTTATTTTTGCTGCACAATATTAATGGTTTGCTTTATTTGCAACACAATTTAAATTCAGCACTAATATTGAACAACACCTTTAAAGCGAAACCCAAAACATCATTACTTTTAAGGATTTCTTATTTTTGCTGTATGATAATTAATGGTTTGTTATTTCTCCAACACAATTTCAATACTGCATTAAAATTGAAGAATGCCTTTTCCACGTAACAACTCAGAACATAGCAGTTTTAAGAATTTGTTATTTTTGCAACAGAAGATTTAAGGATTTGTTGTTTGTTCAAGACAATTCCAATTCAACATTACAAAAGAAGAATGCCTTTCCCAAAACAACAATCCAAAACATCTGATGTTCTCAGGGTTTGCTCCTTTCTCAACATAATATTGAAAGTTTGTTTTTGTGGTGTGATTACAATTCTACATTAAAATTGAAGGATGCCTTTTCCAAGCAACAACCCAAAACATCAAAACTTCTAAGGGTTTTTATTTTTGCAACATGATATTGTGTGTTTGGTATTGCTGCCACACAATTTCAATCCAAGCTTAAGATTGAAGAATGCCTATACCCAAGCAATGATCCAACAATCCAAATGAAACATTTTAAGGGATGTTTTGTTCTCAAAATTAAATTAAGGGTTTGTTTCGTTACAAAATCTCAATTCAACATTGAAATTGAAATATGTTTATTCCAAAAAAAGAATCAAAACATCAAAAAAATCAAGGGCTTGTCAGTTTAACAACATACTAGTGAGGATTTTGTATCTTTGCAATACAATTCCAATTCAGCATTAAGATTGGAGAATGTCTTAACAAGCAATAATTCAAAACATGCAAACTTTTGAAGTTGTCATTTTCACCACATAATATTAAATGTTTATTATCTTTGCAACACAATTTCAGGTCAGCATTAAATTTGAAGAATACCTTTTCCAAGCACAATTCAAAAGATCAAAACCTTTGAAGGACTTCTTATTCTTTGCCACATAATACTAAGGCTTTGTTTTTGTGCCGTAAATTCATTTCAATATTTAAATTGAAGAATTATTTTTTTCAAAACAACCGTTCACAACATCAAATCTTTTAAGAGTTCATTGCATAGTTTCAAATCAAACTTTAATTTGAATAACGTCATTTCCAAAGCAACAATCCAAAACATCAGATCTCTTAAGGATCTGATATTTTGATATTTTCAATTATTCTGAATATGATATAGAATTTGGTTAAATATTCCAACATTATAACATTTTGTAAAATTTTCCAACATAATTTCAGTTTAACACTTAAATTTTGAAGAACAACTTTCCAAGTAACATCCCAAACATCAAATTGCTTAAGGCTCGATAATTTTCTCAAAAATAGCATTTAAGGATTTGTTGTTTTTTCTAGCATAATCTCAATTCAACATTAAACTTGAAAACCATCTTTTCCGAGCAACAATCCAAAACGTCAAATCCCTTATGGATTTATCATTTTCTTGACATAGGATTATGAGTTCATTATTTTTTCCAGCATAATTTCTATTCAACATTACAATTGACGAATGTCTTTTCCGAGGAACAATTCAAAACATCAAAGCTCCGAAGGGTTTGTTATTTTCTCAACCTAGTATTAAGGATTTGTTAATTATTCAACTTTATTTCAATTCAATAGTAGGGTTTGTTAATTTTCCAACATAATTTCAATTCAACATTAAAATTGAGAAATGTTTTTCGATCAACAATCCAAAATATCAAGAGCTTGTCATTTCTCAAGTTACCACTGAATATTTATTGCTTTTCCCAGCACAATTTGAACCCAACATTTAAAAATGAACAATGGCTTCTCTAGAACATTAAATCTTTAATAGGATTTGACGTTACTTATCTAATATTTCGCATTATCATTAAAATTTAAGAATGCTTTTCCCAATACGTGATCGATGACTTCGAAAACAATAATCAAAACCCTACAATAGGCGGTCACAGCCCTAATTCTCAAAAACACACAAAATTAACATTAAACAAAAAGGATTAAAGTTCTGAAACTTACAGGACATCAGATATGAGAGGCCAACAATGCAAACGAAGATCAAAACAACGCGCTTCTTGCCTTCCTCCACGAGGTCTTTCACAGTCTGAACCTTGGGGGCCATTATTATTATTATTCGCATTTACCGGAAAACAAACCCCCATAAATAAATTCAAAACCCTAGCTATACATAGCCCCAACAAAAGCTTCAGCCTTCACAGATCACCACAAAAAAAAAAATGGACGAAAATATTTATATGCAGAGAGATTCGGCATAATTTGAGGCCGATTGTCCTCCTGGTTAAACTCAACTTAATGTCACGTTTATTTCGGCGAATTCGGTATTTTTACTTCTTTTTTTCTTTTATTTTCCGGCAAGTAATAAAATATTATAAGCAAATGGGAGCTTGAATTTCTACGTAAGGAAGGCGTCTTCCCTTTGAAGTATTTCCAAAAAGAAGCATCTTTAATTATGTTTTAATAAGTGACTATTTTTTTTAAAGAAAGGCAATGACTAATGTTTTTGCGTGTCATAAGGGTGACTATTGGTTATACCGTATACGTAACAAATTGTTTTGTTCATGTCATTTTTAAAGCTTTAAATTAAATATTTTTGTTACACTTATGGAGAATGGTAGTTAGGTGTAGTAGATTTATCTATTTTTTAAATGAAGGTGATTTGGAGGATTTGAGACTTTCTTATATTTTATGGTGATATGGCATTGTGTTGTGTTGTGATTTTACTTTACTAAAAAGTCAAGTATTAAATCACTCAAACCTTACTCCTCATTTGCATTACCATCCAGTTTTGTACATGTTTACAATGTTAGCATTAAACCACATAGTTTTGTAGTAATGTCATTTGAAGATGATGGACAGTTGATTCGTTATGAAACAGATTATAAAGGTCTAGACAATGCTTCATCTCCCTTCATTGTATATTAAGGCATTCTTCTATTCTTTAAAGTCATTAGATATCAACTAGATAATAAGAAGTGCATAGACATCTTGCATTCAACCTCTCAAATCTTATAGAGGACTTTGTTTAATACAACTTTGCATTGCAATTATACATATGATGTCACTTGTTACTTTGCTCTCTTCTCTATTTCATAAGCACTTTGATATGTCCTTGGCCTCTACCATCCACATTACTTTTATGCACGTAACACATCTAAATTCTCATTTAGGGTGTTGTCCATCGAGTCTCCTCTTAGGCCCTAAGTCGGTGGTATTAAATCACATGCTCACTTCATCATATCTTAGTGTTATTGAAATTTTATCTAAACTTTCTCTCTTAGTTGGTATGCCTACTCACACGAGGTCAAAATATATAAAGTTAGGACTCAAAACTCATTATCCTTCTTCATACCTTCCTTCACATCCTTAGATGGCAAATCAAACAAATTTAGAGACTCCAACTTCGCATATGTTCAAGCAAATGATAAAGGATGGTTTGCAAAATCAACGAGAAGAATTGCAATAATGTCATACATGAGAAAGAGTGGGGATTGTTAGTCACTTCTATCAACTTCTTAAGCATGCACACGCAACTCCCAATCCTGCTTTCTCCATAGCAAACTTTTGGTGGTCAAACTCCATATAAGGTACAAGACAATCTAGACATACTTATGTTTGAAGGAAAAATAGTTGTAGATTCCTAGATAATTGGTGTAACTTAATATATTCATATTATGTGTTAATCATTTCTCTCATAGAGAAATTATTAGGTTTTTTTTTTGAAAGTTTCTTTATTCATAAATAATGGTGAGATAGTTATTGCATTGTGTATGAAGACGATGTTAACTTAAACTATTTTGTAGACAGGTGGAATAGTTTCATTCAAGCCCACAAGAATACATATTACCGAGTTAGAAACTATGACGATCATACATTATGTTTTCCCAATCGTGTGTAGGTCATGATTAATATGGTCAAGAATACATAAACACCTTTCACTCCTTGTCGCAAAATTTAATAATCAAGAATCTAAACAAAATCTCATCTTGAAATATGGGTGGAGCTTGAGACCACATATTTAATTTGATGTGGAGTTCTTAAAAATTTCCACTTTGGGGAAGACTACATATTTGTTTGCAATCTCAAGTAAAAGTCGAGCTAAAGTCTTAGCTAGTGGAGTCCATATATCGAGACAAGCCTTAGTCAAGGATTTCCAACCCTATAATGAAGCATAATCCTAACCAATGGAATGGATGTTTACACCATCCTAAAAACAAGGTGGCAACATCAAATGATCAAAATAAACAATCCAAGGTTGGAGAGTGGTTTAAAATCCACAATTTTATCACACACTCCGCATATGAATGTCATGCTATGAAAACTCTACTTATGCGGTTTGAAGCATAAAGTCAATACTACCATTGCGACA
Organism: Taxus wallichiana var. yunnanensis; assembly: GCA_018340775.1. Lineage (NCBI taxonomy): Eukaryota > Viridiplantae > Streptophyta > Pinopsida > Cupressales > Taxaceae > Taxus > Taxus wallichiana. The sequence continues at coordinate 394,693,474 of CM031234.1, forward strand.
TTGTAAAAACATAAATTGTTAGGAATATCTTGTTAGTGTTCGCGTCTTAGAGTGTTAGTATGTGGTGTGATAAGTTATAATAACAATTCATATATATTATTTATTATAATAGTTAGTGGGTTAATAATGCATGAGGTGTGAGAGACATTCTAGGATATGTTACATATTTTATAGTTATAATATGATAGGTGATTTATAATAGTTCACATTATTATTAAATACAAGTGGTTGAAAGAGATAAGCATGAATCCTAATTTATAAAAGGTCAATTCACTATATATGCACTCTTCTCTCTTTGTGAGTTACATCTTAAGTTTGTTTCGTGTTAATATGTTACCAAAACTTCATTTACTATTTAGAGCCATATAACCATGAGAGTCCTCTTAAGTAATTTAGCATCAATTGTTTTACCTCCTTTCATAAAGACTAGTAGTTTTGGCTAGATTAGGTACTTGAGTTATTTCATTAAAGATCTTATTGTTTGGTTAGGAAATAACATAATCCCATACACTACTTTAAGTAAATTCGGGTCATATCTAAGCATCGTTGGAGTGGTTCGATCGATGCTTGACCTTTTGTTTCGTCTACAAACTTATCGTGCCACATGATTGTTCATATTTCATTAACAACCTTCTATGACCCTATAGTTATTATGTGAAGTTTCAATGAACTAAGTATTTGTTCGAAGGGCGGTTGTCATAAAATAATTTCTTAGGGCATGGTCCTATGGAAGGGGGCTCCTTAAATATCTTAACGGTGTCTTGAGAAAATTTAGGAGCATTTTAGCACTTTTAAGGTCACGTGATATTTTATTAGTTTCCCCAACAATACCCATTGACATATTATAGGATCCCATTAGATATTTATAGGAAAATAAAATCATATTTCTCTCTAAAATCACCAAAAAATAATGGCGGGAATGCACATTAGATTATATCAGCCCTAAATTGTAGGGGGAACTCCTACCCCCCTCTCCAGCCACCTCTTAAGTTTAGGGGGCTAAAAAAGTGGAGCTCCTATTTTTTAGGCCTAGATTCTATTATTTCTGTGGCTGGCTTTAAAAATAAGCATGAGACCTGTTGTTGCACAAAAATAGGAGCCCAAGCCCCTCCATGGGACCATGCCCTTATTATTTATAATTCATTAGCTCGTAGATCCATTCAAAATCATTTATGAGGTGATTCTATCATCCACAACTTATGTCCATTTACTCATTCAACCTCAACCCATGAGCATTACATTGGAAAGTCCATGTTTTTCAAGTATTAGTCAAAGTGAGCATACATGTCATTTAATTTATAATTTCCAATATCTAATTGGATTTTTTTAATTGATGTTAAATTCCCTAGGTTGGTAAATATATCTTCAATCATAGTTGAGCTAAATGTGTGTGTAAGTTGTGTTTAGGTGAATATTAAGATACTTGTTAATTAGTGTCATATTTTTTTGAACATACACATTTTCAATAAAATTGATGTCTTGTGTCTTTGCTTTTGGCCCATTTCTAAAATATGGAAATTCTATTAAAAATATTATTTGTCTCAATTTTCATCGTGAAGAGTCAAAATTCAAATGCAACCAATGAATAAAAACTTGCGAGGGAATAACGAGCGATAAAGAGAAAGTACTAATAGTTCTAACAAGTTAGTGGAATGATGGATCATAGTGATAAAGTGAAATTCATTGTTAGTCTTGCACTTTTAGACTCACAATTACACTATGTAAATTTGGAAAAATCATCCACATAAATTTGGGGAAACTAAATAGAATATTGTCTGAAGTAGTGAATGTAATTTTTCTCTAAAGTTGCGCTTATCATGTTCAAAATGAATGATATATTCACAATGTCTAGTCGAATTAATGATCTAAGATAGATCTCATGAAACAACTAAGCAGAAGTCAAAGATCCGATTGAGGATGAGAATATAGAAGTTACATTGTTAAATAGTTTGTATTTCAATTATACCATCATTATTTTTTGTAGGAAAGTTGTCTTCTCAATCAATAGAAGATATGGTTTCAACTCTCATAGTTCAAGCAAAAAGGACAATCATTGAAGATATGAAGGAAAGTGTGTTGTACTCTATAAACATTCGTAAAAATATATTTAAAAACAAGGAGGAAATTTAATGTTTTTACCATGCAAAAAAGGGACACACAACTGGACTTGTAAAGTTTGAGCTAATGATTTTCTCAAAGGGATGCTCAAAACAAATGAATCTAATATGGTCACAGAGAAAGAACCAATCATCAAAGAAGATTCAATGAGTTTAGATGATAAAGACGAAGAATACTTATACTAAGTAAACAACAACAAACACAGGAGGATGGAGGCAACGAAGGTTGGAGGAAAATCAACATCCTCTCGTCATCCAAAATAGTGATAAGGTTGCATATTTGATATAGTAGCATGTTTTGTGTGGTGTGTAAAATAAACCCAATATGTGACATTCAGAAAATAATCATATTTTGAAGAATCTTGCTTTTTGGGGGTAGGAGAATATTTTGAGGTAAACTCAATATGGATTTTTGACCAAATATGTTGCAAGCTCTAGTAATTTAGAGGATTCAAAATTTTAGAGCCCGAGGAACTGGGAATTGTCCCAACGAATTCACTCACGGTTATGCCTTTGTGAGGGTAAAGAGACAACTTGATGGAGTTGTACTTGGTCTAAGTAGTGTTTTTAGAGAGAAGTTATTTCTTTGTAATATGATTCTCTTCTCCCATGTGCACTCAAGGAGAGAATGTTGGGAATATCTTGTTAGTGTTTTAATCTTAATATGTTAGTATGTGGTGTGATGAGTTGTTAATTTAATATAATTTGAATTAAATCTTATTTCAGAGTAACTTACTGTAATAAATGATATTCAAGTGATTAAGTACAAGTAATATGCAAGCACTAAGCATTCAAGGATGTAAAACCCTAAGCAAATGAAGGGAGAAAGATGACTTAGTTGATTCTTCACAACCCGTGATGATTAGGATTGTGTATATGTTGGAACCAACTCGGAAACAATGTCAAAAAGGGTCATCGGGGTTTAAGAACTCAAAGCTGTATTGGATGAAGGTGCTCTGCGGGAGGACGAAGCACCTAAGGTGTTGGTGAATGTTCTAGGTACTGTGTATGCTTAGATGCTTGGAATCGATCTTTTCTTGGTCGGAAGGTATTTGTTGTTGCTCGCTCTTTGTCACTTGTGTTTCGTTGTTAGGTTGTTGGTCACACTTATAACTGAAAAATAAATGATTACCTGCACATGCCCACAAACTACATCAAATCTACTAAAAAAGATGCAGAATGTGGAGTCGAACTGACCTCGGCCGATCAACCGAAGAGTGAACTTATGACCAAGCACTGCACTACATCTCAAACTCCATGTAGTTATTTGTGTGTGTGTATTTGTGTCTCGTGCCCTAGGTTGCACTTGTGCAAGTTATACGATGGTAGAGGACTAGATCTAGATTGTCCCAAATATGCAAAAACGTGTGTGGTGGAATAGAATGAACTCCCCTCATGTGCAAAGTGTATGTAGACCAACGCAACCCTTGACCCTTATATGAATGTGCTATATATATACTTTGTAGTGCTCTTTTTCCTTTATGCAAGCTTAGGTGGTGATATATAATGTGTACAATGTTTCACCCCTATTTAGAAGAACCAACTAAGTATATATATATTTCCCTTGTTTGAATTTCGTAATTCACAATTAAAAGGCCGACCCACAGTATTAAAAGGCCATAAAAATATAAATCAATCAAGTGTCGGAAGAACTATAAGATGTGTAAATTCAATAAAATGTAAGAGATAAAGCAACCAAAAGTCCAAAAGGAGTTGTCAACCACTAGTTTTCTTACTTAACAATCATGTATATATTAGTATGCTTTAGGACCTAGAAATTTACCCTATTGCATAGATTTTGTGTCTAAATTTGCCCCTAGTTTATGTTGTGGAGTGAATACTCGTGCAAAGATAAAGTAGATAGAAGATGTGTACCTTATAACCCAAAGAGGAGTGTAACCGATAGTGTGCCAAGTGGACAAGTAGCCATGTGAAGCATGAAGTGATCACAATGTGAAGCGTAATAACTAGGAAAGGGAGGTAGACCCTAAGGGTGAATCATATGCATAGTAGCATGTTGTTGGAGCTTGTCTTTGGTTGATGCAAGTTGCTTCTTGTTACTTGTAAGGATGTACCAATAAAAGAAGAGCAAGAGATTAATCAAGTCCCATATATGAAAAATCGAGTAATGTATGTGTAAGCAAGTAAAAAGTGTGTAAAAGTAAAGAGCTAAGGAAAGAGTGCATCGATGCATGACAGAGTATATGATAGAAAGTTGTCATGTTTGCTTTTGAGATGTTATCGGATGGGGTTGGGAGTGATGAATTCCCAACCAAGAAAGCGTTGTATCACAAATTTAAGTGTCCAGTTGATTAATAAAAATATCTTTAAATATATATTTCAGAGTAATTATCAGAACAATGGATATATACAATAATGTACAAATGATAAGTACTCAAAGAATGTAGAACCCTAAGCAAATGAGAGGGATAATCGACTTAGCTAGTTTTCTATGCCATCTAGAGACAGATCATGATTATGTATATGTTGGATCTTACTAGAAATGATGTCATTGTGGGTGAGAGAGAATTTTGGGACTCTGGACTATGTTGGACAGAGTGCCCATGGGAGGATAGGAGTGCCAGGCGCGACGTCTTTACAAATATTCGAGATCTATCTTTTTCTAGGTTTGAGGGTCTTTGCTCCCATATCTCGCTTCGTCACTTTAACTTTGTTGTTAGGTTTCCTTGTCACATGTATTCTATAAAATAAACCCTAACTATCTCTGCACAAGCTCACAAACACGTTAGATTTGAAATAAAAATGCAATATGTGAAGTCGATGACCCTAATGGTCACCCGAAGAGTGAAATTAGTACCGAGCATTGCACTACATTTCAAAATCCATGTAGTTTTGTGTGATTGTGTGTGAAATAATGTCCTTAGGTTTCCCTCACGCCAATGACGCCAAGATAACAGGCTATAGCTAGCTTAGATGCAAATGTGTGATATGGAATTCAACACTTCCCCTTCCTATGCAATGTATGTAGCCCAAAAATATAGTCCCTTGTGATAGTAGTGATAGTATGTAGATGAAATAGTCCCTTAGAATTGCCATCCAAAATAATAGTGTGTATGTTGTGTATATATATGAGTCTCTTGTTTAAATTTTGACACTAGTGACACAAAAGGCCGACTATGAACATGGGATAAGGATAAGAAAAGTGAAAAGAAGCGACCACAAATGTCGAAATGTGTAAAAGAACAAATAGGACAGGAGCACTGGAATGGACACTAAGACTGGCGTTAGTGTCTGTGATAAATGACGACAAATGTGAAAAGACAGATAGACAAAGATCCATGTGACATGACTAGAAGTGGATACGAAATGACAGATGTACAATATGGTTACAATAAAAAGCAACCAAAGACGTAGATGGACAAGGGATAGTGTCCCTAGTGAATAATTTTCTTACTTAAAATTCATGCATATAACAACATACTGACGACATAGCAAAATAGTAATATGTCCGTGATTTTGTGTCTACATTTGCCCCCCCTTATTGTATTTGAATGAAATTCAAGTAGTGTAAAGGAAGTAAGGAACATACCCGTATAGAGTCCGTAGAAGCCATATTACAGAGTGCGTGCAAAATGCATAGGTTTGTCAAGTGGTGAATTGTGGATCAGCGTTTTGACCCACGTGGCATAAGAGGAGACAACAACGATCGTAAGGAGCTACTTGGAGAAATAGTTGTAATGTCGTTGGAGATATTGAATTGCTTGAAAAAGGCGATAGAGAGGGGTAGGGAGTGATCAATTCCCAACCCGATTTGTAAATAATTGAAGGATTTGGGATTCCTCCCACCGGAAGAAGAGTGTTGGGGAGATAGGAATGTTTTCTCTCCTCGCATATGACTCGTATCCCCAAAAGGTCCAACCACTACGAGATGGATAAAACCAAATTTAGTTCCATTTTAGTTCCATTTGAAGAACCCACACAAGAGTGGTATATGAAAGGCAATAACATCTCATTGTCCCCACTTATATGGTAACGAGTGTTGATTTAAATAATGCTAGATTGCGTATAAGTTAGGTCATCCTGAAGCAATAGTAATGTAATGTGGCTCCCAAATTAGCTCATCTAGGAGTGAGAGTAACTCGATTATTGCATTAATTGATTGACTTAAGTGATAATAGTTGATTAAATAAGATGTATTTAGAAAATTACTCATGGAGAGGTTTTTCTTTGCCCCCAAATTAGGTCATTTGGGGGATAGATTTGAAATAGCAGTAAGTATTGAGTGTTGTGTAGGATAATTGTAACTATGTTTGAATGAGATCAGAGAAAATTGTGATAATAATGTATTTGGAATGTCGATCGATCATGTTGTATACTAAGAGGGATTATAGGATGATCTTGATTGTATGCCCCCTTTTAGTGAAAGGATGAAAGGTAGATAAATGACCACTGACCCGAAATCAAGGCTATAAAAAGTTGTAATAGTAAATGAGAGATAACATGGGAGAGATATTAGTATTGGCAAAGAATGTGTATGTAATTCTTAGTAGATGTGCCAGATGTGAATATAAAATGTTGAAAAGTGTATAGTACCATGCTAGAGGAAATCATAATCAGTATGGCACAAACGAGGAGAAAAACGGAGTAACGAGGCTCAAAATATGAGTGAAACTATGTGTTGTGTATTAGTTTTAAGAATAGTGGTATGTAATAGCTATAGTATGGGGTGAATTATGATTACGTAAATAGTAATATGGAAAAGTGAATAGTGATTTTATTTGTGTCAATAGTGTTAGAGATTTGATCTTTGAGTTATGAAGATGCCACATGTTAGAGCGGCTATTTTGATGAGATTTGAGAGAGTAACAACGGTCATGGATTTGCAGATAACCGAGGAGTTGGTATGTGTGATTGTTTTTGGAAAATTTTGTTCAAAATGCTTGTTTTTAGCGTTTTTAATGAAATTTGAAGTTTTGTAATTTTTGGCATTTGGCATTTAGACAGACGAGAGCAAACAGGGCGTTTCTGTCCTTTAGGACACTAGTGACTCCGCTTCGGGTGCCAAAGTGTCTAAAGCGTGCTTTTTTAGCATTGTACTGTGAAATGAATGTATTTTGATTAATGTGAAGTTGTTAACTTTTATTGTGAAGTATGTGGCGTGCTAATAGAGTGATTTTGTTGCTTTATTATGTTGTGCAGAGAGATATACACTCCATGGAGTTTCAAGCGAGTCATCACTTGAGTACATTACTTAGATTAAAGTTTTCATATAGTGAGTGGGATATATTAGACCGTGTCAACTTGTGACACAATACCATATTAGGGATATACCCCATAATATGCCTTGATTGACCGCATTTGTGAGAAATGGTGAGCGTATACTTTTACATCCTAGTTTCGGCTAGTGAGATGATGGTGACTTTAGAGGACGTATAAAGGATAATGTGGTTGCCTATAGTTGGATACAAAGTATATATTATGACCGTATTGGATGCCCATAGTTAGACGAGGGCGACACGATGGCATTTCACATGGTCTTGAGTACAGTCGGGACACATATTAACTTCGATGTCTTTGTGAGATAAGGGGTTCCACGATTGCAGAAATTTATTGCAGTGGTATTAGCTTCTTCGATGGTCGTAGAGGGAAGAGAAGTTGGGATTTTGTACCAGATGCATTATATTTGTAGCAATATAGAGGAACATGGTACCAGATTTGCACGAGCACGATGTGTGTTGGCCCATTTGTATATAAGGACTTATACAGATTCACTGAGGAGGATCATGGGGATGGATTAGGAGCTACATCATTATTACATGTGTGGGAGTATGAGTACATATCTATATTGAGGCCACTCAGTGGGCCACGTGTCAATTGGGACCGATCAGATATTTTTACAGCTAGATGGGTAGGTACCCATAGTAGGAGGATGGGTACAACGAAGTATAGGTCGATGCTAGATTAGATGGGCCCTGGGGCCATTATATGGAGATCATATAGAGATTATGGCAGATGGGTAGAGGATGGTGTGGAGATCCGGTACATTCGACGCATCATGTGGTTAGAGGATCGATTCCCAGGGACAAAAAAGTTGTTTCAGGGTGAGTGAGTGTCTAGACAGTTCAGAATGGCCTAGGATGTGCCCTAGATCCATATATATGGTGTCGATCTACTAAAGCTGCAAGGTGATCAAGGTCGAGGCTAGGCATGATAAGAGCACATCTAGTGCATCTAGGGCCAAACAAGGTAGATCCACCCATAGGGCCTATACAAGTAGATGATGTAGGATGCATTGTGGCGTACGGTCGGTGGTGGGCACCACACCAATGGGTGTTACTATTTTCGGTGGTGGTGGATGCGACGGGTGAGCCGATAGTTAGAGGTTGGACGGTTAGGCATCTTCCCCGAGGTGGATGATATAATAGGGACATGAGCAGAGCGTAAGTATCGTTCATTGTTGTGTGTTATTTGTTGATGGATTGATATAGTGGATGGATACGAAAATGTGTAGTAGCTAATATTTGTTATATGATTATAGGAAATACCTATTAGATATTGATTGTAGATACCTCCATACACACGTTGACATGGAATGTGATGAGCTTTGTTAATACTCATACTTGAATTATATTATATATGTCGGTCCAGGCGTTGTCCATGGCTTTTTTGCAACAAAGGGAATAGTCGGAATCATTCTCAACATGTACTTAATAACAAAATTAATTGAATAATGTAATCGACCGCAATTATGAAATGAAATGCATTAGAAGAAAAAGAATATTAAATACAGAATTTACATGTATGAAAATGATTCAATGCTTGCATTTTAATTGAATGTGAAATAACAGAAAGGAAACAATAGTAAATCTCCCTTCTCATTGGGGAGGATTGGCCCTGCTCCTTCCTCTCGATCAAGTTCAATGTTGAAAGTTACACAACAAAGCTTTCCCGAGTCCGTAATTTTATTGAAAGAACTGATTTTATAATAATCAACCGACTTAACCGAACTTTTAATCGTCATACATTAGATCTTTTATACTAGAGCAAATTCTAGTCCCTCTAGGAAAGAACTAGATTATTTGCATTTAATAATATCTACTTAATTGACGCCGACTAAATATCCTAAGAATTACTGATTTGCGGAAGGAGTAATCTATGCAAAGTGTTTGATTTGAACCGATCTTGTTAACTATAGATGAAGGCCGTAATCGAATCCTTTAAGAGATTCAATCGACACTGGAAGATATGCAGATCCTGGATTGATTCAAAAGAATCATGGTGATCATAAATCCATAAGTGTAAGTTTTTATCACGTTTCTAGCAATCGGAGTTAAATTTGGAGTGACTAGGCCTCATAATCGGCATGAAGGCAGGGTGAAGTAATGACACACGTTCCATGATCATGTCATTGTGTTAACTCGATGTGTTAGTCATTGATCAATTCAGAATTCATCCATCCGAGTGATTCATCTCCTTCAGACAAGTCCCTTCCTTAAAAGAAGTCTCGAATTCATGATTTGGGCAACTCCCGCACTCCTCGGCAAGTCTGCGCCAAATGCACCAACGAGTCTTGCTCTAGTCTACGTTAACTCATGCGATGACTCAACATATGATTTTCCAAATATCTTGTTAATACTCATAAAAGTATTCATTTAAGCCATATTTGAAGAAGTAATAACAAGATAAAAATAACAAGAATATGCACAACATTTCCTTCCAAAACATAGTAAAGTATTAATTAGTAAACATCAAAACTATACATCGTGCAAAATGATACCAAAATATCACATGGTTCTACATGGGATAAACATGACAAAATAGGGTTCATCACTCCCCCACACTTAAGATTTAGTAGGTCCTCCTGCTACCTATTCAATTGTTCAACTATCCTTAAACAATTATACTTGTTGGAAAAGGTTTGCCATGTTTCATCCAATTCAATATTACAAAACCCAAATAAATCAAGAATAAACTTTCTCCATGTGTCATAACCGCCTCTCTCGAATGATCAATCTGTAGAATTCCATCGTGGTATCTTGGTGTAATGACTAATGGATGCCTATACCTCATCCCAATCCAATTTTTCTACATTTTTAGAATGATTTTGCAAAGGTATTTAGCCCTTTTCAAGTCACCAATGGAGGTTAGAAGGTAAAATCACCTCCTTCTTCTTATAATGCTCTACAAGTAGTTCGTATTGTACTTAACATGTAAGGAAATTGACATCAACGTTGGGAGTACTTACTCCTTGAAATTTCTCACACAAGTTATCGAATATCTTTGTACTAGTCCACCAACTGTAAATAATATACTTGAGACTGAAATCTATTGAAGAACCAAATGGGGGCAGGAAGATCATGCCTCACTAAGAGGCTTATATTAGATTTTTCTTGAACAAATTTTCCCCTTTATTCCCTTCATTCGATGGGTTCCTTATAGTAGATATAAATGTCCTCAACTGTACTTTTCCTCGTAGAAATTTATGGAGATCTCAATCTACTTAGGAAGAACAAATTTGTGAACATAAAATTCACAAAGGAGATTATTTTCAACATCACTTCCTGATGCATAAGCACAAAAAAATTTCCTATCATCTTCAAACTCTATATATCGCATAACATAGGCTCTACAGAGATCTATCATTTTAAAAATTGTTCCTTCAGGAGTAGTGCATAAAAATTAGATGGAGGCTTACATGAAAGAACTTTATCATATAACCGACAAATAGTAAGAAATTTCTCTTTGAGCAATTTGTTCTCTGTTAGGAATTAATAAAATCTAATGCGGAATAATTCCTCATAATCGTAATAATAAGAAGTATGAATAGAATTACGAAATGAAAAATGCACAACACGAAGACAATATTTAACATGGTTCACCTAATGTGGGCTACATCCACCAAGAACACTTGCTCAAATTTTATTACAAAGTCAACAGTCTTCACATTATAATAATCAGATCTTGTTTGGATATGTGCTCAACAAACCCTCCCGAATTCACACTTGAATTCACACACACTATTCACCTTCTCAGAACACACTCTTATAAATCCTATTGTATGTCCATCTATTTATAAGTACATTAATAGGTAGTCGAAAGAGGCGATTTTACAAAACAATGGGTACTAAAAAAACCATGGGCCAAAAAAACAACCCATAAATAAGTTACCCATTACCCATGGGTTAATAAACCACCCATGAAAATTTACTTCGGGGGCTTCACCCCCCCAAAACCCCTTGACCCACTCACCAGCGAGCGGGACCACCGTAAAAATATCCGAGTGTAACACATGGAAGGTGTACCAAACTCTAACATGAAAACAGGCTCCACAAACATAACAATCTCCCACTGAGAATGGATTTCCACTGAGCAAGCTTCTCAACCCTTCACTGTCATCCGCAAAGGCCAACCAAAGCTGAACATAGCTTTAGTTTATCCCTTGTGACCACCTTGGTCATCATGTCTACAGGATTCTGACTGGTATGAATCTTCTCCAACTTCAACTTATCTTCCTCCAAAGTTGTCCTGATGAAGTGATATCTCAACTGTATATGCTTCATCCTGGAGTGGAAAGCAGAGTTCTTAGCTAGGTGTATAACACTCGACTATCACTATGCATCTTACATTCCTCCCGCTTATGCCCCAACTCCTCAAGTAATTGTTGAACCAAATCATCTCTTTTGCCTCTCTGGCAGGCAGCAACATACTTAGCCTCCATGGTTGACAAAGCCACCACCTTTTGTAGTCGTGAAATCCAACTCACCGTTGTCCCACCTACAAGTGTAAATATAACTATCGTGCTCCTCCTATTATCAACATCTCCACCATGTCTAAATCTACATAACCACGTAAAGTGGTGTCTCGATCCATCAGTAGCACAAAATCGACCCCCATGGTCCCTCTCAAATACCGAAGGATCCACTTTACCGCTTGCACAATGCTCTTTACCTCGGATCACTCATAAATCTACTCATAGCTCCCACCGCATGGGCAATATCGTGCTAGTGCACACCATAAAGCATACATCAAACTACCAATCGCGATGAGTAAGGTACCTTGACATCTAGTTTCTTTTCATGCCCTGTCTTGGGACACCGCTCCTTTGATAACTTAAAATGGCCTACCAAAGGAGTCCCAACCGGTTTAGCATCCCCTACATGTTAAACCTATCCAATACCTTCTTAATGTACTCTTCCGAGATAAATTCAGCCTTGTTCCTTCCTTCCTATCCCGAGTTATCCTCATACCAAGGATTTGTCTGCTACCCCCAAATCCTTCATATCAAAGGATTCACTTAGTTGTTTCTTGAGTATTTTTATTTCCCGCATGTTTTTACCTCGCAACCAACATGTCATCAACATACAAACACAGGATAATATAACTTCCATCCTCAAATTTCTTTTCAGATACACGCAATGGTCGAATGACATCTAATATAACCTCGCTCCATCATGAAGCTATCAAACTTCTTATACCATTGACGTGGAGCTTGTTTCAAGCCATACAAGATCTTCTTCGTTTGCACACCATCTCCTCTTTACCTTTGACTTCATATCCTTTTTGGTTGCCGCATATATAGCTCCTCCTCCAAATCACCATGGAGAAATGTAGTCTTTACATCTAATCTGTTTCTAAGTGCAAGTCTTTTTCGCGCCACTATTCCAAGAACAGCTTCGATAGAAGTCATTTTTACTACAGGAGAAAAAATCTCATCAAAATCTATACCTTGTTTCTGTGCAAACCCCTTGACCACCAACCGGGCCTTATATATTTTCTTTCCTCCTTCATCTTTAACTCTGTACACCCACTTGTTCTGCAATGCTCTTTTGCCTTCCGGTAGCTTCACCAAATCCCAAGTCTGGTTCTCCATGAGAGACTTATGCTCCTCATCCATGGCTTGCTCCCACTTCTTACTGGCATCTACCTACATTGCTTCATCAAAGCTCTCTGGCTCTCCACTATCAGTGAGTAATAAATAATAAAGAGAAGGAGAAAACATTCGTGTTTTTTTTCTTACCCTAGAAGACCTCCTCACCGTAGGAGTTTGGGGTTCCGCTGAGTAGGTTCCTGAACTGATTCATGGGTCACTATCCCATCCGGAAGATCCTCTACCACTACATATTCTTTCTTGGATTCTTCCTATTTTCCTGCAATTGTTGCTTATACATGACTTTCTCATTAAAGACCACATCCCTAGACCGAATGATTTTCTTGTCCTTAATACTCCAACATTTAAATCCAAAGTCATCACCACCATAACCAATAAAAGTGCATTTTTCTGATTTAGCCTCTAGCTTGGTCCTATCATCCTTATCAATATGAACAAACACCTCACATCCAAAGACTCTAAGAAATGAGTAATCGACTTTCTTACCATACCAAGCCTCCTCAGGTATGCCTCCATCCAAGGCACTTGAGGGTCCTCTGTTTATCAAGTACACAGTTGTGCTCACCGCTTCTACCCAAAAATAAAGAGGCAGTCCTGCATGTATCCTCATGCTCCTAACATGTTCCATTATTGTTCTGTTCATCCTTTCTGACACCCCATTCTGCTGCGGGGTTCCTGGAACCATCTTTTTTTGCCTATGATTCCATTCTTAGAACAATAATCATCAAATTCATTGTTGTAATACTCCCCTCCATTATCTGACCTGAGACATTTTAACTTAAGACCTGTTTCATTCTCTACCAAGGCTTTCCATTTAACAAAAGTATCAAATACATCAGATTTGTTTCTAATACAATAAACCCAAACTTTCCTTGTTGCATCATCAATAAAAGTAACATAATAACTTGGCCCCCAAGAGATGATACCTGAGCTGGCCCCCACACATCGAATGTACCAACTCTAACTTACTCTCTTTCTTTGTAGGTCCAACCTTGAGAAACCTTACTCGCTTTATTTCCCATATATGCAGCTTCTCACAGTAAATCCAAACCTATTTCGTATATATCAGAAAATCTTCTTTATGATGTCCATGCCCTTATGGCTCATATGACCGAGCCTATAGTGCCATAATGTTGTATCTGCATCTGAAGCCACAAGATTACAATCATTAGTACTATCAATGGTTAAATACAAGGTTCCAACCTTCTTACCTCTTACCACCACAAGAGCACCCTTGGTAACCTTCCAAGAGTCAACCAGTAAATATCACAGTATAACCATCACTTCCCAATTGCCCCGCCGATATCAAATTTCTCCTTAATGTAGGCACATGTCTGACATCCTTCAATAGCCATGTATTCCCATTCTGCATCTTAACCTGAATAGAACCTTTTCCAACTATACTGCAAGGCTCATCATCACTAAGAAAACATGCCCAAAATCCCCCCTCGAACATAATCAACAAAATAATGCCTATGTGGAGTAAAGATGAAAAGAAGCCCCGAATCTAAAACCCAAGATTCAGTAATATTATGCAAAGAAAGAATCAAAGCATCCTAAAGCATACATTACCCGATGCCACATTTGCCTCCTTTTTTCTTCCTATTGTTTCTTCTTATCCCGAAGCTCCCAAAAGTCCTTCTTTGCATGCCCAAACTTTCCACAATTCCAACATACAATCTTTCTCTTGGATTTTGACCTTGCCCGATCTTTCGATTTTCCATGGTTTCCTCTATTCTTCTGTCTCCCTCTAGTTTCCACTATCAAAGCATTCCCTGAAGTAGAAGATTCCTGAGCTTTTTCTTCGCATTTCCTCGCTTAGAATCACCCCTACAACATCCTCAAACTTCAACTTTGAGTTAGCTGGAACCGAGTTGCTTACCGCCATTACTGTGCTATTCCAACTCTCTGTAAAGAGCATGTAACTAATAAAGCCCTAACTTCTTCATCAAATTCTATCAGAATCGAAGCTAGCATATTTACAACCGTATTAAAATCATTTAGATGATCTGCATCGAACCATTCTCAAACATCTTCATATTAAACAACTTTTCATTAAAAATATCTTATTAGAGGCAGAGGGTTTTTCATATAACTTCCTAATGCATCCATTAGCTTATTTTTGTAGTCTTTTCCTTTCAAACATTAAATAATACCGAAGATGCAAGACACAACCGGATCTATCCAAGTGCCTTCCGATCCAACAAATCCCATTCCGCATCCTGTCATACTCGAGGGTTTGTTCACCTTCTCGCACAACGGAGTATAAAGATCCTTTCGATAAAGGTAATCTTCCATCTCGCATCTTCCAAAGACTGAAATTCTTCCCGTTGAATTTATCAACCCTAGATCTTCCATCATCTCGCCATAGCTCCCACTCAAGCTAAAAACTTTCCCTACGATTCAACACTTCAAAGCAAACCAAACCAGCTCGATACCAATTGTTAGGAATTAATAGAATCTAATGCGGAATAATTCCTCGTAATCGCAATAATAAGATGTATGAATAGAATTACGTAAATGAAAATGCACAACACGAAGACAATATTTAACGTGGTTCACCCAATGTGGGCTACATCCACCAAGAACACTTGCTCGATTTTATTACAAGCCAACATCTTCACAATTACAATAATCGATCTTGTTTGGAGCTGCGCTCAACAAACCCTCTTGAATTCACACTTGAATTCACACACACTATTCACCTTCTCAAAACACACTCATATAAATCCTATTGTATGTCCATCTATTTATAAGTACATCAATAGGTAGCCGAAGAGGCGGTTTTACAAAACAATGGGTACCAAAAAAACCATGGGCCCAAAAACAGCAGCCCATAACGGTTACTCCATTACCCATGGGTTAATAAACCACCCATGAAAATTGCTTCGGGGCTTCACCCCCGAACCCTTGACCCGCCACCACCCGATCGGGACCGCCAGTAAAATATTCGAGTGTAACACATGGAAGGTGTACCAAACTCTAACATGAAAACAGGCTCCACAAACATAACATTCTCCTCCTTCAAGGTCTTATTCTCATTAGACCGCCTTGAGTCTATAACATTCCTCCATCCATTTAACATACCTTTCAAGACACTAATAAACGGAAACACAAAATAAGTTGTTTGCTCATTAGTGACCACATGCTCTATTTCCTGTCTATTTTCTTGCAAAACTATAAGGGATGCATTGAGATCATTTGTCTTGGCCTGAAGGGAGTGGATTTTTTGTTCTTTTCTTCCGGACTTGCATTTGGAGTTGAAAAATTGTATCTTCTTGTTACTTTCACCGTTTGTTGTAATTGTTGGATCTTCTAATTTCTCTCAGCTTCCAACTAGGAGAAACTGGACTCCTTAGCTTCAAGTAGGCACTGGAGATGTGTAATTCTCTCCTGAGCTAGTTGTAGTTCAAATTGGACCTTCGACAAAGATAACACTTGTGGCAAAAATTTATCGCGATCTTGAGGAGAACTAGGTTCTCCTTCCATCATTGATGTTTTACCTTTATCCAAAACAAAAGGTTGAGCGGAAGTGGTAGGGGTTTGATCACATGATTTTTCTTCAACAGAGAATAGGGTGACACAATTGATGAGGAGACACAAGTGGTGTCTTAAGTAGGGTCTACATAATGGTTGTTGCTTCATGTTCTTCATGAAAAGGAACAAATTCAGTTGGAGTATCATTGAGTGATTGAGCATGCCTAAAGGTCCTAGGGCATTTATTAGGTCACTAAGAAGTGGAGGGATCTCACTCTAGAACCAATTCAGACTCTAGGGCACACTTCTTCTGAAATTTCAACCATTTCTTAGGGCGATGTATTTTCCTAACAAACTAATGTTTACAAATTAAATATATTAGGCCTTAGAATTTTAGGTAAGATGTATCCCAATTGAATTTCTCGGTGGCAAGGAAAAAAAAATCTTACAAAAATAGAGGTGAATTTATTTTGTGTTGGGGTTTAATCCATGGTGAAAGGTGTATTAAAATTCTCAACACAGGTCCCAAAATGTTCTCATATTGTCCTTCACAGGTGAAATATTTGATTACCCATTTAACAACTTTTGCCCAATGCTCAAGTAGAGTATTCCTTTTTATACCTTTGTCTTTCCCTTTATTTTCCACTACCAATTCTAATTTTTCCTTTCTACCAACTGAAAACATTTTGATAATTTCATAATACAATTTCTATTCTTAACTAATAGACCTTCTTGTATATTCCTGAAAGATGACTAATTATAGTGGGGTTGAATGGAATTTTCTTACCTTATACAATAGAGCACCCTTCCTCAATGTTTTTGATGAATTCCTCTGTCATTTTTGTGTTGAATTCCTCATATACAAGCAACAAATCAAGCCACCCCGCCTTTTGAAAGATTTCTACCAACTTTGCATCGACTAACACTTCTATTGAATTAGTTGGCTCATGCCTTAGTCGGGTCCCATGACTAGTTTAGACATAAGCTGAAATAAAGGGCACAAGACTAGAAAGATAAAGTTTGCAGAGATAGGAATAGGCACAAGAACAAAATGAGTATTAGCGTAGGAGTGTAATGGCGGAATTTGGAAAGTGACAGAGGGGGTCAAATTGGTTATAAATAAAACAACACAAATTGGGAAAGGTTTTACAAATCCCAAGGTGATAATGATAGTTATTGGGTATGTGTGGTGATTATTATGGAGGCGGATGACATATTTTGTGGGGATATGTGAAGCGTGGAAATGTATTGGAAATGGAGAAGGTAATCAATTTTACATGAGTACCATAATGAACATTTCATAAATTAAACTTTTCAACATTTAAGAAGGGAATATTACACATACCTCATTAAATTTTACTTGTCACATCGTTGGCCACCATCTTAATGTTGATTTGATCCTCCATCCACACATTCTCCTTCATTTATTGCTTGTCTGATTCAAGGGTGGTGACCGCCATTGCTGGTTTTCAACCACCTAAATTTATTAATTATTTTCTTTTTTTTTCAAATTTTTTCTTTTTTTTTTTTTAGAGGTGGTGGCCTTTACATCATCACTGGTTTTCAGCCAATGCCTCAGAGGATGATGACTGCCATTTCTGGTTTTTAGTCATACCCTCTTTATTTTTTGTGAAATAGATTAGTTTTGAGTTGAATTGGACAAAAAAACTTTGTCCAAACAATTCGAGTGAATCTTCTTCAAACACCTTTGAAATTCTTCTTTGGATGTTGGTTTATGGTACAACCTCAATCTATGTCCATTAACCAACATCATTTCTTCTCACCATCAATTGGAATTAGTTGAACTATCCCATTGTTGAATACCTCTTCAATTTGATATGGGCCCATCCATCTTGTCTACAAGCTTTCCTTGAAATCCTTATATTTTGAATCAAATAACATATCCCAATCTCCTTTTTGGAACTTTCTTGGCTTAATGTGTTTGTCATGCCATACCTACCTTTGATGTTGGATGATATCTATTTGATGTAATGCTTGAAGTCTCATCTCATCCAACTCATTTAATTGAAACAATCCTTGCTTGTTGTGCATCTAAAATTCAATTCCTACCTCAATAGTTGTTCTCAAGGTTTGAATTTCAAATTCTATGGGAAGAATGGGCTTCTTCCCATAAACCAACTCATAGGAGTAAATCATGTGGTTGTTTTCCAAGTAGTATTGTAGGCCCAAACTATCGCTTCAGAGAAGTTTTTGAACCCAAATTTTCCTTGAGATATCCATTGTTTTTGTTAGGATATTCTCCAACTCTTTATTAGTAACCTCCACTTGACCATTGGACTGTGGATGGTATGGTGATGACTTCTTGTGTTTTAGTTGGTATGTTTCCATAAAGGAACTGATTACACCGACATGAATTGTGGTCCTTGATATGAAATAATGGATCTTGGTGCTCCAAATCTCTGGAAGATATGCTCATATAAGAAATCTGCAACTTTCTCATCTCTTGCATATTGTAGTGTTTGCACCTCAGCCCATTTAGTGACATAGTCTGTACAAAATAGAATGTATTCCTTTACCTTGAGAAGTTGGGTCAATTGGTCCAATGAAATCCAATCCCCACTTCTCAAATGGTTCCAAGACAACTTGAGGTTGGAGTGGCATTTCAAATGTAAATGTTGGTTTCCCCATCCTTTGGCATTGATCACATCTCCACACATACTTTTGACATCCTTGAACAAGGAAGGCCAATAGTAACCAATTCCTAAAACTTTGTGAATGGTCCTTTGAATTGAATAATGCCCTCCGATGGCTCATCATGACATGCCCTAAGTATGTCAAATACTTCATCTTCAAGCTACACACCTATGTAAAACATGGTCATGTCCACATTTAAAAAGAATTCCATTTAACCATGTATACATCACACTTTGTTTAATTAATTTTTTCTTTTCTTTTGTGTGAAAAAGGTTGGGAACTTCCTGTAGCCAAGTAATTAGCCATATATGCATACCAAGGAGAGTAGTAGAAACTACAAACAGATGTTCATAAGGAAAATCATCATTGACTTGATCTTTTCTTCTAAAGTGGTAAGTCTTGAAAGAAAATCAACTACCACAGTTTGATTTCCCTGGCTTGTCAATGATTTTAATATTAAATTCCTGTAATAATAACAACCACCTTACAATCTGCCATGCACTAAAGGTTTATTCATTAGATACTTAATAAAGAGTGGTTAGTGTGAACAATCACTTCATAACTGTGATATAATGGTGAAACTTGTTGATTGCATATACAACTGCAAGAAATTCCTTCTCCGTTGTGGTGTAGTTCCTTTCAGAGGGGAGATATTTTTATTGATATAATAAATAGCATGCATAGGCTCTCCTTCCTCTTGTTGTCCAAGAACAACCCCTACTACTTCGTTGGAAGCATCTGTTTGTATATGGAAGGGAAGCTTCCAATTTGGGCCTCTCAATATTGGTGTGTTTATCAATTTTCTTTGATAGCATCAAAATCTTGTTGGCATGCTTTGTCCATTCAAATTTAGAATCTTTAGTTAGAGAGAAAACAATGGAGAAGTTATCTTGCTAAAGTATGAAATAAACCTTCTATATAGTAATAAAAAACATGGCCAAAAAAACTTTTACATCTGTTTGGTTTGTAGGAGATGGGAGCTTTACAATGATATAATGACCTTGTCTAGGTCCACCTTGATTCCTTCAACTAAAACGTGATGGCCTAAAACTATCCCTTGTTCCATCATAAATAAACATTTTTCATGGTTTAAGGATAATTGGTGTTTTTCACACCTAGAAAGGACTTTGTCTAGATTGTCAATTGCCTCTTGGAATGTTGCTCCATAAATAGTGAAATCATCCATGTAAATCTCTACACAATCATGGGTGAGATCAAAAAGATTGCCAACATGGCTCTTTGAAAAAGTGGTAGGAGCATTACATAAACCAAAAGGTAACACCTTGTAAGAAAATTTCCCCATGGGCATGTAAAAGTGGTTTTGTCTTGGTCCTCAGTGTGCTATTGTTATTTGATTGTACCCACTGAACCCATCAAGGAATGAAAAATACCTTTTTCAGATAAATTGTCTAAGACTTGATCAATAAAAGGTAATGGAAAATAATCCCTGATGAGTTGCCTTGTTTAATTCTCTATAATCCACACAAATCCTCCATTTCCCATTATTTTTAGGAACTATAACTAATGGAGAAACCCATGGCTATATCTGAGATTGGATAAATGAATCCCACCCTAAGAATTTTTCAATTCAGTTTTTACAATGTCTCTTAAGGCAAGGTTTATCCTTCTTTGGGGTTGTCTAACTGGTCTGGCATTAGTGGTGTAGATATGGTGTGTACAAATACTAGGATGAATACCCTTCATATCATTATATTCCCAAGAAAAAGCTTGAGGATGAGAGCATAAGAGTTTAAATAGGTATTCTCTTCCTGACTAGTCAACCAACTATTGATTGTCAATGTCTTCCTAGGAAAATAGGTAGTTGTTTGGTACCTGGATGAAGAGAATCTACAACAGGATACTCTCTCAATAATGCATTCAATGGACACTGTGGGAAGTAATATGTGAACAACAATGATGTTTTGAAAGATGGACTCGGTCAAATCTATATTTTCATGCAAAAGGACAGATGATAGGTTGGTTGTTTTCATCCATAAAGTCATCTCTTATTTCAATTAGTTTGTAGCATAGGACTAGAAATAGCTCTAGTGCAAGACTCGGGCACAAGACTTATACTTTTTCCAATGAAGGACTCATGGTCACCATCTTGGATTTGATTGAGTGTTCTTTAATTATGACCATGGAAAAGAAGAGATGATGTCCTCTTGAATCATCTGAATTGTCCTTACACCATTATTTATTTTATAGTAGAAAAGGTTTTGCAAAAGGTAAATTGATAAATTTTTGGAATCATGTCCATTTGTAATCACCATATTCCCTATTCTGCAATCAATGAGGGGGCAAAACAATGGCTAACCAAGGGCATCCTAGGATTAGAGGGTATCAATCTTCCTATTCTTCATTTTTATGATCATGAAGTCTACCGAATAATCCCATGATTCAATGGTGATGGTGACATCTTCTATAATTCCCTTTGGCTTGTTTACAAATGATCTTACCATTTGTAAAACTATGGAGGTTGATTTCATGGTTCAAGAAGTGATAGTGTGGACAAGGTATTGTGGTCATCACATTGATGGCTGCTCCTAGATCAACAAGGACATTTGGGATTGGACATCTCCTATGTGAACTATAACAATAGGACTTCCAAGGTCTCCATATTTAGGAGGGGGCATATTCCCTTCCAATATACTAGCAAGTTTCCCATCAACATGGATGGTTTTAGGTTGATTCTTTCTTCTTCCTGGAGTCTTAAAATAGATCTCTTTGATGGTTTTGTTTAACTCAAGAATTTCCTTAAGAGCTTGTAACAGGGAATGCCAATACTCAATTTCCTCAGTCCCTGAATCAATTTAACTCTGGTTGTTCAGGAACTATAGTGTTGTGTTTTTCCAAGAGTCTGGATGGAAAAGGAATATCAACAGTTTGGTTGAGGTGTTTCTTCAACAACAAGACTGGGTTGCATTTCTTCTAGATTTTTGTATCTTCAAGGATTTCTTCTATGACAGGAGATGAAGGTTTTGAGGTAACCTTCCTAAATGCAACAAGATATTCCTATAATCCACAAAGTTTACTATGGGATTTTTATCTGATTCCATAAGTGTAGGTTGGGTTACCCTGCCTCACATTTTTGGGGTTTGCCCATAGTTTTGTGCTGGTATCTGTGGTTAGGTAGGTTGTTCGGATGGGGTAACATTTGTAGGTCCAATCAAAAAAGCTTGTTGACCTTGGGGTCTTCTTTGATTATAATATTTTTCCTGGATCCTTGAGGTACATTCCATTATTGTTGGTATTGAGGATTAAATTGTTGAAATGGTGGAATGTTTGGATGTGGAGCCCAAGGTTGTTGATATAACTTGGTGGTGCATTCCACTATGGACTCCACTCCTATGGGACTTGTTGAGTCCAAGGTTGGGGTATGGCCATGGTGCATTCCATTGATTTGGGACCCATTGTGATTTTGGCATGTAGGACTGATTTTGATTGGATTAGAAATTTCCCTCCTTGCCTTTGAGCCATATAATTTAACTCAACTTCATCTTGTGTGTTTTTTTTAGATGGTTCTTTAACAAGGGAAGTAATCCACATTGGTTTGTGGCATGCTTTAATTCACAAAGAAGACAAATGTTTGTCTTGTCTAAGGGGCAGTCCTTAAGCCCATGTTTGTTCCTACATCTTGGGCAATAGATGAACAAAGGCTCTGTATTCCTAGCTTTCTCCCTATCCATAGTTGTATTGAGTTGAACTAAGAGGTTTGTTCTCAAATTTGTAATTTCTTCCCTTAGTTTGGATATATCACCACTGGCCATTTTTCCTTTCTGTCTATGAAAATTTGGGGTGAGTTTGGGAGTAATTCCTACAGAGGTCAATGATTTATGTATAAATTCTAGTTTGTTCATGTCTCCCTTTCCCATAAGATTGAAGGCCTCTGTGTGTCTTCATCCAATCCTTTGAGGAATAAAGTTTTGAGAAGATTAATATCCAGACAGTACCACACCTCCTATGAAGGAAGAGGAACCGATCAAGATAATCTTCCACACTCTCATCCTCCTTTTGTTGAATTCTAAAAAGTTCTTCCTTCCTATCCCAAACTCTACAGTAGTCTTGGTATTTATCCAAGAAAATTGTTTCCATCTCCTCCCAACTATGGATGGAGTTAGGGTTAAGCCCATAAACCATCTCATAGTTGTGTCTTTTAAAGTGGAGGGAAATAACTTGAGTTTCTAGGAATCAGAAGTGTAATCATAGGTTTGGCACAAACACTTTGAATTCAAAAAAGAAATTGGTTAGGATCTTTTGAGACTAACCCCAAAGGTTGGTAAAATTGAAGGGGATATGTTTTTCATAGGATCCGATCATTAGGATCCAATTTAATGGGGTAGGTAAATGTTCTTCCAATGAGGGTTTCCATTTTCTGCACCATTGGGGTTATCTACTTCATCAACCATCCTTCCTTGGTCAACAAGTTGTTCCACATGTTGGTTTTGAGGGGGTTTTGAAAATTTAATCTAATGAATCTACCTCTATGGTCTCTAGGTCTAAACATAAAATCCTATCATACTGAGGATAATTTCCTAACTATCAACACTTAACTTGATTGTTTGTGTTCCACATACTCAAAATCATAGAGGATTCTTGTTGTCACTACAAGGTCTTCTTACTTCAAAAAAAGAGTTATGGAAATAAAATTTCTAAATGGAAACTTACCAGAAAACCAGAAACACTTCTAGCTAGCACCTTAACCTTTGATAACACCTTGAATTCTAAAAATGATGCCAAAAAGTGATGAGCATCATTGATACTCATACTTTAATTATATTATATTTTCAGTCCATGGTGGTGTCCATGGTTGTTTATAACAAAGGGAATAGTGGAATCATTCTCAGTACTTATCTTAATAACAAAATTAATTGAATAATATACTAACTACAATTATGAAATGAAATGCATTGGAAGAAAAAGAATATTAAAGACATAATTAAAGGTATGAAAAATAATTCAATGTTGAAATTTAAATGAATATGAAATGATAGAAAAGGAAATAACAATAAAATCTCCTTCTCATTGGGAGGAGTGGCCCTTGCTCCTTCCCTTCGATCAAGTTCAATGTTGAAAGTTACACAACAAATTTTTCCCTGAATCTATAATTTTATTGAAAAGAACTACTTTTACAATAATCAACTAACTAAACCAAACTTTTAATCTTAATACATTAGCTCTTTTATACTAGAGCAAATCCTAGTCCCTCTAGGAGAGAACTAGTTTATTTGTAATTAATAACATCTACTTAACTAGATGATGACTAAAACAATGACTAACTATTCTAAGAATTACAATTGTGGAAGGAGTAATCTATGTAATGTTTGATTTGAACTGATCTTGTTAACTATAAATGAGGCCCGTAATTGAATCCTTTGAGAGAGATTCAATGGTGTTGGAAGATATTACAGATCCTAGATTGATTCTTAGAATCATGGTGATCATAAATCCATAAGTTTCATCTGCATCACATTTCAAGAAACTAGAGTTAAACTAGGAGTGACTGGGCCTCATAATCACATGAAGGTAGGTTGAGGTAATGGCACATGTTTCATGCTCATGTCATTGTGTTAACTGATGTGTTAGCTGTATCAACTCGTAGTTCAACCATCTCGAGCTATTTATCTCCTTTGTGCAAGTCCTTCCTCAAGGAAGTCTGAATTAATGATCTAGATGAGTCTCTGTGCTCCTGTGAGTCCTGCACTAATGCAAAAGGTGAGTCTATGCTATAAGGTGAGTCCTTGTGCTCAAAGTGCACCAATGAGTCTTGCACTAGTCTACAATTAACTCCTGTGATGACTCAACATATGATTTTCCAAATATATTGTTAATACTCATAAAAGGGTTCATTTAAGCCATATTTGAAGAAGCAATAACAAGATAAAAATAACAAGAATATGCACAACATTTCCTTCCAAAGTGGAAAGGATTACTAAGTAATAGGAATTGCATATAAATACTTGATGAATAATATAACATATGATAAATAATAATGTATGTACGTGATGCAATGTGATGTGTAAATGGTAACATGATATAAGATAAAAGAATGAACTAATAGTGCATGGATACTTGTATAATAATAAGATGGAAACTAATGTTCGCAAGGGCATGTGATTTGAATGAAGGGGGGGGAAAGAAAAGTGTTTCCCCCCTAGTGTGAGAATGAGGTTCATTTTTAAATTCCCCTCAATAATCAAGAATGAACCATAGAATAAGATTGCTTTATCAAGAAATATGGTTTTTGCATTAGAGAAGATATGTTGCGAAGCACAGAGCGTGAGATGTGTATGACGTGAGGTTCATGAATGAAGTATTCCCTCAACAATCAAGTGTGAATGTGAGCACTAGAGCACGTCATCAGGTAATGATATGGAAATGAAGATCATCTAATAAAGGTGGAGGGGCCTACTATGCCCAACAAGAGCATATAGAACAATAACAATGCGAGTATGGATGCCAATTTTGAAATCAAATGAAATGTTTCCAAGGACGGGGGTGTGACAATATGAAGTGCGAAGCCGGATGCTTAGGGAAGCCATTGAGATGCAATAGCGATGTGTGGAGGATGAGTTGACATAGTTATAGGTAGTCCAGTTGGAGGAGGTGGATGGATGATGACCTTAGGAGGAGGTGAATGAGACAAGTCAACTGTGGTAGAGGCTCGCCATGTGGATTAGGAGAGCGTGAATGCTCACAAGAGTGAGAGTGGAAAATAATAACACCTTTATCTTCTAATTATTATATTCTATCATGGAGAGCATAATAGTCATTGTCATGGTGGCCATTAATGTGGTGGAAATTACATAAATGGTGGTCGCGATGGCATTATAACCGATGAGGGGGATGATGTTGGGTGGAAGGTAAATAGATTAACCACTTATCAAGTAAGGTATGCAAGACATCATGTGGTTTAACATTATGTGAAAAGTGCAATGGTTCATGAGTGGGAGATGGAGAAGACTTAGGTGAATGTCGATGCGGTGGTGGGGAAGGAAGATGCTTGCGTGGAGGTGGAGATGGTGATCATATAAGAGGGTCAATATATGGGAGAGGGGAAGACTTAGTAGGAAAGGGAGGAATAGAATAAGTAGAAGGTGGTGTTATAACATGATCCACAATTAAGTCCTTTTCTAAATCAATAACTTTATAACACAATAGAGTAAATGATTCACATGTATCATACAAGAGCTTTTCTTTTAGTGGAGTAAATAATCCATGACAGAAGATGAATTGCATTTCTAGATCAATAGGTTGAAATATTAACTGATGCATTCAAGAACTAAAGCGTAAAATGTAATATAGAATTGGTTCGTTCTTTCCTTGATGCAAATAAGGAAAGCGTTCATATGTAACTTTAGGACCATTGTTAGAATTGAAACGCCTAATAAAAACATCCTCAATATCCTATTAAGTACTAATAGATCCGTGAGGAAAATGAGTATAACATTGGAGAACATGATCAACAAGACTATGGCGAAAATATTTAAGTAATAATCGATCATTGGAGTAAGAAGCCATGGCTAAGAAATAGTGTTTTAGATGTAAATAGGGATTGTCAATGTCATCAAAACATGAAAAAGTAGGCATGATGAAATCCTTGGGAAGGAAAAGTTGTGAATCTTCTTAGGAATGTGATTGCCATGAAGGGAATTATTTTTAATGGAGGCATAATAGGCTCTACTCTTGAGGGTAAGGGTATGAACTTGGGTTTGCAAAGAACCAACAACATGCATGAGAGAGAGGATATCTTGTGAGGGGATGGTTTGGGAAGTGAGAGGCACATTGAGGGGTTGAATCTTGCCATTATGAGTGATCATAGGAACCTAAGAAGGGGGAGTGGATGTCAAAGGAGGGGATGGAGGTGCGATAGGAAGAGATGACTGTGGAGGCTCTACAAATATGTTAGGTGTAGAATCATGAGACATAATGAGAGGTGTATTAGGAGTAGGATTGGTGTCAACATGGCCATCATTGGAAGGAGCTTCAGAAGTAGAAGGAAGAGGAGGTGTAGATTCACATTCAACAATTTTAACTGAAGAAACATCATTATTAACATGTGTAGTATCATTATCAAAATCAAAGTCACTATCAGTCATATTTTGCAAGCAAGGATTTCATCAAGATTATCATCAACATATAAAGAAGTGGTAGGAGTGATAGCGTTAGATCTATCATTGCAATCATTAGAAACATTTTCAGAAGTAAGAATAACAGGAGAAATAGATTCACATACAACTTGACTAATAACAGAACATCATTATCCATATTTACATTTGCAATATCACAAGTAGAGTCATTAACATCCATGTTTTTACAAGCAAGAACCTCATCATGCATAGAATCTATATTAATGCTATCATTTTCAATAGTACAAGGAGAGGAGGATGGAGGGTTATGCATGGCTATGGGAAATGAGGGATAACATTGGGTAAAATTTTGGTCAGGGGAAACTATGCAAATATCAGAGTTTTGGAAACCAACAGAAGGGAGTTTTGGTGGTCAAGGAGTAGTTGGAGGGTTTTTGTGTCATATTGGGATGGTAGACAATATTATGAAATTTAAATTCTTTAGAGGCATTGGAAAATACTGGTTGCATATGCATATAGGTCATATCGTGCTTTGGAGATGGGTACCTCTTTTGAGCCATGAGGGTTTGGGATCTAAGGGCAAAGGGTTCAAATAGGAGTGGGGTTCACCAAATGATTTAATAAAAATAGAATTAAATCTATATTTCAGAGTAACTGATGCAACAATGGATATATTCAACAATATACAAATGTTGAGTACTCAAAGAAGGTAGAAATCTAAGCAAATGAGAGGGATATATGACTTAGCTGGTTTTGTACGCAACCCGGAGACAATCGAGACTGTGTATATGTTTGATCTAACTAGAAATGATGTCACGGTGGTGACAAAAGAATTTTGGGACTCGGACTATGCTAGATAGGAGTGTTCATGGGAGGACATGAGCGTTTGGGTGTTAGTGCACGATATGGGTGTTAACATCCGTGCAAATATTCAAGATCTCGCATTTTTCTAGGTTTGAAGGTCTTCGCTCCAATATCTTCTTTGTCATTATGACTTCGTTGTTAGGGCATCTATGTCACTGTAACATGCAAAACGAATCCCGATTATATACACAAGCTAACAAACACATTAGATCTGAAATAGAAATGCAATATGTGAATTTGAATTGACCCCAATGGTTACTCAAAGAGTGAACTTAGTACCGAATGTTGCACTACATTTCAGACTCCATGTAATTTTGTGTGTGAAATAGTGTCCTTAGGTTGCCTTCGTGCCAATAACGCCAAGATAGCGAGCTATAGCTAGCTTAGATGCAAATGTGTGATATGGAATTCAACACTTCCCCTTCTTATGCAGTGTATGCAGCTAAAAATACAATCCCTTTGATAGTAGTGATAGTATGTAGATGAGATAGTCCCTTAGAATTGCCAACCATAATAATAGTGTGTATGTTGTGTATATATATATGAGTCTCTTGTTTGAATTTCGACACTAGTGACACAAAAGGCCGACTATGAATATGGGATAAGGATAAGAAAAGTGAAAAGGCCAACCAAAAATGTCAAAATGTGTAAAAAGAACAAACAGATAGAGCGCTTGCCGGAATGGACACCATCGTCAGGCACTAGTGTCCGAATAGATGCTAGTGTCCTAGGATAAATGATGACAAATGTGAAAAGAAAAATAGACACAAATCTCTGTGATATGACCAAAAGTGGATAAAAAATGATAAATATACAAGATGGTTATAATAAAAAGCAATCAAAGATGTAAATAGACAAGGGATAGTGTCATTTTGTGAATACTTTTCGTACTTAAGATTTGTGCATATAACAACATAACAAAATAGTAACATGTGCATGATTTCATGTCTACACCTACCACGAAGGATGAGGTTTTTGGGTGATCTCATGCCAAGAGTGAGGTTTTTGGGTGATCTCATGCTAAGGATGAGGTTTTTGGGCGATCTCATGCCAAGGATGAGTTTTTTAGGAAATATCACACCAAGAGAAGAGTGTTGGGGAGAGAGATATGTTTTCTCTCCTTCCATGACATTTCTCAAATGATAAGTGCCACTGTAGATTGGCACGTCCCGATTTGTAATCAAATTATAGCCAATTGAATGAATTCTATTACTGAAGGTAAGTGCTTGATATTGTAGTTTTTTATTATAACCTGTTGGAAACCGTGTTGAACTAAGAAACTATCTATTTTTTCCCCTAGGACATAAGCACTCATGTGGGACACAAGCTCCCACCATTCCTATCTACTACTAGTCGCTATTATCTACTCCGTATTTGTGATCCAATTTTGATTCGGACCACTCGTGACTGTGTGCCTTTGCTAATTTTGTACTATGTCATTCTGTTATGGAGCTATGTGTTGCTGGAAGGGTGATTTATTCACCTAATAGTTTCCCCCCCTCGTTTGGGGGGTGCATGAAGAATGTAGGAGGAAGTGGCCCAAACAAGAGGATTTGCATGTTAGGAAATAAGGGATAAAATATGCGGAATAATCCCTCACAGAATCGCAATAGTAGAAACTAATATGCATAAAATATTACAGATCTTAAATAAAAGTGAAAAATAATAATAACACAACACAAAGAGACAATATTTAACGTGGTTCACCCAATTTAGGCTACGTCCACCAAGAATCACTTGCTCAAATTTTATTACAATCCACCGCTCTCTCAATACAATACCCATATCTGTTTGGAGCTATGCTCAACAAACTCTACAGAATTCACACCGAATTCAAACACATCTGTAATGTTACATCATCC
This sequence comes from Taxus wallichiana var. yunnanensis, assembly GCA_018340775.1. Classification (NCBI taxonomy): domain Eukaryota; kingdom Viridiplantae; phylum Streptophyta; class Pinopsida; order Cupressales; family Taxaceae; genus Taxus; species Taxus wallichiana. Next base: position 394,723,388 of record CM031234.1, read on the forward strand.
CTACCATATGCACAAAACCACATAAGTAGACAAATGCTTAAGCAATTTTACAAAACCATGTGCCAAAATCGTCCCATAAACCTATGGGTTAAAAATATTGCTCATATAAGAAAAACATGATTTCTCAAGTACATTGGGCATGTTTTGTTTCGAGGCCGAAATTTTTTTAGGGTCAGTGCCCCGAACCCTGCCTCACCGGGGGTTGTTGCCCCCAGACCCTGTGCCAGTGGCCCGGCCCCGAACCCCAGTGAGACAACTATGGAAAGTGTATAGTACTCTTAGTGTACAATCTTCAACACTTTCACACATGAAAACATGCTCCACAACCTAACACCGAAACTTATATCCATGTCGAGATTGGTTACTGTAGTAATAGGAATGTGCATGATAGAAACCAAGGCACATACAAACAAGATAGGATAGAAACAAGTGTTAGTGTATGATTTAACAAATATTGAATTTGTAAAACCTTAGATATTGTAGAGTCACACATGATAAATAAACACTAGAGCACAAATCTAACATAAGCAATAAGCCAAATGAAAATGAAACCCTAAGTGAAAGAGAGGGAATATAAGACTTAGTTGATTTTGCACTAATATTGAAGTGTCATGGACTGAAAAGTTGATAAACAAGAGGAGGAAACATTTGCAACCACACCTAAAAACATTTCAGAATCGTTGGAATGAGATGGATCGGGGCGAGGGCACCTAGGTGTTAGAGACCTTCATTGGGTGCATGTGACTACATAAGAGATCAAATTCTAGTTTTTCTTGTGTCGTGAGGTGCTCACTAACCTTCATTATTGGTCACCTATATGTCACATGTGTGTCTCAGTAGAATTTTCCTGTAACCTGTAAAGAGAAAGACAGCCTGCAAAACCCCAAAACACATCAAATCCTAAACAGAAAAGATACAAACAGGAGTCGACTAACCCGGTTGTTACCCGACAGCCAGTGAACTTACGATCGAGCGCTACACTACATCTCAGACTCCATGTAGTTCTGGTGTGTGTGTGTAGAAATCATGCCCTAGGAAGCTCTTGTGTAAGATACACTTGATAACGAGTAATAACTAGATGTATCAATGTAGATAGATGTGTGGATGTCAAAATGAACTTCCCCTCCTATGAAGTGTATGTAGAAAATGCAGTCCCTTTTCCCTTGAATGAATGCTAGATGGATGCCTTGATGCTCTTAGAATGCCTTTAGATGCAACCTTAGGTGGTTATAGTAGATGCTTAGAGTTTGTTCCTTTATTTTGACCACATAGCTTTGTATTTACATAGTTCCTTTGCTTGAATTTCATAATTGACAACTAGAAGGCCGACCCATAAGGAAATAAGATGCCCAAAAGATAAAAGAGGCTCAAAAGAGGCGAGTAAGATAAAAAGAGGTTGGGGGTGCTTGAGCCTATTTTGGTGTCTAAAGTCATAAAAGATAAACAAGTAAAACTCGATGGAGTCGTAGGGTGTAAAAGACAAGAAACAAAGCAAAGAGGCCAAAAGTAGTTTTCAATTACTAGTTTTCTTGCTTAGGAATCATATGAATGCAAGTATGTTGTTAGGACCTAGAAGTGTGTTGGTATCCAATTTTTTTCTCCCTTTCAAGCCGAGCAACAACATAGATTGGACGTGGAACTTAGAGGCAAATAGATCATAGTGTGTGTCGTTTTGTAGCCGGGGATGAGATCTAACTGGCCCTTTGTTACTTAGATTTGTGGAGATATGGATAACACCTTTAAGAGGATTTGACCTGTCCTCACTACTTTAGGCCGTGCCTCTTCGACTAGGGTGAGAGGACCCTTAGTGTAACCTCTATTTGATGAAGGAGATGGAGATATCCTTCTTTTTCACAAATTCTATGAAGAGAACCTTGGGAAAATATGGTCAATACTCCATGATTTAACTCTTAAGAGTTGTCACTTCTAAACGATGGAGATACTTTCAACACAAGGCTAAGGTTACTGAAGACATTAAGAAATCCTAATTGTTCTGCACATTTTTGCAAGTAGATTTTGTTCCTTTGTTGATACACAGGGAAAATAGGTGTAATACAAAGTGGATTCACGGGTTTTGAATGATTTTGGTGGGAGATGAAGCAGATAAAGTTGATTATACCAGATCTTTGAAGGGACTTCACAACAATGAACAATTCAACAACAGAATACTTTAGAACAGTTAAGACGTTCCTTTAACAGAAGGTGTGCTTCAATGGAGGCCCAAATCAACACGTTTTCACATAATCTTTGAGACTCTAACACGAAGGCTCGAATTGAAAGACTCAATTAAACACCAAAGTCTCTGATCAATCATGCCTAAGGTACACCCGAAGACTTACAGACAATCTTTATCAACAAATGACAGTGAATTGATTTTAAATTTGTTTATCTCATCCAAGATGAAGGCTCTTCTTGAAATGAAATTGCAAATACCATTAAACTATCACAGGGACGAGATCTTGTGTGATTTCACAAAGATTTCAATGTAAGATTGCAATAGGAATGAAAAAAACTATTTGCAGACATTCTGAAACAAAGCAGACACAAATTGCTAGAGATTAGACACAAATTAATTTGAAAATTTCTTAAATTCATCAATAGGGGAAAGCTTCAGAGCAATCTTAGTGCTCGTCAATGGCTATACATCTGTAACCAACTTGACATGATAGAAAATCTAACATAAAGGAAATTAACTAGGTATCTCAGACAGGCTTCTCAGAATAAGGCTTTCTCAAATTTTCTCTTAGGAATTCAAACTCGACCATTTGCAAGAGTATTCTCATTGCATTTATACATTTCATTCACCCCAAATTTTGTCCCCAAAAAGAAGAATATTCGAGGGACCTTTTCTTGCTACTAATTTGTTACAGAAAGTGACGTTTAACAAATTCGCACCCACATCTGCTAGGTGGACAAATCATGAATTGATCACGTTTCTCAAACCCTCGACTAATGACTAGGATGCCATGCCACAACCATTTTGACACTCCTTTTAATCATTCTGATTCTGTCATGCGAGAAATCCCCCTTTAATCATTTTCGGAGGCTGCACTGCTGGATCTAACAGGTAATATTTTTCATTCTCGATGCAACACCTTTTGCGCCTGCAACCTTCATCATTTTATCTTTTCCCACTCTTCCCTCTGCAACTCTGTCCCGCATCTAGCTTTTCTAGTAATTCCTATTTTTGTGAGTGCCTGAGCAATTCCCACTTCAAAATATTGACCTTAAAAATCCTTGGACTCTCAATTCAAGTTTCAAATCCATTCAATGGCACCTTACAGATAGAGACGATAAGGAATTTCATCAAAGAATGATGAAAAACAGTGCGTATTTGCGTATCCAGGAGTCTTGGAGCAAAATGGCAGAAAAATAGGTGAAATACACAACAACCGTTGATTTTGCCCCTTTTCTACTTTATATCACAACCGTCCACGTGTTTCCTTGGTGTAACTACAAAGGAGAAGTACAGGGGCAAGTTTCCAAACAAGCACAGGCCTTCCATGTGCCCTGGGCCCAAGAAAAACACCTTTTGGCCTTTAAAAAGTCTCAGTGTAACTTTTGGCCTTTGAAAAGTCTCAGTGTAAAAAGGAGCCAATGGAAGCCTCCACACGTCTTCATGGCGCTCTTTTGATATGGTTCCAAAAATAGAGACCCCAAACGAAAGGGCTCACCATGTGTCTCAATCAGGCAGAGTTGTTGCAAAAGTTGAAAGTTCAGCGGAAGGCGCCATGTGTCTAGGGTTCGAGATAGTTTCCTTTGGCCGTTGAAAAGTCCAAGCAAAGGGCAGAGTGAGCGGAAGCCTCCAAGTGTCCTCTTGACACTTCTTCAAAATAAAACTTAGGGGCCGGTCCCCAAACATGTGCAGTCCCTCCACATGTCCCAGGCCTTAGAAAATTGCTTTGAAAAGTTTAAGTACAAAGCGGAGCCGACGGAAGCCTCCACATGTCTCCCTATCGCAATTGTTAAGGTGGGACCCTGAGGTGGATCCTCAAATGAGTGCAGCCCTCCATGTGTCCATGGTCCACCAAAATTATACCAGCTACATGAAAAATTTGTCTAAGTCTGGGCAAAGCAGCAGAAACCTCCATGTGTCTCCCGATGCAACTCCAAGGCCAAACCAAAAGGTGAATTTTCAAATGAGCGTCGTTCCTCGCATGGACAAGTTTTGGGTTGAAGCGAGCCTTATAGTTTTTAGAGTACCCCACGAGCCGCATCCAACCAAAAAGGGCCATGTTTCCATTGATGCTGAGAAGTAAATTTGAGCAGAAAATACACCCATCAAACCGTAAAATGTAGAAAAATCACCATTTGAGCTCGGAAATGAATCTTTCTTCAAGGACAAAGAACTTGGAAATGTTATAAGGCTTCAAATATGATCCTCTGAGCTACATCCAATCACATTTCTACATGTATTTGGGACAAAAATGACAGGAACAACAAAACATGATTGTGGAAAATCAGAAGGAAAGGAAAACCCGAGTTTTACCCCGAGTTATAGACTCTTTCAGATGGACAGAGGAACAAAAAATAAATTCTGGACCTTTAAGTGATCCTCGACCAAGGAAAGGACTGATCATGGCAACCAAATGGAGGACAAAGTTTTCACACATCAACACGGGAGGATAGCAAACATGACAGAGCCTGCAAAAAGAAGAATTTCAAGGACAAATGGGGCGAGATCAAATTGAGCACCAACAAAGTGTACCCAAGTGCGTGATTTTGTGTCTACAGTGTAGAAGAGCTAGCATGTAATGGAATACAATGTATCAAACAACTATGAAGACAATAGGGACCGCAAAAAGTGGGTTTCATACATGGGACATTGCTCACAATGTCACAAACAACGATTAAGGGCGAAGCAACCATAAACAAATAATGATAAACCAAGACATAGGGCATACCCAACAAACAATGGAAAACAATAAGTAACAAATAACCATGGTTGTATAGTATCCTGCAAGGTAAATTCTACACATGAAGCACCCGTTAGCATGTTAGAAAGATAAGTAGTATGTCAAAGCATGTATATATTAGTGAAAAGTAAGTGCTAGTGACAAGAAGTAGTAAATTGTAACAATAGGACCTGTGAGTGTGGAGTATGAGAGTAACAAAGGAAGATTCCCTAGGAGTCTCGGTGGGACTAGTAAAGAGTAGTTTTGAGCATCATACATCATGTAAGTATCTCTGTAAAATTCATGGATTCACCTCAAGATACCATGTGAACGTGTGTGTGTATAGTAAAAGATAACTAGATACTAAGTATCCAACTAGCATAGGAAACAAAGTGCAACGTGTAAATAGTAGTAAGCTAACAAGAGTAAATACAACTAAGATGTGTGAAAGTGATGGTGTCTTTGGGATATGCAATATGTGTAGATGAGGGGAGCCACATTGCCCCCAATGGATGTGTGTGACGTGAGGTTCATGTAGGAATTACGCGCTACACATTCAAGTATGAATTGTAGAACAAGTGTGTGTCATTGGGTAACAAAGGTGAAGTATGTGTACCATATATGTGAAAATGCTCGGAAAGGTAGACATAAAATAGAGAGAGAGAGAGTCACCAAGATGTGACTAGTGAGGGGGAAATTTGAGTGCCCATTGGTTGTGTGCGGGGTGGATTTAGGTAAACTCATCAAGGAGGTCGTCAATGTTAGGGTCATAACCAATATGATTTGGATTGGAGACATAATATGCAATAGTATGAGGTTGATCATATAAAGAGCCTATGTGACGTAAATTATACATACCCATAACATATTATTCATTAGTAAAAGGGGGTTCACAGATAATAATGTGTGTATTAACAAGTTAAATTTTGGGGCATAACCAAGGAAGGAATTATTACAAATATATATGTGGTTGAAAGGCATAGGAAAGGTAATATTAGTATGGATGGGATCGAGGGTACCACTAATATAGTTGAGCCAAGATTGTTCGAGGGTGAGCGGAGAGGAATGATGTGTACGTGTAAGGAAGACTGATAAATGGAAGACACAAAGGCCATATGCAGTAGTAATGAATAAATATTTGCGATACATGTGGAGAGAATGGGGGAGGAGATCAACAAGTGTGAATCCTAATTGTGTTAAGCCTTCATGTGTGCAAACAATATCAAGGAAAGTGGGATCAAATGGAATATGAGGCCAATAAGAATCATGTATGAGTAAGGTGCATGTGAATAGATAGAGCTGAAAACTGGAGGTGACTTGGGAGATGGTGGTTGTGGTATGAGGTCCAGTGTATGTACAATTGCTTGGAAAGGAATCATGGCTATTAGTAGAGGGAGGAGGTTTCTTGAATTGATACTCACCCGAACCAATAACAACAAAGGTGTCTTGGAAATATGATTCATCTACCTCAAGAGGAGTAAAGTCGAGGTTGCACAAATTTTCATTGGTAAGTTCTATGACATTGACCTCATCATCAGAATCATCGGTGTTGACATTATCATGTTGGGTAGCATTATCAAGGATATTAGGAGGAGGGTGGTGGTAGGGCTAGGAGAAGTAGTAAAGGGTGGCATAGTGGTAGTGATGGAGGGAGATATGGTAGGAGGAATAAGATCAATGGTATGTGTAGGGATGGAATAAATGTGGAGGCAGAAGTAATGGAATCATTAGATTCATCGACATCGTATGTATCGATAGTATTGTAGGGAATTGGATTAAGTGGGGGTATAGGCATGGAAGTGATTGGGTCTATGCGGAAAAACTTGAATGGTTTGGGGTCACATGAGAAATAGTATGCTCATATCCATCATGTAATAATTTAATACATCGATGAACCGTAGAAGGAATAACATGCATAGTGTGGATCCATGGTCTACCGAGTAAACAATTGAACTTGAAATGATGTATCAATGATATAAGAAAAGTGGGAAGGGTTTTGGGCCCAACCTGTAAAGGTAAGGTGATGGTGTCGATGCATGTTTGAGTAGTAGAATCATATCCATGAACAAGGGTAGAGGATTTGGTGATTTGATTATTAGGAATTTTTAGAATGCGTGAGTAATGAGAGGGAACATAGATTTAGAGTGAGTGTTGTCAATTAATATGTGCTTGATATAATGGTGGCCAATAGTAGTTATAATAAGAAAAGGTGATGAATGATCACCAATGACAAGTAGGAGGGATATCCTCATTATTGAATGATATGGCATGTGGTAGGTTTTTGAGGGATTGAATAAGATGGGTGAAGGCAACAAGGGAATTGTCACTTGCAATTTGAATGGAACGTAGGGAAGCCTCTAATGTATGACGACAATCTAGTGCATTGCATAAAAGATCATAAAGGGATATTTTGGATGGTGTATTCTTTATTTTCTCAATGATATCATAACCTTTGGAGGTGTCGGTAGGAACTGTAGAGGTGATAGGTGGTGGAATAGAGACGGGTGGAGCCATGGGTTGCCTATTACATTGAGTGGTGACCACATTAATAGTTAGGTCGGGCATTAAAGGGACGAAATGAGGAGGTGTTGGGTACATGGACATGCATAAAAAACAACATGTAGCCATGTAAGAAACCTTGGTGGGTGCATAGGATGGGTAAGAGGATTGGTCCATAAATTTAAAAAAGGAGAGAGAATCGATGCATGTTTAGAAGGTAGGGTTTGATCGATTGGGTTCACCAAATGATTTAATCTAAATTTGAATTAAATCTTATTTCAAAGTAACTTACTATAATAAATGATATTCATGTGATTAACTATAGTAATGCACAAACACTAAGCATTCAAAGGATGTAAAACCAAAGAAAATGAAGGGATAAAGATGACTTAGTTAATTTTGCGTAACTAGGAGTGATCGGGACTGTGTATCTACTAGAACCATCTGGAAATAGTTTAAAAATGGGTTGATGAGGGTTTAAGAACTCAAGAATGTAATGGATAGAATCACCCACATGAGGAGAGAAGTACCCCAGGATCGGTGACTATTCAGGCACCTATGTCTACTTAGATGCTTGGAATATGGTCTTTTATGGGTCGGAAGGTATTCATTGTTACTCGTTATTTTTGCTTTTTTCTATTAGGTCTCGATCGTCACACTGTAACCTACAAAACAAATGATTACCTACACATGCCCACAAACCACATCAAATCTAATAAAAAGATGTATAATTTGGAGTCGGATTGATCCCGATGATCACCCGAAGAGTGAACTTACAACCGAGCGTTGCACTACATCTAATACTCATGTAGTTCTTCGTATGTGTGTGTGTGTGTGTGTCCCGTGCCCTAGATTTCCCTTGTGCAAGCAAGCATGATGATGATAGCGTGCTAGATCTAGATTGTCCCAAGTATGCAAAAATGTGTGTGATGGAATAGAATGAACTCCCCTCTTATGCAAAGTGTATGTAGACTAATGTAACCCTTGACCCTTATATGAATGTGCTAGATATATAATTTATAGTGCTCTTGTGCCTTGTGTAAGCTTAGGTGGTGATAGATAATGCTTATAGTGCTTGGCCCCTTATTTAGAAGAAGTAACTAAGTATATATATGATTCCCTTGTTTGAATTTTGTAATTGAAAACTGAAAGGCCAACCCAAAGTGTTAAAAGGTGACCAAGAAGTGAAAAGGACCCAAAAGAGTAAGAAGAAGAAAGAGAAGGACAGGAGTTCCTACGTGCTTTTTTCCTAACTGAGCGCTAGTGTTTGAGGCCATCAAAAGATAAATCAGTCAAGTGCCAACATAACTATAAGATGTGTAACAATGAATGCCACCTTGCAATAACAATGAGCTCAGAGACTCGTGAATGAATCAAATGATGTACCTTATAAAAATTGAAGTTTCCGAAAATCCAATATGGCTACACTTCTCAAATATTGGTGATTGCTAAACTTCAATATTTTACTCAAAAATTTTGAACTCATTTGCATGATTAGGTCTCTTGTCATCCATGGTTGAGCTTGAACTCTCCTTGACTACCTTTTGATCGCTGACTTTGACTGAAACCGATTCTCTTTTGACCGATTTAAGCAAACTTCTTTTACTTTGGGAAACTCAACCTTCTTCACATGTCTAGATGAGTCATGAGTGCAAAACCTTGCAATATGACCCTTGAGATGACACCTATGACAAATAACCTCTTTCCTTTCCTTTGACTGATCACTTTTATGTTATTTTCCATTGCTCCAAGGGTACACACAACTGAAAAACTTCCTACAATCCCTTGCTCTATGACCATAACCATTGCAAGCATAAAAATAACCATGAAAATTTGCATACCTCATTGCATTTGGCTGTCTAATAGGATTAGGCCTTGAATAGACCTTCTTGCCATGAACACCATCATCTTCACTTCCTTTGGAACTAGAACTAGCTACTAGATCTGCAAGAATAGGCTTTTCATCACATTTGATCTTTAGGGTTTGAATCTCCTCTTTGAGCTTGTCACATTCTTCTTCCTTGGCCTTAAGAGAAATTGTAAAATATTTGATTTTAGACTTCAATCTGATGTTATCCATCCTATGAAATGCTAAATATTCTTGTAGATTAAATACCACCTCTTTGAAGTCAACTTGTCCATGCACACACACATCACAGGGCTTGTTTCTCTAGTCTTTCACATTCCTCTTCCTTTGTGCTCAGATCTGAAATGGCCTTCTCCAATTGACTCTTGAGATATTTTATGGTTTCTTCATCCTTCTTGGCCATGGATTTCAATTCCTGATTCTCTTTCCTAATTTTCTTCACCATATTGTGCTTCTAGGATCTCCTCCAAGCTATTAGACTTACTTCTCAAGGACATACTATGATACCAATTGTTGGAAGAACAATGAAATGAGGGGGGTGAATCAATTCTTTAAACCTTTAAAACAATTTTAGATTATCAGAAATGCACCATTAACATTTATCCATCCATCAATGTGTGATTAACAACATGAAACAATCAACCACATAAGCATAACCAAGAGAGCATACACATGAACACAAGATATAAGTTGTAAAACCTCATGGGGAAGAAAACCCATTGAAACTCTACTTATATTACACAAATCAAAGAGATTTAGTCAAGCACCAACCCCTAATTTAGTAGAGCACCAACCCTACAAGGAGCACCAACACCTAATTTAATGAAGCACCCACTCCATAATGAGGCTAAAACTCTCTAGGAATACTAAAAACCTACTCATACTTTTTAAAGTGTTTTATCTCTGATTTTTGTACCGCCACAACTGATGGAGATCACATATTCAACTCACAAACACTAACTCAAACCATAGGTCTTCAATCTTACACAATCTTCTTCTTTCTCAATTTATCTTGCTCTAAAATCTTGCACACATTCTATATGATCTTCACAACCCATAATTATCTTCCTTATACTTCAAATTATGCACATATACCTGCAATTCACTCACCTATGGGTCACACTTTTCACCCATGAATGACTAGCTTACAAATGACCCAAAAACATACTTTTATAATCTTCTACTTGATTGAAATTCAAAATAAAACTTTTCCCCTCCTTTGTATAGAAACATGCATCATTAAAACATCCCAAATACATTTCCTAGTAGCTACAAATGACCCAAGTAGGCCGGCCTAGCCAAAACAACTTCCCATGCACCAAAATCACCAAAACCCTTGCATTGGGATGACAAAAATATCCTAATCCCAAAACTATTTTTAGTAAAGATCTAAAAATCATCACACATGTTTAAAATAAAATTTAAACATAATTCATGGTCACAATTTACATTAACCAATCAAATTATTTCATTTAATGGGACCACTGCTTCTTATACTTCTCAAAACACATGTTTCCAACACCCTTCAGATTCTAATTCGACTTTGGGCCTCAATATCTCTTCAAATAAACTCAACTATGACATGTGACCAATTTATGGAAATGAAAATATATTTATAACACTTCTAAGCAAGTTATAAGTCTTGAAACAATCACTGGTTCAAACTACATCAACTTTTGTCTTCACTAAATCATGTTGCCCAAAAAGATGTTTTCAAAAAGCATCTGGTTAACACCCTTCCTGATACTTTCAAGACCTCAAAATGGATTCATTGGATGCAAAATTCATCCCTATTCACATTACAAGTGATAGAAAACATCACCTAATCCATCTCATGCTCTAACCAACTCAATTCTTCAAATAAAATCGGTTGTGTCATGAATAGCCAAAAATATTCTTGTCCAAAAACCTGACATGGAAACCATAGAAAACTAATATTAATGATACAAACATTATCTCAATGGAAATATCACTGAATTCTATTTCCAACACAACTTTAATCACCTCCCAACTTTTCTTGTAGCTTCTACAATGTCCATTTTACCACAAAATGCTCTAAATTGTCGCAAAACTACCCTTTGACCACCAAAACAAATAGGGGACTCTTTGCATTTTTTCAACATTACCATGATCTGAAACCTTCATGAAAATTTATAACAACTTCTAAGATCTCATAAATTCCAATTTATACTTTACCTCATTTGGAAAATTTTGTGACAAACTAAAAATCTTCAAAAATTCCTTTTCAAAAGTGCGGCCCACATACTACCACATGTTCTAACATACCTTTCTAGAAAGCTGGAAGAGTCCTCTTGAGGAACCAATCAAAACTGGGCTGATATACTCACTTTTCTGCAAGCTGCTCCTAGCTAATGTCTACCTAGGGTTTCAAACCACTTTAGCTTCTTAATGATCGTTCATAAAAATGTGATGATAAAACCACCTCATTATTTTTGTGAAAGCTTCATAACTGACCTAAGAATATATGCCAAAGAGATCAGGTCCCCATGTAAATCATACAATTCACAACGAGCATAAGAAGGCCCCACTTTGCTATAAAAACACCTTTGTTACTTACCCGGTTTCACTAAAACTTACATATCTTCAAATTTCTTCTTTAGAATGACTGAAATTTGGCATGAAACACCACGAAATTACATTTTTGACCTCACATAGATCCATAGACACATGTAACACACCTCATGGACCATGTATGACATCATGACAACCTCCAACCAACTCTAGAGAGCTCAAATAGTGACTTAGCTCACTCAACCATGCACTAGGACTACACTAAACTCACCAAATCTTGACACTACCAATCAACCTTCATTCTCGACATCAGAATAAAAAATCATGGAGACTCATACATTGTCATGACACCCTTTTTCATCAATTGGGGTTGACATCAATGACAACACTATTTATGAGCAAGTAAGAGTTTGGGAAGTTAATATGGGTTGCTTAGTGTTGTGGACCAAATTTTAGGGCAATGTGAAGAATATTTTTCCAAGTTATGAGGTTTTAGGCTCTAGAGAGTTCTTAGAATGTCCATCTCCAGCTTGAGGGTCAAGTTTGAAGTGCTCATTGGCATATTAAACATTTGCATGATGACATAATATTTTCACCAATGTTGGGGCATCAAGTCTAGAGAATTTTTCAAGTAGAATGAGTTAGATTGGTGCCCTAAGATTTATGAATGATCCTTAAGAAGCTAGGTAGGTCTAAACCATCCTAAAACCCTACCTCTAGAACGATGGAGAAGAAATCAAATTTTGGGTCATGAAATCAATTGAACAAATTTGAGTTAGTGACTCGAGCATGTAATGAACTCCTTGTAGCTCAATTTGGTGGTATTTTTATGCTCCATGTGTAATCGCAACGTATAATAAAATCAAGGTTTTTTTAAGATTTACTTGTGCGATCATGTGGTTCATGGTGAAAACCCAACTGTGGGATCACGCTTGGGAGGTGCCCAAGTTTCCATGAGAAGATTCAAATAAGTTCTATGGACAATTTTAGTGAACCATGTCAATCAAGATAGCCTACTGTTATGTGACTAAATCTCTGAAGATTTTCAAGCATTAAAGACTTATTTGATAATAAAGATAAGTTTGATTTGAGATTAGCAAAGATGTTGTAATAATCTATTTGATTAATGTGGGAATGAATATCCCGAGAATTTGATTAAAGATGCTTAATTTGATTTATGAAAAGGTGTGGAAACCATTGTGTTGGTTCGTAACCACCTGTGATGTATTATAAAAGAGATGTAAATGTAAAACAAAGAACATGAATGATTGAATGAATGAATGAATGAATGAATGAATGAGAGACAAGGAATTGTGTTTGTGATTATGAGAAAGAGAACAATTGTAAAAAGAGTCTTAAGGACTTTGTGAATTTAGTCTGTGGAAGTAATTCCAAGGTTGACCAGGGTACATGCAAGCAATGGATAAGAGAGAGGGGCATTAGAGGTGTCCTAACTAGGGGTACACAAGTACAACCTTGAATGGTTCCTAGTCAAGGAAAGGTGAATATACATGGGGTGTATAACATTTTCCTCTCATATGTGGTCATAGCCTGGTGCTGTTAACGGTGGATGCATTTGGAATTTTGTATTAGAATTCCCGATCCTTGTTCTCTCTCGACATTGGAATTTTATATAAGAATTCTTGATCATTATCTCAGATAAGTTATCTCTTTCAGTAACTATGTAAATCTCTATTGAAAGATAATGGAAAGAAGTTAATTCTTCTATTGAGTATGCTAAATGTGTTTATGAAAATGTTATGTTATTCGGATAAACAAGCAAATGTATTTTGTCTATTTTGTTATATATCTTCTTGAAATACGTATTGTTTTATCAAAAACAAAAATTAAAGGGATAAAAAAATGAAATACGTAATTTGGAATATCTATGTTTGTTATTTTAAAAGATATTGTATAACTAATGCATAGTAAGAATTAATCTCTATATCCGATAACTTCATACAAAGTATAATTTTGCTATTTAATGGTGTTTTCGAACCGAAATATTTTTTGTCGTATTTCATGGTTGTGTCCCTATTTCATTCATTGCAGACCGAAACTCATTTAAAACTATCTCATTTTGGGGACTTCACGTCGCCTAGAGCCATCTCTCGAGAAACTTGGCGGAATTTCGCGGTGTATTTACCTTCGCTCGTTAGATCATCGCAAGTGTCATCTTTTGATTAGTCCACATGTCTTTGCCTTTTGTTAATGTGTCTTCCATCTCTCTTGCTCGGACACGAAAGTTATTTAATTGTGGTTTATTATGTGGTTGTATGTCTGCTGGAAGCCTTTGGTTGGGGAGGCATGACAGAATGATAACAAGTGCCGCCGTCTCTTTAATGGACCCGATTTTTTTTTAATACAACTTATTTTGGTGTGGAGTCCACCTAAGCCCATCTCATTGAACTTTTCCGAATGCTTTAACAAGTGTATGACAAGGATATAGCCTAATGTGATTTCGAGGTCACGATTGTAATGTTTTTTTCTAAATATTAGTTCTTTCTGTTGAATTGATTGTTAAGTGGTTTGGTGAGTTGATTGGAACGTTTAAGTGGGCTCGACCGAGGTGTGTACCCAAAATTGTTTATATTTCGGTCAATTCCAGAACTTGACGTCCGCAAGACAAGTTCTTTGGGAGACTTCATAAATCCTACCATGTGTCCCCATCTTTCCATTAATACTTTTAATTTTCCCATATTTTCAAATTAACTTTAGGTTTATATTAATTAATTATGTTTAGCCATAACCGCATATTATTTAACTCATCCCTATAATTTATTAATCGAATATAGATGTAATTAAACTAGCATTAACAATTTAAAATGTATAATCCTTCCATGAAAAGATATTTTGTCAAGGATTATAGATTAAAGGAAAAATTTGTATGCTCATTAGAACCAAATTTTATCTGGGAAAAAGTTACATTTCACTACCTTTAAAATCCTAACAATGCAAAACTAGCCAAGTTTGGTTGAGAGAGTCTTAAAGTGAATGCATGGTGTGAAGGTGCAATATGAGCATAAACAGTTGATACAATTCATATATGACTTGCTTAAGCCCAAGAAGTGATCAAGTGAAGTGTTTTTGGGTCTAATATCCAATGGTCCAAACTACCATTCTAAGCCTGTCAAGTAGGTCTAAGAAACAAGAAGGAAATGTGTTCTTCTCCACACAACCAATGCATGTGAGTGTTTGAAGGTTGAGTTGAGGTTCTTGGTGAAGTGTATCAAGAATTTTTTGGCCATGTAATTGAATTTTATTATGTTAGAAGAAAAGCGAAGCAAGGCGGCTTTTGTGATTTGAAACCTTGTATGAGTATTCTATGAAAATCAAGCATATTTGAGCTTTATACAATGAAATTAAGCATGATATGGACTTGATGAGTTTCCCAAGACATATATACTTTCATAAATATTTCATAGAGGTCATGAACACGTGGATAAGTGATTGAACTAAGTCATTTTATAAAGATTGGTCTTACTGTGCATGTAAATCGGCTAGGACCTTGTTCTAACATGTGCTTCATGAAGAGAATGAAGATGCTAGTGTTGATTCAAGTATTTGAAGGTGAACCAGAGGTCACGTGAGACATCATCCAAGAATTTAGAAGGTTTTAAGGATCATACATTGGTATTGATGAAGGATTCTTATGACTGGTTTTGGAGCCACCATGTCTACATGCATACCCGAGTTGAGAAGAAGAGTGGATTTGAAGCCTTATGCCTTGATTTGATTTTCTACAAGCATGTAGTGATATCATGAACATATTGAAGTGTGTTTCCTCATGTTTGTGTTGCATGACAAGAGCTTGAATTTTTCTTCACTCATCCAAGTTTTGGATTGTGTTTTGAAGACCATGCACCTAGTCGTGCATATGGGCTCAAATGGAATCTTGAAGATGAAATGGCAAGGTATAGAGCTTGTAATGGCTCTAGAAGGCTAGAAGGGAAATTTCGTAATGTTCAAATAGATTTATAGCACTTGTTGTATGTTCATATTAGCTACAAGAAAAAGAATCCTACATTGAAAGAAGAAGAAAAAAGGGACAACCATTACAAATGAAATTTAGAGGTGTCAGAATGGAATATTTTTAGTTTCCTTGGGTATGCAGTGAGCTCGAAGTGTTTTTGAGTTCCTCATAGGTAGCATAAGGGTCATGATAGGTCAAGGAAGGTTAGTACCTGCAACCGACACCTCTACAAGTGAAATGATGACTTTGTGGTAGTTTTTAGGTGATTTCATCCAAGCCTTTTGTACGAGATGAAGAAGCTAGAATGTGGGGAATCAAAATTTGAAGTTGATGAGGTGTGAGAGTATGTCATCCTCATGTATATGAGTATCTCAATGTGCATGAAAAATAGTTTTTAAAGATAGAGTTTCATAAGTATGAGTGATTGAGCAAATAGGTGAATCTAGGTGTATGAAGAAGAAGGATAAGATATATGAGCTGAATAGGAGATCACTAATTTGTTGGTTCAAGCAACTAAGATAGATGAAGGTGATCAAAAATTGTGAAGACTAAGTAGGTTCTTAGCAAAATTGGGAGTTGTTGCTTCCATGCAAGTAGGAGCTTGTAAAAGTTGTCAAGTAGGTGTTTGGCTTATAAATTGGAGTTGGTGCTTCAAGTTGAGTGGGTGCTCAACAAATTGAGATCTTTGTAATATATTATAGGACAATTATCCACCATAGTGCATTGATTTCAGTGGGTTTTTATCCCTTCAAGGGTTTCCACATTAACTATTGTCTTCATGTGTGTTTTCTTGTTGATTACTATGTTTGAATGTCTTTGCTTCTTCATGGTACAAGTAGATCAAGATTGAATGGTTTATTGAGATTTAGAATTGTGTTAAAAAGTTTAAGAAGCACTGATTCACCCCTCCCTCTCAATGATTGTAATATCCAATAATTGGTATTAGATCTAGGTCCTTTTGGAACAAGATTAATAGCTTGAAGGAGATCCAAGAGCACAAACATGGCTAGTAATCAAAGCGGTTTTTCTATTTCCAAGGCAACTCTCTTCAATGGATCCAATTATGTTTTTGTAGTATTATAATGAAGACCTATCTCATGTCCCTAGTCTTTAACATATGGCAGTCGGTGGTTGATGGTTATACCATGCCAACCACACCTCCAACTGATGCAATAGAAAAGAGGGCTAGTTAGAACAACTCAAAGGCAATGAATGTAATGTGGAATGGAAAAAATAGAGTTTGTGAAAGTCATACACCGTAACATAACCAAAGAGATTTAGGAAAAACTAAATACAATCTATGAATTATATAACAAAGTTAAGAAAGCTAAGTTACAAACCTACCATAGTCAATTTGAGAGCCTAAGAATGAAGGAAGATGAAAGCATTGCATCCTACTTACAAAGGGTTGATGAAGTGATAAACCTTATCAGAGGACTAGGAGAAAATGCTAGAGGAAACATTGGTTGTTCAAAAAGTGTTAAGATCTCTAACATCTAAGTATGAATCCAAGGTATCAGTTGTGGAAGAAGAAAATGACTTGAGTCTTCTAAAGATGGATGAACTTCATGGTATTCCAACTGCCTCGAAATGATAACAAAAGAAACAAGACCAACCAAGAAAGAGATTGCATTCAAAGACGATAAGGAACCCCAAGAAAAGAAAACTAAAGTTGAATCTAACATGAAGGATAATGATGAAAAGATAGAAGCAATGTTTTGTAGGAGACTAAAAAGAGGTTCATGAAAATAAAAAGGAAATTTTCCCTTTAAATGCTCGAGTTATGGCCAAGTAGGTCACTTTTCCTAAAAATGTCCTAACAAGAAAAAGGAAGAACAAGATGAGCATGATGAAGAAGATAAGACCTCTCATAAGTACAAGAAGAAATTCAAGAAACATGAAGGTAAGAGAAATTTCTTCAAGAACAAGAAGAATTTCTACACAAAAGAGGAATCAAGCTCATTAGATTTAAGTGAAACTAGCAAGTATGATAATGAAGATGAAGATATTCAACATGATACCTTATTCATGGCCATGGAGATAAACCCTTGAAGTAGATCAAAAGGTAAGAATATTAGTGAAGATGAAAATTCATATGAGCATGATGCTAAAGTGAACTTTGAAGTTGAATTAATTAGTGCACTTGAGGAATTGAAGCTCTAAAGGATGAAGAATCAAAAGTTGAAGTCTAAGTTGAAAGATTATGAAGATAAAATAAATCTTCATGAGAAAAACAACGCTTGCGTAACCTTCAGGAAGTTTCCCATTTTGACTACGTATTAGAATTTTTTTGGTTTTTGGTTATATTTGTAATGTTTTTATGAGCTTATTATGCGTGTATATGATTCTAACTTGCTCTTTTTCATGTATGTGAATGTAAGGGAATTATGTCGAGATGGAGCATGGCCTGTGAGTGTAATTGGTTTCCTCTTATTTTGAAGAGGATGATTCAAGATAAGAGGGATTTGTTGAGAGGGTTGGGATATGGAGGATTTCACACGAGACACTGGTGGTTCCGCCCGCCATCCACTTATTATGTTATCTACCGACTAGGATGCAAACCATAACATTTTCGGCTATTTGGAGTTAGAGGTGAGTGGATGATCACGTTGGAGGATGTCTACAAGATTTTGGGGTTCCTATTACTAGCGGGAAGTTAGTATTGAGTAGTGAGAGTTCGATCGCTTAGACCTGTAATTGGAATGCTTACACAAGGGATGCACATGCACCTGACACTAGTGTCAAGCATGGCATGCAACTACTATCTGTTGACTATGCACCTATCTCCACCTTGAACAAGGGCATCATGGGTATTTTGGCCTCACGTTTGGGAGGAGATAAGGGCGGGGACGAACTTATTTACTACTATGTACCCATCATCCAAAGAATTGAGCAATATGGTAGGATATATGCTTGGGGATTGATATTCTAGGTGCTACATACCATGAATTTATAGAGTTATTAGACGGAGGGCAAGTCCCTTAGCCATCCTACATTAGTTATGAGTTGGGTCTATGAGAGGATGATCCCCTATTAGAGGGGAATCGGGATAACAGATCCTGAAGTAGTTAGAGCAGCTAGATGGGTTGACATGGCTCTACTTAGGGGCCCATACCAGTTTGTTTCTACACTCACCATGGACAATATGATTGTGCAACCATATCAGGACATGACTGGCATATGGGGTCAGGAGGCTACCACTTTGTCCTTGTGTAGTTCTACAACACAGTTAGTGGATCAGGACAACAAAGTAGAGACCCATCTAGTCCACAGGGTACCACAATAGTTTGGGATACCCTACATTGATGCCCTCCCAACATTACCCATACTATACAGGAACATCTGAGAGATGAGAGATGCTTGGAGGGGCAGGCTAGAGTAGAAAATCATCACTCCTAGGATTCCAATTGGCACATGACAGGTGACTCTAGATCTAGCCACCGAGGTAATGGTTAGGGTGAGGAAGATCCTCAGATAGAGGTTGCTTGAATTCACGGTGAAGAGGAGGAGGATAAGGTGGGGCAAAGATAGAGGAGGAGGAGGATGCTTTGGGGTAGAGATAGAGGAGGAGAGTGACCTAGAGTGGGAGGCCACTGGAGAGGCCTCTACAATGCTAGAGCCAAAGAAGAGGTAGATGCGGTGACACTACACTTAGAGGAGCCTTTAATAGTAGGAGGAGGGGATGAGGAGTTAGTCTATGCACGACGACAAATGGGTGCAGAGGAGATCGAGTAAGGATGTGTCTACATGGAAGCTCTTCATACTGGTACTAATTGTTGACCCAACCTAGATGCTTGGATATCCCAGTAAGTAAAATATTATGTTCTCGACTTTACTTTCTAGACCAGACTGTTAGCGAACTACATACTATCTCTTTTTTTTTTCTTTTGAAAGTTTTCTAACTCGTTGTTTAATCGCACTTTGTAGCTACCAAAGATGGCCGAAAATATATTATTAGGCGAGATTCTCCTCGATACATTTACACTGTCCATGAGTATGACATGGGAACAACTACTTACAGATACCAGACACCCAATGATGGTTGGACGTCATACTAATGTATTCACACCAACATGGAATGTAGTAGAGGCCATGACCCATATGAGGACCGAGCTTGCGATATACGAGCTGGCTAAGAGGAGACAATGCGAGACCATTCTTATAAAGCAGAGATCTGCTTATTCTAGTAGATCACCTGTGCTATCACATGGGCAGTCTCACGGGCAATATCGTTGATCTATCACAGATACTCTCATGTTGTAGCTAGTCACTCTCGTCTCAAGAGCCGTAACAAGAGTCTTCACCCCGCACCTTCAAAGCAAAATCTCAAAGAGAGGGATAGGCCATGGGCCTTTATTGTTTTTGGACCATTTTGGTGTATATATCATTTTTTTGTATTTTCAACTCATAGATGAGCATTTTTATCACACTTGCTAGAGTGTGATGGCATTGTACATAAAACTTGACATTATTATATATACATATGGATATCTATTTTTGGTTTCGACATTCTTTGTAAGAGTTGACTTGATCATGATTTGTCTCATCTGTGTACTCTTAGATAGTTAGAATTTCTGATGTTTTTCTATGTTTTATGAATGCATGCTATGGATGATGATGCAAATGTGATAGATAAAATGATTTGTATATGATTACATATATGATAAAAAAATTGTAGTTTATATTATTTGATTTTCAAGCAATATTTAACTCTTTTTTATTGGAAAAATATGATGAATGTGATGTGATTAAATATGAACTCAATCGATTCTTAACTCTACGCAACTAGTAATATGTGAGGGCTCAACACTGAGAGCCGATAATAATATAAGTTGTATAATCTTAAAGAATGAAGATGACGACAAGAAGACAAGACTTTGATAAAGATATAATTAGGAACCTACAACCCAACTCTAAGCAATATCGACTAATCAATTCAAAATGTGTTTTTGCTTACAAGTTTAACTAGACTTAGATCCGTAGATGGCCTTTTGATTGAAAAAATCTAGTTTTAGGATTGAGTCTCTTGTAATATACAAATTTAGCTCATTTTCTTGGGGTTTTCAGATTTCAAAGCACTTTTTTATTTCTTAACTTATTTACAACTTTTTGATTTATTGATATGACCCCTACATCTTGCCCCATGCTATTATTAAGAAGCATGGGATCACCACTAAGGATAAGGCATAGGTGAGTAAGGGCACTTCCCTCCTTTCCCAACCTTGTGCTACCAAAGTAAGAAGCATGGTCTCATCACCGAGAGATTGGTAAGGTCGAGAAGTGCAATTTTATTTGAAAATGGAAGAAATTTACATTTATTGTTTATTTATCTTTTTTTACTTTGGATTTTAGATTGTGATTTTGGGAAAGAACTCTTGCCCCTAGTATCAACCCCACGCAACCAGTAGGATGTGAGGGCTCACCACTGAAGATTGAGATAGGCAAAAAAAGGCTTCGTGTGAAATGTTTAGAATGTTTTTGTTATGAGAGATATTTTTAAGGAGATATGTGACATCAAGAAGCTTATAGTACAAACTATGGACAAAGATACCTGAGCTAGAAAAACCATGAATAGGACTAAGTATGCAAGTCTTTGTAGGATCAATGTCAAAATTCCATCTTAATAGATGAAATGATAAATAGATTAAATAATTTGGAGATGACAAGATGGATACTTGAAGAGGCATGATGAGATGTTTCTACCAGTATTTGAAAGTTTTAAAAGTTTCTTGAAAAGTAAGTTTCTTATTTCACAATTTCACAAGATGATACTGCAGATGATAAACAATATGGATGCAATATATAGTGGAGAAATGAAAGTGATCATGCATAGAAATGTTTGAGGTGAAGTGAATTAAATGATTTGATGAATTCTTCACCTTCTAAGGTACACAAATGATGCACACCATTCTTGTAGTATTCCAATACTCTGCACGGGAATAACCGCTTTGGTTTAAACTTTCTTCCTTCGCTGACCTTTTTATCAATCCGACTATTAAGTCTCAATACCATATCTCCTACCTCTATTTCACACTCACAAAATTTCTTGTTATACTGGCAACACATTCTATCAACATAGACCTGATGATGTTGTTCACTCTCGAGCTAGCTAATCATATCTAGACCTTCTAAGCTAGCTAATCACATCTCGCGATACATGTCTTCATCTAGACTACCTTGTAAGGACACATGAAGAGATGGTAGTTCTACCTTGAGTGGTAAGACTGCTTCGGCAAAAATACTAAAGAAAATGGGGTTGCTCTCATGGGTGATTTTACTAATATTCAATAGCCCACAAGGCTAGAAATAACTTTAAATTCCAATATCTTTTGTTATCCTTAACCATCTTAAGGAGAATGGAATTTAATGTCTTGTTTATAGCCTCAACTTGTCCATTAGCTTGAGGATAGTATAAAGAGGTTATGTGATGGGATATCTTGAATTGTGCACATAACTCACACACCTCTTTGTTCTTAAAAGGTGTGTCATTATATGAGATAATGATCTATGGGACACCGTACCTACAAATGATTTGGTTTAAGATAAACTTGGTAAACACCGATATAGGTACGGTAGTAAGAGGTATGACCTTAATCCACTTTGTAAAATACTATGTGGCCATGAGAATGAAGTTATGGCGATCCGACGATGAGGGAGATAACTTCCCTATCAGATCAAGACCCCGAGTAGAAAAGGGTCAGGGTGTCACTATTGGCTGTAGAGCTTGGGTAGGAATGTGTATCTCATGTCAGAACTCTTGGCATTTTTGACACCTGCACACATACTCTATAACGTTGTTCTCTAAAGTGGGCCAAAAATATCCGATCCGGTGAATCTTACGAGTGGTCGTATGCCCTCCAAAATGACCACCACAAATTCCACTGTGGGCTTCGAAGAGAAATTTTTATACTTTTTGTTCTCAATGCATCTCAAAAGCATGGCATCGAAGGGTCTACGGTAGAGCACTTCTTCTGCAATCATGTACTTTGTGGCTATAACATATAGCCGCTACCTCTGTTATGAATTGTATCCTTCAGGATATGCTCGATCTATTATGTGGTTTATGATGTCTCGTATACCACGAACAAGAGGTGATGGCGGTATTTCCTCTATATAAAACACACATTCGTTAGCGAAATCTAGATCAACTATCTGTCTCGCAATCTATAGGGTTATCTTTCAACCAATCTGTGATAATTTATCCCTTGGCGGACTTCGATTGATGAAGGTGATCTCAAATTCATCCATTAAGGTGATGAATCTACCAAAGCATTCCTGACAAGGTTGCTTGAGTAATGAGCATCCACAACTTCTCTGACTTGACTATCACTCACGTTTCTTGGTTAAGCATGTAATGCCTTAGCCTATTAGTTATGAAGATGATGGATATGCACTCTCTCTCCACTTGAGTGTACCTTGTTTCGATCGGGGATATTTTTCAGTGTCAAAAGTTCCCTAAACTTCCCTAAACCATACTAGTGCATTGTAGCCTTCAGAGAGATTTTCAATGACTATAAGAACGTGAACAATGAGACACTATGAGATCAAGATATGTCCAGTCAAATTTTGTTCAAGGGGAAGGTCAATGTTGGTCAACATGTCCAAGGTGACGTGTACGTGTGCACAAATGGCCAAGTGGCTCAGTTAGAAGTGGAAAAGTGGTAAAAGGAGAAAGAGGACAAAAATAAAGTATTGGTTTGCGACCTCCGGTCTTCATTAGGCGTAAAAGTTGTTTGTTGAAACAAGAGGCTCAAATTTTGTTACATGGAAGGGAGCCCGACTACAGTGAGGACTTATATATTGATCGCCGACATGGTGGGTCCTCAAGCCACCACGTGGCTTGCCACCATGAGTTCGATTTTTCTCGATTGACCTATCAAGGATCGACAAGTGGTCTTTATAGCCATATTTCATTATTGGAATATCATATTATTATATGGTCGAATTTTATATTACATTTGTAATTATTCACCATGTTACTATGTTATTTCAAGTTACAATGTTTTGGAATTGACCGAGTTTACTATTAACTCTACTCGGTATTATTTCCACCTAGCTCGGAGGCCTTATCAACATTGGCATATATACTTGGCACAACCCAACATTGGGCTTATCACATGTAAATGGGATTCCTTACGTGGAGAGCCAACCCACATGGAGGTCAAACTTGGATGGTTTACAACCACCTCCCAACATGGTGCATTACCCTTATCCACCAACTCCCCCTTATTTCTCCACGCGGCTATATAAGCCATGCATATAGTTTGACACTCAAACCATGTAATGCCCAACTTAGCCATTTTAATGGACCACCGCCCCAATAAAATGGCTCTTTAGCCAATGTGAATACTACATCGCCACCTAGTTAAACCACCGCTCCTTCGTTGGCACGAATAATATGGGACATATATCCCCAAATAGAAAATGTGAACCATTTAAAGTGGGATTTGAACCATGGTGTTGGGGGTAAAAAGATATGTCTTTGACCATTATATCATGGAGCTTGAAGGGCCATAAAAGGCGGTTTGTTTTACTTAAGCGGGGAATTGGGATTGCGTGTAGAATTTGTAGGCCATGGATGCATTAGAGGTTTATGGATGCCATTAGAGGCTCATGAAGCAGAAATGTTTATTATTCCATTTTTATTATAGTTTCACTTGATCACATGTATTATTGCAATATTATTTATAATGGAACAGTCGACATGACTCGGGGACGTAGGCTTTGATTCACCGAACCCCGTAAACATATTGTTGTTCTTGTCTTCTCTGATGTTATTATGCTGCAACCATTTAATTTACACAGTAATTATTATAATTTTTTTATTTGATGAAGTTGAATTTTTAAAAGGAAATCCATTCTCATTTCGGAGTATGATCGGTCGAAGACATTCAAACTCAAACTCATGATTTCCGCATTAAAATGAGATATTTAATGGATATTAAAAGACTTAATTAAATCCATATTTTTAAATTAGATGCACACAAGGAATTTTTAAGTCGGTTCAAAGTGTATTTTTAATTTTTGGATCACTAGTATCAGAGCAGTTAGATTACGGATTAGCTTCTAATTGTGTGTGAAAATTTGGATTTGAGTTTTGATTTTTTCTGTTTTTGAGACATTTTGGGCTTATTACTTCTTTTGTGCAGTGTGCATTTTGGAGTTAAATGTGTTTGCATAGGAATAGGGAATCATGGAAAGTCATCTAAACAAGAGAAATTAGATGAGCTTGAAGCCATTAACCATCAACTCAGGAAGAAAATTCTTTCTTGAGAGCCAATTTCTATTCCTTAGAAGAGGAAATAGTACGATTAAAATCTAGAACCACAATCCTCTACAACCAAGAAAGAGGAGTATGTCAACGAGATGCTTGCACAGAGCAAGAAGTTGATGGGTTTTATCAAAGAGTTGCAAGAAGAAATACGAACCAAGGATGCCCTCTTCGAAAAGTTACAACAAGGTGAACAAAAGAAGGAAATGCCTTCCAAAGCAGATGCAGGTACTATGACAGAAACATGCACTGTAAGTTGTTCACATATTAAATCTTCCTCTAATTTAGTTTCAGACATTTCTTTGGGTGAATTTGAAAAACACACTAAGGGAATTGGGTCTAAGCTAATGGTTAAGATGGGATTTAATGGAAGAGGCCTTGGTAAAAATGGACAAGGTGATGCTAACCCAATACAGGTAGAGGATCAACCTTGGTTTGCAGGTTTGGGTTATTCTAGTGGGAAAATGGAAATGGAGAAAGTTCCAAAGCATCTGAAGGAAGACAAGCTTCCAACAGCCAAGGATCTATGCCACTAGAATTGCAGGATTCCGCCATCAAGAGGAACAATGAAAGGTGTAAGAAAATAGGTAAATGAGGTAATGAAATTCCACCTCCTCCCACTTACACTAAAAATAGCACTAAGGGGAAATTGAATCCTAAAAATTCTAGAACACTCTTTCAGTTTGAACAATATAGCTTTGGTAGACAGAAATATGCTTTTCCTTGCATGTTTTGTGAAGGTACTAATCATTCTACAACATATTGTTGGAAGAGGAAAACTATGTTAAAGAAGTTAATGCCTTTTGTGAATGATGAGGTAGGTGTTAAAGACCAATCTCACCCTAATGAGGTGAGAAAATGAAAAAGGTTACCTCTCCTAAACAGAGGAAAATTTTGGGTAAGTTTCCTAAAAACAAGGACATACAATTTTGTACCCATTGTAATAAGAAAGGACATGATGTTGTAAAATGTTGGAAAATGCATCCAATGCAACAATGGAAAGTTGTTAGGAAACCAACAAAATTAAATTCAACTCATGCAACCCAAATTTGTACTAAGGAAGTAAAACCACCGAATACAAGAAAATGTTGTTAAAAGGGCTGGTAAAATGTTCCTTAGTTTTATGTTTGCATAGCATTGATTGTTGATAGCATGCAGACTTTTTTAGAGCTATAGGGATTCCTTGATGTTTGTTGAAAGGATTTTTCTGATGTATATATTCAACTTTGAAATTTTTATGGAAGTCACCTGTAGAGAAATTGAGTGACAGGTTTAAAATACTCAAGTTATTTTCTCACGGTCAAGGTAGACAAATTCCATTTCTGATAGTAGTATGCAAGGATATGGGCATCATCAGAATGTCTAATTTTGAAACATAGTTTTATAATGTTGTCATTTGTGCAAATTTATGGATATGCTTATAAGACCCATTTGGGCACCTGTTTGATATTATAATAAATAGATAAACTTGTTGTATCCACATGTGTTATTTGCACTAATTTTTAAGACCCTCATTTTTGGGAAAATTTAATTTTTGTAACTATCAGATGTGGTTACAATTAGGGTGTAAATTTATTACACTAACAAACTGGTTTGCAAAGTTACACTAGGTGATCATTTTGCAGATTATGGTAGTTCACCAATTTGGGTAAGCATACAATTTGTTATCTATCCTTTTATAGTTCAAAGTGTATGGGTAGAATTGGCATAGATTCATGTTTTTGACTATAGCTATTTTTGGGCGTTGATAGTCTAATTTATTCTGGATAGTGAATATTTGTAGTTGTTATAGTTTTAGATGGACAGTGGGCACTAGCCTAATTGTGGGCAATTTAGATGTCTGGTATATTGATTTGTGTTATGGAATTGTAATTTTTGTAATCAGCCATATCACAAAGTGACAGTTGAACACTAGTTTTCGTATTAGAATGGGTGTTATTATTTGGTCAATTATTTGTGATGGCATTAGTGGGGTATGGTTCACGTTGTGTGCGAGTTGACATGGTTACAACATTTCATTGAACACTAGCTTAATTGGGTGTTATTATCTGATCGGTTATGTAATTAGCTAATCAACTATTTGCATTTTATTAACCTATAATGTTATTTCAGATTCTTGTATGTGTTTGTGCAATGCAGGAAGAGATAACATGTTTTGTGGGTTGATACACAACTTTTTGTGGAAAAAATCCTTCTCAGTGGGGAGGAGTGATTAGGGGATATTTTAGTGTCAAAAGTTCCCTAAACTTCCCTAAACCATGCTAGTGTATTGGAGCCTTTAGAGAGCTTTCCGATGACTATAAGAATGTGAAAAATGGACACTTTGAGATCAAGATATGTCCAGTCAAAGTTTGGTCAACTGGAAGGTCAATGTTGGTCAACAGAGTCCAAGGTGACGTGTACATGTGCACAATTGGCCAAGTGGCTCAGTCAAAAAGTGGAAAAGTGGAAAAAGGAGAAAGAGGACAAAAATAAAGTATTGTTTTGGACCTTCGGTCTTCGTCAGTGTAAAAGTTGTTCATTGAAACAAGAGGCTCAACTTTTGTTACGGAAGGGAGCTTGGCCACCGTGAGGACTTATATATTGATCACCGACATGGTGGGTCCTCAAGCCACCATGTGGATTGCCACCATGAGTTTGATTTGCCCGATTGGCTTATCGAGGATCGACAAGTGGTCTTTATAGCCATATTTCATTATTGGAATATCATATTATTGTATGGTCAAATTTTATATTACATTTGTAATTATTCACCATATTACTATGTTATTTCAAGTTACAATGTTTTAGAGTTGACCGAGTTTACTATTAACTCTACTCGGTATTATTTCCACCTATGTGAGGCCTTATCAACATTGGTGTATATACTTAACACAACCCAACATTGGGCTTATCACATACAAATCGGGATTCCTTATGTGGCGAGAGCCAACCACATAGAGATCAAACTTGGATGGTTTATAACCACCTCCAACATGGTGCATTACCCTTATCCACCAACTCCCCCTTATTTCTCCACGTGGATATATAAGCCATGCATATAGCTCGGTGCCCAAACTATACAATGCCCAACTTAGCCATTTTAATGGACCATCGCCCCAACAAAATGGCTCTTTAACCAATGTAAATACTACACCGCTACCTAATTAAACCACCGCTCCTCCGTTGGCACTAAGAATATGGGATAGATATCCCCGAATAGAAAATGTGAACCGTTTGAATTGGGATTCGAACCATGCTCTTGGGGGTAAAAAGATATGTCTTTGACCATTGCACCATGGAGCTTGAAGTGCTATAAAAGGTGGTTTGTTTTGCTTAATTGAGGAATTGGGATTGTGTGTAGAATTTGTAGGTCAACGTGTTTATGGACGCCATTAGAGGCTCATGGAGGTTTGAAAGAGGCAGAAAAAGAATAGGGAAGCATTGAGAAAGGTTTACTATTCCATTTTTATTATATTTTCACTTGATCACGTGTATTATTGCAATATTATTTATAATGGAATGGTCCACATGACCTGGGGATGTAGGCTTTGATTTTCCGAACCCCGTAAACATATTGTTGTTTTTGTCTTCTCTGATGTTATTATGTCGAACCATTTAATTTACACAATAATTATTATAATTCAATTTTTTTATTTGATGAAGTTGAATTTTTAAAAGGAAATCCATTCTCATTTCAGAGTACGATCAGCCGAAGACATTCAGACTCAAACTCACGATTTCTACATTAAAAATGAGATATTTTATGGATATTAAAAGACTTAATTAAATTTGTATTTTTAAATTAGATGCACACAAGGATTTTTAAGTTGGTTCAAAGTGTATTTTTAATTTTTGGATCAAGCTTAGCTAGGAAATATCTAATGCTTGACTCAAATGTCAGTGGGTGGGGAAATTTCCAAAATTGTCTGCGAATTTTCGTTGGATCGACATCAATGCCTTAAGATGAAATGATATATCCTAACAACTTGCCTCTTTTTATGCCAAACACACATTTTTTTGGATTTAGCGTTACGTTCATTTAATTAAGCACGAGAGAATAATGCGAAGCACCTCCAGGATGATTGCCATATTTCTTATCTTTCACTAGCAGATCATCAACATACATTTCCACAATCTTATGAATAAGATCATGGAAAATATATGTCATGGCCCACTGGTAGGTGGCTTTGGCATTCTTTAGACCAAAAGGCATGATAGACAAATGTGAAGGTTCCCTAAGGAGTCATGAAAGTAGTTTTTGTTTGGTCTTCCTAAAAATCCTTATCTGGTTGTACCCAAAAAATCCATCCATGAGAAATAACAACTCATACCCAGTTGTTGCATCTACGGCGATATCAATCAAGGTAAAGGAAAATCATCTTTGGGAAAAGCTTTGTTGATATCCCTAAAGTAAATACAAATGCATATCTTCCCCTTCTTCTTGAGAACCGGGATAATGTTTGACAACCACATAGAGTAATATACTAGTTTAATAAACCCTACTTGAAGAAGTTTCATGACCTCCTCCTTGACCATCAAAGCAACCTTTGGCTTCATGGGTCTCAATTTCTATTTCACGAGTTTCACATTGGGTTTTGTAACCAGGTTGTGAACTACCACATCAAGAGTGACACATGTCATCTCCTTATAGCTAAATTTGAAGGATTTAGAATGTTCTTTGAGCACCTTTGTATGTATTTTTACCTCTTTGGTGACGACGAAGAACCAAGATTCAAGATTTTGGGTTCCTCTTCGTCCCTATTTTTATGTCTCTCATTCCCTCAATTAAAGAGGCATTACCCTCCTCAAACTCAGGTGGGGTTGGAGGTAACTCCAATTCTTCTTCTTATTTCATAGATTTCAAAAGCTTCTAATGAGGAAGACTTCATCATTCAATCTCCAAATTAAGAGGAAGGGTGAAGGACAAGGGAAAATACCTTCTTGTGATGCGCGAGATAAAGGTTAATGTAAGTATGGAGGTATGCCAAGATTACCTCATCATTTTCTATGAAATCCAACGTGACGGGCTCATTTTTAGTCTCGACGTATGCCAAAATTACATTGGTGGGCATTTTATGAACCAAAGGTCCAACTCAAACTGAAACACTGAATTTGGTTTCCTTTAAACCCTCGTTAGGACATAAATGAGGAAAGAAGTGATAGGAAAATAAGACATAAAATATGCGGAATAATCCCTTACGAGAATCGCAATAAAAGAAGAACTAATATGTAGAAAATATTACATATCTCAAATAAAAATGCAGAATAAATAACACAACACAGAGAGACAAGATTTAAGGTGGTTCACCCAATTTAAAAATTGGGCTGAGTCCACCAAGAATCACTTGCTCGATTTTATTACAAGCCTCCACTCTCTTAATACAATACCCAGATCCGTTTGGAGATATGCTCAACAAACTCTATAGAATTCACACCCGAATTCAAAACACATTTGCAATACATTTGCTTGTTGTATGTATCATATGCATAAGACCATATAAATAGACAATTGCTTAAGCAGTTTGATACAAAAACCGTGGGTATCAAAACTAAGGGCAAAAACTGTGGGTACCAAAACCATGGGCAAAAAACCGTGGGTATCAAAACAATGGGTAACGAAAAAACCATGGGCCCAAAAACAACCCATAATGGTTACCCATTACCCATGGGTTAATAAACCACCCATGAAAATTTGCTTCGAGGGCTTCGCCCCCGAACCCCCCTGACCCGCTCATCGGCGAGTGGGACCATCGTAAAAATACCCGAGTGTAACACATAGAAGGTGTACCACACTCTAACATGAAAATAAGATCCACAAACATAACAATCTCCCACTTGGACCGATTTCCACCGGGTAAGCTTCTCAACCCTTCACTTTGTCATCCATGAAGGCCAACCAAAGCGAACATAGCTTTAGTATATCCCTTGTGACCACCTTGGTCATCATGTCTGCGCAGGATTCGAAGTGGTATGAATCTTCTCCAACTTCAACTTATCTTCCTCCAAAGCTGTCCTGATGAAGTGATATCTCAATTGTATATGCTTCGTCTTGGAGTGGAAAGTAGAGTTCTTAGCTAGGTGTATAACACTCGACTATCACTACATAGCTAACATTCCTCCTCCTTATGCCTGACTCCTCAAGCAATTGTTGTAACCAAATCATCTCTTTGCTTGCCTCTATGGCAACAACATACTCAGCCTCCATGGTTGGCAAAGCCACCAGCTTCTATAGTCGTGAAATCTAACTCACTGTTGTCCCACCTATAGTATAAATATAACCTGTCGTGCTCCTCCTACTGTCTACATCTCCAGCCATGTTTGAATCTACATAACCACGTAAAGTGGTGTTTGATCCACTATAGCACAAAATTGTCCCCATGGTCCCTCTCAAATTCCGAAGGATCCACTTTACTGCTTGCCAATGCTCTTTACCTGGATCACTCATAAATCTACTCACAAAGCACCCACCGCATGGGCAATATTAGGCCTAGTGCACACCATATCATACATCAAACTGCCAACCCCGATGAGTAAGGTACCTTGGACATCTGGTTTCTTTCCCGCTCTGTCTTGGGACACTGCTCCTTTGATAACTTAAAATGGCCTGCCAAAGGAGTCCCAACCGGTTTAACATCCTGCATGTTAAACCTATCCAATACCTTCTTAATGTACTCTTCCTGAGATAAAGTCAACTTCCGTTCCTTCCTATCCTGAGTTATCCTCATACCAAGGATTTGTATGGCTGCCCCCAAATCCTTCATATCAAAGGATTCACTTAGCTGTTTCTTAAGTACTTTTATTTCCTACATGTTTTTACACGCAACCAACATGCCATCAACATACAAACACAGGATAATATAACTTCCATCCTCAAATTTCTTTGTATACACGCAATGGTCAGAATGACATCTAATATAACCTTGCTCCGTCACGAAGCTATCAAACTTCTTATACCATTGACGTGGAGCTTGTTTCAGGCCATACAAGCTCTTCTTCAGTTTGCACACCATCTCCTCTTTACCTTTGACTTCATATCCTTTTAGTTGCTGCATATATAGCTCCTCCTCCAAATCACCATGGAGAAATGCAGTCTTTACATCTAACTATTCTAAGTGCAAGTCTTCTCGCCACTATTCCAAGAACGATTCGATAGAAGTCATTTTTACTACAGGAGAAAAAATCTCATCAAAATCTATACCTTGTTTCTGTGCAAACCCCTTGACCACCAACCGGGCCTTATATCTTTTCTTTCCTCCTCCTTCATCTTTAACTCTGTACACCCACTTGTTCTGCAATGCTCTTTTGCCTTCCGATAGCTTCACCAAATCCCAAGTCTGGTTCTCCATGAGAGACTTATGCTCCTCATCCATGGCTTGCTCCCACTTCTTATTGGCATCTACCTGCATTACTTCATCAAAGCTCTCTGGCTCTCCACTATCAGTGAGTAATAAATAATAAAGAGAAGGAGAAAAACGTTTAGGTTCTTTTCTTACCCTAGAAGACCTCCTCATTGTAGGAGTTTGGGGTTCTTGTTGAGTTGGTTCTGAACTGATTCATGGGTCCATTGTCCCATCCGGAAGATCCTCTACCACTACATATTCTTTCTTGGATTCTTCCTTGTTTTCCTTCAATTACTTATACATGACTTTCTCATTAAAGACCACATCCCTAAATTGAATGATTTTCTTGTCCTTAATACTCCAACATTTAAATCCAAATTCATCACCACCATAACCAATGAAAGTACATTTTTCTGATTTAGCCTCTAGCTTGGTCCTATCATCCTTGTTTATATGAACAAACACCTCACATCCAAAGACTCTAAGAAATGAATAATCCACTTTATTACCATACATCTACATCTACATCTACATCTACATATGTATATATATACATCTACATCTACATCTACATCTACATCTACATATATGTATATATACATATATATATAGATATATATATATATATATATATATGTATATGTGTATATATAGATATACATATATATATGTATATATATGTGTGTATATATATATATACATATATATATATATATGTATATGTAGATATATATATATATATATATATGTATATGTAGATGTATATATATGTAGATGTATATATATATATATATATATGTGTGTGTGTGTGTGTGTGTGTGTGTGTGTGTGTGTGTGTGTACGTACACACACACACACACATATATGTGTGTGTGTGTGTAGATATATGTGTGTGTGTATATGTATATATATGTACACATATATATATACATATGTACACACACATATATCTATGTGTGTGTGTGTGTGTGTGTACACACACACACACACACATCTACATACATACATATATACATATATACATGTATGTATGTATGTATGTATGTATGTATGTATGTATGTATAACACTCATGAGATATTTGATCTCTTTGAATCATTTCGTATTAATGGCGCCTCATATCACACTTACATACCAAAGATATCATGCTTGATCTACTACATCCAACACCTAATATAATAACGACAATGATGTTTGTGGCATCATCCCTATATATTATCGGTGAGTAATAAGGACACTTAACTCATTATCATTCCCTCCATTTTCCGTCCACCATGATTGTTAGGCATAAATCTTGAAATTGGAAAAATATGAGTATATTAGGACTTGACACTCATGTACAAAAAGCTCCCTTTAAGAAGGTTCCATTGATAGAAGGGATCCTTCTCATGTATTATCTATGTTCCACCTACCACTCTAATCTTTGTGTATTAATGTCT
Source organism: Taxus wallichiana var. yunnanensis (assembly GCA_018340775.1). Lineage (NCBI taxonomy): Eukaryota > Viridiplantae > Streptophyta > Pinopsida > Cupressales > Taxaceae > Taxus > Taxus wallichiana. Next base: position 394,757,185 of record CM031234.1, read on the forward strand.
CTTTCACATATTCTTGGGTATATCGAAATATGAACTTCTTCCACGTATTGATGGGTATATCGAAAGGGAAAATATATAGAGAGATTTGGTATATCATATTGATATTATATATAGATGGGAATCTTTTTGGATTGATAATGAACCAATCCATCACCTAGATAGATTATGTGCATAAAAATAATGGCAAATGGTATGAAATTATTCCTATTAGATTCACAAATACTACACATATATAACTATGCTACATGGAAAAATAAGATCAAGACTTATTTGGAATTTGAGGATATCTAAAATGTTGTAGAGGGTTATTTCACTAACCATCAATATAAATTGAACAATAATGCAAGTTTGATAGAGCTAAACAAAAATAAAAGCTCATCAGTATGTTTGGCATTATAGATGAGTTCCAACCTCACATAAAAGATGTAGACATAGCCAAATCATCTTGAGACAAACTAAAAACAATGTATGGAGTACAAAATTAGACTACATTCCTCCATATCCAAATCCAAATACACAGTCTCAAAATTGAAGTCCAATGAGACAATTGAATATTTTTTTAGATGTGTCACAACATTAAGGGACTCTCTCCTTGCATTGGGAGAACATGTAGAAGATAAAACACTTGTACCTATAGTATTGAGAAGATTTCCATAATAAACATAAATTCTCTAAGAAGTAAGGCAACAATATAAAATAAAATACACATAAATCTTATGGGTCATCCAATAAGAAGTTTCCTATTTTTGGAAAATGGCATGATATAAAACATTATTTTTACAATGGTTTAACCCAAGGATCTTCAAGTAAGAATATTAACCAAAAGTCTTGTGGATAGAAAAAGGGACCCTGGAAGAAGAAATAACACCACCAATGGAATATTGCTAGTCAAGAGGAAGAAAAATCTGAAAAGGATGTCATATATAGTACAAAATCAAGTGAAGAAACGTCCTCATACAACTCAATATGATTCAGAGCCACCCGACATAATTGAAAGAAATGATAATTTCATAATAATAGATCTTTCACAGATTGAGAATTATGTTTCTTTAGGTGATGACACTACTACCAAGTTTGACGAACAATGAACCAATTTTCCTCTTGGAAAACATGATTATACTATTATACGAGTCACATATGTTCCCGGACTCACTAAGAACCTTATATCAACCAATCAAATGCTAGATCATGATTTGAAGGTTGAATTCGATTATATAAGTGAAAATAAAGTATGCCTTATAAGGGATAATAAGCCAAAATCTCATGTAATAGGAATTTCCAAGATGTTTGAATTTGACTATGTACCTTGTAAAAGTAAGGAACTCATTACAATAGATAAACTTTATGCAAACTTATGGCACCACAATTATGTGCATGTGAGTTTTGGATACCAATTTTCACTCGGCCTCCATAATATGTTTATAAGACTGTCACATTTAGAGAAGAATACAAAAATATGCTTGAGTTTTCTAGTAGGAAAACAACATAGAGACTTGGTTCATGTATATTTTTACAAAACAATGGGTGAATCTTCTAGTGGATATTTGGATTTTAAGTTCTTTGTTGAAGATTATTAGTGCAAAATGTGGATATAGTTTCCATGAATAAAATATTGATGCGGGAGCATCATGGCATAAGTAGCATCATGTTGCTAATTCTCCTTCTTATCATGATTTTGAGATTTTGGAGTGTTTCTAAGTCCATGGGAAGTTTAAATAGGTCATTTCAAGAGGGTGAAAAGAGTTATAATTTTAATTGTCTTCATTTGTGTATTTGCCTCCAAGTGAGATTTGAAATTGTAAAGACTTAAGAATGAAGAAATGTGACTTTAATAGAGTAATAAGGTAATTGTAATGAATGTGAGGGAACATATAGTTGTCAAATTACATGGTTATAGGTCTTAAGTTGTAGGGAAGTCACTAAATGTTTGAAAAAGTTGTAAAATGCCTAAATATGTGAATGTTGGCATGTGAAGGAGATATGATGAGTTAGTTAGGGTTATGTGTGTGAGGAAACAAAAGATAAATTCGAATGGAAAGTAGTTATGGAGGTTATTCCTCATGGTGGGAGGAAGGAGAAAAGGGATGAAGAATAACATTTTGTAGAATCACGGTGGAGATCAATAAAAAAGTTCTATTTTCGCATGGTAACGTTGTTTTTGTTTGAATACTTATGTATTTTTTTGGTAATGATTATGGATTATTGCTAATGGGATCTAAGAAGGCATGGAATTATAAGAGAAATCAAGCAAAGAATAATCTTTAGGTTGCATAAAATATTGAAGGTGGATTCAAGTCTTTCTATCCTATTTTGACATATACATGGAAGTTTGGACTGTATAATGCATGCATAAACTGTAGTTATCTTCTCTTTTTAGGGTTTCTATGAGTTTTTGATGGAGAGAACATGAAGGTATGGTGTTTTAATGTTGTCATGAGTTGTGGAAATTCCATATCTTCGCAAATGAGGATTGACTACTTTTGTGATTAGTAAAAAAATGCATTCTTTATGCAGATGTGTATACCTTCAGGCAGGGGCAGTAGAAAAGTGAGTGAAAGGATGATTTACATGATACTTTAAGAGATACTGGTAATATTATATTTTTTACATATATGAGACAGACCTCTGATCAAAGTTTTAGGCCCTAATTCAAAATTTTTAGAAAGTTATACAAAAAATACTCCTCCCGGGTTTCTAGGAATCCTAACTTAGGACAATGCTAGGGCTTGATGGTTGAAGGCCAAGATCATTGATTTTAGATCTAAAATTTGGTAGGAATAACCCTAAGGGATTCCTTTAGGATATACAAAAATAAAATTTGAGTTTCAGTGGTTAAAAGTGGAGATATTCTTACCAGTATGGAAGGAGGTTTTGAGACATAGTTTTAAGGCTAATAGGAAGGGTCATTTTACAAAGCAAGTACCCTCTAAAGTGGGAGTTAACACCTGAAAATTTGTAGACACATATATATTCATAATTTATGGTTAAAAATGTGAAATTTTCAGCTTGAGTCTTGAGGGGAAAGGAAGATATTAGCAACAGAATGATGTCCTAGACTTATAAGAAGACTTGAGAGCAAAATTGCAAAAAGGAAGATAATAAGAGTTGTGTAAAGAGTTGGACCCTGAGATTTTTAGGGCATGTTAGGATAGGTGAATGTGAGCTAATGAAACCTTCAGAGCCTTCTAGGTACATGTGGAAGTGCAAATGCATGATGATTCCAAGTAACATGGTATAAAAGGCTTATAAGACAATTTTGAAGACAAGGAAGAAAAGGAAAGGTCCATGGGGATGAGAGAAATAAAACTATTGGAAGGTAAATAATAGGCGTAAAGCATGGAACAACACATGGTTCATCCACAATACTAATTTGGTTTGATTTTCTTAAGTCTATTTGTGGATAATAAGTGATCACAAGGTAGAACAAAAGAGGCTTAATCAAGTCACTTGATTTCGGGGATAATGATGATCATGAAGGATGGAAAGAGGATGAGTGAGTAGGGTACATGCCCAAGTTGAAGGTTAATAGTGCATGAGGAATCCAAAAATGCTTTATAGATAAAAATGAACAAGATTGCTAAAGGAAGTGAAAATTGACATTTTGAGAAATTGCTTTGTTTTGATGGTTGATTTTGCTTATATGTGGTTAAATGAACATGTTGGATTATTTGAACAAGTTGTTTTATGTCATTTTTTTATAATTGCACGGTGAAGCAAGATGTTAGCATTGAGAAACTAGTCAGACTTGGTCTAGAAAAGGTCATTGTTTTGTGAGATTTTGTTATCTAATTGCATGGAAGAGAAGGTGGTGTAGGGCTCTACATCAAATATAAAGCATTTTAATATTTCAAGTAACATGAGGGATTCAAAACCAAATCATTTCTGTTACATGAATTCATATTGGGGTTTTAAATATTAGTTAAAATAGGCCCAATATGTTGCCCCATATTAAGGCATATGAGGGGTTAAAATATAAATATTTTTAAAAATATATTAAGGCTAGGGTTTGTGGAGCAGTAGGGAGGAAATACAAGGAGCGAGTCATGGGGTGAATGAAGAAGCCCTAAATATAGATAATTTTCATTGTGTGTTTTTTAAAGTAGTAGCATGGTTGTTAGAGAAGTGACACGTTTTTCCAAAGTAAAAAAAATACATAACTCTCAATAGTTAGGACATCATTCATAATATCATTGCTAAGGTATATTTCTTGTCATTTGATTCAATTATTTTAGGAGAATGAATGTCATGAAGATTAATAAATTTAACTTACAATAATGCAACCACACATGACCCTTCACATTATTATACAAAGTTTGATTAGTGTGACAAATGTAGATAGAAAAGAAAGGAAGAGAGACATTAAATTACACATACTAAGGTTTTTTTACTTTTTAAATCCAATAATAATCTCATAAAGGTTTTAAGTGGTCTGATAGATGCTCCCAAGAGCTAATCGTGATAGTCGGTCCCAAGAGCTAGTCCTGTTAATCCTAATAGTTGTTCTCGAGAGCTAGTCACGATCCTGAAAATATAATCAAATTTTGTGAAAATCTAAGATATGGAAGAGGTGAAAGTAAAAGGAGTATCAAATGTCATTAGGAAAATGAGTAATTTGGATATATGGAAAAATAAGGGGTATTTTATATTAAAAATATGTATTAGGAGGGGGCGTTAATAATATAAGATTGAGATGTAGATTTGAAAATAGGGGTATTATTTATTATACTATGAACACACTTGATACGACATAAGTTTACATATTAATTCCCATGTTAAACATGGGAATGAACTTTTCGAACTCAAAGCGGTAAAAAAATCAAGGTACTCCTCTCGAGATAGAGGAAGGAATTCACCGAGTAATACATTCTCGGTTTATTTTAAAGAAATTGATATTCATCATAAAATTAATACACACTACATCACATAACATAATGGTGTTGCATAGAGGTAAAACTATACTATAATGGAAATGGTGCGTAGTATGATTGAGAATGCATGTTTGGCAAGATCATATTGGGACAAATCATCAAAAACAACAACATACTACTTGGAAAGATCACCAACATTTGTAACTTATAGCGAATCCACATGAAGCATGGCCAATAAAGAAATCATCGTTAAATTATCGAGTTTTGGAAGCAAAACACACATGTTGGTTTCAAACAGAAAAGAAAAAAGTTAGATAAGAAGCTCACTACTTTCATTTTTATTGGGTATGATGAAAAATCAATGGGATGCATACTTGTGGATCTAAAAACAAGAATGATATACACAATGAGAGGATGTACAATTTAACTAATTATTTAGTTCAAGTTCATCCTCCATAGAATCACAAAAATAAGGACAAAAAATACACTTGTGATTAGGTTAAATGATGATAATGATAATGGGATTGATGGTAATAAAACTCCACACCCCAACACAACATATGCCAAGATGGTGTACAAATTTGGTTAGATATTCAAAGTCATATGGTGATTTAAACACATATATTTCTAGACCAAGAACTCTTAGAAAAATAAAATAAGAATTCAACATTTACCTAACGAGTAGAATTTTGAAATATACGAACCCATCAAGGTTCGGGAAGCACTAGATTCAATACCTTGGAAAGAAGCCATGGAGGTTAAATATCGGTCCCACGATCAAGAACAAGGAATGTAAACTTGTATATTTTCCTCCCTGTAAACAATCCAATTGGTTGCGAAATAGGTTTTCAAAACCAAGTAAAAGGTAGATGACACTATTGAAAACTACAAGGCAAGACTAGTTACAAAGGGCTGTGCATAAAGAGAATGTATTGATTATGAGGAGGCATTTTATCCGTTACTAAGATCAAGACAATTAGTATGATGTTTTCTCTAGATGCAAAATTTGGATGGAAATCCACCAAAATTATGTTAAAAGTTCCTTTCTGAAGGGAGATATTAAATAATAAGTCTACATGACACAACAAGAAGGTTTTATCACTTTAAATAAGGAAAAAATAGTTTTTAGATTCATCAAGTCACTATATGGTTTAAAAAATGCACCCCAATAATGGTACATCAAGTTTGACGAGCATCTCATTCATAATAGATTTAAGAAGAATCCCTACAATCTTAATCTCTACCTCAAAAATCAAATGGGGAGGTGGTGTTTTTTTGTAGTCTATGTCGATAATCTAATAACCACTAGTAGTTCAATGACTATGATTGATGAAACAAAGGAAAAATTTAAAAGATCGGTTAATATGAAAGATATTAGCCTTGTGACCCCAAGTCTTGAGAACAATCTTCATCAACCAATGAATCCTCCAATGCAAATGGAAAAGGGAAAGATAAAGAATCAAGAAAGGAGAAAAAGGGAGAGCCCTCGTTTAGTTATACGACCACCTCCTACATGGGTTATTGATTATGGTGCTTCACATCATATGGCTTCTTCACATGTGGAGTTCACTTCATTAGAGTTATGTGACATGTCTACTATATGATTGGGTGATAATATTTCTACACAAGTTTTGGGAGAGGTCTGTTGAAGTGAATGGAGGAACATTCAATAATGTTCTTAGTATTCCCTCACTATCAAATAATATCTTATCAGTCTACCAAATTACTCACCTTAGTCAAGGCATGCGGGTTGAGTTCACTCTAGATTTAGTCTATGTTAGAGAGCTACACAGTGACACTATCATTGCATTGGGTGTAGTCGATCATCAGACTCGACTATATTCCTTCTCTCACTTTGTCTCTCCTTCAGATTATTCACCAGATTCACCTGTACTTGATGACACTTTTGATCTTGAGCACATTTTGATGAGAACTTCTCTCTTCTAGAACAAATGACTACATTAGTGGTGGGGAACCACCTCCCTTTGTCTCCTTATCACCTTCGATTTTAGAGGAGTTATGTATTGATCCACCTAGTTATGGTCCACCTTAGAATTTTCAGTGAGTAGACATCTTGATTCAGAGTCATAAGACAACATGAAGTCTTCTACTCAGTTATAGGACCCTCCACATTATCTCTTGCTTTCTGCATTGGATACATCATTCCTTTATAGAACAATTGAAACTTCTACCGTGTATGAGGAGAATAGTTTTTAGATAGGAACCACACCTTGGTTGGATATCCATCAAAAACTTGGCGGCTACCTTCACTTTTCCATGGTGATCCACTCTTCACTGCATCTACTTTTGAGCCACAGTCACTCCAGGAGGTTGCTTTGTAGGATACCGGATGGCTACCACTGTGATTGTAGCTTCGAGTGGGGCTTTCTAGTCCTACCTTCTCTTCTTTGTCTCTCTTTGGGGGAGTTTTTTCCCATTGGGTTTTCTCTTTTACTCTATCTTTGTGAGAGATGCATTGTACGTGGGTACATCATCAGGCCTTGTTTCGAGACCCACTTTCCTTTTTCATTATCAAACTAAGTTGTGCTTATGGGGGTGTTAGTGTAGAATTTATTTTCCTCATTTTATTTGTATTATCCTACTCGGGATATTCCACCTCATATTTTCCTCATTTTATTTGTATTATCCTACTCGGGATATTCCACCTCACTTGGAGTTTCCCTACACTTATGGGACATGCTTGCTTAGGTGTACACTTGACTACACTATTCTAAGTGTTGGTTACCACTTGACTACACTATTATAGGTGATGGTTACCACTTGACTACACCATTCTAGGTGTTGGTTACCACTATTATAGGTGGAGATTGCCATGATTCTAGGAAGAGGTTACACATTCACCTCTTATATGTACATCTCTTGCATTATTCTATTTAATTGTATTGAGTTGGAGCTATTTTATGTGTTATTGCAATTATCTCTCTTATATTTTCATAATTTGTAGTCTTGAATTCTTGCTTTGTTTTGTCTTGGAACAATTCACCTCTTGTATCATTCACCTTTGCATTCTTCTAACCGGTAGGTTCGTGGTGCTTCTCTGATATATCATGGGGAGAAAGAAGTGGAATGTTGTTTCTAATTCTTTTGATGAATAAAAATATAGTGTTACATAATGAGCTATTTACGAAGTGATATAAATACGTCAAATAATTGAAGGCTTGGATGTTCCACAAAAATAGCTTACCATATTGTATTATGAAAACAAATGTGTAATACCACTTGTTTTTAATCAAATATTCCAATAGGAAACCGATAACACCCTAAACTTTACAAAGAAAATAGTATGACTAACTAGGAAAGGCTAACACCATTGCCACCTATAGTCAAGTTCTAAGTCTAGGAATGTAACACTAATGATCAAAGCTTAAAATCATGCTAAGAATGTAAACTAAATGGAACTAAACACTAATCTACAAAGCATCCTTACTATATATTTAATTGCAAAACTAATAAAGACCTAAATAGATTTAAGAGGAAAATCAAATTGGGATCATTGCTACTTGAAAAAGGTGAAGTGGTCTCTCAAAATGACTACAAGATCATATTGGATACCCATCTACTAACCCATTGAAGACTTTAGGTGAGGATTGAGCTTGGCTATAAATCATATTTCTTATATGAGATGCAAATCAAAGCATGGTGTAAAGTTGGAAGGTAATACTTAATCATCACCGCAAGGCAAAAATATGTCCTGGGTAGTAGAAAACATCGTCGAGAAGCAAAAATATGCCCTAGGGTAGGAAAAACGAGTGTGAAAATAATTATTTATTAAAAATAATCATCACGGTGAGTGTTAGAAGAATTTAGAAGAACCATGATGGCTCGATGGTGCCTCGGGGGTGAGAAATACGTCACGGGGGATGGGTATATAGGCCATCGCGACCAATTTTATTTACCGCATTCAATTACCATTTTACTGTTGATTGAGATCTAACCTATGAGAGGAAATCCCGAGGGTGCAGAACTAGAAACACCATGGGGATCACATGAGAGACTACAAAATACTCCCGGTGGATGGGCCATAGGTACACAAAGCCCAAACCCCGCACTTTGTCAAATTAAAACATTTAATTTTGGGTAAAAATGCATTAATTAAGGCATTTAGGGTAGGAAAATGTTTAGGCACAACCCTTGGGGCACGCCTATGCTCATGGGTACACCTATGCGTGTGCATGCATGGGCACATACATGCCAACACACTAAGGGGTGCACTTATACCAAAATTTGCAGCGGTGATGCATGGGTGCATATGTGCCTATGCAAAGAAGAATGTGTCTATGTTGAATTTGATTAAATGATGGGGGCACATATGCGCCTATGCAAAGAAGAATGTGCCTATGCATATGAAAGGTTTGAGGAAAAAAAGAATGTGTATATGCGATGAGGGGTGCGACATCTTTGAAGAGTGTCTTTGGCACACTTTGGTGTGCCTATGCTCTAAGCGAAGACGCTAGTGCCGCCAAGGGTGTGCCTTTACATAAAAGAAATTTTAAGATTGCTTTTAGAAGAAAATGAAGGTTTTTGGAAACCCCAGATGGTAAAAATAGATGAATTATATAGAAAAATAGAAGAATTTGATGATAAAATAGAAAATTAGATGATATAATAGAAGAATAAGATCATAATAAATGACTTGATTGGTTCCGCAGGTGGACTTGGATGTGCTAGAGTTGTGGGAGCGATAGGGGAAACTCTGGGCATACGAGGTGGCGTTTAGACGACATGACCAAATTTTCTTGGAGATCACCCTGGAGGTGACCGATTTATCTTACGTGGCTCATATTCCATGAATTACCTTAGATCACAATTTTTTCATAGCCTTCGCTAAGAGATGGTGAAGCAAGAGAGTCAGACCTTTCGTTTTCCTATTGGTGAGATGAGATTACATTGGAGGATGTATGGCAGATCTTACAAGTTCCTATCTAGGGTCACTTGATCACCTATGATGGTTTCAAGACCGTATTCAACGATGGATAACCAAGATGTTTGGAGTGGTAGACATACCCCGTCGGGGTACGACATTCTTCATTAGGAGGTGCATGGTTAATCAGTGGTGGGATGGGTACTGTATTTCTGTTAGCTATTGTCAATGGCATATTGTTTCCTAACAAGACTAGTGCTCGATTTCCTCTAGGCCTTATTGGAGTGATTCACGGCCTTCTGCAGGGAGAGGTTTATTGTTGGGGTCAATGTATATTGGCTCATTTATACACGGATTTGCACCTGATAGCTTATCATGGAGAAAGGTCCATAGGTCCCGCCACATTTTACAAATATGGGCTTGTGACCATAATGTGATAGAATGCCTTACAGGAGCATTGAAAGCTCTAGCTATTGGAGAGCCTTCTGTCCTGGGCCGGGTTTGAGATGGAGATGACGTCCGTGGTCATAGGGGGACACAAATTATTACAGGCGAGAGTTTGACAAGGTATAACCCCACATGATCACATGATGACCCTACAGGTTGTATCAGTGGCCTTAGGATGTAGTTGAGTTGAGTACCGCGGTAGTGGATCATTTCATCCTTGGGAGCATGAGTCATATCCTGAAGTGGTACAGAGTGGACCGGGTCTAGCGTCAGTTTGGTCTCATCCAGGGGATTCTTGGTGATGAGATGTGGTATGCTTGCCAATACAAAGAGCTCTTCCACATGGAGCCTTGGATCGAGTTAGGCTAAGTGTGCACTTGCATTTTTACAGGTGGTTCCAAAACCTTGGGTACAATGGGCACAAATAGTGGATCCAGGATGAACCCAAATTATGCAGCGTGGTATGCAACAATGCTGCCATGGAGATTGACCATACCACATGAGGTATTGGATGCAGCGGCATGAGAGGGGACATGGCACGGCTCCTAGAGCATGACAAAGTCAAATCCATAGGGAGGACCACATATAGGGGTACCAAAGTGCAATAGGTGTAAGTCCAATAGTAGGTCTTAGTGCAGCAGTTGGTAGTGGTGTGATCATATGTATTGGCACCACAGATGCCATTTCAGGTTCCATTACGGGAACCATTGCAGGGACCTCCATCACCCCCTCACATGATTCCACGACACTAGTCCACCAGGAGGTGGAGGAGATGGTAGGGGTGGTGAGGAGATGGAGGAGGATGTACAGTTTGGTGGGCGGTGGCTACCTGCAACAACAACTATAGTAGGTGTGGATCCACAACCGCAGGTTACATTTGAGATGGACCAGGACATTTCGAGAGAGACCATGCCATTACATAGTAGAGACTGGGCTATCACCGAGGGGATCACTCATGATAGAAATATCGGGCTAGGATGGAGAGATTACAGGCCATGACGGTGATATTAGGTGATCACGAGATAGTCTACAAATGCATAAAGAGAGGGATCGGGCTATAATGAGACATAGCCCAACTATGGATAGAGTTATCTAGTATGAGAGTAGAGCGTGATACGCCCAAATGGCGAGAACTACTTGAGTGGGTACAATTATTGATTGGTCATAGTGCCTTTTTAGAATTTGAGGCTACATATTACAGGATGCAATATCATGCGGTTGTCTATCTTGAGCACAAAGCTCCCGAGTATAGTCGATAACTAGAAGCATGTCTCGATCTAGATCTCATAGGCCATCATGATCAACGCAATGCATGCAGGTTCCTTCAGGACAACAAGCTTCGAGAGCAGCATTGTTTAGCACAACATGGCGTAGCATCTTCCACACATCCAACACCTCTGATGCCCCCACCTAGCAGTGAACCTAGATTAGGTAGTCTGGTGAGGGTGAGAGTTGTGGTTGAATCTTTTATTGATGTACTAGATGTATTTTTTGGTGTATTACCTCGTTATGAAGGCATAATTTTTTACGGATGTATATGTATTTTTTTTATCATGCCTCCTGGTGAAGGCACATTTTTGTACTGAGATGTACGTTACATAGTTTTTATTATTATGCCTCGTGATGACTCCATAGTTTTTGTATAGACACCTATAATGGGTCATCGTATCTGATGTACTTTTGAGACATAATGTTTTGTACATGGACATTTATATTTATGACGATGTATGATGATTTGATGGATTATTGATGTATCACATTTTGCTTATGAGATATCATGCTTAATTTGTATGCTTTTACTTGTATCACATATTTGTTAGATTATGAGATAGCCTTAGCTGATGTCATATTACATATTGATGAGATACTTTGAGTAAAACATGTTTTTATTTTGATATTGGTGTGGAGGGATAGATTTGTGATCATGTGCAACCCCTCTCTTGCCCCATTGATGATACAATATCTAATGATTAGCTTGAGCATACATGGTGATGTAGAATTAACATTTATTGATATATGATTTATATATTTGATGGGTTATGTGATATGATGATGAAATGATAACAAAATGTACAAGAAAAATAAAAACACAAGTTAAAAAATCTAATCACATCAACACAATTATCTACAAGTATACAAGATAAAATGAAATCAATGTAATACACTGAGACTAAAGTAACATTCAATATAAGTAAGCAAGTGAATCCAATTAAAAGTACACATTACAAAAAAATCAATGCAACTAAAGCCATACAAACCAACAACTAAAAGTAAGAAAAATACTACTTTGTTTTCGTGGGACAATTTTGGGATGTTTTTCGTTGTTTTTGGTTTTATCTCTAAGATAATTTTATATTGTTTGGAGTTTTATACGAAACACATTTGAACGTTTTGATTTTTCCAAGGAACATATCTTTATGTTTTAGGATTTTCAAAAATCTATACGATTTTTTTAATGTTTTTTAAAAACTTTTCCAAAGTGAATGTGCAAGGAAATGAAGAAACGTGGATGCCCCCAATGTTAGATGGGATAAGGGCATAATGCCACATGTTATGTGCTAGAAGCACTTTGTGAAGTTTCCCCAGACATGAGATGGGAATATTTAAATTCAAATTCTCTGTATTCAAAAGGTTGGATCAATCGAATCGGGGAAAAGAGGGACATGCTCACAAGGGACTTAGACGAAGGTAAAGACTATCTTATAACAAAGCTACCCTATTCCTAAACCTGAAATGCTTGTGAATAATGGACCCTCTAATGGCATCGAAAAATGGTTTTCACCAAAGGACTTGTCCAAAGTGCCACCATTGCGTGGTTTTCACTATTGGACACACCTATTTATTTATCTTTATCTTTTTCTATTTTTATACTTTTTTTCTTTTCTTGATATTTTAGAGACCCCATACTTAAGCATAGAATTGCTTAAGATGCATTGCATTCATGGGTTCTCGAAGCTCTTGGCCATCTAAATAGGCAAGATTATAGGCACTGAACCAAACTTGACAGCCACAACATATGGTCTTGGCCAATTGGGCTCAAATTTCTCTTTCTTTTCTTGATCCTTATTGGTGTTCTTTTGATTCTCTTTTAACACCAAGTCTCCTACCTAAAATTGACGAGGTATGACTCTTTTATTATAGCTTCGCCACACTTGATCTTAATACACTTTAAGGTGATTGAGGGTGCAAAGGTGTTTCTCATCTAAGAGTTCCAACTCTACTAGTTGAGCTACTCTATATTCCTCCTCTCCATTTAGGTAATCCCTTAGCTCGATACGCAAAGAAGGGATCTCAATCTCTAAAGGTAGTAGGGACTCCGTGCCAAATACTAAGGAGTATGGAGTGACACCTGTAGGGGTGTGAATAGATGTTCTAAATGCCCAGAGGGTAGGGTGAATTTGTAAATGTCAGTCATGGCCTAATTTATTCACCATCTTCTCCATAATGCAAATGAGGATTTTATTGGAAGCTTAACTTGCCCATTACCTTAAGGGTAATAGGGAGAACGAGAACTTGAGGTAGCTTTGAAAGCGTTTACTGAGTGCTTTCACGGTTTTATTTTTAAATGGATTACCATTATCGGTGATTATAACATAAGGGATACCGTATCGACGAGATGATATAATTCATGATAAATTTAGAGATTTAGGCACCTTCAACATAGGTGAGAGGGACAACCTCTACCCATTTCATAAAGTATCGAGATAGGGTTAAGTTTTCCTCTAAGATCGAGACCCCACTTTGAGAACGACCAAGGGGTTGTGACAGGATGCAAGGATTGCAGACCGACGCATGTATCAAGTTTTCATACTTTTGACAATCAACACACTTCTTCACATGGTTACAATAGTCATGCTCCATGGTAGGCTAATAGTAGCCTACTCTGAGTATTTTATTTGTAAGAATGATCCCATTAGTATGAGTCCTGTAGATGCCTTTGTGCACCTTTTTGATTGCTTGGATGGACTCATCTAAACTTAAACAATGCAACAAATTCGTCGTGTCATAGCCTCGGCGGAAGAGGGTGTCCCAGTATGGTAGAGCGGGCTATATGTTGGATGAGGGTTCATTTTTCAGCACGAGAAATGTTTGTGGGAAAGGTTCCATCATGGAGGTAATTAAATATTTCAGCGTACCATGGGGAAAAGGGACCAACAACGTCACACACCAAACATGAATCTAGTATGTCATATACCGGATTTCTTAGATTTTCAATAAAAAGGCATATCATTGTTCCCTGGTGGAGTACTCAACATGGACCCTACCGTAGTCATACCATCAACTTCTTTGTTCGGGCTCTTGGTATTTTCTCAAATGTTATCTGCCTACCATGGAGCACGACTCCTCGTATCGATGTAATTTTGAGACATATTGTTTTGTACATGGACATTTATATTTATAATGATGTATGATTATTTGATGGATTACCGATGTATCACATTTTTCTTATGAGATATCATGCTTAATATGTATGCTTTTACTTGTATCACATGTTAGATTATGAGATAGCCTTAACTAATTTCACATTACATGTTGATGAGATGCTTTGATTAAAACATGTTTTTATTTTTGATATTGGTGTGGGGGATAGATTTGTGATCATGCACAACCCCTCTTGCCCCATTGATGATATGGTATTTGATGATTAGCTTGAACATACATGTGTGATGTGGACTTAACATTTATTGATATACAATGTATAAATGTGATGGGTTATGTGATATGATGATGAAATGATAATAAAATGTACAAGTAAAATAACAAGCACAAGTTAAAAAAATCTAATCACAATAACAAAATTATCTACAAGTATGCAAGATAAAATGAACTCAATGACACACACAAACATATCATATTGAAGTATAAATTAATTACATACACAAACATGCTCATCAACACAAAATACATCTCTAGTTTTTACAATACAAAAACAATGTGCAAATATTTTCCCAAAATATCTTGCATATGAAATTTTTTAGGTTTATAGAACCTCTCATTCATTCACTTGAGATAATGTTTATTTAATGGGGGAATAATAGAATTATAATAATTTATATAATTACTATAGTTTAAATCATCATTAGTATCAATAAAGAACATGTGTTTAGTGTGATAATTAGGTGATGAGGGTCGTCAATCCTCGCCATTAATAATATCAATCCGGGTTGGTGTTCGAAGGCTATATGCATTAAGAGAAGAAGATATTGGAAAGCAGCTCCTTTAAACACAATCCAAACTTGCATAAATTGAAAGCACACATGCGGAAATTTAAATGCACACTTGCAGAAATGTAAACACACTTGCATAAAGGAAATCACACTTGTAGGAATAAAACACACTTGCATAAATTGAAATTGCTGAATTGGAAATAAGCAAAATTAAATGAAACACCTGCAAGTTTACAATAGACTGAATGTTACAATACAAAGAGAAGAACAACACAACAAGATGATAATTATAGAAAAAGAAATAAACACAAATTATTACAAAATAAAATCACAAATATACAGATCCATCTTCCTTAGAATGAGTGGCTAGCTCATTCCTTGGAAGAGGATTTAAACCATGCTTCGAGATCTTAACTCAAATCGTAGAATATTAGAGAGAAAAGAACATATTCATTTCTTGGTGGTAAAAACATTACATATCTGAGTGTGGAAGGTTGCATTTATAATTTATACGTCCAACCAACTCCTTATTTTGGGAGATATAATCTGATCTTATCTTTATTATAATCCTAACAACTAAGATCTCCATCTCCACAAAATATGGAGAGAGATATATTATTGGAGTCAAAGTCTTATCTCACTTATTTTAGGAAGATTTGCTCCCAAATATTCTCCTTACTTTTCGGTAACAAGAATCATAATGATTTTATTCTCCTATATTATTAGAAGGAGGTTTTTCCTCAAAATATGATTTTGACAAAATACCTTTCTTGGATTTTCCATTTGACTTTATTGTTTTTGATTGTGAAAATTTTGACACTTTATGCGATATGTTTTCTCTTTGACCGTAGTTCACTAAAAGTTAGATTTATCTTCATTGGTAAAATTTGTTACAAATTTGAATAAGGATTTTGTTAAGCACATTGCTATGAACAAAAACCTCTTTCATATTTTCTATTTGAATTTTCTGTTTTTGTTTATGGAACTTTTAGCGCTCGTCTAATACACTTTTCCTTGGGCTGCAGCTCACTAAAAGTTAGATATCTCTTCATTAGTGAAATATGTAGCAAATTTGAATGAGGTTTTTGTTAAACACATTGCTATGAACAAAATCCTCTCTCATATTTTTCATTTGACTTTTCTGTTTCTGTTTATGGAACTTTTAGTGCTCGTCTAATACACTTTTTCTCAGACTGTAACTCACTAAAAGTTAGATTTCTCTTCATTGGTAAAACCTGTAGCAAATCTAAATGAGGTTTATGTTAAACACATTTCTATGAACAAAAACCTCTCTCATATTTTCCATTTGACTCTCTGATTATTCATAGTCCCCATTTGATGCAAGTTTCAGAACTAAATCTGTGAGTTCTGGAACTAAACCTATGAGTTCGGAACTAACTTTGCAAGTTCGGAACTAAACTTGTGAGTTCGGAACTAACTTTGTGAGTTCTGAAACTAAATCTGCAAGTTCTGGAGCTAACTTAAAACAACTATAACTTTTGCATACAATCTCAGATTGAGATGATTATTTTTTGAACTTGCATAATTTTTTGAGAGGAATCTGAATATGAAATAAGTTTTGAGTTTATATATACCATCCATGATCAATTAAATTTTTCCAATACTAGCATTATCTTTCTTTTATGGCCTGTATACACAAGACTTTGCATCTTTTCCCAAATAATCAATAGGATTAGTCAACAAAATAGATAACAAAAGATTTCTAAAGAATGAACAAGATATATATCCTATATTCTATCTTAAGAAAACTATAAGTTCATAGATTACATTTAAATCCACTTTCAAAAATAACTTGGAAGGACAAAATAATGGTAATTTATGACCAATTTATGGCCTCATCATTAGGTGTCAGTGTTAGAGTGTTGTACTTGCAAAAGGATGTTGTGTCATCCTATTTAGCTTGAATATGAATATATACTAATGATTCATGTCATTCTATTTTGGGTAAATTTTCACACTCGTAGAAAATTTTCTTCAATGTTGTAAACAAAATGTAACTATACTATCCAATATCTATAAATATTGTAACATGTTTTTGATTAATTTAATGCTTACATTTTTATGTAGCTCTATTAAATTTCCCCTATAAATTATGTTCATTAGCACTAGTAGTATACCACAATGAGACAATCTGTAATAAAGTGTATGTGTATCCAACATATTACAAAGAGTTGTATGCCATTTTATAAGCTTGCAAGAAGTGGAAACACTATTTTATGGCAAAAAAACTATTAAACAGATATAACAAAAGCCCTTACAATTATGTAAACCCAAGGAAAGTTGTAGAATGATTGTAGTCATTTTTACCCTTATCACAAAAGAAAGGTACCCCATGCGTGCCGGCCTATCACCCAATGGGCGTTGGGTGCTCACATGAGGCACACGCGGGAGCCGATTCTCTCTTTTATGTGAGTTTAGTGGGAAACATCATCTATGATCCATGTTCAAGGGTTTTGAAAGGAGTAAAACATACAAGCATCATAGAGCTTAGAACGACTTCTAGATCCTTGCAGTCATTCCAGACAGAAAATGCTTAACATATTGGATAACTTATACCAAAATAGAAAGAAGTTGTACAAACACTCATACTTAATCATAAACATAAATGCAAAAGAATTCGAGAAAGATGTATGCATTAGAATCATCAATGTTCATATTCATTGTAAACTAGTAACCTCATTATATTCATGGAGCCATTACAAAATGTTACAGAGAAGCAAACCGCAGTCATGCATTATATCTGGACTCATATGACTAGGCTCACAAAAGAAATTTATAACCCCATACCCTTGATACATCCTTCCCTAAGCATAATTTCCCAAACTAATAGAGTTCTTGCAGTATTTCTGCAGAGCTCCGCCCACTATCTGGTTGTTGTTTTTCCTTTTGCAGGTGCTTGTATATATAGGATTTCTGGGCTGCCAACTCATCCTCAGTGGCCTCAGATCTGATGCCAAGTGTCTAAATGTGGTCCTCCATGTGGGCATGCTCCTCTAGGCCTAAGCTTTCCACCTTTTACCATGATGAGCTTCTAGAAGCTTCTACCCTGCACATGCTCCTTCCTGGGCCACCTTGTCGCCAGGCTGGCACCTTATCCACTCTGCATGCATAGTCAGGTCATGCTTTTCACGTGTTCTACCAAAATCACCCAAAATGGCTAAGTCCCAAACCCTTGGTTTTGTCCACATGCACGCCATGGGTTTCCTTAAAGCCTTCTCTAAACCCTTCCCTGCACGCTTTATCCTTGCGCGCGTTCCTTCAACTAGGCCTTGTGCACTTATGCGCCTTTTTGTACTTAGCCAATATCTTAGGGGCCCAACATTACCCCACACTATGCCTGTTCTCCATCGTGGGAACACTTCTCTCAGAGAGGGAAATAATATGGTGGACTTACACCATGGGATAAGAATAAGGGGATGAAAGAATATGGAAAAAGAATAGGGAATGATGGAATCACTGCAAAAGGCTAGGAAAATCCTTTTGCAAGTCAGCCTCCAACTTGTTCCAGAATCGACTTCGTTTTACGCTTTTTGACAGAGCTTGCCAACCAGGGTGATCACCTCATCAAAACGTAGCCCATTTCCTCGTGTGCTTATGGTGTTGGAAAATTTCTCTAACTCTTTGCCCACATCATCCAGTGTAACCATTCTCCACGTAATCTGCGGGTACAGTTCCTTCAACGGTTTTTAATTGAACCCTTTAAGGATTCAATGGCTTTGATTTTCTTTCGACCTTGGTAAGGATTCTGTCTCTTTCTCGCCGTATTCCCTTTATTATTTTCCTGGAACTCCTTGAGTTCTACTTCATGAGTGACGACCGAGATGCCTGCCACTTTGTCTCTTTCCACGTAATTGTCATATGCATCCTCAACAATTTGGGAAGTGACTTTTATATCAATACTAACCTTTTTGTGTCTGCTACAAATGCCACAACCTTCAATTTATCTTCCTTCTCCAAGCACACGGCCATTTCTTCTATAGATTCCAAGGCTAACGGTTGCCTTTCCATGGTGAGGAATCTTGTTAAATCCTCTAGGCATCCTAAAGCAGATCCATACTACATGCGGAGGGTGCTAGGTCCAGATGCTTCAATACTATAGCATTATTTATAGCCTCCACCTTCTTATATACCGTGGCCACCTTGGCCTTCTCATCTTTAGCTCACGCCTGTAACCCGGGCGCCGATTAGTTTCTCTTGGCTAAGCTCATTGGCCCTTGTAGCTAGTTCTTCCTCTTTCTTCTTCAGGTCCTCCTCCAGATATTTGATTCTATCATTCTACCCAAAGAGTCTAGCCTCGATTTCAATAGAGACCTTGTTCAGTAGCGTTGCACAGTTGTTCATCCAAGAGCTACTGAGTGTTCACCATGGGGTTGTCTTCTATTGGCCCTGACAATGTTATTATTTCCCGTGGCTTACCTCAAATTCCGGCTCATCAAGATGGGACTCAATTTCCCATGAGAGCATCTTCCTCGTCTACGGGTAGGCAACCTCCTTGTCAAAAGATGACATGGCTACGAGCTCTTCTTCCGAATTGTGCTTTGGAACCACGCGTGAAACACTTTGTTAGGGTCATCAATGTAACCCATCCCTAGCCTCTCCTCCCCTACGTGCCTTCCTCCCGTGCGTGTGCCCTTAGGAATACTTATAGTTAAAATGGGGCCTCCAGTGCTGCCATGGTCCTTTTCCACACTCTCCTCCTTCTCCTTGTTTAACACTGGCCCAATGCTACGCTTCAACTTCTCCTCCTCCAAGGTCTCAATGGCCTTTGTTTCTTCTCTCTGCCACCTTGGGTATCTACTCCACCGTAAGGCTTGGGGCCTTCTACGTCTATGTGCCATCTCCCTCACTTCTCATGTCTTGGGTGCCTCTCCCTTCTGGCTATCCTTGCACCGCACAAAGAGGAACCCCTGCTCCTCTTCTCCACCTTCTTCATCCGAATCATGTACGTTGAAAACAGGTGGCCCTTGTTCCTTTTCTGGCTTGCCTTCCCCACTGACATCTTCTTCGCTAGCTTC
This sequence comes from Taxus wallichiana var. yunnanensis, assembly GCA_018340775.1. Taxonomy (NCBI): domain Eukaryota; kingdom Viridiplantae; phylum Streptophyta; class Pinopsida; order Cupressales; family Taxaceae; genus Taxus; species Taxus wallichiana. The sequence continues at coordinate 394,777,586 of CM031234.1, forward strand.
CTCTTCACCTATGTGCTTGTCCAAACTTCCAGTATCTTCTGAGGCGGTCTCCTCTTCTAGCCTCTACTTCTTCCTAATTGGGGATTCCGGTGTAGGTGACTTTGTTTCTTCTTCTCCCGAGGACTCCTTGTCTGATGGCTTTTCTAGCTCTGGAGTCTTTTCCTTGACTAAGGGCCTCTTCTTGCATGAATACATGCTTGTCCTAGCACTTGTCCCAGGGGAGCCTATTACCTATGTTTCCCCAACACTTGGTATTTTCCTCTCTGGCTCCTTTTCCACCTGCTTGGGCGGGTTTCTTCCTACTAGTTGGATCCCCAGGCATAGATACCTCATTTTCCAAATATGTGCCCTTCTCCAATTTGGGTCTTATGCGGAGGTACACGCACGCCGCAGATCCTCCTGTAATGGGAAAGGTCATGGGATTTGTCATTTATACTTCATGTGACACGTACCTCTCCACATACGCGTGCTTGTCGGGGTAGACCAACCCTTTGCACATTTCCCTGTGCTCCCGTGCAGATTACCAAGGTCAGTTTCAGTTTCTTGGAATCTTTAAACTTGTTTACTCCCGCTTGGAAGTATTGAGCCATGAAGGTGAAGGGGAGCTTGCACAATGGGCTCCATGTCTCATCTATCAGTTTGAACCTGCCCAGGCAAAAATGCTGGTACACAACAAATTCTGCTTCTCCTTTGGTGGCTGCTGGTAGTTGTTTGGGAATTCTCCATTCTGCCCCAAATGTGTTCCTTAGGCACGTATACCATTTCTCCAGGTGTGCCTTGTGCACGGTTGTCATGGAGTCACATGCGTATTTTTCAAATCTTTTTGCGGCGAAGGGTCCTCAGTCAGGTACTCCCATACAAATTTGTCTCGATGCATCAAGTACTCTAATCTCGAAAAATGATTGTCAGTAGGACATTACCGAACAGGATCCTATCTCCTTCCTTTGTGTAGCTTACAATCTCATCCATGATGAACGAGACAAGTTGTAGATGGTGCCCTTTGAGATTTTCTTGCAAACATGTAACCATGGATTATTGACCTGGGTCCATCTCTCCTAGCCATTTAACTTGGTCACCAGATGCATGGCCATTTTCATTACTGGGTCCTTGATGTCTGTGATATCATAATATCTTGACCCCTTTTTGTACGCGTAGGCAACAATAGTCTCCTTAATTGCCTCTTTATCACCTAGGTCGTCTTCCAAACCGTCTCCTTCACAGATGAGGCCTGTGAAATGTGAGATGAGTTGAGGGTAATGCATATCTTGTGCCCCTGTGAAATGGAAGTAGTCCTCATGCATGCACGACATCAGCCATTGATAGAGGCGCTCAGGCTTCCGAAGTAAGGAAACTCAAAGAGTTATAATAACCCTACCTTTTCTAACTTGACCTTCATGTCATCGTTATAGATGGGCAAGCCCTCTCGGTGTCTTTCTGTTGGGCACACTAGCTCTAGCGCCATCTCCTTCTTGATCGTGCTCGCACGATGATTATAATCATTCTGAGACATGTTCCTTAGATGGGACTCCCACTCCTTCCCTAGCATTACTCCATCTGGGTTCGTTGCATTTCTGCATACCACTCTTCATTTGTATGTGCATCGGTTTCTTGTTGTTTGCCCTTGCCCTTGCCCTTCTTGGGTGTGCTAACTGGTTTCTTGGGTGCCATTTTCTAGGTTCGCTTCTTACTTTAATCACTTCGTGTAACTCTATTCTTCCACTCTTTCCCACCTTAGATCTCGAATTTGCAAAGAAAATTCCTTAAACCCGTGCCCTAGTTCTTCAAACCCTAGCGGGATAATCCTTTCACAAGATGATGCCTTCTCACAACTCTTTTACGCCCGTGAAATCCCTCTTTTCTGGTTCGCAGATCCAAACCAGTCACCCACGCTCAATCTCTTAAATTTTTTCTTCACACGGATCAATTTTTGGAAGCCCTAGTTTACGAAAATGCAAAAAGTTCTTCTTTCTCCTTGTACGCAAAGTGAATAATGAATTTCCTTGACCCTCTATTTATAGTTTTTCCTTTTTAAACCATTAAATGCTACTTCACCTACCACCATACTTTTTACATTTAATGCGGCTTTTTCAAAAAAATATGACTTTAGCACTTTAACTCATGCGCCTGACCCTACGCGTGTAATCTTCCAACCTTCTGGCATGTAACCAATCCATCTAGACAGGAGACTCTTGCACGTGCATCACCTGCACCGAAGGCACTTCTTCTGTTCTGATTTTTTCTCTCACCTACCTCATGTTGCTTATGCACTTTTTCTTCCTTTGTACGTGGGATCTGAGAGTAGCCTTATCTTGACACCAATCATCCTTTTCCATCTTTTCTTTCCATGCACCTCTTTCAACAGGGCCATTCAACCAAGATTTTCAACACAACTTCCTTGGCACTTTACCCACGCTCTCCTTCACATTACTCCACCCCACACTAAAATGATGCACGGTCCTCTGTGCACTCAAAAATCCTCAAAGAGTAATAAGGGTTACCGATGCCCAAGGCACAAAACAAAACAACAACACGAAAGGGAAACACAAGAAAATAAATGCATAAAGGAAATTCTAAACTAACTAAAGAAAAGCCTTATTTACAAACACCAAGAAGACTTATTTATAGTAGGGCTTCAGCCTACTCCTATTGAAGTGTCCAAGAAATTTCGTTCCATCTAGCGCTTGTAACTAGCATGCGCTGAGTAAAGGATGTACGAGATTTTATAGGGACCTAACCAATGGACCTTCAACTTCCCAGGATGGCGCAAAACTTAGAATTGTATAGTAAGACCATCTTCCCAACCTCAAACTTCTTTTTTATGATGTGGCAATCGTGCCATGCTTTTGCTTTGATTTTTCTACTATTTGGCTCCACCGCCGAGTGATCGTCTCTCATCGAAATTCATTAGTTCCTCAATTCTTTCTTCCAAAGCACTTGCTCATCGGTTGACCCTCCTGCGTGCGCTATTCGTAGAGAAGGTAACATGAATTCAACCGCAGAACGGCTTCCACGCTAAACACTAATTGAAATGGTATGGCTTTGTTCAACCTTTTATAAGTTTTCATGTAAGCCCATAATACGGTTGATACCTTGTCATCCCAATCTTGTCTTCCGACATCAAAAATTTTGGTCAGGGTATGACTCAGTATTTTGTTAAATGCTTCCACGGTTCCATTTGCTTGTGGGTGATAAGGGGTAGTCTTGTGATGAGCTACCATGAATTCTTTTAACAGGATCCTCACGGTCTCATTTAAGAAATGTGTACCCCTATCATTGGTTAAACTTAAAGGACATCCATACCTTGTGATAATGTTCTCCCATAAAAATCTTTCATTTGTGGATGCTATCGATCTTTAGTTGGAGTTGCCTCGCCCACCTTGTGAAATAATTCATGTAAGTGATTACATAATGTTATCCGGTCCTACTACGCCGCTTTGGTGCAATAGGGCCTACAAAGTCTATTGCCCATTTCTCAAAAGGTTCAAAGTCTTAGGAATAGGGCATAAAGGCATTTCATCTCTCTTTCCTAGCTTGCCAATGCACTGACAATGGTCACACGCTTTACAATAGTCTTTACAATCCTTATACAGAGTTTCCCACCATAATCCTGCCATTAAAATTTTACGTGCGGTGGCGTCACCTACATAATGTCCACCCACACTTCCTCCATGTGATTCCTCTATGATGGTGAGGTGCTCATGCTCTAGTACACATATACACAAAAATTCATCACGCCCTAACTTGTATAAGTCCCCACTGATCAACATGTAGGGCACGACACGTATAGCTAGTTGCTTTCTTTCTAATGCCTTCATCCCTTCCAATGCCACACCTTCTTTTAGGAATACCGCAATCTCCTCCAAGTCCAAGGGTGCGCGCCATAACCTAAACAATTGCACATCTGGCATAGCCTCTTCAATACTTTGCGCATCCTCCCCTGAATCAATCCTTGACAGATGATCAGGTCCACAATTACTTTTTCCAGGCTTCACAACTACCGTAAACTCAAACTCTTGAAATAATAACACCCACCGACATATGCGCCCTTGTAGAATGGGCTTGTTCACTAAATACTTTAACGCCATGTGGTCGGTGTAGAATACAAAGGGTGTTGCCAGCAACAGATATTGTCTGAACTTGAAAAGTGCATAGATCATTGACAATGCCTTGCGCTCAGTCGTGGTGTAATTCTGCTCTGCTGGTGTCAACTTCCTGCTTGCGAAACATAGAGGGTGATCAACAATTCCTTCACCTAGCTGCATAAGCACTGCTCCAATGGCAGTTCCTGAGGCATCTACATGAACATGGAAGGGCTTATCCCAAGAGGGAAAATGTAATATAGGTGCGGTGACAAGCCTATCCTTTAATGTGTCAAATGCCTTCTGCTGCGCCTCTCCCCAATGGAAGGCACTTTTATGTCTGAGCAATTCTTCTAGAGGCGCGGCTATCTTGGCATACCCCTTGATGAATTTTTTGTAATAACCCATATGCCCAAGAAATCCACGCACTGCACTTTGGCTAGTAGGTTCCCCCAATCCCACAATAACTACAACCTTGGCAGGATCTACTAGCAAGCCCTCCTTGCATATGATGTGCCCCAATAAAGTCCCAAAGGGTGTAGCAAAGACACTTTTTAATGTTGAGAGATATCCTTAACTACCAACATCTCTCAAACATCAACCTCAAATTATCACAGTGGTCTTTCACTAGCCCATACATTGTCCAATCATCCAAATAAACCTGAAGGAATTTGTGGATGAAGTCCTGGAACGCCTGAACCACTATGTGTGAAAAACAACAGGCACATTCTTCAACCCAAAGGGCATGACCGTGTATGCAAAACTTCCCCATTTAGTGGCGAAAGTTGTCTTCTCCTGGTCTTCCTTTGCAATTCGGACTTGGTGGTACCTCGAAAATCCATTTGTAAAGGAATAGATTTCACACCCAGTGACTCCCTCTAAAATTTCTTCAGTGAAGGGGGTTGGAAAAGGATCGATGACACAAACTACGTTCAGCTCCCTATAATCCATACATATCCTAATCCGCCCATCCTTCTTGATGCTTATCACCATCGGACTTATCCATTCCAATTCTTCCACAACTTCAATGATTCCAAAAGCTATCATTTTGTCTATCTCTTCCTTTACCTTTACGCACAAATTGGGATTCATCCAGGTAGGGTCTCTTCTTGATCGGGCACGCACCGTCCTTCAACTTTATCCTCATCTCCCCCAAGGAATGGTGGACACCTTTGAGCTCATGGTACCCATGTGGGAATAAATCCTCAAATTCACGCAAAATATCTATGACCTTAGAGACTTCCTTCTCCGACCAGTAATCTCCAATGATAGCTTCCTTAGGTTCCTCTTCTGAGCTGATGTTAACCTTCTTTGTCTTTAAAGGCTCATGGTAGGCGTGCGCATGAGCATCAACACTATCCACTACCTCGTGTGTCCCCACAAAATGGTTAACATCCAGGCTCTCTACTTCCTCTCCATCAATAACATATACTAATTTCCCTTTCTCCTTTTCCAAGCACGCGTGCTCAAGCTGGATCTCTTCTGCTTCTTCTACTTCTTCTTCAAAGTGCACCTCCAAACCTGGTTCACCTAGCAGTTCCAACAACCTATCTTCTACCATGGCACTATCCCCCATGGTAAGGTACTTAACAACTTGCAATGCCTTATCAACTAATGGCTTGGTACTTCGATATTCAAACATTTGAATGAGGTCAACTGCTAGCTCTTTCCAATTTCTGTTTGGCGGCATGTCTTAGAATGTATGTACCATGTGCGCATGTAACCTGTAGTGTAGAATACAACTTGTGTACCCAAAGGGATGGTGGCAAAGATTCCGCGCCTTCTCTCCAGACCTTCTCACAAGCTTGGATGTGGAAAGAGGTGGGTTCCTTACCATGGTAGTCCTTGATGGCGGTGGGCATGTTGCTTCTAGAAAACCTGAGAGAGAGCAATTCTCACCTCGCGCCATTCCAAAAGGATCTCTTGATGTGTAGCCCACCACCGTGCCACTGTGTTGAGTAGGACATAACTTAACATCCCTCTTTGTTCCTTCTCCTCCTTCCACTGAGCTTCCATCTCCTGTAAAAATATCTCAGGGAAGGCCCCTCCTGAATACTTAGGTAATTTTTTTCCTCCTAGGTGCTAGACCGTACGTGCCTTTGTTACTTTTGTTACCAATCCTCTCAACTGCTATCTCGATCAATTCATAAGTCCCATGCACCCAATTATCACATGCTAGGCTAGTGGTGTCACTTACTGACTGAGCATCCTCAAACTGGATAACTCCGTCGATAGGATGGATTATCTCTGGATCCTTGATTGAGCGCACATATATCCTGTCTAGGACTTCTTCCCCCAAAGGTTCAGTATAGGGTGTTGACTTCCCATCAGCCAAGGGTATAATAACCCGCTCCTCCTTATTTTCAAAATTGATGTACCCCTTATTGAACCAAAGGTCAACATTGTTCTTGTAACACCATTGGCGCCCAAGTAGTGCTAGGAAATTGTCCGCCTCACCGAATGCCAAGACTTTGAAGTCCCCAGTAAAATTAGCTATCTAGAAAGTGATAGTTGCATCCCTTAAGACACCAATGGGCATCACCTTCATTTTGTTTGCCATATATAGCACATTTGAAGATGGCTGTAATGCAGGGCCTCCCATCTGATGCCAAGCATCCAATGTGAGAACATTGACCTCCGCACCTGTGTCAATGAGGATATTACTAAGGAGCCATCCATCTACGACTGCATCCAATGTGATCTCTTTGTCATAGTCAAGGCTATGAGGGGGAAGGTTTGCATGCAGGATCTGTCTCTCACACTCTTCTTTGACACATGGTACCTTCTCCCTCAACCATGCCCCTAGCAAGGGAATAACATTCTCTTGCCTTAGCATTTTACATACTTCCTTGACCTCATCCAGGTCATCCTTTGGCACCTCAACCTTTCTCCTTTGCTCCTCCCTCCTGGACTGCTCCTTTAGACATTGGATTTCTCCTTGTAAACTCTAAATGACATCCATGGTATCTTGATATACTTCCTTTTGATGCATGGGGTCTAGGTACTTCCCATGAACTACTTCCTCTCTTGAAACTAGGGTCCTCTACCTTGGTATTTCCTTTGCGCGGACCATCACGTGTCACCCGCGACATCCATTGTGTGTCTATCTTCTTGATGCTTACCATTACAACGCCCTTTTCTTTTTGTTGCTACTGATTCATGTGCTCAAACAACTCTAGGAATTCCTCATACTTGTGCTTCTTTCCACACCATGAGCACTGCAACAGGTTTGGGCACTCCCGTTTATAATGTTTTGTAGACCCACAATTAAAACAGGTTCCACGTGGGAACTCACTCCTTCCTCCTCATGGTTACCACGACCACAAAATCCTCCACAAAATCCCCTTCCATGCGTGCCACCATCTGCGCGCTCCTCATAGCAGTGATCATCACCCTTAGAACTGCTACTTGGCAATGCGTTGGTTTGGCGCACCCCATGATCAATGGCCTCATGGATCTAATCAATGAGCCTACAATTTTTAGTATCATGGGTTGTAGAAGTGCAAATTTTGATGAAGCAAGACACATTCTTACGGATTGTGCACCTTTGTAATAAGGGGCACCTACTTGCATCATGGTCCCCATGATAAATTTCGATGATCTACTATCATGGCACGTACTACCCTCTGGGACAACTACCCTTGACATGCCCCTTTACTTCACAATCTATGCACCATAAACCGCTTTGCGAGTCTTATGGGCTGAGTTTGCGGATAGTTTGTCACCGCTTAGCCATAATAACAATTTGAGCCTCCAGGGGAATTGGCTAACTCCAGTATCAACACTACAAATAGCCTCGGCACGCAGAGCAACTTCCAATGCTTAGCGCGAGTCTGTGAACATTTTATGAGATAAGGCCCTTCTAAAAGGGGTGATCAATCCTCCAACAAACCACTGAGCATGTTGTGAAGGGTGAATATCATATGATAACTTAGACAAGAGAGTTTTAAAGTGCACATCATACTCTCGTACACTCTCTGCCATTCCCTGTTGAATTTCCTTCAGGGTGCTAATGCTCTTCTGTTTAAACTCAGGGATGTGGAATTCGCCAAGAAGGCATTCTTTAAAGCAATGTAATCCACCACCATTTGATGGGGGTCATATTTCCTATACCAGCTATGTGCGCGCCCTGTAACATTGTTGCAAATTGACTAGCCTTCTGCTCTGAGGTTGTGATCCCCTTTGTGCGCCATAGCAACTCACATTTGTGAACATGCTCTGTAACATCCTCAATACCTTTATAATCTGACAAGTGTAACGACATCTCAAAGAAGACTGAAGGGTGGCTGGGGCCCTTGTCCTCCTGAGCCAGAGCCTTGGTTTCCTCCGAGTGTTCCCTCCACCCTTTGGATCCACCAGTCCACCGATCTTGTGCCTCCGAGCCACCGAGATCCACCAAAACCACTAGGTCCACCGAGGTCTGTGTAGGAGTTGCGCCAAGTACCCCCAAGGTTCTCTTGAACTATGCGCCGACGATCCGTGATAATTCCCCACTCTACCGCTGCTATTGCACCTTGCACCAATTCTAGACGTGAGACCGAAGGCTTGTATACTTTCTCCTTGTCCAAAGACTCCTCCAAATATGGGGATATGTGTAGCCATAAAAGTGGGAACTAAAAAATTATACCTCCTAGGTACAAATCTATCACTTCCACTAATTCCAACTGGGTCAATGATACTCCTTCCTTGTTCTGGAAAACCAAGTGCCATGGTTTGGTCACTGGGTGGGTTCAGATACATGCCAACGACTCTTCTTTCTCTATGTGAAAAACTCTCATCGATGTTCGAAGGGGTCTCTCTTACGTGCTTGCAAGATCGGGTAACACAGATCGCTCAGTTCCACTTGCTCGCGTGAACCTCAACTCCTTCCCGTAACATCTGTCTCCATAGATCCATCATGCTTATAGCCTTACATCATCTAATAATCTCCCTTTCATGTGCTTCACTATACTTGAGTCGTCTCTCCTCCCTTTCCTTCTCCATCGTAATATCTGCCATCTTCCTCCACCCTAGCTCCCTCACCCAATGCTCAGAATGGTTTAGCGGCCATTGGAAATGCCTCTAAACCCAAAGTAACAACCAAGATCTTCATTTCCAGAGGGATAACACGTAGAAATGATCCTCTGGGCTCCTGCATAAATTCAAACTCAACAACTTCAGGGCAAGAATATGTGGAAATAGCATACTCCAGAGTGTATCTAGTTAACACACCTTCCCACCAATGATCCACATCACGAGTCCATGTCAGATCTGCATCTTGCAGCCTCTGGTAATCTTCTTGGGTCCACATGTGTGATCTAGAATACCAACTTGATCTAGATACATATGTTGAGATCCATTCATACAACTCTATTGGGAAACAACATAAAAATGTTTCATATAAATCATGGTAGAGGTTCTCTTCTACCCATTTATGTGCATCAAACTCAGGTCCAGTGTTGAATCTATGAGAAAATTCATCCTCCGTGCTCTTGAACCATGATTCAACACTTTCCAGAGTTAAACGTTCCATCATTGCTCATTACCCAGATCATGATATATGTAATTTACCACTACAACTTCGAAAAGAGATCCCAACAATGGAACCAAGATGTAGTCATTTTTACCCTTATCACAAAAGAAAGGTACCCCATGCACGTTGGCCTATCACCCAGCGGCGTCTGGGTGCTCACCGAGGCACGCGCGGGAGCTAAGTCTCTCTTTTATGTGAGTTTAGTGGGAAACATCATCTATGATCCATGTTCAAGGGTTTTGAAAGGAGTAAAACATACAAGCATCATAGAGCTCAAAACGGCTTCTAGATCCTTGCAGTCATTCTAGACAGAAAATGCTTAACATATTGGATAACTTATACCTATAAGCTAGGAAAAATACACTACTAATAAGGAAGTAAAATACCAATAATCATACCTCCTCCTTCACATTCCATAGCAAACCTCAAATGGGCTAGGAAACTTGGATTGAGCCCTGATTGTGTGATATGTAGGTGCTTTTCTTCAAGACGGAGCAAGGCCTTCCTATAACAACGATCCTCTTACTTTGCACTAGATGGGAAAAAGGATTATGAGGCTATTTGGGCATTAGGATGAGGCAAAAGGATGTTCTTTGCTCAAAGGATGCAAGAACTTAGATAGGGCATTCAAGCTTATTCTCTGTGTGTTTAGAGGGGAGGGGTAAGGTTGTATTTATAGCCTGGGGGAGTGATTAACTTAGAGTAATTTAAGTAATCATGGTTTGAAAATGTGGGCAAGATTAGGTGAGTGGGGACCACGAAGGGTGGGTGAGGATTTGAATTTGAATTTTTAATTCAATAGTAGAAAAACATGGAGAATAATGACATGTGGTGAGGATTGGGTTATTTTTTGGATTTTGAAATGGATAATTAATCAAATTATATTTGATTAATTCGAAGTGTATTTTTGTGGGAAATGAGGAAGGGGAATTAATTGATTTAGGACAAATGTGAAATTAGGGTGTCTACAATACCAAAACAGAAAGAAGTTGTACAAACACTCATACTTAATCATAAACATAAATGCAAAAGAATTATGAGAAAGATGTATGCATTAGAATCATCAATGTTCATATTCATTGTAAATTGGTAACCTCATTATATTCATGGAGCCATTACAAAATGTTACAGAGAAGTAGACCGTAGTCATGCATTATATCTGGACTCATATGACTAGGCTCACAAAAAGAAATTTATAATCCTATACCCTTGATACATCCTTCCCTAAGCATAATTTCCCAAACTAACAGAGTTCTTATAGTATTTCCACAGAGCTCCGACCACTATCTGGTTGTTGTTTTTCCTTCTATAGGTGCTTGTATATATAGGCTTTCTGGACTTCCAAGTCATCCTCCAGCGGCCTCAGATCTGATGCCAAGTGTCTAAATGTGGTCCTCCAAGCTTGAGCTTTCCACCTTTTACCATGATGAGCTTTTAGAAGCTTCTACCCCAGGCACGCTCCTTCTTGGGCCACCATGTCACCCGACTGACACCTTATCCACTCCGCATGCGCAGTCGGGCCATGCTTTTCACATGTTCTACCAAAACACCCAAAATGGCTAAGTGCCGAACCCTTAGTTTTGTCCACGCGCGTGCCACGGGTTTCCTTAAAACCTTCTCTAAACCCAACCTGCGCGCTTTATCTTTGCATGCGTTCCTTCAACTAGGCCTTGCGCACTTATGTGCCTTTTTTTACTTATCCAATATCTTAGGGGCCCAACAATGATCATCACCATAGACGGGCCACCTATCCATAACAATTCCATCTCAACATCCTACATAAAAAGGGGAGTGCAAACCAAGTTATTGACTTTTTGAGTCAACTCCAAACTACATCACTACAAATAATTCTTGACTTTTGTGGGCATGACACATTAGAATGGCCTCAAATGTATGAAAATGATCCTTGATATATATCAAATATTGAGTGCAAGAAAAAATGTTCCAAATTATCATTTACAATCAGATTTTTTATGCCACATGAAACACCTTTGTGTTCCTACAGGGGAGATAAAAATTTGGTGTTGGAGGTTCACTATAGTCAGGTTGAAAGTCATTTTAGGTAGAGAAAATATCAACAATCTTATAAAATTGTTTATACTATTCAAAGATCTATCATGATGTCACTAGATACACCAAATCTTACATAACCTACATAATTACTAACCCAACCAATTGTAAGTAGGGAATTTACACTCCTCTAGCAATTCCATGAACACCATGGGAGTCTCTCTTAATGGATTTCATGCCAAGTCTCTCTTCCATCAAACATGAATATGATTATATTTTTATGGTAATTGATAGGTTCTTAACAATGGTAATCCCGACACATTACAAAAAGGGTATCTCAATAGAAGACTACAAAACTCTTCTTTAAGCATAAGTGGGTTTGTTTCACCTTCCGAGATGTATCCTTTTAGATCAACATTCTATATATGTGGGGAACTTCTAGTCTACACTATGGTCCATGATGGACACATAATTTAACAAGTCCACTGCATTCCACCCTTAGAAAAATGGGAAAATAGAGGTAGTCAACCACATGATTGTGCATAGTATTTGAATGTATCACTCTAAACATTACGTACATGGGATAAGACTCTCTTATATGTCCAACATAACTACAATTGATCTCTTAATATCTCTATGGGGCATATCACATTTTAGGTTTATATTGGATTCCATCCACAGGATCCCATTAATGTAGCATTTCATATTATGATGAAAGAATAATATTCACACACACAAAAATAAGTGGATAAGGCAACCAAATTTTGGAATGAATTTGATGTATCCAATAACAGGTTCATGAGTTTCTAGAAATGACCAATTATAAGTATAAGTAGTCTTTATAATACTTATCGAGTTCCTTATCAATTTAGATTAGGGGACCATATCTAGCTACATATTTAGAAAGAGAAACTCAAGTTATCATACATGAAACTTGAACCTCTACTATATGTTTTGTATATCATCACCAAAAAAAGTTGGTGAGAATGCATTTGAGCTTAATCTTCCACCCTATATTTTGTTAAATCTAATTTTTGATGTTGATTTTCTGCACCCATACTTACCACCACTATTGGATATATAAAACATTGATGAGTAGTTATAGAGTACGAATGGGAACTCAAATTATATCATACTAGTGAAATTTGAGTAAATAATTGTTAGGGTGGTTGAGGACATAAAGCATTAACAAAAAAACTTTACCGAGTAATGAAGGCAAGGAAAATGACACACCAAGGGAATTGGTTCATGAAGAACGATATTAAAAAAATGCACTTGGTTCAAAATTTATATGCAATTTGGCCATTGCTTCTTATGAATGATCTAGAACAAGATTTCTGAAATTCTATTTTTAGAAAGTCCCAAAAATATATTTGTAGCAATTTTCGACAAAATTTGGTATTTTACATTTTGGAGGGTCTTTAAAGAATTTATGGGATTTAAAATATAACAAATGGTAGAGTGTATGGTCATGGATTTTTTTTTCAAGTTCACTTCATCATCCTTCTAATGGTTCCCTCGGTTCACAAATTGAGTTAATCGACTAGGAAATATGCCCTCAATAAGGAGCACTAATAATAATAATAAGATAGTTTTTAGATTTTTTCGCTTATATCTTTTCAAATCCCCTAAAGTGGATACATATGGTCTCTATGTAGGATGACCTTTCAGTTCCCATATGGAACTCTTCATGTTCCGTTTTTCATAGCTTTTCAAAATCACAATAATTTTTTTCTACATCTATTTCATTGTGAATTGATTGTTATAACACATTAAACACCATCATTATGTGTTGTCCATTGGATTATAGCCCAATCAATATCATACTGACCACTTATATTATGGATATGAATGGAAATAGTCATAATGTTTTGCTTGGAAATAATGGAAATTGTCTTGTTAACGATAACAATATTATTTATAGACATGTTTCTATAAATAATAATTTTGCATCTATTTTTAAAAATCTTAATATGCTAGGTAAAAGTAATGTTTTCTTATAACAATAAAAGGATATTTTTTATCATAGTGTCAATTTTTTAAATTCATGTGTTAATAATCCATATATTTCTCATAAGCCTTATAGAGCCTCCTAAATGGTAATTATAAAGTGAATTTAAATACTTATTTGTATCTTCCAAATAATTCACATTTTGGGTTGATAACAACTATGTTTCCAATCAAGTAATAGTGCATAACATTTACACTAAAAATTCCACCTCGATTTTATATGCTCGAGGTCATCGTATTCATAGGAAAAGAGGGCCCTAAACAACACATTCATGATTGGGTAGACTCTTATAGTGATACACACACAATGATATGATTTTTCTTAAAGCCTTCCCACATAGCCTCACTAGAAAAATAGTATGGTTTTGTGGCTTGCTTAATGATTTAATTTATAGTCATCCATCATTTCAAAATATATTCCTTAGTCATTTTGAATCCCTTCCTATTTCTCATTGATATTTTGAGCACTGGAATTATCATGTCAACATCCCGACGAGTTTACTCATGCCTATTTTGCATGATTCACATCTTTGGTCTGCTAGTTTTCATTCCACCCAAGATATAAGGAACACCATCTCATGTTTCTCCAAAGGTTTAGTGACTCCATTCTATGAATTCAATGTTTAATTAACCATGTGATTCTATTTCTCAATTAGTGGAAAAACTAGTATCTTTTGAGGAAGGTTTGATGGATGGACATGCTAATCTCATTGCAACGCTTACATTAGAGATGATTAAAAACTTGTTTCACGCACTTCCACATATGGAAAGGATCAATATTTCAAATGTTATATCTACTACTTTTATTTGAACAACCATGCACAAATTTGAGTCACTAAACTTACAATGATGAACAATATTCAACTAACAAAAATTATATTCAAAATTGTATAATCCAATGCAATACCAATGTACATATACCACTATTATATGCAAGTTTCTTGATAATAATCTTATCAAGATACCTAGTACATGATATTGACCACAACATTATTTGATAGGACAATGAGGATGAGCATTTGGTAACTATCATTGCATTAATGGACATGGCAAAAACTAGTGTTAGACTTTACATGATGATATTTGACATCTCACTAATGAGTATGTTATAGAATGGGAATAAAAAAAAAGACTGAATAACATAAGGTACAATAAGAGAATAATACCCCATAAGAGTAGAAGAAATTATATACAATGGTGAACAACTTGTACAAATAAAAGGAAATAATCAAGGAGGAATATTTAGTTGAAGCGCCATATAAAAATAAAAAATTTGATCCTTTTTTCATATGAGCATCAATAAACATTGAAATTTATAACATGTGACAATTAATAGTGAAAGGCGTACAACACATTTATCCTCACTCTAATTAAGAAGTTAGGTTATGGTCAACATGGGTTCAATATTCTAGACCATATCTTTGTTCTTTGGGAAAATTTAATTTGCATGTGGCATTAGGACTCAATGTTAAATACACGACATTTCAAGTATTGGATAACATCAAAGACTTTGTGCTATTTTGGGAAAACAATGGTTGACACAAATAGAAGTAACTATCAATAGTTGCAATGGTTGTATCAATTTCCTCTATGATGGAAAAATAGTTAATGCAAAGTGTGATTTATCTCCATACAATTTAAATCCTACAAAAGAGGATACTCAATTAATGTATCTACATCAAATCAAGTATCTAATAATTCAAGAGAAATTAAATAAAGAAACATATATGATTAGAGAGCGTGTACAATTAATGCATATGCGTATTAAATAAGAGAAATCAACGACTATTACAAAAGTACAATAAATAATTATTGAGGAAGAGTAGTTACAAAAAGTGAATTTTATCACAATAAATCAAGAGCATACTAAGGAAATCTCATCTCCTTTCATTGAGAAAAAAATTCCTATTTCTACAAATCAAGTGGGACAAGAGAAAAATGACAAAGAGAAAATATAGCAATCCAAACCAATAAAATTGTATTATGTATCACACCAACTAGATGATATTTTGATTTATTTCACACCTCTTGGAAACTAAAAAGACACTACATCACATACCAAAGGTTTGATAGATAGGACATATGAACTAATTAATACCAAATAGGATCTAGTACAACATAAAAAATAATCAAACACGGTCGATTATATGTATATGAACCACTATATGATCGTGTCTCAAATTAGAATTACACGTATCTTAATTACCCAAAGTGGTTGAATTGAGTTGGAATGTATATCAAAAATCATAAGCTATATTGATATATGTGATGATCATGAAGTTATGTGTGTGGTTAGTTGATTTCAAACAATACCCATACACTTAATTGAGTGAGCAACATCACAAGCTATATATAAGCAATTAAATATAATCATCATTACAAATCCACCACTACAAAATTTAAACCATCTAACATGCATGTAAGAATTTAAAACACACATCAAATATATCACACAAATAATGAATGTGAGAAATTTAAACTGCATGATATGATCAACATAGTAAACATGAATTCATCATCTATATCACATAAATAAAAATATTGAGTTTTATACAACTACCTTCTACCCACACCCCTATTATGGAAATGATAAAATCTCAAGGTCTCTCATAGAACCTATATTGATAATAACACAAATATCTACAACAAGGCTAATAATTCTATGCTCTAGCTAACCACAATAAGACTCAAATCCTAGACTTTGATACCGAGTGATGTAGTCATGACTAGGGTTCCTAATGAAGGAATACCTTCCAAAAATACCTCGTAAGAGTAGACCACAAAAAGTTGATATCTCAAAAATAGTTTCTCAACCAAATAATTAAATGATAATAAATTTATTAAATGTAAGGAAAGTGAATTAAAAATTCAGGCACATCACCAATACACTCCAATTATAGTCTCCTATGATATTCCATAAGAATTTTGCTAAGAATTCCCAACCTAGACCTATCCTAAGCTTGCAAACTCTTCTAAGCTTCTTCACTACCAAAATTGGGTTCACACTTACAAGGATGATTTCTTTTGATCAAGACTAGCTTGAAAATAAGACTTAAGATCCAAATTAAAATGCCTTACAAGTATGAAACTTCATCTTATGTATTAAATTTATGTGAGCTAAGGAAGGAGAGTAAATATACCGATGAGGTTAAAGACCCCCTAAATAATATCTTCTTAAGTGTTCATGGTCAGCCATTGATATACTTTGAATGTCCCTCTACATCCGATTAGGCTCAAATTATGTGGTCCTTGGTCATGTAGGATATTAAGTTCCATATGTGTATGTTCACAAGTGTAGCGATATTTCCAGGCACTTTAGGTGTGTAGATACAATCATCTAATCAACTAGCAAAGTGGTCCCATCAAATCATAGTTCTTGTTGGCTTTTCTTGACATCTAACAACATGACAATGATGTTTATAGCTCGAGACAGACATTGGTGGATTTGGAAAAACATTTTCGATTTGTGAATGATAGTGTTTGGTATGATTACACAAGATGTGTATAATCCTATTGTGAAATAAGGCTTTCTATGCAAGGTGAATTGAAATAATCTCATGCCTCAAAGTTTCACATTATTTTGATTCCACAAGTATTGTGTAGCTTAGGTAAGCTTGTGTGGTGTTTATAGTTTTGCAAGGCTTGAGAAAGCGATTTCACTATTTTCACAAAACAAAAAGGAAATAGAATATAAGACTTAGGGATATTTGCATGGTTCGTTCATGTAGTGGTGTGGTACGCACACAAAGTCATTATGTAAAACTTTATTTACAAGACTAAGTGTTTATGGTTCATGGAGGATTTCATATGAACTCAGATGCTTTTGCATCATCGACTAAATTATTCCAACATGGATTCATCCCTTACATGTTATGGAGTCCCATATACCCTAAAAAGTAAAATTTTGACAAAATATTGTAAAAATTCAAAACATCAGAGAAACTCACCAAGTAGGGAAATGCACCACCAACTAGAAGCTCGTGAATATAGGTAAAACATGTGGTAGATATATCTTATCATGAATGCATCATCAATGGTCACAAATTACAAATACAAATTTGCTACAAGACAAATTAATTTCAAAATTTATAATTTTATCCCTATCTATATTTAAAAGTGACATTAGCATTGTAAATTAGGGTTCACACTCGACATTGTTACCTATGCATGAAAAATGACATTATATTGACTTTTACTTATCTATTTTTGCACCACTAGTGGTATTGGTATTATAATCTCACATTTTTCCATATCCATCTCATTTCACATGATTATAAAACAATATGTGATTACATCTTATTTTGAGTTATCTATCGATATTAATTTATCTAACCACTCTATAGGATTAAATTCATATATTCACCCCAAATCACCAAGGGCATTTGGCATCATCCTTGATATTGTCACTCTTTTACTTGTAGTGCATACTATTATATATATTCACAACAAAATAGTTATGTAATTGCACTTTACATTCATATGGGTTCTAAACTTTGGTGGGCTTGACAAAAAAAAGAGACTTTATCGCTATTATCTCTTTGGCCCTATGCCTTGGTTCTACAATGGATAACTCAACAAAGAATCATTCTATGACTTATATAATCCTCTATTATCACAAATTCTCTAAAACTTTCTTTGACATGACTAAATATAACTATTTGGATCACTTGCTATATTCACTTTGCTTTGTATTCGATCACCGCTACATTGGCTACTAACCCTTGGTGATGTTATTTCCTTCACAACCACTGTAAGAGGTAATATCTATATCCTATCTCCTACTATGTAGTTTCAAAGAAAATATATTGCTTTTCTACACTACACACTTATGTTACAATTAAAATTAAACCTACACGTCAATATGTTATGCTCGTCCTTGGGTATATGGTTGAATTTTTAAGGTTTTGTGCTTCTTACTGCTAAAAGTTACACATTAAGATTCACACTTCTTATATCATGACATGTATACTCAACCTTGGGACCCACAAGTTATTATTCATGGCATTTCCTTCTATTGTTTAGATATTATGCATTTTTCATGCTTACACAATCTTGATACATTTATTCAAGCCCTTGGCTCTATAAAATTTATGTATTACCAAATTTAGGGTTAATCTAATTAAGATATTAAATAATTATGTATTGATGATATATGACCAGATTCAATGAAAACAACAAACATTCAAATCTTAAATCATATTCAAGTAAACTTCAACATTTGTACTAGCATAGATGAGCTAGTTAGGAATTTAAGATCTAGGGTTAGAGAGGATTCCAATGATTATTGATTGAGGTGTGATGAAAGTGATTTGGAAATGTGCAAGAAGGGTGCCTAGACTATCATCAAGTTGTCCTACAAATATAAGAGTGTAATTTTGCAAGAAGGATGAAGTCACATGTATTTAACAAAGTTGCCTAGATGAATTTTTCCTCTTTGGATGGATTAATCCTTAGATGACTATGACTAAATATTTCTTCTAGCATGATGTTTATTTGTGTTTGTAACTTTGTCTTTAATGGTTGAATTTATGTGACCACACTTATGTTGTTGATTAGGGATTCTCTTATTATTATTTTCTTAGGGGCATAACAATGGGTTTGGAAGTTTGGATTATGTGGCACCCACCATGCCTATATAGAAATACTTTGAAGAGACATCAAACCCTCACAATTCCCTACTTAGTGTATGTGTGCAAGATTTATATCGGAATGTATGTTTTGGAAATGAAAACTCTTTTAGGATCTTCAACATTCAACAATGATATTTGGTATGTGCTTTAGTTTTGCACTTGGCCTAGGGTGACTTTTAGTGATATGTGTAAACTAGAGTTGGTTGAATATATTTGAGAGACTAATTTAACAATTGGGTACTTTGTTTTAATCTCTTAGGTAGCCCAAATATATGAGATGTGAGGACCTTAGAATGGGTTAAGTGAATGTTCTTATATAGGTGATTTTTGCACCAAGATTCCCTATCAAATGACACTAGGTTGACTATGATAATGTTTGACAAATTTGACCATTAGAGCTTTGAAACGAAGTCATTAGTTCATGACGGTGTTAGCCAAGTGATTTTGACACGGTGAAGTGCACAATGTTGATTTTCAATTAGAGATGGTTGTCATATGTCTAAAGATGTGTTATATATTATGAAAATGGTATTTTAACAGGTCAATGATGGATAACACGTGTGACTTAGTGGCCAATAGTGCTAGTTGAGCAATAAATGTGTAAGAATTAGTCAATTTAGTGTACAATGAGACATGGGTTAGGATACATGTTAGTAATCAATTTCCAAATGTTGATAGGTTAATATTTAGGTATATACAACTTCAAACAAATCCCAAGAGCATGTAGAAATTCTAGAAAAATTCAAAAAATTTACGAGACACTCTTGAAAAAGAAACAATGCATAAGAGATTTGAAAAGGAGACATATAATAATATGAAGATGCTAACAAAAGGGGCACCACACCATTTTCAACACCACTCTAATTTAAATCCTAAAACTTGTAATGAGGATTTTAGAGTCATATGAGAAAATGCACTAAAGATGCATATTTGGCATAGGATAGTAAGGCATGCATTTAGAGGCATTTTTTTGGGATTATGAAGCCATAAAGGAGGAGAGAGGGAAGTCCGAACAAGCAAACATATCATGTAACCATTCAACCGCGTCACTTTCATTGTGACTTGTCTCCCCATAGGCATAAGGACCATGATATGATGGGGTTTATATGTTATTGTAGACCAAACCTACTAACCAACATAAGATTATTATTTTTAAATGAGTGAGGATTTTGTAGGCATAGAAGAAATCCAAGATAAAATAAAGAGGCATATATAACTAGGGGTAGTAAGTTATGTTTATAGAGGCAATTGAATGATTTTTTTTAATTACAAATCCACAAAGGAGGAGAGGGGAAGGCTAAGAAAGAAAACAAACACTTCTCACAACTAATTGACATAATGAGAAAAAACATGTTACAATGTTGCGGGGCTTGAAAACATATATGAAAAATTAGTGTAAGGTTTGGAATCCAATATGGTTATTGGATCTAACACAAATATCTTAGAAAAAAATCACAATTTCAAATATGAGCAATGTCTAAACCAAATAAGGGTGTATGAAGACCAATGTTTAAAATACAACATAAATAAATGGACTTACACTAAATTGCAACACAAATATATAAACATTTAATTAGATCCCAATATAAATAATTCAACAAAATAAAACAAATTAATAATTTAAAAACTAATGGAAAGAGAGGTGACATGAAATGTTTAAGCTTATATGATGATATCTTGAGATACAATAATAATCATTAGAATTTGACATTGAAGACTAGGGTTTTTGAGACGAGGAAAAAAACTTAAATAACGCGCAATAAATAAAAAACCTTGTCAAAATTGTGAACTTTTTGTGAACTTTCAATCATCGTAATGTCTAAACCGTAAAGTGAATTTCTTGGTATATTTCAAATAATAATATTTGTTTTAACAATTATGTTCTCTAAAGGAAAGGTCTAAAATCCTCATTTTGATTTAGTCACTTTTCCTCTAATCTCCTCAAAAGAGAAAATAAATTCTTACCCTAATTGGGGCAAAGTAGTAGTAATCGTTCTTGAAATGTACGATGGAAATTTGAAGGGGATGGATGGTAGAATTAAACATGAGGAAGCTAAAAAATGAGAGAGGATGATAGACGATGAAGAAGGGTTTGATGGAGGATTGGAAACTTGGTTTGATGTGTTGTCCCACTCATTTTGAAATGTGTCGAACATGCCTCCCATGATTTGGTTGGAGGAGCTTATATCGGTGGTTGGGTTGATGCAGTTGAGGTAGCCACCAATGCTATCGAGCATAATTTTAAAGGTCACGAGTGAGAGCAAGGAGGTTATGTTATCTTCGTAGTTGTTGTTGTTTAAGGCAATTAACATGCATTCGAAGTGGGTGGTGAAGTTCGATGTTCAATCAAATAGTTTACCATTAAGTTAATGCAATCTAGTCTTAAATTGTATAATAAATTCAAACAATGATTGAGAAATCTCATGGTAGCATATGAAGATAATTCTTTTTCTAGGGACACGTAGGCACAAAAAAAAATGTGTTTTGTTGAGAATTTTTTTGGGGAGGAAATGGAAAGTTTGGCGAATGTTGGTATGGAGGTGGAGGTAGCGAAATGATAGTCTTGCGATTTGAAGTAAGAGTGGATGTTGACATACATTACACATGTTAGTGAGCAATGTCATGGCCAATGCATATGCTAGTTGTGTGGCGAAGCTGTCAAGGATGAGTTTTGCTAAGTACAGAGGACCATAACCATGGAAGATGATGTCACAACCCACATGGAGTTTTGTGTGCAATTCAATGTTAATCTAGAGGTAAACATTGTAGAGGTTCTACATTGACCATGGCAAGATTGCAGGTTGACCTACATTGCACGTGTTAGGGAGTGGTTTCATGGCCGATGCGTTTGCTAGTTGTGCAACAAAACTATCGATGGTGAGCTCTGCCAAGTAGAGAGGATTATAACCATGGAAGATGCTATCACACCCCACACACAATTCTGGATGCAATTCAAGGCTAATCCAAAGGTAAACATTGTAGAGGTTCTACATTGACCAGTCATTGATATGAGAATCTTGAAGAAGGGTGCGATGTTTTAAAGAATATGGATCATAATTAGAGCTCTAATGGGAATTCGCAGCTTCATGGGTGGATACACATCACATTCAAATGTATTTAAATACATTATAAGGTAGATGTATGGGTATGGAAGGACAATAAACAAAAACACAATTAAATATTGATATATTTAATTTATATTTTGACAAATCTTGTGTAAAAACTACCCAAAATGCTTTCTATCCAAGCATATCTTTGAATAGACGCGTAAAAGAATACAAATATATTAGTTTTATCTCTTAACTTGACTTGAAAACTAGAGAAAAGGTAGAGAACGGAAATTAACCATAGATTCAAGACTTTTTGAAAACAATAATCAAATTAACGGGCTACCCATATGATTGGCAACATATCCAAGTCCTTGGGAACACCACAATCAGAACATCTGAATTGTACGACATTTCACATTTACAGTATCTGCTCCAAACGGAGATCCGTTCCGTTTACAACAAACATAAGCATAGATGTAGGTCGACAGATCGAATCGCTGGAAGAAGTAATCAAAAATAAAAATAATGGAGTAAGAAAAATTGTGGTAGATCTGAACTACTTACACTACCACCCTATCAGGCGTGAAGCCCCCGGTTGCGGCTTTGTATTCACAAAATTAATACAATAATACATTTCTTTGTTATATCAGTTCAATCCTCCAACCAGGTGGAAGTTCATCACAAGATTAATACTGGGCCTACATTTATGCTACAGACTTGAGGGTGGGTGTCTGTCCTGTTGCCTTGGCTGCACCTGGTTCCAGGGGTCTATATAATTTTTATTTTATGCACGCTGCAGTTTCTGTGTCTTTGTTTTTGGTTTACAGAGGTTAATATAGGTAAATAACCAGCAGTTGGTGGTTGGAGTAGTTTGTAAGAATCCATTACACCTGTTGAAGCTTCTTCCAGGGTTTTTGTTTTCCTTCGGTCACAGTTACCTTGTCTCCAGGTACTCCACTGGGTTTTTATCGTTTTTTTGTTTTTTCATGGAGATCTTATTTGCTTACCTTTTCAATGAAAGTGCAGGTTTTTATTTCTCATGTTTCCATTTCATGCTAATAAATGGGTGTGCATATTTTCTGGAGTTTATATGATGTTTGGGTTGCTCATGAACAATGATTCAGTTTTTCTTTCCTCTACTTAATTTGTAAATATATGTTCATTGTTTTTGTTTCTAATTTTTTATGTTTTTTTTTTTTTAATTTTGTTTCATTAGAGGTATTGTGTAACATTCAGGCTTATTTCTCAGGTGAATGTTGGCTTAGGTTTGTGTTGTTTCGTTTTGCTGTAAATTCATTAAGACTACGTAGTCCCCGATTTTTTTTTTTTTTTAAAACATAAGAACAAATTAGTTTAGATGTAGATTTGAAATAAAAACTAATCATCAGCATGGCAATTTGTTAACAAAAAAATATGGTAGGTAAATATTGTTTAATTAAACATTGTATATCTCTGTGTTATGAGAACGTATATTTTGTAAAAACTAGTTGTTGAGCTTAAAAAGTCTAAAACTAGCAATCACATGTGGACAATGCAATGTGAACGCCGAACAATATATGTTATTTGATTTAGAGGGATAGTTATTACTTTTGTAGTTGATGTTGATAAGGGTTGTGTTGATGTTGACAAGATTAATATTGGACTTACATCCCTTTTTTTCGTGTCTTAGACCAGGTGGAAGTTCATCACAAGATTAATATTGGACCTACATTTATGCTTTTCCATGTTAACATGCCCTGGGATCATGCAGGAAAAGCATTTAAAGAGAACATAAACCCAATAATCATGTTATACTTTTCATTTATCTGTAATTATAGTTTTTGAATGCATGGCTTCTCTTCATAGCTGCGACCTCTTCTACAGCTGAGTCTATGTTCTACAAAAATAATTATTGGCTGAAATGGTTGTACAATATTGCTTAAAGTTTTGTACAAATAAGGGATCTCTAATTGGTGTTATTATTTATGAAGAGAGTGTTGTTTTCAAGCTTGGAAACACGATTAACTTTCTTCGGTTGTTTTTCCTCTTTGTCATCACTGAAGGGGTTTTGATGAGTCATAGAAATCCTATGGGATTCAAAGTGGAAACGTCTGAGTTTCAAAACAAAAACATTGTCTTTGTCATTGAAGATATTTTTATATTACTTTTTTGGGGCAGCTCTCGCATGAAGAGGGTTTTTTATCGGCTTGATAATCTAAGTCAAAATGATTGAATGATCTGGCATACTTCGAAGGATTTATCCTCGCCATAAATGAATTTTGTGAATGAATTAAATAATGAGTTAATAAAAAAATATTACTATAATGGAAGTGGGTGTAGGAGAAAATTAATGTTGGCTACGAAGAGGAAAGCAAGCATTCCAGAAAATTGAGGGTTTACTCAGACTTCAACCATTGACCAACTGCAAGCATCCTGCAGGAAAAACCAGATCTTATTTTATTTGTTCAACTGTAAAAACTCCCATACAATAAAAGGTAAATACATATTGTACTAAAAAAATTGGCACCATTGTTCAAATCAGTTCCTTCCATGCTCAAGTATTTGTAGTGATAAATGCAATTCTCTAACCAATAAATAAAAATGTTCGTCTATATGCTTCTTCCATCCAAGACTTCTGACAAACACGGATAAACGCTGTTCATATTTATTTTGTACTTGTTAACATTAATTTCCAAGAAAACTATAATGTAAATAACAAGACTAATGTGATAGACGTGTCCAACTAATGTCTCAAATCATTAATGCATCCTTTCTATTCTCTAAAAAATTCGACAACCGCTTGTGCTAACATGAACTGTAGCATTGTAAAATATAGTGAAGTAAGAAAAAAATAAGATTAGAAGGGCAACATGTGTTTGATGAGTCTAAACCTTTATGCCAATAAGGAAAGATTACATTAAACCAGCCACACAAAATATTTAAGTACATTTACATGTAGAAATTCTCTTGAAAAATCTTCCAACTAATCTTTTCTACAATTTATTTAGCCTCTTCTTCCAACAAACACAGATTTTACTTATTTGTATTGTCTTTAAAAACACGAAACTAACATTTCTCGAACATGGTCCTGCAATTTTTTTTATATGCGAGTGTTCAATGGGAACGACTATTTTCTGCCATACATGTTTGTATTGAAATGTAAAAACAATGATAATAACAAAAAATCTTACAAGAAGAACTACGATTAAATGTTAAGAACCATACCAAATAAACTACAGTTAATATGTGCAAACTAAAGATTCAATCCAAAAAAATACAACATCATTTTTTTCCCATATATTTATATTAATAAATAGATGACTATTACGGAGAAAAAATCTCACTGAAAGAAAAGGCATTCAATTGAGATTGTAAAGAATTTAAATTGTGGAATTTTGCAAATTTATATCACTACGGTTATGAGTTGAGATTTTTGGAAGCATTAAAAGATTGAGATAAAAACAAAAGGGATTGAAGAAAATAATGTGACGAGTGCACAGAACCCAAGGCCAAACAAACACAATCTAGCGATATTTGCGTATACACCGTCGGTGTTAATGCGTTTAAGCTTGCAACGCTCTGCTTCAAGATTATCTTCCATCGCCCTTATTGTTCCTATCAATCTTTCGTATTTCTAACATGAAGTCAATGCAAACGATAAGCTCAAAAATAAAATTAGTCCCCTCCTCCATAACACACAAGGATACCAAATGCCTCTGAATGCTTTTCTTTCTCATCATTGGAACTGGAAGGGGAGATTATTAACTTGGACCTTGTGTTGTACCCTGCATTCCATGAGAAAATAATCACCATTCACCATAATCAAATGCCAAACATATGCCTTTTATTTATTAGATATTTTTGTACCCGATGACATGGATTGTAACGACAACACCAGGGGAAGAGATTTAATTGATTGTTCCTTGCCCTGCATTTTACCCCACTTTCATTAATGCTTTTATTTGCTTGAATTCGTCTCTGCGGTGCTCGTTTCCTGAGTTAAATGGGGGGAAATTTGCACAACAGTATTTAAAACCAAAAAAGCAAATCAACGTTTTGAAAAATGATACATTTGATTTGGCATATCATACCGTGATGAGATTTGGATTTGGATTTTATTATACTTGTTCAAATTTTGTTATCACGGATGTATTTTTCAAGATCGTAGATTGAACCTCCGGAAAGTAGATGGAATCTAACAAAAATCACCGAAAGTCATACTTTTCAAGGATCGGTATAAAGTCCACTTTAAATAAGTTCATTAACCTAAGGGACGGAAGAGGTTACCAGATCGAAACTAATCCTCATGATAAATTCTTGGTGAATAAATGCAATAAATAAAAACAGTATACACAGTAAGAAATACAACTTACCTCTGAACCCGAGCTCTTTCTCTAAGCGGCGGGTTGTGCAGAGCGCATAACTTTTGTAGATCACCTGCAATACATAGATACTTATCGAAACAGGGAATCCGATCTAAAAAGAATTCTAGCATGTTAATAGGAATAAACCCTTACTATCTGAGATCCATTTTTAATAAATCTCTACTTATGAGGATTTCAATCAAGTCAAACCGACACTCTAAGCCGTATATATAAACCCTAGGTCATTTATTTTCCAAATACTCGGCCGACTAAGATCACGAATAAATGCAATAAATAAAAACAGTATACACAAAGAAGAAATACAACTTACCTCTGAACCCGAGCTCTTTCTCTAAGCGGCAGGTCGTGCAGAGCGCATAACTTTTGTAGATCACTGCAATACGAGAAAAAATACAAACAAAAAAAAAGCAATAAGCTACACAGTATGTTCACAATCGCAACTCCACAAAATTAACCATTCCACGACATAAATATACGAAGCATCTTCACTCCCCCGTCGTAATCAACATGCACGAACACAACAAAAAAATGAACAAGCAACTGCTAAAAATAGCCGGAAAAACCACAAACGTCCAGACGGCCGTCAAACCGTCAAATTTGACATCACTGCAGAAACGTCCGGAGGTCCAGTACTTTTGTAGATCACTGCAATACAGAAAAAAATACAAACAAAAAAAAAAAATCAATAACCTACACAAGTATGTCCAAAATCGCAACTCCACAAAATTAACCATTCCCGACATAAATATACGAAGCATCTTCACTCCCCGTCAGTAATCAACATGCATGAACACAACAAAAATGAACAAGCAACTGCTAAAATAGCCGGAAAAACCACAAACGTCTAGACGGCCGTCAAACCGTCAAATTTGACATCACTGCAGAAACGTCCGGAGGTCCTTTACCATAGGGGGAACGCCTTCGGCGTAAATATATATAATAAAGACGAGTATTTGAAATATAAAATTCTAATTTAAATCCATCTTTACTATAGTAGTATCGTATAATATTTAAATATGTCTAAGTAATAGATATATAATTAAATTGTATTTAAACCAAATACTTATTATATTTGTTTTTAGTTGTAGAATGATTAATGATTTATCGATGAGTGTTTGAGACTAGGCAAACAAAAAAAAATCCCAGAGGCCTATATTTGAGGCTTGTAAATGAAGAGTAGCACTGAAACTTTGTAGCTCATTGTCAAATAGCAGTGAATGTGTAGTGGTTTTTCAGTGTTGCTGATATGTAACTATATTTTGTTTCTACTAGTTTTAACCGTATGATGCCAACGTCGACGTGACTATGTTCAAAATAGGTCGTGGGTACCTTGTTTGGCTAATCTTGGGCTTTTTCCGAAGATTTACCGCAACCTAGGCTTGTTAGCATAGCCACGATTGTCAAAGGCTTTCTATAACGACAACATCGGTACTATATATATGCAAATAGTATACTAATAACACAAAGTTTATACGAACCATATTTATGTGTGGGGACTCAATTCTATTGGATAGTTAAATAATTCTCTTTACAACAAATTAAGTAACAACTAATAGACTATTTAACAAAATCAGTTACCTAGTTTTTTTTTTAAAAATGTTCTCATAACCTTGTTTTTTAAAAATTATGCTTATTTCGTTTTGGCCTCTAATTGTTAAAAGGCATACCTGTTTTGAAACCCATGGATTCTTACCACTGTTGGATAACACTTGACTTGTTTTGGTAGTAAATTGGGTACCACAGTTAGTTACAAGTGTAAAAACTATTGATACCTTTAGGGTATTGTACATGTTGTGTTTTCCCACAGGTGTCACCATGCAACGTTTGGTGGTTGAAGGATCCGTATTATTACTTAGGCACTTTAACACGTACTTGTACAATTAGCCACCATGTTGTCCATTTTTTTGCAAGTTATATATAACTACGTTTCTTAGCCATACTGCGCATCACTGGGTGCCTTGATGGGGTTGTGGAAACATGTTTGCCGCTTTTTTTAGATGCATGCAGCTAGAACGAGAGGTGACACATAATGAGCTCAAGAATATCCAGTCTCCGCCACTAGCTTTGGCGCCTCAAAACGTAGCGGTGGTGAGGACCCGTTTAGCACTTGCTTCCCCATGTCACCCAAACTTGGGTATAGTTTATTTTAGAGGTCCCAATATTATAAAAGATATTGTACATAAGACATACCTTGCCCTTCTTATTTTGAAACATGCAAAGTATATTGGTTAGGTTAGATTTTCCTTTCAATCTGCCTCTCTATACGAGGACTCTTTGTAAAGGTGTTTTGAAATTATTATCTGAATTGCAAAGGAATATACCAAACTTGTAAGTTACAAAAAAAGCTATATATATATATATATTTGTATATAGTTTAGACATCTGATAATAAATAGATATCATCCGAGTTTCTTATTTCTTGTTTAAATGTGATTTGTGCTCCATTACGGATGGATCTACCCTTGTCGTAATTTGAATGTAGCATCATGACGTATGCCAACCAATTAGATGGTATGATTAGGTGGTCTATAAAACAACCATTTAAGATCACTTATGGAAATGTATTAGTTCAATGTTTCGAGCTATGTTTTAAAACCAATCATGGTTCCAAAGGCCATGTTATGCTACATCCATTCTAGTGTGTTTTAGGTTTATGCCCGCCTTCTTTCACGAGCACATTAGATATTTGATTTGATTACTGAGATGCCTCAAATTTGGATGTGAATTTTACAGTCAGTATATGGTTGCGTTTCCGCATATAGTACGTAGCATTTATGTGGTGCACGTAAATGTACATGTTTAGTTCATTGTACCTTGTAGTGTTGTTCATGTAATGGGGTTATGGAAACATATTCGACATTTTTTTAGATGCACATGAGCACCACTAGAGGCACCTCATAATGAAGGAAAGCTTATACAGTCTCCTACCCCTATTTTGGTGACCCACTACAATGCAATAGTTGATGAGGCTTTGGGAACATGTTTCCCCATGCCGACCAATCATGGATGCAATTTTTATAGAGTGGTTTGACCGGGCCCTGATTGCATGAAATTATTAAAGCTTGTTACAAATACCACTTATTTAAAAATGACTTTCTGTTGGTTGTCCGCGACCCACACATACCTTGACCTTAACATTTGCATGTACCTATGCATCTTTGTGTTGTCTCGGTGTAATACATTAGCTTCTTATAAATAGTTGTATCTCTTTTGGGATGTGTTTCCCCCAGCATACATCACTTATTTGGTTTATACTACATTCTATATGTTTTATGCCCTATTTTATGGCATTAACATATGTATGTATGTTGTACAGTTTTTCTACGACCCATTCCAACACCCTACAACTCGGTAATGGTTGGTACTAGCTCGGCGCATACCCCAGAGCTCGCCCCTGAAAGCATTGATCGTAGTTCTCGAGGAAGAGTTGTTGTTGTTCCTGCTAGTCTAGTGATCACACCTATCAAGAAATTAAGTCTATACCAACCTTGCGGTTGACTATTAGAGGTCGTGTGAGGAAAGGGAATGTACACTACTTTGTTAACAACCAAGGCCCGTGCAAGTGTTCAATTTTAGTGTTACAGATGTTGTCGGGGATAATGTTGCTTTAACAACCTTTGGAAATATTGCAACTACTTTCTTTGAGACCGTACATGTGTTGGGCATGTTTACAATATATCTAATGGTAGCTTGAAATGCACCAACCAACAATTTAGCTAGTGCGATAGTTTATGGGAAATAATACTAAACTAAAACTCCATGCTTTAATTGTGTTCTGATGAGGAAAGCAACATGCCGCTTGACAATTTTCAATTTATGAGGATAACAACTATTAAGAAAATGGATATTAGTACGAGATAGATGTAATTAGACTAGTAGGTGTTGTCTCTAAAACTTCATCCATTCACCGAGGAGATGGAACATAAACAAAAAAGTGCACCATATCCATATGTGACACTTCTGAGCATTCTATCGAAGTTACTTTATGGGGAATATTTTGTGAAACTAAAGGTAGCCTATTGAATGACCTCCATGGCGTAGGCACACGGTGAGGGAGTAGTTTTAGCTTTGAAATGGGTTAAGGTAACCTCATTTAATGGTGGGCCACTTTCAACAGGGTTGAACTCCCAATGTTTCATCAATCCGATATTGTCAGAAGTTGAGGAGTTGCGCATCTGGTCTGCCTCAACCTCCAACAAGCATGTTCTAATGGTCTTGAGTAACGTCAAACTAGAAGTTGTGGATGTTGCTAGTGTTCATGATCTAGCTCGACTTGCAGATAACAACTAAGATTTTAGTGCACGTTACTATTATTCATGTTAATATGAGTAATTTTTACAAATGTGGTTAGCGGTAAACAATGTCGCAAGAAGGTAGTGCCCAGATAGATGCGACGCATGGCATTGTCCTAAGTGTAACATAGACTTCCCATAATGTGAGTACATATATGCGCTCAATGTATTGCTGGAAGATACCACGGGTACACTATGGGCAACTACTTTCGAGGATGTCGGTACGAGTATAACGGGTGTATCTGTGCAGGCCTTGTACCACATGGACCAAACATCTAGTCATCTTCCTATAATGCTTGAACAAGTCTTGTTAAAACGTATATATGATTTCATTTACAAAGGCTAAAAGGAATTATACAATGGCAATGAACAACTCAAGTGTACTATTATACATGCTACTCAAAAAGGGGACTCACCCACACATGATGTTGTTGTCGATGATTTATTAAATTTCACCCCCTTGACTGGTGACTTATCCACATATAAATTTGTTAAATAAATGCATGTATACTTAGTTCTAGCAGCTTCCACTGAAATGCGACACATACGAGAAGGGTGCACATCTACAACATCCTTCTTTTGGTATCACATTTTCCTTCTAATTCAATGTACTATTTTGTATAGTACAAAAATAATCTATACACACCTTATAGTGGATTTTCTTGTCATAAGGAAAGAATTGTATACATTCTTGGAAAATAAAATCGAATACACCATCACTATATTCAAGGGAAAATAAATCACATGCACCACATTTGTATTCTTATCGCCTAATTTTGACTTTACAAAATTATTAAAATAATTAAAAATGAATTTTTTTGAAAATTTTCAAAAGTGTCACTTTGCGTGGTTCATTACCCTCATCGTGATTGTCTCATTTTTGTGATCGTTTCAGTCTTCGTTTCGTCCTTTTTGGGCGAGAACTCTTCCCGCCAGGCTTTAAATCACGTTAAAATACATTAATTAATCACTCCTTGTTTGATAAAATTAACTTTTAAATAACTTGAGACTATTTAATTAAATAAATATTAATTAAAAGTTCATTCAACAAATTTTTATTGCCGGGGAAGTAAGCTTACGCTTCCTGAACCTGGATTTCCCCTTTCCTGGCAATCTTCTTCAAATTTCCCGCACATGGGATTTTCTCCACCAATTGCCAAATCATGGATTGGCTAACAGGCAATTTCCACATGGGGAAATTGAATGGGGATTTCCAGCCCACTTTGCCATTCCCGTTGGCAATTGGCCGTTGCTTTCCCCATTTCCCCCTGGCACTTAAGTCCACTACCTGGGAAGAGAGGAAGTTGGATTAATCCTCATAACTTCCTCCGTCAAACTCGTTGGAAAAAGTCGTGTGAAGCTTTCCGATTGCTTCTTATTTCTTCTGAAGGACATAATATTTTGTCAACATCCCATAATGCAAGAGAAACTCACGCCATTGTGAAGGAAGATATATCAGTCGTGCATGCAAGGAAGTTTAATCAAAATCCAAACAAACACCAGCTAAGGAAGAACAAAGCCACATTTTTGCAGCTTCCCACGCATGCCAAGGAACAGTCAAAACATTCACCACATGTGGGAGGAAGAAAGAAAATAGTCCAAAGAGAGGCATTTGTTTTGAGCCCACGCATTGGGCAGAGGAGGCGCCAAGTAAAAAGAGAACAACTTTCCACGTGCCAGGGATAAATAAGAACAATTAAAAAAACTAAAAGCAAATCCATGTGCCCAACAAAGGGAAATCTCCACACGCCCAGCTAAAGGAAAGGATAGTTTTCTTTTTCCACGTAGGGAGAGAGATAGAGAGGACATCAATTAATTTGAAACAAAAGGAAACCTTCACGCGCCCATCCAAGAGCTCCCACGCATGGAAAGAGCAGCATTAAAAGACAGGTTACAAGTTTCCACGCATTGGCAGGGGAAGCTTTAAATTATTTGTTACCCAAATCTTTCTCCACGCATTCTCTAGGAGAAACCACGCATCGAGCGGTGAGGGAGGAATCCATGTTTTTGGAAGGAGAAGGCAACAAGAAGACCAAAATTCCTTTCCATGCATTGGAGGAGGCACCTGGTAAGAAGGAGAACAACTTTCCACATGCCTTGGGGGCAAGAAGAACAGTTTAAAAAAAATTAAAAGCATGAAGCCACGTTGAAAAAGGAGATTTCAAGCTCAGCCCAACAACAACGAAAAAAAGACAAGAAGCTTTTCAAACACCACGCATAGGCAAAACAAGGAGAGAGAACAGTCCAAAAATTCCCACGCACCTGTCCACAGTCCACGCATTGGCCAAGAACAGTTTAAAAAACATAAATTAATTAAAAGCAGGCTGTGCCTAGCCCAGGAGGAATCCATGTGGAAAGGAGACAACAAAATAAGAAAATGCGAAGGTTTTTCATGAAGAAATAGCACGCATTTCCAAGCAATTTTCCATGCCTTGGGTGGAGAAAAAGACAACAGGAGGTTTCAAAGTAAGACAAAACAAGACTGTCCATGCATTCTCCAGGACAATTTTAATCCACGCATTGAATGAAAAGGTAGTTTTTCATGCATACCAAGGAGAATTTGTTCTGTCAAATTAAATAAAATTGAGAGATTTTAATTTAAAATATATTTATCGTTGTATCACTAGATTTGGAGCTCGAGCTTAGTCTCGATATATTTGTATTTTAAAGAGAAGAAAATTGTAATTCAGATCAATTATTATTATTATTTTTAAAATAATAATAATAATAATAATAATAATATTAAAGTGAAAAATATTTTCTTGCATCAACGGGGTTTCGAGACTGAGACCCGGCCCCGTTTGCGTTGTCTTGCGTGCCTAAGTCGTTCTTTTGTAAAATTCATAATGGCCGAAAAATCCAAATCTACGGGAGATCGAGGAAGCCAGTGGAGAAATCTAACAAATCCACCCTGAAGTATGAATTCCAAGGAATTATCCCTCCCAGCTCCATTAAGTCAAAGATATGACAACATCACTGATACAAATCTAGGTCACATCAATGTGCAACAGCTTCATGAAAGCAGTGAAAACTGAAGGCAAAACCATTTTCTCAGATAGACTTTACCATAGTGGTCTACCCCAAGCAGCAACATTCCCTGTCTTAGTGTAGTGTCCGGAATTGGTTATTGCTTGCGCGGAGCATTATGACCCTGAGAGACAAGGAATTTTTAAAGATAATTGCGATCCTTTCCTCTTAATCACACCAGAACACATTGAGGAGTTGCTCGGAATACCCGAATTTCCCAAGAATGTGGATATCACTCGCCAATCAACACAAGAATTCTGGGATGAAGAACCCCTGAGATGGAGCAAGATGGTTAACAACAACTGGTTAGTAACCAAGAGACCTCGAATTGATAGGCTTCCCAAATAACTGTACCGCATTGAGTTCGTGGAAGAAATCAAAGACATGATCACTCTCCTAAGTCAAGTTTTTGGTCTACCTTCTGCTAGGATTTTCCACCCATGGATGTACCAGTTTATCTGTATCATCCTAGCCAAGAAAGAGTTTGTGGATTGGGCCACCATCATCAGTAACACCCTTCACAAACAATTGATAGAAGTTAAGATGACTAGATGCTTCTACATGACATCGTATCTAACTTATGCGGTAGCAAGAAGAAAGCTATTTTCGGGACTTGAAACGAGAGGGGTCATGGGGTCGTCGAACAATGTTTTTCATTATTACCCTCAGCTCAACTTCAAAAATAGTTCTCACCATTTTAGAAGAGTCAACGATGCATTCACCTTCTGCGTGATCCGGAACCTGAATCGGAATACTGAGGAAAGGTTTTCTAAAGAATCCATGAGTGTCATTTCCCAATGGGGAACCTGGTTTATTCAATTTTCATCTTTTTCCTACATTCGTGTGAGTGGCTTTGTTGGTACCCCGTGGAAAATTCCTAAGTACGTCAGTGACAGATGGGCATTAATGGAGCTGGCGCGACAATTATTCCAAGTTCACTGCCTTCTTAGTGACAAGCACCATTTAGGAATTCATTTCCCAATTCAAATCGGGGAATACCAATGTCCAAATCTTTTCAGTGCACAACTCATGGAAAAAGAGTTCGCTCTCATAACCATCCATCCATATGTGAAGAGAGCCCAATTTGATATCAATGGATATATGCAAAATATTCTGGGAGCAAAGTACCAACATAATCCTACCATGGAAGATTTCTGGGCTGCTTGTTTAGATGAACATGAGGTAAGAAGACGGGAGTACTCTCACCTAACACTTGCTTAGATCAAGGCCTTCCGCATCAAGAGTCCTCCCGATTCATTCATAGATGATGATGAGGATGTCGTCGATCCCTCATATGATGCCGTTTCCTTTACCCCATTGCCTCGAATCGACTAGACCAAAAGAGATGAATTTTCTCTTGATGGAAAGAACCAACCAATTATTGAAAGAAGCATATCTTGGTATGACAGAGAACTTGCCAAATTGCAATCCATTCCAGATCATGTTTCAGATCACAAAAATTGCCAATACGAGGGGGCCTCCATTCAACCAAAGTCTCTTCTTGATCAACCTCATTACCATCCAATCATACACAACAAGCGAGAAAGGAGTGGTTGCCGAAATCCACTTCGCCAAGCAACGTGTCACAAGGAGAAAGATCTAAAGATCCTAACCCCGAAGAAGGAAGAGAGCGTGTGTCCGGATTTTCTACCTCGAGTAGAGATTCTTCTACCCACATTGTTAATAGTGCTTAGAAGCTAGCAGCAAATGATCCTCAGCCATGCTTCAAACAAGCATCCACTTAGGTGCAGGTAATTCAAATATCAAACACTTCAGAGCATGTAGTTCATGAAGGGATTTCCCAAAATCTCCCAAATAATCAGGAAGTGGATATTGAGGTTGTGTCTCCTCAAATCGAGGTCGTACATAGGATTCAAGAAGGATCTCGTGATGTCGGGAATAATGAGAATATCGATTCGCGCTCTAGGATTCTGTATGGTGAAATAGTAAATGATACTCCTTCTTGGGTTGATTTTGAAGTAAAGAAAAGGAAGAGAGTTGTCAAGCCAATTGACATTGATTTTGATGCCCTTTTCAAACTTTCGAATGACGCCATTCCTAAGAAGCCTAAGGTGCTTTCTCGAATAATGGTGGATAATGATGGAAACAAATTTGTAGACCTTGCCATTCCATAAGTGGATAAGGAGCGCGATGTTATGACGCCTGCGACTATGAAGTTTCTAGACTGGGACTTGGAAGATCTACATTAGAAAGTGACATGGTGATGGCTTGAGACTTAATTGATATCGTGCTAAAGAGACTTGAGAAATACAAGTCTCAAAATTCTCGGCTCAAGGCCGAAAAGAATCAATTGGTGGAATATGTTCAACATTTGATAAATCCCATATCATCCACCTTCCCAGTACCTGATGCAGTGGCTGCCCTAGATGAAGATACTCTCAATTTGTCAAAGGAAATAAACACATTGGGCCATGTCACTAAAACTTGGCTTTCAGAGATTCTCGTTTTAGGCCAAGGGACGATCAAGACCGCGGTTAAGCTTCATGAAGATGTCAGTGCGTATCTTGATCCAATTCTTTCTTTCAAAGAAAATTTTGTTTCTGCTATATCAAATTTGGATGAGATATTGCCCAGTTTACAGGAGATGACAAGTATGGAATCTTCAGTTTTAGCTATTGAAGGAATTCTCGAATTTGAACATCGAGGGACACGTTTTCTTTGGTGTCTGCATCTCAAATCAAGAAAAACGCTTCTCAAGGATTCTATGATCCATTATGAAAACATGTGCAATGAAGCCTTCACTTCACTCTCCTTGATTAAGGAATTCATGGCTGAGATTCCTTGTAACCTCGTAAATGAGCATAATCAAAGGTGTTCATCGAAGCAGGTGGAAGAACAATTTTCACAATTGTTTAAGGACATGTATACTCGCCAACAATTTCTCGTTAGTTTCCATGGAGCGGTGCATCAAATTAAAGAACTTATTTGAGAATGCTCAATCCAAAATTGTTAATTTAAATGATATGCCAAGTAGAATTCTTGAATTACAAGTATTTTGTGAGGCTATTCTTCGACCAAGTGAACCTCCAGAAGAAGAAAAGATGTTTGAAACTTTGGGAAGGTTTAGATCCTTTCAACTGGCAAAAGCGATAGATCCTAATTTCACTGGCGGTGCAGGGAGTTGATTTTCTTGGTATCTAACGAAGTGGGAGAGTCCATTTCTCATACGCTTGAGATAGGCGGACCCCATTTCAATGGATAAGGCACTGGTTATTATTGTATATTTTAAAAGGTGTTGTTATTTGTTTTGGGAAACAATGGATATTTTAAGTAATTTCTATTTTTGGGTTGTCTTTAATAAAGTTGTTGAAAAAGTCAAAGGTCACTTAAGTGCCTTATTTAATGATCATGTAAAACCCTAACTACTTTGTAACCAACTTTTGGGTTATAAAAGGAAGTGAGGGGCTCATTTGTAAAGGGTGACTTTGAGAGAGGAGAAGAAATAATTTTGTGTGCAAGCTTTGTTTCAGGAAGAAACTTTGTGTTCTTTTGTGAAAAACATTTTGGAGTTAATGAAATATGAACTTTGTGTCTCATTCATTGTCTCTTTTAATATTTGATGTTCTTATGTTCATTAGATGTTAGGTGTTTGAATCTTGCATGCAAAAATTGTCTTTATAGAATTATGAAATACATAAATATGTATTTCATTAGATATATTGAGTTATGAAAACTCTATTTAAAGAATTATTTTTTTGT
Source organism: Taxus wallichiana var. yunnanensis (assembly GCA_018340775.1). Taxonomy (NCBI): domain Eukaryota; kingdom Viridiplantae; phylum Streptophyta; class Pinopsida; order Cupressales; family Taxaceae; genus Taxus; species Taxus wallichiana. The sequence continues at coordinate 394,815,280 of CM031234.1, forward strand.
AAATATGTAAATAGAGTTTTCATAACTCAATATAGACTATACTTTCCATTCGCATCGAGGGCCCTAAGTTGATCCCTCCACGGTTGTCGATGTGTGCCAATAATTGCTACGTGTAGTGTTATTGCATTTAGTAAGTTCTTTGCCTATCTAAATCAACATCAATTTGTTTTGACTTGTTATTAATTACGATTAGAATACAAGTTTGCTAATTTTAAATTATGATATTTTGTATGTGTAACCTATTAGGAAACTATCTTCTAACTCGCAACAAAGTCAGTGTGCTACATTGCGCTAGTACTATATTGTTTTGGGGACATTTTTTTGTTAAACCCCTGTATTTCATTTGTGTTTTGTATATTCTATAATGGAGCTCTCATAACTCAATATAGGCATTTCTTTTAATTTGTTATCGACCGGCCTAAGGTACTAAACCACAAACCTATTACTCGCGCGAGAACCCTGTTGTGTATATTGTTATTTTATCTCGTGCAGATCCGCCTATCTAAATCCACATTGCTTTGTGTTTACATGGGAAAAATTATGAGAAAATTGTTCCAAACTCTTTATTAGACTCGTACGTTAAAAAGTGTATTCTCCTGAAATTTTGGGTGCACGATCGTGGAGACATTGGTAAGCAACAATAGCTATGTTTTGTAAAAAAATCCCTTGCCTTGTGGATGCAATATCGCATGAACGTGACATCCAACGTATGATATACAAAGACACAAGAATGCGCGAAAATATTGAGGCAAGATACGATGGAGATATGAACCTGAAACGACTCGCCAAAAAAATGTTTTTTAGTTGACTACACATCCATATATAAATCACCTCAAATCCAAAACAGGATAAGATAAAAACAATCATTGGTTGAAGGTTGAAGGAAATAAAGGATAAAGAATAAATAACGGCTGGTTTGGTGACATTTGTGTATATTTTATTTTTCTTTCAACATAGTGTGCTGATTTCACCCTCCTACGTGGGTTGTGTAATCAAAAAAATTTCTACTAATTTTGGAAGAAATAATATGCAACATTACAGATTTTAATATGTGGCCTCTCAACAAGGAACCCCGATAAGGGCTCGAAATGTCTTTGGACCACCGTGATATTATGCTTATCGGACCCACAAAAAAACTATTTATAGTTTTGATCGTTAGTAATCCCCTAAAATAACAATTACCAACATGGATTGTCATGTGCTTACATGGATTTGTTGTTGTATACTTGCCTTGTGTTGTTTTTAACAGCCCCATAATGTCTACTTTGTTATATTCTTATGCCATATGACTTGTCCAAGTTCTATGGTATTATGTAATAATAATGTACTAACCTTGCAAGGCTTGTTTTATTTAGAAACCTTCAAATAGTGTGCCTAAATTTAAAAACATCTTCCTTAATGCAACAAACCCTACCCCATGTGCCCAACCCATTTCCATATAGTCATGAGACATAGTCATACATCATAGTCCCGTTATCCAATTTTGTAGTTGTTTAGTAACTACAAGAATTGAAACATACTAGTCAAAGAAACTAACATTATAGTAATTTTTACCTTTGACTTTGGATTGTCTCCATCACCTATCCACATGCAAATATGTCTAAAAAGACACATATACTTTTCCATAGCAACTACCACTAGAATGTGACACATATGCGAAGAGTGCATATGTAAAGCACTCTCTTATTCTTATGGCATTCGCCTTGTAATTTAATGTACTATTTTGTATGATACAAAATAATCTATACACACTCTTACTTGGGTTTTATTGTAATGAGGAAAGAATTAAATTCATTTTTGACATATAAAATCAAGTATACACCATAGCTCTATTCAACATACATTAAATCATTAGGTTGTGGAGCCTGTTTTCATGTGAGAAAGTGTTAAAGACTGTAGACTAAGAGTATTGTACACTTTCCACAGTTGTCTCGCCGGAGTTCGGGAAACGTGCTTTTCTCATATGGGCGGGATTTTTGACCCATAGGTTTATGGGATGGTTTTGGCCCATGGTTTTTAATACCCACGGTTTTGTAAAACTGCTTAAGTAGTTGTCTACTTATATGGTTTTATGCATATGGTAGGTATAATGTAACATTATAGATGTGTTTGAATTCAGGTGTGAATTATGTAGAGTTTGTTGAGCATAGCTCCAAACAAATCTAGGTATTGTATTGAGAGAGTGATGGCTTGTAATAAAATCGAGCAAGTGATTCTTGGTGGACGTAGCCCAAATTGGGTGAACCACATTAAATACTATCTCTTTGTGTTGTGTTATTTTATTATGCACTTTTATTTAATATCTTGTAATATTTTTCTCGCATATTAGTTTCTACTATTGTGATTTTGTGAGGGATTATTCCGCATATTTTATCCCTTATTTCCTAACAAAATCAAACGGATATATGTTTTTAAAGACATAGAAAACTAGGTTTGAAAGAAGCTCGCAATAACTAGGTATAGATTCTTTCTTACTCAATCTTCAAAAACATACTTTAAAAATAATATTGTTATGTTTCTTTGAACCAAACTTCATAGGAAAAAGTTCAAATTCAATGGGAGATACATTCAGGATGACTGGTTTTAGGACCTTTTCCTCGTGTTATAAATTTTACATACAACCAATTTTTGGCAACCTCTATTTCTCAAGTATCTATGTTTATCTGCTTCCATATTTTCTCACCACTTGTTGCTTGCATCCCTAATCCTGTATCTGGCCGCCACTCTTCACCACATTCTTTTGGAGTGTGCAACTTTTAATAGACATGTCTTGTGTATGCTACCTTTCATAAAAACCTTTCTTCAAGATTACCGAGTAAAGTGAAAAAAGTCACTAAGAATTCAAAAGAATCAAGCAAGTAAAACCAACATAAATCGAGATAAGGTGATGATCCTATGGACCCAAATTTTAACAAAAACTCTATTAGAATATTAATAAAACAAATAGCTAGGTAAACGATCCTATTAAATGGGATATTTTTAACGTAATTTTTCTAAAGAGAAATATTTAAATAAACAATGGGGTTGGTTTGAGAAAAAAGTAGGGTTCATATAAGATTCGTGTTATTAATATACTATTTGTGTATATACAGTATGCTTTTATAAAATCAATTCCCAAATGTACGGAGAAAGAAATATTTGTTCATAAATTGGGATTCCTATGGTTACATAGTAAGTTCTAAGTGGCTCAATTTAGTTTTTTTAAAAAAGGGGAAAAAAAAACCACTCTTTAATGAGCACCATATTAAGGTGAAACATTAAAACATTATATTTTATTATAGTCATAAAATATTTGTTTAACAACATAAACATAAAAGAAAATTTCTTGATAATTTATGCGAGAATGAAGGAGATGTGGAGTGGAATTATTTTTCATCGTGAGTGCGGGGAATGACTATATAATTCGGTGTTGTTACTATAGAATGTAAGAAGAGGAACATTGTATGTGGGAAGAACTTATTAGATAGTGAGAGGAAAGCAGGGATTAGGCTATTCTAATCTTGGTGAGTCTGTGAGCGCGAGTAATAGGTGTTGTTTTTAATTCATTATTATGTTATTTGTGTTCTATTCCCAGTATAGTAAAACATTAGGAAATGCATCAACAATATCATTATAAGACATATACTTAATCTACAAATACATGAATGCTGTAATTTTATGACTAATTACAAATCTAACCCAAATTACGAGTAGATAATGCTTAAAATTGATGCACGTATGCACTTGTGAATACATATGAAAGTACATGAAATCCATCCCCTATATACAAACTTTTTGAACTTACCTATAAGCATGTAAAAGTGTAAAAATCAATAAATGAAAACAGGGAGAAAAATCACCTAATTAAACTAAAAAGGAATAAGAAAAACCATGCTCTCCATACAAGTGTATGTCGTGCATTTCAAGTATATCCATAAGTTCATAGAAGTCAATCCCTGCAATCACATAGAGCTTTAGTATTGTGAAAGCATGAGACTATATAACAGTGATTAGAATAAATTTGCAAAGCAACAATTACAATCGGAATCTTGTTGTGTTTGGAAATTTGTTACCTACTTACTTTGCCATATGCTCAAAGACCTCCTCAATAAGATGTTGAGCACGATCTCCATATATTTATAAAACCCATCTCATGAAAGTATGATAAAGTGGTCTATAGAATCAAGTCTATAATAATAGAGACTAGGAGTGCAGGGCATGTATGGATTTGTGCCCATATAGGTAATTCTAAACATCTTGACAAGAGCAGCATTCCATTGATTCCGCAAGTTATAATAGACCACTTGAAGGCTGAGTCAAACTAAATGGCTATCCCACCACTTCGTGATATGACAATCAGTTATTTATACATATTAGAGGCTGTGAACATGGGTGGAGAGGCCCAATTACGCCTATGGTATTTACAAAAAAAAAGTCCTACAATCCAATTCTTCATAACTCATGGATAAACCAAATTTATCGAAATCAAGAAACATTTGAACTCATGTATTTTTGAGATGGTTTTTTTATAACCATCTGTTTACAAATATGTTTCTTGATGTCTATATTTATAACAATTTCCCACCTTCAACCTCTTCTTTTGTAAACCTAATGGCGTCTATTGTCGACCAAATTTGGATACAATTAGCATGGAAAGAGAAATATTACCGTTGTTAAGATATAGCAACGATAAGTGTAATAGAGCTATTAACCAACGCTAACGAGCATTATGATGTGGAAAAGAAACTCAATGAGTGTTTAGTATCCTGCTTTCTTTGTCGTATGCTAAAGAACCTCCTCAATAAGATGTTGAACAGGATCTCCATATATTTATAAAACCCCTCTGATGAAAGTATGATAAAGTGGTGTACAGAACCAAGAGTATGACAACTAAGCCCAGTCATGCAGGTGGTGTATAGATTTGTGCCCATATAATTAATCCTATACATCTTCACAAGACCATCATACGTACATAGTAGAGGCTGTAAACGTGGGTGGAGAGGTCTAATCACGCCTGTGGTATTTACAAAAAAACGTGGTGCAGTCCTTTTATTCAAGTGGTTTTTAATTCATAAAATACTCTAAAGTAATCTAGTTCTTTACAGTTTACTGTATTACCGAGCCTATCAATCATGTATTAAACATTTGTAAAGCTTTATAAGAGAATAAAAACCTGCAAACTTCAACAAAGGTAGCTTTAATGACAGATACATATCAAAAACCCATGAAAAGGTCCACTGACTTTATCATATTTATACTACCGTCTTGAAGTTTGTATTACAACGGATAACACGTAATGTCCTTGTCCTTGCCACATAATGTGCAAATGTACCCACGATAGAATTTACACCTCTCCTAAAAAAAACTTTCCAAAAAAAGATTATCATAATAGGTGTGTGTGTATATATATATATATATATCATATTTAACTAAGGTCTTAATATAGACGTCATAGGTAACGTGGATACATATATATTTTAGAATACTTTGAAGAAAGTATTTTGCAATTAAATTAGGCTACTAGAAAAGTTCGCCGCCTTGTACAATTATGGAACTGCGAGTTGTTTTCAATTGATATTGATTATGTTTTGTAACTTTGTAAATACAGTCTTCATAACTAGGGAAAGCTAACGTCAAACGCACACAATTACATTTTCCCAAAAATTCCAGCCTATAAAAATTCAAATCCCGCCTTAGATCTGCGTTTTAGTGGGCCTAAAATTGATATATGCCCGTTTCTCTTCTAAAAAAACTCAATCCTGGCACAAATAACAGTTCGTTATGCAATACATAAAACATTGACCAATATATCTCTGTACAAAAAAAATGTAAGTAAGTGTTAGTTAGTTCTTTGTAACGTTTTATAATTATATGTATATATATAAATCATCTTATTTAAAAAAAACTAATACAAATTTATTAGTGTATGAAATGAGCGATAATTGACTGAAGCCATGCGGCCTTGTGTAGCACCTACAACAAACCATACTACCATGTGCATTATTGTACTCGATTCCCACAACACTTATGTCAAACCTAATCACCAAGTGGTACATAGTATTTTTTTAGTAAGTGTATGTGCCACTTTTTTAAAAACCGAGCTTTAGCCCTCCCTTAGTATGCTTTGAGATATAATTATGCAAAAGCTAAAACAACAAAAAAATGTTTGGTTGTTATGAGGGAGAAGCACATTATAAGTAAGATATCATAATTGATTGTTTCGTTCACATGCCTCACATCAATGTGCTTTGTCATTATAATAGACATGACATGACAAGTTTTGGGAAATGGATTGAAACCTTAATTAGGTGCATAAATGTTTCAAAAAAACCTAGAGTAGCACATTGAAAAACACAATGGATTTTCAACCGCCACACACAATATTTTTTTCCCTTTATACCTAGAGTTGGGCTACTATGTTAAACCTTTATTACATGACAAATGGTCAATTGCACAGGTAGTTGCACATAAACTATTTTAACAATATACAAGTTCCATTTTAATATCCCCTTAGAAAAGCAGCCCGCGTATCTTCATTTTTCTTTAGTAGAATATGCATTGATTTGTAATAAAACATTGTATACTTTTGAAAACAACAAAACAAATGCCTTACAAATTGTTATGTTTTTTAAATAAATACACACATGTTATACAACCTTGCTAGAATTAGTTGTTCTAATTTCTACATCTTTTGTGCAGGTTTGGTAATACATTGTTTGATTTATTGGCAGACAACCTCAACCATGGTAAAGCAATACTTACCTTTGACGAGAGTAAGGACCGACACAATGCAATACGTAGAGAGCACTATGGGGAGAACAAAGATGAACTTAACCGGTGTCGCCGAAGCTCATACCAGGCCCAAAAATACCCAACAACGTATTACGGGAACTCCGAACAGAGAGAAGCAGAAAACAACCGCTTTAAAAATCCAACGGGAAAAGGTACTTCTAATGCCCATATGAACTTTCGTGCTAAAATAGATGTTTTAGGGGATATGTTTGTTTGATTTGTATGCCATGATTCCTACCCATAGATGAAAGTTAAGGTTCATGAAGGGAACAACACATGTCTTAGGTTCAATAATGAGCATCTTTGAAACCGGTTTTCCATGTGGAACAAATATGGATATGGGGCCACGACCTCCGAAGCCTTGTCTAGGCTAACGCAAGTTGAAGAAATGATAATTACAAGAATCAATCCAATAGTTCAAGTAACACATGCTAGTGGTGGCCAATATAAATATAATGGCCACACCATCAGCTTTCTCGCATGACATTTCATCTATATTAAAATATTTGCCTTATCACATTGAAGACCTAGACATTCTAGTATTGAAAAGGAAAGGGGCTGCAAACAAAATGTATGAGTGTTTTGTAAATAGAGCTCGGATCGGTGCTATGTATTGCACTACAAAATATCCCATGATCCTTACTATAAAGATGCCATAGTTTATGAGGCCATCATATTGAGACCTTGACATTCTAGTATTGAAAAGGAAAGGGACTGCAAACAAAATGTATGAGTGTTTTGTAAATAGAGCTCGGGTCAATGCTACATTGCACTACAAAATATCCCATGATCCTTACTATAAAGATGTTAGAGTTGATGAGGCTGCACTCTCCCTACTGCCCGAGCTAGACACAAATATCTCTAGCAGGTTACACCAGCTCCCAATACTACCATGTTAAGTAGTTGTTAGCGTGGCCGAAGCTATATACAATGCATCATCGAAGACCCAAAAAGTGATACTGTGCCTGGGTCATCATTTGTACCTGCTCTCCCTAATATACGCACAAAGGTTGAAGAAATACAACAATATTTGTAGCAAGAAACAACTAGCTCAACTCCTTCTATTGATTGGCCTACTATTAGCCCAACGCCAATCAATGAGTATACTGAAGAAGGCTTGCTCTCTATGACATTTCCTACTCTATTTCCAACAAGTGTAGCAATGTTTAAGCAAGCTCAAAAACGTGTTGTAGCTATGCACGAATATGCGCTACACTTAATGTGGTACCATGATAATAGGTTCAACAATCACACACGGTTCCGATATTTTTTTATTGAACTTCATGATGCGATATCGCACTCAAGAAACCTCAGTTGTATTTTCCAAGAAAGACATCGATGATGACCTTCCAAACAATGTAGGTGAACTCCGTCAATACTTAAAAGACCAACCATATGAGAAAATAGTTGCACAACTCATGCGGTTTGGTGGCAACTTATGTGGTACAAGAGCCTACTAGTCTAAATGTAGAGCCAAGTTAACAAACATCATACTACAATTAGGAGTACCGACTCTTTTCTTTACTCTAAGTGCCACACACACCAAATGGCTGGACCTCCACAGGGTTATGTCTGGTACGCCTCCTCTAACAATAACAACTCACTCCTGGAGAGTTAACTACATTATTACATATCCACATCTCATTGCTACATATATGGAATGCAAGTTCGCGTACTTCCGTGAGGAAATCCTAGAAAAACCTTTCCAAGCCCAAGATTATTGGTACAGTAACGCCTCTTACAACTTAACTTTATTTTTTGCATTGTTGTGCCCAATTAGCACATTAAATCTCGATGCCCATTCTTCAGTGCAGATATGAATGGCAACATAGAGGCTCACCACATATAAATGGCTTCCTATGGTTGGAAGATGTTCCAGACATGGCCACATTAGACTAGACCAACCCCATCCAGGTACAGACCGTAAAGACATTCTTTGACACCTACGTCACGGAATGGAACCCAAAGATAGGGCCACAAGGTGTACCCAAAATGCACTACGACCCTTTTGATGACCCCTATTTATTAGACACCGCAACTATTCAGTCAACCTATGCTAAAGCTGATTATAACAACCTTCTCAATCGAGTTCAAAGGCATAGTAAATGCTCAGAAACTAGATGCATGGGGAAAATAGTCCCTCATATACAATTTTGGTACAAAGCACCATGGCCCTTGCAAGACATTTCTAGCTTACTCAACTGAAAAAGGACAACCTATATACACACCAACACGTAATGATGACAAAGTCAACATTCATAATACCTATATGTTGCGTATTTGACAAGAAAACCTTGACTGTCAGCCGGTAACTTCCCAGCATGGAGTATTGTGTTATATAGCAAAATATGTAGCTAAAGCGGAACAAAGATCTAAAATCTATCACCACATGCTGACCAGAGTTTCAAACAATGCCACACTACACAACTCAGCCACACTTGCCTACAACAAGTTTTTAATGGAAATGTTAGTAGACCGTGACATCGGGGCCCAAGAAACATGCCACATGTTGCAGAAATTTCCCCTTTCCGTCTGCAACCACCTCTTCCTGTCACTAGCAGTAGGGAAAAAAGTATTCAAGCGCATCATAACCCCTACCACAGGGCATACCGCAACCCCAACAATTATTCAGTCCTACATACAATGGCCGACATCCCTAGAAGGCTTGTCACTCATAGAAGTGTGTAGGTCCTGGTCTTACAATGCACATAGGAATGTCAACCAATGGCGACTGCGGCCCACAATAGCTATAGTACGTGTCTACCCTTGGTACTCAGTTATTCCACTCCATGACTCATCAACATATAATGAAGCGTTTTGCTATAGTGAATTGATTTTGTATATACCATTTTGAAGCATTCAAGTCGAAATAGGTGCTACAACTTTTGAAATCTGCCGAAAATGGGAACTCTTTCAACATTATTATCAGGCCTGGCATGTTCAAAGAGCATCCGTTGAAACTGATGTTCTTATAGACAACAACAAGCTCTGACACTGATATGGATAATCCTGAGACAAAAGAAATGGAAGAATGGGAATTGTTTTCCTACATCCACCGAGTGTTATGTGTCATACAGATATATGACCTAGCTATGATCGGGCTACGAGAATTTGACACCACACATGCTTGGGGGACTGTCAACTGGACCATGCCTTGCAGGAAACATGCCCAAAATTTATTGAAACAAATCATCTTTAAATATCCCCACTCATGCATACATCCCTGCCCAATACCGACCCACGCTTGTTATCTACTCAACAATAAGTCACTCTACAAATCATTAGGAGCCATGCCACTGCAAACCCCGCTGTACCCCCACTCAAAATGGTTATTTACGACACAATTGGCATTGGTAAATCATATCTGATCAACTAAATCTCATACGTCCTATAATCACTTTCCCCTGCACGCCACTCCCGCTTATTACTCCTAGCGCCAACAGGTGTCACAACTTTCCATATTAAAGGCACCACTATACATGCAAGCCTTTCAATTCCAATCCATGATGTACAATCACTTCAAGGCCAAACACTGCTCCACTTCCAAGAGAAAATGAAATATGTGAATTACATATTAATTGATGAAATGAGTTTTATTGGCCCGCGCATGCTGAATGATATCAACACGCACCTACGACAAACCTTCCCAAAGGCTGCAGATAAAGACTTTGGCGGTTGCTCGGTCATCCTCGTCGGTGACCTCACACAACTACCTCCTATTAATGATGTGCCAATGTATGCAGAGCACGGTTGGCATGCCTTGTGGAACAAATTCACCACTATAATAGTGTTAGACACTAATTTTTGGTAAGCGAAATACACCCGCATAGCCCTAATTGAGCCCTACTTTCAAATCTCCACAACGCAGATGCAATAGAGGATGATTGGCACCTCCTTATGACCAGGGCCACACCAACTATTACAAAAGAGGAGCAACAAACATTTAAAATACACACACATTTGTATGCTACTAACAAACTAACATCAATCCATAACAAATACATACTCAAATCCCTAAACTTGCATATTGCTCTTAGCCACCGCTAGCACCATACTTCCCCCAAATATTACTCGTCGCCCCTACACAATTAGAGCCCACACTCCTACTCTGTGAAGGATGCAAATTCATATTAACAACAAATCTATGGATAGAAGCCGGGCTAGTCAATGACTTAATTAGTAAAGTAGTATGTATAGTCTACAAAGCACCTGAAAAACACCCTAGCATCCCACTATATGTAGTTGTTGAATTCAATGAATACTTAGGTCCTCCCTGGGATATGAACAACCCATCCCATGTACCTATCCCTCCCATCGTAAGGAACAATTGCCGACAAATCCCACTTAAGATGGCATGGCGCTGACCATTCACAAGGCACAAGGAATGACTCTTGAGAAAGCCACCTGATAGACATTGGTGACACCGACCGACAAGGACTCACATTTACTGCTATTTCTTGAGTATAAGCCCTTTCCAACTTGATTATTTATCCTCCCTTCTTGTTTGCACACTACACATGCATATGATCATTCAACAAATATGTGCCCAACTTGAAAGAAGTTGAGTACCAACTTTGCATAAAAAACAACGCCACCCCCTCATAAAACTCAACCATCCCCCACCGTACTTCCCACCACACCTCCCGTTTTACCCGGTATGTCTTACCCTCCCCAACTCGAATTTACTTACCCACCGCTTTAATATATCTACACCTACCACTGCTTGTAGCTCCTATTTTTCTAATATGATTACTATGTGTAGGTTCATTTGCTACCCATTCAAAAGCACCCCTATAAATAACTACGCCAAACCAGTGCAACTGATGCCCGAACAACACTACAACTGCCAACCAAACATGCCCACATGCCAATGCCAACAATGACTACACACTCGAGTACAAGTCCATATACATAAACATTTAAAAAAAGAATAGGTCACCTTATAAAATTCAATTTTTTTCCATTAACATTGTTTACTATACTAATACTACTATTGTGCATAGGTACTGCTCCTCCCCCACCAAAGAAATTTTTCCGACAAAAAGGGCGCTACTGATGTTTTCTACAAATTAGCTACTAGGCTTGAAGAAGACACTTTTCCTTCACCAACTCGTTTGCGAATCCATCGAAGCCTGTGTCCGTAGCACTGACATTGTAGCCGAGGAAGACGTCTACACATTCTAGCTTACCCTTGGAAAACTACAAGCAAGCAACCCAAATGTTAACGTTGTGCCACCATCATCGTCAAAGATACCTACCAGATTGTGCGCAACAAGGCCTACGAGCAATACTACAACCGAAAGGCGGATGTAAATTGTAACTTAGGATTGTAGCAAGAATAAAAACCCCACTTGTGCTATACCAATAGATTTCTTCTTGTACAACTTAGTTTGATGTACCCATGTAATGAATTTTCACTTATTAGGAAAGTGTACCTACCTTCATTTGACTTTGAAAATGTCATTGCAATATTCTACAAGAGTTGATCTAAGAGTATTATGAGCTTTATAGCTTTTTCTTCTTACCATGGAAGTGTAATATCATAGTCTTTTAAATTCCTTTACCTATAACTATAAATATATATTGCATAGCCTAATACTTGACACATATAAGTTGGCCATCGTGTTTACAAATTTTTTTCTACCTATTAAGTTAGGCTCTAAAAAACATAGCAGCTCTTGCAGATTTAAGTTGAGTGTTAAAGATGCACATATGTTCCAAATATTAAGGGCTTGATTTGAATTCAGTTTTATTATTAGCTACATATTTGAAACTTTGGTATATATTTTCATGTATGTTTAACTTGCATTTATATAACTTTCTAGCCGCTCACCATTTGATTAGTTTGATATCGTGTTTGCTTAAAAAACATTTTACAAGCTTCAAACAACACCCACCTTGTCCAAAGAACGAAAAACTAACACATACACATAAATTTAACAATACTAAATTTTATTTTAATAGATAATGTGTTCTATGACACATACACATCAATTTAACCATCTACCATACTTCTCAAAAATAATTAGCTACTAATGCCAACAACTTAAACAAATTGAAATTCCCCCAACTAACAATAATCCGGAGGAAAATACCAAGAAAAGCTAGCAACTGGATCCAACAATGTGAAGGAAATTGTTTTAAATTGAGGGAAAATCATACTTACAAAATTTAGAAACCACCTTCTACTGCAGGCCCAATCAAATGCTTTATTTACAAATCTAAAAAACAAATACTAACATCTAAATTGCCAAAAGATTACAATGCACGTTTGTTGAGATTGATATACCAAACATCCTAAAAAGTACAAGTATCCTACGATTTGAACAACTAAAAATATCTATTTCATAAAAGTGTAGATCACAAATTAAAAAAATAATACCAAAAATATTGATACATGCAACACAGTTCGACTGAATTTTCCAAAATGCATTAAAATTATATTTTATATAAGCAAAAACCAAATTGGCACTTCATTGAAAACTTGGTACAGATAGTGATGTTTCAATGTTTACGCTAGGTTGAAATATGTTTATTGAATTGGGGGAAAAAAAAGAATGCATTGTAAATGTAGGTGTGGTGCAGCTCCCCACAATTCCAAAACAAAACATAAACTAATATGTTTATGTATCTGAGAGGCAAAAATGTGAAAATACATCAGCTAGTCAATTGTTTCACAAGTTTCATCTTATCTATAAACATATTATGATGTTATTTATAATACAATTGTAAATAAGAAACAAAGTGGATGAAATAAGAAATCAGACTGTGCGTGTCAAGTACATAATACTTGACAACTATAAGTTACCCATTGTATTGAAAGAAACAACTGTTTCCTATAAACTTGGGTTCAAAGCAACATAACTGTACTATTTCTTAGGTAATTTGTTACACATTAAGTACCAAATATATATGCCCAGCTACTGCAGTTATTCCAAACCTAGCTTCTCAATAGAAAAAATACACAAATCTCTTGGTCTATTAGTTTTCTACAATAGATTAGCTGGAAAACTAAGTATAAATTTGCATGTATGTTAAATTTACACTTACACACCTTTCCACCAACTCACCATTGCATTCATTACAACTCTGTGTTTCCACATAAATTTAATCATAATGCCAACGGAAAAAAATATTCAAAACTAAACCTGTACAGAACCAAAAAACCATGACTTTTCCCCAAAAAAACAAACACCCGCCTAAAAGGAATTGCTTCGATTACAGCATGACACTTAAAGAATATTGACAAAGTATTGTAGGAGAATTATAATAACCAGCCTCACTTCATTTTTCTTACTAAATAATAGGGGGAATAACAATAATAAATGTTATTTTGTTTCTTATTATTATCATCTACATAAAGAAATCCAGGGAAAAAAGGTCCATAAAGGTAAAAGGTACCGTAACCACCTACTACGTATAAATTTAGCTTGCCAATAAATATATTGCAGAGTACTCCATGATTATGGTGTCGAATTCGTCAAAATCCGGTGGTTTTACTCTCAATGAGATGATGGTAGCTACATCAAATTTTAGCCATAAAATCCTCTCTTCCTTCTCCAAACGGCGACTTGTAGAGTTCTTAAACATCGTAATGATCAGTACAATTTAACACGGTTTACTCTGGCTACATTCACGTTAGCATGGTTGTATTCTTAATAACCAGTTACCACATAGATCTTCTATCGAGATTTCATCATAAAAACTTGGTGTCTTTGTTGGGGTAACCGTATTTCTCTGTCACTTATTTTGATCAGTTGTGTGGATAGCTGAGTCGACAAAATAATCTTTTCAAAGGAATATATAATAGAATGCCAAAAAAACAAATATTTGTCCCATTATTTCGAATATATTATAGAATGAAACCTATCGGTACTTCGTAGCCTGCATTTTTGGCATTACATATTGTTGGGAATAATCCAAGAAGTCTAATAACTAGCTACAATAAATTGAATCTCTTATAAAGCACCGTGGGTGGCCGTTGTTTGTGCCCGCTGCAGACTTCCACTTACGTTGCTACTTCTATTTTGTTCGTGGGTGCCCGCTCTTTTACCTCTCCTTTATAAAATACACTTGACGAGTAAAATCTTGTAGGAATTTGTCCACTTTACCCACAGCAGCTTCCGTGGCCAAAGGTAGCTCAACCTTTATATAAAAGCATGTTCTCTTTCTATACATAACCACAAGCAATAGTACAACTATAAGTAATAAACCGCTTCCAACGGTAGCACCTGAATATATATATATATATATATATATATATATATATATATATATATATATATATATATATATATATATATAATTAATGTAATCATGTAAAAATGATATAAAAACCGTCACGCTTTATATAAAAAAAGTCGCATCGGATGTTTACTCCACAATATATTACAGGGATTTTATGGGTCAAATCGGGAAAAACGTCTCAACAAGTATCTATCTTCCACCCATAAAATCCTCTCTTCCTTATCTAACCAACGAGTCACAAATCTTAAACACCGCAATGATCAATACAATTTAACATGGTTTACTTTGCCTACATTCACGCTAGCATCCTTGTATTCTTAATAACCCCATAACTCTTCTATCGACAATTCATCATATAAGCATTTCTTTGTCTTTCTTTGAGTTATTACAATAAATCAATTAACCCCATACTGTCTACGAGAACATGCCCGGACACTCCCACAAGGAACACCTTTACGGTAAAACCCTATGGTTGTTGACAAAGTTAAATCCAAAGCAATGAAACTACAATCCAATTAAGCCTCTCGTTGTCCTTTGCACGACATATCCTTTCTTCCCCGAAGTGGAACAACTTGCTAGTTATGTATGCAATTAAGTTTATCTTGGTCTGAACTACACACGATGCTCTTCATCCAATGTAGCAAAAATTATATCAACACGAGCTTGCTTGATGTCATTTGATCCAACTATTTTTCTTGTGGAACCTTATATAATTAGAGCAGGCTAGTAACATAAGAGTGTACTACTACTAGTATCAGAAGTGGATTGATTTAGCTTTGATGAAAAAATTCCTCTTGGGCAATTGGAAAAGGAACAAAATGCCCAAAATCCAATTTTTCCCCTTCAAAAATAAATTTGGGCACACTTTTATCTATTTTAAGGGTTCCGAGTGGATTGAATTAATATGAAAAAATTTTGGGTTGTTAAAGGAAAAATTGGTCATTGTTTCTTTGGAAAAATTGTTGTTGTGCAAGATGCATTAAAAGATTTGTTGTGTAATATGCATTTATCTCTTAATGTGTTCAATTTGATAGATTCTAAATGGACAACATTATTGTAATTTGTTTAAGGAAATGCTTATGGGTTTTGTAGATTACACAACATATATACCAAATCTCCCTGATACACTTGAAAGTATAATTATTCTTGTGTGATGACCAAATCTTTAAGGGTAGAAATATAGGCTAAAACTCACTTATCTCGATGAAAACACTTTCTCTATAACTTCTTTATCCCAGAGATCAACTTGCAAAGCTAGAGGCCAAAAAGTATACAATTGGATTTTAGTTATGATTAGAATATTCAACACAACACACCTAATCTTTGCATAAATTTGATAAATAATCACTCCTCTTTGAATCTAGAAATATTCTTCTCAAAGACAATTTGTTATTGTGTTTTTGATCTTTTCATCTAGCCAATAATCTAGCTCAAACTGCAAGATGAAAAATTAAAATAATATTTGATCTCATTTCTTTGCATGGTTACTTAAGCACCAAGATTGTCATAGCTAATTTTTTGGTCACACTATTCGGAAGGCAAGTATTCCAGTGGATCTTGCGGTGTATGGTTGCATAGATATGTATAGAGTGTAGTGTAGTGAGAATATGCCAAAATCAATGAGAGGAGGTGTAGTCAGTTACGAAAGCAAGGTATTTGACAACTCCTTTGTGCTCTGCCTCAAGAAATCATTGGGAATCATAAAGTTGGAGCTCGAATGTTGTTTCTATTGACTGCAATGAATCATTAGGCCCCAAGTTAGGCAATCAGTCTACATATGAAGATAAAATCTGGTATTTTGGAGCATGAACATAAGCTTTGGGGAAATTGAAAAGTTTTCCTTTATATTTCTTAGTTGACGCTCTGTATTTTACATGCTTGTAATTGCCGATAGGAATACCCAAGTTAACTTATCACCCAAACCATAATTACGGGGGTAAGTGTAGATAGAATAGAACACCCATGAGCAAGATCATGATAAAAGTCCAAGGAAAGGGAAAAAAATTGAGAATGCCTCAAAAATAAGCACACTTGCTGCTCCACGATACACCTATAAAGAGAAGATGCTTAAGAGCTATGTTTTTGGAATCTAGCGGTGATTCGAGCCCTGAAAGATCAAGAGACATGACACCCAAATAGAGAAGACACCTTCCCCAAAATCCCCAAAGTCTAATAGTCGGTGACTTGCAAATGTGTCACCTTCCCACACTCACCAAATCGTGATATGAGATTTAATAGGAAACATGTGCAATGTCTTCAAATAGATTTATCTAGATGATAGTCAAACCCTAACCAACCCGAATAACTCAAATTCATAAAATCACACTCGAGAAATCAATTTAGTAGCAAATCTAATAATTCTAAGTTTGAATCACGAGGTCAACGACCCCCATTCAACTAATCCCAATATTAGATTCTACACCAAAATGAAGCAACATGATAATGGATTTTTTCGCTATTCATCACAAAATTAAGCCCTAAACAACTCTAATAATTGGGATGTATAAAACAAATTGACATAAATATTTACAACAAACTCCAAAACCCCAAGAATGCCACCAAATGTGTTCACAACCACCATACACCCAATATCATATTGCACGAAAGAAAAACCAGATCTTACTGCTGTCGATCGAAGCTCAAACCCTAAAACAAATGAAATAACACAGATTTACAAAAGTTCACTGAAAAAGACTCAAATTTTGAAATCTACCGAATTGGGCACTACTAAAACCAATTAGGTCTACAAATCACCATAGATAACATATACCTTAACACATACAAAAACAAAAACCTACAATACATCGCCTCTTGAGCTTGAAAAACATAAAATCTTCAAAACAAAAGAAAAACATTAAAAAATACGTTGTTGGTTTTGGTTTGATTTATACCACGGAAATTGAACAATAAAAACCATAACCCTAACCCTAGTACCACCATTTTTTCTCTTTCAATTGTTGAGACAACAAAATGAGGACATGAGATTAGGAAGCTGACGACGTTCATTTTCTATTCTACTCCTTACAGTGTTGAGATTTAGCAGACGCTCTCTCGGACATGCCGAATAGACGCCCACGATTTCTTCCCAGGGATGGAAAGCACAGGAAAAATCTAGGTTTTTTTGGTCTTGTCGCCCGGGACCGTAACTACAAGAGTCATTTTATTTTGCTTACAATTATGGCTAAAAACACAAAAATGTCTAAACGCCCGTCAAATTTAAGACCATGATGTGAGCGATAGGGGCTCCTTCCCATAGGGAAACGCCTTTCGGCGTAATTATCTAGAAAAATGTAAGGAAAGTGGTGTTTGTTTGGGACTTCTGCTACACTTAGCTTTATTCTTATCAAGGCACTAAATGATGTACAATATTAATGACAATTGAAAACTTGCGTATTTCATTAACTAGGAAAACTCGTGTGATCTAACATGACTATATGCTTCATTGATTTCTTGAACCTCTTTATAATGCTTACTATTTTCTTAATAGATTCACGTGAAAAAATAATTATCCATAATTCATTTTAGATTGGTAGATGCTAAGATTTGAAATACTTATGTATTTATAGTTAAAATGAATTCAAATTAGGACCATAGTTGTCCTTCATTGATTGCTTGATCCTCTCTAGAATGCTTAGTATGTTTCCAATAAATTCATGTGAAAAATTAATTCCCCGTGATTTATTTTAAATTGGTTGATGTTAAACGGTTTGAAATGCTTATGTATTTATAGTTAAAATGAATTCAAATTATGACCACGGTTTCATCTAAGATGACCTCCAATAGTCAATAAGCAAGTATAAGGGGTGATATAAGTTGAACCAAAGGAGACCACACAAACACTTGTCAAGAGTTTCTTAATGCTTCAAACATATCCCAAGAGCTTATAGAGTTCCAGTCAACTTCCAATAGTGTGTAAACACTCCTTATAAAGACAATATGCAACATAATAGACCTAGAAAGGATACATATAAGAATATGAAGAGACTAACAAAAAGGGGCACCGTTGTCAACGCCACTCCCAATTCAAATCCTATAACTTATAATGAGGATTTTAGGCTCGTATAAGCAAATTCCAAGATGCACTGAAGAGGCATATTCAACTTGGGGTAGTAAGGCATGTAATTAGAAGCATTTTTGGAATTATGAAGCCACAAAGGAGGAGAGGTGAAGGCCAAATAAGCAAAGATATTCATCTTGCGACTAATCAATCATTATGTTAGTAGGAGGGCCACTTCCATTATGGTGTCATCCACATCGACATAAGGATCATGGTATATGGGGGTTTATAAGTTATCGCAAACCAAGCCTACCAATCGATGTGATTATTCTTTTTCAATGAATGGAGATTTTATAGTCGTAGAAGCAATTCCAAGATGCACTAAAGAGATATATCTGACTTGGAGTAGTAAGACATGTATATATATGCAATTGAACAAGTTATATCTTTTTAGATATTATGAAGCCATAAAGGAGGAGAGGGAATGTTGAGTAAGCAAACATACTCATGTTGCAATCAATTGATCATTATATTAGTAAGAGGGCCACTTCTATTATTTAGTAGCTCCCATTCACATAAGAATAATGGTATATTGAGATTTATGTGATAAAGATGACCAAGCCTACTTGATAACAAAGAAAGACTAACTTTTAAAGAAAAATATAGTAAAGACAAACAACATTTACAGAGTTCAAAGATTCCTTTTGAATGATCCTAAAATCCCAAAATTAAAATGCATCAATCACGTGTCTTTTATTTGAAAAATTGAAAAAAAAGCTACGGATCATCACGCGCGAGAGTATGAACGGCTATATTTTTCCATTCACCGCCTTTGCTGAGCAGAGGTCTTATATATATTGAAAAGTAGTGCGCTTTTTTGTGTTGAAGGAAGGAATTCTTCAAACAGAGCATGGCGGCTCATCCTATCTGTAAGTTGTAAAGTTTTTCTCTCTCTGAAGTTGATTTAATTCATTAGATTTTCTAATTGTTTTGTTAATTTCAGTACTTTCTTTGAACGATTTGAGCAGGGTTCGAAATTTCCAGTAGTTTAAATTGTCTACAGAATGGTTGTCTTTAGCAGTCCAGAAGGCCAGCAGAGGCTTACCTTGGGGTTCGGCTCAGGACATTTGGCCTCCAATTTTCAGGTAAGTGGTAATTAACCCCCTTTTAAGGATTTAAACAAGGAATTCGCTATAAAAAGTCACACTAATTCACATCGTTTATGAGTTTAGTTTTAAATAGAATACATGTATCACATCGGGTCAACGTGGGCTGATTTGCAGAGGGCAACCTCTATTTTATTTTTATTTTGTTTTCTTTTGAACCTTCTAAGGTTTAGGATTTATATTTCTCAATGGATACAGATCCATTTTATATTTCTTTGTTGGAGCTATACTGCAATTCAATCATAAATTCCTTTCTTATAATGCGGCATCTTATACAAATTAAATTTGATTTATATAGAGTATATGCCTTTTATCAGGTAAATGTGGACTGATTTGCAATTTTGTCACCGGAAGAGTGCGACCTCTGTTTTTTTTGTTTTTAAAAAAACTTCTGAGTAGGATTTATGATTTCAATTTCTCAATCATTGAATCGAGCACCATTTCTTATTTGGCAGAAGAGGACAACCCTCTTTTAATTAAAAGCAAACGAAAGTGATTCTGTCTTTACCACTGTTAAAGGGCTCTTTACAAAAAATCTGTGCAAATGATGGTTTAGCATTATGCATCCATTGATTTTATTCGGTAGATGCATTCCTTTATGTCAATATTGGCTGTTTCTCTCTTTCTTTCTAGGGCACGGGAGGGCAGCCTCTGTTTTTTATTCTTCTTTATTTTGTATCTTTTGTGATTGGGTGTCAGCATAGTAATAAACTATTTATAGGTAGTGCGAACACTTAGCTCTTTTGTTTCTTGCATGGGGGATACATAGATTTGACATAAATCTATCAACGAACAAAAAATCACTGCTGTCTGACATTAACATAGCTTGAAAATTATAGTGTCTATCGAAAGTCCTAACGACCCAAAAAAGCACCAACAACCAACAAGGAAGCAGGTTATCTTCAGGTATCATAACATTCCCCTACTTGAAATATTTTTCCCAAAGCAATTTTAGTATCAGATGCTGCAATACTTCAAGTACATTCCACATGGCATCCTCCAATGAAAAATATTCGACATGGCGCAAGGTTCATAACACATTCTTCCAATAGCTCAAGAGTATGTACAACAAGAGCTCTAGAAGGAATCATTTTTGTTTAGTAAGACACCTGCTAACATCTTCAAACAAATTGTTTCCATGAGACTTGTTATATTTATTAATTGTCTGCAAGATCTTTCAACCATTTTCATTGGGTCATAACCCACACTTTTCATTGTCATAGCAGAAATCAGGCAACATAGTCCCATCACAGAACCAATACACATTTTTGCTGCGAGTTCCACTATTGAAATTGGCGTTCTACTTATGAAGGCTTCAAATAAACAAAAATACATCAATACAACTAAACCAACGTCAAAGATCTTACTTATGGGTGCAGTGGTATTTTCTTGCTGCAATGGGTACATCGAATCTTTAACAAATCTTAGGGCTCATGACAATCATCTCAGGAGTCAGCAATATCACAGACATTGTCACTAATATGATCATAGCCATCCATAGCCAGAAATTTTGCTTACTTCATCCAAATCAAATAGAAGATTTTATTTTTCAAGTATTCAAATGTTTGTCGTTCACAGTTTATGGTATCCTCACTAACTTGGTGCAGCCAGGCACAAGGGTTCAATTTGATGGAAGCCCAAACATGCAGCCAGTGCTGGTCACACTCACAAACTCCAACCACTTATCTATATTCTATAAGAAGCTTTCTTCAACAATTCCTCCATGCAGTCCATACTCACTAGACATGCATTTACAATCTCTCAATACCTTAATAAAAAGCCTTACTATGGCCTGTGCACATAGCGAAACAGGGTAACTCAGCTCACATTAAATCTTCTAAGCTGAAAGCGGGTATGTGCAGCTTATGACCACTATCCCAAGCATAACATCAACAAAGAATAGAGCTTCATCCACTCTTCTAGAAATGCATACAAGGAATACATAGACTCCCAGACTTGTGCCCACACTCATCTCACGTATTTGCACTTGATACAATTGCTCAACTTAAATAAGCTCCAACCCCCTTTTCATTAGATGAAATTAGAGCCAAATAGCATCAAAACAACCCACTATTTAAACCATTAACTTGTCGGGCATACAAGCAAGCCTTTATAGGCTCTTACACAACCATAAGCCGGGCTTCAAGGTGTAGCAAAGTCTATTGAATTCCATAGCTGCAATTGTATAGTCAAATGCTCTTACATATAATTTACTCCCTTTGAGTTGCCATACTTGGTAGGCTCTCTTCTTTAGTAAACGCTCCTCTCTTGACTATAAGTGTTCCTTTCTTCATTCATTTTTGCCCTGTTTCTATTATATGCGCCCCTGCCTCTCCTTTATGATTTCTCCCTAGATATCAGCATCCCCTGCATCCTTACATATCTGCCTCATAATGCTGGATGACGTGCTATGTATCCCAAACAAGACAAATATAATCTTCTTTTATGATTTCAATTGCCCAATGGGCTTACAGTTGGGCAGCCCTTGCTATATTTTGCGTTCCATTCTTCTCACGAGCAGTCTAGCCTCTTTGTATATGCTTTCTGCCTTCTTTCATAGGTGCTCCTCCTCTTCTAGAAAGATCTTCCGTATCATACTAGCATATTACAGCTGCACATAGGCCATTGCTTCATTTTCAAGTTCAACAGTCAAAACTCCCACTTGAGGAGACATTTTGAATTTGTAAAGCTGCCATTAAATGTCAAGGGAGGTGGTTGAGATCAGATGGCTGCTTCGAGACTGTCCCAGTGTTCAAGTGCCCAAGAGAATTTAAATTCATTGTGACCCCAAAGATGCCCCTGAATCATAAGTACAGTCTGGATTTTGCAAAATCTAGAAAGAACTTTAAGCGCCAACTTCCAAAGTTGTAACCAATAGCTGCATAGTATAAGGTGCTTAAGCAAGCACCATCCATGCAAGACGATGCATAGCTCTATTAAATTTGAGATTTTTCTGTATACATGGATCCCTTCAACATTCCAATTACATAAACACAAATGCAGCTTCAATCTTGATTCTACTCAGCTGCTCAAAATGGTTGTTTCTTGCCTGCATAAATTAGGTTTCTAGAGTCTACATGACCCCTTCACTGCCAGTTACTTCACTTCCAATTAATAATGTATCAACACGAAGAAGAGGTGCGGAAATGAACATGTCTTCCAAGTTGCAGAAAAATATGCCGACTATAGATAAAGTCTTCTTTTACTATAGATTATGCCAGAAAAATATGCCGACTATAGATAAAGTCTTCTTTTACTACAGATTATGCCCGGCTGCGATAATATTTCAAAGCGTATCCAGTACTGCCCAATTAGTGTGATGATATTTAAACAGAGCGGAGGAAGTCATCATGAACAAGCAAAGAAACAACTTATTACAAACTACTGAGTGAAATGACAAGTGAACTAATTACAAGAGGCCTTCCAAAGATTCTATAAGCTCTGTAGACTAAAGTTTTAAAGCCAAACAACTACTTAGTCATAACCCAATTCATTGATCTTAAATCATGGAAATCAAACAAAGCATGGAAAATTTATCTTTGAAACTTAACTATGCATTGAACAATCGTGAAAAAGCACACATACTTTGACAATGGGTACAACACAATTTAGCATTAATACACAGATCAGTCTTTTTGTTATTTTTTACCATAGTTCCAAAAGTTGTCCTGCTATGACATAGTTCTCAATTGCCACAACAGTCTATTCAATGGTACCCAAATGTCCGATGAAAGGCTGTTTAATGGCTTCAAGTGACTACTGACAAATGGCTGTGAAAATTGCAGGCTCTGCAATATACATGCAATATACTGGAGCTTCTTGGATTCAATCCAGCTCTATTAGGAAATCTTCTAAAGGTTCTTAAAGATGGGGCTTGAGAAGAAAGATCGTCACTATTGTGTATCCATTAAAAACATCATAATTATAACCATTTTGAACACGAAACACAAAAAATAAATTCCAGATTGCAACATTTAAAAAATCCACTTTTTATTATGCTTTGAAAGATGTCCTTACACTGTTCTAAACCTCCCTATTTGTTATAAGCTGGAAAGATGCTAGGGAAGGTTTTGGATTCATACCACCTCTCTTTTAGAAAATTTTCATCGCTATCTTCTCTTGCTTTTGTAAAATGCACAACCACTTTATTCATGCCAAAAGATGGTTGTGCAGTCATGGTTGGAGGAATTGCTTTTTTTGTGATCGAGATGTTCATCATAGGTATGGTTTCAAAACATTTCCATTGGTTTGTTCCATTGTAATAATCGCTCAACAGGTTCTACAGGTGCCCTTCTTTTGGGCTTTAAGTTGCTAATAGTGTTTCATCCTCAAAAATCTGTAATTTTGTGGGCAGTGGTAGTGGCGTTGAAGGCCCCCAGCCATGTTTTCTGACACTTCTCAGAAATCTGGACTCCCCATCTTCCATTAGGCTATGGAGCAATGTCATTATATTGCGAGAATCACAATTTTGTCTCACCTTAAATCCCTTCTTGTACTTGCATTGTAGAATTAGGATTTAACTTTGTTCTCTTTCTGCACATTGATAGTTTTGTAAATAATGCCATGAACTCACATCTACTTATAACACATTAGATTTTGCAATTTAGCTTTTTGTCCCCCTTACTATTATTGAAATCTATATCCATGGTATTAAGAGTAGTTTGTGTTGTTTTTGCATGTCTTGTTCAACAAAGGTCAGGCTATAGGAGGTACGATCTTGAGACACATGACCTCTAAGAATACTTCCTTGCAGTTTCAAGCAGTATCAAATGTAAGTTGATGTGAGAATGCAAGACCCTTTTTAGAAGTTCTTTGAGGGTCAGGGCATCTCTTTAAGAGATGCCGATAAGTAAGCAGTGAATAAAAATGAGGAAAAAACAAGAATAATACTTAAAAGGAAAGTGCTTCTCTAAGTAAGTCACAACCCATGACTAGAACAGGCAGATCCTAACATGATAGTATGCAACAAAGGAAGGATTCCTAATACTAGAATCCAATGTCAAAGCTTGCAACAAATAAAATTCGTATAGTTAAGAAGCCCTAGAAGCAGTCTCATAAGTGATATGCCTTTGTAACAATGGTAAACCTTGAAAAGCACTTTCACATCAGACAAGCATAGTTGGATGAGCTGCAAGTTGCAACACTAATATTAGATACTTGAAAGCAAATCAGGAATCAAATCTTAGTACTGTTATTGCCACATAAAATGTACATTCCTCAGTTCTCGAAGAGAAAGAATGCTTCTCTTACACAAAGATATGAGTGTAGGGGATAAAACGCCCTACAAGCAGTCCAATAAGTGATATGGCTTTAATAACAATCAAAACAATTCAAAAGAGTACTTTCGTACCAAACACACATTGTTGGATGAGCTGCAAGTGGAAAGCTCATGCTAGATAAAGGAAAGCAAATCCCTGCGCTGCATTTTCCACATGATAGGTACCATCCTCAGATCTTGAAGATACATAATTCTTCTTCTTTCTTGTACAGATGTAGGTGCAGGGAATATTTTCACTTAATTGTAGATAGTGGGAGCCAGAAACATTTGATTTCCAAATATGCAGTCAAGAGGTTGAACATGCTAACAATGCCTCACCCTCATTCATACACATCCAGGTGGCTGAATCAAGGTAGAATACATAGCTGAAAATTATTCTTTCAAATGTTAGTCTTTTAGGGATGGAGTAATATGTGTTGTAGTGCCATTGGATGTTTGTGATGTTCTTTGTGGACAGCCTTTTATGTGTGAGCGCCATAGCTTCTATAAATCACGATCCTGAAAGTTTCATTGTCACTTTGGGTGATCAAAGACATAAAATTCCAGTGGTTACCCCTGCCACCAAAGTTTTCCTAATTAACACCAAACCAAAGTTGATAGGTCAAACTAGGAAATTCATACTTCTGATGGTAAAGCCCCAATAACAAAAAAAGATAGTTTCAGCCACTCTAGCTTTTTCATTTGTCCAACCAATGCAATAGAGGAAGCTGGATCATATTGTAGTAGAACAAGATGACAACTTCAAATTGTTAAAGCATTCCATATGCTTGAACCTTGGGCCACCTTACCTAGATTCTCCTTTGTATCGACCTTTGTATCTAGGAAAATGATGAAATCAAGTGCTAGATTTAGGATTTGATGCTGAAGGGTCACATAGAACCTAGTGCCTCACTTTGTGGCAGCCCAATTGTATTGGTGCCAAATAAGTATGTGATGTGGTGCCACTGTTCGTACCACATAGAATTGGACAATATCTTTTTTAAAAATAAAAATAAAAATAAAAATTCACCAGTTATATTGATAAAGAAATTGAATTACATACTCTATCATGCCAAGCATGGAAGCTATTAGCCATATCTCTAGCACTATAAACAAAAAGAACAATATAAATAATCATTGAGAAGAGTCAAGGTTTATGATTTTCCTGATATCTTCTTGTATCTTAGTTGATCACCATAGAGGAGGAAGCCCATAATTGATGATGTTCTTGTTGTCAAGTGCCCAATTAGCCAACCCATCAGCGACTTTGTTATTCTGTCTAGGGATGTGGCTGAACTCAATCTCCTGAAGCTGATGCTGAAGCTTTGAATTTCACATATTTCCTTGGCAATTCTCCTTTGTGGCGGATTACCATTACAATATCATGGTGAACAACAGCTTCCCAATTCCTTGAATAGATGACCTATTCAATCAGATTCACGGCGCTGACTGGTTCATTAAAATTGATCTAAATTTAATTGCCATCAGGTGCCTAAGCTTTTTGACATTAGAAGACTGCTTGTTAGGCCAACGAGGGGTTGTCCTAGTGGCTTGTCATGCTCTCTAGGATAATTAATGCACTTGCTACATTCATGAAGTTGATGAATGGTATCTTGTGCCTTCACATTATCCTTTATAGCGGTGTACGTTGATCACATACTCATATACAACATGATGCGTGAGTTACACTTGAATTTTGCTCATCAAGTTCTCTACACCTTGCGCTATCACCAGTTGTACACATTCCAAGACCCTAACAAAGATTAATGACTTTGGGGACGTACTTTTTCCACCACAGATTTGTGTTGGGTTTCACTAATTTTAAATGGATCCTAGTCGAAGAAATAGGTGCCAAAGCAATTGTTTCTTGGTCAGAGGTACAACAAAAAGCATTTGAAGAGCTGTAATGTTTTCACCGTGCAATGCCAGTCCTTGCCTTCATAGATATGCAACAACCATTTGAAGTAAAACATGACGTTTCAAAATATGCACTCAACGCTGTCCTCACTTAGCAAAGACATCCTATCCTACAATAATTAGACATTTATTGTTGCTGTCTGAAGGCATGAGGCATGCAATCTGAAGGTGCTTAACATATGATGAGAAACTGTTTTCCATTTTCTAAACATATTGCCAATGGAAGCATTAGATCTGGGGCAAAGAAAAGATCATCCACAATTATCACAGGCCTTTGCATTTCCTGCAAACAAAAATTAAGATGTAGAATGAGTGTCACCAGAGCAGTCTGCATATTTGCAGCAATTTCAATATAACATCAAACAAACAAAAGATAGTTCCAAACGTGGTTGCTGATTGTTTGAGTCCACTTTTGATATTGAGGCTTGCCATTCCTGATTCTTGTGGACATGAGACTTCAGCTTGTCACCAATCACATATAAAGTAAGCCCCATATTTGCATAGACATATTAGGATCTTCATGTAGGCAACCAGGTTTCCAATATCTATTTGCAAAATGGAGTCCTTTGATTTGGTCCATAGGGACACCTCTGTGTACCAGCAAGTGAGCACCAAAATTTGATTGGGGGAGCACATTTCAGCAGAGTGTGAGGTTGGTGTTAATGAGACCTTAGTAGTTCTGCAAAAAATATTTTTACTTACCAAAGATTCAAGATGATGTCGCCAAGTACATTAGATCTTGCACTGTGTGTGCCATCACCAAGCCTGCAAACAAGAAACAAAGAATTTACAGTCCATTGCCATACACCAAAAAATCCTTGTGTCTTTGTTTCAATGAAATTTCTATTGTGTTTCACACTACCAAGCACATTCGTGTTGAATTTTTGGTTATATCTATAGGTGATAATTGTATCTATCTCGTTTTGCACCCAACCTCTAACTTGGTCAGTCTGCTGCCAAGATGGATGGATTTGACCCAGTTTGGTCTGATTCAACATGTAAGATCAAATCCTCTTTGACAACTGCAAACACTGTTTTAAATATATTGGGAAATATTCAAAATAATGCAAGTATCTATGTTAGGGACTTTCAAATACAAAAAAACTATACTCTGTACTGAATGAATGCCAAGAAGTATGCCAATGAATGTAAAATAAACATTCAAATGCACTAAAAGATTTTTGATGTCAATAGCTTCAGTATATCAAAAAATAGCTGCACCAAACATGAACACAACAACATCAAACTTTATTTGAGATGGGTCAGTTCCTTTCTCATTCCAGTCCACTTGGTAGGAGAAACTGTCCCACAATAGAAAATGGCAAAGCAATACACCATGGTCACTGCATCATGACATGTTGCAGCTATCTGTGATTCTAAGGTCAACCCTAAGTTACAATTCACAAAATTAGAGCATCCAATGGTACGATATTATGACACATATCGAAGACAACACATATTCCATATCCATGGTTTAATCTATAAGCTTCTCAAGGCTTAAGCTTCTACCATGGCAACAGGTATCAAACTTTGGCTTACTACTCAACTTTGTAATATCTTTTAAAAATATGCTCTCAGATTCATCCACAATCTCCTCTACTTCAAACTCTCGAGATTATGTTTCTTCATCATCACTCACATCTTCAACACGATTTCCTCTTATTTGTGTTGTCTCCATTGCATCCAATCTTTCTTGGATTCCTCTCATCATCTCTTCTAACTCAGTAACTCTAGGTCCCCTTGGTCTTGTTGCACTTTTAATGGGTTTATGTCCATGTACCATGTATTCCTTTCATAGCCCTCTCTGCAATTGCAAGAGTTTTTCACACCTGTAACAAATCTACTAGAGCCCCACAAGACACAACCCAACAAGGAAAACCTTTCTCTCGATATATATTAGCACATTCTAGAAAAGGGGGTTCAATTAAGTATGCAATATACGAGCCTTATAAATATATATGAATCTTAAATGCAACTTAGAATGTCAATTTGTGCCCTAGAAAGCACCCAATGACAGTCCTATCCAAATTGCTCCGAAGAGAGGGGCCTCAAATGATGTCAAAATCCTTTCTCGTCCTTCTTCTCAAAGCCCTAGTTGCAAACCAACAAGATAGTCTTCAAAGAATGTCTTCAACACCACCAAATTGGAGGGTTTCCGTCCTCCAATCTTCAACAAGGAAGGTTTCCGTCTCCCTTGCTTGCCACACTAATGGATTGTCGCCCTTTAGTGGAATTGGATTAGAGCACAACTCTAGAACCAAAGTAGATAAAAGTATATATGCCAAAAAGATGCACAAATAGAGCCTATGCGACCCCTTTTATAGCTTAGTGGTGGTGCCAAAAGCCTTAGAGGAGAATTCCCCCAAGACTGACCTCTTTAAAAGCTTGTCTTAATTTCTAATTTCACTTTTGGGAGCTCTCCAACCCAACCGACCTGCCTTAGAGGGGAAAACACAAAAGAAAAACATTAATAACAATGAAGAAAACTATAATGAAACCCAAGGACTTCCCTTGTTCAATTTCTTCTTGTCCACGGGAAGAAAGACGGGAAAGAAGTCTTCCAATGGGACTAATTCAAAAAAGGTACATTACAGTCCTCCCTTGCCGAAATAGCTTTCCGTCAAGTAATTGTAAGCTTGGTTGATTTGAAATCTTGGTCTCTTTCATCTTCTCATCATGTAATTCCACATCCTCAAAAGAGTTAGGAGGTGGCTTCCTTGACAAGGCATCCGCTACCACATTGTGTTTCCCCTTGACATACTCAATATCAAAATCATATGCTTGGAGTCTACTTACCCACTTTTGTTGTTGGTCATTTAACTCTTTTGATGAAGGAAAAATCTCAAACTATTATGATTGGTTTTGACCACAAACCTTCCACAAACCAAGTATTGTTGGAACTTGGTCAATGCATGCATGATGGCCAACATTTCTTTGTCATAGATGGAGAATTTCTTCTCATGTTCCTTGAGTTTCCGGCTCTCATATGCAATGGGATGCTTATTTTGCATCAAAACAACCCCTATACCTTCACCGAAACATCACATTCAAGTACAAATGGCATAGAAAAATCTAGAACAACAAGTATTGGGCAAGAACACATCACCTTTTTCAGATTTTCAAAAGTTATTTGGGTTGTTTGTGACCAGCTGAAAGCTCCCTTTCGTGTTAGAGAAGTCAATGGAGCAACAAGTTGGGAAAAATCTTCACAAATCTCCTATAATAACAACATAAACCCAAAAATCCTCTTAATTATGAGATGTTGGTTGGAGTTGGCCAATCCAAGATGGCTTGAATTTTTGTTGATCCACATGAACCCCTTGTGCATTGATAATGTAATATCCCCTTTTGGGATATTATTTAAATCTACAAATTAATGAACCTAAATTGACTCTAGAAGGATTAGATCCTTTTAGTTCGACCTCAAATAACCCAATGTCAGCATGAATACAACCCAAATGGGGTTGGAGTAAGCCAAAGTAGTGGGTTAGATGGGAGAACCAATTAGAAAACTAATTTTTTCCAGATCTGATTTTATAATAGCAGTTAATTAATTAAATTGCACCTAGACAACTAAAACTTCAAAAATTAATAACTCCTTGTTAAGCATAAGATAATACTGAGAGGGGGCGAATCAGTATTATGATATTTTTTAAATTTAACACTTAATCTCAGAACCGTAATCACAATTAATCAATTTCACAGTGAATATATCAAAGCAATCAATAAATGCAAAGCAAACCAACACAATGCAAATAGACACAGATTTACGTGGAAACCCTTTCGGGAGAAAGCCACGGAGAAAATCTTCTTTATTATATTTTTCAAATGTTTGTAGGCACCAACCTACAGGAGACACCAATCCCCAATTTACAATTTTGTAGGCACCAACCTACAGGAGCACCAACCCCTTATCAAAAATTCCTCTTACCACCGTGGACTTGTTGCTTATTCAACGAGTGATGGTTTTCTTATTTGGATCTGCACTTCACACTTTTATTTTCGGGATTTGTTATACTTTATTACAAAACTGTTGCTCAGAATACTCAGTCTAATTATCCCAGCACCTTCACATATATAAGTCGCTGCAATTTTTCATCTTTACACCTTTGAATCTGCTCTTCTTCTTATTACTCTTCTCTCTTCACTCAAAATATTCAATGTGTGTGCTTGTCTAAATCAAATGATTCTATCTCCTTATATATCCTTCTCACATCCTTTCGAAAAGACAC
This sequence comes from Taxus wallichiana var. yunnanensis, assembly GCA_018340775.1. Classification (NCBI taxonomy): domain Eukaryota; kingdom Viridiplantae; phylum Streptophyta; class Pinopsida; order Cupressales; family Taxaceae; genus Taxus; species Taxus wallichiana. Next base: position 394,846,867 of record CM031234.1, read on the forward strand.
ATCATTCCAACCAACACAACCTTTCCATTATTTAATTAACACAACATAATTAAGTGCATTAGTCGGCTAAGACCAAAAGTAATTAATGCAGCCCATAACAATTATTAAATGCACATTAAATAATGCAATTAACCCCTTGATAGGAGCGCTGCCCCTCAAATCTGATCATCTTCTTCCATAACTTGCTGAATATTTCTGTCACCTTTTCCGCCATAATTCCGTTACTTTTTACCAAACTTCCATATCACGATAGCTGTTCAAAATCAGATTGTACCATAGTCTTTCTTGCACTTAATCGATCATATCTATCCATTCGAAAATGTCTTTTCGAGGCTCTTCATACTGCTGGTTATTTCCATTACTTTCTACCATTTTCGTCAACATCCATCAGCTTCCATTACACGATTCCGTTAACCAAATACATCAATGATTAAGCCTTTGACATCAATGACAATATTTCCAACAATCCCCCTTTTGTCATCGATGGCAACCTTACAAAAAAAAATTCTTTTCTGCAACTCCCCCTTTCTATCATTCTCCCCTTTTGACATCAATGACAAAGGGCCAATCTAGGAGCGAGTATTGGAATGTTTAGCTCCCCCTCAACCGATTCTTCTCTTGGTTTTTCAATAGGAAGAAGCAAAGGATATTACCCCAACTTCTACCATAGATATTCAAATGTCTCCTTTGGAAGTGGCTTGGTGAAGATATCTGCTATCTGTTCGGATGTAGCAACAAATTCCAACTTTACCTTCTTTTCTCACACCGCTCTCTTAATAAGTGATATCTTATGGGAATATGCTTTGTTCGGAATGCATAACCAGATTCTTTGAAATACTTATTACCGGTATTATCACGTAATATAGAGATTGGATGATCATACTCTACTTTGATATCTTTTAAGGTTTGCTTCATCCATAGAATTTGAGTACGACATAACATTGTTGCTATATACTACTGCTTCTATTGTGGATAAGGATACAAAGTGTTAAGCACAAGATAATACTGAGAGGGGGGGTGAATCAGTATTATGATATTTCTTAAAATTTAACACTTAATCTCAGAACCGTAATCACAATTAATCAATTTCATAGTGAATATATCAAAGCAATCAATAAATGCAAAGCAAACCAACACAATGCAAATAGACACAGATTTACGTGGAAACCCTTTTAGGAGAAAACCATGGAGAAAATATTCTTTATTATATTTCTCAAATGTTTGTAGGCACCAACCTACAGGAGACACCAATCCCCAAATTACAATTTTGTAGGCACCAACCTACAGGAGCACCAACCCCTTTTTGCTAAGCACCAACTCAGCAAGAGACACCAATCTCTTCGAATATGAAGGCACCAACCTTCCTTATGAAAAACAAACTCTTTTCTATCTTTTATGTTGCTGCTGCTTCAACAGATGATAGAACACTTCCTTTACTAACTCAGATCAGCTGTACTTTTCTTACAAAACTGCTGCTCAAAATATTCTTCTTATTTATTTCAGTCCCTTCACATATATAAATCACTTGCAACTCTTCATTTAAAAGGTTTTTCAGATCTGCTCCTTTACTTCTTATTTTTCATTTTGAATTTCATACCCTTTCTCCCTCAAACATCTTTTTTATATAGTCTTTCACACCCTTTCAAAAAGGCATCTTTTCTACCAACCGACACTCCCTTTCATTTAATTTAATTAACCATCTTTTATTTTAATAATGCAAATACACATGTCGGCCATAACTATAAAGTGGCGCTATTTTCCAAAGGGGGTCGTCCAAAATAAAAACAACATTTTTATTTGTATTTTAAACCATCCTATGGACATATTTATTGCTCCTTTAATCACCCCTTATCATACTAAAACATGGAGATTTAATTATGTCATTTGAATCTTCTTTTTCACCATAAAACATGGCATATGAACACCTTAAAATGCTGATATATCTCTTCTATGTATAGCTGTAAATATCTCACTTATTCCATGATAATCCTTATGTAAAAACACTTATTTTCATGTATCTAAACTTTCCTTTTCAGCCCTTCTATACCTGCCGGTTATTTTCATTACTTTCTACCATTTCCGTCAACATCCGCCAACATCCGAGTTCCATCAACTTCCATTACACGATTTCATTAACCAAATACATCAATGATTAAGCCTTTGACATCAATGACAATATTTCCAACAATCCCCCTTTTTCATTGATGGCAACCTTCCAAAAAAATTCTTTTTTGCAACTCCCCCTTGTTGTAACTCCCCCTTACTGTCATTCTCCCCCTTTGACATCAATGGCAAAGGGCCAATCTAGGACCTGAATATTGCAATGTTTAGCTCCCCCTCAACCGATGATTCTCTTAGTTTTTCAATGGGAAGAAGCAAAGGATATTACTCCCAACTTTTGTCGTAGATATTCAAATGTCTCCTTTGGAAGTGGCTTGGTGGAGATATCTGCTATCTGTTTGGATGTAGCAACAAATTCCAACTTTACCTGCTTTTCTGCCACCTGCTCTCTTAAGAAGTGATATCTTATGGGAATATGCTTTGTTCTAGAATGCATAACCGGATTCTTTGAAATACTTATCGCACTAGTATTATCACATAATATGGAGAATGGATGATCATACTCTACTTTGATGTCTTTAAGGTTTGCTTTGTCTAGAGAATTTGAATAAAACATAACACTGCTGCTATAAACTCTACTTCTGCTATGGATAAGGATACAAAGTTCTGCTTTTTACTTAACCAAGATACCAGGCTATCTCCAAGGAAGAATGCTCCTCCACTTGTACTTTTGCTATCATCCACATATCCTGCCCAATCTAAATCTGTATAAGTTACCAATGTGAAGTTTTACCCCTTGAGTACCATAACCCATAATCCATAGTTCCCTTTAGATATCTGAATATGCGTTTTACAACTTGCACATGTGTTTCTTTCGGACCTGCTTGAAAATGTCCAGCCATACCCACTGCCTCCATGATGTCTAGTCTGGATGTCGTCACATATAGTAAATTCCCAATCATTGATCTATAGAGAGTTTGATTAACATTCAGAGATTCATCATCTTTGCTCAACTTAGTCCCGATAGCCATAGGTGTGCTAACAAGTGCACACTCCTCCATGCTAAATTTCTTCAACATTTCTTGCACATACCTAGTTTGGGATATAAATATGCCTTTATCAGATTGAGAAATTTGCAATCCAAGGAAAAATGATAATTCTCCCAACATAAACATCTCAAACTCCTTTTGCATGTCTTGGCAAATTTCTTAGACATTTCCTCATTGTCTCCTCCAAAATTATATCATCTACTTACACAACAACAATCAGCTGGTGCTCACCTTCAATTTTAATGTAAAGATTGTTATCAAGCAAGTCCTCTCTTGAACCCTTGGTCTTGTAGATACTTATCAAGCCTAGAGTACCATGCTCTGGGGGCTTGTTTTAATCCGTACAAGGCCTTCTTCAACTTACACACATAATCTTCATTTTTTGATAGGAGGAACCCTTCAGGTTGTTCTATGTATACTTCCTCTTCTAACTTTCCATTTAGAAATGTTGATTTGACATCCATTTGATAGACTTTGAAGTTATTGAATACCGCAAAAGCAAGAAACATTCTAATTGCTTCTAATCTAGCAACAAGAGCAAAAGTTTCTTCAAAATCAACACCTTCTACTTGAGCATACCCTTTACATACTAACCTTGCCTTGTTTTGAGTGACTTGTCCATCTTCATTCAATTTATTTCGGAATACCCACTTAGTGCCAATCACATTCTGATCCTTTGGCCTAGGTACAAGTTCCCATGTCTCATTCTTCTCAATTTGATCTAACTCTTCCTCCATTGCCTTTATCCAATTTTTATCATGGCTGGCTTTCGCAAATTTCTTCGGCTCTATTTTGGATAATAAGGAGAAATTTACTAGTTCTGATGAAGTTACAATTATTCTTCTTGTCTGTACTCCATCATCAAGGTTTCCATCTTCATTCAATTTATTTCGGAATACCCACTTAGTGCCAATCACATTCTGATCCTTTGGCCTAGGTACAAGTTCCCATGTCTCATTCTTCTCAATTTGATCTAACTCTTCCTCCATTGCCTTTATCCAATTTTTATCATGGCTGGCTTCTGCAAATTTCTTCGGCTCTATTTTGGATAATAAGGAGAAATTTACTAATCTACGATGAAGTTACAATTATTCTTATGTCTGTACTCCATCATCAAGGTTTCCATCTTCATTCAATTTATTTGAATACCCACTTAGTGCCAATCACATTCTCGATCCTTGGCCTAGGTACAAGTTCCCATGTCTCATTCTTCTCAATTTGATCTAACTCTTCCTCCATTGCCTTTATCCAATTTTTATCATGCAAATTTCTTCGGCTCTATTTTGGATAATAAGGAGAAATTTACTAGTTCGATGCACTTACAATTATTCTTCTTGTCTGTACTCCACCATCAAGGTTTCCAATGATCGACTTTCAGCATGATTCTTCTTAACAAAGAGAAATGGTGTTTTGGCATCCGCCTTTCAGATTTACTTAATTTTTCAACATCTTCTTCCTCTTCCTTTTCTTCTACTACCTCGGTTATTTCTAAGGGCTCTTCTGCAGGTTCTTTAGCTTTTTGATTCACGATTTCATCCACTCTCACATTTGCACTTTCTACCATAGTTTGTAGTCTTTTGTTATAGCATCTACAGGATTTGCTTTTAATAGAGTAGCCAAGAAAAATTCCTTCATCCGCTCTTGAATCGAATTTGCCCAAGTTCTTGTCATTTCTTTTAATAAAACATCTACTCCTAAACACTTTGAAATATTTTACAAAGTAGTTGGTCTTCTTTTCCACACTTCATAAGGAGTTTTGTCATGATTAACTCTGATTTTCCCTCTATTCAAGACATGAAAATCCATATTTACCGCTTCTCTCCAAAATATATTTGATAGCTTAGATTCATTTAACATGGTTCTAGCCATCTCTTGGATGGTTCAATTCTTTCTTTCTCGCCACTCCATTTTGTTGTGGAGTCCTTGTAGCTGAGTATTATCTTTTGATTCCATGATCTTCACAATATTCAATGAATTCATTTGAGGTGAACTCACCTCCACGATCTCGACCTCATGCACTTTATTTTCAATTTGATTTCATTTTCTACGAAAGCTTTGAAAGCTTGGAACTTCTTAAATGCTTCGACTTTTCTTTTAGAAAGGCTACCCAAGTCATTCTAGTGTAGTCATCAATGAATAACATGAAATAAATTTCACCTTGTATGCTTTCTGTTATGGTAGGTCCACAAATCCATATGAATCAGCTCCTAGTGGTTTGGTGGTCGAATACTCCTTCATTCTAAATATTTCTCTGGTTTTCTTTCCATGTTGACATTGCTTGCATAGAGTAGTACTTGCAGGTTTCATTACCTTAGGCATATCCCGCATAACCCGCTTGTTGCTAATTTTCACAAGATTATCAAAATTTATATGCCCCCTTCCTTCTATGTCATGCCAACTCTCTTCAACCTGACTTAGTCAACATTTCTCTCCTTTTACTTCTCCGAGCATGTATAGGTTATTTGTGGTTCTATGTGCATCTCGCTACTAACTCTCCCGTGTGTTGCCTTCCTTATCTCACACCCTTCAAAGATAAAACTTAAGTGTGTGTCCTTGATCACACATTTGGCTTACACTTAAGAGATTATGCTTTATCCTTCAACATATAAAACATTCTCTGTTTTTGTTTTACCATTATCAAGACTCAAGCGTACCTTTTCCAGCGATCTTTTTTTAGTGTTATCACCGAATTTCACTTTGTACCTTCATTTAATTTCTTCAATGAGATGAACTTACTTTTATCTCTCGGTCATATGTCTTGAACATCCGCTATCAATGTACTACATCGGCCCTTCATCCCGTGCATGGAATGTTGTTTGAACAAACATATATTTCTCTTTATCTTGCCCATCATCTTGTTGGCTAGATTTTTGCAAAAGCATAAAACCTAGGCTTCATGAGATAAATCTCCCTCATTTCTGGTGAGGCTCGTGTCGATTTGTCAATTGTAATATGCTAATATCTAAATGGGGTTTTACTTTATCTGTTCAGCTCATGAACCATAAACAATATCTTCTACAAACAAGTAAATGTTTAAAGAAAGGAAATATTTATAGAAGAAAGGAATTATATAAACACAGAGAAGAAATGGAGAAGATGTGCATCCCAATCAATATATAGCAGAGTTGATTGCATGCACATAGAAGGAACCAATAGATATAAACACAAAATTCTAAGTAAAGGCAATTTTAGATCCGGATCTAAAATAACACAAAGTTTACTTAAAAGATCTAAGATATAAAAGCTAGAAACACAATACACCGTGGCACAAAGTTCTCCGGAAATCTGCCCTATATATTCCTTCTTCAAGTGGCTCTCAAGGGTTTCAAAGACAAAGTCCGGAACACAAGAATGTTGTTTACCAATTCGATCATTAACCCGAAGGTTCTTCCTCTACTTATAGAATGTAGAAAGGCAATTACAAGTCAAGCTTTTAGTTGAACGGCACATGTGGAAGTCGGAAAAGAAACAATCGGCAATCTCCCTCGGAATTTTAGATTATGACATGTATGATTTGCAAGTCCTTTCTGAAAATAGAAGCTTCTATTTTGCACATCTTCGCCACCTATCTCCAAGTAGTTGACTTCTTCAAGTAATGGCTTTTAAACCAATCACTTAAGTTTTATAAAGTTTTATAATTTAATTGATCGCTCAATTACTTTGTCGGAGGAAAGAAGAAGGAAGAGGAAGAAAAAGGAAAGTTGTAGTCTTGTCCTTTTTCATATTCTCAGATGCGGTGATTCTTTTGCGCGTTGATTCCCACCAAGTGGATCTAGGAGCTTTGGATCTAGAAGCAAGCTGGATCTGGAAACAAGTTGGATCTGGAAGCATGCTTACAGGTGTTGCCTTTTCCCTGCCTTCCTTCTTATCCTTGAAGCTTTTACAGTTCTTCTCCAGTACATGCATTAGTGCAATGTTTGCTGTAAATAATTTTTAATTGCATATGAGCAATTAAAAATTCTGGAAAGCACTCCGGGTGAATGCAACTTCAATGAAGGCTTCAACTAGAAGATTGGAAGCACATGCACAAGATCCTGGAAGGAATTCTCCATGCACTGACTTCTTCACGGGCTATATTCGAAACAAGAGGATGAAGCCTTTGTGCTGGAAGCTTTTGCGATTATGAGATCTGGATCTGATCTCGCATCTGGAAGCTATGCATTTCGCTCATCCTTTTCTTTCATCATGCTTCACCATGGCGAGCAATCCTTTTCGAACAATTCTTTTTCTCCTTATCTTCCGGAATTCTTCAAAATCCAGTGGATCTGGATAATTCTTGATTGGAGGATATATTCAATGTATTGGACATTGATTTAAGCTCCTTTTCTCTTATAAAGCACTGTAATGAATTCTGCGATTAATTGCACAAAAATGGCGAGATCCTGGAAGGAATTCTCCACGCACCGACTTCTTCACAGGTTGCATTCAAACAAAGAGGATGAAGCCTTTGTGCCAAAAGCTTTTGCAATTATGAGATCTGGATCTGCATCTGCATCTGCATCTGGAAGCTATGCATTCTGCTGATCTTTTCTTTCATCATGCTTCACCATGGCCGGAGCAATCTTTTTCTAAACAATTCTTTTTCTCCTTATCTTGCCGGAATTCTTCAAAACTGGTGCAGATCTGGATAATTCTTCAGATTCAAAGGATATATTCAATGTATTGGACATTGATTTAAGCTCCCTTTCTCTTATAAAGCACCTATAATGAATTCCTGCAATTAATTCAGACAAAGATGGCAACTAGAACATGAACAGTGGGTTTTAATCATAAAAATCTGCATAATTCAAGCATGCTGCTCCGAATTTGATGTTTTATTTGCATGCAAAGAAAGCATGAATTTTACCAACTTCACTTGAGCACCTGTATCACTTATGTAAACAATTATCTAGACACAAATCAACCTCCTTCAACTTGTGCGTCAAAATTGGAAGCTTTTAGCATTAATTTCACCTTCTTTTGAGCAAAATTCTCTCCAAATGGGGCGCACTTTTCCTCTTATCAGGCTGCACTCCTTAAGTCGTGAATTAATTAATTCATCCTTATGGCAGCCCATGCTTATATAACCCTCATAATTCTATAATTAATAATTGCCCTTCCTATTCCTGACAATTAATTAATTAAAAATCATGCTCTTCTCTTTAACTGGTGTGCTAAAATTGCATGTTTAAGGACAACCATCCAATAAATTAAATTTAATCATCCACTCTTCACTCCACTTAAGCTTCACAGTGTGCTTTAACCTTATCCACTGAAAATATAAATTAATTTAATCATTAAATACTTTAAAAAGTATTATTCTTCTCCCAAAAGGGGCGCACTTTTTGACATGAAGGGGCTGCCATTAAATAAATAAATTTATTTAATTTTAGACAATCTATTTCAACCACTTTTATTCCCCTTTGCTTTTGTATTTCTTCCATGCTTGGGCACCAATTTAAAAGAGGAATTAATTAATTTAATCACTTTAGAGGCTGCCTTTATCTCTTTAAAGGGGTCGCACTTTTTGGCTAAAGAGAATTCTATTTTTAAAAACACATGACAATGGGAATTTTTACCCTGCAAGGCAGCCCCGAAAATCCCATTGTCACTTAAGTCATTTGACTTTCATAATGGGATTATTCACCCTGCAAGGCAGGTAATAAAATCCCATGATTCACTTAAGTGACTTTTCTTTTATTCCACAATGGGAATTTTTACCCTACAAGGCAGGCAATAAATTCCGCCCGCCTGCTTGCCTCTAATTTTCCCACTGCAACTTAAGTGACTTTTCTATCATGGGAAAAAGTACCCTGCAAGGCAGACAATAAATTCCCACCTGCCTGCTGCTTCTAATTTTCCCATTATCCACTCTAATTCTTTGTTTTCCAAAAATGCGGCCAGCCCAGAAGAGGCTTTTTGGTGCGCGACTTCGTCTTTTCCCAGTGAACCGGACCTCCGATGGCGACTTCCTTCTGGCATAATGTGCGTATATGATCCCCAGTTACTCCAGGCCAAGAATCAGGCCAAACCGGCAAAGGAATTGATCTAGAGAAATTTCACAGAAAACGAAACGGGAAAACACAAAAACACAAAAAGTTGCCAAAAGTCACAAATAAAGCCCAGAACTTATTCCTAGTTAAAACCCTTCTGGTATATAGGAATAATGATATGTTCGATCACAACAGGGTTAAATCGGAGCGCAAATTGCCTCAAACGGGGCTCAAAATAATTAAATACAAATTTCTTGCAGACAAATCCCGACGACAGAATATAACAATTTTGGGCATCTGGGTATTTGGCGAAAATGGCTAATATGGCTCTTTGAGAATATCTTGACGCAATACAAGAACTTTCTGGCAATTAAAAACACAAAACGACCCATTATTTTAAAAGTACGAAATGTTTTCGGATAGGGTAGTCACAAATTTCAGGATGAAACTGACACCAATTCTCTTTCTTCTGTTTCCAAAATTTTGTATCTTCTTTCTTCTTTATTTCTGGAGCATTTACCTTCCTGGTTCGATTTGGATGGTTTCTACAAAACCACTTCAACAAAATCTTGCCATATGTCCATAGTTATCATAGCTTATAACAAACAATATCTTCAACATAGTTCGATAAAGGAGCAAAGGAGTTGTAATTTCTATTTGAGAATCCATACACTCCTTTGTTATTTATATTGTTGTCTCTCACCCATATTCTACAATCTATTGCTTTATGACCAAAATGATTACAATGAGAAGCAATAGCCATAGAATGAATTTTCAAACTCGGACATGTGAGTATATCTTGGAGGATTTGGTCTTCTAAACTTGTTCTCATCTTTGCTTTCCTTGTAAGAAGTGTTGATCTTCATAAAGCTCTTCTCCCTTTTCAACTCTTCATTCTTCATAGGTTCCTTGAGTGTCTTTGCATAGGTCTTTGAATTCTCTTCTCTTGTCCCTTTCGACGACTCTATACCTTTTGTGTTAGTGGTGTCTTGTCTTTCCTTATATCCAAGACCAGTCTTGTTGGATGTTGACTTTTGTCGGTTCAGAATTTCATCTAGTATCTCGATACTTTTCTCGAATTTAGATTACTTGTAAGTTTGGCATTTTCTTTTTCCAAGTCCTTTCTCAAAGTAACGATCTCGACTCAAGCTTTTCGCAATCTTCTTCCTTAGTCCTTCACTGATTTCTTAATTCTTCTTCAACTTGTTTTTTTTTCTTCAATTTGGGTTTTTAGATCCGCGATCATCTTTCCTAATTCTTTAAAACATTGTGATATCTTAGCTTCAAAGTTACAATATTCTTCTTCATACTTTAAGAGTTCAGAACTTTTGTTTCGATTTTTCTTTTTAAGAGCTTTCAACTCTCCCAAGGCACATATAGGATTCACTTCACCTCTTTCTTCCATGTCTTCATCTCTTTCTAAGTCATCTTTTATAGCCATGAATAATATTTCTTCATTATCGCTATATCTGGGTCACTCATCCCACTTTCTTCGGATGATCTACTACTTCCTTTTGAATATAAGATTTTCTTTTGCTTTCCAAATCTTTTCTTGCCTTTGCTTTGCTTGAATTCCCTTTTGAATTTAGGTTTTCTTTCCTCATCATCGCTATCTTCTTTCTTTGGACACTTAGCCGCAAAATGACCAATTTTACCATAGTTAAAACATTTAAATGGTAACTTACCTTTGTACTTTCCAGATCCTTTCTTTAACTTTCGAATGAACAAGGCTTCTTTCTCATCTTCTTCATTGCTTGAGTTCTCATTCGACTCAGGTTCTTTGATTTTCTCTTTCTTTGAGACTTTGAATGCAGTTTCCTTCTTTGATGGTCTATTTGACTCAATCCTCATTTCATACGCGGTCGGTATTCCATGTAGTTCGTCCATGCTCAACTTATCAAGATCATTTCTTCAATGGAGACACCTTAACATCAAATATTGATGGTAGAGATCTTAGAATCTTTTGAACGATCATGGATTCTTCCATAATTTTGCCTAACCCTCTAATGGCGTTGACAACCTCATCCATGCGAAGAAGATAGGCTGCAACATTCTCCTCATCCTTCATTTTCAAGCTCTCAAATTGTCTCCTGTGGGTTTGAAGCTTAGCCCTTTTAACCTTGTCATCACCTTCGTAGATAGTTCGAATTTTGTCCCATATCTCCTTCACCGTGTCACATTGCATTACTTTAACAAACTCAGATTCTGACAGGCCACATAGGATTGCATTCATCGCCTTGGCATTGTTTTCAAAAGCCTTCTTTCCGGCTTGATCTATCGGTGGAATTGATGGGATTGTATATCCAACTATTACTGATTACCAAATATCAAACCCTAGTGCCATTAGATATGTTTTCATTCTTATTCTCCAAAATCTATAATTTGTTCAATCAAACAATGGAGCCTTGTTCAAGAAAAACCTTCTTGTACTTGATGAGTAGCCATATGTGCTTTCGAGAGATCTACCTTCCAATTGTTAGATTGTTCTAAAGGCACCCACTTTAATACCAATTGTTAAGCACAAGATAATATGGAGAGAGGGTGAATCAATATTATTATATTGTTTTAAATTTAACACTTAATCTCATAATCAGTAATCACAATTAATCAATTTTCGGTGAATATCTCAAAGCAATCAATAAATGCAAAGAAAACCAACACAATGCAAATAGATACGAGATATACGTGGAAACCCTTTCGGGACAAAACCACGGAGAAAATCTTCTTTATTATATTTCTCAAATGTTTGTAGGCACCAACCTATAGGAGCACCAACCCCTTCGAATTCGTGAGCACCCACTCACAGGAGCACCAACCCCTTATCAAAAATTCCTCTTACCACCGTGGACTTGTTGCTTATTCAACGAGTGATGGTTTTCTTATTTGGATCTGCACTTCACACTTTTATTTTCGGGATTCGTTTTATCTTTGTATTACAAAACTACCGCTAAGAATACTCTTCTAATTATCCCAGCTCCTTCACATATATAAGTCAACTGCAATTTTTCATCTTTACACCTTTGAATTTGCTCATCTTCTTGTTACTCTTCTCTCTTCACTCAAAATATTCAATGTGTGTGCTTGTGTAAATCAAATGATTCTATCTCCTTATATATCCTTTTCACATCGTTTCGAAAAGACACATCATTCCAACCAACACAACCTTTCCATTATTTAATTAAAACAACATAGTTAAGTGCATTAGTTGGCTAAGACCAAAAGTAGTTAATGTAGCCCATAACAATTATTAAATGCACATTAAATAATGCAACTAACCCTTGATAGGAGGGCTGCCCCTCAAATATGATCATCTTCTTCCATAACTTGCTGAATATTTCATTTGTCACCTTTTCCGGCCATAATTCTATTACTTTTTACCAAACTTCCATATCACGATAGCTGTTCAAAATCAGATTGTACCATAGTCTTTCTTGCACTTAATCGATCATATCTATCCATTCAAAAATATCTTTTCGAGGCTCTTCAAACTGCTGGTTATTTCCGTTACTTTCTACCATTTCCAAAGAACTTGCTTCTTCTTCCAGAATATTGAGCAACACACTCTTCTCAAATGAAGGCCTCTTGAGCATTTTCCCAAGTTTATAGAGCTTGGTCCTCAAACCCCCGTCACTAGCAAGCTCCATGTTTTACTCTGCAAACAAACCCACAAGGATGGAAGAACGTTGCTCTGATACCACTGTAATATCCCCTTTTGGGATATTATCCAAATATGCAATTTAATTTATTGAATTGACTCTAGAAGGACTAAACCCTCATAGTTCGACCTCAAATAATCCAATGTTAGCTTCAATACAACCTAAATGGGGTTGGAGTGAGCCAAGGTGGTGGATTAAATGGGAGAACCAGTTAGAAAATTAATCTCTTCAAATCTGAAATTAATTACAACAGTAATTAATTAATTAAATGCACTAGGCTGCTGAAAACTTCAAAAATTAACTTGCTCCAAACTCAATATTTTCCAATCAAACCAATGCCAAAATAATCTTCATACTTTTAGCTTTCCAACAAGCTATAGAACATAATTTTAGGCATGAAAATTATCCCACGAAATCTGAAACTGTGTAGATGAAACCCTGGCATAATAATTAAATATTGCTCACAGACAGCTGAAACTTGGAATATTCAAAACTTGCTCAATACTGCGTCTTTTGCCATTAAATAAAGTGCAAACTAATCTATAATTCAAGAGATTTCCAAAGAGATAAAAATATGAATTTTTAGACAACCGAAAACCCTCCCAAACAACCCCAAAATCCCGAAACCAATCGCTAGGGTTAGAGTGAATGGCATAAATTATTATCAGCTCTTTCTATGCTTCAAAAACCCTCCAAATAATAGTCATACACTTGGAAAATTATGCCAACATAGATCAGATTATATTTTAACTTGTTCACCCTCAAAACATGCCAAACATGACCCAACACAAGTTGCCATAGCTGGAATTAATTGTAGCATTAAAAAATAGATCATAGAACACTCTTAAACTCTTCAACATTCATCAACAACATGCATATTTCACTCTAAATAAATGCGCCAATCTTCTAATGGAGAAATAATGCACAAAACACATATCAACACTAGAGAACTCAATGAATGGAACAAGAGAGTCTTCAATATCTTCAACAAAGGCTTCAAATGAAGCTTACAAATGAAAGAGAGAGAAAGCTAGGGCATACATCCCATTACTCCAAGCATGGAGTGAAATCAATAATTCATCAACATAACCCTCACAATGATCCCAAGCTCTCCTTTTATAAACAAGGAGGCACAAAATTTGAAATCCCTAGGAGAGGGAAATCATTAAATAAAAATAGTTTATCCTCCCTAGGTGTGGCATCCCCTTTCTAAGGGTGATTTTAATATTAAAAGCCACCCAAAAGTTATTTAATTAATTCCCTTTTAATTTTGCATTGTGGGAATTAAATTAAATAAATGACATAATTAAATAAATTACATAATTAAATAATTATTGTTTTATAATGTCAAATGATAAAAATCACTCTCCAGGCAATAATATTTAATTATTTACTATAATTTTCCCCTTGCAACATCGTAAAGCCCACGGGGAAAAATAGGCTAAGGGTCTTCAAAAATGGGAACATTACATAGATCACATCACAGAGATGGAGAAATATGTTCACTACAATTCAATGGAGGAAACCAAGAAGGTAAAGATTGCTTGAAAATTTTGACAGGTTGTGCATCTTAATGGTGGGATCATGTGCAAACAGAAAAACAAAGGAAATGTAAAGATAAAATCAAATCTTGGGATACGATGATTATAATGTAGAAGGCCAAGTTTTTCCCTCAAATCATCTAAAGCGTTTGATCAAGAAATTTTAGAATCTTAGAGAAAAGGAGATGAATGTGTACAACTACACAAATGACGTTCGAAGGCTCCCCATTTGGGGTGGTCATGTGGAGGATAATGAAGAGAAGATCTCAAGGTATGTTAATGGACAATGTATTTCTATTGAAGATGAATTTGGAGTGAAGAGATTGAATTCAGTGAAAGAAGCATATCAATGTGCTTTGAAATTGGAGGAGAAATTGTCTACAAGAAATGATGTACTTCAAGAGGAAGAGAAAGGATCTCTAGAGGTAGATGACAAGAAAACAACAGTAGATGGCAGCATAAATACGAAGGAGAAGACCACACTTCTCAAAAATGCAATTCTAGTTAAAACACAAGAGGAATAGTGTATTCTTCAAGAAGAATAGGCTACCACAGTAGAGGAAGAGGTAGAGGATTCATGGGAACATGTTATAGGTGTATCAGTCGGGTCATAAGGAATTTAAAATCCCACATACACAAGCACAAGACTGATAGAGGAAATGAGGCCAAACATCATATTTCTCAAGCGGATGAAGGGGGTGTGTTACTCCACCCAAACACATGAAAGAATTGGAGCATGGAATAGCTCTCACAATGAAGAGAGTGCAGCTGAAACCAGCCAAGAAGGAGAATTAGCCAATGCAAAGTAAGATTCTTTTTAGAACTATGTTCAAATCTGGAGGTAGGTGCTGCAAAGACATTATTGATAGTGGTAGAATGGAATCATTGTCTAGTGAGCTGGTAGAGAATCTCAGGTTGAAGAAAATCATGCACCTAAACCCATACCAGGTTTCATGGTTTCAAAAAGGACATCAAATCTTGGTAATGAGAAATGTTTAGTGAATTTTAAGCTTGGTTCTTATGAGGATGAAATTTTATGTGATGTTATGACCATGGATGTTTTTCACATCTTGTTGGGAAGTCCTTGATGGAAAGGATACAAGATGATAGGATAATTACCAACACTCATGCAAAGAATGGAAGGAAGTTCAAATTGGGCCTATTGAACGAAAGAGGAGAAGAAGTGGACAGAAATCCTAAGGTTTATTTCATATCAGGTTGATTGTTGCTAAGAGCGTTGAAGAAGGAGAAAGCTTATTTTCTTTCATTCCAAAACCCATGGAGGTTGGGATAGCGGGTAGAGTGGATGAAATTCCACATGAGGTGAATATTTTGTTGTGGGAATATGCTGAAATTCTCTCTAGGGAATTTTTGGACTGGTTACCACCCATGAGAAGCATTTACAATCATAGGGTCTCAAACCTTGATTCAAGATTACCAAACGAATAATGAGGAGTTGAAGAGTCAAGTTCAAGAGCTGTCGAGAGAAGGGTTTGACTATCAAAAACACAAGCCCAGAAGTTGTTCCAGCTGTACTAACATCCAAGAATAATGGTGAATGGCATATATATAGATTCACAAGTCATCAACAAGATAACTTGCAAGTATAGGTTTCAATTTCCATAGATGGATGACTTGATGTATTGCCTTAAAGGTGTTAAATGCTTCACAAATATAGATTTGAAGAGTGGGTATTATCAAATGTAGATTAGAGAGGGGGTGACTAGAAAAATGCATTCAAGACTAAGGATGAGTTGTATGAGTGCATGGTTATTCCATTCGGACTGAAAAATGCACCAAGCACGTTCATAGGGGTAATGAATGAAATGCTGAAACCATTTCTAGGAGAGTTTCTTATAGTTTATTTGGATAAATATTGATATTTATTAGAAAAAAGTGGAACAATTGATCCTTCTAAGACTTATTATGCAAATATTGATGAAAGATAAGTTGCTGGTCAACTTGAAAAAGTGTTGTTTTTATAATGGAAGAGTTAGTTTACACGAGCTTTGTGATTTACCAAGAATTCTCGCACATGAATCCCGAGAAAGCGAGACCTACTTTTTGAGTGGCCATCACCAAGAAGCAATGTTTGAGGAAAAACGTTTCCATAGTTTGGACAACTTTTTTAGAAAGTTCATTAAGAACTTTAATGACATATGTGCACTAATCATGAAAACAATGAAGGGTGATAGAAAATAATTTATTTGGAAATCTACAACAGAGAATAACATTAAGAATTTAATAAAAACCGCGACAAAAACAATGCATCTAACATTGTTTGAGTTACAAAAAGTGTTTCAAGTTGATTGTGATACTAGTAATGTTAGTGGAGTTTTGAGTCAAGAAGGTTATCCCATTGCCTACTTCAGTGACAATATGAATGAAGCCAAGAAGTATTCAAGACCATCAAGCACTACTGCTTATAAACAACCAAGGTAAGTAGAGCCAAACACATATGAAGTGGTTTAAGTTTCTTCAAAGTTACTCATTTGAATTGAATCATAGGAGTGGCAGATTGAATAAGGTTTTTTTATGTAATAGCTCATATATTGCTGATAATAAAATAGTACAGCTATTAACAAAAAGGAAGTTGGTATAGAAGCCTACCTCAAGTCCAAACCTACTCAAAGGCATGGGAAACCAAAAACACGAGCCGCAAAACAACCGACTAATTACAAGATCACATTTTAAAACAAGAACAAAAAAACTTAAGTTGTATCTGCAAAGAAATCCAAAGGTGGAGGGTCTTTGTCATCATGCTTTCCCCACTTGCAACTGGAAAGTCATACCCATTCGAACGGGCTCCCAACCAATGGCAATGCATTTGGAAGAAGGTGAACAAGGGAAGTGTTTGTTGTGTTTTTAGTCTTTTTTGTGAGCATTTACATTCTTCTTTCATGGTTTCTCTTATGAGGCAGGTTGGCTAGGTTGAAGAGGTGAAAAGCCAAGTTAAAGTTAAAAGCAAACATCCTTATGAGGTCGGTTATGGGGAAGACTCCCTAATTGATCTTTGGCGCCACCAAGAGGATATAAAAGGGGTCACTTGGACTCATTTTGGGCATCTATCTTATCATAATTTTACACTTGGTTTTTGGGCTGATTGCTCAATTCCTTTCCACTTGAGGATGAAAACCCCCTTGTGTGGCATACAAGGAGGACGAAAACCTTCCTTGTGCAAGTTGGAGAATGAAAACTCTCCAATTGGTGGTTCCTAAGGGCTTCAAAGAAGGTGATGTTGTTGGTTTGCAGCTAGGGTTTGAAGGAGGAAGAGCTATTAAGGTTTCTACATTTATTTTGGACCCTCTCCTAGGGTAGCGACTTGGTTGGAGGAAGGGTTTAGTGCCTTCTAGGGCACATTTGGGCCATTGGAGCTGTTATTCACTTTCCTCATAATTTATAAGGCTGATTTCTCATTTTATTGGTATTTTTGGGGTTTTGTGTAATATCCCCTTCTAGAATAAGTTAGGAATTAATACAAATCTGATTACACACAGCTGAAAATAATTAATTTTCAAACCCTAACTGCTGCAAACTTCAAAAATTCATATCTTTGGCTAGGGAAGTCCAAATGAGCTGAAATTTTGGATAATGGACCATAAAAATATGAGGAACAATATGCAAAAATCAGATTTTGCTGCCCAACCCGAAACCCTAATTTTGACCTAAAAAGTAGGTTGCCCAGCACTTTTAGGGCACAAAAACTACTCCAAAACTTATGAAATCACCCTCTCCTTATTCCTCCTAATTTCTACAATCACATTCAATATTAAATCAACCCCAAAACTGCATATCTGAAATAAATACTAATTTATAACAATCGGGAAGCATGCAAACAACTGAAATCTTCTAAAATTGATAACTCCTTCAATATTCCATGTTTTCTCTTCAAATAAAATGCAAATAGTTCTATAAATTAAGATTTTTCGCAGAAATACAGATCTGAATTGTATGATAACCGAAATCCCTCCAAAACAGCCCCCAAAGTCCCCAAACCAGTCGCTAGGGTTTGAGTAAATGGCATAAATGATTTCCGCACTCAATAGCCCTTCAATACACTTAAAACAACTGCCCAAACTCAGCAAAAATAAGCCAACACAGATCAGATTTTGAATAAAGCTTGTTCACCCTTAAAACATGTTAAAAGATGCCCTATTCAAGTCGCCATAGTTAGAATAAAACCAGCAATAACCAGCAGATCTAAAACACCATAAAACCCTTCATCATATTCAATAACATGCAGATTTTACTCTCAATTAAAGGCGCCAAAGCTAGAAAGAGAATCACCAACAAGTAGATTTGCAAATCTAATGAAAATACTTCAATTGAATATGAAAACCAGTTCACTAACTTCCCACGCAAGAGAGAGAGAGAAAGCATCAATGGGCATACATCCCAACTGCAAGCATGGAGCATAAAATAAATATCATCATAACATAATCCTAACAATGATCCTAACACTCCTTTTATAAGCAAGGAGGCACAAACTTCAAATCCTAGGAGAGGGAAATTATTAAATAAAAGCAGTTTATTTTCCCTAGGTGTGGCGTCCCCTTTTCAAAGGGTGATTTTAATATTTAAAAGCCACCTAAATATTATTTAATTAATTCCCCTTTTTAATTTGCATTTTGGGAATTTAATTAAATAATTACTTGCTCCATAAATATTAAATAATTAAATAAATATTGCTTTATAATGTCAAATGATAAAAATCACTCTCTAGGCAATATTATAAAATTATTTAATATAATTTTCCCCTTGCAACATCCCTAAAGCCCATGGGGAATGATAGGCTAAGGGTCTTCAAAAATGGGGACATTACAGTCCTCCCTTCCCAAGATTGCTTGCCCTCAAGCAATAAGCAAGCTCATGTGTCCGTGTCCAAAAGTGTGGTACTCCAAAAGCCATGCTCCCATGCCACTCAAGTGAAGTAGCATTTGCAATATCTTGGACCGCTTCATTCTCCTAAAAGTTAGGAGTGTAGTCTGTTGTAATTTCTTCTTCAAACCTGCGCATGAAGCAAACAAATTAGAAAAATAAGTGTTGAAGAACACTTTTCCAATGTGTCTCCATGGCATGTACAACTCCTCTGTGTATGGGCTGACCCCAAACTCTGTTATGTGGCCCCAAGTGCTGTTGTAATCTCCAAAAATCAGAATTGGAGTGGCTGGTTTCCACCCCCAAATATTCACCCATGAGCCAAAATCAAGCACCAACAACCATATCATCAAATGCATGGCAAAAATCTGAATTATAGATGTGATAGGGAGGCTGGTCATAGTGATGTCAATCATAAAAATGATGGGGCAGCAACTAGCATGTTTCAAAATAACATCAATCTAGTGAATCTAGTGGCTCCCATATAACTGAAATTTCATCCTCAATCATAATCAACTGAAAATTATCCACATGTATAGCTGAAAATGAAATGCTTTGAGAAGAATTCATACCATGTTCCTTCACCTTTTCCAAACTTTCCATTGAAGCCCAAATGTAAGCAACAACCAAACATTCCCAACACAGCTTTTGGAAGCACATCAATCAAACATTCAAATGGAAGACATAATTGTAGCTCAAAATCTGAAAATGAACTTTTTACCATGCCAAGTGTAGTCCATGTGATCCACCCTTCTTTCAAGTCTTCTAAAGAGATAGGAGTTAGCATCATTTGACAAAAGAAATGAAATGATTTCCTTGTATCCACACCGAACTTGCAAAACTCAAATCCTTTTATTCTCATTCCACATGGAGCAATATGTGCAAGAAGATACCCCAAATTTTCCCTTTTTCTATGCTCATAAGAAGAGGAGAAAACTGAAATATAGTGCATGCATGTATGAATATTATCATAGATAGACCAAGGAACTTTGTACCTTTCTTTGTGAAAATGACTTTCCCTTATGAAGAAAGAGAAACATAGGAATCAATCATGCTTTTGTGTCCTCTAATGATGATTTCTTCATACAGACCAACAAGCTTACTATTATGGCTTCCTTCATTGGGGAGAGTGATAGTCACTCTTTCTTTTCTTCCATCATGCACCCAATTGTTAGGAGCAAAAGTACCAACAAGAATGTGACCATTATACCCCATGTGACACACCATATCCATCTCCCTATCATGCTCAAAATCATACCCATCAAAACTCAATATGGAAGGAGAAATAAAATATAGAATATCATACCTTGGGTTGCTCCCAACATCTACAAAACTCAGAATTTCTGAGTTTGGGACAACACTCTTTCCTTTACCATTTTCTTCATCCAAAGCCCCTTTTTCTTCCTCACAAGCCTTCATACTTGGTGGGTGATGACTTGGGACATTCATAAGACTCGTGCTTAGGTGAAAAACCTCATTCATTTGCCCATTGGGGCCTGCTGTTCGGAAAATTACAGCGAACTGAAAATTACCATAAGCATCCCATGGTGTTCTTCCTTCATAAGCATACCTCTTCACAAGCCCATCTTCTAAATCTGATTTCTTTTTGCACCCATTCAATTCCATGCAATCATTAGATGCCAAAAATGTATCATCAAAAACAAAAGAGCTCATACCTTCATATAGTTTGTCATATTCACGCCAAGTATGGTCTAGCAAAGAATAATTATGGGATATCTTATCAATGTTTCCTTGGAGATTCACCCATGGAGAAACATACCCATCATGTATGCAAGTAAAGTTCTCAAGGAATGCTGACATAACTAGAAATACATGGACTACTCTTATCCAATCAAAGGCTGCCTTTGTTGGATCATATTTGTAGCAAGGTAAACCATAGGGTACTAAATTATGCACATGCTTATTCTTCCCTACACGCTGCCCAAGAAGATGCCAGTGTACCCTTCCCTTATCATCAATTTTCAAATGTATATCATAAAGATGACAAAGATGAAATGGAGAAGTATGCAACCCTTCATACCTTGGAATGATGTCATGTGTTTTTCCTCCATACATGCTGCCCATAAACTCTTCATAACTCAGAATTTCAGCCCCTTTCTTTTTGCAATTTCCATCCAACAAAGCACCATTTTCCTTGACCTTTTTGTTAGCATCATATTCATAGGTGACAAGGTATGGAGAAGACAAAATATGATGAGGATATAATAAATCAAAATGCTTACCCTTAGGGGCTACATTAGCAAGCTTTTTAAACTGAAAATCATCATCCTTCTTTGGTGCTTCATTCCCCAAACTTGACTTTACCATGTGCAGATCTGAATTATCTTTTTGCTCCTCTTTCATGATTCCCTTTTCTGTCACTTCACTAGGCATGCAAATATTAGAAGACAAGGAAATACTTTCAACCAATGAGGAACTTTTACCTTGCTCTTCATCTAATGGATCTTCTTCCTTCACTGTTTTTTGTTGCACATGTACAAAGCAGGACCAGCAAGCTCTTCATCAGTCAAATAGGGCCTCAACTTCTCTTGACACTGATCTACTATACTTTGAGCAAGTGTTTCTGCTATGGGTGACACTTCCTGCTTCTCCTTTCTCACGTAGGCAAATAAAATTGTTAGAAGTGGCATCAAAATATCATCCTCCTCATTCAGAATTGAAGACATAATAATTTGCATTGAAGAAACCACAATCTCTGCATGATCCCTATGAATAGAAGTAAAGAAATTGTCAAACATTTGAAAAATGAGTTCATCACATTCCAAGTCTATCATTAGGACCCAAGATCTAATGTCTGCCATATTTTTCAGAATAGTGACCCTCTTAGCAAAAAGAACATCTGTGGTGTCACCAAGACCCTCAAAACTGTCTACCATGATCTGAAATATTTCCTTCATGATGTGATCGTTATAGGGTGGTTCAGAGCCTTAATCCTCATAATTTCACTTATACAAGTGATAACTACAAGCCTTACATCTGGATCTGTATGTCCCAAAAATCTAACCAATGTGCCCCCAAAGGATCTAGAACTGAAATCATCAAGCCACAATCTGATTGCTTAACCAAACACAAACAACTTACCACATTTTCCAAAGTGTAGATCAATATGCTCTTCTCAAGTGAGGGACCCTTGAGCATTTTTCCAAGCTTATAGAGCTTGGTCCTCAAACCTCCGACACTAGCAAGCTCCATGATTCACTCTGCAAACAAACCCACAAGGAGCAAAGGAAAGTTGCTCTGATACCACTGTAATATCCCCTTCTAGAATAAGTTAGGAATTAATACAAATCTGATCACACATAGCTGAAAATAATTAATTTTCAAACCCTAACTGCTGCAAACTTCAAAAATTCATATCTTTGGCTAGGGAAGTCCAAATGAGCTGAAATTTTGGATAATTGACCATAAAAATATGAGGAACAATATGCAAAAATCAGATTTTGTACAGCCAACCTGAAACCTTAATTTTGACCTAAAAGTAGGTCGCCCAACACTTTTAGGGCACAAAAACTACTCCAAAACTTATGAAATCACCCTCTCCTTATTCCTCCTAATTTCTACAACCACATTCAATATTACATCAACCCCAAAACTGCAGATCTGAAACAAATACTAATTTATAACAACAAAAAAGATGCAAACAATCGAAATCTTCTAAAATTGATAACTCCTTCAATATTCCATGTTTTCTCTTCAAATAAAATGCAAATAGTTCTATAAATTAAGATCTTTCCGCAGAAATACAGATCTGAATTGTATGATAACCGAAATCCCTCCAAAACAGCCCCCAAAGTCCCCAAACCAGTCGCTAGGGTTTGAGTAAATGGCATAAATGATTTCCGGCACTCAATAGCCCTTCAATACACTTAAAACAACTGCCCAAACTCAGCAAAAATAAGCCAACACAGATCAGATTTTGAATAAAGCTTGTTCACCCTTAAAACATGCTAAAAGATGCCCTATTCAAGTCGCCATAGTTAGAATAAAACCAGCAATAACCAGCAGATCCAAAACACCATAAAACCCTTCATCATATCCAATAACATGCAGATTTTATTCTCGATTAAAGGCGCCAAAGCTAGAAAGAGAATCACCAACAAGTAGATTTGCAAATCTAATGAAAATACTTCAATTGAATATGAAAACAGGTTCACTAACTTCCCCCACGCAGAGAGAGAGAGAGAGAGAAAGCATCAATGGGCATACATCCCAACTCCAAGCATGGAGCATAAAATAAATATCATCATAACATAATCCTAACAATGATCCTAGCACTCCTTTTATAAGCAAGGAGGCACAAACTTCGAAATCCCTAGGAGAGGGAAATTATTAAATAAAAGCAGTTTATTTTCCCTAGGTGTGGCGTCCCCTTTTAAAAAGGGTGATTTTAATATTTAAAAGCCACCTAAATATTATTTAATTAATTCCCCTTTTTAATTTGCATTTTGGGAATTTAATTAAATAATTACTTGCTCCATAAATATTAAATAATTAAATAAATATTGTTTTATAATGTCAAATGATTAAAATCACTCTCCAGGCAATATTATAAAATTATTTAATATAATTTTCCCCTTGCAACATCCCTAAAGCCCACGGGGAATGATAGGCTAAGGGTTTTCAAAAATGGGGACATTACATTTTGGAATCCTCATTTCCAGCCCTTAATGTGAGTTGTACTTCTGCTGTTATTTAATTAATTACAACTGTGATTTATCTCTTATTTCTTATTTATTTTGAAGTATATTGGTTGGATAAAATATTTGGAAGCATTCTATGTCATTTTCAGCTTGTTGTTGCATGGAAATTGATGCCATTAAGTGCCATTACAGTTCGCTGCCATAGGAGGATTTATACACCTATTTTCAGCTGGTTTTGAAGGGTGTGTGATGCCCTAAAAGTGTGGTTTCAGTTCGCTGCTAGGGTTTTAGAGCTGCTGTTGCAAAAATCAGATTTCTCTCATTTGGGTTTGAGCCCAAACCCTTATTTTCAGTTTCAGCCCTAGAAAGGGGTATTACATCTTTAGATGTTTTTTCCTTTCCCGGGATGGCGAAATGGTCAATGCCGGTCTAGGGAACTTGCTGGTCATTGGAAGCAGAAGCGTAGTGTCATGAATAGGCGGTGGTGAGCCCTACCTGGCACGGTGGTGCTATAGAGTAGAGTGGTGTTGAGGTGGCCAGCCCCATCTAGAACGATTGCATTAGTAGTGTGAGAGTGATTGCACCAATAGCTTCTTCCCTCGGTGAGGTATCACAAATGACAAAGGGTGGCGTAACATGGGAAAGCAGTGTATGGGATGTTGCCCCATTGCTCTAATAGGTTATGGAGGTGGGCCACTTCTAGTGCCACCTTTCCGTGTTTGCACTTGAATTTGCAAAAAAACATTAGACACAATCATCGCTTTGTTAAAACATGAAAGATTGCAATCAACAACAAAATGAGCAAAAAGAGTTGAATTTCTCTCTTTCCAAATGAAGAAAAGGATTTCCACTTTGAAAGCATGTCAAACTTGGGTGAAGGCCATGGGTAGGCCCAGCCAATCCCCTAATAGAATATGTTGCTAGAGAAAGGGTTCAGGTTGAAAAGGATAAAAGAATTCATGAATTCAAGCCCATCTGGTTTGAGCTTTGTGAAAAAACATTAAAATTTTCACAAGGGTTTCAATTTGCCCATAGAATGGGCAATAGGGATCCGGAACATTGTAATGTCCCTCTTATGGGACCAATGGGAAATGTGCAATCACAAGTAGAAATCAATACCACAAATGATTGGAAATCAACTTCAAATGATCAAGTCCAACCAACATCAATAAACAGTTCCAAAACTACCTTAAAGGTCACACGATTAATAAGCAGAGCCAGCTGATCCAAACTCCATGCTATACAACCAATATGCTATGCACAGTTCATAACTCATTCAAACATATCATTCGCTGCTCCTAAATGACAAGGGTGTGATTCTAAATCTCAGTCTGCTGGACATAAACTAACCCAATCTCCATATTATGCATAATTTCAGCCTTCTTGATCTCTTATTATCATTAAGGAAGTAGTGACAAGCTATTCCCATGTTGGCTCAATAAACCCAAGGAAAGGGGTTTAATGGCCTCAAGTAAATAGCATCAATAGACAACTTCCAGCAGGGGCTATCACACTCAGAAAACTACATAGAACATGCTGCTAGAACCAGGCTTAGTCTCATAGAGTTTGCTGCAATTGAAGGCTACAGAACATCAATAAGTAATGCACCAAACTAGTCAATTTGATTGGACTAATATGGCAAGAATGCAACACCATTAAATCTGTTGTTAGAGATCTCAGAACATATGCAAACTACAAGTCGCCAAATCAACCATAAGAAGACATTCAATCGCTGCCAAATGAGAGTTATATCATGCAAATAACTCGAATCCAAACTCCTACACAGTTCGCTGCCATTTGTGCCTTAAAGCATGCATCGACATACCTTGGTGAGCTTCAAACAGAGACGCTAGGGCAGAGGTGGTGTAGCAGACTTGTTGGCTAGATTTTCTGCATAGCATCAAACCTAGGCAGTCATGAGATAAATCTCCCTCATTTAACCGGTGAGGCTCCCGTGTCAGATTTGTCAATATAAATGTGTTATTATCTATCAGGGGTTTTACTTTAACCACTTAGTTCATGAACCATAACTAAGAAGTTCTGCAACAAGTAAGCAGCTGTTCAAGAAAGGAAGTATTTTATAGAAGAAAGAAGTAAAGGAAATACAGAGAAGAAATGGGGAAGATGTGCATCCCAATTAGTAGATAGCAGAGCTAATTGCATGCACATAGAAGAAACTTAATAGATATGAACACACAAAATTATAAAACAAAGGCAACTCTAGATCCAGATCTATAATAACACAAAGTTTACTTAAGAGATCTAAGATTTAAAAGCAAGAAACACAGTACACCGTGACACAAAGTTCTCCGGAAACCTGCTCCTTTGTATTCCTTTGCTCCAAGTTGCTCTCAAGGGTTCAGCACAAAGTCTAGAACACAAGATTGCTGCTTACAAATTCTGATCGATGATTAACCCGGAGGTTCTTCTCCTACTTATAGAATGTAGGAGGGAAAGTACAAATGGAAAACTCAAACTGAACTGAAACATAAACAACAAGTAACGATGACATTTGGCAATCATCCTCAACTATCTTCTCCTTAAGTGACACATGTATCACTTAACTAATAGAATGGTTCCACATGACTTTAAGTAATGGTTGCAAAACCAATAACTTAGAAGTTTTACAATTTCATCCGGGAACATAGAAAATAGAAGAAGAAAGAAATAGAAGAAGTCATGCCAGCTGTAACATTTATGTCTTCTTCTTGTTCTGATATCGGATATACTTGTCGAACATGTAATTCAACATCCCTCCATCTGTTTTAGCCACTGCTTCTTTCTCTGTCCTGAATTGCAGCAACCCTTCATTCAACACTTTGATGCACGATTCCACATCTTCCAAGCTCGGCCCAAACCTTGCAATGTCCGCCTGCAGCGCCACCAGTCTACTGATAGAATTCATCGTAAAAGGCTTGGTAGCTTTATCAATTCTCTTTTGTACCATCAGAAGAGAACCTTCCAGGGAATTAGGCACCTTAGTTGAGACGATCCGCACGTATGAAGTGACATTCCCGTCCATTATCTCTTCAGTGAAAGAAATGACACTGTCTGGTAAATCTGATGTTCTACTCTCAAGTGCCTGCATCCTCTTCAGCAAAACTCTGCAGATTTCCAAACGGAAAGATACTGCAAACTCTAGCTGCTTCCCCTTCTCGACTGATCCGTCCGGTACAATCTGTTCCGCAATCAATACATCTCCTGCAGCTTGTTGATCTCGGCCAAAATACTCAGGTTACTCTCTGCAACTGTATTCATGCCTTCTATGTTTGCCATCAGTTGCTTTAGTTGATTTGCTGCATCGTTCATAACCTTTAGGCGGGCTGGCACTTCCCCAAGTTGTACAGAAGCTTGACGAATAATCAAATCCTTCCATTCGTCAATAGCCTTTACTTGATTTGTGTCCTCCATTTCCGCATAAGATGATCACTCACCTGCTCTGAAATGGGCTGAATGGAAGGTTTAGCAACCTTGGCTATGATCTCACATAATTGAGATACTTGCTTCTGCAGCTCTTCTTTCTCCACCTTTTCACTGTCAAGCCTAAGGAATAAAGCATCCATCAATGTCTGCGTGTCCTGCTTCAATCCTTCAGTGGTGGCTTGACCGAGGGGTACTTTGGTCACTGTCACATCTTCCGCCGTGAGCTCCTCCTCTATCTTTCCTTCTGCCGGAATTGATATCTCAGCAAACTTCTCTCCCGAATCCTCGATGATCAACCTAGAAGTTGCTTTGGCAACTTTAGGCCTTCTGTCTCTTCCGCCCAGATTCTGGAGTAGCTGCAAGTCGTGCTCCTCTAAGTTCATCTCCATTCTCGCTTCTGGAACCAACTGCGAAGCCAACCATTCCGAGAAGTTACTTTTCGGAGAATGAGAAGTCGCTGAGTGTACTACCATCTTCCGCTCTGCATCCTCTCCGTCAGAAAGTGCCACAGTGTTATGGCTGCCATCTTCTGAGTCATCCAAGGACAAAACGTATCCTCTGGAATAGGCGCTGAACGAAGTGGCTGAGGGGAGAAGATGAATGTCGCTGGATTCAGTGGAGGCATGGAAGCATCCTGCTAGCTGCGGTACAATAGTTGGTGAAGCATTGGGTACTGGAGAAACCGGAGTTAAAGTCATGGTCGTAGAAGTGATCCTCTCCTTGGATTGAGATCTTCTATGCACTTTCAACTTCTCGACTTTCCTGTTGCTTTCTCCTCCGTGCTTTCGCTTGAGGGAATCTCCTGCACCGAAGTTGCCCGTGACTTGATTCATCAATGCTTCATCAAGGCAATATCCCTTCGTCAACAACCAGTTTGAAGTATTCACCAACACAGCTCTCGACCTTTCTTCAATTGTGTTGCAGCCTCCTATGTTATTCTGCAGTATGGCTTTATCTCCTCCCATTTGATGGTAAGTGTCAAGTACCACATTCCCATCATCTTTAAGATCCGCAGGTATCCGCGCTAGTCCAAAGTCGAACACTTGCTTTGCTGATAGCCTATTGAAATCTCTCTTTCTAACCTCGTACTCACTTTTGCACTTCATCCAGAAATCTTCTAATGAAGGCACATGTGCATACTCCTGGGAGATTGTCTTCCTGGCTACTCCAAATGGATCGAAGTTCAGCCGTGCAGGGAAGAACTCTTGCTCATACTCGGATAACATTTGCGCTTCCATCCCCGAGCTCTATGAATGCTAATGCAGCTGTAATATCCCACAGTGATTGGGAAGAATCCGTAGACTTGTGCCGCTTTGACTGAAGGTCGTGTAACTCCACAAGTTGCCTGCTCAGCTCCATGGCGATCAATCTATCATTCGGATACCTAGGCATCTTTATTGGTTCTCCAGAAAAGCCCGTAACCCTGAGGTATGTGAAATCTGCAAATTGAATGAATAGACTGCCAATCTTGGACACAGCTTCCCATGCTTCCTTGCTTACCCTGTTGGCCTTCAAGTCTTTGTCTAGCCTGCAGATGAAATCATAGAAGAAGTCATCGTTGATCACTTTGAAGTCTTTCTCGCATGCAGGTGCAGTAAGCTGCGGGTAGCACTCGAAAATGGGGTCCTTGGAAAGAACACCACATCTATCCAGCTTGGAAAAGACGCCTTGTGAAGCTGCAACATACACCAAGTATGAAGTCATCTTGAAGCTGAAAGTACGCTTCACGTTCCGGAGTTACTCACCGATGTTGTTGCTAATAATTTCCGACCAATTGATTATAGAATCAACCTTGTTGATTTCAATGGTCCTGATGAAAGCATACATCCATGTACGGAAAGTGTAAGCATTCGCTTCGCCATTCATCCTGCATAGCAATTTGACGACATCATCTACCTCCTGCACCAAATTGGACCGTGGAAGAGTTCTCGGGAACTTTGAAGGAGATCTAGGCTTCTTCATGTATCGGCTATTCATTATGCTCACGCAATCAGCTCTATGCTTCTCCCATCTACTGTCAGCATCCTGAATGCTAATAGAAGTCACCACCTTTCGCACTGGAATCTTCAAACAATAATTGATGAACTCTGCATCCAAACGAATTATTGTCTTTCCCGAAGCATCACGCACTGATCTGGATGAAGGATGATAAGATCTAGCACACTCCATCACGAACTCTGGCAATTGGGCTGTACATGGAAAAGTTGCAGCTCGGATAATTCCACTGCTTTTAACCGCACGCATGAGTGAAGTCTTTCCCGCTCTAGATCTATCAATCAAATCGGCAAGAGGTTCCGGCCTAGATTTGTGTCTCCTATGTCTGCAAGTTTGGAAGCAATGCATGACTCCATCGTGCTTTCTTTTTCATCTCCCTTCGCCATGGCTTTGTCTATCTTCGTCTGAATAATTCTTTTTCTTCTTACTTGGCCGGATTTCTTCAAAATTGGTGCAGATCTGGACAATTCTTCAGATTCGGAGGATATATGCAATGTATTGGACATTGATAAAAGCTCATTTTCCTTTGTAAAGCACCTGTATTGAATTCCTGCAATTTATTCAGACAAAAATGGCCACCGGAGAATGAATAGTGAATTTTAATTGTAAAAATCTGCACTTTTCAAGCCTGCTGCCCCAAAAATTGGTGTTTAATTTGCACATAAAGAGAGCATGAATCCTTTCAACAACACCTGATCACCTTCTCTGAGCAAAATCCTTCTTCTAATGGGGGCGCACTTTTCCACTTGGCTGCAATTCTTTACCTGTGATTTGAATAATTCACCCATATGGCTGCCCATGCTTATATAACCTTCACAATTCTATAATTAATAATTGCCCTAACAATTAAAGGCAATTAATTAATTAAAAATCATGCTTTTCTCTTTTAAAAATAGCATGTTTAAGGACAGCCATCCAATAAATTAAATTAATCCAATTTAATCCTTCACACATCACTTCACTTAAGCTTCACAGTGTGCTTTGACCATAGCCACTGAAAATAGAAATTAATTTAATGTTTTAATGCCTTTAAAAACATTAAATAACTCCTAAATGGGGCGCACTTTTTGAGAGGAAGGGGGCAGCCACTAAATAAATTAAATTTAATGCTTTTTAATCCTTTCTTTTATTTCCTCTTTGACTTGTTGACTTCCTCCAAGCTTGGGCGCACTTTTTGAGAGGAAAGATTAATTAAAATAATCAATTTAAGTCTTCCATCATCTCACCAAAGGGGGCGCACTTTTTTGCACATATAATTCTATTTTTAGGAATTTTTCCACAATGGGATTCTTTACCCTGCAAGGCAGGCACCAAAATCCCATGATCCACTTAAGTGATTTGACTTTGACAATGGGATTATTTACCCTGCAAGGCAGGCACTAAAATCCCATGATTTCACTTAAGTCACTTTCCTTTTATTTTATCATGGGAATTTTCACCCTGCAAGGCAGGTAATAAATTCCCGCCTACTTCATGGCCTCTAACTTTCCCACTGCAGCTTAAGTGAATTTTATAACACGGGAAAAAGTACCCTGCTAGGCAGGTATAAAATTCCCACCCTGCCTGCGGCTTCTATTTTTCCCATTGCAGCTTAAATCCTTTGTTTTCCAAAAATGCGCCCATCCCCGTAGGGGCTTTTCCGTGCACGACTTCGCTTTTTCCCAGTGATCCAGACCTCCGATGGCGACTTCCTCTGGGCATAATGTGCGTATATGTTTTCCAGCTGCTCCAGACCAAAAATCGGGCTTACCCGGCAAAGGAATTGCTCTAGAGAAATTTCACAGAAAACGAAACGGGACAACACAAAAACACGAAAAATTGCCAAAAGTCACAAATAAAGCCCAAAACTTATTCCAAGTTAAAACCCTTCTGGTACATAAGAGTAATGACATATTTGATCATAACAGAGTTAAAACGGAGCACAAATAGCCTCATACGGGGCTCAAAATAATTAAATACAAATTTCCTGCAGACAAATCCCGACAACAGAATATAACAACTTTGGGCATCTGGGTATTTGGCGAAAAAGGCTAATATGGCTCTTTGGGATTATCTTGACGCAATACAAGAACTTTCAGGCAATAAAAACACAAAACGACCTATTATTTTAAAAGTACGAATTTTTTTTGGATAGGGTAGTCGTAGATTTCAGGGTGAAATCTGGGTGACACCAAGACTTAGAAAGGCAAGAGAACATGTATTTTTGCTGTCAAACATTCAATCTTTCACCCCAAACACCCTTCCCACAGATCGTTGTCAAAACACCATTAGACTGCGAATAGAAGTCTCACAACATCCTAGTATTATGCAAAACTACAGCTAGCCCAATCTGGAATATATCAGCTACAAATTAGAGTATTCAAATAAAGGGGGTTGCTGCCAATGTCTAACATTTACACATAGATTTGTTCTTAAACCAGTCGCCAAAGCCAAGCATGCATTCGCTAGGGTTGGGGTGGTTTATATAATAAAATATTGCACTAAAACAAGTCGTTGTATCCAGTACAAATGCAAGATTCAATTCGCTAGCCTTAGATCTTTTTATGCACACAATATTTCAAATAGATAACTCTTATACCCAATCGATTTGCTTTAGCAAAGGATTCACTAGGGAAAAGTGATCATGGAATGGATTGATGCACTTCTCCAACCATGCACAGGCATAAACAATGACCACACAGTTTGCACAAGGAATTCAATGAGACAAAGAGAGCATAAAACACAAAACAACTCCTTCAATTTTGATTGTCAAATCAAGCCTGCAATGCAAATCAATACTTCAACCAATGAATGAGAGAAAACATCATATTTGGGCATGCATCCCTTCTCCACGCAGGGAGCCAAATATCAATAATTCATCAACATAACATGAAATGTGACCCCTCTTTATAGAAAATAAGAGGTGCAATCTCCAATGTTCAAACATTTAATGTTTTCCCTCTAAATCAAAATAAAAATAAAAATATTTAATAAGCTACTACTTGTGCACTTTATTTAATTTCTTAATTTAATATTAAGAAATAACTAACCTATGTGCACCTTCTAGACTACCTAGAAATTCCCACTTGTAGCGCTAGGCATACCAAGGGGTTACAATGTAAATAGAAGAGTGAATCGATTTGGTAGTAATATCTCTCAAAAGGGGGACATTACAAACACCTAATTGAATAAGCTTCATGCCAATGGCTAACCCCCACAGTAAAGAATACACCAAGTAAAATAAGCAAGCTTGCGCTCAAGAATTGCAGAGCGAGATAAAAGAGAATATGCGTTTTCAACATTATTCGAGAAGAGCATAATGACCAACGGGAGTTGAGCTTGTCCACCATGGGAAGCTTGGGGGATAACAATTCATAACCTTTGCTGGAAGAGTAATTGTGAAAAGGCGTATTTTGAAACCATTTCCAGTCCTTACACCATGGCCGAGAGGAAATAACCTCAATCTTGTTTGACATGTATCGGAATAGGTTCAATAATGGCTTGATAGGATTCTTAGTTGCCATAAAAAGATGGGGTTGGGATGTGGTCATTCCTAGCTAAGGGGAAGGGTGCTCAAGAAATTTGTGAGCCCCAAGGAGACTAAGGGTGATGGGTGCAACTAGGGTATAGAGAGGTTAGGGGTTGTAACTATAATCAATGGGTTTGGCCTAGCTTAGTGTTAATCGGTATGGGGTCGGGGAAGGTGGTCAAACAATTTATCATTCGATAGTCTATCTTGGGTGTGGGTTAATAGGCCTAGATCTATAGGGTTGGATTCCCTTGGGGTACTGGGGATTTACTCACTATAAGAAGGGGCTGGTAGGGGTGTTGGTACCCAAATTTACACTTTCTTTGGGGCGGGCGGTTTTAAAATAAACCGAGGAACTTTTAAGAATGTCAGGATTGGAGATTTTAAGTCATTTATAGCCGGGAAAAGTCTGACAAACTTATTTGAGACCGGGCTTCGAAAGGCTTGGGTGACACATACAAAAGGAATGGCCAACCCTGCTACTTTTGGTCCTGCCTTTGACCGAGGTGAGAGAACCTAAGGGGTAACCTGAAACACAGTATGAGGGATAAATCTTTTACTTCTCAATCTCTTTGGGGCAACGAGATCAATCTGGGATAAGCATGGCCATAAACACAACACTTTACTTTCACAAGTTGTCACACAAAGTGATGTGTACACTTAGTTCACTAGACACAAGTTACTATAGACAGATAAGTTGCATTGTTGCATTTTTTTGATAAAGGGAATGAAGATCAAGGGTTCCCTTTACTAATATTTGTAAATAACACAATAGGATGATAGACAGAGGGTTTTTATTGTACGATGAGACTCAAATTATGTTTTGTTTATAAGGATGGGGGATTTGTAAGATAATAGATCACTTAATAACACTACTCATAGTACTTGCTCAGACATACATGACATCCCAGACAATAAAGAACAATTCATCAATAAGTCACAGTTTCCATTTAAAGAAAAGATTTGCATTCATTGATACTCAATTATGACAAATATTTCACACAATCCTTAAAATACTCAGCACAAAAGCTCATGCAAATATTTTAATGAAGCATTTCTTGCTTCTGATCTCATACGCTTAAGATACACTCGAAATCTTACAAAAATCCATCAACAAAACGATTTCAGCAAGGATTTTATAATTGCATTCAATATTGTAAAGTAAAAGCTCACACCACAATATTGAACAAATAACCAAAGCTTAATCACTAAGGACAGACCTAGTGTAATTCAAAGAAGCAAGAAATACATAATTGCAATAGAAAATGCAATTGATCAACTAAATGTTCAAAGTACATAAAATCCAAAACATGTAAGCCAAACTCATAGTCAGACAAATTTCATTCTAATCTACCAAATTCTTGACAAGGGAACATGAAAACAAATGATCTCAATGCATGTTAATGACTATACATTGTAATCATCTTAACATTTGAATTTGAAAGAGTAAACTTAAAATGTATTTCTTCTAGACAATTTAAGTAGTATCACAACAAAATATATCAATTCTTGTCTTTTTAAAATCTTAAGAAAAAACCCCCTTTAGTATGAGGACAAACCCCTCATACTTATAACTATTCAACTAAATTTCCCCAAAAAAACACATCAAAGGGTCCCTTCAATCCCTGTTTCGTGTAATTCAAAATCTGCAGAGGAAATATCTACTAACTGAAAAGATTCCCTTTTGCTCCTGATTGGGCTGAATGAAAAAGAAAACCATGTGATGACACACTGGAAAAGATATTCTTTTGCTTCTAACAAAATTTGTCGTTCTTATTTTTACTTTTCATGGCCCTTTCTAGTGGATTGACTTGAGCTTTCCCCTACCCTGTTCTTATAGGCATCAAACTTTTCAAACATTTGAGTAACAACTTCCTCATCAAGCCCTGAGTGGTAGTTGAAAATTACTTCGTGTTTCGTACTTATTTCATCAATCTCCAAAAAGACAAATTTTTCTTTCTTCATCCTCTTTATCAATTTATCAATTGTTAACTCAATGTATGCCCAATTCCTGCATGGGGATACACTAAAAACCCTTGGCTCTTGGTTTACCCATAACATATTCTCTAAAAATTCTAATCAAATTTTTGGTGCTCTCCATTATAATTATTTCTCCACTATCTATCCCAATTAATTTGTCTATCAAAGCATGAAGGCCACCGATATAATCCATTGTTTTGTCTCTTACTTCATCAAGAATTTCAAAATATTTTACCAAAATCTCCACTCTTACTTTTTTCATATTGTAATATTCATGTTGATTCCCCATAGAATCAGGAGACACAATACCTTCTCTAACAACCATGTCATCACCTAAGTCTTTGATAGCTTCCATTTTTGGTAGCATATCACTCCACATTTGTTGCTCAACGTCACATTTATCCATTAATGCCTTGGTTGCTTCTACCTTTTCAAAAATACGGGAATACTTTTTTACAAATTCTATGATTATTGATTCACCTCTGGTAACCAAATCATTCTCCCATTGGATAGTGGCATCCCCTCTTTCTTCTTGTACTTCTTTACAAGTCCCGAGGTACTATCGCAATTGTGACACCTGAAATTTCTTCTTGTGCTGCATGTTTTGGAATTTTCTCGACATGAGGCTATGCTTCATGTTTAATACTCTGCTCCTCTTCTGTCGCCTCATTACTTGGAGTTGGCTCTAGGGTGGCCTCAACATGCTGTTGTGGAATAGTTGAGGCATCAAGTATAGGAGCATTCATGAGGGACTGTTCCTTGATAGGTGAAGCAACTGGAGCTATTGGAATGACAAGGGTTGTCATCACAGGTACAGGTTGCTCAATGAGCAAAGTTATAGGAGATTGGGTAATGGTAGATGAGACAACAGGGGCATCAAGATTCATTACCTATCTAGGGTCTCTTCCTCCTCCAAATCAACCCATTCAAATGTTTTAGTTCGCTTCCTTTTTCGAAGCTGGACTTGTTTCTCCTCCTTTGATCCTTGCAGGCCAGTCTTTGGTGTTTGAAATCCATGAGGAATCTCAAACAATTTTTCCTCCTTAGGCTTCTTAAGAGTGGATTCCATCACTTTCTCTTTTCCTTTGGATCCCGAAGCGGATGCTGGAACAATCTATAAGGGAGTAGCATGAACAATAGGACCCTCGACCATACCTTCTTGAAGCATTTCTCGGTTCTTCTTGCTGCTTGAGGAGGGGAGTTCTAAGTCTGCTATCTTGGGCACTTACATCACCTATTACTAGCAATGAGTCCAACTTCTTAATCTTCTGTCTCCATGAAACCTCCCTAGTGGCATAAACCCTCCGAAATGGGGGGAGAACATCATCAATGAGCTTGTTATTTCTATATTCTCTTAATAATGGGGTCTGTTGGTAACTTATGTCCACTCCTTTTGAAAATAACCACCTTATGGAGAGTCGGATGGGATTTGCAGTCTTTTCTTGGTTATATTTTTTCTCACTAATGTTCCACTTGATTGGTGGCAAAGGCTGAGAAGCAATATTGTCCTGGATGTATTCTTCACTAATCACATTACCATCATCCTCTAACCCTTCAAGATTTTGGATAACCCCAAAATCACTCATCTGGGATAAGGTCATTCTTGAATGTTCTCTTCATTCGACTTCCCATTCATCTTCACATTTCCTCCAGAAATACTCATAATGAGGTATAAACAGATTGTAGTTGTAAAGAAGTGATTGGAAATATTTATGTAGTGCATATCATAACTTGCCAATTTTAGCTGATAGAAGACATCATACACCTTGGAACTGTTAAGTTCCCCATCCATTAGCAATTCTGGAAAAATTCTATGAAAATCAATGTTATAAACAAGGTAAGAAGTCATGAAGAATTCAGCCATTCGGGATTTTCTCCTCTCGCAATCTGGGCAACTCC
The DNA here is from genome assembly GCA_018340775.1 of Taxus wallichiana var. yunnanensis. Lineage (NCBI taxonomy): Eukaryota > Viridiplantae > Streptophyta > Pinopsida > Cupressales > Taxaceae > Taxus > Taxus wallichiana. The sequence continues at coordinate 394,883,490 of CM031234.1, forward strand.
CATCATTTGTTCATGAATACGGTTACTTATGATCTCAGCCAGGGGAGAGGATTTTTGTTTGAGTATCACCTGAATGAATTAGAACATCCATTCTTGAAAGAAAGCAGTAGATTCCATACCCATTACTCGGTTCAGCAGTGTAATCACATCTCCGACTTCCTCAATAAATTCATCCCTATTCAACTTCTTCGTCATTTTGGGGGCGAAGTTCGAGGATTATTCAACCAATGGTCATTCATAGTTTTCATCCATTTCTTTGAATGTGAGTTCCAATACTCTGTGTTGAGTCCTTAGTAATAGCCCCTCCTCATCGTGGGGGAAAACCCAACATTCTATCAAACGCCTGCTCTTGGAAAGATAAAACCAAATCTCCCAAACTTCTCTAGTTGTAGGATCATAGTGTTGAGCACATACCCATACGAGCTCCGGGCATGGAGTAGCGGGAGGGAAAACAACAACAAGGTTAATACGACTGTTAGCTATTTGGTTCATGGTATTACTTCTTTCAGGGGAGTGTAGCCTCTGCTTAAAATCTTCTAAGTCACAGGATGCAATATCAGAATCTACAATTCTATCTAGAGGAGAACTAAGACTGGAACTTTTTTGAGGGTAACACATGGATCTTCATGATTCTGGTTTAATTCTATCACACCTCTTTTCACAAAAACCCAGACCTCTTAAACCAACTCTCAAAGATTACAAAAAATATAGGAACTGATGTACTTACCTTTTCACCAAAACTCCAATTACTGCTTGGAACTTGACTAAGAAGGCACTGCAACTAAATTTTGATCTTTGGTTTTGATTCTTGCCTCGGTTATCCTTTGATACTTAAAAATATTTTCAAAACATCAGATCTTGGTTCATCATGTTGGCTAGATTTTTGCATAGCATAAAACCTAGCAAATATGAGATAAATCTCCCTCATTTACCGATGAGGCTCCCGTGTTAGATTTGTCAATTAAAATATGCTAGTATCTATATGGGATTTTACTTTAACTCTGTTTCAAATCATGAACCATAGTGCATGAGTTCTACAACAAGTAAGCAGCTATTTAAAAAAGAAATATTTATAGAAGAAGGGAATTATATAAACATAGAGAAGAAATGGGGAAGATGTGCATCCCAATCAATAGATAGAAGAGTTGATTGCATGCACATAGAAGAAACCAATAGATATAAACACAGAATTATAAGCAAAGGTTGCTCTAGATCTAGATCTAAAATAACACAAAGTTTATTAAAAGATCTAAGATATAAAAGCTAGAAACACAATACACCATGACACAAAGTTTTCCGGAAATCTGCTCCTATATATTCCTTTGTTTCAAGTGGCTCTCAAGGGTTTCAAAGACAAAGTTCTGGAACACAAGGATGCTGCTTACAATTTTGATCATTAACACGGAGGTTCTTCTTCTACTTATAGAATGTAGAAGGGAAAGTACAAATGGGAAACTCAACTAAACTAAAACATAAACAACAAGTAAAGATGACATTTGGCAATCATCCTCCACTAACTTCTCCTTAAGTGACACATGTATCACGTAACTAAAAGTATTGTTCCACATAACTTTAAGTAATGGTTTCAAAACCAATAACTTTAAAGTTTTACAATTTCATCTGGGAACGTGGAAAATAGAAGAAAGAATAGAAGAAGTCAAGCCAGCTGTAACATTTATGTCTTCTTTTTGTTCTGATACTGAATATACTTGTCGAACATGTAATTCAACATCTTCCCATCTGTCTTAGCCACAACTTCCTTTTTTGTCCTAAACTGCAGCAATCCTTCATTCAACACCTTGATACATGCTTCCACATCCTCCAAGCTTGGCCCGAGCCTCACAATATCCGACTGCAGTGCCACCAATCTGATAATGGAATTCATCGTGAAAGGCTTAGTAGCTCCATCAATTCTTCCTTGTACCATCAGAAGAGACCCTTCCAGGGAATTAGGCACTCTGTTAGGAATGATCCGTACATATGAAGTAACATTTCTGACCACTTCCTCCTCAGTGAAAGAAATGATACTGTCTGGTAAAGATGATATCTTACTCTCAAGTGCCTGCATCCTCTTCAGAAAAACTCTGCAGATCTCCAAATGGAAAGATACTACAAACACCAGTTGCTTCCCCTTCTCGATTGATCCGTCTGGTACAATCTTCTCTACAATCAATACTTCTCCCGGCAGCTTGTTGATTTCGGCCAAAGTACTCAGGTTACTCTCAGCGACTGTGTTCATATCTACTATGCTCATCACCAGTTGCTTCAGCTGATCTGCTACATCATTCATAACCTTCAAAGCGGGTTGGCACCTCTCAAAGTTATAAAGAAGCTTGACGAATAATCGATTCTTCCATTCACAATAGTTTTCACCGATTGCTTGCATCATCCATCTCTCGGCATAAGATGATCACTCACCTTTCTGAAATGGGTGAGTGGAAGATTTAGCAACCTTGGCTATGATCTCGCACAACCGAGATACTTTCTTGAAGCTCGTCTTTCTCCTCTTTCTCTCGTCAAGCCTAAGGAATAGAGCATCTATCAATGTCTGTGTGTATCTGCTTCAATCCTTACGTGGTGGCTTGACCGATGGGTACTCAGTTCTTATTACATCTTCGCCGTGATCTCATCCTCCTTTCCTTCCGCCAGAACTGACATCTCAGCAAACTTCTCCCCGACTCCTCAATGATTAACCTTGAAGTTACCTTAGAAACTTTAGGTTTTCTATCTTTCCGCCTAGACTCGAAGTAGTTGCAAGTCATGTTCCTCCAAGTTCATTTCCACTCTAGCACGGAACCAATCATGCGAAGCCAACCATTCTTAGAAGTTACTTCTCGGAGAATGAGAAGTTCTTTGAGTGTACTACTATCTCCCGCTCTATTTCCTCTCCATCGAAGCTGCACAGTGTTATGGACTGCCATCTTCTCGAATCATCGAAGGACAAAGCTCTTTTGAACTCGCCATCTGCAGCTTCAACGTCTCCTCTCGGAACAGTCTTGAATGGAGTGGATGAGGAGAGAAGATGAATGTTGCCAGATTCAGTGGAGGCATGGAAGTGTCTGCCGAGGTGCAATGATCGATGAAGTACTACATCTTTGGAGAAGCGGAACTAAAGTCATAGCCATGGAAGTGATCTTCTCCTTTGATTGAGATCTTCTGTGCACTTTCATCTTCTCGGGCCTTCTGCTGCTTTCTCCTCCGTGCTTCGCTTGAGAGAATCTCCTGTGCGCTTCAAGTTGCCCATGATTTGATTCATCAAGGCGGTATCCCTTCACAACAGCAACCGGTTTGAAGTGTTTACGAGCAGCGCGGACCTTTCCTCAATCGTATGGCAGCCCCCTACGTTATCCTGAAGTACGGCTCTATCTCCTCCCATTTGATGGTAAGTGTCAAGTAACACATTTCCATCATCTCTAAGATCCACAGGTATCCGTGCTAATCCAAAGTCGTACACTTGCCATGCTAATAGCCTGCTGAAATCCTTCTTTCTAACCTCGTACTCACTTTTCAACTTCATTCAGAAATCCTCTAATGAAGGCACATGTGCGTACTCCTGAGAGATCATCTTCTGGCTACTCCAAAAAAGTTCAGCCGTCTTTGGAAGAGCTCTTGCTCGTACTCGAGAGAACATCTCCACCTCCAATCCTCGGGCCTTATGAATGCTCTGGCAGCTATAATGTCCCACAGTGATTGGGAAGAATCCCATAAACTTGTGCCATTTCGATTGAAGGTCGTGTATCTCCACAAGTTGTCTGCTTAGCTCCATGGTGACCAATCTTCCCATGCTTCCTTGCTCACCCTGTTGGCCTTTAGGTCCCTGTCCAGCCTACAAATGAATTCGTAGAAGAATCCATCGTTGACCACTTTGAAATCTTTCTTACACACAGGTACAGTAAGCTGTGGGTAGCACTCGAAAATGGGGTCCTTAGAAAGAACACCACATCTATCCAGCTTGGAGAAGATGCCTTGTGAAGCTGCTGCATATACCAAATAGGAAGTCATTTTGAAGTTAAAAGTACGCTTCACGTTCCAGAGTTGCTCACCAATGTTGTCGCTAATGATTTTCGACCAATTGATTATGGAATCAACCTTGTTGACTTCAATGGTCCTGATGAAAGCATACATCCATGTACGGAAAGTGTGAGCGTTCGCCTCGCCATTTATCCTGCATAACAATTTGGCAATATCATCTACCTCCTATACCAGATTGGACCGTGGAAGAGTTCTTGGGAACTTAGAAGGAGATTTGGGCTTCTTCATGTATCTGTTGTTCATTATGTTCACGCAATCAACTCTATGTTTCTCCCACCTGCTGCCGGCATCCTGAATGCTAATGGAAGTCACCACCTTTCGAGCCAGAATCTTCAAGCAATAATTGATGAACTCTGCGTCCAACCGAATTATTGTTTTCCCCGTAGCATCTCGCACTGATCTGGATGAAGGATGGTAAGACCTAGCACACTCCATAACGAACTCTGGCAACTGGGTTGTGTATGGAAAGGCTGCAGCTCGAATAATTCCACTGCTTTTAACTGCACGCATGAGTGAAGTCTTTCCTGCTCTGGATCTATCAATCAATTCGGAAAGAGGTTCCGGACCTAGATTTGTGTCTCCTATGTCTGCAAATTTGGAAGTGATGCATGACTCCGTTGTGCTTTCTTTTTCATCCCTCTTTGCCATGGCTTTGTCTATCTTTGTCTGAACAATTCTTTTTCTTCTTATTCGGTGGAATTCTTCAAAACTGGTGTAGATCTGGATAATTCTTCAGATTCAGAGGATATATTCAATGTATTGGACATTGATTAAAGCTCCTTTTCTTTTGTAAAGCACTTAGATGAATTCCTGTAATTAATTCAGACAAAGATGACAACCGGAACATGAACAGTGAATTTTAATCATAAAAATCTGCATAATTCAAGCCTGCTGCCCCAAAATTTGATGTTTTATTTGCATGCAAAGCAAGCATGAATTTTATCAACTTCACTGAGCACTTGTATCACTTATGAAAACAATTATCTAGACACAAATCAACTTCCTTCAACCTATGCGCCAAAATTGGAAGCTTTTAGCATTAATTTCACCTTCTTTTGAGCAAAAATCCTCTTCAAATGGGGCGCACTTTTCCTTTGGGCTGCACTTCTTTGCCTGTGAATTAATTAATTCATCCTTATGGCAGCCCTTGCTTATATAATCCTTATGATTCTATAATTAATTAATGCCTTTGCTATTACTGGCAATTAATTAATTAATTAATTAATAAGCTTCACTCTTCAAATGGGGCGCCTATTTTGTGCATGCTTATGGCTGCCATTAAATAAATTAAATTTATTTAATTTTAGACTTCTACTTCCAGTTAACTCAAGCCTCACAATATGCTTTGACCTTAGCCACTGAAAATAGGAATTAATTTAATCATTTAATACTTTAAAAAGTATTATTTCTCTCCCAAAGGGGCGCACTTTTTGACATAAAGGGGCTGCATTAAATAAATATTATTTATTTAATTTTAGAACAATCTATTTTCAACCACCTTTTGTCCTTTACCCTCTGTTGACTTTTCCACAAGCCTGGGCGCCAAAATTGGGTGAATAATTAATTAAATTAATTAATTTAAAGGCTGCCTTTCCTTCCCCAAAGGGGTCGCACTTTTTGGCATAAAGAATTCTATTTTTAAGAAACACATGACAATGGGATTATTTACCCTACAAGGCAGCCCTAAAAATCCCATGATTCACTTAAGTCATTTGACTTTTATAATGGGATTATTTACCCTGCAAGGCAGGCAAGAAAATCCCGTGATTCACTTAAGTGATTTTTCTTTTATTCCACAATGGGAATTTTTACCCTGCAAGGCAGGAAAGAAATTTCCGCCTGCCTGTTGCCTCTAATTTTCTCATTGTTACTTAAGTGGCGTTGCTTCCATGGGAAAAAGTATTATGCCAGGCAAAGGGTACAAAATTTCCACCTGCCTGTTGCTTCTAATTTTCCCATGATCCATTTCAATTCTTCTTTTTCCAAAAATGTGGCCAGCCTAGAAGAGGCTTTTTGGTGCACGACTTCATCTTTTCCCAAAGAACCAGACCTCCAATGGCGACTTCCTTCTGGCATAACGTGCGTATATGATCTCCAGCTACTCCAGGCCAAGAATAAGGCCAAACCAGCAAAGGAATTGATCTAGAAAAATTTCACAGAAAACGAAACGGGAAAACACAAACATTGCCAAAAGTCACAAATAAAGTCCAGAACTCATTCCTGGTTAAAACCCTACTGGTATATAGGAATAATGATATGTACGATCACAACAAAGTTAAACCGGAGCGCAAATTGCCTCAAACGGGGCTCAAAATAATTAAATACAAATTTCTCGCAGACAAATCCCGACGACAGAATATAACAATTTTGGGCATCTGGGTATTTGGTGAAAATGGCTAATATGGCTCTTTGGGAATATCTTGACACAATACAAGAACTTTCTGGCAATAAAAACACAAAACGACCCATTATTTTAAAAGTACGAAATTTTTTCGGATAGGGTAGTCTCAGATTTCAGGATGAAATCTGGGGACACCACATCAAGTAGAATACTTTATAATAAGTTTCCTTATTAACGGCTCATAGATTCATGCATTAATGTCAAAGATTGCGTTCGTGGGGAGTTTTCATAATTTTCATCTTTTTCTTTCTTTTCAATTGTTGTAATCTTTTCACATCCTATCACCCATGTATCTCTCCTACACGAGTCCTTTGCATTAATGGGCTTTACTCCCATACGACTAGTGCATTAATGAACCGCCTCTTTGCTATTAACGGGCTTCGGAAGATTTTTGTAAAATGATATGCACATCGTTATTGTAACATGTGAAATGCACTTCCTTCTCCATTCTGTGTATGCCATATGCCTAGTTCATGTTCCTAAGTCGTTTGGGCCTCGGGTTTGTTTTTACCAATTGCACACCCCAAAAGATCATGAGACTTTGTTCCCCTTTTGCCGACTTCCCGACCTTCCTCTTCACATATTGCTTTCCTTTTACTTATTTGTCGAAGGGATGCAAAACTGTAAGCCTGACCCGATCAGCCGTTGTTGACTTTGGACTACCAAGAACACACATCTTCCTTCGGGTTTCGGACTTACAACTTCACTTTGCACTCTATCGGGTGTAAAGTGCAAAGGTGAACGGGATGTGCCCGCATTTTACATTATGCTTTGAGTATTCCTTGGAGTATTTCATCGGACTTCGGGAATTATTTTGAGCCTTGCATATTTACATTACTCTGCAAACATTCAAATTAGGTCCGATATAGCAAAGCAAACCAAAATATGCCACTTGCCTTGGGTGTCGGGAAACAAAATGCAATTTGCACAAGGATTAACAAAGGACGACACACAAGGAGACTTTTGTAGGGATTGATACGACTGTTTAACAAATTTTACACAAAAATCATTTCTCGTAAACAAGGTATAAAAATTTTGGAGACAAATTTAAAATTAAGGGGGTGAGTTTAAAATGAGCACCAACATGGGGGATTCATTTAATGGATTTAGGAGGGAGGGTGGTAGGCATTTTGGCTGGATTAAGATCAGCTGATAAGTATCTAGTCTATATTGGTTGATCGGTTATTAATAGGTTGGTTGAGTGAATCTAGTAGATAAAATATGGTAGTGTACTTGGGACCCTATCTATATATGGTACTTGGGACCCTATCTATATATGGTCTCCCAACGTTGAAAATAGTTCCTTTAAAGAATAAACGGGAGGTAGGGCGAACTTGACCATCTAGAATAGGTGCTCTATCCAAATCTAGTAGAGATAGGTGGGTATAGGTGCTTTATTTGGTATCGGTGTTGTATTTGGTATCGGTGCTCTATCGGTTTGTTAATTTGGTAGAAAGTTGGTCCCTTTGCCTGCTTATCTACACATGGAGAATAGGAAATTGGGGCAAGATATTAGGTTGGGGTTATTTATCCAGCCCCTTAGATATATATGGGGAAAGGTAGAGGGGGAGCACTTTATTGGAGATGGGAAAGGTAGGAGGAAGGTAACCCCATATAGATAGGGGGTAGATGGGTGTGTTAATCCGGTAGAGAGATGAGGTCGGTAGGCGGTTGAGATGATCTAGTTAAGTAATTCCTAACCTAACCGAACCTAAACAAATAATTCCTATTGGAATTAAACCTAGCCAACGCTAAGCAAAGCAAACCTAATAGTTTCTTACCAAATAGAAGATGACTTGAGAAAGGCTAATAAAAAATTATAAATAGAAGATAGAAGATGACTTGAGAAAGGCTAATAAAAAATTCCTTTTGGCTCACTTAGCTTTTGTCTAGGTTCAATTCTAAGAGAAATTACTTGGTTAGGTTTGATTAGGTTAAGAATTACTGAACTAGATCATCTCAACCTAACCAAACCTAATGGAACCTAGCCTAGGGATTCCTAATCAAACCTAGCACTTTGTACATTTGGGAGGAAAGGGTGCATATTTAACTAAATTGACGATGACCTAAGAAATGTTAATAAAAAAACTATAAATGGAAGATAGAAGAGAGCAATTCCTACTAATCAAATGGAGGTGCTAGATCAGATTATATACGTGATATAAGGTGATCACTTTGAATCAATACTTAATCGGTGATCAACACCCATCCAACCCTTGAATGAGTAGATGAAAGTGGGTAATTCCAACTTAAATGGTTAGTGACCTAATAATAAAATGATATAAAATGTTATGTAGGATATTATAATGTTTAAAATCTATTATATATGTGATCGAGTGGGAGCATCTTTATGAGATTAAGGTGAAGTGTACCTAAGGCTACTTCACCTATAATGAGTGTGTAGTAATGAGAACTAGATCGGTAAAGAGAGGAGTGGGCAAGTGTGTGTTGGTAGGTGAGAATGTGTTGGATCCTTCGAGTTAGTCTAGAGAAAATAATGTTGGCGATGATGCCTTGTATCAGAGATGGGGCTAGGACGCAACCAAGCTTGGTTGAGGGGATGGTTTCTAAGAGGGAAAATGACAACACCAAGGAGACTAAGAGTAGGGTTGATGCAACTAGACTATAGAGAGATAGGTGGATGCGGCTATAATCAATGGATCCAAGACAACATTCATCCATCATTGTGTAAAACCAAACAATTTGTTTGGGGGTAGGGGTTTAGGTGGATTATTAGTTGATAGTTTATCTAAGGGAGTAGGGTTCTAGGAGGGCTATTAGATGATAGTCTATTTGACCTGTGGGTTAATAGGCCTAGATCTATAGTGTGGGCTTTCCTAAGTGTAGGGAATGTTCATTTGTTGGAAGGCGTGGGATAGCAGGGGGATTCATTCCATGGATGGAGGGGGAGGGTGGTAGGCATATTGTTTGGAACAAAATCAGTTGTTAATTGACTATTTTATATAGGTTGATTGGTGGTTTTTAGGTTGGTTGGGTGAATCCATTCTCTCAATGTAGAAGCCATTTAGTAGTGCTACCGGTGTAAATATCCCAGCTAATGTTTATAGCTTGTAAGGAACATAGGGAAAGTGCTCCCAACATAGATGTGGTTTAGTGAAGTGCTCCCAATGTAGATCTCGTTCACTCGATAAACATGAGTATGTCCATCTAGAAAATCTGGTGATTAAAATGTCCATTTGGTAGAGTATTGTTGGCTAGATTTTATGCATAGCTAAAAACCTAGGCAATCATGAGATAAATCTCCCTCATTTACCGGTGAGGCTCCCGTGTAAGATTTCTGTCAATTATGTATTCTAATAACTATCTGTGGGTTTTACTTTAACTGTGAAGCTCATGAACCATAGCTAAGCAATTATGCAACAAGTAAGCAGCTGTAAAGAAATATTTGCAGACAAGGGAATAGTTGAATACGGAAAGGAGAAGAAGATGTGTAATCCAACCAATAGTTTACAGAGGTTCAACATACACATAGATCAAACAAATAGATCTCACAATAGAGAATCCAAGTAAAGGAAAGCTTCTAATCTAAATCTTAGATGATGCAAAATTTATCTAAAGATCTACACAAAAGTAAGAAGTCAATGCACCGTTGACAAAAAGTTCTCTGGAAATCTGCCTCTGTTCAATTCCTCATCTTTCAAAAAAAAGATATCAAGGGTTTCAGGACAAAGTCTGGAACTCAAGAATGTTGATTACAAATTCTGATCCTTTAACCCATAGGCTCTTCTTCTATTTATAGTGTATAAAGGAAATTACAAATAGGAAGCTTTCAATGAATGCCACATGTGAAGCTATGAAAAAAGGGAAGGTTGGCAATCTTCCTCCTGCAATTCCTCTTTGCATGACATACATGATTTATAACTGAAAATAAAACCTTCTATTTTGCATGTCTGCCACCTATTTCCAAGTAATTGACTTCTTCTAGTAACTTGAAGTAATGACTTTTAAACCAATCACTTATGTTTTACAATTTAATTGATTACTCAATTATTTTGACAAAGAAGAAGAAAGAGAAGAAATTAGAAGAAAGTTGCTGCAACACTCCTAGTCTTGTTCTTCTTCCATACTCTGCATGCTGATCCAACCTGCATTGCACCTGCCGCTTCATTCACTTTAGCAATGAATGATCTGAATGATCTCTGCGTTGAATCTGAGATGCCTTTTTCTCCCATATGATATTGAATCATTTCCTTTGATTCTCACCAAACTGGATCTGGAAGTAGTTGACTATGATTTTGCTTGCGGGTGTTGCCTCTAACCTATCTTCCCTCTTATCCTTGAAGCTTTTGCAATTCTTCTCCAGTACATGCACTTATAAAATGTTTTTCATAAACAATTCAGACAAAACTCATCACCTTTTATTTTTAATTGCATATGAGCAAATATAAATTCTGGAAAGCACTCCGGGTGAAGGAAAATACAAGGAAATTCAATGAAGACTTCAACTGGAAGATTGGGAGCACATGCACAAGCTCCTGAAAGGAATTTTCCATGCAATGACTTCCACATGGGTTGTGGTGTCCCCAGATTTCACCTTGAAATCTGAGACTACCCCATGTAAAAAAATTTGTACTTCTAAAAAAATGGGTCGTTTCGTGTTTTAATTGCCAAAAAGTGTCTGTATTGTGTCAAGATATTCCCAGAGAGTCATCTTAGCCAATTTCGCCAAATACCCAGATGCCCAAAATCATTATATTTTGTCGTTGAGGTTTGCCTGCGGGAAAATTTTATTTAATTATTCTGAGCCCCGTTTGAGACAAATTGTGCTCCGGTTTAACCCTGTTGAGGTCTTACATATCAATATTCCCATATACAATAAGGTTTTTGTTATCCAAATTTCCCCCGAGTTAATTTGATAACATGCATCAGAGTTTTAGTTCCAAGCAAGTAGATTGATTCAGGAGAAAATCGTAAAATTGGCTAAGTCCTGCTCAAGACCGCCTTTGGGACAGTTGGAACAATTATACGCGGAAGGCGCGGATCAGCCGAAAAGCCTCCAGGCGGCCCAAACAGAAAAAGGACATCTGGGACAAATGGACGCGAAATGCCCGAATCGGCCGAAAGAAAGAAAATTTGTCCAAGTCCTTTACCGGGAGCAAGCGGGACAAGAGTGCGCGGAGGACGCGAACCGGCCGAATCGGGCGAACCGGAAGAATTTGTCCCCATAAAGACTAGGACATTTGGGGGCGAGATGGACGCGAAGGACGCGAACCGGCCGGTTCAGCCGAAACAGAAACTTCAGCACAAGGACAAGTGGGACAAAGGGACGCGCGGGACGCGGATAGCCGAAGGAGCCGAAAGCCAATCAGATCATGCCACGTGTCACCGGCAGAAAAGGGACATGGAAGCCCATTTCGGGCGGATCGGAGGATTCTGTCCCGCCAAGCACCGGGACATTTGGGATGATGGACGCGGTGGACGCGAAAATCCGGCAGCCCGTAAACAAATCACAAAAGCATGACACGTGTCACCAAGGAAAAAGGTCCAAAAGGTCAAGGGGCGAAGTTTTGAGCACCGATCCGAACTAATGAAATAGTGCCACGTGTCCAAGTTTAAGGGGCCCACAAGAAAAGCCCGCGGAAAGGTGGAGAGAGAGAATTACTCAGCGAATCAGGGCCTGCCACGTGTCGTCCAGATGGCAGAGCGCGGGAAAAGATTTTAAAACCTCGTTTTTTGCCTGCTTTTGTGCCCTAAATCTTCAGACCTTCGTATCTTTTGATCCAGAGCTCGGATTTGCACGTTCTTTATATCAACGGAAAGCTGTTGAAATTCTCTACATGATTCTGGGATCAATCTTGCATTTTGGTGTAGTTTGGAGGAGAAAATTAAGAAAACGTCTCTCGACACGTGGTGATGGCGAAGTAATGCTTCAACTACAACTTTAATGCGGCAGCAGAGCTGACTCGCCTGCTCTGTTAGACAGCCCGCCGTTTTGCTAGGATCCGCCGCTTCTGTCATAATGAGATGATTTTAAATGCTACCAAGAAGTGGTTGGGGCAGATTCTGGATTTCCTCTCTCTCCCCTCTCATTTCTTGATATATATTGTAAAGAGGAGCTTTTTAAGGGGTCGGACATTTTTGTTTTACATCCTCCCTTATTCCCTCGCTTGCCAGAGAATTTGTGGAGCTTTCAAACCTCCCATATGGGTTGTAATGCCGTCTTTTTGCCTCTTCGCCACCGCAATGTATCGTATCGACTCTTGGGCAATAATATATGTGTTGTGATTGACTTCGACCATCTCATGTATTCATTCATTGTCATTTTGATCTCTTATTGCAGTTTGGTTACCTATGCATGGTGTTTGTATTGCATCTATGTGGTCTGTGTTAAATTTGCAAAACGAGTGTCTAACATTCCTCGGTGCATCACCTTTGTAGTTTAGGTTTTATTCTATGCATTTTCTTACCCTGTCTCCTTGGCAAGTTAGATTAGGTTTTAGCAAACCCTCTGCATTTTTTGTGTGCATCTGAACAGAGGAATAGGAACCAGCCTTCTCTGGAGAATCTTTTCTCATCTTTACAAGTCCCACGCTTGGAGAAAGGATTCCATGTTGTGCAATCACACTGGATGCCTGAACATCAACCTAGAAGCCTGATTTGCATTCCGGGGTCTTTGTGAGTCTGCAAACAACAGCTTCCCCTAGGAATAAATCTTGGACTTTATCTCGTGACTTCCGCAACGTTTTACGTTTTTGGTGTTTTCCGTTTTGTTTTCTGTGAAATTTCTCTAGGTCAATTCCTTTTCCGGTTTAGTCTGATTTCTTGCCTGGAATATCTAGAGATCATCTATGGACGTTATGCCAGAAGGAATTTGCCACAGGAGGTCTGGTTCTCTCTGAAAAGACAAAGTCATGCACGAAAAAGCTTCTTCTAGGCAGGTCGCATTTTTGGGAAAAGAAGGTTTTAAGCTACAATGGGATTTTTGGTAGCAGCAGGTAGGTGGGAATTTTGTACCTGCCTAGCAGGGTACTTTTTCCCATGGGGGCAAAGCCACTTAAGTCATGATGGGATTATTAGAGGCAGCAGGCAGGCGGGAATTTCTTACCTGCCTTGTAGGGTGAAAATTCTCATTGTGAAATAAAAGAAAATCACTTAAGGCATTGATGGGAATTTCTTACCTGCCTTGCAGGGTAAAAAATCTCATTATGAAAGTCAAACAGCTTAAGTGGATCATGGGATTTTTGGAGCTGTGGTGCAAGGTGAATAATCCCATTAGAAATTGACTTTTAAAAATAGAATTCACCCTTGCCAAAAAGTGTGACCCACCTTGGGTGAATAATAATGCATTTAATAATATTTATTAATGTTTTTCACCCAATTTTGGTGCCCAAGCATGAGGAAAAGTCAACGCATGATGAAAGGATAAAGAAGATTGGAAATAGAATTCTAAAATTAAATAAATTTAATTTATTTAATGCAGCCCCCTCTCATGCAAAAAAGTGCGACCCATATTGAGGAGAGATAATACTTTTTAAAGTATTAATTAATGGAATTAATTCCTATTCTTTGGTGCATGAAGTCAAAGCACATTGTGAAGTCAATGTGGACCTGGAAGTAGAAAGCTAAAAGTAAATAAATTTAATTTATTTAATGCAGCCCCCTCTCATGCAAAAAAGTGCGACCCATATTGAGGAGAGAATACTTTTTAAAGTTTTAATTAATGGAATTAATTCCTATTCTTGGTGCATGAAGTCAAAGCACACTATGAAGTCAATGTGGACTGGAAGTAGAAAGCTAAATTTAAATAAATTTAATTTATTTAATGGCAGCCATGAGCATGCACAAAATAGGCGCCAAATTGAAGAGAAAAGCATGTTAATTAATTAATTAATGCTGGGAATAAGAGATGCAATTATTAATTATAGAATGGTGAAGGTTATATAGAAAGGGGCTGCAATTAATTAATTGATTCTTTAGCAAGGAAGTGCAGCCGAGTGCAATTTTGGCGCCCAATTAAAGAAAAATTTTGCTCAATAGAAGGTTTTTTCAACGCTAGAAAGCTTCAAAGTTTGGCGCCTAGGTTTGAAGGAGCTTGATTTAAGTCTGATTAATTATCTGCATAGTGGTACAGGTGCTCAGGTATTCATTACAGGTGCTTATATAAGAGAAAGGGAGCTTAAATCAATGTCCAATACATTGAATATATCCTCCGAATCTGAAGAAATCTCCAGATCTACACCGATTGTAAAGAATTCCGGCCGAATAAAAAGAAAAAGAGTTGCTCAGACAAAGATTGCTCTGGCCATGGTGAAGCATGATGAAAGAAAAAGATCAGCAGAATCATGCATAGCTTCCAGATCAGATCCAGTCAGATTTAGATCCAGATCTAAATCCAGATCCATAATTGCAAAGGCTTCATCCTCTTGTTTCTAATGCAGCCCGTGAAGAAGTCAGTGCATGGAGAATTCCTTCCAGGACCTTGTGCATGTTCTCCCAATCTTCCAGTTGAAGCCTTCATTGAATTTGCATTCACCCGGAGTGCTTTCAGAATTTTTAATTGCTCATATGCAATTAAAAATAAAAATGATGAGTTATTTACGGCAAACATTGCACTAATGCATGTACTAGAGAAGAACTACAAAAGCTTCAAGGATAAGGAGGACAAGTCAAAGGCAATACCCGCAAGCAAATCACAGTCACTTGCTTCAAGATATAGCGCTTCTAGATCTAGCCGCCCAGATCAATTGCTTCAGATCCAGTTTGGTGAGAATCAAAGGCAAAAGAATCAGCTACATGCAAAATATGAAAAAGGACAAGACAGCAGCTTTCCTCTTTCTTCTTCTTTCTCTTATTTCTTCCGACAAAGTAATTGAGCGATCAATTAAATTATAAAACTTAAGTGATCGGTTTAAAAGCCATTACTTGAAGAAGTCAACTACTTGGAAATAGGTGGCAGACATGCAAAATAGAAGGTTCTATCTTCAGTTGCAAATCATGCATGTCATGCAAAGAGGAATTCGAGGAGGGAGATTGTCAGTTGTTTCCTTTCCGACTTCCACATGTGCCAGTTCACTAAAAGCTTCCTATTTGTAATTTCCCCTCTACATGCTATAAGTAGAGGAAGAACCTACGGGTTAAAGGATCAGAATTTGTAAGCAGCATTCTTGTGTTCCAGACTTTGTGTTGAAATCCCTAATAGCTATTTGAAGCAAAGGAATAGAAAGGAGCAGATTTTCGGAGAACTTTGTGTCGACGGTGCATTTTGCTTCTAGCTTTTTATCTCAGATCTACTTATAAACTTTGTGTTATTTTAGATCTAGATCTGAAAGTTGCCTTTGCTTATAATTTTGTGTGTGTTAATATCTATTGGTCCTGTCTATGTGCATGCAATCAACTCTATAATCTATTGATTGGGTTGCACATCTTCCCTATTTCTTCTGTGTTTTATTATTTCCTTCTTCTTTAGATATTTCCTTTCTTTAACAGCTGCTTACTTGCTGCAAAGCTATACAGCTATGGTTCATGAGCTGCATGGTTAAAGTAATACCCACAAATAGATACTAACATATTTAACTAACAAATCTTACACGGGAGCCTCACCGGTAAATGAGGGAGATTTATCTCATGACTGCCTAGGTTTTTAGCTATGCAGAAAATCTAGCCAACAGCTGCATTAGAAACAATAGGATGAATTTTTGCCGGAAGCCTCTGTAATTATGAGAGTGGATCTATTTCTTCCTCTGATTTTGAAGATATATTCAATGTATCAAACATTGACTTCTAATTTCTTCACCAATATGGGCATAAATGAAGTATTCCTGCAAATAATTCAAACAAGTATGCAGTCCATAGCATGAATATCTAATTTCTTCACCGAGATCTGATTATAAAGCTTGTTGCCCTCTATTTTTAGACTTTGCTTTGCATGTCAAGCAAGCTAAAAATATTATTTTATTCACTTGTGCACTCACATCAACATGCAGATACTCTAAATAATAAAAAGAAAGCTTCTCCAACCCTAGGCGCCAAAACTAGATGCTTCCCAACAATTAATAAAAAAATTAGCTGTCATTAGGCATTTAGCTATGCCATAATGGGTCGTACTTTTGGCTAGAAGTCATGGTAAAATTAAGAAGGCAAAGCAACGGGAATTTTTACCCTTTCAGAAACTCCAAAAACCTCATCTTTCACTTAAGTGACGATGGGAAAAAACAACCTTCCGGTAGGCATAAAATTCCCACCTACCTGCCACTACCAAAATTTCCATTGGCAGCTTAAATGATTTGACTTTAATGATGGGAAAAAACAACCTTCAGGCAAGCATAAAATTACCACTTGCCTGCCACTACCAAAGTTCTCATTGGCAACTTAAGTGACTTGACTTCCATCATGGGAATTTTTCACCTTCCAGAGCAGCATAAAATTCCCACCTTCCTTCCACCACCAAAATTCTCATTGGCAACTTAAGTGATTTTTAATGATGGGAAAAAATAACCTGCCAGGCAGGCATAAAATTCCCACCTGCCTGCCACTACCAAAATTCCCATTGGCAGCTTAAAACCTCCGTTCCAAAAAGTGCAACTTGCATGAAAAATAGCTTCCTTCTTAAAAATGCGACTTGCATGGAAGAAAACTTCTTTCCAAACGCACAACTTGCATGAAGAAATTGCTCTTCTCAAAAAGCGCAACTTGCATGAAGAAAGCTTCTAAAGTTGCGTGAAAACTCATCAGCGGCATTTTATTTCCATTTTTGGATTTTTGATGAAGTATAGAATAAAATTTGCCATTTTTGGAAAGGGTTCGGGAAGATGTAGCAACAACAACTTGCAAGTGCCATAACTTTCACTCCGTGGCTCCGTTTTAGGTGTCATTTTTTCTAAAAGTGCATATTTTCTCGAGCTCTATGCATTAATGGAGATATTTTTATTATTTTCATAAAATCCATTTTTGCACTTTTTTGGACCAACCGACTTCTTGCAATCTTTTGAAAGAATCCTGAGCTCTGATCGCCTTTAGACAAATTAGTAATTAAAAATACTGGATAGCTTTTCAAAACCCTAGGCCCAAGAAAGGTCTAGCAAGAAAATGAATAGGCCACGGGAATTGCCGGAGAAAACAAATCGAAACACACACAAAAAGAAATAAAACAAAACAAAAGGAGATGTGGGCAATTGCTCGAAAATCTTCTCCGATTAGTTGATCTGCAAAAATTCTTCCCCTAAGTGAATGTTCTGTGGTAATAATGATGGGGTGAAGTGCTTTATATAACCTAAATCCTCCAATTTTAGCTCAATCTATTTTTAAAAGAACTTTATTTATTTAATAAATAAATAAATAAAACACTTGCAGACAAGGTCTGGCGAAGGGATTGAGTGAGCTTTGACATGTGGGTATTTGTCGAATTTGGCTTTTATGACTCTCTGGGGATATCTTAGAGCAATGCAAACAACTGCAAGCAAAACAAACACAAAATGACCCGTTACTTTAAAAAGAACAAAAAAATTTAAAAGGGGTAATCCCCATTTCGTGGTGAAATCTTGGGGACACCAAGTATGTCTATCATTTGAAAGAATGCTCCTTCGATCCCATAGATATATAGGGGAAGAGTTGTGGGGTATGTACCTAGGTGGAGTTTCCCCTATATAGATAGGCATATCCTGTAGATATATAGGGGATTCCTTTATATATATATATATATATATATACACGCCATCGACCCGCATTATACATGGAACATGTAGGATGGGGAGCACTTGACTAGTTGGGATCTATCTGTATAGAAAGTGATGTTGTCTGTAAAGAGAAAGAAATAGGCCATCTATCCCATATCATTTATGGAAGAGGTAAGAGGAAAAAACACAGCTAGTTGGGGCTCATCTATAGACAACGGAAGGTTGTCCCATAAAGAGGGAAGGTAGGAGGGTAGATACCCCATATATATAGGGGTTCGATGGGGCCTATCTATGTAGGGAAGAAGTTGTCGCACCCCTCTATATCTCTAAAGAAATTAGAAAGGTACCCTATATATTCTATGGCCACTCAATAGATATAGAGTGGTGGGGTTGTTTTTTTGGTAGAGTGAGAGATAGGCGGGGTGAGCACTATATAGATAAAGGGTCAGTGAAGGAAGGTATGTTGATTTGGCTTGATCCACACATGTGCTCAAGCTTTATTGTAATGTCCCCTTTCGAATTGATGCCTAATGAAGACTTCTTGCCATTCCCTTTCCGCCGTGCAAAGAAGAATAAGTGAACAAGGGAAAGAATTGTACTTCATTTCAGTTTTCTTTTATTAGATTTAATGTTTTTCTTTTAGCATTTTTCCTTTAGGAAGCAGGTCGGCTGGGTTTGGAGGAATTAATGAAGCAATTATAAGATAAAGTGAAGCTTAAGAGGTCGGTCCTCATCTAATTGGCCTTTGGCACCAAGAAAGGAGTATAAAAGGGATTGTATGACTTCATTTGCAAATCATCTTTGGCATGCATTTACATCTACATTTGGTTTGTTGGGCTAGTTACTCAATACCATTCCACTTGAGGATGAAAAACCTCTTTGTGTGGCATCTAAGGAGGACGGAAACCTTCCTTGTGGCTTGGTGGAGAAAAAAACTCTCCATGGTGGTGCATTAAAGACATCTCTTGAAGACTTGCTTGCTGATTTGGATCAAAGACATCAAGAAGAAGGATTACAAAAGCTTTGCATGATTTTTGGAGCTCTTCCCTAGGGGAGCGACTAGGGTTTGGTGTTGGTTCGGTGCTTTCTAGGGCACATAATTCATATATTATTTTATATTTTGATTCTCCATAATTTATAAGGCCAGAATCCATAATTTGGCTATTTTTGGAGAGGTTTATCTATTGTTTTCAGCCCTTGTTTGTGGTTGCTCGTTGTTGTCACAAATTTAATTACAACAGTGTATCTTCGCTGATTTTCTCCATTTATTTGTTGCAAATTGGATGGATATTGGTTGCTGTAATTGAAGTAATTATTTAGAAGTAATTTCAAGTTATTGTGCATGGTTTTAGGGTGCATTTGAGTCCCTATACAGTTCGCTGCTAGGGTTTTAAAGAATATTACAACTGCTGTTATAAAATCAGATTTTATTTCACTTGGGTTTGTGTGGTTTCCTTCTTTTTCAGTTTCAGCCCTTGAAAGGGATATTATAGTGGTATCAAACCTTGATCATCCCATCCTGAGGGTTTCATGCAAGAAGGCAACAAGGGTTTCATTAAGAAGGAATAGATAAATGGCGAACATACATTTTGATGATACTAGGCTTGAGAGGTTTGCCCTAGGGCAAGAAAGATTGGTGAATAGGATGACAACCGATTGATCCAGGCCATGCAGAACCACAATGGAGAAGGAAGTTCTTTGGGAATTCATAGCGTGAGGCAGCCCTTAGGGTCTAGTTTTGGAGTTGCTGCTAGGCCATTCCAGCCTACCTTCCTCCCTAGGGAAGAAGCCATTCCAAAGTTTGAAACGTGACATTCGGGGAGCCATAACATTGCTACCATCTATGAGGAGTACAAGGCTCTTTTGGGTGAGATTTGTGATGCCATGACACTCATCAAGTTCATAGGGTTGAAGAATGGTAGAGTGGGAATGGGACCAAGGTCCAAACCCGAGTTATACCCAAGGAAAATGGGAAAGATGTTCCAGCCCTAGAGGGAAAGAATCCCTCCATCATGATCAAGGATGATGAAGAACAATCGAAGTTGTTGGGCATTGAGAGGGAGCAGCCCATTGAATCCATAGAAGCACCCATCACTCTTCCCAAGGATGAGCCCTTGACTGATTTTCAGAACAGCAATATGAAGGGCCAAGGGTTTGATGAAATCTTGAAGCACAAGCCTAGAGAAGAGAAGGAAATCATGAAGCACAAGTTGGAAGGTATAAATCCTTTGATATTTAATGATGATTCATTGATTTCTAATGATGGCATGTTACAGGAAAATAAAGAAGAAAAATCAGATTTACAAGATGGTGAAGAGAAGTTGAAGGTTGAAGCACAATTGCCAAAGGACAAGGAGGATGATCAACTCGCTAGGACCTTCGGACAACAAGCAATGAAAGACAAATTGGTGATGTTCATGATTCGACAAGATTCATGATGTGGTTCCTTACATGTATCAACAAAATGAGAATGCTTCAACAAATTCTCATAAGGTGAAGAAAGATGAACACTATGAAGACAACCGAAGGTATGAAGGTAATTCAGATTTGTTGCTTTCTACCATGCCATTTCAGATTTATGGTCATGGGCAATTTGTTGAAAGGGATGACCTTGGGGCAAATTTGATGCTCCAAAGCAAATCACGGCAAATGGGAAGTCTTCATGATGCTAAGGATGGAGACAAATCAGAATTGCATAGGGTCAATGGGCCAAGACTTTTGGGTGACCTTGTTGGGGGCCATATAGATGAAGAGAGTGCTTTTCCGGGTGCCTATAATCACTTTCAGTTCGCTGGAAATTTCAGGGCAACAACCTATGGTAAGCAATTTCATCATCTTCTTAAGGAATTGCTACATCACCTTCATGTTATGTCTTTGCAATATTTTGGTCGTCATAAGAAATATTCTAACAACTTTGTGAGGATGAAGGGTACCAAATGGGAAGAGGATTCTACTTTAGCCCTAAGAAGGGAACTCTTTGTGGGCAGCCCTAGACATGACCATCATATTCCAAATTTGTTGATTCCTCCTATGTTGCTGCCATATTTGTATCATGGAGGGCAGCAGGATCAATTTGATAAGAGGAAGAACATATTGAGGGACAAGGGGCACATAGATTCTTCCTTGCAAATTCCGGGGTTGCTTTACATAGAAGTTTGGGATCTCGGAGATTTTGGAAGATGTTGATACAAACTTGAGGACTGTTGTTACCTACATCCTTATGGCAGCCATAAGAAAATTGGTAATCACAAGAAAAATGCATTTCTCACCCATAGTAGAAGATATAGTGTTTGCATGGGATACAAGATGGTCTTCCACCCCCATCATGCCAATTTTGCATGAGACAACACAATGCTACAACCAAGGTAAAATGCTCTTCCTAAATTTGCATTTTGGATGGATAGTACTCTCCTTGGACAGCTGTAGGTTGACATTTTTGATGAAGATTTTTGGGTTTAATATGATGTGTGGAAGGGATTTCAAGTATTACAGTTGTTGCACCCTTCCTATGTCAATAACATCCAAGAATTTTGAGTTAGAAATGCTATACTACAGCCATGATGGGCTGTCCTCTTCAAAATTATGCATGGGGTTGTGCATACCTTCCATGGACAGCAAGAAAGAGGCAGGTTTGGGGACACTCTTTCCTCTTAATATGATGGGTAAGAGGGTTTACACATGGAGATTGAGCAAAGCCAACATCCCAACATCTTTGGCATTGCTTACGAAGAAATTTAGAGTTGTACATGGACACTACACCCACTCATCCGCACTTCTATGGTCTGATCCAAACTCAATGGTGAACAAAATTCAGTGGAACACTTCAAGTCAACAATTGGAAACCCAAATCAGCAAGGTAACAACCATCCAAAGGAGGTGAGCATAAGTTTTGGTATGTGTTGTTTGCATCTTATGTTGAAATGCAATGATAAAGGGAAGAAGGCAATGCTTCCAAGCGTGGCTAGCATGAAGAAGGAAGAGGCATATCTTCAAGGCATTCAATGCATAGAGGCTAGCAAGGGTCTACTCTTGGGTAAGGTGCTTCATGGTGATGATTTTCGGATGGTTCCTGGGCATGCACAATACTACCTCCATGTGGGGAACACTTGAGGAATTAAGAGCAAATTGGAGCTTTCTTGTTGAAAGCCATTTTCCATGCCAAGTTGGGGCAAGGATGGGATGCAAGAATGTTGAGTTAAGGGCTAATATGTTTGCTGATTTCAACCATAGACTTGCTGATCTTCATTTTCCAGCATATGTAAGACAATTTTCAGTCCCTACACTACTCATGAAATTGCCTTTTTCCATAAGATTTCAGTTTGATAGTTGTTATATGCATTGTTAAGGTTGAACATGCAAAAATCAGATTTGGGACTGCCATTAACAGTCATGAACAGCTATGTAAACTTGCATTTTCAAAGGAAATTCCTTCATGGGTTGATGTGGGAAGAAGGTTACAACTGAAAGGAAGAAACAAATCAGATTTGATAGCCTTGAATTGGATAAGATTCCATGAGATTTATGACTGTGGTGAATTGTTTTCAGCCCCTCCACAATCTGATTTGCATCTTGTAATAAGAGGGATAGCTAGTCAAGTTGATTATTCGTCCATTTCTTGCTTTATGATGGAAACTACATCAGTTTGCAAGGATTTTGGTACAGACTGAGTATGCAAAGAAAGTAGATGTCACTATTTTTTGAAGTAGAAGATGAAGAAGACTTCAGTGAAGAAAGGAGCAATAGAGGTTTGAGTTTGTTTGGGTTGAAGCTCCTTCATTTAACAAGCACAAGATCCAGATTATGGGAGCACTACAACATGTTCCTTTACCTTGATATGATGATGCTTGGGCATATGAGTTTGCAATTGCTTGGGACAAGCAATTTTAGAAGGGAGGACTGTAATGTCCCCTTTTTCAAATTGAGGCCTAATGAAGACTTCTTGCCATTCCCTTTCCGTGGCAAAGAAGAATAAGTGAACAAGGGAAGGAATTGCACTTCATTTCAGTTTTCTTTTATTAGATTTAATGTTTTCTTTTAGTGTTTTTCCTTTAGGAGGCAAGTCGGCTGGGTTTGGAGGAATTAAAGAGGCAATTAAAAGATAAAGTGAAGCTTAAGAGGTCGGTCCTCATCTAATTGGCCTTTGGCGCCAAGCAAGGAGTATAAAAGGGATTGTATGACTTCATTTGCAAATCATCTTTGGCGCATTTACATCTACATTTGGTTTGTTGGGCTAGTTGCTCAATACCATTCCACTTGAGGACGAAAACCCTCTTGTGTGGCATCCAAGGAGGACGGAAACCTTCCTTGTGGCTTGGTGGAGAACGAAAACTCTCCATGGTGGTGCATTGAAGACATCTCTTGAAGACTTGCTTGCTGATTTGGATCAGAGACATCAAGAAGAAGGATTACAAAAGCTTTGCATGATTTTTGGAGCTCTTCCCTAGGGGAGTGACTAGGGTTTGGTGTTGGTTCGGTGCTTCTAGGGCACATAATTCATATATATTTTATATTCTGATTCTCCATAATTTATAAGGATGGAATCCATAATTTGGCTATTTTTGGAAGAGGTTTATCTATTGTTTTCAGCCCTTGTTTGTGGCTGCCCTGCTGCTGTCACAGATTTAATTACAGCAATGTATCTTCGCTGATTTTCTCCATTTATTTGTTGCAAATTGGATGGATATTGGTTTCCGTAATTGAAGTAATTATTTAGAAGTTATTGTGCATGGTTTTAGGGTGCATTTGAGTCCCTATACAATTTCACTGCTAGGGTTTTAAAGAATATTACAGCTGCTGTTATAAAATCAGATTTTACTTCACTTGGGTTTGTGTGGTTTCCTTCTTTTTCAGTTTCAGCCCTTGAAAGGGATATTACATTTATCTAGCCCTTTTATAGTAGCTCTTGGATATTTCTTTTCATCTTCTCTTTATCAATAAATGTTTATTTATGTTGCCTTGTTTTTTAATCTTGATCGGGGATTGAGTCCATATGATGGCTAATGCTTCTCATGGGTGAAAACCCAACCGTGCTAATTCGTTAGAGAGAATTTCAGTATCTTCCTCCAACAAAATGTTCACCTTATGTGAAATTTCATCCACTCTAATTGCTGTTCCAACTCCAGAAACCACGAAACCTTTGAATGGGTTTGGGTGCACAATCTTTGTCAACTCAAGCTTCTCTTCCATCTCATCAAACACAAAATTTCCGTAATACCTCTATCACAATAAATTATAGCACTCACTTCATGGATTTGCATATGGTTCTTAAAAATAATCTTCCTTTGCATTAGCTCATTGTCCTCATCTGGTTTGAACAACACTCTCTTCATCAAGAGATCTTCTCCATACTTTGGTTCTTTTGTGTGTTTGTGTGTAATAACTCTCTCTACATGTGCTTGATAAATATGATTTTTGGCCTCATTTCCTCTATTGGTGCTGTGCTGTGTATGTAGGCTTTAAATTTCCCTATGAGCCACTTGACCTCACCTATTACATGTTCCCATGAATCCTCTACATTTTCCTCTACTATGGTAGCTTCTTCCTCTTGAGAAATACTCTCTTCCTCTTGTGTTTTTGCTAGAATTGCTTTTTTGACAAATGCTTGCTTTTCCTTTTTATGTTTTCTGTCCTCTACCGCTGTTTGCTTACTGTGTATGTCTAGATAACTTCTGTTTCCTCATGATGTATTTGATTATCTCCTAGACAGCTTCTTCTCCACTTTCAAAATACATTGATATGCTTCTTCAATCGACCCAACCTCATCACACAAAATTTGTCTTGAATAGAAATACACAATCCATTAACATACCTTGATCAACCTATTCTCTTCGTCATCCTCCACATGATCAACCTCTATGTGGTCTTTGACATTCATTTCCTTTTGTCTAAGATTCTGCAATTCCTTCAACAAACTCATCAGCTAATCTGAAGGCAGGAACTTGGCCTTCAACTATGCAATCATCCTATCACAAGATTTGACTTCCCTTTACCTTTGCTTTTTCTTTCCATTTGCACATGATCCTGCCACAAAGATGATGATTCTTCAACTTTGTGCAAGAAAAATTGACCTTATTGGGTTACTCCATTGAATCATAGTTATAGTATTTCTCCATCTCCGTGATCCAATATATAAGCTCATCATGGCTTAACCTTCTACCGTAGCAAGGGGTATCAAACGTCAGCTTACTTCCCAACTTTTCAATAGCATTTAGAAATCTGTGCTGAAGTTCATCTTCCATTTCTTTTACTTCAATCTCTAGAGCTTCTGCTCCATCATTACACACATCTTCAACATAAGTTCCTGTTCTTTATGATGTCTCCATTGCATCTAATCTTTCTTAGATTCCTTTCATCATCATTGCGAGGCCTACAACTCAAGGTGCCCTTGGTATTGCTACTTTTCTTATGGGATTACCTTTTTATACCATGTGTTTCTCTTACATCTCTTTAAAAATGGCAGGACTTTCTCACACCTAGAAAAAATTCACTAAAGCCTCACAAGACACAAACCAGCAAGGAAAAACTTGCTCTGATAAAAATTTTTGCAGTCATGAAAAGGGGTTCCATTGAAGGAAAACCTTAGTCCTTTCAGCCTAAAAAAGTTTCCCACAACTATTTATCTATTCTTATTGTATGCCCATCCTTTTGGTGGCCGTTTGTGCAATATTTACAAATGCTGTCATTTAACAGGAAATTTTAAAAGTATGCAAGATAAATTGCCTAAAACTCAAAATGGTTGGAAATGATAGAGGTAACATGGGGTATGAATACTCAAAACAGACCTGACTTTCTTTTCTCACACCATCCCAATCTCTAACGGACCTCAAACAACATGATTCTTATTTTGAGTGAAATACAATTTTCAGGCTTTACTAAAGCACACACATGCACAAATCACCACTGCAATTGATGAAATGAATTGAATTCTCTTATTGCACGATCTTAAAACTAGAATCATTTCAAAATAACCTATCACATGACTAACAAATATATCATCAATTACAACAGTCCACATATTCTCTTAGGTATTTTGTTAAATATGTAAATACATTTTTAGAGCTCAAATTCTCACTATAGAAGAATAATTATTCATGATATTTTTCTCTACTCCATATATGTGAAATATGTGCACCCATCTCAAATATGGATTCAAGATTTGGAATAGATGCATCATTCTCTCCAACTCTCACACACTAAAACATTTCCTTTGCCCTGCGTCTTTGATTGCTTTTTGGTTTTTCTTCTTGTTGTTTTCAGCACTGTTCTTTGCTGCATTTTCTAACAGCCTTGGGTATGTTTTAGACTCTCCTAATCACAAAATATGAATAACCATATTGAAGAATGTTTCTGGCCTATTTATTGCACGTTTTTGGAAGGATTTTCTTGTGTTTGAAACTCCCAATTTGCCCCATCTTGTTTAAACAAATATTGACTCACAACATGACCTTACAATACCAAACACATCCATATGATTTGTTTTGGCTAAGGTGGCCTAAGGACATGCAACCAACACCATGCATATGCCAAGTGCTTTGTTAGACTATCATAATCACGAAATATGAATAGCCATATTGAAGAATGTTTTTGGCCTCATTTTTGTGCATTTTTAGAAGGATTTTCGTGTTTGAAACTCCTAATTTTCTTTGTCTTGTTTCAAACGAATCTTGTCACACTATGATCTTACAAAACCAAACACATACATAAGATTTGTTTTGGCTAAAGGGGCCTAATGACTTCCAACCAATACCGTGCATATGCCAAATGGAAGAAACGATAACTTGAATAAGTGCAACCAAAAATTGCCATTTGTTCTCAAGAAGTCAATAATATTCGATATCAATGACACTTGATGTTGACAAGTGTTGGCTTAGATCATATCATTGGTGTGTGTATGTGTGGTGCAGGTGTGTGTGTGTGTTGCGCATGCGTGTGCATGTGGGCGTGGACATGCGTGTCTGTGTGCGTAATGCGTGGGCGTGCGCGTGTGGGCGAAATTTGTGTTTTGCATGTGCACGCGTGTTTATGTGCGTGTGCATCTCTGGTTTTCGTGCGTGTTGCGTAGGCGTGTGCGTGTGCGTGCGTGAGCGTTGCGTCTTCGCATGTGTGCATGGGCATGATATGCATAAGCTTTGCGAGAACGTGCGTGTGCGTGTGAGTGCATGCATGTGTGTGTGCATCATGTGCATCGTGTGCGTGTTCTCATCCACATGCACTTTTCATACATGTGAGTGTGCGTGTATGTGTGTGTGTGTGCATGTGCATGTGTGTGCATGTGCGTGTGCGTGTAACGCGTGTGTGTGTGCGTGGGTGCGTGTGCTCTAAAGGCGTGTGTGTGCGTGCGTGCGGTCATAGATATATAGTGGGTGTCTCTAGTTTGAGTATATGTATAAATCAACAAACAATATTTTTAGCACATACATACCAATTTCATCTCATGCCAATGCACTAAGTTTGTTAATGGTTTGGTTATATTTCATACAACATATATCTTATACAAGATAGCATTTCCTTGTGGAGAGTAAACTGAAAATTTTATGTTTGATCTTGTTAGAACAAAATGTCTTATTTCCCATGGGTAAACTAATGATGTACCATTTTGATTAGTTGTTAGTAGGTTGGGTATTTGAATATGTAGAGAAGCGAATGTAGATGTCGTCACCTTTGGTGAATAGTGCTCTGGTGTAGATGCACTTTGCTAAAATAGGCAACCATGTAGATCTAGTTAATAAATAAGCTATATTTGGAAGGTGCACCCAACATAAAGAATTTCTGCATCAGTAACTAGCATAAATTATGGGTAATAATCTATAGCCGGTAGTGTACATGGGGCCATATATATAAACACCAAAGTGTAGAGATATGAAAATCTCCTTATGAAAATCATTTAATCAAAAGGCTCTCTAGCGGGTGAGGCATCTCTATATATCTATGTGAAAGTGCTCCCGACCTAGATTTGTCGGAGAAAATATAAATGTGTTTTATGGGATATCATGAGGGTTTTACTTTAACCGACTTAGTTCATCCCTGAACCATAACTAAGAAGTCCTTCTAACCCCATAGATATAAGCTAGATTTTCTGCATGCATTAAGAAAGGAAAATTTAACCGGTGAGGCTCCCGTGAAGTCAATATAAAGTAAAGGTTTTACTTTACTTAGTTCAGAACCATAATAAGAAGAGGAAGATGTGCATCAAGAAAGGAAGTATTGTATAGAAGAAAGAAGTAAAGGAAATACGAGAGAGAAATGGGGAAATGTGCATGCACATAGAAGAAAGCTAATTGCATAATAGAAGAAACTTAACACGTACAAAATTATAAACAAAGGCAACTCTAGATCCAGATCTAAAATAACACAAAGTTTACTTAAAAGATCTAAGATTTAAAAGCAAGAAACACAGTACGCCGTGACACAAAGTTCTCCGGAAACCTGCTTCTTTGTATTCCTCTGCAACAAGTGGCTCTCAGGGGTTCAACACAAAGTCTAGAACACAAGATTGCTTCTTACAAATTCTGATCGATCATTAACCGGAGGTTCTTCTCCTACTTATAGAATGTAGGAGGGAAAGTACAAATAGAAGACTCAAACTGAACTAAAGTATGAACAACAAGTAAAGATGACATTTGGCAATCATCCTCAACTAACTTCTTCTTAAGTGACACATGTATCACTTAACTAATAGAATAGTTCCACATGACTTCAAGTAATGGTTGCAAAACCAATAACTTAGAAGTTTTACAATTTCATCCGGGAACATAGAAAATAGAAGAAGAAAGAATAGAAGAAGTCATGCCAGCTGTAATGTTTACATCTTCTTCTTGTTCTGATATCTGATATACTTGTCGAACATATAATTCAACATCCTTCCATCTGTTTTAGCCACTGCTTCCTTCTCTGTCCTGAATTGCAGCAACCCTTCATTCAACACTTTGCTGCATGCTTCCACCTCTTCCAAACTTGGCCCAAATCTCGCAATGTCTGCCTGCAGCGCCACCAATCTACTGATAGAGTTCATCGTGAAAGGCTTGGTAGCTTTATCAATTCTCTTTTGTACCATCAGAAGAGAACCTTTCCAGGAATCATGCACCTCGTTAGAAACAATCCGCACGTATGAAGTAACACCTCCATCCACTCTTTCCTCAGTGAAAGAAATGATACTGTCTGGTAAATCTGATGTTCTACTCTCAAGCCTGCATCCTTTTCAGCAAAACTCTGCAGATCTCCAAACGGAAAGATACTGCAAACTCTAGCTGCTTCCCCTTCTCGACTGATCCATCCGGTACAATTTGTTCTGCAACCAATACATCTCCCAGCAGCTTGTTGATCTCGGCCAAAATACTCAGGTTACTCTCTGCAACTGTATTCATGCCTTCTATGCTTTCCATCAGTTGCTTTAGTTGATTTGCTGCATCTTTCATAACCTTTAGGCGGGCTGGCACTTCCCCAAGTCATGCAGTGTTTCGATTTAATAATCGATCCTTCCATTCGTCAATAGCCTTTACTTGATTGCTTGATCTTCCATTTCCTGCATAAGATGATCACTCACCTGCTCTGAAATGGGCTGAATGGAAGGTTTAGCAACCTTGGCTATGATCTCACATAATTGAGATATTTGCTTCTGCAGCTCTTCTTTCTCCGCCTTTTCACTGTCAAGCCTAAGGAACAAAGCATCCAGCAACGTTTGCGTGTCCTGCTTCAATCCTTCAGTGGTAGCTTGACCGAGTGGTATTTTGGTCACCGTCACATCTTCTGCCATGAGCTCCTCTTCTATCTTTCCTTCCGCCGGAATTGATATCTCAGCAAACTTCTCTCCCGAATCTTTGATGATCAACCTAGAAGTTGCTTTAGCAACTTTAGGCCTTCTGTCTCTTCTGCTCAGATCCTGAAGTAGCTGCAAGTCATGCTCCTCTAAGTTCATCTCTACTCTTGCTTCCGGAACCAACTGCAAAGCTAACCATCCCGAGAAGTTATTTTCGGGAGTAAGAAGTCGCTGAGTGCACTACCATCTCCCGCTCTGCATCCTCTCCATCAGAAAGTGCCACAGTGTCATGGCTGCCATCTTCTGAAACATCCAAGGACAAAGCTCTTTCGAACTCCGTCATCTGCAGCTTCAACATCTCCTCTGGAACGGGTGCTGAACGAAGTGGCTGTGAGAGAAAACGAACATCGCCGGTTTCAATGAAGGCATGGAAGCATCCTGCTGCTGCGGTGCAATAGTTGGTGATCTTCTGGGTACTGGAGAAGTCGGAGTCAAAGCTATGGTCGTAGAAGTGGTCTTCTCTTTCTCTTGAGATCTTCTGCGTACTTTCAACTTCTCGGACCTTTCACGCTTTCTCCTTCATGCTTTCGCTTGAGGGAATCTCCTGCGCTAAAGTTGCCCGTGATTTGATTCATCAATACTTCATCAAGGCAGTATCCCTTCGATAGCAGCCACTCAAGTATTCACCAACACAGCTCCAGATCTCTCTTCAATTGAATGGCAGCCTCCAATGTTATCCTGCAGTATAGCTTTATCTCCTCCCATCTGATGGTAAGTGTCAAGTACCACGTTCCCATCATCTTTAAGATCCGCAGGTATCCGCGCTAGTCCAAAGTCGAACACTTGCTTTGCTGATAGCCTGCTGAAATCTTTCTTTCTAACCTCGTACTCACTTCTGCACTTCATCCAGAAATCTTCTAACGAAGGCACATGTGCGTACTCCTGGGAGATTGTCTTCCTGGCTACTCCAAATGGATCGAAGTTAAGCCGTGCAGGGAAGAACTCTTGCTCATACTCGGATAACATTTGCGCTTCCATCCCTCGAGCTCTGTGAATGCTGATGCAACTGTAATATCCCACGGTGATTGGGAAGAAGCCCGTAGACTTGTGCCGCTTTCAATCAAGGTCGTGTAACTCACGAGTTGCCGCTCGCTCAGCTCCATGGCGATCACTCTATCACTGGATACCGGGCATCTTTATAGGTTCTCCAAAAAAGCCCGTAACCCCGAGGTATGTGAAATCTGCAAACCGGATGAATAAACCGCCAATCTTGGACACTTGCTTCCCACGCTTCGCTACTACCCCGTGAGTCTTCAAGTCTTTGTCTAGCTAACTGCAGATGAAATCGTAGAAGAAGTCATCGTTGATCACTTTGAAGTCCTTCTCGCACGCAGTACGAGAAGTCGTGGGTGGGTAGCACTCAAAATGGGGTCCTCGAAAGAACACCACATCTATCCACTTTGAAAAGACACCCCGTGAAGCTGCAACATATACCAAGTACGAAGTCATCTTGAAGCTGAAAGTACGCTTCACGTTCCGAAGTTGCTCACCGATGTTGCTGCTAATAATTTCCGACCAATTGATTATAGAATCAACCTTGTTGATTTCAATGGTCCTGATGAAAGCATACATCCATGTACGGAAAGTGTAGGCATTCGCTTCGCCATTCAACTTGCATAGCAATTTGACGACATCATCTGCCTCCTGCACCAAATTGGACCGTGGAAGAGTTCTCGGGAACTTTGAAGGGGATCTAGGCTTCTTCATGAACCGGCTGTTCATTATGCTCACGCAATCAGCTCTATGTTTTCCCACCTACTGTCAGCATCCTGAATGCTAATAGAAGTCACCACCTTTCGCACTGGAATCTTCAAACAATAATTGATGAATTCCGCATCCAAACGAATTATTGTCTTTCCCGCAACATCACGCACTGATCTGGATGAAGGATGATAAGATCTAGCACACTCCATCACGAACTCTGGCAATTGGGTTGTACATGGGAAAGCTGCAGCTCGGATAATTCCGCTACTTTTGACCGCACGCATGAGTGAAGTCTTTCCCGCTCTGGATCTATCAATCAAATCAGAAAGAGGTTCTGGGCCTAGATCCGTGTCTCCTATGTCTGAAAGTTTGGAAGCAATGCATGAATCCATCGTGCTCTCTTTTTCATCTCCTTTCGCCATGGCTTTATCTATCTTTGTCTGAATAATTCTTTTTCTTCTAACTTGGCCGGATTTCTTCAATACTGGTGCAGATCTGGACAATTCTTCAGATTCGGAGGATATTTGCAATGTATTGGACATTGATAAAAACTCCTTTTCTTTTGTAAAGCACCTGTAATGAATTCCTGCAATTTATTCAGACAAAAATGGCCACCGGAGCATGAATAGTGAATTTAAATTATAAAAATCTGCACTTTTCAAGCCTGCTGCCCCAAAAATTGGTGTTTAATTTGCACATAAAGAGAGCATGAATCCTTTCAATCAACACCTGAGCTCCTGTAACACCTGTGAAAACAACTATGCAGACGAAGATCAACCTTCTCCAAAGCATGCGCCAAATCTGGAAGCTTTTAGCCTTGTTAGCACTTTGTCTGAACAAAATCCTTCCTCTAATGGGGGCGCACTTTTCCTCCTAGCTGCAATTCTTTACCTGTGAATTAAATTATTCACCCATATGGCTGCCCATGCTTATATAACCTTCACAATTCTATAATTAATAATTGCCCTAACAATTAAAGGCAATTAATTAATTAAAAATCATGCTTTTCTCTTTTAAAAATAGCATGTTTAAGGACAGCCATCCAATAAATTAAATTAATCCAATTTAATCCTTCACACAGCACTTCACTCAAGCTCCACAGTGTGCTTTGACCATAGCCACTGAAAATAGAAATTAATTTAATGTTTTAATGCTTTAAAAACATTAAATAATACCCAAATGGGGCGCACTTTTTGAGAGGAAGAGGGCAGCCATTAAATAAATTAAATTTAATGCATTTAATCCCTTTCTTTTATTCCATCTTTGACTTATTGACCTCCTCCAAGCTTGGGCGCACTTTTTGAGAAGAAAGATTAATAAAAATAATCAACTTTAATCTTTTAATCTCTCACCAAAGGGGGCACACTTTTTTGCACATGTAATTCTATTTTTAAGAATTTTTTGATAACGGGATGCTTTACCCTGCCAGGCATGCACCAAAATCCCGTGATCCACTTAAGTGATTTTTATAACACGGGAAAAGTACCCGCCAAGTGTATAAAATTTCCACCCCCGCTCGCGGCTTATATTTTTCCCATCGCCTTAAATCCTTTGTTTTCCAAAATGCGCCCATCCCCGCAGGGGCTTTTTCGTGCACGACTTCGCTTTTTCCCGCTGATCCGCACTCCGATGGCGACTTCCCTCCGGCATAATGTGTGTATATGTTTTCTAGCTGCTCCAGGCCAAAAATCGGGCTTACCCGGCAAAGGAGTTGTTCCAGAGAAATTTTACAGAAAACAGAACGGGACACCACAAAAACACGAAAAATTGCCAAAAGTTACAAATAAAGCCCAAAACTTAAAATAAGTTAAAATCCTTCTGGTACATAGGAATAATAACATATTCGCTTATAATGGAGTTAAAACAGAGCGCAAATAGCCTCATACGGGGCTCAAAATAATTAAATACAAATTTCCCGCAGACAAATCCCGACGACAGAATAAAACAATTTTGGGCATCTGGGTATTTGGCGAAAAAGGCTAATATGGCTCTTTAGGATTATTTTGACGCAATACAGGAACTTTCAGGCAATAAAAACAACAAACGACCCACTATTTTAAAAGTACGAAAAACTCCACGGGTGAAATCCGAGTGACACCAATAAGGCAAAACGAAAGGGGAACAAATACCGATATATAAAGTGGTGAGGTTTATCAATATAGGGTTAGCATTTTTCTAGTAAAGAGAAAAGGCGGTGGGTGTGCTAGTGTGACAGAAGGAAGGTCGGGTGAAATCCCCTCAATCCCATTAATATAAAGGGGGTTGGACCCATATATTTAGTTTAGGCCCAACGATTGAGAGTATAAAGGATGGACAATGAGTGGATGTGATCAAGCAAACTACTTATTATAAAAGGGGAGGTGTCGGTAAGGTACATTGTGCCCTATCTATATATGGGATACGAGCGTAAACTATTTTGTCAAAGCGTTATACTAAGAGTAAGTGCTCCCCGAATGGAGGTTGATGTTCGGGCCTGCACAACATGGAATCCTTTCTCCAAGCGTGGGACTTGTAAAGATGAGAAAAGATTCTCCGAGAGAAGGTTGGTTCCTATTCCTCTGTTCGAGATGCACACACAAAAATGCAGAGGGTTTGCTAAAACCTAATCTAACTTGCCCGAGGAGACGGGGTAAGAAAATGCATAGAATAAAACCTAAACTACAAAGGTGATGCGAGGAATGTTAGACACTCGTTTTGCAAATTTAACATGAGACCACATAGATGCAATACAAACACCATGCACAGGTAACCAAAGCTATGATAAGAGATCAAAAAAACAAAGCAATGAATACATGAGAGGGTCGAGAGTCAATCACAACACATATATTATTGCTCAAGAGTCGATACAGTACATTGCAGTGGCCAAGAGGCAAAAAGACTGGCATTACAACCCATATGGGAGGTTTGAAAGCTCCACAATTTCTCTTGCAAGCGAGGGAAGAAGGGAGGATGCAAAACAAGAATGTCCGACCCCTTAAAAAGCTCCTCTTTACAATATATATCAAGAAATGAGAGGGGAGAGAGAGGAAATCCAGAATCTGCCCCAACCACTTCTTGGTAGCATTTAAAATCATCTCATTATGATAGAAGCGGTGGATCCTAGCAAAACGGCGGGCTGTCTAACAGGAGCGGCGAGCTGTCTGCTGCATTAAAGTTGGTTGTTGAAGCATTACTTCTGTCTATCACCACGCGTCAGAGACGTTTTCTTAATTTTCTCCCTCCAAACTACACCAAAATGCGAGATTGATCCCAGAATCATGTAGAGAATTTCAACAGCTTTCCGTTGATATAAAGAACGTGCAAATCCGAGCTCTGGATCGAAAGATACGAAGGTCTGAAGATTTAGGGCACAAAACAGGCAAGAACAGGTTTTAAAATCTTTTCCCGCGCTCTGCCATCTGGACGACACGTGGCAGGCCCTGATTCGCTAAGTAATTCTCTCTCTCCACCTTTCGCATGGGCTTTTCTTGTGGGCCCCTTAAACTTGGACACGTGGCACTATTTCATTGGTTCGGATCAGTGCTCGAAAACTCGCCCCTTTGACTTTTTGGACCTTTTTCCTTGGCGACACGTGTCATGCTGTGATTTGTCTACGGGCTGCGGATTTTCGCGTCCACCGCATCCTTTTGTCCCGGATGTCCCAGTGCTTCGCGGGACAGAATCCTCCGATCCGCCCGAAATGGGCTTCCATGTCCCTTTTCTGCCGGTGACACGTGGCGTGATCTGATTGGCTTTCGGCTCCTTCGGCTATCCGCGTCCCGCGTCCCTTTGTCCCACTTGTCCTTGTGCTGAAGTTTCTATTTCCCAAATCCGTCTTTGTTTCCGGCCGGATTCGCGTCCTTCGCGTCCTCTTGTCCCAAATGCTCCCGTAAAGGACTTGGACAAATTTTCTTTCTTTCGGCCGATTCGGGCATTTCGCGTCCATTTGTCCCAGATGTCCCTTTTCTATTTGGGCCACTGGAGGCTTTTCGGCCGATCCGCGCCTTCCGCGTATAATTGTTCCAACTGTCCCAAAGGTGGTCTTGAGCAGGACTTAGCCAATTTTACGATTTTCTCCTGAATCAATCTACTTGCTTGGAACTAAAAACTCTGATGCATGTTATCAAATTAACTCTGGGGGGTGAAATTTGGATAACAATTTGGTGACTTTTCGGGGTCACCTGCCTGCTAGGTAGAAGATCAGTGGCCTTTTAGCGATCCATTGGGCATGGAGTCATAAGCAATAACCTGAAATGAGCCTGATGTTGCAACTCCCTCTACGAGAGCACGCTGAACTGTAAAAAACTCAATCTAGGAGCAAAAACCTGTGCCAAAGCACTTAGGGAAACTGAAACCTAACTACAACAAGACAATGTGCATACGCACTTAGAGGAATTGAAATCTAGGCTAATATTTACAAGGGT
This sequence comes from Taxus wallichiana var. yunnanensis, assembly GCA_018340775.1. Taxonomy (NCBI): domain Eukaryota; kingdom Viridiplantae; phylum Streptophyta; class Pinopsida; order Cupressales; family Taxaceae; genus Taxus; species Taxus wallichiana. The sequence goes on from CM031234.1 coordinate 394,919,478, forward strand.
GAACCTCTTATTTTTGTAGCAATGTTTGAGATAGATTCCATTTACTGGAATCTGCAGTTCTTCACCGTCCAATGAGGCCAATTGGAAGGCATTGCTATTCTTACATTCCATGACCATGTAGGGGCCGCTCCAAATGGCATCAAACTTGGAATGTCTTCCTGGTTTTGCCCGATCTGCATCCCATTTCAGAACTAGGTCCCCTTCCTGGAAGGTCCTTGCTCTTGCTTTCTTATCAAACCATCTTTTCACTAAGGCCTGATCTTTCTCAATTGTTTGAACTGCACGTTCTCTAATTTCTTCCAATTCCATCAACTCTGCATACCTGGCCTCCATTGGTTCGAACTCAGCCAACTCCAACTGCTTCATGAACTCCAATGCAGGCAGTTCTAATGACATGGGCAAGATTGCCTCTCTTCCATAGACAAGCCTGAATGGAGAGTTACCTGTGGATCTTTTGGGAGTGATCCTATCAGCCCATAAGGCTGATTTCAGCTTGGTATGCCAAGACCTCTGATTCTCATCAAGAGTTCTCCTAATGATTCTTAGCAAATTTTTGTTCGTGGACTCTGCCTGTCCATTACCCTGTGGGTAATAATTGGAAGAGGTGCTCAAGTAGATTCCATTCTTGACAGCCCATTCTGTAATCTTGGAACCTACGAATGCGATGCATTTATCGATATGATAGTGGCGGCACACCGAAACACTGGTCACTATTCCTTCATAAAATTCTAGTATATTAGACTCGTTTGCCTCTTTGGCGCTCTTTGCTTGATCCACTTGGTGAAGTAGTCCGTTGCCGTGAGAATCCACTTGTGGCCTTGGCTTGAGTTTGGGTTGATGACCCGATGAAGTCCAATCCCCATTGCAGAAATGGTTGGTCAACCAAGATTGGGTGCAATGGAAGCGCTGCTAGTCTTTCTTTGCCTGTGAAGAGTGCACATTTCTTACACTTTCTTATCCATGTATAGCAGTCATTGAACACCGTGGGCCAATAATACCCTGCCTTTATTATCTTGAGAGTTGTTACTCGTGGGGCAAAATGTCCTCCAGAATCTCCATCGTGAAAATCTCGTAACACCCTCTCAATTTGACCAGTCCCAATGCACCTCAATAGAACCCCATTGATGTCTTTCTTAAACAAAACACCATCAACAAGCACATATGGAATGGCTTGTAATCTGAAGTATCTCCTCTTTGCTTTGCTCATTTCCGGAGGGCATAGTCCTGTCTGTAGGAAGTGTATCATATTCTGAGTCCAACAAGGGTAGGCACATCATCATTTTCATGTTCTTGGCCATCCTGTAGTACCAAGACAGTCTCTTTTTCATCACTGCTTTGACTTTGTTGACTCAAGGCTAGTTGTTCACATAGTCCCTTTCCACGTACTAGTTTGGTGACCTTGATCTCGATGTCATATTCCATGACACGAGTTATCCACCCTGCACGCTTCTCATTCAGATCCTTGTTTAGAAGGAAGTCCTTGACTCCCGCATGAGAGACCAATAATTGGATCTTGTTGTTTGAGACTAGGTGCTTGAATTTCTTTAAACTCCTGATCACTGCAAGTACATGCTTTTCAATGAAAGAGTATCTAGTTTCGTATTCCTCCAAGCCTTGACTGAAGAAAGCAACTGGTTGTTCTAATCCTTCTTTGTTTTGTTGTGCCAGGATTGCAGAAATTGTGTCTCCACCACCGAAGGCATATAGCACGAAGTCCTTGGAGAAGTCTGGATTGACGAGAGTTGGGGCTTGAGATATAGCCTCTTTTATTGCCTCAAAACTTGCCTTGCCTTCAGATGTCCACTTAAATGCCATGCTCTTCTTTAACATCAGCGTTATTGGCTTTACGAGAGCTGCAAAGTTTGGAACAAACCTGCGGACAAAATTGATCCTTCCCAAGAAGCTTTGAAGAGCCTTCTTGTGACTTGCTTGATAGCGATGCTTGAATTGCTTGACCCGTTACGGGTCAATCGTCAACCCTTCCTTTGAAACAATATGGCCTAGAAGTTTTCCCTCGTGAGCCAAGAATATGCACTTTTTGGGATTGATGATACCCCAAATCTTCTACACCTCTGAAATACTTGCCTCAAATGACAGAGGTGATCCGCTGCATTTTTTGAGAATACAGTGATGTCGTCAAGATATATCAGAACTATTTTGTTGATCAACCCCTTAAATGCCATATCCATTGCCCTTTGGAAGGTGGCTCCAGCATTTGATAGTCCAAATGGCATCTTCTTGTAGGCATAGGTCCCCCATTTGGTGGTGAAAGCCGTCTTGAATTGGTCATCTTCTTTCACCATCACCTGATTATACCCTGAGTAGCCATCTAGGAGAGAGAATCTCTCTGAACCGGATACTACTTGCAATATTTGTTCCATTGAAGGAAGTGGGTAATGGTCTTTGAGAGATGCCCTATTGAGGTCCCGGAAATCTACACACAACCTGATTTCTCCGCTCTTCTTCCTGACCGGAACCAAGTTTGCAACCCAGCTTGAGTGCTTGATCGGGAATATAATGCTTGCCTCTATTAGCTTGTTAAGCTCTTTCTTCATTAGAGGCTCAATGTGAGGGTTGACTGGTCTCTGCTTCTGCCTGATGGGTTTAGCATCTGGATCCAATTCTATGGTATGTTGTGCCAACTTCGGATTGAATCCTCTCAAGTCTTCATAGCTCCAAGCGAAGACATCTGGAAATTCTTGGCAAAGCTGTATGAAATCTGATTTCTCTTGCTCAGTGGCCACTTTACCAATTTGAAGTATTTTGCCTTTGACGAGAATTGGCTCTGAATCTTCTCTCTTGACTTTGTATGTTAGCCTTTTCCTTACGGGGCTGGTCGTTAGGGTTGAAGATAGACTCAATGTTACTAAACCCTTAGGAAGCTTGTTTTTGTCTGCATTTGCACTACTTGATCCCCATCTTCTGCTCTAATCATCACGATTTCTAGTGAGAATTCAGCCTCTTCTGTAGAAAATTGACGATCGGTTGATCGTTCTCAAAACACTGCCGACTTGTGTTATTATCTGGGCTGCTGGCCTCACAATCACATGGATATGTGGTGTGTTTTTCCCTTTTGATGTTGTCAACCACATCAAGCGTTGCTCAAGCTTTGCTGCGAGCCTATCCGCGGCTTCATTTTTCTTCACAGGTATGGACACTGATGTTGAAAGCTTCGAAATCTTCAATGAGGTCCCATACCCTATTCTTGTAGCTCCTCAGCAAGTCGTTCTTCGTAGCATGTTGTCCTCTAACTTGGTTGACGATTAGCTCGCTATCCCCGAACACCTGCAAGTTATTTATCCCCTTTTTCCTAGCCCAATGAAGTCCATGAATCAAGGCCTCATATTCAGCTGTGTTGTTTGAACAAGAAAACTGGAAACGAAAAGCTGAATAATATTTGATGCCTTGAGGTGAAACAAGCATGGCTCCACCTCCTGCACCTTGCCTACTCCTTGATCCGTCAAAAAACAGCCGCCATACCTCATTGTCATCATTATGGCTTGGCTTGGTGATGCTAGGAACAGGTTGATTTTCTTCGTGTATACAATAGACTCCCAGCTCAGATTCTTCTACTTCTTGATAGGGATCAAAAGCATGTATCTTGTTTGCCCATTCATCGAGAGTTAGGTCCGGGATACTTCCAACCTTGGTGTCAGCCTCATCAGTACTAGGGTGATCTTCTTGATCAAATGCTGAGCAATTGGCATTAATCTGACTAGGAGTGTAAGGCTCAATATGGAAGTTTGCAATAGGTTCAGACCTAATTGTAGCCTTAGTTCCATACCTTGTTCTAAACAACATGTGAGACCAATCAGCAGACAAATACCCCCAATCTTGGCTGTGAAGTCCCTTGACAAGCAAAGGGCAAAGAGTGGTGGAAGGTCTATGATTGATATATCTTGTAAGACAACAACATTTGGACATGCATGCAAGGTAAGACTCAAGTTTTTAATCACTCCAACTGTTGCTATTGCTGTCCCATCCAATTGCACTACCCCTTTAGATATTACTTCATATTGGAGACCCAGCTGATCAGCTATTTGCTTGGGCATCATTGAGCTACTTGCCCCGGAATCAATCATGTAATTGTGTACTAGTTTATCCCCAATGATTAATGAAACATAGAAAGGAGGGGGCTTCGACATTTTACCTTGTTGCCCTCCATGGCTTCCTTCAGGCTGGGCAGCATTTGTAAGCACTTTGTCTTGCATCTGAACCTGCTGATTCGAAGTTGTCCAATCCTTCATGGCAGCTTGCAGCAGATCTCTTTGTCCTAGGATGGATAGGGATTCCCACATTGATATATTGACGTTAGTCTTCTTCATCTGTTCAATGATATTGAACGGGGATGAAGTATCCTTTTGTTGTCCCTTGGTTTGTACACTTACTCCTTGTACGTGGGCAGCAACAGCTGGCATTTGAGTTGGCCTAGGGGCTGTTCTTGGCTGCCCTTGTGTATTTGAAACTGGACTCTGCTTGCCAATCATTTGTGGAGCCGTGGAAGGTGGTGGATTGGCTGGGGCTAATGGTTGTTCTTCACCCAAATTTCTCCTCTTTGACCTTGTGTTGGCTGCGACACCTTGAGAAACTACTTGATTCATGCCACAGAAATCTTCTGCTTGCCAGTTCACCAACGTGGTGTCATTTGGGGCTGATTTTTGTTGGAATGTTTCTTGTTGTTATTGTTGTTTCCTTGGCTTGCCCTCGCCCTCCACACCAGTAGTTGTCACCATCAGTGCTTGATTGAGAGCACCATTGAAACACATGGATTGGTTATGAGGCTCGTTGCATGGAAAGCACCAGTCATATTCCTGAGCAATGTTGTTCTGTGTTGGCACTAATGCCTTAGAGGCAGATATAGCATTTGGATTATAGGGCTGGAATGGTCTATTAGAGGGAGGCCTTGTTTGATTCACATTTGCAATTGGATTAGGTGGTCTTTGTGGTTGGTATGGCTGCCTATTAGGCTGAGCTTGAGGTTGATAGGAAGGTCTGAAACCTTGGGCTTGTTGCCTCTTAATAGTAACCAGCTCATTTCCCAAATTTTGCAACTGTTTCATGACCTCTTGGAGTTCATTCGAAGCACTTGGAGATGAAGTGGAAGCTTCACTTGAACTCTGATTTCTAGGAGTGGGAACAGGAGCCAAAGTGGGTGCTTGACTAGTGCTTGGATTTTCTAAGTTTGGATACAAGGGCATGGGAGGCCTAGGAGCCGGTTTACCGGCTTGAATAAGACAGGTTTTCGGCTCTAATGGCAATCTTTATAAGCCATAGGGATTGTTGTGCCTCCCATGGATTGAATTAACATAGAAATATCAGAATTCAAAGCTTTAAGGTAATATAGAAAAGCACCTTCTGCTGTTGGCCTGACTGCCACTGGAATCCTATCCCAAGACCTTTGAAATCTGAAGTTGAAGTCAGTCAGCTGCTCGTTGGGGGCTCTCTTGATAGTTGTCAGCTGCTCCAAAAGAGACAAGTTGTCTCCCTTCTCTCCAAATTGCTCGTGAAGTGCAATACACAACTGATTCCAGTTTGTGATAGAACCAGCTCCAAGGCTCCTAAACCATTGTAATGCTTTACCCTTGAAGGAAGATGCCAGTAACTTGACAGCCACTTGCATTTCATTGATTTCATGGATTGCGCAAAGGTTAGCAATATCTTTAACATGATCACCTGGAGTAGTCTGATTTTCTCCGGTGAAGTAGGGAATGTTCTTGAGGCTGCGATAGGAGGCTGGATCTTTGTGCATTGAGAGCAAGTGGGCTGCTTCCTGTGAAGTTGACGTAGGGATTGTTCTGAGCCATTCTAATCGGTCTTAAAACCCTTCTATACTGAATGAAAGGCCTATCAGGTGGAGGAGTTGAGAGAGTTTTGTTTGGTGGAGATGGAGACCTTTGAATCCTTCTTCCTCTTTGCCTTCTTCTTGGAGATAACTGCAGGTATTCAAACAGCACTTCTTCTTCTCCAACTCTTGACCTTGTGGTGATTCTTCTCATGAGTTTTCAGGCCTGCACTGCTGAAACCAGTTGATTCTTCCCCTTGGAGTCGCCAGATATGCAAATAATAGCTCTTATAAGCAAGAAAACTGCAGCAGATGCATATCAACTTTGCTGCTGATAAAAATGAGACCTCTAGTGTCCCACCGAGGCGTGCAAAAAAGCTGTTGTTGCGAGACTCACGACACCCCCTGGATGCAAATCAGGCTTCTAGGTTGATGTTCAGGCATCAGTGTGATTGCACAACATGGAATCCTTTCTCCAGCGTGGGACTTGTAAAGATGAGAAAAGATTCTCGAGAGAAGGCTGGTTCTATTCCTCTGTTTAGATGCACACACAAAAATGCAGAGGGTTTGCTAAAACCTAATCTAACTTGCCAAGGAGACAGGGTAAGAAAATGCATAGAATAAAACCTAAACTACAAAGGTGATGCACCGAGGAATGTTAGACACTCGTTTTGCAAATTTAACACAGACCACATAGATGCAATACAAAAACCATGCACAGAGTAAGCAAAGCTGATAAGAGATCAAAATGACAGCAATGAATACATGAGAGGGTCGAGAGTCAATCACAACACATATATTATTGCTCAAGAGTCGATACAGTACATTGCAGTGGCCAAGAGGCAAAAAAGACTGGCATTACAACCCATATGGGAGGTTTGAAAGCTCCACAATTTCTCTTGCAAGCGAGGGAAGAAGGGAGGATGCAAAACAAGAATGTCCGACCCCTTAAAAGCTCCTCTTTACAATATATATCAAGAAATGAGAGGGGAGAGAGAGGAAATCCAGAATCTGCCCCAACCACTTCTTGGTAGCATTTAAAATCATCTCATTATGACAGAAGCGGTGGATCCTAGCAAAACGGCGGGCTGTCTAACAGGAGCGGCGAGCTATCTGCTGCATTAAAGTTGGTTGTTGAAGCATTACTTCTATCTATCACCACGCGTCAGAGACGTTTTCTTAATTTTCTCCCCAAACTACACCAAAATGCGAGATTGATCCCCAGAATCATGTAGAGAATTTCATGACTTTAGTTGATATAAAGAACGTGCAAATCGAGCTCTGGATCAAAAGATACGAAGGTACGAAGATTTAGGGCACAAAAAGGCAAGAAACAGGTTTTAAAATCTTTTCCGCGCTCTGCCATCGGACGACACGTGGCGAGGCCACGATTTGAGTAATTCTCTCTCTCCACCTTTTCATGGGCTTTTCTTTGTGGCCCCTTAAACTTGGACACGTGGCACTATTTCATTGGTTCGGATCAGTGCTCGAAAACTCACCCCTTTGACTTTTTGGACCTTTTTCCTTGGCGACACGTGTCATGCTGTGATTTGTCTACGGGCCTGCCGGATTTTCGCGTCCACCGCATCCTTTTGTCCCGGATGTCCCAGTGCTTCACTGGGACAGAATCCTCCGATCCGCCCGAAATGGGCTTCCATGTCCCTTTTCTGCCGGTGACACGTGGCGTGATCTGATTGGCTTTGGCTCCTTGGCTATCTCGCGTCCCGCCCTTTGTCCCACTTTGTCCCACTTGTGTTTGTCTGAAGTTTCGTTTGTCCCAAATGTCCCGGTCGGTTCGCGTCCTTCGTTCGCGGTCGGCTCTTGTAAATGTCACTCTTGCTCCCGGTAAAGGACTTGGACAAATTTTCTTTCTTTCGGCCGATTCGGGCATTTCGCGTCCATTTGTCCCAGATGTCCCTTTTCTGTTTGGGCCGCCTGGAGGCTTTTCGGCCGATCCGCGCCTTCCGCGTATAATTGTTCCAACTGTCCCAAAGGCGGTCTTGAGCAGGACTTAGCCAATTTTACGATTTTCTCCTGAATCAATCTACTTGCTTGGAACTAAAACTCTGATGCATGTTATCAAATTAACTCTGGGGGTGAAATTTGGACACATGAAGGGTATGTGGTTAGGTGAATCTAGTAGAGAGATACAATCTATAGGGGTTAAGATGATCTAGTGAGTAATTCTTAACCAAATCTAACGGAGTTTTTCCTAATAAAACTTAGCTAAACCTAACTGATCCTAATAATTTCTAACCAAACATAATGGAACCTAGCCTAAGGATTCCTAATTAATCCTAACTTATAGATGGGAAGGGGTGTGTATTTAACCAAAACCTAAACTGACCTAAGTAAGGCCAACCAAACAAAACCTATAAATGAGGAGATGAAAGTGGGTAATTCATGCTTTTTCCTGCCTTGTTACACTGCGGAAACTATGCATCCTTAGCCTTGCTTGCGGTCTCCCCTTGGTCCTATCATAGTGTTTTTCGGCCTTTTCCCACCGCTAAGGCGGTGTCGCGCCTATAAATGGCCAACTCTCCCCCAAGGTCAAAGACTGTTGCTATTGGTGAAAATGGCTCCCAAGCGCACAAGGAAGTTTGTGCCGAAAGTCTATGACGAGGTATGGACTTTGAACCCTCTCCTGATGTTGTAATTTCTAATGAGTTTTTAGACCCTGTGGTTAAGTGGTATCAAAAACATTGTCTTATTGCCTACTTATGTGGTCTCATCCCGTTTGAAACTTACTTGTAGAACTGGATTAAAAACCATTGGGAGTATACCCGTATCCGTGTTTCGGGGTCATTAACCTCACCAAAGGTTTTTATCTGCATTCACCTTACGCGGCCCTCGCAGATCTAGGCCCTTACTCGCTAACGCAACATGCGATATTTAGGCAACACCCTGCTTGTGTTATACCAATGGACCCCGGACTTCAGTCCGAACATCCAAGTTTCGTTCAAAATCCTTGTTTGGATTGAGCTCCCAGGCCTTCCCGTGTACCTCTGGTCTTTTTATCAAAGATTGTCAAACCCATTGGCAGGGTGATATGCCATAAACAGGAACATTTTTTCTTTGCTCGTCCTAACAAGCGAGTTTGTGTTGAAGTGGACCTAGCGAAAGATATGTGGGACCATCTGAATATTCAAATTAGGTCCCTAAGAATCTCTCAAAAGGTTGTTTACTTTAATCTCCCCAATACATGTTTTCGTTGTTAGGCCCTAGACCACCGCTTTCAAGATTCTGTCCCCTTTTGGCCCACTCCAAGCCTAGTCTCGCGCAATCCTTAGAGCCGAAGTCTACGGTTGACTCTCGGCTGATTCCGGAAGGTGGTCAGTTCAGGAAGGCGTTGGGGTTAAGGCTTCCATCGAAGTTTCGCGTCCTTCCCCATGACCATTTAGGGATGAGCCGCAGGTGGTGCAACCTAACCCTTTAGTTCCATTCCTTCCACCGCTAGCAGAGCAAGTTGTTCCGACGAATTCGAGAGAATACTAGGAATGTTTCCTCAACCTCTCTTCCTCTCCGCAACGTTCACATAGTCCACTCGATAGGTTTCACGTAGCACGCGAGGAGTAAATGGGGCAAACGCGTTGCTCAATTCAAGTTGAGCATTGAGTCAAACCAGCTTCTTCTTGCCAACAACTTCATCATTCTCAGCTCGAGGATGGAATTCTTGATGGATAGGGGGGTTTTGATGTCTAAATTTTCATGAATTTCATGTCATGGAATGTTCGGGGTCTGACAATGCTCTTACGAAAAATTCTCTGTTCGTTTAGCTTGCCAGTTAATTAGCAGTTTAGATGTTATTTGCTTATAGGAAATCAAGATTTCTAGTTTTTTGCTTCAGACTACGTTGATGTGTATTGCTCTTGATTTTGTGCATTTCCATACTCAGCACATTGATGGCAGAGGTGGAGCTTTCCATTGCGCCGAAATTTTTGGCATTAATTGTTTCCTCGGGACAGGACCCCACTAATAGGGCTATTTGGGTGATTATGACTATTAATGATATTTCTTTTGGTATTCTCAATGTTTATGCCCCTAATAAAGGACCGAAAGAACTTTATTATGGAGATGGTTAGGTGATAACTTACCCATTGCTTATTGGTTGGTTTGTGGTGACTTTAATATGGTGGAGCACCCGGATGATAAATGTGGCACAATCCGATGTAATGCTTTGGCGTCTCGGCGAACGTGTGACCTAGTATTACTTTAAAAGTTGTTGGGGCCTTTATGATGCAAGTTACTCAACCAACGGAAGAAATTTAAAGACCAAGCTTGGTTCACTTAGACCAATCTTGAAGGATATGATCAGGTTTTAAAACGCCTCGATCGTGTTCTTCTTTCATAGTAGTCCATTTTTAATTTTGACACGCATGGCTCCGTTGTTATCAAGGTTTGGTCAAAAGTGCTTTTGTCAGACCACCATCCGATCACATTTAAGGTTGTTTGGCAGGGGGTCCTCCCAAGGTGCCCACTACTCAATTCTTCCTTAATGTGTCGTTACTGAGTCATCCTGGAGTGGTCCAACTCATTGCAAGATCTGGAATATGGTGCCATGTCCGCCATTTGCTGCAGTTAGATTTCATGGTGGGAGGCCGCGAATCAATGTACCAATAAGGTCCTCAACCGGTTGGCAAACAAAGGTTGCTCGGATTGAAGACGGGCCGACTTGACTCGCTGACAAAGAATTCGGGAAGAGTTACCTTGCTCCGGAGGCCAATCCTTTTCATTATCAAATTCAAGCTCAGGCTGCGGATATTCGCCATAAGCTTAAGCTCATTGAATCTCACTTAACCCGTGGTTTGCAAATCTGCATTTAAGAATTCACTGTCTTAGGTGGGAGATAAAGCCTCTAAAATCTTCTTCAAATCCCTCCAGGCCAAGCATGCTCGGCAACAGATCAAGGCAATCTATGATTCTCACCAGCGGCTTACCATGAGCTACCAGAGATCTCTAATGCTTTTGTCAAGCACTATCGTCTGGTTTTTCAAGCTCAGGAGGATTCAGTTGAGCGTGCCTCCACCTTACGAAATGTATTGATGTTGTGCCTTCGCAACTCATGCCCAGAGATTGTGCTCGCGAAGCCCCTCTTACTTTGGAGGAACTTCATGCCGCTTTGCTCTGTCTCGCGGATGACAAGTCTCAGTGCCGCATGGTGGCTTCCCATGCAAGTTTTACAAAGCAACCTGGTCCTTTGTTGGACCTGATTTGCTTCGGGTGTATAATGAAGCTCTGCTGATCTTGATCTCTGTTGGCTAGATTTTCTGCACAATTGAAAACCTAGGAGTCATGAGATAAATTTCCCTCATTTACCGGTGTAAAATTTTGTCGGTTATATGTTCTAGTATCTATTTGTTGGTATTACTTTAACTGCAAAGCTCATGTACCATAGCTAGGCAATTTTGCAACAAGTAAGCAGTTGTAAGAGAAAGGAAATATCTGTAGAAGAGGAAAATAATAGAAAACAGGAAAAAGGAGAGAAGATGTGCAACCCAATCAATAGTTTACAGAGTTGATCACATGCACATAGATAGAACAAATAGATCTTGACATACAAAATTAGAAGCAAAGGAAACTTTCAGATCTAGATCTAGAATAACACAAAGTTTATGAATAGATCTAAGAAAGAAATCAGAAACAAAATGCACCATTGACACAAAGTTCTCCGGAAATATGTCTCCTTTCTATTCCTCCGCTCTCAAAGAGCTATCAAGGGTTTCAGCTCAAAGTCTGGAACACAAGAATGCTTGCTTACAAATTCCGATCCTCTAACCTGTAGGTTCTTCCTCTATTTATAGTGTATAAAGGGCAATTACAAATAGGAAGCTTTAAATGAATTCCCACATGCGGAAGCTATGAAAAGGGAAACAACTGGCAATCTTCCTCCTGGAATTCCTCTTTGCATGACATGCATGATTTATAACTGAAAAATAGAACCTTCTATTTTGCATGTTTGCCACCTATTTCCAAGTAATTGACTTCTTCAAGTAACGGTTTTTAAACCAATCACTTAAGTTTTATAATTTAATTGATTGCTCAATTACTTTGTTGGAGAAAATAAAAGGAGAAAAGAAATAAGAAGAAAGTTGCAACCCTCCCAATCTTGTTCTTCTTCCATATTCTGCATGCGGTTGACTCTTTTGCCTTTGATTCTCACCAAACTGGATCTAGAAGCAGGTGACTATGATTTGCTTGCGGGTATTGTCTTTGCCTTGTCTTCCCTCTTATCCTTGAAGCTTTTGCAATTCTTCTTGAGCACATGCACAAGATCCTGGAAGGAATTTTCCATGCATTGACTTCTACACGGGTTGTGTTGGAAACAAGAGGATGATTTTTTTGCCGGAAGCCTTTGCAATTATGAGATCTGGATCTGTCAATTAAATCGGTGATAGGTTCAAGGCCTATGTTTGTATCATTGACTTCAGCAAATCTAGAAGCTATGCATGATTCTGCTGATCCTTTCTCTTTCATCATGCTTCAACATGGCTGGAACAATCTTTGTCTGAGCTCTTTTTCTTTAATTCTGCCGGAATCCCTTGCAATTGGATCCATTTGTGCAGATCTGACAACTTCTTTAGATTCAAAAGATATATTCAATGTACCTGACATTGATTTGAGCACCTGTGATGAATACCTACAATTTTATTCAAACAAAGATGGAGTCCATGGCAGGAATAATTGATTTTTATCACCAAAATCTGCATATAAAGTCTGCTGCCCTAAAATTTGAGGTCTTGCTTGCATGCAAAGCAAGCATAAAATATTATTTAACTTCACTTGGGCACTTATACCAACATGCAGATAATTAACAAGGCTTAAATCAAGCTCCTCCAACCCTAGGCACCAAACTTTGAAGCTTTCCGGCAATGAAAAACACTTTTTGATGCAAAAATCCTCCTTCCTTGGGTGCCAAAACTGTCCGGGCTGCAATCCTTTGCAAAAAGAATTAATTACATCTTCACTATGGCAGCCCATGCTTATATAACCCTCAAGCATTCTATTTCTAATAATTGTCCACCCTATTCCTGGCAATTAATTAATAAACAATGATGTTTATTCACCCAAATTGGGCACCTATTTTTGCATGTTGTTGGCTGCCATTAAATAAATTTAATTTATTTATTTTTAGCATGCTACCTTCAGTTCACTTTGGCTTATCCTCATGCATTGACTTTCTATTCATCCTGGGTGCCAAAATTAGGCAAAACAACTATTAATAAATACCATTAATATCATTGTTTAATCACCAAATGGGTCGCACTTTTTGACATGGGTGAATTCTAAATTTAAAAAGTCAACTTCTGGTGGGAATTTCCACCTTGCACTGCAGCTCTAAAAATCCCTTCTTCCACTTAAGTGATTTACCTTTCATCATGGGAATTTTTACCCTGCAAGGCAGGTAATAAATTCCCACCTGCCTGATTGCTTCTAATTTTCCCACTGCAGCTTAAGTGACTTTCCAAAAAGTGCGACTTGCATTAAAATTAGCCTCCTTTGAAAAAGTGCGACTTGTTTGGGTGAATAAAACCTTTTGATGGGAAAAGTTAGCTTGCTAGGCAGGCGGAAAATTCCCATCGGTGCTTTAAGTGATTTTTCTTTATTTTATAATGGGAATTTTTACCTTGCAAGGCAGGTAAGAAATTCCCGCTTGCCTGCTGCCTCTAATTTTCCCATCGTAACTTAAGTGACTTTGCCTTCATGGGAAAAAGTACCCTGCAAGGTAGGTACAAAATCCCACCTGCCTGCTGCGACCAAAAATCCCACTGCAGACTTAAATCCATCCATTCCCAAAAATGCGACTTGTCCAGAAGAGGTTTTTTGTGCATGACTTCGTCTTTTTAAAGAGAAGCTGACTTCCTGAAGCTGATTCCTTCTGGCATGGCAATCATAGATGATCTCCAGATACTCCGCACAAGAAAGCGGTATCATCAATGCGAAGGAATTGACCTAGGGGAATTTCACAGAGAAATCGAGAAGAAAATCGAAGAAAAATGCAAAAGAAATAAATAAAAGTGAAAACGTTGCGAAGTTGCAAATAATGCCCCGAATTCATTCTGGTGAAAAGCCTAATGAGATGAGTGAATCGGCATGCAAAACTTCAACAAGATTCAACCGAGCACAATTTACTTCAACAGGGCATTATTTATTCAATAAATAATTAAATAAAAAATTTCCACGCATAACTTGGTGGAGGGATAAAATTAGTTTGGGCATCTGGGTATTTGTCAAAATTGGCTCATATGTTTCGCTGGGAATATCCTATAACATAATACAGACATCTTCTGGCAATAAAAACACAAAAAGACTGTTATTTTAAAAGAACGAATTTTTTTTCAAATGGGTGGTCCCAGATGACAAGTCTCCGGGTTTGGATGGCTTCCCATGCAAGTTTTACAAAGCAACCTGGTCCTTTGTTGGACCTGATCTGCTTAGCGTGTTTAATGAAGCTCTGTAATCTTGCTCTCTTGGGAGCTTCATCAATCAAGGCAACATCAAGTTCATTCCTAAAGTAGGTGATCCTGAAAAAATAAATAATTGGCGGCCGATCACTCTTCTGAATGTCTCTTATAAAATTCTTGCTAAGGCGTTGGCTCTCCGTATTGCTGATATTCTGCCAAAGATTGTTCGGCCCGAGCAGACAAGTTTTGTCAAAGGCCGATATATTTTGGATAATCTTCTTGCAGTTTGGGAAGGCATGGAATGGGCTCGTGTTTCGTCGCAGAAGCCTCTTTTTATTAAAATTGACTTTGAGAAAGCTTACAATCGCATCGAATGGCCTTTCATTCTTGCTATGCTTAAAGCTCTATGGGTTTTGGAGAATTCTTTCGGTGAGGGAATTCTTTGAGAATTCTTTTCTCGAATGCCTCTACTCGGCTCACTATTAATGGCCACCAGTCGATTGCCATTGGCCTCTTCTCGCTCCATCATACAAGAGGTTCCCTCTTGTGTCAGCTCTGTTTTTTCTTGCTGCGGATGCCCTAGGATACTTAATTGCCCATCAAATTGCTCAGGGTCATATTTAGGGGATTATTCTTCCGGATCACAAAACGTAGCTGATCAACGGACACTTTGCAGATGATTCCTTTCTTACGGTGGCCGAATCTGAACAGAATGTTGTTGCGGTCTTTGATTGTCTTGACACATTTTGTCTGGCTTCCGGCTCCAACATACAAATGGCTAAAACCTTAGGGTATCGACAGAGTTGTTTACCTCTGCCGAATTGGCTAAAGGCTTACCCTGGAAGTGGATTGGGCGTGGTGAGAAATTCAAATTTCTTGGCATTCCCTTTGCGTTTGATAGTGACTCAAAGAACTTTGTGGAATTATGTTCTTAACAGAGTGGAGCAGAAAGTTACCAAATGGTCTTCCAAACCCTTATCTCTGGCTGGAAAATTCCAGGTTTGCACCAAAATCCTTGTAGCTACTCATGTTTATTATTCTTCTTGTTGGTGCCCTTCTCGCACTTCCTTCAATCGGCTTACCAAGCTGCTTTGGGACTTTCTTTGGTGTAAAAGTTCTGGCTTGGTTGGATTTCATCGAGTTACCTGGGATGTTTATTGTCTTCCTCGTGATCAAGGCGGTATGGGCATTATCGATGTGTATCGACAAAGCATGACTTTATGTGCTAAATGGGTTATTATGGTGCCTTTTGGGTCCGCAAGCCTAGAAAATTCTTTTACGGCATTGCATTGAATCTGGAGCCCCTTATGGTAAGAAGTGATAGAGCGGAATTGGCTTACATTCTCTTATTATAACTTCTGCTCCTATCAAGATTTTTGGCACCTTTGTCATGAAGAGTATTTGGAAATCCTTTGAGCAGGTGAAGCCGCTTATGAGGTGGGTTGGTGATGGATTTCGACATTTGGCCTTTCATTTAATTCGCAAAACATCTAGTGGTCTCCTATTATCACCGATGACACTCTTCCATTAGCAGAAACCCCGGCATTAAAGCCATTCGGCTCTATCGCAAGGGAATTCATACCATACAGGATCTTGTGCATCACAGAGATTGGATTCCTTGGCCCGAGCTCAAAGCTAAATTCAATTTGATCAATTCAGACCTCCTGTCAATTTGCAAAATTCAGGAACTCCTTCCAGATGTTATGCTTCATAAACTTGGCCTCCATCCTCTGGCTGCTTGGTGGCATGACTGGCGATGGAATCAGAACATTGCTTTTCTGCATTATAACACTCAGAATATTTATCAACTTTTATGTCCTCTCTCTCCAGCCATTGATAAGCTCAATGATCACTGGGGATACACTCTGCACAGTCTACTTGGCTTCGTCGGCTTTCCCGTACTTGGAACCCTCTTCGGAGCCCAAAGTTAACCATTTTTCTGTGGAGTCTTGTCTATCAAGGTTTTCCTATAGGTGAAAGGCTTAGACATATTGGCATTACTCTCCGAATTTCCCTTTCTATTCCTATCTCGAGTCATTTCTACATCTTTTCTAGTATTGTCAGCGTGCCCAATCTATCTGGCAATGGATACACTCTTTGTTTCAGCCTTATCATCCCGAGTTCTTCCCATGGCGTCTAGCCTTATTTGGTGACTTTAGCCCCTAGCCTCGTTATATTGCAAATTTGTGGCATTTGTTTTGTGCTTGTATTTTGTTTCATATCTAGAAAAGCTCGCAATGCCTTTATTTTCAAGCAAGATCATTATGTTATAAGATTTTCTACTAATGACAAGGTGATTATTCTGCTTCTCTTGTTCACATACGTATACAAGATCAGTGGTGAAGGTTTCTTTGGAGTTTGCTATCTACAGGAGCTTCTCAATCACTGGGGGAGTGCGCCATGCACGATGAGCCAGGTCATGCGGGATTCTCCGCTGCCATCATCTCGGCCTTTGCCTCCCGATGGCCACCTTTGCGGGCACACACCGGAAGAGCGCCGCGCAGCCACCGTTCTCGATTCCCCACATGGCTGCCCTTCTTCCCCTGTCCTCCTCGGACCGAGGCTAGAGCTGGCCTCTCGCGGGGAAAGGTGTTGCTAGCTCTCTGCGGTGGGGTTCTCCGCCGCCGGCTATGTAGAATCTTGTTGGATCTTCGCCCCTCGGTTAGGGAATTATGGTGCCTCTTCAGATGCGGTATCCCAATCAGGATGGCTGGCAGGTGGACCTCTCGTCCATGCAAAGCCTGATAGTGGAGCCTTCATCCCTCCCCGGATGATCCTCCCCTCCTCTTGGTGTGGCAACGACCTATGCATGATGGTGTTTGTTTTTTGTTCTCTGATTGCCCTATGGGTGTTCTAATGTAAGCCTTCATGGCAAATTTTTTGGTGCCCTCATGACATTTTGTGGGACCATGAGTTGTCCGGTCGCCTCCTTACTATGTAACTCTCTTTTATTTTAATTAATATAAAGGGCAGTTCCAATTGTAAAGTGGGTAATTCTTACTAATCAATAGAAATCTTGGGGATAAGAATGTGAATGTTGACTAGGGTTTGGCATAGCTAGCAAACATCTCGTGCACTATTTTCCTTTCTTTTCCCCATTTTTGTGTTGATTCTCATGGGTGTATTTGGTCGCAGGAAGGCTGGTTGTAGGGTCATGATGACCCCAAGCCATGAACGAACCCTTGTGAAACTTTTAGGCAAGTTGAGGTAGCCTATTAAGGTTCATTTCATTGTTGCAAGATAGAATACTAGAGAAAATACAGATGATGCTCGAATATATGCTCAAAAGCCTCTAGATGACGTGTAAGAGATATTTTTGACTTTCATAATCAGTCCATGCAAATAACTGATAAACACAGTGTTGGGAATGAGCTAGAGTGAACTGCTGATCTCTCTTAATCTTACAAGCAACCGATAAATACAGCGGTGAGTTTGAACAATTGCATCCCACTAAGGCCTAGGTAACTGCTGTTGGAAATGAGCATTTGTTTAGAGCTGTTGGATTAAATTTCCTTGAAATGGATAAAAATGAATCACAACAAATCAATCACCTTCTCCATGAAGGAGGGAATATCATTTTCAATTGACTAACAATACGGAATATACAGAGGGCAGGCAGAATTCGAAATGTGGATGAGTCATTCTCTACTTCCTTCGCCGAAAATGGTGTATGCATCTCTTTGCAGTGATACTGGGGTTTGGGTTACAAATATGTGTGCCAGCTGTTCAATTTTGACATGGCTGCCTGTCGGATTCTACAAGATGGCACATGGAATATTGTTGGCTCCTTAGTGTACGTACAATCATGGCGAGAAAACTTTAACAAGGAAGATAATGCACAGGCGTACTACCCACTCTGGTTAGAATGCCCGGCGATGCCAGCTGACTTAAGGCCTTTTGTGGATTTATTTGCTGCCCTCTTTGGTAAGGTTTTCATCCTTGATGGCAAACGAAATTATTTCTATGGTAAACCAAGATTTTGTGTCAAGGTAGACCTCAAACAAAATCTCATACGTGTCATACGTGTTATGACGATAGATGGTGTTCACCAACAAAAGGTGTGATACTTGAATCTCTCAAATGCATGTTTTGCATGTCAGCCTCAAGATCATTATATCTATGATTGTCCTCTACGCTGTTTTGCATCAAAAATATCAAAGGAAATTCTTGTCGTAGAACTTGATGGAAAGACACCGGAACATGAAAATAAAGAGCAGCCCAATAAGAATAAGGCCTGCCATTCCCAAAATCCAATGCAAGCATCCGCAGGAAGAGGAAATTATAAGACAAGGTGGAAGAAAAGACTTCTTTTATATTGACTTCAGGAGGCAAGGAAGCCATGTAAGACTTGGATAGTAGCGTAACAGAATTTGAGCGAGGATGGAAAGTTAAAACTAATAAATGCAAAGAAGTTTCATCTCTAAAGAGGACTAAAAATAGCATTTATCTGAATATCCAGCACCAAGTATAAAATCTTTCGAAGGATGTTGTTTCTTACTATATCAACCTTGGTGGTCGGTAATATTTTTCTTTTATCCTCGAATGTTAGAAGGATGACCATCCCAAGTTGCAAGCAATTTGTTTGTTTTGTTCTGCAGAGACTCGGGGAAAATATAGTTTTCTTGGAAGAGGTAAAGTCGGCTGGTTTTAAATTGAGAAACAAAATGAATCATTGCTTGAATGGGAAATTTTGGTCGTCAATTCATTCTTAGGGCAGTGGAGGTTGGTTTTGGCAATTGCCCCTTCTTTGCAGCAATTTGTTGTGAGCTGTGGTAAGGAAGATGCGTGTGGATTCCACTTTTTCTTCAAAATAAAGTTTGTCGTTTCTGTGTGGTGTATGCTCCCAACTCGAATACTGATCGTACTAGGATTTGGGAATGGCTACATTCCATTTTTCCAGTAGGCGAGTGGGTTATTGGGGGAGATTTTAATATGGTAGAATGGGAGGGAGACTGGATTGGTGGTGTTGGATCTGTTATATCGGGGACATAAAAACAAGTATGGGCTACGTGCAAGGCATCCCTTCGGCTCTTTCATTTGACCTGGGGTAAGAAACGTCTAGTGAGAGCTGTCTGGTACACTTTGAGCAATTTCCACAGAGGAAGTGACAGGATATGGGCTAGACTACACAGGTGTTATGAATCTCAGGATATTCTTTTTGAGGTACTTCCTGGCCAATTGAGGTGCTAATAGGTGAAACTAGATGAGATCATCTCTCTATTGACATTTATCTCTATAGGCAGTTCTGAGGAGGACCACCATTCCTCTTTGTTTAAATTGAATGTTTCTCATCTTCAATCATTTGATTTCTGAGCATTGGTCCGTCACAATTGGAATATGGTGCCTGGTTCTGGTGGTGGGAGTTTGTTGCACGTGGAATACTGAAATTCATTCGTGGTTGGCGAAAAATGATAGTCGGACAACATAAATGAACTCTTCAATAAGCTAAAGGCAAGTGAATGTAAAATAAGCCCATGTGACTAGATTGGGGTCGCGAGGAAGTAAAAACGCTAGTGCCTTGGGCTATTATTTATGTCCTAATGCGAATTTTTATTTATGTCCTCATTGTTAATGCCTAGGGCTATTTGTTATAAGTTGCATGTGTCTAGAACAAAGTAAATGGCATTTACTTACCTAATGGCTTACAAATGCTAAATAATAATTTCGTTGATGATTCACTCCTTTCTATTCAAGAAACACTAAGTTCTATAGAAAGAGAAATGGAATACTTGGACACGTTTCGTAGTGCCTCTGGTGTCATTTTCAGTCACTATAAGACTAAGTTTTGGCTTGTTGTTTTGCATACTCATCCTTTTGCGGATCCCATCAAATTGGTCTTTTGTCCAAACCGGGGTAATTCTCCGCTAAGTATGTGATTGGGTTTTGCATAAATTCTAGGCTAAGCTTTTTCTCTGGTAGAATAAGGATCTCTCTTTTGTGGGCAAGCCGACGGTGTTGACAATAATCCTTCGGACATCACATATCTATTATGTTTATTTTTGGATTCCTTCCAAAGTTCAACTTCTCGAGACTCGAAAAGATTCTATGAATGTATTTTGGGGCATAATATGGCGGTGCTAGAGACATGCCTATGGTACCATCGTCTGTTTCAATAACATGCCTAATGAAAGTGGAGGTCTATGATTAAGATATATTATAACTCAAGGATACATATTGGAAACCAAATGGATAACTCGTTGTTTGGAAGGATCCTCTTCCTAGAAAATTCTCATGTGACACAAAATACTCTTAGGTTGACACTTGGGAAAGGTCAGAGGTAAATTTGGTTTTTGTGATATTATTGTGGATCTTGAGAATTTTCATATTCATGGATCATTTATTCTTCAAAGTATCTATAATTTTTGGAAAACTTTCACAGCGTTTCTGATGTGGAGGGTTTTTGGGGCTCAAATTGGATGGGACCTAGCCAAATGACCAATTTAGACATGGAAAATTCAATACATCCCCATTGCTACTATCATACTCCTCCAAGATCACAGGCTTAGCAAAAAAAGAATCTTTGTATGGAAGGATTTATCGGATGCCAATCCAGGATTGGAGCTTTGTTCCTTTCCATCTTTTAGAAGTATATTTCTATGTCTCTCTTCTTCATATATATATCGCTAACAACTTATCATTTTATTTCATAGAAAAATAAAATAAAATGATACTAAAAATGTGACAAAGAATTTACATTATCCAATGTCGATCAACTAGCCATTAATCATATTAAGAACCTTATATCAAAAGAAGATTTGTTTAAGTTATTCCTGAAACTGAAAGGTCCCATTTGGAAGGACTAACGATGGATGTCTATTCAATCCATTTATCGGTATGATACACATCGGTTCTATCGACTGCTGCACCAAAAAGTGCGCTGGCACATGTTCTTAATCTAAGATGGATTGCTTCTGATGTCGAGTCCTTATGGGTGCGTAGATTGCATAATGTTTGGACAATAAAAGTATCTTATAAATTAAGGGTGTTTGTGTGGCTTGTAATATACCAAGGGCTGCCTACAAAAGCTTGGTTATCAAAAAGTGGCCTCTCAAATGGTTTGTGCCCCTATTGTGCTAAATTAGAAACTGTTAAACACCTATTGTGGGAGTGCTCATTTGTGAAAGCTTGCTGGAGGGAAGTTCAAACTAGAATGTCAGTAATGTTCTAGGGACATCTTCATTGGAGGGCAGCCTTGCTAGGAGACTCCAACATGCTTATTTGAGGTCCATTCAGAAGTGTATGGCATTGTATGCAGGTTGTTGCTCTATTTATTCTATGGAAACTCAGATGCAATTATGTATTCAGGGAGGAAGTGGGTAATCTGAATTTTTTTGGCATGTTTAGAAGGGCGAAATTAGAATGCACTCCTCGCAAAATGACATTTTTTCTCAAGGAAGTTAAGAATTTTGACTATAGATAATATTTTGATTTGGTTGCACTTATGATTGCTCTAAGAAAAGTGTAATCTCTCTTGTATTAATCCATGTACATTTTCCAATTCTTTTGTACATGCCTTTGTTTATAATATTTTTCTGTTAATATGAAGCATATATTTAAAATAAGAATTAAAAATTCTTACTAATCAAATGGAGGTGATAGATTGGATTATATATGTGATATAAAGGAATCAATTTGAATTTGGTGTCCCCAAATTTCACCATGAAATTTGGGACTACTCATTTTTTTTTTAAATCGTGGTTTTAAAATAACGGGTCTTTTTGTGTTTGTATTGCCAGAAGATGTCTGTATTATGTTAGGATATTCCCAATAAATCATATGAGCCAATTTCGATAAATACCCAGATGCCCAAACTCATTTTATCCCTCCGCCAAGTTTTGTCATGGGAAATTTTTATTTAATTATTTATTGAATAAATAATGCCCCATTTGAAGTAAATTGTGCTCCAATTGAATCTTGTTGAAGTTTTTCATGTCCAGTATTCACTCATCTCAATAGGATTTTCACTAGGAATGAATTCAGGGCATTGTCTGTAACTTTTGGCAACGTTTTTCGCTTTTATTTATTTCTTTTTCATTTTTCTCCAATTTTCTCTGTAGTTTCTCTATGAAATTCCTCTAGGTCTGTTCTTTGTCCAGTATATTTTGTTTAATTGCATGAAGCATCTGGAGATCATCTACTGATGCAGCACCAGAAGGAATCAACCTCAAAATGCAAACTTCTGAACAAAAAGATGAAGTCATGCACAAAAAGCCTCTCCCAGGCAAGTCACATTTTTGGAATTAATGAGTGTAAGCTACAATGAGATTTTTGGTAGTGGAAGGCATACGAGAATTTCTTACTACCTTGTATGGGTGCCTTATAGGTACTTTTTCCCATGAAGTCAAAGTCACTTAAGTTGCGATGGAAAAATTAGAGGCTAGTGAAAGACGATAATTTCTTAAGCGCCTTACAGGTACTTTTCCTCATTAAGTCAAAATCACGTAAGTTGCAATGGGAATATTAGAGGTGGCAGGTAGGTGGGAATTTCTTACCTGCCTTGCAGGTAAAAATTCTCATTATAAAAGAAAATCACTTAAAGCACCATCGGGAATTTCTTACCTACCTTGCAAGGTAAAAATTCCCATTATGAAAGTCAAACAACTTAAGTGAAAGAGGGGATTTTTGGAGCTGCAGTGCAGGGTAGAAATTCCCATCAAAGTTGACTTCCTATTTTTGGAAATTACCCTTGCTAAAAAATGCGACCCACCTTGGGTGAATAACAATGCAATTAATAATATTTATTAATGGTTTATTCACCCAATTTTGGCGCCATAAATAGAAGGAAAGTCAATGCAAGTGGAAAAACTAAGGAGAAGTCAAGGATGCATGCTAAAAATAAATAAAATAATTTATTTAAAAGCAACCGACAACATGCATAATTGGGCGCCCAATTTGGGTGAATAAACATGATTGTTTATTAATTAAATTGCCAGAAATAGGAAGGGCAATTATTAAAATAGTATGTTGAGGATTATATAAGCATGGACTGCCATAATAAAGAAGCGATTAATTCTTTTTTATAAGGATTGCAGCTCAGACATGTTTTGGCACCAAAAGGAGGATTTTGCATTAAAGTTTATTTTCCACTGCCGAGAAGCTTCCAGTTTTGGTGCCTAGGGTTGGAATAGCCTAATTTTGGTCATTCTAAGCATCTGCATGTTGGTATATGTGCCGGGTGAATTAAATAATATTTTTGCTTGCTTTGCATGCAAGCAAAACCTCAAATTTTAGGGCAGCGTAGGTTTTATATGCAGATTTTGGTGATAAAAATCAAGTATTCGTGCCATGGACTCCATCTTTGTCTGAATAAATTAGGTATTCATCACAGGTGCTCAAATCAATGTCAGGTACATTGAATATATCTTCCAAATTAGAAGAAATTGTCAGATCTGCACAAATTGATCCAATTGCAAGGGATTCCGACATAATTAAAAGAAAAAGAGCTCAGACAAAGATTGTTCCAGCCATGATAAAGCATGATGAAAGAAAAAGATCAGCAGAATCATGCATAGCTTCAGATTTGTTGAAGTCAATGATCTGAGACATAGGTCTCGAACTTATCACCGATTTGATTGACAGATCCAACTCTCATAATTGCAAAGGCTTCTAGCAAAAATTCATCCTCTTGTTTCTAATGCAGCCCATGTGGAAGTCATTGCATGGAGAATTCCTTTCAGAAGCTTGTGCATGTGCTCCTAATCTTCTAGTTGAAGCCTTCATTGAATTTACTTGTGTTTGCATTCACCCAAAGTGCTTTCCAGAATTTAAAATTGCTCATATGCAATTTTAAATAAAAGATGATGAGTTTTGTCTGAATTATTTATGGCAAACATTGCACTGGTGCATGTACTGAAGAAGAATTACAAAAGCTTCAAGGATAGAAGGGAAGACAGGTCAAAGGCAATACCCACAAGCAAATCACATTCATGCATAGCTTCCAGATCCAATTTGGTGAGAATCAAAGGCAAAAGAGTCAACCACATGTAGAATATGGAAGAAGAACAAGACTGGGAGGGTTGCAGCTTTCTTCTTATTTCTTTTCCTCTTTCTTTTATTTTCTCCGACAAAGTAATTGAGCAATCAATTAAATTATAAAACTTAAGTGATTGGTTTAAAAGTCATTACTTGAAGAAGTCAATTACTTGGAAATAGGTGGCAGACATGCAAAATAGAAGGTTCTATTTTTCAGTTATAAATCATGCATGTCATGCAAAGAGGAATTCCAGGAGGAAGATTGTCAGTTGTTTCTCTTTCATAGCTTCGCATGCGGGAATTCATTTAAAGTTTCTTATTTGTAATTGCCCTTTATACACTATAAATAGAGGAAGAACCTACGGGTTAGGGGATCAGAATTTGTAATCAGCATTCTTGTGTTCCAGACTTTGAGCTGAAACCCTTGATATCTTTCTGCAAGCTAAGGAATAGAGAGGAGGCAGATTTCGGAGAACTTTGTGTCAACGGTGCATTTTGTTTCTTATTTCTTTCTAGATCTATTCATAAACTTTGTGTTATTCTAGATCTGGATCTGAAACTATCATTTGCTTTAAATTTTGTATTCCAAGATCTATTTGTTTTATCTATGTGCATGCGATCAACTCTGTGAACTATTGATTGGGTTGCACATCTTCTATCCTTTCTTCCTGTTTTCTATTATTTTCCTCTTCTACAGATATTTCCTTTCTCTTACAACTACTTACTTGTTGCAAAAATGTCTAGCTATAGTTCATGAGCTTCATAATCAAGTAATTCCAACAAATAGATACTAGAAAATATAATTGACAAAATCTTACACGGGAGCCTCTCACCGGTAAATGAGGGAGATTTATCTCATGATCGCTTAGGTTTTCACTATGAGAAAATCTAGCCAAAGAATCAATGTTTAATGTGGTAATAGAACTCATCCAAACTCGTGAATGGGTAGATCAAAGTGGAAAATTCCTACTTAAATGGTCAATGATATGATAATATAATATATATTTTATACTTGATAAGATGATACAATAATAAAATATACACAATCTACCTAAGCACATTGTGTATATGGACCTGGATAAGTTCCAAAGTTGTTCGACTAGTTTGGAATTAGTTTGTAAGTTTGTGTTCACCCTTATAGTTTATAGCCTTGTGTGTCGTGTTCCTTTGGCTAGTCAAGGGTATATTCTTTGCGTGCATGCTCAAGGGGAAGGTGGAGCGATAGATCTTAAGAGGGATGGGAGGGACCAATCATTAGTGGGCTATAGTAGGGCCGGATTAGGTAAATGTGAGTAGATAGTGGGTGTAGTGCTTTGGCTAGTAGATAGGGGTGAACCCCACTACTTTATAAGAGGTGTTTGCTTTGTCGAATCTAGCTATAGATGTGCTTTGTGCCTCATAACTACGAGGTATATGGGGCACCCCAAATACATAGAGATGGAGGGTAGCTAAAGAGGAGGATTATAGGTCATCTAAAAGTGGAGAGGGAATTGTAATCCTTTCCATGGGTGGGCATCTAGGGAGGGAGGTGGATTATAGGTTGTATAAAAGAAGAGGGGTGAATGGGAATCATATGGTTGGGAATCTAGGGAGGGGAAATTTCTTCGTCTATGGTGGATTCTTTCAATTTCATGTTATAAATTTTTACATTCTCGGGTTCTTCAAATGACTTGTAGTCATAATATTTTTCCATCTCCACAATTCATTCTATAAGCTCCTCAAGGTATAAGCTTCCACCATGGAAAGGGGTATCACACTTTGGCTTATTACTCAACTTTGCAATATCTTATAAAAATATGCTCTTGGGTTTATCCTCCATCTCCTCTACTTCAAGCCCTTGAGTTTTTCTTTATTTTCACTAACATCTTCAACATGATTTCCTCTTATTTATGTTGTCTCCATTGCTTGTAATCATTCTTGGATTCCTCTTATCATCCATGCCAAGTTTGCAACACTAGGTGCCCTTGGTCTTGCTGCACTTTTATTGGGATTATGTTTGTGTGCCATGTCTACCTTTTATATCTCTTTGCAATTACATGATTTCCTCACACCTGTAACAAATCCACTAGAGCGTCGAAAGACACAACCTAATAAGGAAAACATTTCTTTGATACAAATTAACACATTCTAGAAAAAGGGTTTCAATGAAGGAAGACCTTAGTCCTTGCAGCCTAACAAACCTTTCCACACTTTTTTAATCCTTTCTTATGGTATTCCCATCCTTTCATGGGTCATTTGTGAGACATTTTCAAACTCCATCATATAACAGGACTTTTCTCTACTAAGAGAGTTAAGTTACCTAAAACACAAAATTTCTTGAAATGAGTGAGGCACCAATGAGTATAAGTACTCAAAACAAATCTAACAACCTATTTTAACACATTCTAACGTCTAATGGGCCTCATACAAAACAAAGACTGTTATTTTGACTAAAATATAGTTTTTAGCCTTCCTAATGCCCAAACAAGAAAAAATCACAATAAAACCTCATCAAATGATTCTTAGTCTCTTATTAGTTGATTTTTAGGCCAAAAACACATCAAAATGATCTACCACATGCTCATCAACTCATCTAATCAAATACAACAATCCACATATGCTCATAGGATTTTTTTCAAACTTTTAAATGAATTTTTGGAGCTCGAATTCTCGCTATTGAAGAGAACCGAAAATATGGATTTATACTTTGAAATGCTTGTGTCATTCACTCCAAATCTCTCACACAAAAACTTCCCCACGTGTACCCTTTGTTTTGACCTTTTTTTTGGTTTTTCTTATTGCTATTTTCGGAACTCCTTTTTATGTGTTTTTCTAATAACATTGGGCATCCCTTAGAATCTCCTAATCATGGAATGCGAAAATCCATACTCAAAAATTGTTTTTGGTTTATGTTTTGGGAGTTTTTGGAAGGATTTTCTTCCTTTTGAATCTCCCAAGTTCCATCTTATTCTAAATGTATCTTTCCTCATCCATATAATTTGTTTTGGTTAAGGTGGCTTAACGACTTCCAATCAATGCCATGTATATTCTAAGTGTTTGAAGAAATGATTATGTGCATAAATACAACTAAATTTTGAAATAGCTATTTTTTATTTATATTATTTGGCGATACATGATTTCATGTGGGCTTGGATGCTCCTGCATCATACATGCTAATTAAGTGAAGAAATCCATAAGCTCATGTTGATGAACATTATTGTGAAATATTGGATTGAGATTAATGTGTAGCAAGTTTGTATGCATTCATCCATGTTGTTTCTTTAGCTTTCTTGTTCTTCCAATAAACCAAATACTCACTGTATTACTTCCACCTTGCCTTTTTTATTTCTCACGAGTCAATCACTACTTATATCTCATTCTTTACCTTCTCATAAAACCGTTATACTCAATCCTCCATTGATGAATCTAAACATGTACTTGCTTCTGCACTTGTTCATCCCCCATAATAAGGGTACAAATCAACAACATTGACGATTGACGAGATATCCACCTCTTCCAATAACTCTATCTCTTAGGTATCTGCTACAAGCTTCTTTAAGACCTTATGAGGTCCAATATTTTTCTATTTTAACCCATTATAAGTTCCTTTTGGAAATCGTTCATTGCTTAAGTGAGTTCGAGCACCAGCTCTCCAATTTTAAATTTTTGTTTTCTTCTTTGGAGATCAACTTGTTGTTTGTATGCTAATATGATATTCTATAGGTTTTCCTTCCCTTACTTGTGTAACTCATCTATATATTTAGAAAACTACTCAACTACATCATTTCTTCCCAAACCAGCTGAATTTATCAACCCATCTACTCTAGAATTGTAGCCATGGACAAATTCAAAAGGACTCTTTGTTTTAATTTTGTTAACCAAGTTATTGTTTGTAAACTCAGCTTGTGCCAAAGTAGTTTTCCATAGTCATGGTTTATTCCCAACCAAACATTTAAACAAGTTTTTGAGGATTATATTAACAAACTCAATTTTCCCATGTTTGGGGATGGCAAACTCGAAGTGAAACTAAATCTGGTGCCTAAATTTCTCCACATAGTATGCCAAAATGGGTCCACAAACATTGTCTCCTATTCGAGACAATGCTCTTTGTCAACATGTGCAATCTTATGGTTTCTTTGAAGATCAAAGTAGCAACATGAATGGTGTCACTTTTATTATTGCAATCTATAAAACGTGATATATTTGAAAATCTATCTATAATAAGATAGGTTTTAGAGTCATTAGCTTATTGAGTTCTTGGCATCCCAAAAGAGAAATCCATACTCACATCTTCCCATGGCCTTTCTAGTATGGACAACTAACAAAAACTTGTATTTGGACTCTTTCCTTTGACGTGATAGCAAACTCTAAAACCTATCTCAATATTCTTCATATCTAAACTCATTCTTGGCTAATAAAAACTTTCACACAATTGTTGTAATGTTTTCACCACCCCACCTTTTCTAGCTAGATCTCCATTATTCTCATCTCTCACCAAATTCTCCCTCATTGAACAATGCATTATGCACAAATGTTTCCCTTTGAGAAAACACCCTTCTTGAATGAAGTAATCCAAGAATGCAGAACCATATCCATGTCATTTGGGATATTACATGTTGCACAAGCTTCCAACAAATAAAAATCATCCTCATACATATCTCTCATTCGGTCAAATCCAATAACCTCTACTCTCATCTTATGCAATAGCATATACCGCTCAATTGACAAGAAACCTTATTCAATCTAGCACTCCTATGATTTTAAATGAATGAGTCACTTTGTTGAACCTTAACTCACTTTATTATTTAGACTCATCTTAGTTTTTCCATTTATAAACCTGTAGTGCTTGAAGGTCTTGAACAAAATAAAATTCCTTAGGGAGAAATTAGTGGTTCCATTTTTCTATGTGTGAAGTATTGCATGGAACTTTTGGTTGTAGGCTAAATATTTCATATTGATTTCATTCAACTTCTTGCTGAAATAGACCACATGATTACCTTCTCGGATCAAATCTCCACCAACTGTTGTCCCACCAAAATCACAATAAACTACACTTTGTTAAAGTCAATCGATGCTATAAATAGCATTTTTGTCACCCTTTTCTTCAAAATTTGAAAGCTCTTCTCCATTGCAGCTGTCCAAACAAATTCTTTCATATCACCCTTCATTGTTTTCTTGATTGGTGCACATATGCCACTAGATTTCTTGATAATTTATTTGTACAAATTTTCCAATGCGTGGAAAATTCTTGCTTCAAACATACTTCTTTTTGGTGGCCACTCAACATTATATCTCATTTTCTTAGGATCCATTTGTAATAATTCTTGGAAAATCATAAAACCCAAGTACACTAACTCTTCTCTCATAAAACAACACTTTTTAAAGATGGCCAACAACTTATCTTGCCTCTGCGCTTTGCAAATTAATCCTTAGATGCATTAAGTGTTCCTCTTTTGTTCTACTAAATATCAAATTTTCATTCAAAAAAATATGAGAAAATTTCCAATAAACAATTTCAACATTTCATTCACCACCCTCATGAACATGTTTGGTACATTTTGCTAGTCCAAACGACATAATTAGCTACTCACACAACTCATCCTTTGTCGTGAATGTGGTTTCCCACTCATCCCCTTCTATATATGGATTTGATGATACCCATATTTCAAATATATCATTATAAGGCACTTAACTTCATTCAAGCCATCCATGAAGTTATCCATGTGTTGCAGATTGAAACCTGTAATTTATAGTTATTTCATTTATGGCTTGTGAATCTATATATACGCCATTCTCCATCCTTCTTGGGTGGTAATAGGGCTGAAATCACACATGGGATCAAGCTTTCTCTAGTCAAACCCTTGCCTTGGAGTTTCTTTCCTATTGATTGAATTAGATCTACATTGGGAACACTTCTATTGACATAATTGCATCTACGCTAAGAACACTTCTAACTAAACCAAATCTACGTTGGGAGTGTTATGGAAGGCTTTTACTAGGTGCACTAATTAACTTAACCAACCTGCTAATTACCAATAAACCTATATAGACTAGATGCTTATTGGTTGACCTGTGCCAACCAATATGCTTTCCAACCTCGCCCCTTCATCTATGGAATAATTCCTTGTCATCCACCTCCTTCTTGATAAGGAATCCACCATACAATGAGAGAAGCCCAACCTATAGATCTAGGCCTAATACCCCACACCATAGATCGACTATCGATTGATAATCCCCTAGAACCCCTGAACACTATACAAATTGTTACCATTGTAGAGATAAGCCATCAATTTTTCCTAGATTGATCGTCGCCCTATATAGATAGCCCCACTTACCTTCTTTCTCAACAACCCAACCTTTAGATTGGGAACACACATACCAAGGCTTCCTATTAACCTCCCCATATATATTAAATGGCCATATAGGTATATAGTTCAGCCTCTTACCTTATCTCTTTATACGCCACCCTCATCTCCTATATAGATAGGCCTAACCTACCCATAACTCCTAAAAATAGGGGTGATTTCCCTCCTTCATTTTCCATAAATGATAGGGGTCAGATTGGATATATATGGGCCCTACTCTCCCCCTCCCTTCCCTAACGAACCATATAGATACATAGAGTTCCCTACCTACCTCTTCTCTCTACTAACCTCTTCACCTATATAGATAGGCCCAACCTACCCCCTCATATATATAGGGTGTTCACGCCACCTTTCCTCTCTAGCACCTTATCCCTCTACCCCACCTAGTTGGGTGCTTCACCTCCTACCTCTTTCATAAATGATAAGGGCAAAATGGAAAAGAAATGGGGCTCCCTATTGGATCTGCCTAGTTTCTCGCCCCACTTACCTTAATAAGGGGATCCAACTACATACCTCTTCTATTACTAGATGGACTACCCTCTACCCCACCCCTCTATATATAGGGTGGGTGGTTTCCCCCTGCGTTCCCTATTTCTGATCCATAACCCAAACTTCCCTTTCCGAGTGAGGGAAACACTCGACCTACCTTTGATATCTTTCAATAGCTCCTACAACCGTTGAAGCAAGGTGGTCACCCCTTTTACCTCCTCTATTTTTGAATTCACAATCCCATCTTTCCTCAATAAGGGAATGGACACTCCTTCCTTTGCAAGAAATGATAGTCACCGACCTATATAGATAGGGGCAACCTCTCTCTTTCCGAATGAACAATCTCTTAGTGTGCTCAACCCTCCCACTTGTTGGCTATGTTTATAAGGGAAACCCTTTGTAACCCCAACTAACTACCGATCAACCCGTATTCTTTGATTTATTCAAATATGCTAAAAAAATGGGTGAGAAATTGCAAGAATTGTTCCTTCTTCACTGGAAAACAAAGATTAGTTTCCCTTCCTCTTCATCCTATTCAAAAATATGAAACCTCTATCTAGTAGGATTTAGAATTCATGGTACTATAAATACACCATCTAGTGCTGGTCATAAATGGGGTTAGAAACCCGCTACTTACTTCACTAGATGAGATGAAGTAGTTGCACTAAAGGATGCTACTGAGGCCTCTATACTAGAATTCATTGAGGGGATAGTTACAAGGCTTGGTATTTCGTTTAGTGTTATTTTTTACAATACTAAGGCCTTTGTAGGCACTAAAATTAGTGAATGGGCAATTAGATACAAGATGAGGTTAATGGTGTTAAACATGAGGCTTAATGCGTAGGAAAAGTGGTAAACAACTCCAATTATGTCTCTTAGATCTCTTAATGAGATCGTTTAATGTGTAAGACAAGATACAACAAGTTATGTGTTGTGTCTTTTCTAAAGAGGGTAGGGGTATTGTAAAACTATACAAGACTCGTTTAAGAGAGAGAGATACACAATAACGGTTAAAAACATAATTGCTTTGGGTAGTTTTGGGATTTAACATTTCTATTATCAACATAAGTATTAAGGGAGAAAACAATAATTAACACTATATAAGTTTATTTCAAAACATCTAAACCATAACACAACATACAAACACATAATCAAGACCATACTCAAATAGAATGCTTGTTTTCCAATACACCAATATAACACAAATTTCTTCCCGTCACAAATAATCAATGAATAACATTCGTGTTCATAAAAATAACGCGGATACATTTACTTAATATTACAAGTATATTTCAATGATATTCTATATTACAAAAAAACACCAACAACGCTACCATTTCCTTCGTGTCCCGCATACCTACAAGGTCAGCAACCACCACATGGTCAGCACAACTATTGGCATGACATCAAACTACAACCAAGCACGATATACAATTTCAAATTTCTCTAACAATAATGAAACTATATTTAACACACTTCCAAGAAGAGTAAGAATTGTAATGCCATTTCATTTCGTTTCCAGAGCCAAGGAAAGAGATAGAGGAGAGAGAAAACACTATTTTCCACATTCAATTTCTTTTCAAGCAAGTGTCAACAGAAAGTTTCATACAATCATGTATTTGTGTTTACAAGGTTTCTCTATCGTTATTTTTCTTGGATAAGTTCATATGACATTTTTCACCAATCAGTTGCAAGTTTCCAAAAATGTCAAATTTAGACAAGTTGTGCACAAACCAGTGTTTGAAAACCATCTTCAAGACTCAAACACACAAGGGAAAAAATTCCTACCTATTCCCCTAT
Organism: Taxus wallichiana var. yunnanensis; assembly: GCA_018340775.1. Classification (NCBI taxonomy): domain Eukaryota; kingdom Viridiplantae; phylum Streptophyta; class Pinopsida; order Cupressales; family Taxaceae; genus Taxus; species Taxus wallichiana. The sequence continues at coordinate 394,952,267 of CM031234.1, forward strand.
ATACAGGGAAACACTAAGAGCTAACGGAACCCCAAAAAGACAAACACAATTAAAATGGCGTTTGTCTTTCCAAAGCTACTAGTCATAATTACACCAAAGCGGCCTTGTCCCCCAATGACTGGAGGCCTATAAAACATATCAAGAAAAATAGATTGCATGGGATGTTTTTTTCTCAAAGCGAGGGTTTGTAGTAATTGTCTAATAGAAATATTAAAGGTATGCAAAAGTCAAAATTCGTTTCGACACCGGGGCCTAAACGACGGGCCAAAACTAAACCACAATTTTGAAATTCAACAGTTGTTTAAAGCTGCAAACTAGCTCGTTGGGCTCCTAAACACATTACGAACAAGGTCAAATGGACACCCAAGGAACAATCCGAGGGTTTGGTTGAACACTCCACATGACAAGGTACGTGGCAAAAACTTGCTTTTCTCATTTCGGAGTTTGCATGGATTTTTACGCCTCCATGAAAACAGATTCTAATAACATTACACAAAGCCGACAAGCAGTAGTTTTACTAAGTTTCTCATTTATTCCACTAATCACATCAAATCCAGGACTAGTATTTTAGTTTAACCATCCATCTTATGAGTTAAGGGAGAGAGTAATGCTTTCATTCATGGTTAATGGTCTTGTTGTGTGTAAACCAAGGTGAAATGTGTTATACAATAACCCATCCCATTTAATTCACCTAAACATTATTATTATGATTATTATTTAAATTGACATACAACTCCATTACAATTAAAAAAACTAGGAATGCAAAAACATGCAATGATAGAGTAAGATGACCATGTTTGTTCTACGAGACCACGCCATCAAGAGGATTTTCGTCAAGCAATTCACGAGCATTGTGCTAACATCCGCGATCGCATACATATCTTCCGATCACTTACAATTTGTAAATAAAATTCACTTCCAATTATGCTTTGTTGGATGTCTATAGCCCGCTTTAGGATCCATACTTGACATGGTCGGAGAAAATTAATAAAGTTTGTGATGTTTTGCAGACACCCGCCAACGAATTTTTCTTGAGTAACCAAGGAGTTATAACCAACCAAAATTTGTGCATACACAACCACCTACGTAGTCCATGAGAAATATATATCTCTCTAAGGCATTTATTGAACAATTCAAGGTCCAACTTGGCAAGCATGCAATTAACATCAACTTAAAATTTTCAAAAGTCTTCTCATTGTGTGCATACAACAATCAATATTGTTCGGGACCGTCATTTTATTTTCATGCATTTGATCAAATAGTTAATGTGCCTTATTCGAGCTTCCATCCTTTGACATACACGTCGAACAAGGTGCTTCAGAACTACTACAAAAGACAAACCTCTCTCGACTTTGTATGCTGCTCGCTAAAAGCATGACCTTCCTAATCATATCTAGTAATTTTGATATCCACGTGGCCACAAATTTGGCATTTTAACAAATGGTTCGAGATGCTTTGGCGCAAGGGTATGATAATATTCTCTGTGGCGCTCCATTTTTAAATAAATAAATAACATGCCTTGTACATTCTTCTTATCTTCATGTCGAGGCATTTTGCAACTACACAACAACGAACAATCCTACCCCTTCAACGATTGTGCATACGTCCATACCCAACTCCACGACCCCCAATCTAACACATGCTAGTAGCATACAGACAGAGGAAGAGGTGTTGCTTTACACCTATCAATTGCATTTTCTTAGAGACAACAAGGCATTTTAAAACAACCCAAATTTTGCAAAACCTATAAACATGGCACTCCATGAGATGACATCGGTCGAGGCATTTCTTTAGACAACCTTAAAGCGCCTTTAAGCACACTATTTTATGCATCTCATTCAAACATCGCATTACATGAAACCACATTTTTTGAGGTATTTTGTTGAACAGATTGTGTGCCATGTTTAAGCGCTTGCAAGCAACTATAAGAGACAAAATCCTTCTTCCAATTTTGTGGGCGGGTGTTTGTTGATACTCATCTTTTGTCACTATGTGGTCGCACTATGATTGTTGAGGTCATTGAAAACCTGCAATGAAGTATGAACCTACAAAACTCTCAAATAGACATCAAATCCTAAAAAAATGATGCAAAATGAGGGGTCGATTGTCCTCAATCTGTCACAATGGTGAACTTATGAGCGTTGCACTACATCTCGGACTCCAATTTATTTCGTGTGTGTGAGGAATCATGCCTAGGTGGCTCTTGTGCGTGGCGCACCCGATAGCGAATAAAGTAGATATATGTAACGAAATATAATAGATGTGTGCATGAAATAGAATGAACTTCCCTCCTATGAAGTGTATGCAGAGTAACCAACCCTTGTGTCCCTTGTGATGGCATTATACGGATGCAAATAGAGCTCTTAGATGTTTGATGGATGCAACCATAAGTGGTGATAGATAATGCTTAGTGATTGGTACTTTATTATGATCACATAACTTTATATTTATATGATTCCTTTGCTTGAATTTTGTAAATAACCCCAAAAAGGTTGACTACCAAAAAGATAAGATGCTTGTTATCCAAATTTACCCCCAGGGTTAATTCGATAACATGCATCAGAATTCTCAAGTCCCAGGCAAACGGATCGATTCAGGGCAAAAAATCATGTTTCCAGGGTCCCCTCAGATTTTTTCTAACTCTCCTGTCCAGGTTGAAAAGAACAAGTTCTGAGAAAAAGTGAAAAAACTGCAAAAACAAGCTTGGGCCAGAAAAAATCATGAAAATTGGCTAAGTCCTAGTCCTCGCAACAGTAGGGACGTGAGGGACATCAAGACGCGGATCGGCCGAAAAGCCTCTAGGCGGCCCGCAGCACCGGGACGTCGGGCGGAGAAGTACGTGGGCAGACGCGAAAGCCGGTTCGGCCAAGGAGAAGAGAATCGACTAACTGCCTTGTGATATGTGGGACAAAGGAACACGAACCGACCGAACCGGGCGAATCGGAAAAATTTGTCCCAGATAGTCCAGAGCAAGTGGGACAAAGGTACGCGAAGGACGCGAACCGGCCGGTTCGGCCGGAACGGGGAACTTTCACACTGGGACATCTGGGACAAAGGTACGCGAAGGACGCGAGCGGCCGGTTCGCCCGAAACAGAGCAATTTCGTATTGGGACAGTTGGGACAAAGGGACGCGCGGGACGCGGATAGCCGAAGGAGCCGAAAGCCAATCAGATTGTGCCACGTGTCATCGGTAGATAAGGGACAAGGAAGCCCATTTCAGGTGGATCAGAGGATTCTGTCCCAAACAAAGCACTGGGACATCCGGGACAAAATGACGCGAAGGGCGCGAAGAATTTGGTGAGACTCCGTGAACTAATCAAATCATGACACGTGTCACAAGGGAGAAAGTCAAAAAGTCAAAAGGCAAGGTTTCAAGCACTGACCCGAGCCAATAAAAAGAGGACATGTGTCCAATGAAGCAGGGAAGGAGAGAGAATCACGCGACCAATCAATGCATGCCACGTGTCATCCAGGTGGCAGAGTGCGGAAAGATTTCAAAACGCATTTTCCCTGTTTTGTGCCCTAAATCTTCAGATCGACATATCTTTCGATCCAGAGCTTGGATTTGCACGTTCTTTATATCAACGGAAAGCTTGTGAAATTCTCTACATGATTCTAGGGTTAATCTTGAGTTTTGGTGTAGTCTGGAGAGAGAAAATTGAGAAACGGCTCTGATGCGTGTTCATGGCCGAAGCGACATTTGGCGACTGCATTTAATGCAGAATGGGTCGCATTCTCCTATATTCGGTCAAAATGACAGGTATGGGTTTGTAAGGTCCCCCATGCCGTTTTAATGCACCTGCAGTCAAGGAGGGATGGGCTCTCATGTCTTTGTACGTTTTCTGTCCCCGGGCTCGACCCATGCAATGTAAAAGCCAGATTTGGCTCATTTCGAGGGGGAACAATTTTTGACATAGCAGCTTCTTCTTTCACCTCCAGCAAGTGATTGTTTTGAAGAATCAGACCTCTCCAAAGGACAGAATGTATTTTTACCTCTCTGAGGGTGTAATGCAGTGATTTTGACACTGGAAATGATAATGCAAGCTTTGTGAATGGTTTACAGTCCCTTGTTTGTATTATTTGCTTTATTTCAGATCCTAAGTTATATCTTATCAGCCTGTGTATGTTTCATGTTGCAAATCTCTGGTTTGTGTCTATTTGCTTGACAGAAATGTTTCACCACTCCTTTTGGTGCATCACCATCTTTAGTTAGTTTCAATTTTTGCATTTCTATCCCTGTCTCCTGGCAGTTTAGAGTAGGATTAGGATCTAAACCTCTATAGTTTTACAAAATATAGATCTAAATCAGAGGAGTTTGAGGAACCAACCTCTAATCTGGAGATTCCTCTCTCAGTTTCACAAGTCCCCACACTTGGAGAGAGGTTTCCATGTTGTGCAATCACACTGGATGCTAGAGTGATCAACCTAGAAGCCCGATCGCATCCGGGAGTCTTTGTGAGTTTGCAACAACAATGCTCAAGTGGCTAGAAAGGACCCAAAAAGTGTGAGTAAATTACAAAGGGGACAAGGGTGCCCATAGGGGACAAGGGCACTGATGCCTATGTCCCTGGGTGCGCGCTAGTGTCTAGGATGATAAAGGATGGAGTGTAAAAGCAAGGGTGCAAGCTCGAAAGCAACAAAGAGAAAGCAAAGAAAGGTGGCCAAAGACATGGGTAATCAATACTTTTCTTGCTTAGGAATCATATGAATAGTAGTATGTAATCAAGACTAGATAATTACCCAAAGTGCATGATTTTGTGTCTACATTTTCCCCCAATTTATGTTGGTGAGAGGAAAGCTCAATAACATAAAGCAAATAGAGATGTGTACCTGATAACCATGTAGATCGATGACGAAAGCATGTCGAGGAACAAGACAAAGGATGGAGTGATAAAAATGTGTAGCGTGGATGCTAAAGAGGAGAAAGTGCAAAAAGTGATGATGAAAATGAACCTAAGACGGAAACGCATGTGTTGATGTCGCGATGAACCTGTTGTTGATGTCAATGTTGTTGTTGTTGATGTTGTGAATGATGTTGACTATTGTTTCTCATACACAGCATGCAGGACTGCAAAAGAGAAGACAAACAAGTAGTCAAATACACATGTGTATGTATACAAGTATGTAAAGAAAGTATGTAAAAATGTGGAAAAGGAACATGTGCACCTAATCCGTGATGAGGAAAGAGTGTAGAAAGGATCCTGAATATGTCGATGAAGGGCGAGTTTTTAGGGCGATCTCATGCCACAATGAAGTAGTGTAGGGAGAAAGGTCTAGTGTCATTCTCCAACCTTTGACTACTTCCCAAAATTGTTGAGCACGTTGAATGTTGTTTTTTTGGCGATCCTACGCCACAACAGAAGTAGTGTAGGGAGAAAGGTCTAGTGTTATTCTCCAACCTTTGATCTGCTTCCCGAAATATGGAACACCACTACAAATGATGTGCACAAATGCAAGTGCTAAGGACTGTCTTCCCTTTAAAACCTGTTGTGTGGAGTCTCAGTATCTTTGTGATGAACTACCAATCGCTATGTAACTTGCCCCTGGTTATAGGCCTCCATGAAGGACATCATTGTCTTAAGGACCCAAGTCTCGATTCTAAGCCTTCTTGGCCCGACAATTGTGTTGTACCAGTATTGTGTTGTGTTGTGTAATGGTTGTATAATGTTGTATGGGGTGATTGATTCACCTAAATGATGCCCCCTTGTTTGGGGTGCATGCGACGTTGTTGAAGGAGTATGTGGCCCAAAAGAGGACCAACCATTGTGTTGAAATTGTGCCCCTGCAAGGAAAGGGAATGTTCTTGGTAAAAACCAAGGAACACACAAACAAAGTGGCTAGGAGACAAGTGTTAGTACAAGCAAAGACAAACACACATGTATAGGAAAAATGTAAGCTAAGCAGACAATGTGTAAGCTAAGACGCAAGAAGATAATGTAAACATGCAAGAAGACAATGTAGACCGCGAAAAGCGGGTTACAAACATGGGACATCACTCACGATGTCACAAGACAATCAAGGTCGTAGTGGCTACAAGCAGACAAGTGTGCACACAAGACAAAGGGAAAATCCCGCAAACAAGAGCATACAAAGAGCAAGCAATGGAAAACAATGTAACAGATAACCATGGAAGCAAGTAGCCTTGCATAACAAATGTTGCACATGAAGTACCCATTAACATGTTAGAAAGATAAAGACTACATCAAAGTGTATATATCTCGATAAAGTAGTTTGTTATGAGACAGAATGAAACAATATCACCTGTAATGTATGAAAGTGGATGCCCCTAGAGCCTCTGTGGGGTGGTAATAATGTATGCGCCAAGCATCCATGCTACGTGTAATAGATCTGTAGAATCTGCAATCACAACTAGAAATACAAGTGAACATGCATGTGTATATGATAATGATAATGACATACAAGATATTTATCTAGCATGTGTAATAAGACGTACATGTAAAAGTGTAAGTAAGAAAGAGTAAATGCAACCAAGATATTCGGAATGGAATGCGGTGTGAATGATAGAAGCAAAGATGTCCCCGAGCGGATGTGTATGTATGCAATGAGGTTCATTTATTTATGCTCCTCAGTAGTCAAGAATGAACCGTAAACAAGAGTGCGTCATTGAGAAATGGGTCGAATGTGTGTAGATTGTCTGAGTGATTGAATGTGTGAGTGTGATGGGGTCCATTTTAGATGTAGACCCTTAGTAGTCAAGTATGGATCGTGGAATTAGCGTGCGTCATAGGGTAGTGTGTGCAACGCGTAGAAGTAGATGTGACAGAGATATGTCACAAATGTGTGGATTGAATGTTGCATAGGAAGAGATGAATGTGTAGAATGTCTAGTGTTAATATTAAGAATTTTTTTTTGAATGGGCAAAGTGTTTTGTTGAAAGAATTGATTATAGACATGTTGAGTGAGTGATGTGTAATGTGCAACGTAAGATGTATAGATTATGTAAGTGTGGGAAGCGCAAAGTGTGTATGATGCATAGTATATGTCGGAAGATGTGTGTAGTTGGTGTCCCCAGATTTCATCCTAAAATCTGAGACTACCCTATCCGAAAAAATTTCGTACTTTTAAAATAATGGGTCGTTTTGTGTTTTATTGCCAGAAAGTTCTGTATTGTGTCAAGATATTCCCAAGGAGCCATATTAGCCATTTTTGCCAAATACCCAGATGCCCAAAATTGTTATATTCTATCGTCGGGATTTGCCTGCAGGAAATTTGTATTTAATTATTTTGAGCCCCATTTGAGGCAATTTGTGCTCCGGTTTAACTCTGTTGTGATCGTACATATCGTTATTCCCATTTACCAGTAGGGTTTTAACCAGAAATGAATCTTGGGCTTTATTTGTAACTTCTGGCAACATTTTGTGTTTTTTGTGTTTTCCCATTTCATTTTCTATGAAATTTCTCTTGAGTATCTGGAGATCACATACGCACGTTGTGCCAAAAGGAATTTGCCTGCGAAGGTCTATTCTCTTGGAAAAGACGAAGTCATGCACCAAAAAGCTTCTTCTGGGCTGCTACATTTTTGGAAAAAGAGGGTTTGAAGTGGATCATGGGATTTTTGGAAGCAACAGGCAGGTGCAAATTTTGTACTCTTTTTCCCATGGAAGCAACGCCACTTAAGTCACAATGGGAAAATTGGAGGCAGCAGGCAAGCGGGAATTTCTTACCTGCCTTGCAAGGTAAAAATTCCCATTGTGAAATAAAAGAAAAATCACTTAAGGCATTGATGGGATTTTCTTACCTGCCTTGCAAGGTAAATAATCCCATTATGAAAGTCAAACAACTTAAGTGGATCATGGGATTTTTGGTCGCAGCAGGCAGGTGGGATTTTTGTACCTGCCTTGCAGGGTACTTTTTCCCATGAAGGCAAAGTCACTTAAGTTATGATGGGAAAATTAGAGGCAACAGGCAGAAGGGAATTTCTTACCTACCTTGCAGGGTAAAAATTCCCATTGTGGAATAAAAGAAAAACAACTTAAGTGAATCATGGGATTTTATTGCCTACCTGGCAGGGTAAATAATCCCATTATGAAAGTCAAACGACTTAAGTGAATCATGGGATTTTCAGGGCTGCCTTGCAGGGTAAATAATCCCATTGTCATGTGACTTTTAAAAATAGAAATTCCTTATTCCAAAAAGTGCGACCCACCTTGGGTGAATAATAATGCATTAAATAAATATTTGTTAATATTTATTCACCCAATTTTGGCGCCCAAGCTTGTGGAAAAGTCAACAAAGGGAAGTGGACAAAAGGAATTTAAAAATAGAATTCCAAAATTAAATAAATTTAATTTATTTAATGCAGCCCCATTTGGGAGAGAAATAATACTTTTTAAAGTATTAAATGATTAAATTAATTCCTATTTTCAGTGGCTAAGGTCAAAGCATACTATGAGGCTTGAGTTAACTAGAAGCAGAAGTCTAAAATTAAATAAATTTAATTTATTTAATGGCAGCCATGAGCATGCACAAAATAGGCGCCCCATTTGAAGAGTGAAGCTTATTAATTAATTAATTAATTGCCAGGAATAGGAAAGGCATTAATTAATTATAGAATGGTGAAGATTATATAAGTGGGGCTGCCATATGGATGAATTAATTAATTCACAGGCAGAGAAGTGCAGCCCAGAGGAAAAGTGCGCCCCATTTGGAGAGGATTTTTGCTCAGAAGAAGGTGAAATTAATGTTGAAAGCTTCCAATTTTGGCGCACAGGTTGAAGGAGGTTGATTTGTGTCTGGATAATTGTTTGCATAAGTGATACAGGTGCTCAAGTGAAGTTGGTAAAATCCATGCTTGCTTTGCATGCAAATAAAACATCAAATTTTGGGGGCAAGAGCTTGAATTATGTAGATTTTTAAGATTAAATTCCTTTGTTCATATTCCGGTTGCCATCTTTGTCTGAATTAATTGCAAGAATTCATTACAGATGCTTTTATAAGAGAAAGGGAGCTTAAATCAATGTCCAATACATTGAATATATCCTCCGAATCTGAAGAATTATCCAGATCTCGCACACTTTTAGATTTTGAAGAATTTTGGCGAATAAAGAGAAGAAGAATTGCTCGGACAAAGATAGATACGGCCATGGCAAAGCAAGATGAAAAAGAAAGCACAACGGCATCACACATTACTTCAGATTTGTTAACACCGAGACATAGATCTAGATCCAGATCTCATAATTGCAAAAGCTTCTGGCAAAAATTCATCCTCTTGTTTCAAATGTAGCCCATGAAGAAGCCAGTGCGTGGAAAATTTCTTCCAGGATCTTGTGCATGTGCTTCCAATCTTCTAGTTGAAGCCTTCATTGAAGTTGCATTCACCCGAGTGCTTTCTAGAATTTTTAATTGCTCATATGCAATTAAAAATAAAAATGATGAGTTATTTACGGTGAACATTGCACTGATGCATGTACTGGAGAAGAACTGCAAAAGCTTCAAGGATAAGAAGGAAGACATGTCAAAGGCAATACCCGCAAGCTGCTTCCAGTCACTTCTAGATCCAGCCACTTCCAGATCTAGTTTGAATCAGCTGCATGCAGAATATGAAAAAGGACAAGACTGCAACTTTCCTCTTTCTTCTTCTTTCTCTTATTTCCTCCGACAAAATAATTGAGCGATCAATTAAATTATACAACTTAAGTGATTGGTTTAAAAGCCATTACTTGAAGAAGTCAACTACTTGGAGATAGGTGGCAGACGTGCAAAATAGAAGGTTCTATTTTTAGTTGCAAATCATGTGTGTCATGCAAAGAGGAATTCGGAGGGAGCGCGAGTTGTTTCCTTTTTGACTTCCACATGTGCCAGTTCAACTAAAAGCCTCCGACTTGTAATTGCCCCTCTACATTCTATAAGTAGAGGAAGAACCTTCGGGTTAATGATGAGAATTTGTAAGCAGCATTCTTGTGTTCCAGACTTTGTGCTGAAACCCCTGATAGCCACTTGAAGCAAAGGAATATAAAGGAGCAGTTTTAGGAGAACTTTATGTCATGATGCAATTTTTTTTTCTAGCTTTCTATCTTAGATCTTCTAATAGACTTTGTGTTATTTTAGATCTAGATCCAAGTGTCTTTGCTTATAATTTTGTGTTTATATCTATTGGTTTCTTCTATGTGCATGCAATCAACTCTGCTATCTATTGATTGGGATGCACATCTTCCCCATTTTTCCTCGTGTTTATATAATTCCCTTCTATAAATATTTACTTTCTTTAAAAAAGAGTTACTTGCTGCAAAACTCGTCTGACCATGGTTCATGATTTGAACAGTTAAAGTAAAACCCCATATAGATACTAGTATACTTTAATTGACAAATCTGACACGGGAGCCTCACCGATAAATGAGGGAGATTTATCTTATGAATGCCTAGGTTTTGTGTCTTTGTGTAAAAAATCTAGCCAAACATAGTAGTGTGTAAAAAAAATTGTGTATGATGTATAGAAGAAGATATGAATAGAAGATGTAGAATTGCACAATATGTATGATGTGTAGGAAGAAGAAGATGTTGTATAGGCATAAGATGTGTAATGGGTAGAAAGTGCAAAGTATGTAAGATGTATAGTAGATGTAAGAAGAATATATCGAAGATGTGTAGGATGTGCAATGTGTAGAATAATGTGATGCGAGATGTGACGTGTACAATGTGTAATGTGTGGTACCTAATGTGTAGTGTAGTGTATAGTGTGTGAGATTCATGTGTATAGGATTCCCTCAATAGTCAAGTGTGAACCAAAGCACAATAGTGCGTCATCGGGTAATGATGATACAAATATATGTTGTATGTGAAAATGTAGATGTGAAACAATGCGAGTATAAGGTGCTTGTCGATGTTAGGTGGGGGAGAGAAATAAGTGTAATGCTCCTCAAGTGTGTGTTGGTGAATGGGCTATCCGATAAAAGTAAAGGATGTAGGTCCTCTACCCGATGCTTGCAGCGATGAAGGTTTGTGAGCATTCTCTAGGAGTGGTGGGATATGAGATAGACGTTGTGTAGGTGAGTGAAGTCTATATGCATGCGACCGATGAGTATATGGTGGGAACCTATGTTTAACAAAATGTGGAGGTGATGGAGACCTATGTGAAGCAGAGTGCATAGGTGATGGACACCTATGTGGAGTAAAATGGGGTGGTGAAGTGTGCTTAGATATAGGAGTTACTATACTAACATAATGATGAGATCGTGCAAGTCATGTATCGAATAGGTGAGCTAGGGTTGGATTATGCTTTAGGTTCGATAGACTGTGGGGCACTAGATGGAAGAGGTGATGCGATGACACCCTCCGTAAGAGGATAATACCATGGAGTAGAGTGAGGCACACCATTGATAGAGATGACTTTATTTTTATGAATGAACTTTAGACGTAAGTGATTCATGGAGATGATAGTTTGAGACCTGTGAATCCATTTGAGGCCTAAGATTATGTCACATCCCTCGATTGTTTGTGCTACTGAATGAAGGGTACAAGCATTGTGAGAGGACAAACAATAACATGAAGGCTGGATAACCCCATATGAATTATCCATTGGATATGATTTTTTTGAGAGTGTATAGCCAATAGCAATAAGAAGTGGAAGCAGAACACGCGTTGATAGGCCATGATGGATCAACCTTGGTGTTATTGATAGGGATTGAGTGATAGAAACACTAATGTTCAGGTGATCAAAAGAGAATGCAACATGATAAGCATGATAAATAAATATATGATTGGTGGAGAAATGCCAAAGCATGAGAAACTAGGAAATTAAGAGCCCCGATGCGGGAGGAGGCAGCTTTGTGCGATATGTATGATTAACCAAGAAGTCACTCACTTTTTTGTTGTGTTTTGGAAGTAGATTATTGAGTATTTTGATCTTACGATTTTCATTGACTAGTGCAGAGGACGTAGGCTCTAGAAGTTCAAGTTTTTGTCATCTATAAGATTTTGGATGATATTGTGAAGTTTGAAGCACCTATTTGTAGAATGTCCACAAATTAATGATAGTCGCATAGAAATTTCTCATTGTAATTTCAACCTTTTGGATGAGATGGATCTAAGTCAAGCGGAGGAGGAAGCATAATAAGATTGCTCTCAAGAATTTTTTGTAATATAAGTTGTGGAGCAATAGTCAAATTTTTTAATGTACACTTAGGTTGTTGCCATTGTAGTTCTTTGGTGTTGGAGACAACATTGACAATGACCTTAGGTTCAACGGCTTTCATGGTTGGTTTAAAAGTTGATTTATTTTGAAAGCGCGTAGAAGATGAAGCTTGTTCTTAATATTTAATCTTACCTATAGATAAGAGTTTAGTTTCGCGTAGCTTAAGAGTGTGACACAGTCAATCAAATGACGAAGATGTCTCAAAGAGAACACTCTCTTGGAGAGGCGGAAATAGACTTTGAATGAATAAATCTTAGAGCTTAGAGTCTACAAGCACATTGGACATCTTAGCTAGGTTCTTGTATCGCAAGACATAATCTGCTAGATGTTCATTAGACCCTTGTTTAAGTTGTGCAAGTTGCGCGTATGAGATCTTAGAGCCGATATTGATAGAAAAATGAGTAAGAAAAACATCAAATAGATGTGTGAAAGATGTTATCGAATGAACAGGTAGGTCATAGAACCAACACATCGCATAATCTTCTAAAATGTAAGGAAAAGAGCTTTGTTAATATGGTATGATCATCTTCATGGTCGAGACATGTCCCATAAAAGGCTCGGAGATGCTCCTATTGGTCACCATGGTCCTTAAAGATGGGTAATCTGGGGGAGACGAAGTTAAGCGGTAACAGATAGGCAGAAATGGTGGGTGCGAAAGGAGTGTGAAGAAGCGAATTGGAGTCCAAAGATGGTGATACACAAGAGGCAACAAGTTGAAGTTGACGAATTTGTGTCAGAGATCCCTGATTTAAAAAGTTAAATCAAGAGTATTAGGGTGTGCATTGGGAGTGCTAGGGTGAATAATGGGAGTGGTAATGGCAGGAGTGGAGGATGGAATATGAAGGGGTTGAGTGGAGGCCATGGGAGCTGAAGAGTGAGCAATGAGATGTGTCGAAGCATCACAAGCGTTCTTAGCAACAATCAAAGCATGTAAAATGTGTGACATATGAGTGGGATTATTACGCAAAGCTTTTCGAAAAGTGGCGAGTGTTTCTAATTGCTCTTGGTCAACATTAGTATCTTCATCGTATGATTTTTCACTATCAGACACTTCTATTTCGCTAAGGGTGGTGTCCCCAGATTTCATCCTAAAATCTGTGATTACCCCTATCCGAAAAAAATTCGTACTTTTAAAATAATGGGCCGTTTTGTGTTTTTATTGCCAGAAAGTTCTTGTATTGTGTCAAGATATTCCCAAAGAGCCGTATTAGTCATTTTCGCCAAATACCCAAATGTCCAAAATTGTTATATTCTGTCGTCGAGATTTGTCTGCGGGAAATTTGTATTTAATTATTTTGAGCCCGTTTGAGGCAATTAGCGCTCCGTTTTAACTCTGTTGTGATTGTACATATTGTTATTCCCATATACCAGTAGGGTTTTAACTGGAATAAGTTCTGCACTTTATTTGTGACTTTTGGCAATGTTTTGTGTTTTTGTGTTTTCCTGTTTCGTTTTCTGTGAAATTTCTCTAGATCAATTCCTTTGCTGTTTGGCTTGATTCTTGGTGTGGAGTAGCTGGAGATCACATACGCACGTTATTCCGAGAAGAAGAAGTCGCCATCGGGAGGTCCGGTTCACTGGTAAAAGGTGAAGTCGTGCACCAAAACTTTTTTAGGCTAGCTACATTTTTGGAAAAAGAAGAATTGAAGCGGACATGGGAAAATTAGAAGCAAGTAGGCGGTGGGAATTTTGTACCGCCTACTGGGATACTTTTCCCATGGAGGAAACGCCACTTAAGTGACAATGGGAAAATTAGAGGCAGCAGGCAAGTGGGAATTTCTTGCCTTGCAGGGTAAAAATTCCCATTGTGGAATAAAAGAAATATCACTTAAGTGAATCATGGGATTTTATTGCCTACCTTGCAGGGTAAACAATCCCATTATGAAAGACAAGTGACTTAAGTGAATCATGGGATTTTCAGGGCTGCCTTGCAGGGTAAATAATCCCATTGTCATGTGATTCTTAAAAATAGAATTCTTTATGTCAAAAAGTGCACCCCCTTTGGAGAAGTAAAGGCAGCCTTTAAATTGATTAATTTAATTAATTATTCACCCAAAATAGGTGCCCAGGCTTGTGGAAAAGTCAACAAAGGCAAAGGACAAAAGGTGGTTGAAAATAAATTGTTCTAAAATTAAATAAATTTATTTATTTAATGGCAGCCCCTTCATGTCAAAAAGTGCGCCCCTTTTGGGAAGGAAATAATACTTTTTAAAGTATTAAATGATTAAATTAATTCCTATTTTCAGTGGCTAAGGTTAAAGCACACTGTGAAGCTTAAGTGGAGTGAAGAGTGGATGATTAAATTGAATAAATTTAATTTATTTGATGGTTGTCCTTAAACATGCAATTTTAGCACATCAGTTAAAGAGAAAAGCATGATTTTTAATTAATTAATTGCCAGGAATAGGAGGGGCAATTATTAATTATAGAATTATGAGGGTTATATAAGCATGGGCTGCCATAAGGATGAATTAATTAATTCACAGGTAAAGAAGTGCAGCCCAGAGGAAAAGTGCGCCCCATTTGAAGAGGATTTTTGCTCAAAAGAAGGTGAAATCAAGGCTAAAAGCTTCCAATTTTGGCGCATGCATTGAAGGAGGTTGATTTGTGTTTGCATAATTGTTTGCATAAGTGATACAGGTGCTCAGGTGAAGTTGGAAAAATTCATGCTCACTTTGCATGCAAATAAAACATCAATTTTTGGGGCAACAAGCTTGAATTATGCAGATTTTTATGATTAAAATCCATTGTTCATGGTCCAGTTGCCATCTTTGTCTGAATTAATTGCAGGAATTCATTACAGGTGCTTTACAAAAGAAAAGGAGCTTAAACCAATGTCCAATACATTGAATATATCCTACGAATTTGAAGAATTATCCAGATCTGCACCAGTTTTGAAAAAATCCGGCCAAATAAGAAGAAAAAGAATTGTTCAGACAAAGATAGACAAAGCCATGGCAAAGAGGGACAAAAAAGAGAGCACAAAGGAGTCATGCATCACTTCCAAATTTGTAGACATAGGAGACACAAATCTAGGTCCGGAACCTCTTTCCGAATTGATTGATAGATCTAGAGCAGAAAGAATTCACTCATGCGTGCAGTTAAAAGCAGTGGAATCATTCGAGCTACAACATTTCCATTCACATCCCAGCTGCCAGAATTCATTATGGAGTGTGCTAGATCAGATCCAGATTCAGATCCATAATTGCAAAGGTTTCATCCTCTTGTTTCAAATGCAACTCGTGAAGAAGTCAGTGCGTGGAAAATTCCTTCCAGGATCTTGTGCACTCCAAATCTTCCGATTGAAGCCTTCATTGAAGTTGCATTCACCCGGAGCACTTCAACCCGGAGTGCTTTCCAGAATTTTTAATTGTTCATATGCAATTAAAAATGAAGAGTTATTTATGGCAAACATTGCACTGATGCATGTACTGGAGAAGAACTGCAAAAGCTTCAAGGATAAAAGAGAAGACAAGGCGAAAGAAAAATTCCAACCGCTTCAGATATAGCTTGCTTTCTAGATCCACTTGTTTCAAATCCACCATTTCCAATTCCATCTTGTTTCTAAATCCAGCTCGCTTCTAGATCCACTTGTTTCTAGATCCGGTTGTTTCCAATTCCATCTTGTTTCCAGATCCATCTTGCTTCCAAATCCAGTTTGGTGAGAATCAAAGGCAAAAGTATCAGCTGCATGCAGACATGAAAAAGGACAAGACTGCAGCTTTCCTCTTCCTTCTTCTTTCCTCCGATAAAGTAATTGAGCGATCAATTAAATTATACAACTTAAGTGATTGGTGTAAAAGCCATTACTTGAAGAAGTCAACTACTTGGAGATAAGTGTCAGACATGCAAAATAGAAGGTTCTATTTTCAGTTGTAAATCATACACGTCATGCAAAGAGGAATTCTAGGAAGGAGATTGCCAGTTGTTTCTTTTCCGACTTCCACATGTGCCAGTTCAACTAAAAGCTTCCAACTTGTAATTGCCCCTCTACATTCTATAAGTAGAGGAAGAACCTTCGGGTTAAGGATCAAAATTTGTAAGCAGCAACCTTGTGTTCCAGACTTTGTGCTGAAACCCTTGAGAGCCACTTGAAGCAAAGGAATATATAGGAGCAGATTTCCGGAGAACTTTGTGTCACGGTGTATTGTGTTTCTTGCTTTTTATCTTAGATCTTTTGATAGACTTTGTGTTATTTCATATCTAGATCTAGAGCTACCTCTACTTAGAATTCTATCAACTCTGCTATCTATTGATTGGGATGCACATCTTCTCCATTTCTTCTCTGTGTTTATACAATTCCCTTTCCCTTCTTCTATAAATATTTCCTTTCTTTAAACAAGCTGCTTACTTGTTGCAGAACTGTTCAGTTATGGTTCATGAACTGAGTAGCTAAAGTAAAACCCCATACAGATACTAGCATACTTTAATTGACAAATCGACACAGAGCCTCACCGATAAATGAGAGAGATTTATCTCATGACTTCCTAGGTTTTGTGCTATGCAGAAAATCTAGCCAACAAAGGGGAACATTGCGAGAGTTAGCAAAGGGATTTTTAGATGTGGCCATTGATGTAGAGATGTCGGTCATTGATTTGGAAGTCCTATGGAAAGATGAAGGAAGCCCAAAATGACCATTATGGGTGACAGGCATAAGAAGGAAGCCTTATAGAGAAGGTGGATTTGAATATCGGGTTCACCAAAATGATTAAGCTAAATATGAAATATGCAAGCATAATCGATTGTTATAATAGCAATAAATAAATGATAATGAAATATAGAAATACTTCCAAGCACCTAAGCAATAAATTATGAAATCCTAAGTGTAAGGAGGAGAAAAGGGTACTTGGTTCATAATTAATTGCGGAGTGTACCAAAGTGCGATTGGTGAATAGAGAAGCGGGAGTGTCACACAAAGATCTAGAAAATGTAGATCTAGAGGAACAAATTGGACAGGGGTGCTTGAAGAGAGACAAGGGCACCTGCAGTGCCTTAGACCTGATTCTAGGCGCATGGGTCTACGGAGAATCTCGGAAAACCATCTATGAGTGGTTACAATATATTCTCTCATACTCACCTTTTGTTGCTATGTGGTCGTACTATGATCGCCGAGGTCGTAGGAAACCTGTAATGAAGTTTGAACCTACAATACCCTCAACTAGACATCAAATCCTAAAAAGAAAGAAGTAAAATGAGGGTTCAGGTGTCCTTAGTTGTCGCATAATGGTGAACTTACGACTAAGCATTGCACTACATCTCATACCCAATGTATTTTTATGTGTGTGTGTGTGGAATCGTGCCCTAAATGGCTCTTGTGTGTGTCGCACCTGATAGCGAGCAAAGTAGCTAGATGTAAAGAAATGTAATAGATGTGTGCATGGATTAGAATGAACTTCCCTCCTATGATGTGTAAGCAAAGTAACCAACCCTTTTCTCCCTTGTGATGGCACTAGATGAATGCAAATGGAGCCCTTAGATGCTTGATGGATGTAACCTTAAACGTTGATAGATAATGCTTAGTGCTTGACCTCATTTATTATGATCACACAACTTTATATTTGGGTAAGTGCATGAAGTTGGGGGCAAATAAAAGCAGACAAAAACCCGAAAAAAAGTAAAATGCATACGCGTTCTATTATAACGCGATCGCATTTTAAATTGTCAGGTTTGAGATTTAGGCATAATGCGTACATGTTATAACGCATACGTGTTATGCCTACTATAAATTAAAAATAGAGGCCCGAGCCTCTATCATTTTATCTCCCTCAAACGCGAGTTTTAGATCTTAACCGTGCCCTCACGTTTTTTCATTCAGCTGGATCTCAAGCTCAACAGATCGTTTTTGGATCGCCGAGAAGATCTCAATCGACGATGGCTCCATGGAGAAGAGGTAGGTACAATTCTTTTCTCAAAATTGCATTGAAATATGATAATTATAGATTAAAATTTGAATTGAATACATATTTTCTATTGTTACAGTTAGAGGTCGAGGGAATCAACCGTAACCAAACCTGCTGCTATTCCTGTCATCCCTCCCGACACTCCCACAATTGCTCAACATCCCCGGGTAGTCAACAATATTTAGCAGCCACGGTTGAAAACAAAATTGAAATTGAGGATTTAATCAAAACAATGAGGGATTCACAATCTACAAACCCCAATGCGCCTCTCTTGTAAACACATTAGAGGCATTACTTGTTCAAGTTGACGCAAAGAACGGGATAAATTTATCATTAGACAACTTACGAGAGAGGGTTGTAGGAATTATTATTCCAACAAATTGTCATATGTGGATGTAAAGAAAAAGAAATTTCAAAAGACCTCATATGCACCTTATTCACGGACCCCCACACTAATTTTCTTGTTTTGTTGTTATGTAAACGGTTTCCCATCCATGAGAACGGAACATGAAATATATACGTCTTACATGACATTATTTTTGTATGCCTATGTGCATGGCATTGTATGTACACCTATATGGCATTTGAACTTGATGGTATATGACCTATTTGGGCATTTTTGTATTTATTATGCACATTAAAATACTATTTGGAACTTGATAATTTTGTATGAGACCTTACATTTCGAGATTATCTTTGCATGAAACTAATATGATGTGCACTTGACAATATTTAAGACATTATGGATTATTTTTTCATTTATTGGTGATTTACATGTACTAGCATTTTCAATGTATAATATGCATCAAACTTTGAAAATCAATCTTTATATAATGTATGCATATAAAGAGTTACCTAATCGAGTAATTATTCATTCAATTTATCAATGTGTATATGTGTATTTACCTTACTTGCTCTTCTTCTTGCTTATGGTCTCTTTGTACGGTTTCTATCTTATCATGCACTTATTGCATTCTTAGTCTTCTCCCCTGTTAAAACACCCAAGAGTCGTCATGATTTGATGCCTTTCATCTGCCGATATTTTGAGAATGTCTCTCCATATACATTACTCCAATGCTTGAGAATGTCTCCAAATGCAATGACATTCCGATTCAGACACTCAATGATTCTTGATTGTCTAATCCTGTCCAATTCGTGTTATTACCTTTAAATATGTAGGCATTTCAAGTTATTTGGAAATCACAGCCCAAAAAAGTTGGAGATAAATCTCCTAATAAAATTAATCTGCCCAAAAAAGGATTGAATTCCCTTCTTGGTTCTTGGAATAGGGACTTTACTGATGGCTTCTACCCTTTCAGGATCAATCATGACCCCTTCCTTTGACACAATGTGACCAAGCAACTTTGCTTTCTAAACTCTAAAATGGAACTTCTTGGGATTTAGTGAAATACCATACTCCCTACATCTTAAGAACATTTTTTCTAAGTGTTGTAAGTGGTCACTCCTCTTTCGAGAAAACAGTCACATCATCTTGATATACAACAATGAAATCATTAATATAGCTAGAGAAAGCTACATCCATTGCTCTTTGGAAAGTGGCTCCAGCATTCATTATACCAAAAGGCATTCTGACATATACATATGTTCCCCAAGGAGTGGTAAAGGCAGTCTTGATTTGTTCTAATTCCTTCACAACGACCTGGTTATATCCAGATAAAACATCCAAGGTGGATAACAATTCTGAACCAATAACCAATTGTAACATATTGTCCATATTTGGCATAGGGTAGTTATCCTTCATTGATGCTCTATTGAAGTTTCTAAAGTCCACACACAGCCTTATATCTATGTTCTTTTTTCTGATAGGTACTAAGTTTGCAACCCATGATGAGTACCTTGTGGGTTGTATGATTCCTCCATCCCTCATTTTTTTCAATTCTTCTTGCATCTTCAGGGAAAGGAGTGGATTGATCGGCCTACATTTCTACCTAAATGGCTTGCGAAGCTTCTAAGGGAATTTCATCTTGGAAAATATCTTCTTTGTATGCTTTCGATTGAGAATAAGACCATGCTAAGCTTGATCTGGTATTTCTTCAACAATTGGACATACGATTGCTTTTCTTCCTTGCTCAGTGCTACCTAACCGAGATCTTACGTGGTTTATCCTTCGTGCACTGGGTCATGCTCTTCAACATCCCTTGAGGTTGACATGTGTCTCTGCTGACAATGCAATCAAGCATTATCAAAATTTGATTCAAGTGCTACCAAACCTCTAGGAATAGTATTAGTCTTCAACTGAATGATGTCTTTGCCAAATAAAGTCTCCTTTCCATTAGCCGCACAAACCATTGGCTCCCAATCTATACGTTGATCAACAAATTCTCCTTGGTTCTGCAAAAACCTTTGCACCTGGGCGTCGTCTTTGAATACTTGCCAGTGTTTAACATTGTCAGGAACATATGGCCTAGTCAATACCTCAATATTATACTCACAATAGGGGGATATAGCATAATTTTCAAATCTGGACCCCAATACGGCCAATTTATCTGCTAGAGTATTGTACTTCCTATCATGATGTATTATGTTAAAGGAGTCAAACATCTCAATGAAATCCCAGACTGCATGCTTATACTGCTTCATTCTCTGATTTTTTATTGCATACAGTTTTCTAACCTGTTTGACAATTAGCTCTGAATCTCCTTTAACAATGATGTCTCTAATACCATATTTCCATGCAATTCTTAAACCCAATAACAGTGCTTCATATTATGCAATATTGTTAGTGCACTCAAAGTTGAGTTTAAAAGAGAAAACAAACTCTTCATGGCCTGGAGATATCGAACAATACTAGCACCATTTCTAAATTTAGAGCAAGCCCCATCAAACAACAAAGTCCAACAAGAACCTACTTGTTTAAGAGACTTGCATTGATCAATTTTTGCTCTTTACCATCAAATCCAACAAAGTTATCAACAATGGTGTCATTGTATAACACTTCATAGGAAGCACTATTGGGATCCTCAATGATATGTAGCATCTTCTTTTCACCATACAACTTTACAAGGCTTCCCTCAATAGGTATAGTGGCAAAAGACATATCCATATGCACACTAGTAGCCCACTTTCTTGATAAATGACATTCCCCATTTGGCGAGGAATCAACAATAACAACATCTAGTTTTAAGTTCTTGCCTAGATAAGCTGCAAGTTGCACTATCAAACCAAATTGAACTTAGTGTTTAACACTTGATCATTCCTAGTATGCGGTGTTGGAACCGCGCTCACGATACGGATGTCACACCCCACCCAACATGAGTTCCAAAAATGAAAAAAACAACCAAGAATTTTGATTGCAGATAAAAAATAATAATAAAGATGGTAATAATTTTCTTTTTAAATTACTTATACAATGATTACAATTACCCGTAACAAAAGTAACATGACTAATTTGCATATACGGTGAAGCAAAGCACTAAACCACAATCACGAACAAGGAGAATCATAACAATTTTCACAATGTTAATACAACATCGCATTAACGACCATTCGGGACAAAAAATCGGTTTAACGTCGCTCATGTAAGTTATACAAATTACGAATATTTTTATAAGTGTCAACAATAAATATATTTTGACAATGGAAAGGTAAAAGTACTCCACTAGCAATAAACTTATTGCATGGGAAAAGTGATTATGAGGTTAAAACAATTTACGACCAAGATAACAATCGTTATGAGAATGATTAAAAATATTATATATATTTTTGAAAGGTTTGCGGAAAGGCAAACAATATAAAAAATGGTCATGGGTCCCATTTCGTCTCCGAAATGGACCCATGCCTTCGAATTCATTCCACAAATATTAACATTGGATTTAATTAAACAATACATCACTTTTATTAAATTTAACCAAGGTCTTTTCCCAAAATAAAACATTTAATTACACCCCATTAAATTTGCACCCATACAACTTAAGTCAATTTAAAATTAAACAAGAGCCCTATGATTAAACAGATCTCCACCATGAGATCATAACCCTAAAATTTGAAAACTTATGAGGATAAAAATATCAAACCTAAAATCTTATTATTCATTTTCATTCATCTCCTTCACCTGGATGCCCTAGTTTTCTTTTGTTTTGTATTTTTTGTGCAAGGAAGGAGAACTCATGGAGAGCTCAAGGAATAAGAGATTTAGGGAGGATTATCCACCCCATTTAGATTGGTATATGCAGATTTGGTCTACACATAGTTTGTTTGATTTGCCAAGGTTTCAAAATTATGATTTTCATTCCATCTTCAAGGTCTGAACCCAAGGGATCTGCAAATTTTGTTATCGTTTTCAATAATGGCTCATATTTTTTAGCATGGAAATGAAAATTAAGAAATCTTTTTATCATAAGACTCCTGTATATACATTCTTTCATATATATAATAACAAAAAGTGTTGGCCGCACTTTGGAAGGCCCTAAAGAAGGGCAACTGAAAAAATATGAGGGCTGTTAACAAAAGACGCGGTCGTAGGCCACCACAGCCCCATATTGTTTACAATAGAGTGTGGGGGTTTGGTGGGACAACCGAATGTGTGTGTGTGTGTGTGTGTGTGTGTGTGTGTGTGTGTGTGTGTGTGTGTGTGTGTGTGTGTGTGTGTGTGTGTGTGTGTGTGTGTTTAACCCCTCATATAAAATAATATACTTATATTTATATATATTTAATTATGAATTATATATATATATATATGAGAGATTATCAATCTAGTGAAACCCATATTTATAAGAAGTTCCTCTAACTTATTTAATACAAATTCAATTATACGATCATTTTAGTAATACTGAGATTTATAAGTTCTTCTAACTTATTTAGTATAAAGTCGTGTTATAAATCTAATATATGTATATACACATTTGTGTGTGTGTGTGTTTGTGTGTTTATTACACTATTTTATCATAAAAATATACAAAAGTAAATAAGATAGAAATGATATAAATTTATATTTTTATAGAGAAAGTTTTAATCACAATTGTTCTAATATGAAATTTTCTGTGATATTTTACTATCTCGTAAAAGTGGTAAACTTTACAAGATTTTGCTAGAAGATGAGAATAACTAGAACTACAACTTGTAAATAGCACATCAACCACATAATCTACCATTCGTAAGCAGAAGTTAAAACTTGAAATGCAATAGTTCCAGTTTACAAGTTTACTTTAAGTAACAACAACAATGTGATTTTTATCCAAAAACACAACCATTCCAAGCTTATTTGTAGGATAAATTTGAACTTAATTATCTAATTTCTTTCACTTTTCCATAAGTATTTCAAGAAGAAGAAACAATGATATAAATTTATATTTTTTTATAGAGAAAGTTTTCATCACAATTGTTCTAATATGAATTTTTGTGATATTTTACAAAGTGTAAAAGTGGTAAACTTTACGAGAGTTTGCTAGAATATGAGAATAACTAGAACTGCAACTTGTAAATAGCACATCAACCACATATTCTACCATTCAAAATAGGAAGTTAAAACTTGAAATGCAATAGTTCCAGTTTACAAGTTTACTTTAAGTAACAACAACAATGTGATTTTTATCCAAAAACACAACCATTCCATGCTTATTTGAAGGAGAAATTTGAACTCAAATATCTGATTTCTTTCACTTTTCCATAAGTATTCCAAGAAGAAGAAACAAGTATTTATACAATAAATCAACTTTTGAAACAAGATGATTAATTCCATTAAAAGCATGCAATAAGGTGCAACATTTGAACAACAACTAATACTTCTTAAGTAAGAATTTCAACAAAGAATAGATTTAGAGTAACAATCCATTCCATGAGAGTAATTCCTTTTTGTTTGACATAGATTAATAAGAAGGAAAAACTATCCTAAAATACAAGTACAAAATCCCTCCACTTAATGTGGAGACAACATGTCAAAATTGTCCCAAAAATTACAACTCCTTTAAAGGTAGATTTTGCAATCTGCAACTCCAAATGCACAAAACAGAAATTTGCAACTTTTACAATTTTAAAGACCCTTCTTTCAAGCTCCATGCCATCCAAAATCAGCTCCAAAACCCATGAGAAACCATCCTATTTACCTCCCAACCTATAGGCATCATTACATGCCTTAAGGTGGACCAAAAGGACATGCTAGCCTCCCTCCAAGCCCATGGGAAAGAGAGAGGGGCATGCCTCAAACCAACAATATAGAAAGGTCGCCAAAACACAATAAAGGATATAATACTTAGGAGAAACACCCTAAAACAATGAAACATAAGCAATTAAAGACTTGAAGCATCAAACTTCTCAACGAGGAAGAGGGGATAAGACATCCCATAAATTGCCAAATTTAGAACCCAAATTACACATATTAAGCCACCATTTCCTTATCTCTCCATGAGATATAATAATACTCTAGTTATCTCTCCATAAATTCTCCCCTTATCCCTCCATGCCCTTCAAACCAAATGAAGGGGTAAACCATAGTCCCCTCAAGCTTGTTTATCAAACATGAGGGTGAGTAAAAAGGGCATTCTTCCCGCTTCCCACACATGCCTAAAATCCAATCCATGCAAGATTGGATGGGAAAACAAAATAAAATAAAATTGTACTACCAATTCCAATCCACACAACACAATTTTAACCATTTCAAACTAGAACAAATTTGAGGTAAGATCCTACCTTAAGATTAAGCAAGTGTTTGATACAGAAGCATAACTTGTGGAGAC
Source organism: Taxus wallichiana var. yunnanensis (assembly GCA_018340775.1). Lineage (NCBI taxonomy): Eukaryota > Viridiplantae > Streptophyta > Pinopsida > Cupressales > Taxaceae > Taxus > Taxus wallichiana. The sequence continues at coordinate 394,977,011 of CM031234.1, forward strand.
CATAACTTTTGATCCAACCATTGGATCGTCTTGAAACTTTCTAGGGTGGTAAATATTGAGTAGTAATATGATGCAACCAACCTTTTCATAGAGGTTAGTGCCCTTTTGGCATATTTTTTTTTGGGGCTGGATTCCTTCGTCTAGTGGTCTAAAATTGGCTTTGAACGTTTTTTTTTTTGCTTTTTCTATAAGTTAGAGTTTTAATAACTTTTGTTATGATTTATATAATAACCCAAAATTGGCATGATCCTTCATTTATGAAGGCATATTTTGTATGCAAAATTTGGGTCTCATCGAGGTGTTTTACTAGTAGGTGATTTTTGGCATTTTAGGTTTTTTTGGCATTTTAGGGTTTTTGGCATTTTAGGGTTTTTAGAGCTAATGTGAAATAAAAGGAAGATTGTAATGATGTAAAAGATTAGTGTGGATTTTGGAATGAGAAGAAAACTATTTTTAAGATTTTGTTTTTTGCAAACATTTTGTGTGTGTTTTGGAGGTATTTCAACCTCTTACAACTAGATCCACATCAATTGGTATCAGAGCAGGATTTGGATCTTACAAGAATGGTGAAGGTAATATATATTACATTTTTCTATGTAATTTATTGCCTCTATTTTATATAAGCATGGATAGACACGGGAGGGGAGGTTATGCCTAGATGAATAGGCGTATGCAAGAAAGACAAGTTGTTGAGCTCACAGGAGAAGTTACATGCCTTAGAAGGACACATGCAAATGGGGATACAAACCAAGATAATGACACTGAAGAATTACCTCCATTAATGAATGAAGGAGGAAATGAAGAATAAAATGAGAGAGATGAAAAACCTTAAATGAGAGATCATTTGAGGAGAGATTGATTCAAGATTTAGAGGGAAAGAATGACGACATCAAGATTAATGTTCTTGATTATGGTGGAGGGTTATGACTAGAGGAGCTGATTGACTAGTTGAATCACATGGAAAAAATATTTTAGTAGAAAACCCTTCCAGAGGAGAAGAAGGTTAATTTTTCATTCCCTAAGTTGGTCGGACATGCATTGATCTGGTGGGATCACTTACAAAATGAAAGACATGGGAAAGGAAAGGGAAATATTCAAAATTAGAATAAAATGGTGAAGAAGTTAAAAGAAAAGTTTCTTCCTGTAGATTATGCCTAGACACTATTTGAAGGTTTCAAAACCTAAGATAGAAGGATCTCAACATTGAAGATTATACCAATGAATTTTACAAGCTATCAATCCGGGTGGAACAAGGAGAGTCGAAGAACATAAGACTACAAGGTATGTAAATGGTTGAGTTATACTATACAAGATGAACTGAGTATGCTCTAGATCCATATCATGGATGATGCTTATCAACTCACATTAAAAGAAGAAGAAAAGAAAAAGAGGAATAATTTTAGAAGAGGTGTGAAGAGAGGGCCATCATCATCTCCAATGAGAGGTAGAGGTAGATTTGATTCTATAAAAGGTGAATCCTCTAATGCAGAAGGGCATGAAGAATCTAGTCAAATTTGTGGTAACTACTAAAGAGGTATGGGGTTTCAGAGGGGGTGAGGTTATAATGAAGGATGGGGTTAGAATAGCCCCCAAAGGTAATATACATGTCACCAATGTGGTGAAGAAGGAAAATAGATTTTGAGTGTCCGAACCAACCTACACAGGATATATGGGAACATGAAAAACCATGAGTAATCATGGTTGATGTTGAAGATGAAGAAGAAATGGAGGTTTTTGCAGACTTGGGTGAAACCCTCATGATAAGGAGGAGGATGATAACCCTGAGGAAGAATAAATAACAAGATGGTCTTGCCGGTACTAATTCTTGGCTACAAACAAATTTCTTTCGAACAAGATGCACCTCTGGAGGAAAGGTATGTAAAATTATTATTAATGGTGGTAGTTGTGAAAATATGGTCTCAATTGTGATGGTTGATAATCTCAGTCTGAAATGTAAGAAGCAACCATATGCCTATCTATCATGGTTCAAGAAAGGGAACAAGGTAACCATAGATAAAAGATGCCTTATAAATTTTTCAATTGGTAATATCTACAAGGATGAGGTGTGTTGTAATGTTATCCGATGGATGCATTTCATATATTACTAGGGAGTCCTTAATAATATGATAGAAAGGTTACACATGATGGAGGGAAAAATAATTTTCTTGTTTAGAAGGATAGTGTAACGGTGGTCTTGTTACCCTTTAAGGAAGAAGAGGAGAGTGAGGGCTTGTCATTGGCTATAAAAGAGTTTGTTGCGAGATATGGAAGAAGTTGGTTTTGTTATGCACCGATGTCAAATAAGGTGGAAATAGAGGCCTTTGATATACCCGCTACGGCATCAAAGGTACTAAAAGAATACAAGGATTTCATAGAGAATACACAAAAGAAACTAAATTGTAGGCTTGTAAAGTGGGTTTCATTTTTGCAATAATATACTTTTTTCTTAAAGCATATATCCGGTTAGCAGAATCAAGTTGTTGATGCCTTGAGTAGGTGTGTGGCACTTTTGATAAAAATGGAACATGACGTAGTAGGGTTTGAGGTAGTTAAGGTATTGTATGAAGGTGATCCAAAATTTGGTGATGTTGTGAGACAATGTAAGGACCCCCGGTGGGTAGTCATTCTTCCGATTATTTGATGTCGAATGGTTATTTATTCATGGGAAATTAATTGTGTATCCTTGCTAGTTTAATGAGAGAAAACATTATAAGAGAATTGGATAGTGTGGGGTTAATTTGGACACTTTGGTATCAAGAAGACAACTTCTCTTATGGTAGAAAAGTATTATTAGCCGAAGGTAAAGAGGGACATATGTAGGATCGTAGAAAGATGTAGAGTGTGCCAAATGGCTAAGGGTCATGCACATAAGATTGGGTTGTATATGCCATTACCTGTCCCTACAAGGCCATGGGTTGATTTAGGTATGGATTTCATGTTAGGATTGTGTAACACACAATGAAGGAATGATTCTATCTTTTTTTTGGTTGATAGACTTTCTAAGATGGCACATTTCATTTCTTGCAAGATGACTAATGATGCTTCTAGAGCTGCATATTTGTGTTTTTCACAAGTGGCTAGGTTGCATGGAGTTCCAAGAACGATCACTTCAGATCGGGACACAAATTTTTGAGTCACTTTTGGAAGAATCTGTGGAGGAAAATGGGGACACAACTACAATTCAGTAGTGCATATCACACCCAAACTAATGGGTAGACAAATGTAGTGAACAAAATCTTGGGAAATCACCTACATTGCATATTTTCTTATAACAACTCAGTAGACATGTAAAGACAATGGGACTTGGCTTTACAACAAATTGAGTTTGTTTATAGCAACTCGGTAAACAGGTCAACAGGGAGGTCTCCTTTCCAGATTGTATATGGGAGGAACCCCAAGGGAGTCCTAAATCTGATTGTGATACTTGGTAAAGATAAAACCAATGATGATGCAGAAGCATTTGTAGAACACATAATACAATTAATAGGAAGAAGTGAGGGAAAATATGAAAGTTGGTAATGCACAATATAAAGCAACTTTGAGATACCAGTAGGAGAGTAAATGTATTTTAAGCAGGAGATATGGTGATGGTTCATCTTAGAAAGGAGAGGTTTCCAAAAGGGACATATAATAAGCTAAAGTATATTAAGATTGGGCCATGTATGATTCATGAAGAAAATGAGTGATAATGCCTATAAGGTGGGGTTACCTCGCAACTTTTCTATTTAACAAGTTTTTAAATTTTATGACTTATATAATTTTCCAGGTCATAAGGAAACTATCATGGAGGAGGAAGAAATAAATTGGGAGCAACATATGTTGTCAAGAAGAAAAATGAAAGGGTAATGCGTGTCTTGGACCAAAATACAGCTCACTACTAGAAATGAGAGTTAGAACATATATTTGGTGTACTTGTGAAGGTTTTCCGTAGAGGATAAAATACTTGGATTCCGAGTGGGAGTTGAAGAAGATTGAAAATTGAAAATTAGATGAATTTCTCAACTGAATTTGCATGATTAGAATTCTTTTCAACCAGAGGAGAATGATGCGGGAGCATAACTTGTGAACACCATAACTTTTGATCTGACTATTGGATCGTCTTGAAATTTTCCCGGGTGGTAGATCTTGTTTAGTAATATACTGTGAACAGCCTTTTTCAAAAAATTCCAAAAGGTTCTTTCCATTTTTGTATATTTCGGGGTCGGGATCCTTCGTATAGTGGTCTAGAATTAGCTCCGAACATTTTTTTGCTTTTTAGAAGTTAGAGTTTTTATAACTTTTTCTATGCTTTATAGAATAAGCCAAAATTTGGCATGAGCCTTCATTTATGAATTTAGATTTTTACACAAAATTTGGGTCCCATCCGAGGTGTTTTACTAGTAGGTGATTTTTGGCATTTTAGTGTTTTTTGGGATTTTAGGGTTTTTTAGAGCTAACTTGAAATAAAAGGAAGATTATAATGATGTAAGAGATTAGTGTGGATTACGTAATGAGAAGAAAACTATTTTGGAGCTTCTGATTTTTTTGCAAACAATTTGTGTGTTTTGGAGGTATTTCCACCTCTTACTGATCGGATCCACACTAGTGTTCCAACTCAAGCTTCCACAATCCACTTTCTTCTCCTTGCAAGCTCCCAAAAGTAAACCCAAATAAATAAAAATGAAGCAATTAATCCCAATCCCTTCCACAAGAGGGGATGATATAGGAAAAAAACACAAAGGTCCAAATGGGAGGGTGAGAAGTGTCACCCTCCACCTATTCTTCAACCAATCCAAAAACTCCAAAATTTGCACACCAAAAACCCCAAATTAAAAGATAAGAAAAGAAATATCCAAACAATCATGGAGGATCCCCACATCCCAACACCATTCACATAATCAAGAAATTTTCATAAAAGATGAGGGAGAAAAGGGGAGAAAATGGCCAAATGGGCTCAATTTTCCTTGGAAGGATCCCACCCACCCCTAGGTATAGGGCCTAGGGGCTCTTTCCAAGGAAACTTTAGTCCATAACTTTCTTATACACCTCCTAAATGTCACCTTTTCCCAAATCCGAGTTTGGGGAAAATATGGCATTTAGGAGAGGTAGTTGGGGTCACCTAATCCATGATTAGGTGTCCCAAATCCTCCATTAGGAAGGATAAAGCAAGACATAACCAAATTTGCATAAATCCAAGGGGTTAGAGTTAAACTCAAGGTCAAGGCTAATAGAAAAGAGGATTAGAATTATTAATAGTAATACCATAGTTAGAGGGGTTAGCAAAACCAATAAGATAATAAGGTAATAATAATACAACATCACAAGGGGGTTTAAATAATCCACAACAAAACCAAGGTCAAGAAAGGTGACCCATAGCAAAATAAACTAGGAAGGAAATTTTTCCTTTTAGGGCCCATTGTGCTAGTTCGAGACATCCCCTGCCTAAGTCCCACGTTTCTCACGTGGTGAAACCTGTCATTTGCACACTCAAGTTAAACATTATACCTACCCAATAATAGCTAACAAATATGACAACAATGTAAGCAATATCTCAATGATAATCCACATATGATCAATAACTAGCTAGTGAATAATCAAACTATGATCCACCAATAGTGTAACAAGAGGGGACATGATAATGCATCTATGACAAATATATATATAATATATATATATATATATATATATATATATATATATATATATAACATCTGCGAGATATCATAATCTAGTCATAATCATCTCAAAGAATACCATAAGAAAATCAAGCATATTGACATCATATGCCATGTACATCCCTATCATAAAATGAGTTAGCATCCAAAATCGACATATAATTATCCATGTAATGTAACAACATCATCATCAAAATGAAATATATCTGATAGTCAATGCCTCAATCAAAATAATACGATGCTACAATGAGTCAACATGGTCCAAAATGGGAAACAAAATAGGTGGGCACACTCGATTGCTAACATAATGTACATGCTCTTTGGATAGTACCATAAAATATGCTACCGATTGGTAACATATTGTATACAACTGGTCGGTAGCATATAGTATACTAGTGGCCAACAACATAGTGTATGCTACCAATTGGTAGCTTATGGTATGCTACCAACATGTAGCATAGATTACGCTACTAGCCATTTTTAGTGCAAGAAAAGGAGGAAATAAAGTATGGAAATTTATTTTCTTACACCATATTTTGTGAGGATAGATTTATTATCGAAACAATCATTTAAAGCTGTTGACATGAAAAAAATTCAAAAAAACATTTTTTATTTGTTTGTTTATGCCATATTTTATGAGGATATATTTTTCCTCAAGATGGTCATTTTAACTACTATCACAAACAATGATTTTTAGAAAATTACATATGTTGTTGGCCGACAACATATATTGTTAGATGACATCATATACTATATCGACAACATATAATGTCAATCTGAAAAAATATATTGTCATCCGAAAATTACTATCGACAACCGACACCATTATCAAAAGATTCACAAAACTATTCAAAACTCATTTCTTTAACATTCACCATTTTTTCAAAAGTCATTTTCATGATTCGCCAAGAAATATCTACAAGCTTTTTTAGGGTTGGTCTTAAATTTTCCTTAGATAATAGATCTAGTGAAAAACATTTCACTATGGAACTTATCGACACTAAAATTTTCCTCCGTAATTTCTATTTCATTAATGTATGTATTAGGAATAGGATGTTGTTAAGTATAATTAGTAGTATCGTCGATAGAAGATAACGGTGCCACAAGACGATGCCACCAATAATGTGGAGTACGGTAGATCAAAGTACAATAGGAATGTTGTAAAAAGTAAATATTTGTCGTAAGTGGTAGGTAATGTTAAAATGTCAAAGTTTGGGTAATTAGAGAAGTAGGGTCTCTGATTAGGAATTAGAAATATTATATTGGTAATAAGGACAAGGAGTGAGGTCATAAATATTTTGTGTATTTTATTTGTAAAAAGTCTAAAAATGTGGAACCCATGTAAAATGATAAGGCTTATCTTATCTTAAAAGATAAGCTTACATGTACAGATAAGAGTTAAGGTATGGAATATGATTCGTCGTAGTGGATTTCTTATCCTATCTTAGAGATAGGATGGATAAGCTGGAAGTTCTATAAATAGAGAGGCCACCCCCTCATTTAGCGTAGAAGGAAGTAGTGAGAAATATTGTAGGAAGTGTGCGAAGGAAGCCATCAGTTTAAAGGTGTGTTGAAGAAGCCATTAAGAAGTGTAATGTGTCAAAGTTTCTCCCATAGTCTTGGTGAAAGGCAAGTGAAGTCAATAACACTTGAAGTATCTCATGGGTGAGATTGTAACAATTTCATGTTAATATTATAATTTACTTTGATATTTCAGATTTGTCATCATTGCGTCTTATCATAGTCAATGGTATTCTTGTGTTATGTTGTTGTTTTGTTTCCAGATTACATCCACCAAACTAAAGGTCGTGTGCATTAGTAAATAATCATAGACGAGGAGTTCCGGTGAAGAATTATCATAGTGCCGGATTGGTGATGACATTTTGCTTCCGTTAGGACCATTCCTCGTTGGTGGATTTTCTAGAGAGATATTCCCACTTTGAGTATGAAGATCTGCGCTCAAAAGATGGGTTAGTTAACTATTAATCTTCTTCAAGGAAAAGAATTTAGTTCTCGGGGAGGAGATAGAGGTCTAAAAAAATATTTCAAGTTGTATGTTATGGTTGTTATAAAAGGGTCATTATAAGTATAATTGTCAGATAGAGCTTCTACATCCAGTAAAGGAGATAATGATAAAGGAAAAGCACTGTGAATTCTTTTGATGTAGTAGATAAGAGCAGAAATAATGAAGTAGATGTGTTTGTAAAAAAAAAAAAGAAAGAAAAAGATAATCAAGATGGAAATGATCCTAAGAAGATGAAAGGAGAAACTAGTAAGAAACATAGGAGAAGAAAGTTGGGTGTGCAAGATTTTCTCGATTTCACAGTGGGCAAGGACCATACTCCATCTTGGAAGATCTATCCAAAAGGCTCGCAAATATTACATATGGTCAACTCTTGGCTATGTCTTCGAGAAGAGACGGGAGCTGCGAAGTGGACTCAATACTCGACGAAGGAAAGAGGTTGAGGTCCCCTGTTTTAGAGGCAGAGGCAGATCCCTATGCTCCACAAGCCGAGGTATTATGTAATGGTATTTCAATTCATGATGTCTTAGTTGATGGAGGTGTTGCAGATTAATGTAATGACCGAGTCAGTAATGAATATGTTGGGTTTAAAATTGATCGCCCTTCAACACTTATGTTAAGGTCATTAAATAAGGGAAAAACTAAACCGAAGGTGTAGTTTCAAATGTGGCATATATCTGTTATGGGTGTTGTATGTGTGGTAGACTTTCGGGTGATGAAAAATGGAATGCTTCGCACCCAATGTCAGCTGAAGACCATGGCTAAGGAGAGTTCATGCAAGAAACTACTCGAATGAAGGTTTCATGACACTTGGACATGGTAGAGAGAGGGTGAAGATAAACGTGATCCTCGACATCATAAAGCGAGAACCCGTGGATTCAAGTGATGAAGCGATGATTAGACATCCTCTCGATTACTCTAGTACCAGTGAAGTGGACACGAAGATGAAGAAAGTGAGGTGGATGTTTGAGTCATGGATATCCTTCCAAATCACACCAACTCATGACCCCATAAAATTATCTGAAGAAGAAGTTGATGATCGTCTCCAACAAATAAAGATTGGTGATGCTGTGATGGAGAGTGAGAAGGAATCCTACCTCCAGCTCTTTCGAAGGTACATACACATATTCACTTTTGATTACAAGGAACTCCGTCAAGTAATTTGGGTAGAACATTCTATTTAATTTTGGTAGATGGTGCTAAGCCCATAAAGCAAATGCCATATAGAATGAATCCTAATTTTTCCAAGACTGTAAAAGAAGAAATATATAAGTTGCTTGATGCAGATTCATATTTTGTGTGGAGAATTCAGAATGGGTTTCTCCCATTGTGATCTCAATAAAAAAGAATGGGAAGCTACGCATTTGTGTTGATTACAGGAAGCTCAATAAGGCAACAAAGAAGGATCATTACCCTCTTCCATTTTCAGATCAGATCTTGGACGAAGTAGATGGCCAGAGTGCTATAGTTTTCTTTGATGGATATAGCAGCCTACAACCAAGTTCGTATAGTAGAGAAAGATCAGTGAAGACCACATTCACCACTCCTTGGGGAACGTTTGCTTATAGAGTTATGCCTTTTGGGTTGTGTAATGCTCCGGCAACATTCCAGCGTTTGATGAATAAGGTTTTCGAACCCTACATTGGGACCTTCATCAGAGTATTTCTGGATGATTTTTACATCTATGGGAGCAAGTTGGACCACCTACACCAGATGGAGACAAGCATTTCAAAGGTTAGATGAAGCGCAAGCCTCACTAAACCCTACAAAGTGTGTCTTTGGATGTTCTAAAGGCGTTTTGTTAGGGCATGTGTATCCATAGATGGTATTGTCATCGATCCGATAAAGTTTCAAAATCAAACATTTACCATTTCCTATTAATAGAAGTAAGTTGAGATCATTTTTAGGCCATGTGGGTTACTATAGAAGGTTCATCAAGAATTTCTCAAAGATTACATGACCACTAACTTGAGCTTCTTGAAGAAGGATGTTACTTATGAACCGGGAAATAAGGCGCATGAAGCTTTTGGACAATTGAAGGAAGCCCCTGGTGTCTTCACTGTTTTAAAGAATCCAGATTGAGCAAGCCATTCATTGTGTACACGATGCCTCGAGATACAAAGACGAGGAAGTACTTTGAGCCAAAAGGATGAAAATGGGAATGAACATCCAATTTACTTTAGGAGCGAGACAAATGAGCAGATCTTGAGGTAAATTATCTTTGTAACTAAAAAAGAGGCTCGCTATTATTTTTTCTTTGTAAAGAAGTTTAGAAATTACTTACTAGGGCAAAAATTTCTAGTCATGAATGAGATCATCGTGCACTAAAATATATTGTAAATAAGCCTAACCCATCGGGAGGATAGCAAGATGGATAATTTTGCTACGGGAATTTGAATTTGATATTATAGATAGGCGGGGAAAGAAGCATGTCAATACGGATGCACTCTCTCGAGCCTATGATGGTTTAGGATCATCTTGTGATGATGATGATTTCCCGATGCAAAGATTGTTATCCTTGACACAATCCCTAGTGAATACATAGATATTTGGAATTATCCGAATGAATTCAAGTTTCTGATAGTGCCAATGCAAAGACTAAGAGAAATATTACTCAAGCCGATCGTCCATATTCTATTTCCGCATGGAGTATTATTTCAAATAGGACTCGATGGGATCTGACAAGAGGGCGATTGGACGTGATCAAGGGAAGGAACTACTAGAAGAATTCCACAATGGTACATGTGGAGGCACTTCTTTGGACAACTTACAGTAAGAAGGATCTTGGATGCGAGTTATCCTTTGGCCCACTCTTTTTAAAGATTGTTATAATTATTGTAAGACATGTGATATTTGTCAAACACATGGTAACCGTAAGACTTCATCAGCTCCATTATGCCCTATTCTTCCACTTGGTCCCTTTGAAAAGTGGGAATAGACATTGTAGGTCCACTTCCAACTACATCACGCCAAAATAAGTATATTGTAGCTAGGCCATTGAAAACACTTCCATGGATGAAGTGGCAAGGTTTATATATGAATGCATTGTCACCGATTTGGTTGCCCATTAGAAATCAGTAACAGATCAAGGAAGCCACTTCATTAATGAGGTGGTAGAAGCCCTAGTCAATAAGTTTTCTATTAAGCACTTTGGAAGGCAACAACATACAAGCCAAGCACAAATGGGAGGTGGAGCGAACAAATTTTGTGTTGTGTCAAATTCTAGCAAAAGACGGCCTTGCAAGTACATAAATGGGATAAAAGGATTCATGCAGCATTGTGGGCATATAGGGCAACATCAAAGTCAACAACAGGATACTCCCCATTTCAGTTGGCCTATGGCATTGATCCAATTCTTCCTATTGAGTTTGATATTCCCACTGTGAGAGTTATGAAAAATGAAAGGATGGATGAAAGTGATTCAAGAAAAGAAAGGTTGGTACATCTTCATTTCTTTAGAGGAAATGAGGGAAATAGCAAAGGATACAAGCCATAAGAAGAAAATGAAGTAGAAGGAATACTTTGATCAAAAGATCCGTTGGTCTCCATTTCATGTGAATGACTTGGTTCTAGTATATGATTCCAGATACAAAAAAAAGAAGACAGAGAAAATTTCTTCCAAAATGGATGGGGCCCTACAAAATAACAGCTGTGCATGAAAATGGTACGTCTGATTGGAGGAATTGGATGGCACTCCCATTACGAAATGGGTCAACCACGACAAGTTGAAGATTTTCCAAGCACCAGAATAGTCTACTCCGAGGGACGAAGTAGAAGCTAGGAAGGGGAAGATGTCGACACTAAAATTTTCCTCCGTAATTTCTATTTCATTAATGTATGTATTAGGAATAGGATGTTGTTAAGTATAATTAGTAGTAGCGTCTGATAGAAGATAACGGGGCCGTCAATACGGTGCCGCATTAATAATGTGGAGTACGGTGTGAATCAAAGTACAATAGGAATGTTGTAAAAAGTAAATATTTCTCGTAAGTGGTCCGATAATGTTAAAATGTCAAAGTTTGGGTAATTAGAGAAGTAGGGTCTGATTAGGAATTAGAAATATTATATTGGTAATAAGGACAAGGAGTGAGGTCATAAATATTTTGTGTATTTTATTTGTAAAAAGTCTAAAAACGTGGAACCCATGTAAAATGATAAGGTTTATCTTATCTTAAAAGATAAGCTTACACGCATGAGATAAGAGTTAAGGTATGGAATATGATTCGTCGGAGTGGATTTCTTATCCTATCTTAGAGATAGGATGGATAAGCCTGGAAGTTCTATGAATAGAGAGGCCACCCCCTCATTTAGCATAGAAGGAAGTAGTGAGAAATATTGTAGGAAGTGTGCGAAGGAAGCCATTAGTTTAAAGGTGTGTTGAAGAAGCCATTAAGAAGTGTAATTGTAAAGTTTCTCCCATAGTCTTGGTGAAAGGCAAGTGAAGTCAATAATACTTGAAGTATCTCATGGGTGAGATTGTAACAATTTCATGTTAATATTATAATTTACTTTGATATTTCAGATTTATCATCATCAAGCGTCTTATCATAGTCGAGGGTATTCTTGTGTTATGTTGTTGTTTTGTTTCCAGATTACATCCACCAAACTAAAGGTTGTGCATTAGTAAATAATCATAGACGAGGAGTTCGGTGAAGAATTATCATAGTGCCGGATTGGTGATGACAAACTCCTTACATATCGTAAACAATTCCACAAAAACCTAGTAAGAACAACATGGAAAGTTCATGGTTTTGACAACTATTGAAAAACCCAATTAGGGATACGAGGATAACCACTTGATTCTTTGTAATCCCTTTTAAATACTACATGATTACCATGGATTCATCAAATGTGTTCTATTCCTCCTACCTTACATATATTTTTAAAGTTTTAACATGACAATATGGTGGTTACCATTCATATTGTCCCTTACGAGTACTCTATTCAACCTATCCCATTCCCTACTTTTGTTCTAGCCTAACAAAAAAATGTACCATATAAGAACATAACATTTTCATACCCTTATTCAAAATATTGCCCATATTCCTAGACAAATTATGAATCACACATCGATACATCCCGAATACGATCATTTTGTGACATCTACTCCTCCTTAGATATATGCTTATACCATTTGGTAGTTGTTAGGAATAAACTTAATTACTTAATTCACCGTGAAGGCGATTTTAATATATAAATTGTAATATTTAATCAATATTTCACTCTTAGTTGTTTAGGTGTTTGTTGTATATCCCTATAATTTTGGGGGCTAATCTAGCTTGGTTTGAGTTCCCAAATGTATTCTAGAAGGGAAATCGAGAGGCAATTAGGGGCAATATGCTATTTCTGCATATTTACCAAGTTTAGTTGATTTGATCCTCTTTTTGTCGTGTGGATAGAATATTTTCAGCACACACTTGTACGCACATGCACACGCACACACACACATTGTATATATTTCTTGTAGTTTTACTTCTTGATTTTGAGATTAATAAAATTCATCAAGCTCTACCCTATTTTTTCATCACATTTGGTATTAGAGAAGGGAGGTCTTGCTCTTATGAGCTTGAAAAGAATTGGAGAGCTTGTGAGGCCTAAGAATTTGAGTGAGACTCGATCAGAGGATAACTTTTGATATCAAAAGTTCCCTAAACATTCCTAAACTATGTTAGTGTAGAAGATCATTTCAAGAGCTTTTTGATGACTATGAGAACGTGACAAACGGACATTGGGAGCTCTAGTTATGTCTGTCAAAGTTCAATCAACGAGAAAGTCAACTCTGGTCAATAGGTCAATATTGGACCAAAGGCATTGTGACATGTGGCGAAAAGGCAAAAGGGAGTCGTTTGTTGGTTTTCGACCTCCGGTCTTTGATGGTCATAAAATGATATAGCTCGGGAGCAAGAGGCTCAACTTTTTTAACGGAGGGGGAGCTCGACCGCCATGTGGACTAATTTATTATCACCAATATGGTGGGTCCACAAGCCTCCACGAGTTCAATTTTCCAATCGCGTGTGTGGACTAATTTGGTATCACCGACGTGGTGGGTCCACAAGCCACCATGAGTTCAATTTTCCAATCGCGGGTCGACAGGTGGTCTTATTCGTCATACTTCATGTGGGTCGAATTTCATATTACTTTGTAATTATTTACCATGCATTATGCCACAGACCACGCATATATATATACCTCCACATATTAATATCCAAATATTAATGCAGCCACCCCATGTAAATCCGCCCCCACACATATGACAAGCATCCATGTGGAAAGGAGAAGGAGGAAGGGGCGGTTAAGCCTGAAGTGGTCCCTTGACCACTGTACATGAGTGGAAAAGGATTTAATAAAGCCTAAACATTATTCTTCCCACCTAATGTGGGATATTACCCACTTTTTAATACATATCCACATCACGTGGAATTTGGAGGATTATGTGGGATTTTAGCCCATTTTTCATGCTACGGGTTAAGGCTTATTATAGCCTAAGGATAATTTTTAAATGCATTATTTAAGGGCCCTATTTGGGTATAAATAGGGGACCCATTTCTTTGTAAAAGACACACAACTTGGAAGCTCAAAGCGATAGCTTGAGGAATATTGCCCGAGCAAGCGGAGGAGCGTTTATTTTATAAGACCTATTTTTTTAGGCTTATTATAAAGTTGTGAAGACCTATTTATTTAAATAGGCATTATTGTGACTAGGAGTTATTAATACTACCTAGTCGGCCCATAGCACCACACCAAATTATTGTGAAGCTTGGAATATCGACCAGAGTGCCATAGGGCGTTACGAAGCATCTGGAAGGTCGATCAATAACCGGAGGTTTCCGAATAGTGGAGTTGGTGCCATAGAGCTTGCCAAATATGCCAGGAAAGGGGAAGTCGTGAAGACCTATTTATTTAAATAGGCATTATTGTGACTAAGAGTTATTAATACTACCTAGTCGGCCCATAAGACCACACCAAATTATTGTGAAGCCTGGAATATCGACTCAGAGTGCCATAGGGCGTTACGAAGCGTCTGGAAGGCCGATCAAGAACTGGAGGATTCCGAATAGTGGAGTTGGTGCCATAGAGCTTGCCAAATATGCCAGGAAAGGGGAAGTCGGGTGCTATATTTCACCCTTGTCATCTAAAGGTCTGGATATTCTTCTAAGCAAGTTCTTAATAGTTTCCATTAGGTTTTCTTGTGAAAGTACTATTATAACTTACAAGTTTTGACTAGTGGAAGAGTTCGAAAAGAACCCAGAGACGTAAGTAATTGCCAAAATCCATAATCAACCCTTTTACAAAGTGTCATGCTTATTGTATTATTTTAAGTTGATTATTAACGGGGTAAAAACTAAACGGTAATTTGATAAGCCTACAAGGGTCTGAAGATCGAGGTAAATAAAAACTTGATCATTTTCGGATCGAGACACATATGCCACATGTCTTCCCAAATCCACAATATGTTTTCACACCTTCTCAATCAATAAAAATAGATGTTTAGAGGTTGAAAAAGAAATACTAGTAGCACAAGAAACAAAAATTACAAATTTCAGAAAAAAGAAAGAAGTTTTCAAGTTCCCGCGCACAATCATAAGACCAAGCTTGGACACAATTCAATGTCAAGAAATTAATGTGATGAGCAGTGCACAGAGATATGGGACCAAAAAAAGGCCAAATTTTTTATTTTAAGCGAAACACGAGTGCATTTTGGGAAAGTGCGACCACATTTTGAATTACTAGGCTTGGTAATTACCAATCCTAAAATGTGATCCTACTATAACGTGCTTGTGTTCCTGTTAGTAATGTTATATATGTGCTTTTGGGAGCTATATATCTACAAAAATAAATGTTGAAGTATAAGAAATAATAAATTATAAAGATTAATAAGGGTCACTCTCGCACCTTATGGAACTAGTCTCATAGCTCCATAAGTCCCGATTTAGAAGATAGTTTTTATATTTTAATCTAGCAAAGTACATAGGTATTTTTCAAAATTTTAGCATTCACCTAAATCTTTTAGGGTTTAAATTCTATAATAGATATCTATTTTGGGAAATAATATAGCCATTGTTTACATTTTGGGACCTTCATGATTGGTTATGACATGTCATCCAAAATCTATAAGATGAAAACTTGAAACTTTGAGCATGAAAATTAAATCGGTGATTGAAAATCATGTTTCCTTATCATTGTGAATCCTTTCTCTGGCCAGATTGTCATCAGTTCAACCCGCACCTTGACTTAAAGTAAAGCCTTAAAAAATTTCAAGTTTGTTTCAGTGTGCATGGATGATCACCCAAAATGATTGATGAATTCATTGTGACTTGATGAAAGACTACATAAAAAGGGCATTTTTTGGCCATTATGCAACCAAGATAAACATCCTCTCGAGAATGAATTCATTGTGAATTGATTCAAGAACAACTTATGCAAGACTGGGTCTGCTTGGTGTAGGTAATGAATGTCCTAATGGTAAAAACTAAAACCTTTGGATGATTCCGGGAGTTCCAGAAGGATTTTAGAGGAAAAAAATTGAAGGATTAAATAATGAACATAATTGTGAAAATTAAATCTTTTTCTTTTCCATTTGAGGAAGAATACCTTCTCAATGGTGAATGTATGAGTATGAAAGTACTCAAGTCTTTTGAGGATGATACCACTCATGAAGAAAAAAGGGTGATATTCAATGAGATTTGGGAATGTGAGTTCCAAGTGTTCAACCATTTCCTTGAGACCCAATGTGAAGACTTTTCAAAGTATTAAATGTGAGTATGAATATTTCTTTTTCCCTTTTGGTGGAGAAGATTGTATCAATAATGAACGAGATGAAATGAAGGTGCTTGAATCTCCCATGTGTACCTCCATCATGGAGAGTATTGTTACAACCCATGATGAGAATGATGATCATTCCATTTTGTCCCCAAATTTGTGTCCACTCTCTATTTAAGAGAGTGAAATTCTATGTAAGCCACATCATAACATGCAATGGGTCAAACATGAGTTGGTGAGTATGAAAGAAAATAATTTCGGGCAATTGTCAAAAACAAATTAAAAAGAGGTCTATGATGATGTTAAAGATTTCAAAATACCTACCCAAAGCCATCTCATGAAGCAATATCATAGAGAACATGAGGCTAGTTCTGAACAAGGTGAGCCCGAAATGGTCAAAACTCAGTCTTGTGGTAGTGTGAGGATGAAGATGATCAAAATATCCTTCTTCTATGAGATATGAAGTATTCTAGAGAATTGAATAAGTGTTCAAAAACATTGTTATGAAATATGCATTGTGATGGGAACATGATGATCTCTTCTGATAACAAGGCAGGAGTTAGGATATGAGGATCACTTTCTTACTTCTTTAGGCTTTCACAATTCACTTTTGTGACCAAGATTAAATTATATGATGCTCAAACCTTTTTATTCTTGTCTTTCACTTATTGAAATAGGTCCTCACTTTGTAAATAGAGGATTTCTCCCTAAATGAAGTTCTTTTCCTATGACCACCTGTTGAACTGAAATTATGTGACTGCATATGCTTCCTCCTTTGAGGTGTGAACACACTACAAGGTGTTGTATGAGTTTTTAAGACATGATGACCTTCAACTTACTGCACGAGCTTCACATTTCACTCTTGAACATGATGACACCCTTTTTCACTTCACGACTCACCTCCTCGATCAAGATATTACTTGAGTGGAAACATGCCTACAACATCTAAACACCCTTTTGATAAATTTTATCCTCATGGAAGTAGAACTTGAAGGTGAATCACATGTTCCTGACCTCCACAATGTATTGAGCTCATTACCAAGCACTAATTAAGTGTTTAGAAACACTCTCGAGAGGTATGCATTGTTTGAGAGTATGAGGTGATTTATATCATCATCTTTTGTGGCCTTTGATAAAAATGGATGCCCATAAAATGTAGAATATTCTTCAATCTTTGTATTGCCTTCTTGTTTTCCTCCCGACTCCTTATGGAGCTCCCTCGAATCAATCGAAGAAATCAAGGTTCACAATTTGTGACTCATTCCTTGCACCTAAAAACTCACTTTTGAACAGACTATCCCTGAATGATCAAACCTTTTCTAAATATTCCTAAGCGCTTATAACACCTTCAAGAATCTCAAATACCAAATCTAGATATTTAAGACCTTTTCAAAACCCTCTCTCAGAGGATGCACACAAGATCCGAAATGGCCAAAATTGACCTTTCTAGGCTTGCACAAAGAATTAGTCTTTTATTGCACTTCGTGAAATGGAATAATGCACCTTATTACACCTTTTTGAAATCTTATAAAGTATCACCCAATGCATTAGGAATACCATTAAGGACAAAGTGATCATGACATAAGAAGCGGAGTTGGCCAGAGAGGGATTCGAGAAGATTTGGTAGCAACATTTCACATTTTGGCTTGGTTGTCATGGATTAAGTTTTACATTTTGGGTTATTCAATTCACATGACAACTTCTCCATGTGAAGATCATCCTCTTACCCTTCCTTGATTCAAAATCCTCCTTAAATGGAATCATATTTAGGATTCTCATACACTTCTTGCTCATTATATCCCTCTCATGAAAATTGATCAAAATGGTGTTCTCTATAATGGTATCAAAGTCTTCTCTGTGATGGTGTGACTTAATATGAGTCCTAAGTCTATAACCCAATTCTAGGTAGATTTATCCTCTAAGACTCCTTATCAGCTGAGATATTAATATTTTCTTATTGAAACCCAAAATAGGGTTCTAGCTATCCTAAAAGGGAGATAAATTTGATTTCTTATCATACACACCCTTCTTGATTTGAATTACTTATTGAATAAGCTTTAGGAATATTAAATTCAAGTTTCCTCACAAACGGTGCATATCTCTTAAAAGTGTTTCTAAACACTTAATCAATACTTGGCGATGTGCTAACATCTTGTAATTCAGGAGTGGCTTACAAAGTGCTTTAATGCGATTGGAGTTCAAGAAGATGGAGCTCACCCTTAAGCATTCCTTCAAGTATCATTCAGAGATCAATCTTTCAATCTAGAGGATGAAACCTATTTCCATAAAGAGTAATGAAACGAAGAGGTGTCAACAAGCTATAATCATGTTTCCACTTGTGTGACATCTTGGTTAGCGAAGTGAATTGTGGAGTTAAAAGGGTGTCGACAAAGCAAGAAGGATATAAAACATGATGATGGATTCAATGAGTTTGAAGCAAAACTAGAATTGATTTGAAATCTCTCAAATTCAAAGAGGAGGAATTCTTAAAACTCGAAAAAAAGATGGAAGTTCTAAACATTAAACTAGATTAGACATCAAACAAATTTAAATCTTATAACAGATTTTACAACATCTCGGAGTGACCTAGATAAGCTTCTAAGCATTCAAAGGTCTTCAAATGACAAAACTGGTATAGGGTTCAAAGAAGACAAGAGGAATGACAAGACAATAGGTAAGAAGGACGAAGAGACTACTCAAGAACCACCTCAAGCAAGAAATACTACTAATAACAAGATTTAGAGAAATACCAAACCAATCAACCAATCTCATGCAATAAGGTACACTCACTCACTCTATGGATATTGTTTTTCATGTAACATATTTGGACACAAAGATTTAAAGTGTAGAATGTATGCAAGGGATCATAGAAGACAATTTAACTCACAACAAATGAGATACAAAAATGAAATGGTCTACTACAATTGTTAAACGCTTGGTCACATAGCAAAAATTTTCCATCGTGAGATTCTCAAAGAAAGACAAGAAGGTGGATGTAGTAAGGATTGATCCTACAAGCAAGAAAGAACAAGGTCTAATAGATCAAACAACATTTCATACTCAAATTAAGACACAACATGGTACATAGATAGTAGAAGTTCATGTTATGTGATAGGGAACTATGGAAAATTCATCTCATCGAAAGAGAATGCATCAGAACGGTAAGATTTCATGATAACACATCTACAAGCATTGTAGGAAAGGGAACATTGAGTCTTGACAATGGAAAGACAATCACTGAGAATGTTTTGTACTTAGAGGGCCTATAAAACAACCTACTAAGTGTGATTCAAACGTGTAAGCAAGGCTACACCTTGGTATTTCATGACAAAGGTTGTGATATAAGGAAGAACAAATTAGGAAAGCTAGTTGGAAAGGCCAAAAGGACCAAGAACAACATGTATGTCTTGAAAGAGATCAACAAGGAGAAATTCTTTACAAGCAAGGTGGATGATATTTGGCTTTGGCATAGAAGGTTAGGGCACCTAAATTTTTATAATCTTGTTAAAATTAACTCCAAGAGGTATGTGAGAAACATGCCTAAGATCACTAAACCTATTGATACACTTTACAAGGCATGCTTACATGGAAAACAAACCAAGAGAAGATTCAAATCCAAGGAGTA
This sequence comes from Taxus wallichiana var. yunnanensis, assembly GCA_018340775.1. Lineage (NCBI taxonomy): Eukaryota > Viridiplantae > Streptophyta > Pinopsida > Cupressales > Taxaceae > Taxus > Taxus wallichiana. The sequence continues at coordinate 394,997,073 of CM031234.1, forward strand.
CTCCACAACAAGACCACTAGAACTGATCCATACTGATCTTGTGGGACCTACAAGGACTGAAATCATTCAAGGTGAAAGCTACTTCATGCTAATAAATGATGATTACATAAGAATAACTTGGGTTGCATCCTTGAAAGAAAACTCAGAACCACTAGACAAGTTTAAAACATTCAAAACTCTAGTTGAGAATGAGAAGAGTGAAAATATCAAGAGCTTGAGATATGATAAAGGAGGTGAATTTCAGTCAAATGAGTGTGATGAATTTTGTGAAATTCATGTCATAAGAAGGTAATTCTCTACAGCAAGAACACCTTAGAAAAATGGGGTTATAGAGGGAAAAAATAAGACAGTTCAAGAGAAGGAAAGAACTATGTTGAGTGAGTCCGATTTGTCAAATGACTATTGGAGGAGGCGAAGAAAGTACAGTTGTCTACATCTTAAATAGATCTTGAATAAGGATAAACAACAATAAGACCCCTATGAGCTTTGGAGAGGAAGACCTGCAAGTCTAAAGCATCTAAGAGTGTTTGGGAGTAAGTGTTCTATCAAGAGGGATGAAGACAATCTTGGAAATTTTTATTCAAGTACTGATGAAGGCATCTTTTTGGGTTACTCATAAGTGAGCTCATCATATAGGTGTTACAACAAAAGTCAACAAAAGATAGTAGAAAGCACAAATGTTGTAATTGATGAAATTTATCCAATGAAGATGAAAACTCAACGAAAGGAGACTCCTCAAAACATATAAATCAAAGATGATGATGAAGTTTCGGAAGGAAATCAAGAAGATGATGATGAGGATGAAGAAAGAGAAGACACAAAATCTCCCTCAAGACAAGTCAAAAGAGATCACCTTGCAAATCAGGTAATAGGCAACAAGGAGGCAAGCATACAAATAAGAAGAAGATTGAGGAATGCCAAAAACCAAAAGAACATTTCCTTCTTATCCAAGATTGAACCAAAGAATGTTTTGAAGCAAGAAAAGACGAAAATTTTATTGATGTAATGAATGAATAATTGGACCAGATAGATAAAAATGAGACTTGGGAACTAGTGCCTAGGCCCAAGAACAAGAATTTCATTGGAACTAAGTGGGTATTAAGAAACAAGCTAAATGAAAAAGGTGAAGTAACAAGGAATAAGGCAAGACTTGTTTATAAAGGGTATGATCAGAGTTGAAGGAGTGGATTTTGAGGAAACATTTGCACCAGTGGCTAGAATGGAGGCCATTAGACTCTTCTTAGCATATATAGCATACAAAAGGTTCAAGGTATACCGAATGGATGTCAAGTTAGCATTCTTGAATGGGAACCTAAATGAAGAATTCTACATTGAAAAACCTGATGGTTTTTCACTCACAGAGGACAAAGAATATGTGTGCAGGTTGAAGAAGGCTTTATATGGCCTTAAGCAAGCTCCTACAGCTTGGTACAACATATTAGATATGTATCTAACTTATCAAGGCTTCAGGAAAGGAGTGTCATACAACAACCTATACATAAATGAAGAAGAAGGTCATCTATTTCTTGTGGTTGTATATGTTGATGACATAATCTTTGGAGGATATAGTAAAAGCATGACACATGAATTTGTAGAGGTCATGAAGAAGGAGTTTGAGATGTCAATGCTTGGAGAACTCTCATTATTCTTAGGACTACAAATTAGTCAATCTGAGGAAGGCATCTTCATCTCACAAACCAAGTACATAAAAGAGATGCTCAAGAGGTTTCAAATAGAGGATTGCTAAGCCAGTAGGAACACCAATGGTTGGAGGATGCAAACTAAGCAAGGAATATAACTCACTAAGAGTAAATCAAACCACATACAGATCCATGATAGGCAACCTATTGTACTCTACTTCCTCTAGGCTTGACATCATGTAAGCAGTTGGTATAGTTGGAATATTTCAAGAAGATCTTAGAGAAAACCACCTATAAGCAGTCAAGAGGATATTCAAATATCTCATGGAGCCCATGGAATATGGGATTTGGTATCCAAGAAGCAATGAGTTTGGGATAAAGGATTTCATAGATGTAGATTGGGTAGGTAGCATTGATGATCAGAAAGAGCACAAGTGGAGGAGCATTTTTGCTAGTAAGTTTCTTATCTCATGGCTAAGAAAAATCAATCTCTTGTAGCTCTATCCATGTGTGAAGTTGAGTATGTAGATTGCATTGTGTTGTGCTCAAGTGTTATGGATGAGGCGAGAATGTAGAAGTTGCATTACTTGAGTTTTCTTGCTCTCTTGTTGGCATATCTCGGTTTTGCAAGTTTTGAAGAAGTGAAACCGAAGCACAAAGGATAGATCTTTCTTGTTGCAGCATTGTTCTAGTGACATTTCAACATAACCAGGAAACATAATTGTGATTAGCTTGTGATTGCATTCGATTTTTGGTGAAACGCAACTGCGATTGGCCTGCGATCTGAGTTAGGTATAGTTGTGATTTCATTTACTTTTTTTTCATTTTACATTGACAAAATGTCTTTTATATCCTTAAAATGGTTAGAGATCTAACTGAGGCAGGTCCCCTGACCACCAAAAATAACCTACATTTTTCACGTGTGCTTGTGTGCAAGTTTAGATTCAGATATGAAAGAGTTTTACCCATTTTATTCATTTAAAGAAACCACAATTTTTCTTCTCCTTACAATGGCATCATAAGCCCATTCTATTTTAGAAGCATTGATTTGGAGTTTTCATGTTTACTAATCCATCTTGTAGATGATCCAAATCTAGGCATAAAGTCATGTGTTATAAGACCATGTTTGCTAAGATGAATGATATTTTAACCGAAAATGAATTGCAAGATCCTTTTACACATAGACGTATTCTCCCTTTATAAGAATCAATTATCTTTACAAGCTCAATTCATTTGACCATCTATGCCATACTCTAAACTAACATGAAGCTAGGCTACTCAACATGAATAAACTCAAATACATTGCTAATCCTCCTAGCACTTTCAATCACAAGTTTCAAGACAACGATACTTTTAAGAATAAAACTAATGATAAAAAATCAAAATTTAAATCCATGTTCAATGATGTATCTCAACCTAAAAACTACAACTACAACCTTCTCAGTTGCAATTCACTCATTTACCTTGCACACCACAAATAATTCTCAAACAATTACTTGAGTATAATCTTGTATCTCTCCCTCCACCACTTGATGTTGATATAAACACACATCAAAATAAGATATTCTATGATAATGCTCATTGTGATTACCATCAATGATACCTTTGGACACTCCACTAATTGTTGTATTAAGCTTCATCAAATTATACAAGATATTCTTGATATTGGTGTTATTGAATATGATTCCCACCTAAATCTAAGCCTACTAAGGATATTGTAAAGCTAAAAAGATTTAATGAACCCCTTTTTGAACATGATAATGTAAAATCTACCTTAAAGGTACACCATGCTTACTACACTATATTGCCTCTCGCATTCTTATGATCATTCATTTTATGCTATGATTGGTATTGTAGATAACACACACTCTTCACCTTTTATTACTTTTGATGATACAAATATGACACGAGTTTTGTTTCTAATATACTTTATATTCCTACTTGACCAAAATCATATATGTAATGTCTTGATTGATAGTACCACTCCCCGTAATATGTGCACTTTTAAGTTATTGTGATCTCTTACATATACGAAGGAATTTGTAGTTGTTCCTAAAACATACATAGTGCATTTTCCTCCCTCTCATAACCGGCTATGCTACCTTTGATATTAAATTAGTGAAGGCATCTTCTCTTAGCTTATGTGACATAATTCTAGGTTTCTCTTGTATTTTCACCTTCCTAGCTATACCCTTTGTACTACATTAAGGTGTAAAGTTCATTCACAATATACAAGTGGTCACAATTAGGGGCATTTCATTTTTGAGGCCCTATATCTCAAAGCAACTTGGCCGAATACATAAGGTTTCCTATCCTAGTCCTAGTGCACCCACGTCTCAACATTTTTACTCTCATGTTACATCTATAGGACACTCCCACCTAGTGAATCTATGTCTCGACCTTCTCTAGGTCATCCATGTCACATACTCCTAGTAGGTAACACATTCCTAGGAATTCTACTTAGTCATTTAGGTCCCCTTCTATACATATTACTCATCACAGTCTTCCTACTCTAGGTCTCATATAACATACGTCGTGACTTCCACATTGATCATACATGATCATCCTTCAACTCTTATGACACCTTTCGGTCATGCGCACTGCTTCATCCTCATAGTGTGATGGTCATATTGGCACCCAAAATGGTCTCATTTTATTTCGTGGTCTTATAGTTGAAATTTGAAGCTCATAGGATTTTTGATGAAAAAGATCTTATATTATATTAATTTAATACGATAAAAGATAACTTTCAACAAAAAAGCGGGTGGTATGAGAGCACGCCCAAAACCACAAACAAAACTAGGATAAGCCTAGAAGGACAAAGGAAAAACAAGGTTGAGCCTAGGAGAAAACAAAATCCAGGCATCGCTTCAAGCGGATAAAAGACCAAGTCATGCAACAAAGAACAAACATGCCCAAATCGGGTGGATCGTGATCATTCGGCCAACATGAGCGAGGTAAATCTTTGCGGCAAGATCCAGGAGCTCCCAACCAGCAAAGCAACATCTTCCTTTGGGTCCCCACCCTCCGAGTAGGAATGGTGAGGCTAAGGAGAGGGAACTTATCGGATGATGGTAGTGGTAGGGGTGGATTCTAACCATCGGTAGTATGAGGCGTGGTGGAAAGAGGAGAGCCCTGACCATGTTGGGCGAGGTGGTGATCCCTAGCCTTCACTGCAAAGTGGTGAAGGACTCCTGCAGGTGACAAGGTGGCGACCCCGGCCATGGGGACAAGCGATGAGTTACTTCTTTAGTTTAAAGGTCCTAGGGAGTGGCAAACATGGTTAAAAGCATGCCGTTACAAACGACCGTGTCGACCACCACGACCTGAGAGGCGGGGAGCACCTAAGTAGGAGACGGTGGACGCACAACAATGACATTATACGGGGCTTCCCTAGTGACATAACATGGTTTGGAGGTGCTCCACCTCCATTGCAACCTTATTGGCACGGACTTGTATCTCACAGAGAATATTGGAGGTCACCATAGATTTGTTATAAATGGAAAAAGATTGATCAACTGCAGAATTAGCAAAGAAAAAGCATTTCTTTCTTTCCATATCCAAAACAGAATTTCCCCTTTGAAAACATGCCAAATTTGGGTGAACATAGGCAGAAGCTTGGGATTGTCTCCCAAAAGGATATGTTTCTAAGTAAAGGAATGTGGCCTTAATGGAAAGAAAATGAATGAATCCAATTCCAAGCAATCTGAGCTTTGGGACAAAATTGAAAAAAATGCAAGATAGTTTCCAGGTGTGACCGCATGAGAATGGGAATTTGGGAGCTAGGATCCCAATTTGAACAAGACAAGCCCCGATAGGAAGTCCTTAGTGCAAAATACACCAAAGGAAGTGGGAAATTTTGGGCTCCACACAAAGAGTCCACACAGTGGAAAATTGCCTACTCTAGGTAGACGAAGTGCAATGAATTCCCCATCGCGTGTTGAGTTTATCCACCATGGGAAAATGAGGCAAAATCCAATGGTAGCCTTTACTAGCTCTGTAATTGTGAAATGGAGTATCCGCATACCATTTCTAGTCCGTCCACCAAGGGCGAGAAGAATGCACAACAATCTTGTGTAACATATGGTCAAGAACCGAGCTGATCACTATAGTATAAGTATCTTGGTCCTGGTTAGAGAGCCGAAAATGAGTTTTAAATGTCGGCCAAGAGAACTAGGATTGCTCATTTTTACAAAGAAAGTCCTCAAATGTGTGAATTCTCGCATTTGATTAATTTGAGCGTGAAGATTCCCAGGGTTTCGCTAAACACTTATCTTGCGTTGAAAAATTAGTGACCCCAGAGGGATTGATGATTAACAGAGAGTCCATTCCGAAAGCCACCCCCTCGCACGTGAAGCCAAGGTTTAATGCATTCCAATGCTTTCCAAATGCTCTTAAGCACAAAAGTGCCGACAATTTTAACGAGCATGGGGTGATGAGCAGATTGAAAACCCCAATCCTTTCCACGCAGGGGTGGCCATAAGGAGAGCCTTTGAAATACCATGTCGTATGAGGACTTTCCAAACTTCTTCGCTAGTAATACTTCGATGATCCATTTTGCACAAAGTGCCCGCCTTGACATTGAATATAAATAAGGTCGGGTCCCCAAAATTACGAGGAAGGCAACATATCTCTGAGGCCACCCGATGAAATCCTTTACTTGTAGAAGCATTAGCCCATAAAAAGGGTTTGAGTAGTGGTGTCACCTAGATTTCATCCGAAATCTGCGACTACCCTATACGAAAAATTTTCGTACTTTTAAAATAATGAGTCGTTTTGTGTTTTTATTGCCTGAAAGTTCTTATATTGTGTCAAGATATTCCTAAAGAGCCATATTAGCCTTTTTCGCCAAATACCCAGATGCCCAAAATTGTTATATTCTGTCGTCGGGATTTGTCATGCGGGAAATTTGTATTTAATTATTTTGAGCCCCGTTTGAGGCTATTTGCGCTCCATTTTAACTCTGTTATGATCGAACATGCCATTATTCCCATGTACCAAAAGGGTTTTAACTTAGAATAAGTTTTGGGCTTTATTTGTAACTTTTGGCAATTTTTCATGTTTTTGTGTTGTCCCGTTTCGTTTTCTGTGAAATTTCTCTAGAACAATTACTTTGCTAGGTAAGCCCGATTTTTGGCTTGGAGCTGCTGGAGAACATATACGCACATTATGTCCGAAGGAAGTCGCCATCGGAGGTCTAGATCACTGGGAAAAAGCAAAGTCGTGCACAGAAAAGCCCCTGCGGGGTTGGGCGCATTTTTGGAAAACAAAGGATTTAAGCTACAATGGGAAAAATACAAGCAGCAGGCAAGGTGGGAATTTTATACCTACCTAGCAGGGTACTTTTTCCCATGATATAAAATTCACTTAAGCTGCAGTGGGAAAGTTAGAGGCCGCAGGCAGGCGGGAATTTATTACTTGCCTTGCAGGGTAAAAATTCCCATGATAAAATAAAAGGAAAGTGATCGTTATCCAAATCCACCCCCAGGGTTGATTTGATAACATACATCAGAATTCTCGAGTCCCAAGCAAATGGATGGATTTAGGGCAAAAATCATGTTTCTAGGGTCCCCTCAGAAATTTTTCTAACTCTCCTGTCCAGGTTGAAAAGAGCAAGCTCTGAGAAAATGTGAAAAAGTTGCAGAAAATAAGCTTGGGCCAGAAAAAATTGTGAAAATCGGCTAAGTCCTTGTCCTAGGAGCAGTTGGGACATTCGGATCACCAAGGAGCGGTTCGGTCGAAACACCTCCAGGCGGCCCACGAAGCACTGGGACAAGTGGAACAAGTGTACGCGAAGGGCGCGAACCGGCCGGTTCGGCCAAAAAGGAAAATTTTAGCACAGGGACAATCAGGCCGTCGGGACGCGAGGGACGCGGAAAGCCGGTTCGGCCGAAGGAGAAGAAAAACGACTAACTGCTCGGGACATTTGGGCCTTGAGGACGCGAACCACCCGGATCGGCCGAAATGGAGAACTTTCGTACTAAGCAGTTGGGACATCTGGGCCGCGAGGACGCGAAGGACGCGAAAAGGCGAAAAGCGGCCGCTGAGAGAAAAGGAAGCCATTTCGGGCGGTTCGGAAGAATTTTTCCCACGCAAAGACTTGGGACATTTGGGACAAATGGACGAGAAGGACGCGAAAACCGGCAGTTTGGCAAATAAACGGCAAACTTCAGCACTAGGACAACTGGGACAAAGGGACGCGCGGGACGCGGAAAGCCGGAGGAGCCGAAAGCCAATCAGATCGCGCCACGTGTCACAGGCAGAAAAGGGACATGGAAGCCCATTTCGGGTGGATCGGAAGTTTTGTCCCGCAAGACTTCGGGACATTCGAGACAAATGGACGCGAAGGGCGCGAAGAGCCGGCCAACCCGCGGACCAACCAAATCATGACACGTGTCACAAGGAGGAAAGTCCAAAAGTCAAAGGGCGAGGTTTCAAGCACTGACCGAGCTAATAAAAGGAGGACACGTGTCCAATGAAGCAGAGAAGGAGAGAGAATCACGCGACCAATCAATGCATGCCACGTGTCATCCAGGTGGCAGAGTGCGGGAAGAAATTTAAAAATCCGTTTTCACTGTTTTGTGCCCTAGATCTTCGGATCGACATATCTTTCGATCCAGAGCTCAGATTTTATGCGTTCTTTATATCAACGGAAAGCTCATGAAATTCTCTACATGATTCAAGGGTTAATCTTGAGTTTTGGTGTAGTCTAGAGAAAGAAAATTGAGAAACGGCTCTGACGCATGTTCATGGCCAGAAGTGACATTCCAGCGACCAAATTTAATGCAGAATGGGTCGCATTCTCCTGAAATCCGGTCAAAATGATAGGGTATGGGTTTGTAAGGTCCCCCATGTCGTTTTAATGCATCTGCAATCAAGGAGGATGGGCTCCCATGTTTTGTACGTTTTCGTCCCACAGGCTCGACCCATGCAATGTAAAAGCCAGATTTGGCTCATTTTGAGGGGGAACATTTCTTTGGATAGCAGGCTTCTTCTTTCACCTATAACAAGTGATTTTTGCAAGTATCAGACCTCTTCTAAAATTGTAACAGGTTTTCTACCTTTTTGATGTTGTAATACAAGGATTTTGATAGTGGAAATGACAATACAGGCTCTGTGATGATCAGTTTTCAGTCCTCTTTGTGTTGCTTGTTTCATTTCAGACCTTTGATTACATCTTATCAGCTTGTGCATGATGTTTTATGTTGCATTTTATGATCTGTGTCTATCTGCAGAACAAGAAGTGTTCACCACTCCTCCTTTGGTGTATCACCTGTTAGTTTAGTTTCATTTTTGCACTTTCTATCTCTGTCTCCTTGGATTTTAGAGTAGGATTAGGTTTCAAACCTCTGTAGTTTTGCAAAATATAGATCTAAATCAGAGGAGTTTGAGGAACCAGCCTCTAATCTGGAGATTCCTCTCTCAGTTTCACAAGTCCCCACACTTGGAGAGAGGTTTCCATGTTGTGCAATCACACTGGATGCTAGAGTGATCAACCTAGAAGCCTGATCTGCATCCAGGGGTGCTGTGAGTCTGCAACAACAGTTTTGGCACGCCGGTGGGACCTAGAGGTCTCATTTTTATTGCAGCAAAGTTGATATGCATCTGCTGTAGTTTTCTTGCTTATAAGAGCTATTATTTGCATATCTGGCGACTCCAAGGGGAAGAATCAACTGGTTTTTCAAGTGATGCAGCCTGAAAACTCATGAGAAGAATCACCACAAGGTCAAGAGTTGGAGAAGAAGAAGTGTTGTTTGAATACCTGCAGTTATCTCCAAGAAGAAGGCAAAGAGGAAGAAGGATTCAGAGGTCTCCATCTCCACCAAACAGAACTCTCTCAACTCCTCCACCTGATAGGCCTTTCATTCAGTATACAAGGGCTTTAAGACCAATTAGAATGGCTCAAAACAACCCCTACGTCAACTTCACAGGCAGCAGCCCACTTGCTCTCAATGCACAACATCCAGTTCCTATTGCAGCCTTGAAGAACATTCCCTACTTCACTGGAGAAAATCAGACTACTCCAGGTGATCATGTTAAAGATATTGCTAACCTTTGTGCAATTCATGAAATCAATGAAATGCAAGTGGCTATCAAGTTACTGGCATCTTCCTTCAAGGGTAAAGCATTGCAATGGTTTAGGAGCCTTGGAGCTGGTTCTATCACAAACTGGAATCAGCTGTGTATTGCACTTCATGAGTAATTTGGAGAGAAGGGAGACAACTTGTCTCTTTTGGAGCAGCTGACAACTATCAAGAGAGCCCCCAACGAGCAGCTAACTGACTTCAACTTCAGATTTCAAAGGTCTTGGGATAGGATCGGTGGCACAAAGCCAACAACAGAAGGTGCTTTTCTATATTACCTTAAAGCTTTGAATTCTGATATTTCTATGTTAATTCAATCTATGGGAGGCACAACCTTACCTGCTGCTTATAGCATTGCCATTAGAGCCGAAAACTGTCTTATTCAAGCTGGTAAACTGGCTCCTAGGCCTCCCATGCCCTTGTATCCAAACTTAGAAAATCCAAGCACTAGTCAAGCACCCACTTTGGCTCTTGTTCCCACCCCTAGAAATCAAAGTTCAAGTGAAACTTCTACTTCATCCTCTAGTGCTTCAAATGAACTCCAAGAGGTCATGAAACAATTCTGCAAAATTTGGGAAATGAGCTAGTTACTATCAAAAGACAACAAGCCCAAGGTTTCAGACCTTCTTATCAACCCCAAGCTCAGCCTAATAGGCAGCCATACCAACCACAAAGACCACCTAATCCAGCTGCAAATATGAATCAAAATCAAAGCCAAGTAAGGCCTCCTACCAATAGACCATTCCAGCCCTATAATCCAAATGCCATATCTGCCTCTAAGGCATTAGTGCCAACACAGAACAACATTGCTCAGAAATATGATTGGTGCTTTCCATGCAACGAGCCTCATAACCAATCCATGTGTTTCAATGGTGCTCTCAATCAAGCATTGATGGTGACAACTACTGGTGTGGAAGGCGAGGGAAGTCAAGGAAACAGTCAACAACAAGAAACATTCCAACAGCAATCAGCCCCAAATGACACCACATTGGTGAACTGGCAAGCAGAAGATTTCTGTGGCATGAATCAAGCAGTTTCTCAAGGTGTTGCAGCCAACACAAGGTCAAAGAGGAGAAATTTGGGTGAAGAGCAGCCACTAGCTCCAACCAATCCACAACCTTCCACGGCTCCACAAATGATTGGCAAGCAAAGTCCAGTTTCAAATGCACAAGGGCAGCCAAGAACAGCCCCTAGGCCAACTCAAATGCCATTGTCACGCCCACGCAAGGAGTAAATGTGCAAACCAAGGGACAACAAAAGGATACTTCATCCCCGTTCAGTATCATTGAACAGATGAAGAAGACTAACGTCAATATATCAATGTGGGAATCCCTATCCATCCCAGGCCAGAGAGATCTGCTGCAAGCTGCCATGAAGGACTGGCCAATTTCAAATCAGCGGGTTCAGATGCAAGACAAGGTACTCACAAATGCTGCCCAGCCTGAAGGAAATCATGGAAGACAAAGCAAGGTAAAATGTTGAAGCCCCCTCCTTTCTATGTTTCATTAATCATTGGGGATAAACTAGTACACAATTGCATGATTGATTCTGGGGCAAGTAGCTCAGTGATGCCCAAGCAAATAGCTGATCAGCTGGGTCTCCAATATGAAGTAATATCTAAAGGGGTAGTGCAATTGGATGGGACAGCAGTAGAAACCGTGGGAGTAATTAAAGGTTTGAATCTTACCTTGCATACATGCCCCAACGTTACCGTTTTACAAGATGTGTCAGTGATAGATTTGCCACCACTCTTTGCCCTATGTTTATCAAGGGATTTCACAGCCAAAATTGGAGGCTACTTATCTGCTGATTGGTCACACATGTTGTTCAGAACAAGATATGGTACTAAGGTCACAATCAGATCCGAACCAATTGCAAACTTTCATATTGAGCCTCATACTCCAAGCCAAGTCAATGCCAACTATTCAACATTTGATCAAGAAGATTATCCAAACACAGATGAAGCCGACACCAAAGTTGGAAGCATTCCAGATTTGACTCTTGATGAATGGGCAAGCAAGGTACATGCTTTTGATCCCTACCAAGAAGTAGAAGAATCTGAACTAGGAGTTTATTGTTTACATGAAGAGGATCAACCTCTCCCCAGCATCACCAAGCCAGATCATAAGGACAAGAATGAAGTATGGCAATTGTTCTTTGATGGGTCAAGGAGTAGACAAGGTGCAGGAGGAGGAGCTATGCTCATTTCACCGCAAGGTATAAGGTATTACTCAGCCTTCCGTTTCTAATTTTCCTGTTCAAACAATACAGCTGAGTATGAAGCCTTAATTCATGGACTGCACTGGGTAATGAAGAAAGGCATCAGGAATTTACAAGTATTTGGTGATAGTGAGCTGGTCGTAAACCAAGTCAAAGGAAAAAATGCTGCCAAAAATGATCTGCTTAAGTGCTACAAAAATCGGGTATGGGACCTCATTGAGGATTTCGAAGCTTTCAACATCGTGTCCATACCCAGGAAGAAGAATGAAGCCGCTGACAGACTTGCAGCAATTGGGGCTGCATTTGATGTTGTGGAAAGTATCAAAAGTGAGAAATCTCAGCCTCATATCAAATTGGTTGTGAGACCAGCTGTTCTAGATAACAACACAAGTTGGCAAGTCTTCGAGAATGATCAAAAATTGTTAATTTCCTACAAGAAGAAGCTGAGTTCTCCGCCAGAAATCAAGACAAGCTGGAGCAGCAATATGGTGATCAAGTGGTGCAGCTGAAGACTAACAAATTACCAAAAGGCCTCATAACCTTGGAGTCAATCTTCAACCCGAATGATCAGTTCCGGAAGGAGAAAGAAAACATTCAAGTGAAGGGTGAAGATTCAGAGCCTATTTTAGTGGAAGAAGGCAAAACATTGCAGATTGGCAAAGTAAGTACCTCACAAGAGAAATCCGACTTTGTTCAGCTTTGTCAAGAATTTCCAGATGTCTTTGCTTGGAGCTATGAAGACTTGAGAGGATTCAATCCGAATTTGGCACAACATACCATAGAATTGGATCCAGATGCTAAGCCCATCAGGCAGAAGAAGAGACCTGTTAACCCTCACATTGAGCCTCTAATGAAGAAAGAGCTAAATAAGCTAATAGAGGCAAGCATTATATTCCCGATCAAGCACTCAAGCTAGGTTGCTAACTTGGTTCCGGTCAGGAAGAAGAGCGGAGAAATCAGGTTGTGTGTGGACTTCCGAGACCTCAATAGGGCATCTCTCAAAGATCATTACCCGCTTCCTTCAATGGAACAAATATTGCAAGTAGTATCCGGTTCAGAGAGATTCTCTCTCCTAGATGGCTACTCAGGGTATAATCAGGTGATGGTGAAAGAAGAGGACCAGTTCAAGATGGCTTTCACCACCAAATGGGGGACCTATGCCTACAAGAAGATGCCATTTGGGCTATCAAATGCTGGGGCCACTTTCCAAAGGGCAATGGATATGGCATTCAAAGGCTTAATCAACAATATAGTGTTGGTATACCTAGATGATATCACTGTCTTCTCAAAGAATGCAGCAGACCATCTCTTTCACCTCAGGCAAGTGTTTCAGAGGTGTAGAAAGTTCGGGGTGTCTTTGAATCCCAAAAAATGCATATTCCTGGCTCATGAGGGGAAACTTCTAGGCCATATTGTCTCGAAAAAGGGACTGGAAATTGATCCAGAGAGAGTTGAAGCCATAAGAGCACTACCATTGCCAAGTCACAAGAAGGCTCTTCAAAGCTTCTTGGGAAGGATCAATTTTGTCCGCAGGTTTATCCCAGATTTTGCAGCCCTTGTCAAGCCCATCACCAAAATGTTAAAGAAGAGCATGGCTTTTAAGTGGACAGCAGAAGGCAAGGAGAGTTTTGAAGCAATCAAAGAAGCTATCTCTCAGGCACCAACTCTCATCAACCCAGACTTCTCCAAGGATTTCATCCTCTATGCATTTGGAGGTGATGACACTATTTCTGCCATTCTAGTACAAGCAGAACAAAGATAATGATGAGCAGCCGATTGCCTTTTTCAGCCAGAGCCTAGATGACTATGAGGTGAGGTACTCTTTTATTGAGAAGCATGTGCTTGCAGTAATCAGAAGCTTGAAAAAATTCAAGCATTTAATCTCAAACAACAAGGTCCATTGCTGGTCTCACATGCCTCAGGAGTTAAGGACTTCCTCCTCAACAAGGATTTGAATGAGAAAAGGGCAGGTTGGATCACCCGTGTCATGGAATATGACATTAATATCAAGATCACCAAGCTGGTAAGAGGGAAAGGATTGTGTGAGCAGCTGGTTTTGGGAAGCAAAAAAGAAGTATGCAACAAAGGAGAAACTGTTTTTGACACCCAGACAGATAATGAGCCAAGTGGAAAACAAGAAGAAGACAATGCTGCCCCGACTCCTTGCTGGACCCAAGGTATTATGCACTTCTAAGCACGAGCCTATGCCCTCCAGAGATGAGCAAGACCCAAAGGAGACACTTTAGATTGCAGGTTGTTCCATATGCCATTGTTGATGGAGTTTTGTTCAAGAAAGATGTGAATGGAGTGCAGCTGAGATGCATTAGCACAGGTCAGATTCAAAGGGTGTTGGAGGAGTTTCATGTGGACCAGCTGGTGGCCATTTTGCACCAAGAGTGACAGCTCTAAAAATCATGAAGGCTGGTTATTATTGGCCTAAAATCTTCAGTGATTGCTATGCATGGATCAAGAGGTGTAAGAATTGTGCATTCTTCACAAGAAAAGAGAGACTTGCAACCCTTCCATTGCATCCAATCTCAGTTGACCAGCCATTCATGCAATGGGGTTTGGACTTCATTGGAGTCATTAATCCCAATTCAAGCCAAGGGCACAAATGGATTTTGACAGCCACAGACTACTTCACCAAATGGACAGAAGCAGTAGCACTCAAAGAGGCGAATGAGTCTAGCATCTTAGACTTTTATGAGGGGATAACAACCAGATTCGGTGTACCTGCTACAATAATCTCTGATAATGCATTGGCATTCATTGGATCTAGGGTGACTGAGTGGGCTGTCAAGAACGGTATTTACCTAAGCACTTCATCGAACTATTACCCTCAGGGTAATGGCCAGGCCGAGTCTACAAACAAGAATTTGTTGAGGATCATTAGGAGGACTCTTGATGAGAATCAGAGGTCTTGGCATACCAAGCTGAAATCAGCCTTATGGGCTGATAGGATCACTCCCAAAAGATCCACAGGTAACTCTCCATTCAGGCTTGTCTATGGAAGAGAGGCAATCTTGCCCATGTCACTTGAGTTGCCAACGTTGGAACTCATGAAGCAGCTGGAGTTGCTGGAATTTGAGCCCATGGAGGTGAGGTATGCAGAGTTGATGGAGCTGCAAGAGATCAGAAATCAGGCATCCCAAGCAATGGAAAAGGATCAAGCTTTGATCAAGAAGACCTTTGATAGAAAGGCCAAGGATAGATCTTTTCAAATTGGAGATCTAGTATTGAAATGGGATGTGGACAGAGCAAAACCGGGAAGGCATTCAAAATTGATGCCATTTGGAGTGGCCCATACGTGGTCACAAAGTGCAAGAACAACAATGCTTTCCAATTAGCCTCACTGGAGGGTGAAGAACTACAGATTCCAGTCAATGGAATCTATCTCAAGCGTTGCTTCTAGAGGGAAGTTCACTACCTCTGTAAATATTAGATTAGATTTTCTTTCCTCCAAGTGCTTGTGCACATTGTTTTGTTGTAGGTTAGTTTTGTTTTCCCTAAGTGCTTTGGCATAGCTTGTTATTCATGGAGATGTTTTGCAGTCCTTGCTTTCATCAGGTGACATTCCATCTTCCTCCTTGCACATTCTGAGTCAGTTGAGGTTCTAAACAGAATATTTGATGACTCCATGCCCAATGGACTGCTTCAGGCAACTGGTATCTTCTACCTAGCAGGCAGGTATCCCCGCTGAGTCACCAAATTGTTATCCAAATCCACCCCCAGGGTTGATTTGATAACATACATCAGAATTCTCGAGTCCCAGGCAAATGGATGGATTCAGGGCAAAAATCATGTTTCTAGGGTCCCCTCAGAAATTTTTCTAACTCTCCTGTCCAGGTTGAAAAGAGCAAGCTCTGAGAAAATGTGAAAAAGTTACAGAAAATAAGCTTGGGCCAGAAAAATTGTGAAAATCGGCTAAGTCCTTGTCCTAGGAACAGTTGGGACATTCGGATCACCAAGGAGCGGTTCGGCCGAAACGCCTCCAGGTGGCCCGCGAAGCACTGGGACAAGTGGAACAAATGTACGTGAAGGGCGCGAACCGGCCGGTTCGGCCGAAAAGGAAAATTTTAGCACAGGGACAATCGGGCCGTCGGGACGCGAGGGACGCGGAAAGCTGGTTCGGCCGAAGGAGAAGAAAATGACTAACTACTCGGGACATTTGGGCCTTGAGGACGCGAACCGCCCGGATCGGCGAAATGGAGAACTTTCGTACTAAGCAGTTGGGACATCTGGGCCACGAGGACGCGAAGGACGCGAAAAGGCGAAGCGGCCGAGAGCAAAGGAAGCCATTTCGGGCGGTTCGGAAGAATTTTTCCCAGACAGCACTGGGACATTTGGGACAAATGGACGCGAAGGACGCGAACAGCCGGTTCGGCCTAAACAGAAACTTCAGCACTAGGACAAGTGGGACAAGGGGACACGCAGACGCGGAAAGCCGGAGGAGCCGAAAGCCAATCAGATCACGCCACGTGTCACAGGCTAGAAAAGGGACATGGAAGCCCATTTCGGGTGGATCGGAAGTTTTTGTCCCGCGCAGCACTGGGACATTCGGGACAAATGGACGCGAAGGGCGCGAAGAGCCGGCAGACCCGCGGACCAACCAAATCATGACACGTGTCACAAGGAGGAAAGTCCAAAAGTCAAAGGGCGAGGTTTCAAGCACTGACCCAAGCCAATAAAAGGAGGACACGTGTCCAATGAAGTAGAGAAGGAGAGAGAATCACGCGACCAATCAATGCATGCCACGTGTCATCCAGGTGGCAGAGCGTGGGAAGAAATTTAAAAATCCGTTTTCACTGTTTTGTGCCCTAGATCTTCAGATCGACATATCTTTCGATCCAGAGCTCGGATTTGCACGTTCTTTATATCAACGGAAAGCTCATGAAATTCTCTACGTGATTCTGGGGTTAATCTCGAGTTTTGGTGCAGTATGGAGAGAGAAAATTGAGAAACAGCTCTGACGTGTGTTCATGGCCAGAAGTGACATTCAGCGACCAGATTTAATGCAGAATGGGTCGCATTCTCCTGAAATCGGTCAAAATGATAGGGTATGGGTTTGTAAGGTCCCCCATGCCATTTTAATGCATCTGCAGATCAAGGAGGGATGGGCTCCCATGTTTTGTACGTTTTCTGTCCCCTGGGCTCGACCCATGCAATGTAAAAGCCAGATTTGGCTCATTTATGAGGGGGAACATTTCTTTGGATAGCAAGCTTCTTCTTTCACCTGTAACAAGTGATTTTTGCAAGTATCAGACCTCTTCTAAAATTGTAATAGGTTTTCTGCCTTTTTGATGTTGTAATACAAGGATTTTGATAGTGGAAATGACAATACAGGCTCTGTGATCAGTTTTCAGTCCTCTGTTTGTGTTGCTTGTTTCATTTCAGACCTCTGATTACATCTTATCAGCTTGTGCATGATGTTTTATGTTGCATTTTTATGATCTATGTCTATCTGAGAATAAGAAGTGTTCACCACTCCTCCTTTGGTGTATCACCTGTTAGTTTAGTTTCATTTTTGCACTTTCTATCTCTGTCTCCTTGGATTTTAGAGTAGGATTAGGTTTCAAACCTCTGTAGTTTTGCAAAATATAGATCTAAATCAGAGGAGTTTGAGGAACCAGCCTCTAATCTGGAGATTCCTCTCTCAGTTTCACAAGTCCCCACACTTGGAGAGAGGTTTCCATGTTGTGCAATCACACTTTGGATGCTAGAGTGATCAACCTAGAAGCGATATGTATCCCGAAGTCTTTGTGACTCTGCAACAACAAAGTGACTTAAGTGAAATTATGGGATTTTAGTGCCTTGCGCAGGTAAATAATCTCATTGTCAAAGTCAAATCACTTAAGTGGATCGTGGGATTTTAGTGCTGCCTTGCAGGGTAAAGAATCCCATTGTGAAAAATTCTTTAAAATAGAATTATATTGTGCAAAAAAGTTGCCCCCTTTGGTGAGATGATGGCAGCCTTTAAGTGATTATTTTAATTAATTTATCCTTCTAAAAAGTGCGCCCAAGCTTGGAAGAAGTCAACAAGTCAAAAGGGGAATAAAAGAAATAGATTTAAATGGACTAAATGGATTAAATTTAATTCATTTAAAGGCTGCCCCCTTTCTTTCAAAAAGTGCGCCCCATTTGGGACATATTTAATGATTTTTAAGGCATTAAATCATTAAATTAATTTCTATTTTTAGTGGCTATAGTCAAGGCACACTGTGAAGCTTAAGTGAAGTGAAGTGTGAAGGATTAAATTGGATTAATTGGATGGTTGTCCTTAAACATGCTATTTTTTAAGAGAAGAGCATGATTTTTAATTAGTTAATTGTCTTTAATTGTTAGGGCAATTATTAATTATAGATTTGTGAGGGTTATATAAGCATGGGCAGCCATATGGGTGAATTATTTAATTCACGAGGGGTAAAGAATTGCAGCCAAGAGGAAAAGTGTGCCCCCATTTGAAGAAGGATTTTGCTCAGGTAAGGTCGTAACAAGGCTAAAAGCTTCCAGATTTGGCACATACTTTGAAGGAGGTTGATCTTTGTCTGCATAATTGTTTGCATAGGTGTTATAGGTGCTCAGGTGTTATTGAAAGGATTCATGCTCTCTTTATGTGTAAATTAAACATCAATTTTTGGGGCAACAGGCTTGAAAAGTGCAGATTTTTACAATTAAAATTCACTATTCATGCTCCGGTGGCAATTTTTGTCTGAATAAATTACAGGAATTCATTATAGGTGCTTTACAAAAGAAAATGAGCTTTTATCAATGTCCAATACATTGCATATATCCTCCGAATCTGAAGAATTGTCCAGATCTGCACCAATTTTGAAGAAATCTGGCCAAGTAAGAAAAAAAAATTATTCAGAGAAAGATGGACAAAGCCATGGCGAAGAGAGATGAAAAAGAAAGCATGATGGAGTCATGCATCGCTTCCAAACTTGCAGACATAGGAGACACAAATCTAGGTCGGAATCTCTTTCCGAATTGATTGATAGATCTAGAGCGGGAAAGACTTCACTCATGCATGCGGTTAAAAGCAGTGGAATTATCCGAGCTGCAGCCTTTCCATGCATAGCCCAGTTGCCAAAGTTTGTTATGGAGTGCACTAGATCTTACCATCCTTCATCCAGATCAGTGCGTGATGCTACGGGAAAGACAATAATTCGTTTGGATGCAGAGTTCATCAATTATTGTTTGAAGATTCCAGTGCGAAAGGTGGTGACTTCCATTAGTCTTCAGGATGTCGGCAGCAGGTGGGAGAAGCATAGAGCTGATTGTGTGAGCATAATGAATAGCCGATACATGAAGAAGCCTAGATCTCCTTCAAAGTTCCCGAGAACTCTTCCGCGGTCCAATTTGGTGCAGGAGGTAGATGATGTTGTCAAATTGCTATGCAGGATGAATGGCGAGGCGAATGCTTACACTTTCCGTACATGGATGTATGCTTTCATCAGGACCATTGAAGTCAACAAGGTTGATTCCATAATCAATTGGTCGGAAATTATTAGCAACAACATTGGTGAGCAACTCCGGAACGTGAAGCGTACTTTCAGCTTCAAAATGACTTCCTACTTGGTGTATGTTCTGGCTTCACAAGGTATCTTTTCCAAGTTGGATAGATGTGGTGTTCTTTCTAAGGACCCCATTTTCGAATGCTACCCACAGCTTACTGTACCTGCATGCGAGAAAGATTTCAAAGTGGTCAATGATGAATTCTTCTATGATTTCATCTGCAGGCTAGACAAAGACTTGAAGGCCAACAGGGTAAGCAAGGAAGTGTGGGAAGTTGTGTCCAAGATTGGCGATCTATTCATTGATTTCTGATTTCACATACCTCGAGTTATGGGCTTTTACGGAGAACCAATAAAGATGCCCAAGTATCGAATGATAGATTGATCATCGTGGAGGTGAAGGAGCAACTTGTGGAGTTACACGATCTTCAGTCAAAGTGGCACAAGTCTACGGGCTTCTTCCCAATCAATGTGGGATATTACAGCTGCATTAACATTCATAGGGCTCGCGGGATGGAGACGCAGATGTTATTAGAGTATGAGCAAGAGTTCTTCCCTACACGGTTGAACTTTGATCCATTTGAAGTAGCTAGGAAGACGATCTCCCAGGAGTACGCACATGTGCCTTCGTTAGAAAATTTCTGGATGAAGTGTAAAAGTGAGTACGAGGTTAGAAAGAGAGATTTCAGCGAAGCTATCAAAGAAAGCAGCTGTTCAATTTTAGACTAGCGCAGATACATGCGGATCTTAAAGATAATGGGAATGTGGTACTTGACACTTACCATCAAATGGGATGAGATAAAGCCATACTACAGGATAACGTAGGAGGCTGCAACACAATTGAAGAAAGGTTGAGAATTGTGTTGGTGAATACTTCAAACTGGTTGCTGACGAAGGGATATTGCCTTGATGAAGCATTGATGAATCAAGTCACGGGAAACTTCGGCGCAGGAGATTCCCTCAAGAGGAAGCACGAAGGAGAAAGTAGCAGGAAAGCCGAGAAGTTGAAAGTGCATAGAAGATCTCAATCAAAGGAGAGGATCACTTCTACGACCATGACTTTAGCTCCAGTTTCTCCAGTACCCAGTACTTCACCAACTATTGCACCGCAGCAGGATGCTTCCATGCCTCTACTGAATCCAGCGACATTCATCTTCTCCCCTCAGCCACTTCGTTCAGCGCCTGTTCCAGAGGATACGTTGAAGCTGCAGATGGCGGAATTCGAAAGGGCTTTGTCCTTGGATGATTCAGAAGATGGCAGCCATAACACTGTGGCACTTTCTGATGGAGAGGATGCAGTGCGGGAGATGGTAGTTCACTCAGCGACTTCTCATTCTCCGAGAAGTAACTTCTCGGAATGGTTGGCTTCGCAGTTGGTTCCAGAAGTGAGAATGGAGATGAACTTAGAGGAGCACGACTTGCAGCTACTCTAGAATCTAGGTGGAAGAGATAGAAGGCCTAAAGTTGCTAAAGCAACTTCTAGGTTGATCATCGAGGATTCGGGAGAGAAGTTTGCTGAGATATCAATTCCGGCAGAAGGAAAGATGGAGAAGGAGCTCACGGCGAGAAGATGTGACAAGAACTAACCAAAGTACCCCCGGTCAAGCCACCACTTGAAGGATTGAAGCGAGGATACGCGAGACATTGATAGATGCTTTATTCCTTAGGCTTGACAGTGAAAAGGTGGAGAAAGAAGAGCTGCAGAAGCAAGTATCTCAATTGTGTGAGATCATAGCCAAGGTTGTTAAACCTTCCATTCAGCCCATTTCAGAGCAAGTGAGTGATCATCTTATGTAGGAAATGGAGGATGCAAGCAATCAAGTAAAAGCTATTGACGAATGGAAGGATTTGATTATTCGTCAAGCTTCTGTACAACTTGGAGAAGTGCCAGCCCGCCTAAAGGTTATGAATGATGCAGAAAATCAGTCAGTGCAGATTTGGTGACAAGCATCGTAGACATGAACACGATTCTTGAGAGTAACCTGAGTATTTTGGCCGAGATCAAGTGTCGAGAGATGTGTTGGTTCTAGAACAAATTGTACCAGATGGATCAGTTGAGAAGGGGAAGCAGCTGGAATTTGCAGTATCTTTCCGTTTGGAAATCTGCAGAGTTTTGCTGAAGAGGATGCAGGCACTTGAGAGTAGGACATCATACTTACCAGACAGTATCATTTCTTTCACTGAGGAGAGAGTGGACGGGAATGTTACTTCATACATGCGGATCGTTCTAGTAAGGTGCCTAATTCCCTGGAAGGGTCTCTTCTGATGGTACAAAAGAGAATTGATAAAGCTACTAAGCCTTTCACGATGAATTCTATTAGTAGATTGGTGGCACTGCAGGCAAACATTGCGAGGTTTGGGCCGAGCTTGGAAGATGTGGAAGCGTGCATCAAAGTGTTGAATGAAGGGTTGTTGTAGTTCAGGACAGAGAAAGAAGTAGTGGCTAAAACAGATGGAAGGATGTTGAATTACATGTTCGACAAGTATATCGATATCAGAACAAGAAGAAGACATAAACATTACAGCTGGCATGACTTCTTCTATTCTTTCTTCTTCTACTTTCTATGTTCCCGGATGAAATTGTAAAACTTTAAGTTATTGGTTTTACAACCATTACTTAAAGTCATGTGGAACCATTCTATTAGTTAAGTGATACATGTGTCACTTAAGGAGAAGTTAGTGGAGGATGATTGTCAAATGTCATCTTTACTTGTTGTTTGTGTTTTAGTTCAGTTAGACTTCCCATTTTTATTTTCCCTCCTACATTCTATAAGTAGGGAAGAACCTCCGGGTTAATGATCAGAATTGGTAAGCAGCAATCTTGTGTTCTAGACTTTGTGCTCAACCCCCGAGAGCAACTTGAAGCAAAGGAATACAAAGGAGCGGGTTTAGGAGAACTTTATGTCACAATGTATCTTGTGTTTCTTGCTTTTAATCTTAGATCTCTTAATAAACTTTGTGTTATTTTAGATACGAATCTAGAGTTGCCTTTGTTTTATAATTTTGTGTGTTCATATCTATTAAGTTTCTTCTATGTGCATGCAATTAGCTTTCTTTATCTACTAATTGGGATGCACATCTTCCCCATTTCTTCTCTGTATTTCCTTTACTTCTTTCTTCTATAAAATACTTCCTTTCTTGAACAGCTGCTTACTTGCTGCATAACCTCTTAGTTATGGTTCATGAACTAAGTGGTTAAAGTAAAACCCCTGATAGATAATAACACATTTTTTAATTGACAAATCTAACACGGGAGCCTCACCAGTTAAATGAGGGAGATTTATCTCATGACTGCCTAGGTTTAATGCTATGCAAAAAATCTAGCCAATAGTTTTTGGCAACTCCGCTGGTGAACAACTATCTTTGCAGATCAAAGCTTTTCTATTGAAGATTGGAGTGTTTTCCACACAAATCTCAACCTAGTTGAACGTCCATTCACCCAATCTGTGAAGGCATAAAAGAAGGACTAATCATTTCTTGAGATGCAGGAGCAGATTCAATTTCAATCATCCTCCTCAAGTTAGAAGCCGCAGATCTAGTCTCTCACCAGGAAGGAGAGTGCATACCCATCCAGATCCGGATCATCTTCAGCATAATCCGGCAGCTAGAATTATCCATCAAGTCTACACAAGGAGGAGACGTGCTCAAGTCAACATGGGGCATCAGCTAGTACCTGTTCCATGGGGAGCAACTTTTGGACCTCTGAACTTGGCTCCACCTATGCACGAGCTACCAAAGGGATCCAGAAAGAATTTTCCAAAATTCTTTGGAGATGGAAAGCAAAACCGGATGATCATTTGGCGGCCTTCTTTATATCTTGTGGTGTACTTGTAGTAGAGCATGAAGATGTCTCCATCAGGATCTTCATTGAGACTCTACACGACTTGGCTGGAGAATGGTTCTATGGGCTAGCTCCTGGCACCATAACCAACTAGGCGACTATGCGTGAGTAATTTCTGAAAAGATTCAAGCCGGTAGAGGACGTTAGCACATTGATCACCCAACTGACGCAGATGAAGAATGAGCCAAGCGAGAACATGCGGGACTTTATTGCAAGGTTCCAAAGGATTTTATATAAAATCCCCACTTCATCGCATTAAGCGATGAAAATCAAAAGACGTTTTTATAAACGCTCTATTTCCCGAAGTTGGATATCAGCTGAGAAGGGAAAAACTTATAAATCTGCTTGAAGCACAAAATGTTGCCGTGGAGGTTGAGGATGACTTGATCATGGCTAGAAAACTCAAACAACCATCTCACAAAGGTGATGGCACTTCTTCTAGTACTTCAAATCCTTTGTTGTAGAGATTGGTAATGACATGCTACGAGATCAAGAAGTAAATCTCTCAAGCGAGGAATGAAACCCCTCAAGATTAGCTCCCACCCGGACTTTCAATGGTCAAAATCAAAATCAAAACCGAAACAGACTTAGCTCGCACCAAAATGGTTGGCAATAGAAGCTGCTCTAAGGAATAACTTGGAAACTAACGAAGAGGATCTCGGCATTGACGAATCCCGCACTTGCGACTCCAATATTGGTTACTGGACTATGAATCGACGATGGCTATTATGAATCTTTTGAAGATTCGATGGTCACACTTTTATGGTGTTCACAGGCCTCGAGACACGCCAAAATGTCGAAGCATCCAAAAGCGACCGAAGAGAAAGAGAAGATCCTACCCGGATGTTACTATCTTGAAAAGAGGTAGCACTCTTCCTTCTTCATTAGCGCCTAAGGATAAATATTCAAATTCTTTCAATTCGCAGCAAAGAGCCAACACACATCCTACTGAAGCAAGTCAAGCTTTCAACATAATTGATCATATCAAGAGGAACAAGGTCCAAATGTCAGAAGCTGAGTATTTGAGAGCATTTCCTGATCAACTGAACAGATTGGTCAAATATGTGCAAAGTAACGGTCCCAGCCTAACAAATAATACTTCACGGGGTATCTTGTCAAGTCCAAAGAATACTCCTCCTACAAATAATGCGGCGACAAGTTCTTCTCCTTCCACTTCTTCCCCTGCTACATCAGAAAGGATCGAGTCATTCTATGTGTCTTTGCTCATCAACGGACACAAACTAAGCAATTGCATTTTGGACTCTGGAGCTTCGATAATGTCATGCCTGCCAAAATTGTTGATGCCTTGGGTCTCACATTGACAAAAACCATCGGAAGATGTTATTCAATGGAAAGGCAAGTCCCTCTTGTGGGGCAAATCAAAGATGCGCAGGCAGTGCTTGCTTCTTTTTCCGGACAAAAAGCGAAAATGACTATCCTCAGTAGTGAGACATTCCAGTCTCTTATGGCATGTTGTTGAGTAGAAATTTCTGCAAAGAGCTAGGTGGAGAGGTCAAGATGGATTGGTCTTGTGCGCACATACCAATCAAAGGAGTAAATCAGAAGCTGGAACTTGAGAAGAAATCTAAGTACACAGTATCAAAGTCTGAGGATCCTAGATCTCAGATCTTGTTTCAGGAATCGGATCACGGAGTCTATTATCTAGAAATGGATAAAGAAGATGTTCGGACTAGGTGATTCAAGAAGCTGCGTCAACTTAACAACAAGATTTGGACTCACGGAATTTGATATGAAAGCTCTTGTTCATTTGGATCCAGCGTAGGCGTTGTTCTTATCTCTCCTAAAGGAAGGTGCATGCATACTCCTTCAAATTGATGTTCGAAAATACTAACAATATAGCTGAGTATGAAGCATTGTTGTTAGACATGGAGCAGGCAAGAACAATGGGAATCAAGTTATTACACGCAAAGGGAGATGCTGAGTTGATCGTTAAACAGATAAGAGGTCTCTACCAAGTTAAAACAGATAAGCTGCGGCACTATAGATATCAGATCTACTCTGTTATCCTGGATTTCTCTGCTTTCTCGGTATCTTACATTCCGAGAGAACAAAATTCAAGAGCTGATTCGCTTGCAGTGACTGCAGCCTTGTTGAATCCAGATCAGCCTCCCGCATTCTTTAGACAGGGAGACTACAAGGTGGAGATGGTCTTTCACCCAAAGGTTCCTGACAACGTCTAACAATGGCAGGTTTTCAACGATGACAAGCAGATTGTTGCGTTTCTCCAACAGAAGGACAACTTTGAAGAAATCTACTATGAGGGAAGCAATTCACCTCCTAGGCAGACTACTGTGGGAGAAATAGATGCGGACGTCTCGGGAAGTCAGGAGATTATTCAGCTAAAGGGAAATAAAATTCCCAAAGGCTTGGTATCTCTTGAGGAAATGTTTGATAAGCATGATCAAATGCTTAAGAAAAATGAAGAAAGTGGGGAAGGTTCTTCCTCCGACACACAATTACTAAATTTGGGAGCCAGCAATGATCCCAAATTAGTAAATCTGGGTAAGTGTTGCTCAGAGGCCGAAAGAGAAGCTTTTACTGAGCTTCTTAAGAAATATATGGATGTTTTTGTTTGGTCTTACCAGGATCTAAAAACATATCAGCTTGCGAGAAGTTCAACACTACATCCCACTTAAACCAGAACAAAAGCCTTTCAAGCAGAAGTTGCGGCGGCACAACCCTACCATTTCGGGAACCATCTTTGCAGAAATCCAAAATCTGCTAGACGTAAGATTATCTATCCCATACATCATTCTGAATGGTTGGCCAACATAGTTCCTGTGAGGAAGAAGAGTGGCGAAATTAGGTTGTGTGTGGATTTCCGCAACCTTAATCAAGCTTCTTTAAAAGATAACTACCCCATCCCCATCATGGATCACACTCTGTAGGTGGTCACTGGATCTGAAATGCTTTCCATGCTTGATGGATTTTAGGCTACAATCAAGTCAAGGTGGCCGAGGAAGATCAATACAAAACGGCATTCATCACACCTTGGGGAACCTTCGTACCAGAAAATGTCGTTCGGCTTGATTAATGTTGGTGCTACATTTCAAAGAGCTATGGATCTAGCCTTTGCTCATCTCAAAGATATAAGCATAGTTGTGTACCTGGATGATCTGACAGTCTTTTCCAAAGATAGAAGCACACACATTTCAAACTTGGAAGAGGTTTTCATACAATGCCGCAAGCATGGTATTTCTTTGAATCCTAAGAAATCCATCTTTGCTGTAACAGAAGGGAAACTACTGGGACACATTGTTTCTAAAGAAGGAACAAAGATAGATCCAGAACGCGTCAGATCCATTCAGACATTGCCTTTGCCCACATCCAAAAAAGGAGTTCACTCTTTCTTTGGAAAAGTTAATTTTCTCAGGAGATTCATTCCTAACTTTGCTGAGCTAACCCGTCATATTTTGAATATGATGAAGAAGACACAAGATTTTAAATGGAGCGGCGAAGGGAAGGAAGCTTTTGAGAAAATTAAAGAGGCCCTGTCAAAAGCTCGGTCTTGGTTTCACCCGACTTTGATAAAGAATTTATTTTTCTTGTTATTCCTCCGAACACACCATGTCAACAATACGATGCGAGAAAAATCAAGAGGACGCTTGAAGCTCCTATTGCTTTCATGAGCACGCCCTTAAATCCTATGAGTTGACATACACTCCCATGGAAAAGCACACATATGCGATGGTGAAGGCATGCAAAGCATTCTGTATTATATTCTTTCCTCACACACCGTGGTTTTGGTTCCAGAATCTGCAGAGTTAAATTCATCCTTAATAAGAGCTAGGATTATTGAGAGGCACATGGGTGACAAAGGTTCGAGAATATGACTGGATATTAAACCAACAAAGCTGGTTCGAGGAAGAGGTGCGTGTGAATCAATGACGGAGATGAAAACATCGGTGCGTAAGCGAGATCAAGATGAGATAGATGGGGATTTACCTACAAGTACTTTTTATAGATCGCAGTAGAGGGTGGTACAAGATAACATTGCTTACTTTCGATGCATGGAGGATGCCCAGATCAACTTTCCGTAAAAAGAAACGAACAATCAAACTTAAATCTAAAGATTTCGTTCTTTGGGATAATGGTTTGTACAAAAGGAGAATTGATGGCATATTTCTCAGATGCGTGGATAAAGCTCAACAGGATCAGCTACTACAACAGTTTCATGACATGGCTTGCGGTGGTCATTTCTCAGCCCGAGTCACTACACACAAGATCCTCAGAGCAAGGTATTACTTGGCCACCCTCTTTCAAGAATACCGCAGATTGGGTAGCTAAGTGTCAAGCATGCTAACATTTCGTTGGGCATGTGAAATTATTTGCATTACCTCTAAAACCCATTGTGATTGAAGAACCTTTCCAACAGTGGGGAATGGATTTTATTGGAATGCTTAACCCGGCTTCAGTGCCGGTCATCATTACATTCTAACAGCTACTGATTATTTCAGTAAGTGGGTAGAAGCTATTCCTGTGAAGAACGCCACTTCCGCCGAGGTGTGCAGTTTTATAAAAGAAAATATTATTGTCAGGTTTGGCGTGCCCAACAAAATTGTAGCAGACAACGCTCCGAATCTTTCTTCTGAGGAGCTGGTGGAATTCTGCTACACTTAAGGGATCCA
The DNA here is from genome assembly GCA_018340775.1 of Taxus wallichiana var. yunnanensis. Classification (NCBI taxonomy): domain Eukaryota; kingdom Viridiplantae; phylum Streptophyta; class Pinopsida; order Cupressales; family Taxaceae; genus Taxus; species Taxus wallichiana. Next base: position 395,025,021 of record CM031234.1, read on the forward strand.
GTTGGTTCATTCCTCAAACTACTATCCACAAGGAATGGTCAATTTGAATCTAGTAATAAAAACTTGGTAATTATCGCACGCAAGCTAGTAATGAGAAAATCAAAGGACTTGGCATAAAAAGTTGTTTGATGCATTATGGGCGATAGAATCACACCAAAGAGGGCGATAGGTATGTCCCCATTTTATTTGTTATATGGTAGAGACACGGAACTACCTCTTACCTTGGGCTAATGCCTGCCCTGCAACTTTCTAAGGCCCTGGAGGATTCCACTTTCACGGATGCTATTGATAAAAGAATTATGTACTGATCGAATTGAGAGAAGTACAAACTCGAGTGCAGAGATAGGTTGATAGAGCATCAAAGGAAGGTGAAAGTCATCTTCGACAAAAAATCCAGGGAAAGAAAGTTTGAAGTCAATGACTGGGTCCTTTTATGGGACAAAAGAAGAGAAGCAAAAGGCATGCATGGAAAGTTTGATTCACTATGGAAAGGGCCTTTTGTGATCAAGAGGATCGCCGGAGTAGATAGCTTCATTCTTGCTCATCAGGATGGAGTTGAATTGCCATTGCCTTTCAATGGGCAACACTTGAAGTTGTTCGGACATGAGAAGCAGGGTAAAACCTGTATGTACATAAATAAAACTTTGTTTGTTTTTCCTTGTTTTGTTTTTGTTTTTGTGTTGTGTTGTGTTTGTTTGCCTGACCCCATGCCCAAAGGACAAGATACGAAACCAGAGATGCTGGGATCTCATCTTTTCCCTTTGTCATTCTGACAAGAGAAAAAGATGTCCACAGACGGAGCCGACTGGTGTCACCTAGATTTCATCCTGAAATCTGTGACTACCCTATCCGAATTTTTTTCGTACTTTTAAAATAATGGGTCGTTTTGTGTTTTTATTGCCTGAAAGTTCTTGTATTGTGTCAAGATATTCCCAAAGAGCCATATTAGTCTTTTTCGCCAAATACCCAGATGCCCAAAATTGTTATATTCTGTCGTCGGGATTTGTCTGCGAAAAATTTGTATTTAATTATTTTGAGCCCGTTTGAGGCTATTTGCGCTCCGTTTTAACTCTGTTATGATCGAACATGTCATTATTCCTATGTACCAAAAGGGTTTTAACTTGGAATAAGTTTTGGGCTTTATTTGTAACTTTTGGCAATTTTTCGTGTTTTTGTGTTGTCCCATTTCGTTTTCTGTGAAATTTCTCTAGAACAATTCCTTTGTCGGGTAAGCCCGATTTTTGGCCTGGAGCAGCTGGAGAACATATACGCACATTATGCCCAGAGGAAGTCACCATCGGAGGTCTGGATCACTGGGAAAAAGTGAAGTCGTGCACAGAAAAGCCCCTGCGGGGTTGGGCGCATTTTTGGAAAACAAAGGATTTAAGCTGCAATGGGAAAAATAAAGGCAGCAGGCAAGGTAAGAATTTTATACCGCACAGCAGTACTTTTTTTCGTGATATAAAATTCACTTAAGTTGTAGTGGGAAAGTTAGAGGCGCGGAGTAAAGGGAATTTATTACTTGCCTTGCAGGTAAAAATTCCCATGATAAAATAAAAGGAAAGTGACTTAAGTGAAATCATGGGATTTTAGTGCCTACCTTGTAGGGTAAATAATCTCATTGTCAAAGTCAAATCACTTAAGTGGATCATGGGATTTTAGTGTCTGCCTTGCAGGGTAAAGAATCCCATTGTGAAAAATTCTTTAAAATAAAATTATATTGTGCAAAAAAGTGCGCCCCCTTTGGTGAGTTGTTGGCATTCTTTAAGTGATTATTTTAATTAATTTATTCTTCTAAAAAGTGCACCTAAGCTTGGAAGAAGTCAACAAGTCAAAAGGGGAATAAAAGAAATAGATTTAAATGGACTAAATGGATTAAATTTAATTCATTTAAAGGCTGCCCCCTTTCTTTCAAAAAGTGCGCCTATTTGGGACATATTTAATGATTTTTAAGACATTAAATCATTAAATTAATTTATATTTTCGGTGGTTATAAAGTCAAGGCACCTTTGTGAAGCTTAAGTGAAGTGAAGTGTGAAGGATTAAATTGGATTAATTGGATGGCTATCCTTAAACATGCTATTTTTAAAGAGAAGAGCATGATTTTTAATTAATTAATTGTCTTTAATTGTTAGGGAAATTATTAATTATAGAATTGTGAGGGTTATATAAGCATGGGCAGCCATATGGGTGAATTATTTAATTCGCGAGGCAAAGAATCGTGCAGCCAAGAGGAAAAGTGCACCCCATTTGAAGAAGGATTTTGCTCGAGCAAGGTGGTAACAAGGCTAAAAGCTTCTAGATTTGGCACATGCTTTGAAGGAGGTTGATCTTTGTCTGCATAATTGTTTGCATAGGTGTTGCAGGTGCTCAGGTGTTGTTGAAAGGATTCATGCTCTCTTTATGTGCAAATTAAACATCAATTTTTGGGACAAGCAGCTTGAAAAGTGCAAACTTTTACAATTAAAATTCACTATTCATGCTCGGTGGCCATTTTTGTCTCGAATAAATTACAGAATTCATTATAGGTGCTTTACAAAAGAAAAGGATCGATTGAGAAGGGGAAGCAAATTTGGAATTTGCAAAGTATCTTTCCGTTTGGAAATCTGCAGAGTTTTGTTGAAGAGGATGCAGGCACTTGAGAGTAGGACATCATCCTTACCAGACAGTATCATTTCTTTCATTGAGGAGAGAGTGGACGGGAATGTTACTTCATACGTGCGGATCGTTCCTAGCAAGGTGCCTAATTCCCTGGAAGGGTCTCTTCTGATGGTACAAAAGAGAATTGATAAAGCTACTAAGCCTTTCACGATGAATTCTATTAGTAGATTGGTGGCGCGATATTGCGAGGTTTGGGCCGAGCTTGGAAGATGTGGAAGCGTGCATCAAAGTTTTGAATGAAGGGTCTTTGCTGCCGGTTCGGAGACGAGAGAAAGAAGTAGTGGCTAAAAGCAGATGAATGGATGTTGAATTACATGTTCGACAAGTATATCGATATCAAAACAAGAAGAAGACATAAACATTACAAATTTGGCATGACTTTTTCTATTCTTTCTTCTTCTACTTTCTATGTTCCCTTACTTAAAGTCATGTGGAACCATTCTATTAGTTAAGTGATATATGTGTCACTTAAGGAGAAGTTAGTGGAGGATGATTGCCAAATGTCATCTTTACTTGTTGTTTGTGTTTTAGTTTAGTTAGACTTCCCATTTGTACTTTCCCTCCTACATTCTATAAGTAGGAGAAGAACCTCCGGGTTAATGATCAGAATTTGTAAGCAGCAATCTTGTGTTCTAGACTTTGTCTTTGAACCTCCGAGAGCAACTTGAAGCAAATGAATACAAAGAAGCAAAGTTTTGGAGAACTTTGTGTCACGTTTCTCATGTGTTTCTTGCTTTTAATCTTAGATCTCTTAATAAACTTTGTGTTATTTTAGACACTGGATCTAGAGGTACCTTTGTTTTATAATTTTGTGTGTTCATATCTATTAAGTTTCTTCCATGTGCATGCAATTAGTTCTGCTATATACTAATTGGGATGCACATCTTCCCATTTCTTCTCTCGTATTTCCTTTACTTCTTTCTTCTATAAAATACTTCCTTTCTTGAAGCATTTGCTTACTTTTGCGAGAACCTCTTAGTTATGGTTCATGAACTAAGTGGTTAAAGTAAAACCCCGATAGATAATAACACATTTTTAAATTGACAAATCGACATGGGAGCCTCACTTAGGTTAAATGAGGGAGATTTATCTCATGATCGCCTAGGTTTGATGCTATGCAGAAAATCTAGCCAACAAGTAGCTTTTCGACTTACGAGTGGAGGCTTTGGAGGGAACCCAACATGACAAGTAATAAACGTGTGTGGCCACAAGAACTTTAGAACAAATTTGGAATTTTCTAGCCAAAGATAAAGGTCTAGTAATCCAATACTCAAATTTTTGCCACCCTTTGAATAACATATTGCCAGATCTTGGCCAGGGAGGCTTGAAAAACAAAAGGAATACTCAAGAACTTAAATATCTCACCATGTGCCAAAATCTTCCATTCGAAAGTGGCAAGCCAATCAGGCATAGGAAGGAAGGATTGTCAATAACACTGGGTTTTTTGCCATTGAATCGACAAGCCAGAAGCTAAGCAAAAAGTATCTAAGCATTTTATACCATTGCGAATGTTGGCTTTGTCTTCAATGATCATAAGAAAGGAATCATCCACATAATTCCCATTGAGAAGTTGAGAACTGGGTGCAGCAGGAAGCGAGATTCCCCTAACAAGTCCCTGAGATTTAGTGTGGGCAAATAAATACCAAAATCCTTCGGCTGCGAAAACATACAATGCACGAGGGCGAGGGAAGCCTTTTTGAATAGAATGAAAAAGCCTAAAGGGTTCCGAGTTGATGTCATTGATAGAGATCTGAGCAGAGGCATCGACAAAAAGCATATTGACGAGTTGAATAAAAATGGGGCCAAATCCAAGGGCTTGAAGCATGGCAAGAATAAACGGCCATTCAATTCGATCGTAGGATTTCTCAAAATCAATTTTTATGAACATGGTGGATTGATTAGATCTGCGAGCCCATTCCATGCCTTCCCACACAAAAATGATGTTATCCAAGATATATCTACCCTAGATAAATCTTGTTTGTTCTACAGTTGAATAAAATCTAGAAGGCTATGCACAGAGTGCATAGCCAAAGCTTTGGCGATGATTTTATAGGAGACATTCAATAGTGTGATTGGCCGCCAACAAGTGATTTGTTCTGGTATCCTTGTTTAGGGATGAATTTGATGTTTCCCTTATTGATTCATGGCCCTAAGGATTGATTCTGAAACCCTTCGAGGTACACTTGGAAAAGGTCATGACCGATTAAGTCCCAAAGGGCTTTATAGAATTCATAGGGGAATCCATCGCATCCCGACACTTTATCATTGGCCATCTGCATGGTGGCTTCATGGAGGTCCTCAATGGTGAGCATTCTTTCACATATCACCTTCTAAGCCTCGAGATAATTTGCATGGCACAACACCCAAACATTGATCAAGAGCAGCTTGGCGAGTCAGAAAAGGTTTTGAGCTTGGAACACGAGCTTGTAGTGGCACACAAAGGCTTGCAACATAAGTTGAGGGTCTATAATCCGAGCTCCACCCTCCATGATAGCCCAAATTTACTGGGAAGGTTTCTTGGCTCTGAGGGAAAGAAATAATTCTTTCGAGACCCGATCTCCAATTTTGAGCTAGTGCATACGGGCTCGGATCTATGCTCCCCTGGCATTGTAGTTGTCCATAATTTGAATTTGTTGGTGAAGCGTTGCAACATGAAGTTGTAAGGTTACAGAGAAGGGATCGCTTGAAGCACCACCACCGCTCGGCTAAGGGCCGAGGTGTTAGCGGAGTATGAGTGGTGCTGAATTTTGGCCGATGTCTACAGTAGATTTTGAGGAATCTAGTTTGTCGAGTCCAAGCACGTCCTCCCAACATAGGTGGATGATACCGCTAATGAAGGACTAGGATGTGGAATTAAATTCCAAACACACTTGATATGATTGACGGTGGGGTCATGCTTTGCGCATAAAGGCGATATAAGAAAGAATTGGCCTTTATGGTAGAAAGGGCGCATATCATGCCATGTGATATGTGATACGAAGTCGTATTGGAGAATGATCGGGAGGACAAAGTTAAGAATGACCTCCACCGACAGGAATAAATGCGATCAAACTCGAGATAATTTTGACTTGACAAAATGGCTCTGTCAATCCGTTTAAGTACGTGATTTATCCCTTCTCGTAGATTGGACCAAGTAAACCATGCTTTAGAGGTGGGAAAGTGAGATGCGTTAGGATAGAAAAACCAAACTTATTATGCATAAAGTACCATGCTTCCCTTTTGCCAGGTGTCCACCTCATCGGCAAGTGGACACATTTATCATTAGGTGACTCAACCATATTAAAGTCTCCACTTATGACCCAATAAGCATTAGGAATGGAGTTGGTAATCCACCGCCATAGATCGGCCCTTTCGGCTGCATCGTTAGAGGCATAAATATTAATGAGGCCAAAAGGGCGACCATCAACATTAAATAGGACCCATATGGCACGGTTGGTGGGGTCGATGCCATGGTCAATTAATAAATTTTGCCATTTGGGAGTAAAAAGTGAAATTAATCCCCCATGCCCGCTTCACCGGCTGAGTCCACGCTGCGATCCAGCTATGGTCCCGAGAGAGATGCAAGAAGGGCGCGGGGCTTTTTAGAGGGCCTCTTGTGAATTGCTTGGTAAAAGTAACGTCACTAGTTGCTAGATGGGAACACTATAAATAGAAATTGTTTGGTCTATGAGAACCAAAGCCGCAAGGGGTGTGCCGGAGTACTTTGGCAACAGGGTATTCGAGTTGGCAGTGGCAATTGGTTCTTTAGCAACCGTACTTGGCTCTTTAACATGTACACTATGCGGTTTTTCCTTAACAGTTGGCTCCCAGTGGCCATTGGAGGCAGAGGCCTTAGATTGTTAGGTTTTTTTCTTGTTTCACTGGCCCCCGACAACTTGCCAACCTTCCTCCTGTTGGGGTTTGATTGGTTCGGGAGCTACTTTGGCCACAGGCGGTTGCGGGGGTACATAAAGAGGACAATCTTTGATCTTGTGATCAAAAGCCTAGTAACGGAAGCAGTGTTAGGAAAATTGATATACATGACCTCTGAGAGTAGCGTTTGTCTCCCATCTAGATATCCACAAATTCTTTTAGATCATGAGAGAGATCAATCTCAACGCATACTCACTTTTGTGGCCAAGAATGGTAAAACCTATCAGCTTCGAGGCAAACTACTCGACCAAGAGAAGTGGAAATTTGTGACAAAAAGGCACACGCGCAAAGGAGGCCAACGAATTCAACCCATATAGGCACTTTAAGGGCGGTTTATTCAGATACCACGAAGTCCTTGTGTCATGGGGTTAACACAAGCAGCGAGTTGTGAACATACCAAGTGGATTGCTTAGCCAAAATATTGGGTGCATTGGCAGGATCAAAAAAGTGAAAGAGGAAAAAACCCTTGGTCATGTTTTGAACACTTTCCAGTTTGACTCCATGAGGAGTCCAGACGATGTTAACCCAAGATTTGAGCATGTTTTTAGAGGGGATGCGACCCACAAAATACCCAATGAGACAAAACTGCTCTAACCATTGACAAAAACATTAAATTCAAGAATGGGCAAAACAACATCAGGAGGAGAAATATTACCTCGTGGAATACTTTTGGAACAAACTTCTTAGGTCGCTTCACCAGTGGTGTCATTGCTCAAAGCTCCACTATCTCCAACCACGGTTGAAACAATCGGGTTTGAAGATGGCGAGGTCATTATATAGGTGATGCCCACGATGCGAGAAACCCTAGGAGAAACTATAGCAATAAATTCCCGCGGTGCCCGAAAAGGCCCCGGTATGGCGGTACCAAATGCAAAACCCTAAAAATCTGACTCTAGTTTTTGCGAGAGTCAGTTGAGACCGTGTTTTTATCAAAGTCGATCCCCCAACCTTTAGGAAGCAGGAGCTCATAGGATTTTAATGGTGGTATGCACATATTTTTGGGGTGCCTTTATGTTGAAACTCATGGAAACTTCCTTGTTTCTTCTACTTTGTATGCACGCAGTCAAAAAAAAAAAAAAAAAAAAAGGAAAGTCAAAATATTTATGCTCTTTCAATGGAGTTTTCCCTTAATACGTTCACTTGGTGTGTAAGTTCCTTGCCTTTACATTGATATAAACATGCGAAAATTAAGTTGGAGTAAAACTTTGCCTTAAACCGATGGACGCCACGTGCTTCTCATCGGCAATCCTCGTACTTAACACATCTTTTGAACTCACTTTAAGTTTATTATTTTTAGTGTATGAGTTGAATCTTTGACATGCCACTTCAATTGAATTTTTGGCTCCTAACTTAGGGGATCTGCAAACTCATTCATAACATGGATCTATGGGAAGTTATGAAGATATGGCCTTTCTTTTTCGCAAAGTGTCTACTAAGACATGTGGCGAGAGGCATTCGTATATTGGGTTGCTTAAAAGTTTTAAATTTTGTATGGTGCCAATTATAAGCACGTGGCGTAAATTGGTGCGCGACTCTCTCTCAAGATTTTAGATCTTTTATCCTGGCCTCCTTCCATCATAATGATGATACGTGACATGTGTTTGTAATCAGTGATGTTTAAATTTAGTATGGGTTCTGTTATCCAGGATAAATTTGACAGTTTATTGGAGAAGATAAATAAGGCATGTGAATGTCATAACTGAAATGAAGGTGATAAATAAAGCCCTAGTTTTTGTCTATAATTTTTGAAAGAGAGAACCAATTGATGAAGGCTTGGTACCATTAAAATGGTAATTTATAGAGTTGGACATTGGTATCATTTTTGAGAATATTTGTTGAGAAATTTGTGAGTCTTTTGTGAAAAAAATTCTTAATTTTTTGTGCATCCACTTGTGATTTGTCATTTCCTTTCTCCATATTTTTTTAAATTTTTCATGTGTGTGGGGGCCTCTACATGATTCGCATGAACTCTATGATTCTCAATGGCATTAATTAGGGCCTTGTATATTTAATTGAATGTTATTTGGTTGTCATTTCTTATTTGATCTTTGGTTACGTTGATTCAACAATATGTGCTTGCTTTCAACTATCCTATCTCATTCGTTCTCCACAATTTTGAATTCCATCCATTTCCAATTCTAGAATTTTCTAAAATTTGTATAAATAGATGAAGTGTTGGCTTCATCAATCATCCTCCAAGTTTAACATTTTGGTCGGACATATGATCCCCACAGGTTGTTTCATCTCTCGCTTTTAGTTTAGCTCTATTTCGGGGTAAGGAAGGAATAATATTGATCAATTCAAGGATTTATTGTAATTTGAATATGGGAATGTAGCTTTGTGTGTGTTATTGAGTCATAAATGAGATGGTGGATTAGAAGGAAACTATAAAAGTCTGAAGTGTATTCACTTTGGTTATTAGGACTTCTATTTGGTAATTAGATATTAAAGTATGATGTGTAATCACTCAAACATTTGGTTATAAAATCCTCATATATTTTGATCTAATTTGCACTCAATAAAATTGTATCATGTTATATTTTGAATGTTGAGTTGTGGTTGTCTGATAATTGAAAAAATCTTAGTGTAGGTGATTAACTAATTATCTAAATTGTGCGTAACTACATTAATTGTGTAAATTGGTGTTGTTCTTATGTAGTTTTGAATCCTTTATAAAATATTGGTGTATTTACCCTTACAAGAGATTAGTTTTATATTACATACCTTTAGAGGCCTCTCTCTCTTGTAAATTTGACTTTATACTTGCTTGGATATACTTTTTATTTGTTTAAACTACTAAAAAACCAAAAATTCATGGATATATGTATCTTTTTGCATTAAAGCAATTCACGTTTGTGTATTTTCTTGCAAAAATGACTATGTCAAAAGTAACACTTAATTGGGTGCTTATAATGTGTGTATTGAGCTCATTTTGTGATAAAATCGTTAGGGTCTCTCCCATTGGCCTTACAAAAATAGAAGAAGTAGAGAAGTGAGCCCCCTCATATTTTTTGGTCCCGATTTTGATTAAGTTTTCTCAAGAGAATCACTCGCTACATTTGACTCATGATTTCATCATATCTTAACCAAATCCATTATGGAATAGATTTGAGATCCAAAAAAATAGTGTCATTATTGGGGATGTGAAAATTTGATTTGTGTTTTTTCATTTTGTGCATTTCCCAATTTCCATTTTCATATTTGTAATCTCTTTCACTCTCGTGAATTGAGTTTCATTTGCATAGAGAGATTACATCTTGTGTTGCAATTAGAGTTGCGATCCATTTTGCTTATCGACTCATGTTCTTCATTTTGAAGTGGAAACTCCCTATTTATTTATAGAATAATATGTGATTTAACCTAAATGGTTAATATTTTATAACGAGGTAACATATGATGGTAGATTAACATAATCAATTAGTTTTCAAAGCTAATTACAACAATATCATGAATAACCATTAAGTAATGATAAAAAATGATAAGAAACAACAGATAAAGCACTCATAATGAGAGAGAAGATGACTTAGCTGATATCCTGCTCTATGTGATGATCTGGGCTGGTCTAATGACTAAAACATGTTGGAAATGACCTAATAGAACCTCACTATTGAAAATGTGTCATGCACTACAACATGGACCAAAGTGGATAGCACGGGCCAAAGCGTACCCGTGATATGCCCCTTTCTGTAAACTATTGTCCCTTCAAATCCTTTACTGCTAATACTTTTGGGGTTTGTGTATTGCCTTCTAATCTGCTTCTTATCTAGAATCTAGACCTTCGAAATTATGTGATGCTCATTGTTCGATTGATTGATCTTTCAAAACCCTAGATAGCCAAGAAGTCTTACAAAACAAACATTAGGTGGTTTGTCGGCACTATGTGCATCACTAATATTGTCACTACTTTAAAGAGGGTTCAAACCACACTTTGTTCTCGCCTAGCATTTGAACTCTAGTATGTATGTATGCAACTGGATAGATAACAATGATCTTGCAACAATGAGATTATACTTGCACCTTTTCCCTAGCTTGACTTGGAGTATTGATATGTTCCTTGTATTCGTATGTCCGAGGGATGAATACCTTAGAAACAGTATGCACAATATATGAATCTCAATGGAGTCTTAAAATTGTTTTTCCTATGATTTCTCTTAGTGTATGCTCATTAGGATCTTTGGGTGTCAAGTGTGCATGATTTCCTTCTTGATAATAAATTTATAAATAAATTACATATTTGTTCGGATCTAGAAATTTTGAATAAGGATGACTAGAATTGTACTCAAAGGGATTTGAATTAAGAAAAGTGGCATTAGAGGGAAAGGGACAAAAGCATATGGGAAGGGCCATAACATACAAACATTGTGGCTCCTTTTGGGTGATTTGGTCTGGGATGCAATGCGAATGCTTTAAAAATGGGTATTATAATGTGTGAGGGTTTAACCCAATTTTATGGACTAATATGACCATTTTGTTAAAAAAATGAGGTGTGTCTGCAAGTAAGAATGAATGGGATATAGCTAGGGTAACATGATTGACCAAGTTTGATAAGTGTGGACTAGTGCAAAGGCATTGTACAATTTGTGTTGTTGCAAGACATGAATTACTAAAATGAGTGTCTACATTTGCCCCTTTTAAGTATGAAATTAAAAATTAGATGCTTAAAGGAAAGTTATCCTGAGTGTGGAGATAACTTTTCTTTGCTCGGAACACCTTGTGCTTCTACTAGGAATTTTTCTTTGTTCCGATTGTGTTTGTTTTGCCAAAAATACGTACTTGTAAAGAAAAGAGTGTAGTCAATGTCCATAGTATAGGAAATCAAACTTTAACATGAAAAACTTGAACTTAGTGTGAAAATAATAATATGTAAATTGAAAATAAAAACAAAGGAAAATGTACACCTGGCTATTTTGCGAGAGAGGGGGAGAGAGTAATCCCACTACCATTTCCATAGAGATTTGTTGAAATTTATACTAGGATCTGGTTGGAAGGACTTGGGGTGATCAATCCCCAAGTGGAATGTGCCAAGAGAATAGAAAGAAGTGTAAATGCACCTTGCATGGTGAAGATAATTGTATGGGGAGAATTCTAGTTTCTCCGCATCCCTCCACAAAATAATGAGTAATGATAAGTCTAGCCTACTGAGGATAAAAGTCGCCTTGATACTTCCCAAGACACATGGATAAATGACACCGCAAATGAACATGAACTCAATTGATTTGATGACACAATATATTGAGGGAATGATAGCTTGCACTTACCATTGGTATCACCATAATATGAATGTAGCATGCATTTTGTCATTCAAACCGAGTAAACAAACTTGTAAATGTCATGAGAAATTGTACCAACTTAGAATTTTATTGTGTTTACCCCTAAACAAAAGCACGTGGAATGGGCCATAACATCCATACACTATGGTCCTTGTTGTATGTTTTGGTCCTTGTGTGTTTCCTAACAAAAGTTTGTTTCTAATCCTTTTTATAGACCTCCACAATGTTTGATTTTATACATGTTATTTTTTTTCCTAGTTCTAAGTTGATGTAAGGATGAAATAGCATCTGATGGTTGCCCTCCTTGTTTGGGGTGCGTGAGATAGACTAATGTGAATGCATCCCAAATAAGAGGACATGTATCTAATATGCACATGTGTCGTAGGATTCATGCAGGAGAAATAGAGTGCACATGGTGTATACCATGACACATACATAATATTATAATAGAAAAGCTAGCAAAGTATTAGTGACAAGAAATAGAAAAACACCACAGTAGATGTAAGAAAAAGCATGCAAAGACACACAAGTAGAACATTCATGGCAAGAAATATGTTGCATACATGGGAAACCCTCATGATATCACAAGACAATCAAGGTACTCAAGGCCAACAAGCAACAAACAAGTAACATAGGGCATGTAACATCCTCATTTTAGACAATAGAACAAGTCAAAAAAAAAATTTTATAATTGCATACTGGTTCTAAATACATAATTTAGAACTCACAATTCAAATAACCATTTATATAACAGACAACCATATGCAGCTGTAATGACTCGGAATACCTCCGATCTATTCATTCCATGACTCGGTAATCTACCGATCTATTCATGAGTAAAAAGAGTTAGTGTTTTTATTTAACACAACACTGGCGGTTCTCTTCCCTAACTGGGATTGAGAATGCTCTGTCATCGAGGAATCTAATCTGAATAATCTGTTACCATTATTCATCGGCATCTCATCCCTTAGACTAGGTGAATTAGGACAACGCAATCAAGCACTTGCGATACTTTGGCCAAAGATTTGAAACATACTGTTCATGTCTCGTATTCCTTAACGGCATACTCGTCAATCTGGAATACGTCCTTCACCCCATTCATATGTTATATAGAATGTCTTATACTGACTACTGTCAGTCCTTCCTTTCACAGCTGAATCACTCGGAGGCAGATTAACAAGGTGATAATGTTATATGGATGCCCACGAGGATTAGGGATATGCTGACATACTGGTTCAACCTTGCAGTTCAACCAGTGTGTCATGATACCCCAAATCTCCGAGGCAGTCTTATAACATGGCCACGTTCTTAATCGGTCCCAGGGTAATTCGTGCGAAATCAAGTGTAAATCTTAGCGATCAATGCAAAGGGTGTCGCCATAAGTCACCTGCATAGTTGTAACTTCGAGAAGATCCTAATCTTCTCGGAGGTACAGCCCTGCAGTCGACTTTATGTCATCAACCTTTAAATCCGCCTCGAGAAGATCTACCCAATAACAAGCGTTACGCACTTGAGATTAAATTACTTTTAAAGACTTTTCCCTAAGGTTAGCCTTCTTAAATCCCTGGATTCTTTGTCTTAAGACGACCCTCCTCTAAAAGACTCATTACTGGTAGAGGTATTACGGTCACGCTCTCATCAAGGAGTCATTAGAATTCACCTGATTCTAAAGCAACAGAATGGGACAATATCTCATAACCAATGCTTGAGATTGCCATCTGAACTCCATTGATTGCCTATCGCTTCTCTTAAGCGAATTTATATCATACTTTTTAGTTTAAAGATATAAATGATTTAGAATCCAATTTACTATTGTCCTGTTATACTTAGGACTAGGGATTAGTAATTCAATCCAACTTGTTTAGCGTTCTCTTTTAGGCTCAATTTTAACCTATCTTCTAGAGAGACAATTATTAAATTACAATATTGCTTTAGCTAGAACAATTAGAACTACTAAATACTCATAAGAATTTAGTCTAATTACTTACAAGCTTTCATTATCAATCTCGAAAGCATCCATATTATACAAAGATAACAATGCCCCTTCGTTACATATACCGAAGAAGGTCATCTTTCAGAATAGAATACAACACATAAGTATCAAACACTTATTTTCATTCCTTTCAAACTTATACAATTACATTTTATACAACAGCATACTTGATATAATGCTAACGGAAAAGAAACATCTTTTCTCATATAGTACATCTATAAAATCAAGCTGTAATTCTTTATAAGTCAAATAAACTATCGATCACTGCCAGGATCGCATTGTTTTTACCTCTTACGGCAACCATCTCGCAAAATAGTCAACATGAGTCGGTTCAATAGGCGAGCATGATAAGCACTAACATTTAAAACAATTGCAATCCATCAATTGTTTTCATTAAACACCCCTGTTTAAATGAGATCGATATTCACATAAGTAAACATAATCGACTATGCCCTTGTAACACAAAATGATTACAAATATGTAACTCTATCATTGTTACAAATAGTCTTAATCACTTTCAATATTTCATCAAATATTAAGAAACAAGGAACGAATGTACACAACAATCATTAAATCCAAAATCACAACTTTGGTCAGATTGTTTCATTCTCCAAAAAGGAAATATCATAACAATTCGGGATTCCACCAATATGTTACAAACAATTTCCCACAACTAGTCAATTATCAATAATATTAAATAAAGGAAGAGAAAGAACCAAACCATTCATACTTCCTTTCACATAAGTTCATCACTGTACTGCCTTCACATATGAAAACATTCAACCAGTATAAAAATGAACAAGTTAGACAAGCCGCAAGCAAGATCACTGTTCTAAATCGCGAAAATAGAAACTCAGCAAAACTCCTGTACAGCAACTAACACATCAATAATTCATGTAACAACCTTAAGCCCAATACTAGTTCCTTTACACAGTAAGGTATTGACACAAGTAGAAAACAAGAACTACAAGCGTATCGCTGAAAACAACAACCTTATTGCATCAACAATCTAAGGTTTCTCAAGGACTATGCTATGTTGCCCACACGATATTTCCAAATCACGCACAGTCAAATCGGACAGTTGATTGGAAAAGAACATAGCATACATATTCTTGCTCGGTCAAAATCGGACTGAAGTAAAAGAAAGGAATTCAACCAAACGATCCTTACCTTGCCGCATGCAAGTCTTGGAGTGATGTTCGCGACTTACCCAAACAAGGTCAGAACACGAAACGGTCATCCATACACAAGGACCTCAAAAAGTGACAAGACAGTGTCCAAGGTCAAGCTCAGAAAGAGACAGAAGTATTAGTTACCTTTCCAGAATTCCAAGGATTCAAACGGAGGTATCAATTCAAGCAAATGCTTAAGAATTCATACTGACATCCATCAACAAAGCGTAACAATAATCAGACAACAAATTACTCGCTGCCAATCATTTTACACTAATTTGCTCAGGTCAAAGACATACATGCCCACCTAAGAATCTGTACCTCAAATCCCAAAAACACGAAGGAATTCCAATCTCAATAACAAGATCGAAGTACATGTTATTCCATTGAGTCGCCGGCACTTAAAATACCAACAACTTAACTTTAATCGGCTCATGAATAAAATGAATCATTCAATCGACTCCTCAGAGTCGTCCAAGTCGTAATAGCATAATCTATATATTCACACAGTGACTGTTAAAGGTTTGCACGCATAACCACTGAACCCTACAGCAACGTACAATGACATTGATTGATAAATCCATATATGCTATTCATGGCTAACATTCAGAATGAAACAAGCGAAGCAATCGAATATCCATTTCTAATGAAGGAAAGCAACCGAGCCGCTTCGAACTTTCGAACAGCTTTCACATAGAAAGGGAAAATGCATATCAGGAAGTCTTTATCCTTTAATTACTTCAAATATCGTGAGCAAAAGCCTGTTTCATCTTATCGGGCTTTTACAAAAATCCAAGCACAAAACTTGTGGATGAATCTACATTCCAAAGCAATAGAAAGCAATACGATTCAATCATCGACTCCACTGAGTCGATACAACAAAGTACAGGTGTATTTATATTATACACAGTGCGCAAGTAATCCCGCTAACCTAATAACAAGGAAAACAACTTCCGATAGGTCGAAAAGACTATGGTAACACTACGATTACATTGCTCCAAGCCAAAATTGAACACAAATGAAAACCCAAGAGGCATCATTAAACGTTGTCAACAAACCCACGACGAGTTCCCAAAGAAGCGATATACTAAACAATCTTACTGCATTCATCCCAATTCATTCCATACAGTTTCAATAACAAGAACAGCGACCACGAATCAAAGACGTACAGTGGTCTTATACTGCCCACAGGTATATTCTAAGGGCTCACGCCAAACAGGCCGAACACTCGAACCTTATAAATAAATACCTCACATGCATAAGCCAGGAAGAATACACAAACAAATAGAGTCGAAGTTCGATTTCAACAAACACCCAGCAAGAGGAAACTGAAAAATCGAACCAGAAGAGATACAGTGCCAGAAATCAAACTAGATCTCATAGAAAATTCATCCAATCTTCACAAAACATTTGAACAGAGTTGTTTTAATGAAAGCACTTGAAAAACAGCAAGATATTTAAAGGTTAGGGCCTAGCATGCCTGTATGTTGATCAAATTCCCGAAGCAAACCACAGGAAGAGCTCAAACTCCCTTTTCTTTTTCCACGATAAAGCAACCAACAAAATTTCGCTGTCTTCATCGCATATATATCTTCCATGACAGAGAAAAGAGCTATGGCAGTTCCTACATGCCATGCAACTCAAAGAGAACTGGTGTGAAGAACCAGTAAACCAGCAGAGCAAAAACCGAAAATCGCGACAAGCCAAACAAACCCCCAAATTTCCGCTTGCATGCCTTCTCGCGAGTTCCGAGCTCGACTTCCGAGAGTATTGAATGCCATTAACCAATTTTCCCGCTTAAACTCTACTCCCACCGACCGCCAGAATTGGCGACAGTCCAACTAAAAATTTAAGTCCATTTCCAAACTTAGCAATTGCCAAGTCTGCACAAATTAGCCGTCGCCTAAACCTCCGCCATGACCTGTCCCTCATCCTTATCCCTACATTTATTGCCATAGAAAACACCGCCATGGTTCGCCACCCTTCATCGGCCCCTTAATAATCTCCTCCAAAGTTAGGTTAGTATCTTAGGTTAGAGTTTAGGGTAATGCCCACACTAACAATTTTACACAAAGATACTAACTTAGGACATTAACAAATAGCCTAGGTCTAGGTTAGACTAACAATAATCTAACCCCTAGGTTAGGTTTTAGTTTTAGGTTACTAACCCTTAATAATTCAGTTTGGTCCCCGACCCGAAAACTCGGAAAGACCTGCAACATACCTTCTAGAACAGAGTTAGCTTCCGTTCTTATGCAGAATTGTATGTCAACGAATTATTACCTGGTCTACAATCGAGACCTTCCAGATATACTTTGATATCGGGAACCGTTTCTTTTCTCAAGATCAGCCTGAGTCGTAATCCTGACTAGCTTAATAAATACTTCCATACCTTGCAACCTGTTCAAGGTCTGTGATATAATTTATCACATACAGATTTAAAGCATTACTTGGATCAATTCCACTGATCCAAGTCTAGATATTATAGAAGAATATCTCTATAATTCATTCTGTGATCAGATTAATATTCAGACACAAAATGAAATAAATAAAAGAGTCCATTCATATTTTGACTCAGTCAAGATCTGCAATCTGCAAGAAATTCAGTACATATCAAGCATGATTTCTGAATCGAGGAACACATCCTTTTACAAGAAATCACATATCAACACTTGAATGCTTAGGAGAAAGTAACAACAGTTCAGGGTGTTACATGCTTCCCTCCTAAAAAGATTCATCGTCCCGATGAATTACATATTAAATTTAACCTTTAGGTCAATCAATTTATTAGTACACAAACAATGTGACTACTTCCATATTAAATAGTTTCAGAAATCAATGTCACAACACTTTTATTCAACCTGAATAAAGTCTGCCTTCAACTGGCTTTCATAAATACTTAAAAACAATAAGTTCATAACAGTATTTTATCAACAGATTTCATTCTGTTGCAAAAAGAGAAGGAAAAGCAATTTTCATCTCTTCCAGGTTTTCCCAAGTTGCACTTTCTTCGCTAAACTGGTCCCACTGGACCTTACATTGCTGAATATCACGATTCCTTAAATGCAATTGGCGAGTTTCCAGCACTCTTGTGGGTTTAACCACGATTATTCCTGGGTCTTGGACCTGCAAGGAATTCCAATTTAAAACATGTGACAGATCTGAAACGTATTTCTTAAGCAAAGAAATATGGAAAACATCATGCATACGAGATAAAGCAGGTGGCAATGCTAAACGATAAGCTACAGGATTGATTATTTCGATAATCTCGAAAGGTCCCACATATCGTGGTGACAACTTGGCAGCCTTGCCAAAAGTTATAGAACTCTTCTACGGGTTTAACACGCGAGAAAAACCTTATCACCAAGCTCAAACTTTCTATCAACCCGCTTAAGGTCAAGCATAGCTCTTACGTCATCCATTGCTTCCTTTAATCGTTCACGAATCAGCTTAACTTTGTTCCATCTCTCGTGAGAATCTACGGTCCAATTACCACTCTATCCTCTACACTGTCCCAACTTACGGGGTTCTGCACTTTCTTCCATAAAGTGCTTCAAAAGGTGCCATCTTAAGCGAAGAGTGATAAGTGTTGTTGTATGCGAACTCAACTAATGGGAGATACTCTTCCCATTTATACTGTTGATCCATGCAATACATTCGCAACATGTCCTCCAACACTTGATTTACCCTCTCAGTTTGCCCATCCGTTTCTGGATGATATGCAGAACTGAAGTTTAGTTTTGTTCCTAGGGCTGCGTTAAGCGTTTGCCAAAACCTTGACGTCATTCTAGGATCCCTGTCAGAAATAATCAGTTCTGGTACACCATGTAATCTGAAAATTTCGTGTACGAACCTCCTGGCCAGCACTGGTGAATCATCCTTTAGATTTCCAGCGATGAAATGAGCTACCTTAGTCGGTTTATCTACAACTACGAGGATAACATCATGCTTATTCACGGACATAGGTAGTCCTGTACAAAATCCATGGTTATTACTTGCCATTTATCTTTGCGGTATGCTATGAGGATATAATGATCCGGCCAGAGTGCATATGCTCTGCCTTCACCCGCTGACATTCCAGGCAATGAGTCACAAATTTTATCACATCCTTTTTCATACCCTTCCAGAAGTATTGCTGTTTCAAATCAGCTAGCATTTTTGTGATACCTGGGTGCCCAGAGAAAGGTGAATTATGAAATTCAACTAACAACTTCTTTCTCAAATCATTCAGCACAGGTACATATACCCTATTTTCATAACGCAAGACTCCTTCATTATCAAGATGAAAACCTTCATACCTTTTATCTTTAGGTTCTGCAGCAAGCGCGGCTTTTACTTGCTGAAAATATGCATCTGATTCTGAGGCACTTTTTACCTCGTCTTTAAACTGAGTTCTCAACGTTATAAGAGCAGAAATGTGCCTCCTACGACTTAGAGCATCAGCTACTCTATTCTCCTTCCCTTTGATATAGCTAATATCAAAGTCATATTGTGATAAAAATTCTAACCACCTTCTTTGCGGCATTGAGTTGAAATGAGTAAAAATATATTTCGAGTCCCAAGTGATCGGTTTTCAACTCAAAAGGTTTCCCTAGTAAGTAGTGTCTCCAGGACTTGAAGCGCATGAACAATGGCGGCAAGTTCCAAATCATGAGGGGCATAATTCAGCTCATGAATCTTAAGTTTTCTACTTTCATAAGCTATGACTTGATCATTTTGTAGCAAAACACCTCCAAGGCCTTCCCGAAGCATCGATTCAACAATAAAATTCCCATTAGGGTGCAGTGCAGCCAATATAGGTGCGAAGTTAGCGGTCTTTCGGACTTTTGAAAGCCGCTTCGCACTTGTCATTCCACATGAATTTCTTATCTTTCTTCGCAATGAAGTTATTGGTGCAAACTACCTTAGAAAAATCCTTTACAAATTTTCTATAGTAACCTGCAAGACCCATGAAGCTTCTTACTTCATGCACATTCTTTAGTGTGCGAGCCACTCGATTATTGCCACTATTTTTGAAGGATCTACAGCGATTCCTTCCTTACTTATGACATGACCCAAATAGCGAACTTCAGAATCATAGAAAGAACATTTGGATAACTTACCATACAACTTTCTCTTTCTCAAAATTCCCAAAACTATCTTCAAATGCTCATTGTGCTCCTCAACGCTCTTAGAATAAATGAGAATATCGTCCAAGAATACAAGTACAAACTTGTCCAGGTATTCTTGAAAAATATTGTTCATTAAATTCATAAAGGCTGCAGGTGCATTAGTTAACCCAAAGGCTAGAACTGTGAATTCATAATGTCCGTACCTTGTTCGGAAAGCCGTTTTATGAATATCTTCCTCTTTAATTCTTAGCTGATGATAACCAGATCGAAGATCTATCTTAGAATAAACCGCTGCTCCACGCATCTGATCAAACAGATCATCGATCCTAGGAAGTGGATATCGGTTCTTGATCGTTGCTTTGTTCAACATCCGATAATCAATACACAGCCTCAGCGTTCCATCCTTCTTTTTCACAAATATCACAGGTGCTCCCCAAGGTGAAACACTTGGTCTAATCAATCCTTTTGACAAAAGCTCTTGTAATTGTGCCTTAAGCTCGACTAACTCAGTAGTAGTCATCCGATAAGGCGCCTTGGAAATAGGTTCAGTTCCAGGCTTGATTTCAATAGTAAAATCAAATTCTCTCTTGGGAGGTAACCCTGGTAATTCCTCAGGAAAAACATCCCTGAAACTTTGTAACAGTGGAATTTGCTTCATGAAATCACTATCTTCTTCTGAAGATTCAGATATCTTTACTGCATAAAGGGTACATCCTTTATTCTTAGCCTTTTTAAGTGCATGGTGTGACTTTCTAACTGAAATTTCTCGTTTCACACCTTGAATCTCTCTTTGATTCCATTTGATCATCTAAACATTTTATGTTCTTCTCATAGCAATCTACCTTTGCTTTATGGTCGATAACCAATTGACACCAATAATAATGTCATACGATCCCAAAGGTGTAACATAGAGATCAACTTCCGTGGAGAAATATTAGGTAAATCAAGGATCTGCTCCAAAGAGACACATACTCACCGTATGAACAATTATTACCATACTCTACAGGTCCAAGATTTATCCATTTTCCCAGACTTTTCTTTTAAGTTTAGAAGCAAGTTTATGAGAAATAAAACATTCAGTAGCTCCTGTATCAAAAAGAATAGTGACAGGTATGCCGAATAACTTACCCGGAACTTCTATAGGTGTTGCTTGCTTTTCAGCTTGCTTGTCTGCTACTGCAGCATGTATCTTATGCTGCTGATTACGATCATCCTTCTTTAAAGGACATTGATTTGCGTAATGATCTTTACCACAAGTGTAGCAGCCTCCTACAGGTCCCTTCTTAGGCTCAGCATTACTTCCAGCCTTGTAATTGTCACGCTGTCCTCCATAGGACTTCTGTCCATTATTATAGTTTTTAACAAAATTATCCCTTATATTTCCAGCAGGCTTATTTACTGCTGCTTTCTTATTGTTATCTCCTGGAAACTTACTCTTGTTTCCAAACTTTTTCCACGGTCCTTTTCTGGGTGCAAGAGAGGTTGAAGAAGGGTTTGCAGTCTTCTTCCGCACTTCCTCCTTATGCGCAGAAATAGCCTTTAATTTCTGTTCTTGCCTTATGGCCTTCTCAACAACTCCTTCCATAGTGGTTGGACTGTGAACATCGACCTCTCCCCCTATCACAGGATTCAATCCCATGATGAATTTCCGTATCCTGAATTTTTCGTCAGTTTGATACTGCGGCACATACTTGAGGAGTTTTGTAAACCGCTCCCAGAATTCAGTTACTGTTAACTTCCCTTGGGTCAAGTTCTGAAATTCTGTCATTTTCTGATCATAGAAAAGTTGTGGCAGCCAACGTTGCCTAAAATAGCCTTTAAATTGATCCCAAGTGATATTGGTCTCATCAATGTTTAGCTCAGCTTTTCGGCTATCCCACCACGAAGATGCTTCGTGTGAAAGCTGATAGGCTCCCCATATAGCCTTGGTTTCTTCTGAGAAGTTCCTTATTGCAAAGTACTTCTCCATTTCGCTGAGCCAGTTCTCAGCTCCATCTCCTAATGTGGTGCCATCGTACTTAGGTGGACTTATCCTTTTTATATCATTAGTGAGTTCTGCTGCCAATCTGGCCTTTTTATTTTCTGGTTGCACAGGTGCATTCACAGCATTAACATCAACACCCGTGTCGGGATTGCCCTCAGGAGGTTGCTGATTATTATTATCAGCTTCTTCATCCTCCTCATTTCCCGTCACCTGCTGTTCAAGTACAGCCAAGCGATCTCTTGTGTCCAACAGGGCAGCAAGGATCTCATCCAGTTTCTGGGTTGTTGCCGCTCCTCCTTCAGGTGGAGCATTACTCGCAACGTTTCCCCTTGTTCTAACCATTTTCTGTTACAAGAAAATTCAGGTTTTTATCAGATTATGGACTCAATAGGTCCAAGAGCTGCAACCTTCAGCTCTGATACCAAGATGTAACATCCTCATTTTAGACAATAGAACAAGTCAATTTTTTTTTTTATAATTGCATACTGGTTCTAAATACATAATTTAGAACTCACAATTCAAATAACCATTTATATAACAGACAACCATATGCAGCTGTAATGACTCGGAATACCTCCGATCTATTCATTCCATGACTCGGTAATCTACCGATCTATTCATGAGTAAAAAGAGTTAGTGTTTTTATTTAACACAACACTCTGGCGGTTCTCTTCCCTAATCTGGGATTCAGAATGCTCTGTCCAAGGAATCTAACTGAATAACTGTTACCATTATTCATCGGCATCTCATCCCTTAGACTAGGTGAATTAGGACAACGCAATCAGCAGCTTGCGATACTTTGGCCAAAGATTTGAAACATACTGTTCATGTCTCGTATTCCTTAACGACATACTCGTCAATCTGGAATACGTCCTTCACCCCATTCATATGTTATATAGAATGTCTTATACTGACTACTGTCAGTCCTTCCTTTCACAGCTGAATCACTCGGAGGCAGATTAACAAGGTGATAATGTTATATGGATGCCCACGAGGATTAGGGATATGCTGACATACTGGTTCAACCTTGCAGTTCAACCAGTGTGTCATGATACCCCAAATCTCCGAGGCAGTCTTATAACATGGCCACGTTCTTAATCGGTCCCAGGGTAATTCGTGCGAAATCAAGTGTAAATCTTAGCGATCAATGCAAAGGGTGTCGCCATAAGTCACCTGCATAGTTGTAACTTCGAGAAGATCCTAATCTTCTCGGAGGTACAGCCCTGCAGTCGACTTTATGTCATCAACCTTTAAATCCGCCTCGAGAAGATCTACCCAATAACAAGCGTTACGCACTTGAGATTAAATTACTTTTAAAGACTTTTCCCTAAGGTTAGCCTTCTTAAATCCCTGGATTCTTTGTCTTAAGACGACCCTCCTCTAAAAGACTCATTACTGGTAGAGGTATTACGGTCACGCTCTCATCAAGGAGTCATTAGAATTCACCTGATTCTAAAGCAACAGAATGGGACAATATCTCATAACCAATGCTTGAGATTGCCATCTGAACTCCATTGATTGCCTATCAGTTCTCTTAACTGAATTTATATCATACTTTTTAGTTTAAAGATATAAATGATTTAGAATCCAATTTACTATTGTCCTGTTATACTTAGGACTAGGGATTAGTAATTCAATCCAACTTGTTTAGCGTTCTCTTTTAGGCTCAATTTTAACCTATCTTCTAGAGAGACAATTATTAAATTACAATATTGCTTTAGCTAGAACAATTAGAACTACTAAATACTCATAAGAATTTAGTCTAATTACTTACAAGCTTTCATTATCAATCTCGAAAGCATCCATATTATACAAAGATAACAATGCCCCTTCGTTACATATACCGAAGAAGGTCATCTTTCAGAATAGAATACAACACATAAGTATCAAACACTTATTTTCATTCCTTTCAAACTTATACAATTACATTTTATACAACAGCATACTTGATATAATGCTAACGGAAAAGAAACATCTTTTCTCATATAGTACATCTATAAAATCAAGCTGTAATTCTTTATAAGTCAAATAAACTATCTGATCAGCCTGCCAGATCTGCATTGTTTTTACCTCTTACGGCAACCATCTGCAAAATAGTCAACATGAGTCAGTTCAATGAACTGAGCATGATAAGCACTAACATTTAAAACAATTGCAATCCATCAATTGTTTTCATTAAACACCCTGTTTAAATGAGATCTGATATTCACATAAGTAAACATAATCAGACTATGCCCTTGTAACACAAAATGATTACAAATATGTAACTCTATCATTGTTACAAATAGTCTTAATCACTTTCTAATATTTCATCAAATATTAAGAAACAAGGAACGAATGTACACAACAATCATTAAATCCAAAATCACAACTTTGGTCAGATTGTTTCATTCTCCAAAAAGGAAATATCATAACAATTCGGGATTCCACCAATATGTTACAAACAATTTCCCACAACTAGTCAATTATCAATAATATTAAATAAAGGAAGAGAAAGAACCAAACCATTCATACTTCCTTTCACATAAGTTCATCACTGTACTGCCTTCACATATGAAAACATTCAACCAGTATAAAAATGAACAAGTTAGACAAGCCGCAAGCAAGATCACTGTTCTAAATCGCGAAAATAGAAACTCAGCAAAACTCCTGTACAGCAACTAACACATCAATAATTCATGTAACAACCTTAAGCCCAATACTAGTTCCTTTACACAGTAAGGTATTGACACAAGTAGAAAACAAGAACTACAAGCGTATCGCTGAAAACAACAACCTTATTGCATCAACAATCTAAGGTTTCTCAAGGACTATGCTATGTTGCCCACACGGTATTTCCAAATCACGCATAGTCAAATCGGACGAGTTGATTGGAAAAGAACATAGCATACATATTCTTGCTTCGGTCAAAATTGGATGAAGTAAAAGAAAGGAATTCAACCAAACGATCCTTACCTTGCCGCATCATGCAAGTCTTGGAGTGATGTTCGCGACTTACCCAAACAAGGTCGAACACGAAACGGTCATCCATACACAAGGACCTCAAAAGTGACAAGCAAAGGTGTCAAGGTCAAGCTCGAGAAAGAGACAGAGTATTAGTTACCTTTCAGAATTCCAAGGATTCAAACGGAGGTATCAATTCAAGCAAATGCTTAAGAATTCATGCTGACATTTATCAACGAAGCATAACAAGAATCAGACAACAAATTACTCTCTGTCAATCATTTTACACTAATTTGCACAGGTCGAAGACGTACATGCCTACCTATGAATCTGTACCTCAGAATCCCAAAACACGAAGGAATTCCAATCTCAATAACAAGATCGAAGTACATGTTATTCCATTAAGTCGCCGGCACTTAAAATACCAACAACTTAACTTTAATCGGCTCATGAATAAAATGAATCATTCAATCGACTCCTCAGAGTCGTCCAAGTCGTAATAGCATAAATCTATATATTCACACAGTGACTGTTAAAGGTTTTGCACGCATAACCACTGAACCCTACAGCAACGTACAATGACATTGATTGATAAATCCATATATGCTATTCATGGCTAACATTCAGAATGAAACAAGCGAAGCAAATCGAATATCCATTTCTAGCAAGGAAAGCAACTGAGCCGCTTCGAACTTTCGAACAGCTTTCACATAGAAAGGAAAATGCATATACAGGAAGTCTTTATCCTTTAATTACTTCAAATAACAGTAGACCAAAAGCCCTGTTTCATCTTATCAGGCTTTTACAAAAATCCAAGCACAAAACTTGTGGATGAATCTACATTCCCAGCAATAGAAAGCAATACGATTCAATCATCGACTCCACTGAGTCGATACAACAAAGTACAGGCGTATTTATATTGCACACAGTGCACAAGTAATCCCGCTAACCTAATAACAAGGAAAACAACTTCCGCTAGGTCGAAAAGACTATGGTAACACTACAGTTACCTGTTCCAAGCCAAAAATTGAACACAAATGAAAACCCAAGAGGCATCATTAAACACAGTCAACAAAACCCACGACAGAGTTCCCAAAGAAGCGATATACTAAACAATCTTACTGCATTCATCCCAATTCATTCCATACAGTTTCAATAACAAGAACAGCGACCACGAATCAAAGACGTACAGTGGTCTTATACTGCCCACAGGTATATTCTAAGGGCTCACGCCAAACAGGCCGAACACTCGAACCTTATAAATAAATACCTCACCTGCATAAGCCAGGAAGAATACACAAACAAATAGAGTCGAAGTTCGATTTCAACAAACACCCATCAAGAAGAAATTGAAAAATCGAACCAGACGAGATACAGTGCTAAAAATCAAACTAGATCTCATAGAAAATTCATCCAATCTTCACAGAACATTTGAACAGAGTTGTTTTAATGAAAGCACTTGAAAAACAGCAAGATATTTAAAGGTTAGGGCCTAGCATGCCTGTATGTTGATCAAATTCCCGAAGCAAACCACAGGAAGAGCTCAAACTCCCTTTTCTTTTTCCACGATAAAGCAACCAACAAAATTTCGCTGTCTTCATCGCATATATATCTTCCATGACAGAGAAAAGAGCTATGGCAGTTCCTACATGCCATGCAACTCAAAGAGAACTGGTGTGAAGAACCAGTAAACCAGCAGAGCAAAAACCGAAAATCGCGACAAGCCAAACAAACCCCCAAATTTCCGCTTGCATGCCTTCTCGCGAGTTCCGAGCTCGACTTCCGAGAGTATTGAATGCCATTAACCAATTTTCCCGCTTAAACTCTACTCCCACCGACCGCCAGAATTGGCGACAGTCCAACTAAAAATTTAAGTCCATTTCCAAACTTAGCAATTGCCAAGTCTGCACAAATTAGCCGTCGCCTAAACCTCCGCCATGACCTGTCCCTCATCCTTATCCCTACATTTATTGCCATAGAAAACACCGCCATGGTTCGCCACCCTTCATCGGCCCCTTAATAATCTCCTCCAAAGTTAGGTTAGTATCTTAGGTTAGAGTTTAGGGTAATGCCCACACTAACAATTTTACACAAAGATACTAACTTAGGACATTAACAAATAGCCTAGGTCTAGGTTAGACTAACAATAATCTAACCCCTAGGTTAGGTTTTAGTTTTAGGTTACTAACCCTTAATAATTCAGTTTGGTCCCCGTCCTGAAAACTCGGAAAGACCTGCAACATACCTTCTAGAACAGAGTTAGCTTCCGTTCTTATGCAGAATTGTATGTCAACGAATTATTACCTGGTCTACAATCGAGACCTTCCAGATATACTTTGATATCGGGAACCGTTTCTTTTCTCAAGATCAGCCTGAGTCGTAATCCTGACTAGCTTAATAAATACTTCCATACCTTGCAACCTGTTCAAGGTCTGTGATATAATTTATCACATACAGATTTAAAGCATTACTTGGATCAATTCCACTGATCCAAGTCTAGATATTATAGAAGAATATCTCTATAATTCATTCCGTGATCAGATTAATATTCAGACACAAAATGAAATAAATAAAAGAGTCCATTCATATTTTGACTCAGTCAAGATCTGCAATCTGCAAGAAATTCAGTACATATCAAGCATGATTTCTGAATCGAGGAACACATCCTTTTACAAGAAATCACATATCAACACTTGAATGCTTAGGAGAAAGTAACAATGATTCGAGGGTGTTACAGGCATGGCCCGCAAACAAGTAAAAGCATAGATTAAGCATGTAAAATAAGAGAGGAGCCATAAATGAGAATGGTATTGGGTTGGACGTGACCTGCAAAATAGATACTACACATGAATCACCCATTAGCATGTTAGAGTAATAAAGAGTATGACATGATATATGTATTGAGTAAATGAGGTAAGAGGAAGTAAAGTAGTAAATATTAGAATGATAGCACCTGTGTGTAAGAAAGTGTAAAATGGATGCCCTAGTTGGCATAAAACAAATGGTTAAGAGTAGCTTCAAGCATCCTACGCCGTGTAACAATATGTGTGTAGCAAGCCACATTTGAAAATCCTTCTCCCGGTCAATGTAACTTGTCCTCCGGCTAACTTAGTCATTGTGTTACCCTCATAATGGCCAGAATGAATGTGCTAATGTGATTTTCAAGTGTGTTTCATGTGTAGAGGGATGTTATTCAAGTTTATTCATGAATATATTTGGATTTAAGAGAAGACAAGTGCTTGGAAGGCTCCAAAAGGGTTATTTTTGGCCTTTTTGCACGAGTGAGCACCCTCTGGGAACATAGGGAAATTATAAAAGCATATAAGAAGTGTGTGGTAGATTAATGCAATCATCCGAGGTAGTTTAGGAAAATTTTCAAGAAAAATCAGGTTTAGGAACAAGTTATGTAACATCGAGCTAGTTGTAGCATGGTGTAAGGAAATGAAAGCAATGAAAAATCTAGTTGGCTTGTTCCGGATGTATCAGAGCCTCGAGATGATTTGGAAATAAATAATATACTCATCGTAAATCTAAGAATGCCTACTTCATATATAAAATGTTTCAAGAGATTCTAAGGAGCTAAGGATTTTTAGATTTTGACCCAACAGTGCAACAGTGAAGACCTTCGATCCTAGTGAAGATTCAACTAAAGATTATAGGAGTTCCAAGGAGAGTTGAGAGCTAATTAAAATACAAAAGTGGATAAAAATTAACCCTTATATTCTCCATACATTTAGTTGGACAAAAATGCAAATGTATTTCTCGGTGGCAAGTTTGACCTTAGGAACCACTCGTGACCAGATTTGAAAAGGGGCCTAAATTCAAAAAAAAGTGAGGCATAATAAAGGTCTGAAAATGGTGTAAATGGATTCCTTTGGTGTTTTCCACTCAAAAAATATAATTTTTCCTATGAAACACCTAGGGAAGCTCTCGTGGTGAGAAAACACTTCGGATGGCTATTTTTAGTAGTGCAATGGTGAAGGAAAGCTTCCAAAAGTGGAAAATTTGCACTTAGAGACCCATGATGTCCATTTTTCCCTTTGAAAAATTCAAAAGGGGACATGGGGGACACAATAATGCGCCACCATGGTGAGATATTCATGTTTGAAGGTTGTGTCACTTAAAACCTCACTTGAAGTGTTAGAAAGGTGTTATCCACTCACAACTCAAACTTGGCCCCTTCCTCATGAAGATCAGACCCTAGGCGCACTTATGAGGGTTGATGTCCCTTTTTACCCTTTCCAAAGGGGACATGGGGACACAAAAGTGTGCCACCATGGAGGAGGGATATTTTTTGTCACTTAAATCACATCTTTGGGTGTTAGAACATGTTTTCAACCTCACCTTTCAAATTTGGCCCCTTCCTCATGATGAGGCTACCCATGGCACATTTTTCAACCCCTGATGTCCCTTTTCCCTTTTTCCATTACTAAATGTGGTAAGGTACATGAGGGGGTCTGAGACCCATTTAGTAAGTGTGGCCATGGAGGAGGGAGACTTTGCGTCACTTAAGTTACAAATTGGGTGTTAGGGAAATGTTTTCAATCTCACAACCTCATGCCCCTTTTCATGATGCCTCCACCCTTGGTGCATTTTCACACCCCTGATGTCCCTTTTTCCCTTACTAAATGTGGTAAGGGACATGGGGACATCTGAGACCCATTTAGTAACTTTTAACCCATGCTCTCATCTCATCTAACCGAGTTAAGCAAGGGTGAGTTAAGGAGTGAGTTAGCTAGGTTTGAGAGAGGGGTGAGTATAATAATCATACTTAGCCATTTTTAAATCATTTTTCATATTTTACCTCCCTCCATTACTTTTGGTATGTTGTTATGCTACCAAAATTTTCAGAAACTCCATTGCTAAAACCACACTTTTGCTCATATCTCCTTGATCCTTTGCTCCATTTTCCTTGAAACTTGTTCATGTAGCTTGCATTCCTGAATGCCTTGAAGATGAAATAAACCTCATTTCCATTGATTCCCTAAATTTTTACAATGCATCCAAGTGAAAATTTCAGAGAAAAATGTTTCCTTTTCAGATCCCAAGAGTTTTAGTGATTGAAAACACTTGAAAATTGGAGCATGAAACCACATTGAAAAACCTAATCTAACAAGACATTTTCAGCTCAATGGACACCTAGAAGGCACACTTATATTTTTAGTAATTTGGCACTAGATCCATACTAAAAATAGTAAGTTTGAAGATAAAAAAACAATAATTTTGAAACCTCCATGCAATTCTCCAAGTCTGAAACTCAGCAAACTGCAAAATTTGAAAATTGGGAAAGTTGGCTAAAAATAGAAACTGAGGGTGAGGTGTGACTTACTAAAAATAGTAAGTATCCAGATCAAGTTCAAATTTCACACACACCTTCATCCCCCATTTTATCCTGAGTTTGGAGCGAGTGCAATCATCTTCTTTCCTGATTTCATGAATGATCAAGAAACAAGTGACATCAAAGAAAAGAACCATGGTTGATGAAGATGTAGGTTCATCTCATTTGGAAAAGAGAAAGAGGGGATGGTGATGATGTTGAAGTATATCCTTTTGTGAAGGTCTATAAGAGGTCTAAGGTTGAAGAACATCCTCTAGAACAACTTGAACCAAGTGAGATTGATCCTTTTTAGTCTCCTAATCATCCGGTAGATCTAGGTGTTCCTCTTTGAAGCACTTGAATCAACTCATCTCGGTCATGCTTTGGTCTCTCACCAAGCACCGAGATGTCCTAGTTTCATTTCCACACATGTTGAGCCTTTTTCATGGGTAAATGAATTACTTGGAGAAGATCAAGGAATAGTACAACAGGTGGTAACACCTAGCTTTGAGGCCATCTCGAAATACATAAGGACCAAGAAGGGAAAGAAAGCACAAACAACTTCCCATTTCTACACCGAGGCATCCGGAGCTCAATATGTGGAGGTGGCACATCGAAGGTAAATAATCCATGAAAGAAATGACACCTGATGATTATGTAATGATGAAGGTCTCTTTGGTCAAGCTACACATGAAGGTGATGCTCACTTGTTCAAGGAGTCTTCAACTCGGATCCTTGCATGAAATGAAGAATACAAACGAACAATTGAGCAATTGGAGGAACATGTAAAAAATCTCAAGTGCTTACATCCAACCTTTCCTAGAGCCCGATTCAACACCTCCCTTGTTGTATAGAAGGCATTCCTCCAATAGTATCTTTGACCCTAAAGTGATCAAGAAAGCACAAAGGTATATGATGTAGGGGAAGGCTAATGAGAGATGGATCGAGAAGATCATCAAGAAAGGAAAGACATTATTTCCAGAGGTCCTCTCTCTAATCAAGTATATTCTCACCACTTTTTAAGTGAAGAAAGCAAGGAGGAGATTGAAAGAGAAAAGATTCACTTGGATGAGGTGCTCCCACTTGTGTCGAGATGAGCTCCCTCGACTCTCACACCCTCGTGAGAAAAAATGTGTTCGCATCAGCTACCAACAATTTTTCCCTAGTTTGGGTCCACATCATGGATGCTAGATATGGTATGATCAAAGATGCAATCTCCAAACTTGACTCTAGTGGACAAAATGCTTTTAAGATTTTGAATGAGGTCTGCAACTGTGTTCAAAGACTTGAGTTCCCTCCACTCACTAAGAATTCATCATCAAAAGAACTCATTGTTTCCTCTCCAGGAGTTGGTCAAGAAAGAGGTAGGTGATCCTCTTTCCTTCAATGAAGATACCTTAGAGTCCCTTTCCAACATCAGAGGATCTATTTCCTAACATTGCAAGAGATCACAAAGAATGGTCTAATCAGTGCAAGGATATCAGTGATGTTTCAAAGACATGGATCAAGGTGTTGAGTTACGTTTTCATTCTGAAGAAGACAAGGTGGCACCTATAGTAGCTCAATTCAAGTAAATAATTCAAAGGACAAGAGTTCATTCTAGAAACTCTCCCTCAAGGATCATGAATCAACAAGTTCTCCATCATACAAGGTTTCATCTTCATCAAAGCAATTCAATTCCTTCTTCTCCTCTCTTCATTCTTTCTCTCTCTCTCTCTCCCCTTTCTAATTCTTCATTGTATGCAATCATGGTATTTTGTCTTATTCACTTAAGTGACTCTCTAATGTTGCATTGTAAAAGTCCCTTTTGATTTATAAAAAGGGGACTTATTTACTCACTTCCTAGGAAGATGAAAAGTCACAAGTGGAATAAGAACTTGAAAGGGTCATGTGGGGGGTAGATGAAAAGACAATCTGTAATGCTATAAATTGGAATGACTTCTCCATTCCAAAGGAGCTTGAAAGTTATTTTTCTATAGAAATTGTGGATTGTGTAGATTGTTGAGCTTTGTATCATCACTACACAAGAAATAAGAGTTGCATTTCTTCCATTTCCTTTGCTTATGATTTTTCCTCTATTTACTCTCTTAAGCATGGTAATAATCTTGAATAACCAAGAAGGAACTTTGTGTCCTTGATTGATGAATCTAAAGAACTATGTGTCTCTAGTTTGTAAGTCTTACTAATTGCTTACATTTTTGCTTTCCTCTAATTAAATGTGGACCTACTTTGGTTATTGTGTGTGAACTCGTTAGTGCCTACTCACAACAATAACTCTCTCTTTCCTAATTTATCTCCTTCATCCCTCATCGCTGCGAATTCCTCCCTTGTACCTCGTACAAGCACCTTTCTATAGGTTTAGTGAATTGTTTATGTGTGATCCCTGGCCCATTTGGACACCCCATAGAATTAGGATAGTTTACATTCAATAATTGGGTATGTATTCATTCCCTCAACAATCAAGTTGAACCTATAAAAATAGTATGTCATCAAGAAATGAGGGGGTTAGATGCCCCCATGGGTAAGTAGTGTATGAACTATCCAACAAGAACATATTTAGAAGGTGTAGAATCTACCGGGGAGGTGGAGGTTTGGGCCTCGATTGTGCCCAAAAATGCAAGTCAAGTATATATTCCATAGAAACTTTAGGAGGAGGGCAAGGTGGACTAGATCCACAAGAATCCATGTGTGACTTAGATGATTGGTGAATATAATTATGAGGGGAAAACTCTATGTTGACAAAAGGATTAATCATGTATGACTTAAACACTAATACATTGTTAGGAGGAATGTGAGGATATAATAAATACGCAAAATAATTGATGCAATGCGGGATACCCGTATCAACCGCAGAAGAGGAAGATGTATCATTCTAACCACAAGTTAAGAGGTGATATAGAAGAATTAGGAGCAATAAAAACATGCCAAGGTGTGCACAAAGTAACATATGTAAAATTATCATGAGTGGCACCATGTATACATATATTGGCCAATATAGCACAAAGAATTATATCAATTGTAGTGGAAGTAAGATTATGAACTTGATTTTGTAAATCACCTACAACATGCATTAGAGAAAGGACCTATTGTGGAGGAATAACATAGGTAGTAAGAGGCTTGTTGAGTGGTTGCATCTTTCCATTATATGTAGCCATGGGGACACTATTGGGTTGGAATTGGATCTTTGGGTCAACTAATGGAGAAGTTGCATTGGCACTAGGAGGACTATGAGAATATCTAGAAGGAATGGAAGCTTGGACACCCTTATCGACAAATTCCTTAGCATGGGAAGAAGAAGAAAAAATACAAGCATCATTATGTTCACCATTATGTAAAATATCTTTTTGAAAAGCAATAGTATAAATACATACATCATTTGTAACAACATTTTATTCACAAGCAACTAAGACATCATGTTGTAAAGAGAGATAAGGAACACTAACATCATTTGCAATAACATTTTATGCATGAGTAGATACAATATTATTTGGAGAAGGAATGGAAGGAACACATGTATTATTTTCAACCAAATTTTATGCACAAGGAGATGGTACATATGCATGGCATGCAACTAAGGCCAACCTAGAAGAATATTATAATTGAGGTTATTAGGCATGACCTAGCATATGACATTAAGAGTGTAGAGACCCATTGTAATTGGCAAAGTGATCTCCCCTAGTACCCCTTAGGTATATTTTTAAACCCATGAATCTACGGGGTAAAGGGAGTTAGGTTGTCAACATAACATCCTATGTGAGGTAAAAGGAAATGTTGCATATGTTAAGGCCAAAGCCATTATCAACAAGAGCACATTTGACCAATGCATTCTAATTTTTGACTTGGATATATAATGGAGGAACCTTAATCATGATGAGAAATAATAGAGACTCGTTAGAAACCCTGTGACCCTATAATGTAGGAAAATGACTCAAGAGAGTAAGGAAGATAGATTTGATGCACAACATAAAATACATGGGTTCTATGAATAATTTAACCTAAATTGTTAATATATTATAGGGGTAGTACATGATGGTAGATTATCCTAATCAATTAGTTTCCAAAGCTAATTGTTATCCATATTTTGCCCCTAGGTAAAATATTGGATCGTAACGCCCCATGATTTGAAGGAACTTGAGAAATCACATTCTATTCCCACAAAAAAATTGCAAGAGGACTCTATGATGGAAATGGTGGAGGCCTGCGAAGATCAAACAACCATGTGTGGGAGAAATCCAGGAGACAGCTCTGTCGAGCATATCCGGGGCTTAAATCCATTCTATAGGTTTCAAGTAGGCTCAAACATATAACAATAGGGTAAGTGAAGGAGGAATAATGTCAAAGGAGCAAGGAGCAATTGAGGGAAGAAACGACGAAAATTTGAAGTCCTCGGGTTCAAAACAATTCAGAACAAGTCTAGAAATCGACTAAGTATGGAGGACGTTGCGGAAAGAGCCACATGTCCAAGTGGCACAACACCAAGGGTGAGTCCAAGAAAAGAATCTCAAACAAGCGTCACGCTTACACCCATCCGAACCCCAAAATTTGTGTGGCCATTGAAAAGTCTCCGCTAGACATGAAGGTGCCAAGTGTCGGCTCGGCGCAAATCCAAGATGGGAGCCCAAGGTGGGGACTCAAACTCGCGCCAGCCCTCCACGTAGCAAATAGTCAACCAAGGTCAAAAGGTGGGCAAAGTGGGCCTAAAAAAGGGCTAAGTATAGAAGTGTTGGTGGGGGATGCCACGTGTCCAAGCGGCGCATCTCCAAGGGTAGATTCAAAAGTGGAGACTCAAACAAGCGCCAGTTCACCACATAGCCCAGGGTCCGAAAAAGTAAGGTAAAGATAGTTGAAAATTCCAAGGACCCATGGAGGCTTCCAAGTGTCAACTCGACGCTCCTTCAGGGGAAAATTTTGATCGGGAGTTTCAAATGAGCGCGGAGCCTCCACGCGTCCAGTCTCTTCAAAGGGGACAGAGTTGGGTTGAATAGTCAATGCATAAGGGTGGGGACGACGGAGAGTGCCAAGTGTCCAAACGACACTAACTCGGGGGATGAATAGAGAGAGGGTTCTCAAACAAGCGTCAAACCGCCGCGTGTCCCGATCAAAGAAATATGACCTCGCCAAGCAAAAAGACTTAGCCAGAAACAAAGAAATGAAGCAGCCAACGGAGGAAGCCACGTGTCAGCCCCACGCTATTCCAAGAGCAAAATATAGAGGCCACCTTCAGACAAGTGCTAGCCCTCCACATGTCCCAAAGGTCAAAAGGGGGCCGTTTTTCAAACTGGTTTTCCCGCCCTTTTGTATGAACCCGATACAAACTTCGAAGGGGCATATATTTCGACTCAGGGCTTGAAATATTGCAAATCTGACACCGTTGGAAAGATCTTGGCTTCACCCATGCCATGGAGATCTGAAACTTTAAGTTTGGGGAGGTTAGGTAAAGAAAAATGGAGAAAACATCTTCAGGGCCATTAATGCGGATCTATTTGCCTCAACAACCAGATCAGATTCGATTTGTTCCGCCATTTCCTCTTTCTTCGAGGTGCCGAACCAGAGATTGATACAGTCAAGGCAAATTTGGGGGCAAATTTTGTAGGAGGCATTAATAGCAGTGGTTGAGCTTCGACTTGCTTTTCCGCTTCTCTCTCTTTCTTCTCTTTGATTGAATCTATAAATGTAGGGTCGAGACTCATTGTAAAGGGTTGGACATTCTTCTGTTTTGCAGGCTCCCCTTTTCTTCTGGTAAAGGAACTCGTGGAGTTTTTAGACCTTCCACTAGACTGTAATACGTTTCTACCTTTTGGCCACTTTGTAATGCATTGTATCAATCTATAGAGCAACAAAACACATATGTGATTGATTTTAGATCCTTTCTTGTCTCTTTTGCTTTCATCTAGTCTTTCATTATAAATTTGGTTATCTGTGCTTGGTTATTGTATGCATTTTGTTGGTTTGTGTCTATTAGCAAAACAAATGTTCATCATTCCTTTGGTGCATCACCTTATAGCTTAGTTTGATTTCTGCATTCCTTTTACCCCTGTCTCCTTGGTAAAACTTAGATTAGGTTTAGGAATAGGCCCTCTGCAAGTTTTCACGCATGCACCTAAACAGAGGAATAGGAACCAACCTTTAATCTGGAGAGTTTTCTCATTTTCTAAGTCCCACACTTTGGAGAAAACTCAATGTTATGCGGATCACACCAAATGACTCTGCCTTAGAAAAGCAGATCTGACGATTCATTTGGGGGTGTTGTGATTTTGCACTAACACTAATGGTAACAATATCATGAATAATCATTAAGCAATGATAAAAAAATGATAAGCAACAATAGATAAAACAATCATAATGAGAGAGATAAGATGACTTAGCGATATCCTTCTTTACGTGATGATTTAGGTTCTAGTCTAACGAGTAAAATAGGATGGAAATGACCTAACAGAGCCTCGTTGTTGAAATTGTGTCCTAAACTATTGCATGGACCAAAGCAGATGGCATGGGCCAAAGCGTACCCCACTATGGCCCTTTCCGTATGCTCATGTCCCTTCAAATCCTCTGCTCATACTTTATAGGTCTATGTATTGTCTTCTAAATTTCTCATGTCCTGGAATCTATACCTTAAAAAAATATGTGATGTTCATTGTGTGACTAAATGATCCTTCAAAACCCTAGATAGCCAAGAAGTCTTACAAAAAAATCATTAGGTTGGTTGTGGGCACCCTTGTGCACCCTTGAGATCGTCACTACTATGAAGAATATTTCTCTTAGTGTATGTTCGTTAGGATATTTGGGTGTCAAGTTTACACGATCTCGTCCTTGATGGTTGATGAATAAGTAGCTTATATATTCATTCTAGATCTAGAAAATTTAGATAATGTTGACTACAAGTGTACCAAAGGGATTTGAATTAAGAAAAGTTTCATTAGAGGGAAAGGAACTAAAGCGTGATGGTAAGGGCCATAGCGTCACGAATGTTATGGCCGCTTCGGGCACTTTGGTTTTGAATGCATATGTGAATGCTTTTAAAACTAGGATTGTACTATGTGAGGGTTTAGCCTTATTTTATGGACTAGTATGACCATTGTGTGAATAAATGCACTATGTGTGCAAGCAAGAATGAATGGGATATAGTTGGGGATAACATGGTTGACCAAGTTGAACAAGTGTGGACTAGTGTAAAGGCATTA
Source organism: Taxus wallichiana var. yunnanensis (assembly GCA_018340775.1). Taxonomy (NCBI): domain Eukaryota; kingdom Viridiplantae; phylum Streptophyta; class Pinopsida; order Cupressales; family Taxaceae; genus Taxus; species Taxus wallichiana. The sequence continues at coordinate 395,062,565 of CM031234.1, forward strand.
AACAAATTGTGTTGTAGCAAGACATGAATTACTAAAATGAGTTTCTATAATATGCTTCAATATGTCCATTTACTTTCAAACATTTGATTGTTGGTTGTTTGTATTTTGAATTTTAGCAAAAGGATTCAAAATTGGTGCTCTTTCATTTTTCCTAGAGACTCCTTTTTGTGGATTGTTCTTAAGAGCTCTTGTGTGATTAGATCAATGGTGTTCAAATTTGTTTATTGTTGTAGATGAGTGTTTATAGAATGTATATATTTGGTTTGGCTTCTTTTGCTTAGTCTGTTGGTGGTTAAGGTAACAATTGTGTTTATTCAATTAGTATATTAGATTATGAGTTTAGATTATTCATAGAAATATTTTGGTGATTCAATGGATTCCCCTTGTGATCCAAATGTAACTATTCATATATTCTCATTTATTGATCACATATATCAACTTGTTAATAGAGATTGTTTTCATAATTTCTTAGCCTCTTTCCCTTGATCTATTACTAAATTTCTACCCAAGTTTAATGGAACCAATGCACTTAAGGGAGAGAGGCATTTATAAGCTGTATTAACTTGATTGCATATTTTGAGATAAAAAATGAAGGTGTTGTGGTCGGGATTTTAATTCATATTTATATTGATGGTGCCCGAGACTAGTTTCATTAGTTGCTTGATGAAATTGTTGAATCTTGGGAAATTTCGCAACATCTCTTTATTGAGCGGTATTGTGACATGACTTATTACTCTTCTCTTAGGAATTATATATAATTGAGTAATCCAAGGATGAGAGTATTCAAAATTTTAATCTCATGTTTATAGAGGCATGGAAAATATTCTCAGTGCACTAAATACCAAATGAATCTTATACTCTCATTATGTATTATGCCACATTGAGTGGTGATTTGAATTATTAATTGAGAGATAAAAATCCATTGGCAATCACTCATGCTTTCACTTTGGCTTTGAAGTTTAAAAATATTTCCAATGTTTAAGATCTTCATATAATTTTTCCATTGATAAATATCAGTGTGATTCAGATGAAGAGAAAGTGTGTGTTGATATTGAGTCTAATTATAGTAATGCTAGAGTTGACACTAATCTAGAATCACATGATTATGCTTCGATTTTCAATCGACTTTTTGAAGAGGTTTACAACTCTCATTATGGTGAACTTTAATCTTGGGATGTTAATGTTGTTGCAATCTCTAGTAAAGAATTTATTACAACTAATTCTAATATGGGATTTCTGAATGCCAACCTTTTGTTGAGCTTGGAAGTGATTCTCTAGTTTCTTCTAGTGTATTTGTGAATGTTGACAATGTTTTTTTAAAAAATTGAAGACTATTGTGTGTGTAGAACAAGAATACTCATTTAAGTCCATTGATGACTTTGTGGTGTAACATATTGTTGATATATACATCCTTTCAAGTGTAGAGCGTGTTAACATGGAAGAGAATGATGCATTTTATTTTTTTCGTAAGATGGCTAATAGTTTAGTAAATGGTAATCAACTTACTATTGATGAATACTTTCACAAAAAGGATGTAGTTCAATCAGAGAAACCAAATTTCAAATTTGAGTGCAATGTGTCCCCAATTGATATAGATATAAGGTATGAATCTACTAAACATTGTTGTTTTGTAGCTATATGTGAAAACATTGAGCATGTGTTATGTAAAAGTAAAATGGATGTAGCTATCTCGAAATAAATCAAATGGTTTAGAATAATGTTTTGATGCTCTTAATGAGTCTACGAGTAACAATGATTTGGATTATGAGGTTATTGATAGAAGTAATTAGGTGATTTTTTTACAACATGTGATAACCTAATCTTTGAGGAATTCAAAATATTTGATCATCCAGTTTTTGATTTAAAGGGTACACATGAGTGTGATTTAATTCACTCAAATTTTTCTAAGCATTCAATTGTTCATTTCATGTCGAGGAGCCGAGTGTGGGATGTTTTGAAGCAATGCTATGATGATGAGTTTTGTAATGGATTTATTTGATTCAAAATATGACGCATTTTACTTGCGTGCTAACAAAACTATGTTTAATGATATGAGGAATGCAAATGAAATTGTTGTGTTTGATCATGGAATTAATCTTCAAAGTAGTGAGTTGACCCCTTGCGGTGAAATTGAAAATATGCATGTTGATGATTACGTTGATAACGTTATTGTTGAGCCTCTTCATTTTAACATGAATAATGTTTTGGAGCAAGTAAGAATTCGACCAAATGAGATGTCAAAGAGTGAGTTTTATTTTTGAAACAATTTGCATTTGTGTTTGATACTAATTTGGGTATTGATCAAAATTGTTGGTAAATTAATGTTTAAAAATTCAAGATTTATAAACCAACTATTATCTTTTACCAAATCAATTTTAAGCTATATTTCATATGTTGTGATCATGATGATAAAGTGAGCATTGATACTATTTCTTCACTTGAGTTTCAAGCTTGAATAATAAATTTAGAATTGGGCGAGATCGGTTTTGTGTCCAACAAGAGCCTTGTTTTGATTGGTCTTCATTTCACAAACTCGATTTTACATTTAGGGCTTCAAAACTCGGCGATCCATTGCATATCTTGTTTTAGAGGGTTTTGTTAACCCTTTATTGTTGTATTTTGTTGGAAGGACATTACACATTATTGAGAAGAGGATCTTACTTCTCCATTCCTATGAATGGGTTTATTGAATGAGAATTCGAACCCCCTTTTCCTTGTACATTTTGTAAATATTTGTACATAGTTTATTACTTTTGAAAAAGTGCTTTGCACAACTAAGTGTGTTAAGTTTGATTCTAAGCATACATAATAAAATCCATGAAATCCAATCAAGACTCTTCACCTATAATTAATCCTATCACCTCAGATTGGAGAAAAGCAGACAATGAACTCGAGATAATCATATTTGGATGATAATTTACCTCAATTTAACTTGAAATTAAGTTTTTCCTTTTTGGAATGGATTTACCCAAAATTTCTTGATGATATCTTGTTGATTGCTAGTAGATTGACACCAAAACTTGGCAACACTTTGTTGTAGGATTCTGATTGATCTTTATTAAGAAAAAATTAGCTTATGATTGTTCTAGTTCATGGATTTCATGGAGGGTGGTGGATAAATTTATAGGAAAATGGAGGGTCAAGATCAATCCATGTTGGATTAGATCAAGGGTGGAGGATGAATGTGAGAGTAGAAGATTCTAAAGGGAGAGGAATTTCCATGAATTAAAAATTCATGGAAGGTGGTAGAATGAGAAGGATCTAGAATTAGAGAATTTTGGAAAGGTGATAGAGAATCTTAGATTAGCTAAGAAGTTCTAGATGTGATTAGTGTGTAATGAAGGATTAATAAGGTAGTTAGTAAGAGAGGCTAGGTTAATATGTAGGGTAGGAGGCTAGGGAATATTAAATTCACAAAATATGTGAGATGATTTGATTAATGTTAAGTGAATGATTAATTGGAATGTTATGGAGATGCCTATAGAAGGTAAGGTTAGCGTGTAGGATAAATGTTAGTAATATTAGGGATGAGTTGAGTAATAGAATTAGTAGTGACTAATTTTACATGTATACACTAAGCGAGCGAGGTCTTATAGAGCTTTACATCAAAACAATATTACGATGGTTTTTTCATAATGTTGGAATTGTAAAAAAAAAATTAGTGCCTTGTAGTATGAATTAATTTGGTCATCTTTTTTGAGGCACTAATCTACTTTAAGCGAGTTATGGGATTTACGGTTATCCATAAGGGATACCCGTCCCAAGCCATAGCTAATGTTGGCACCCAAAATGGTCTCGCTTCATTTTAGGGTCTTACTGGTTGAAATTTTGGAGCTTAAAGGATTTTAATGGTAGTATACACATATTTTGGGGCACCTTTGTGTTGAATCTCAACAAAACCACTTGATTTCTTCTATTTTATATGCATGTAGGTCAAATAAAAAAGGAACTCATAATATTTTTTCTCTTAATGGATTTTTCCCTTGATATTTTCAGCTCACGTCCAAGTACCTCTCTTTCTCATTGATCATACCCTTTAAAATTAAGTTTGAGTAGAACTTTGTCTTAAACCGATGGCTACCACATTTCGCTCATTGACATCCCCTCGACCCAACAAATTTTCTCATCTTGTTTTAAGCTCATTGTTTTCAATGTCTAAGTTATATCTTTGACAAATGGCTTTAATCTATGTTTTGATAGACTTAGGAGATTACAAACTCATTCATAACATGGAATTGTGATAAGTGTCATGCATCCATGAAATTAAAGTTTTGACCTTCCTTTTTTGCTAAGTTTTGATGGAAAACACTTGAAGCCCATCGTTGTTCCCTTGCCTAACGAAGCCTTGAACTTTACCTTATTTTTCTCGTAGAAATATAATCACTAACAAGCAATGACTATTGACACAAATAAACATTTAGGTTCTTTGTGAACTCGCTCTTATGATGGATCTTTAACACATGACAACAATCACTACAAACCTTGGGCTTTAGATTCCATCATTTGTAGAGTTTCGATGGAAAAAACATGGTGGGCATCGATATATTGTGTTGCCTCAAAGTTTTATACTTTGCAAGGTGTTGATTGTGGGCACATGGAGGCAATAGGTGCTTGACACTCTCTTGAGAATTTAAACCTTTGATGCCTATCTCCTTCTTCCACCATAATGTTGATGCATAACATGTTTTTAAATCGGTGATGTTTAAATTTGCTAAGGGGTCTCGCTAACTCGAGATAAATTTGATGGTGTCGCGGTGAAGGAAAATAAGGAAATTTGATGTCGAGTGAAACGAATGTGGCAAATAGAGAACTCGGTACTTAGTCTATAAATTTTGATAGAGAACTCCAATTGATGAATGGTTGGTATCATTATAAAGGCAATTTAGAGCTTTATACATTGGTGTCGCTTTTTTAGAAGAATGGTTGAGAAATTCATGAGCATTTTGTGATAGAATTTAATCAACGTTTTATGTATCCACTACCATCTATCATTCCCTTTCTTTAGATTTTTCAATTTTGCACGTGTTTGGGGCATCTCGAGACGATTCTCGGATGCTCTATGTTTCTCAATGGGATTAATTAGGGCCCATAGATATTTAATTGATTGTTAATTGGTTGTCATTTATCATTTGGCCTTTGATGAAACTACTTGAGCAATACGTGCCTACTTAAATCTAATTGTATAAATAAATGAAGTGTTAACTTCATTAATCATCCCCTAACTCGGTTATTTTTGTCGAATCTCTAATCCCTACTATTGTTTAGTCTTTAGGTGTTTAGTTTAGCTTTGTTTTAGGTGTAGGGAAGGAATAATTATGACCAATTCAAGGACATTGCAATTTAAATATGGGAGAATAGCTTTGTGTGTGTTATTGAGTCATAAATGAAATGGTGGATTTAGAGGAAAGTCGTCATTAGAGTATGAAGTGCATTCTTTGTAGTTATTAGGATTTGATTTGACAATTATATATCAAAGTTTGGTGTGTAATCACTTAAACATTTGGTTTTAATTTCATTTACACTCAATAAACTTGTTTGATGTTATATTTTGGATGTTGAGTTATGGTGGTTTGATAATTGGGAAAATCATATTGTATGTGATTTACTAATTATCTGAATTGTGGGGAGCTACATTAATTGTGTAAATTGGTGTTTTTCTTATGTTGTTTTGACTCCTTCATTTTAAGCTTTGCAGATTAGCCCAATGGACAAGGCACATGTGAAATTTGGAATGATCAACCCCCTTCTTTTATAAAATATTGATGTATTTCCCCTTCTAAGACCTTTGTTTCATATTGCATACCTTTATTGGCATCTCGATGTAAATTAGGCCTTATACTTGCTTGGATATATTATGTATTTATTCAAACCTTCGTTAGAAAACCAACAAGTCAAGTATATCGTATATTTCTACATTAAATCAATTCAAGTCTATGTATTTTCCTGCAAATGTGTGACTATGTCACAAGTGACACTTAATTGGGTGCTTAGTCATGGAGGTTGCATTTGTGGATAGATATAATGTGTGTTTGAGCTCATTTTGTAATAGAAATTCTAGGGTCTCTCCCTTGGCTTTACAAACCACGAAGAAGTAGAAAAGTGACTCCCTTCTCATTTTTGGTCTTAATTTTGATTTAGTTTGTTGAAGAGAACCACTTGCTGAAATTGACTCATCTTCTCATCATCTCTTCAATAAATCCATTGAGGAACAAATTTGAGAGCCAACAAATTGGTTTCATTATCGGGATGTGCCGATTTGATGCCAAGTGGGAGCTATTTGAAAAAAGAATGAGGATTTTAGAGTCATAAAAGCATTCCAAGAGTCAATAGGAAAAGGTAGAACCTTCTTTTAAAAAAACCCATCCATACTTGACGAACTCTTGAGCAACCTAGGACAAAATGTGGTCCCCTATTTAAGAGATCTCGTAAACATAATTAAAATAATTTCATTTCATTTCATTTCGATTTGCAAATTTCTTTAACCTGCCAAAAATTAAAAGACAAGCTAAGGAGAGTTGACAAGGGATCTAGGTAGCACTAGCATCCCGGACTTTACGACGTATTTGAAATCGCATGCATGCTTTCCGTGACAACACCTTCATGGATCCCCTGTGACTACAGATTTCATTCTTTCGGATAAAGTATTTATTTTATTTTATTTATTTCACGACAACTTTTCCGTTACCAGACAACTGAATTCATACGCGTACGAACGACGACGCCAAAATTAACGTCAGCAACTGAAGTGAACCGCAAAAAAAAATTCATTGCTTTCATATGACAGACAAAGAAACAGAGGAAAAAAGGAAAAAGAAATAGCAGCTGCTTACAATGAAGAACAAAATCGAAACCCTCGTTCATAGAACCAGGGGCTAGCAATGTCTTACAGGGTGCGATGTCCCTATTGTGCAGGCACTGAGGGAGGCCGCTGCACTTCCATAGCGGCCGGTCGCTTCATAACAGAGTGCGCCTCGTGTGGCCGCGTGGTAGAAGAGCGCTTAACTCAGGTAGAAGAACTCTTCGTGGAAAGAGCTCAGGACACGCCCCTGTGTATTGTAACCCCCGATTTCAGCAGCACACAATGTGACCGCCCGCCGCCGCCTCCCATGGAAGAGGACCCCTTTGAGAGCACGGGGTTTATCACGGCTTTCAGCACCTGGTCACTTGAACGGGTTCCTCTCTACACCGCTACGGCTACCAGTTTCTGCGGCTACTTGGCCGAGCTGGAGAGGGTTCTCCTCGAAGAACCGCCCGCTTATTCGGGCTCTGCTGAAGGCAATCAGACTGCTAATAATAGCAATTCTTTGGGATTGGTGGACAATTTGAGAGCTTATTTGCAAATAGTGGACGTGGCGTCCATTTTGGGGCTGGACAGGGATATTTCTGATCATGCGATACAGCTGTTTAGAGACTGTGCCTGTACGACGTATCTGCGAAATAGGAATATTGAGGCGCTCGCCACTGCGGCGCTTGTGCAGGCCATACGCGAAGCGCAGGAGCCAAGGACTTTGCAGGTAAATTTTTGCCGTTTATTGTCTAATTACATTTTCTTCATTTTTTCCGGGGGCCTGGAAGTTAGTGGTTAATGTAAGGATGATGACGACGATGACTACTTTTAATGTCCTTTAAAGTACGAAGGTAGCAACTTTCGTACTGATCGTTGAACGCTTTATACAGTGGAACCAAAATAGGGAAAAAATACCGGCCCTTTAAAAATGCGATAAGTACGGAAAAACATACGGCGAATTATATCTATGAAAATATATATTAAAAATAAAATAAAACCGATTACTAAATAGAAATTCAGAGCTGCTTGAAAAAATCTTAAAACTTCCACCAAAGAGATCACAGTTTTGCGGTCTTATGTGCTGGTTTTTAAAAATAAGGTAAATGCAATGCTTTAGACTGTATCTGTCACACTGTATCATTCAGATATTGCCATAGCTGTTGTTATTATTCGAGTCTATCCTGCTCGGAAACTCTTCAAGAATTCCCCCTTGAAATTGTCATGGATGTTCCAATCCTTCTCCTTTTCTTCATGCTTTTGAATTCTCTAAGAAATGCTTGTAATGCTTTCAAATCTTCTCTAAAACAATTCTTCAAGAGCGTCCCTTTGTGAAGTTTTGTCCTTGAAATTGTCGCTGGTATTGTAATCCTTTTTCATTTATTCTTTCAAATCTCCATGTCTCAGAAACTCTTCAAGCGTGTCCTTTTATGAAATTCTGTTGTTGAAATTTTCATCAGTGTTGCAATCCTTTTTCCATTTATTCTATCAAATCTTCATGTCTCAGAAACTCTTCAAGAGTGTCCCTTTATGAAGTTCTGTCCTTGAAATTGTCATCACCGTTCCAACCCTTATATTTTTCCTTATTCTTTCAAATCTCCACGTTTCAGAAATTTTTCGAGTGTCCCTTTATGAAGTTCCATCCTTGAAATTGTCAAAGAGTTATTCAGATATTACTATAGCTGTTGTTAGCATTATCATTTGGATCTACCATGCTCAGAAACTCTTCAAGAGTGCCTCAGTATGAAGTTCCATCCTTATATTTTTCCCAATTATTTCAAATCTTCATGTCTTGGAAACTCTTCAGATGTGTCCCTTTATGAAGTTGTCCTTGAAATTGTCATTGGTGTTCCAATCGTTATTTTTAAAATCTTCATGTCTCAAATACTCTTCAAAAGTGCCCCTTTTATGGAGTTCTGTCCTTGATGTTCCAATCCTGAGTGTTTTCCTTATTCTTTCTTTTCTTCATGTTCAAGAAACTCTTCAAGAGTGTCCATTTATGAAGTTCCAAACTTGAAACTGGCATCAACATTTCACTCATTCACTTTTTCCGTTCTTTTTTTTTTTTTTTTTTGAATCTTCATGTCTCAGAAACTCTTTAAGTGTGTCCCTTTACAGATTTTCATCCTTGAAATTGTTGTCAATGTTGCAATCCTTCTCTATTTCCTTGTGCTTTCAAATATTCATCTCTCAGAAACTCTTCAAGAGTGTCCCTTTATGAAGTTCCATCCTTGAAATTGTTATCGCAGTTTCAATCCTCACATTTTCCTTTCTTTCCAATGTTCATGTTTCAGAAACTTTGTGAGTGTCCCTTTATGAAATTCCATCCTTGAAATTGTCTTCATTGCAATCCTTTTCTTTCAGTCTATTCTTTTGAATCTTCATAACTGTTGATGATGAAATGCCCTAAAAAAGAAGCGAAATAAGGCAGCAGCCATTCATAGTGCATGGAAGAAATGAAAATGGTACTACATTTTCTTTATAAGATTGTTTCTGTATTTGAACATGGTGGAAATGAAGGTACTCTTCCATCCTCGAAGTTGTCATCCGTGTGGCTGGATATGCCACCTCTACTGCTAGGGCACACGTATCCACGTGCTGGATATGGATATGGCTCGGATACCATACCCAGCTGTATCCAGACACGAACCTGTAATTGTGCCGTATCAGATTTAAAAGTTGAAAAAACGAAAAAAATCCTTCAAAAAGCTAAAAAATGCTAAAAACTGCAAATGATCTTCTATAATGTATTTTAGCAGCAACAATTGAGGACATGGAGGTGAGAGTGTTGATTTGCTCTTTTACTTCAAGTTTTCACATTGGCTTTTATCAACATGCAATTCTTTTGGCCTACTCTACTTCTTTTCTTTCATTTTGTCTATTTTCCACTGGCCTACACAACTTGCAATTTTTCAATCCATTGAATACCGAACTTCCTACCTTCCCATGGGCTGGGAGTGTGTAATTTGAATCTAATGTATGAGTTCATATATAAATAGATTATTATAATATTTAAAATATTATATATTATGCTGTATCCAACCATATCCATATTAGGGGCATTAGATGTTAGTCGTATCAGTATCTACATCCATATCTGTATCCATGCAACTCTTTCTGTTTTTTATTTTGATAAGAGAACGCTTTTTACCGGAGCTATGAACCGGGGGGTTCTTGGGTCCCCTCCCTTACAATATATATGATATCTAGAACAAAATATGTGGGGTGGTTTACATAATAGCTATGAAAGACAGCCACCCTGAAACAAAAGCCACAAAAAAACTAAATGTGCTAAGCTAGCTATGAGTGAGATCTTAATCTGAAATTTTGATCATAAACTACCGCTCTTCATACGAAGAGTAGTAGCGAGGAGGTTTGCATAGCGCCCCTTTTGCCTTTTTTCTTTCTGACCTCATGCCATTTGTTTTGATCTGAAGCTACCACCAGCATGAGGTCATTGGAAGGATCAGGATTTTGTTCCTGATCGAATCCGATTTGTTGGATTTGTGCCCCCTCTTCACACCACCTACAACTGTCCTGAAATCTTCAGCTCTGCTTGTAGGAATTGTATTGACTGGCCTCTTCGGTCCATTCCGAGAATCAGGTTTTGAAGTCTCGCTAGAAACTGCCGTATGATTTGTTTTATGTGCCAAGCTCGAGGGGGATTGGTCCAGCCTCCTTTGTTTGCTGATGCCTTCCTTCGCTGATTCCTTTTATCCTGCGGGCAATCTGCTTGCAAATGCCCTGGAGTTCAGCAAATGCGACACCTAAATGCCGTGTTGTCATAATCTAGGGTTTGGACATGCTGGAAATCCCCAATTTCAGCATAATCTGATTAGGTAAACCCTTGCTTAAATCTATTTCCACGCAGAATCTGGCATATGTGTGAAGCCCCGCAGCCTCCCTGGCTAAGTCTGCCTTTAAAATTTGCCCAGAGCATTGCTGATATCTTCAAGAGCATACCAAAAATGCAGCGGGAGATTCGGAAGACGAACCCACATAGGCATTTTTGATACTGAAAAGGAGTTCGGATCGAACTCAAGAAACCAAGGCGTGAGGAATAGCCCCGCATTGCCCCAGAACCATGGTCCATCGACAAACATTTTTGATATTCTTTAACCTCTTTGAACTGAACCACAAAGAAACCCTTAGAGTAGAACGATATTTCGCAGTTTGTTGTCTAGTTTTTGCTATGTTACCAAACGTTTTGGATACGGGAGCGGGAGCGGGGTATCCGATACGCGGAAACGGCAAATTTTTTTTTGACCCCGGATACGGCGTAGGATACGGCAGTACAAAAACTATATAAAAATTAAAAAATATATAAATTTCAGCCTTCTAAATAGGAATTTAATTATTAACCACATATTATGCATATGAAAGACAAGTTATAAGCTAAATAAGTGAATAACCACAACAAACAAGCTAGGATACCGATAAAACTTAGAAACTTAAAAGTTTAAAAGTTAAATTAAAATTTAAAATACTTAAATCAAACACAATGTGAATGTCATGAATCTCATGATATATTAAATTCAATCATAGATCAATATTCAAAGCTCAAACTATCTTTCATTGTCAATATTCATCATATTCCTCTTCATCAAGAGGATCAAAACCAGCTACATCATTATGTGGTTCATTAGAACCACATGGGCTCGAACCACTCGCACTAGGGCCACTGCCAGTTGCACCCCCTTGTGCATGTAGGTCTCGTGGTGCCACAGAACTCGTCTCATCATCATATGCTCCATGGTGGGAAATGGAAGCATCCAAGTCAACTATCTCTGGATCAATGTCCCAATGTTTTGTTGACCCTTCCTTGTACTCTGGCTGCTTGTGGGATAAAAGGCGCAAGTTGGAATGTATGTATACCAAATCTTCAGCCCTTTTAGCCCCCAATCATTGCTTTGGCTTGCACGTGAGTGGATGAAATTATACGTACTCCAGTTGCGCTCAGAGGAAGATGAACTTGCAACCTATTAAGGCAACCCAAACTTCAAAGTCAATGCAAAGTTCAACTTCAGATTTAAACACTCAAACTTAAATTTTAAAAAACTAAAAGAAAAGAGAATAAAAAAATTAAAAACTTACCTGTGCCAAGACCTTGATTGCCAGAGGTTGCAAGTAAGCCGATGAAGTACCATGGAGGTACCACCACATATGTGCATCCATCTTGTATTTGCTCCGAAGAGCGAGAAGGCTATGACCCGTTTCTGCTATGAAATTGCCAAACTCTACCATAACCTGGTCTTGGGCCTCAGGATCAGGGAAGAGCCTAGCTAATGCCACCATATATCCCTCACTGACTTCCGCATCCCTGTATGGTGCTACCCTCCCTGGCAAGGAAAGGATCTCTGTGCTATAAAATCTAGGAGTCAATGCAAAAGCTAGTAGATGTAATGGGGTGGTCATTTTGTTCCACCGCTCAATGAGGATTGACTTCACTTGTTTGAAAAATATTTCCTCGGGATCTTGTTCTTTTGCATTTATGACGGCTTTTATCTTCTCAATCATTGAGTCGATGCCGTCATATATCTCTCCTAGACATGGTTGATCCGTGTCAGTAAACCGGATCATGCTCATAATGGGCTCCGTAAATCTCAACAGATAACCCACTCTATCCCACCAAGAGTCCTCTAAGATCAAGTTCTTCACTTTTTGAGCCCCTTGAGTGTTTGATTGCCTCCATACAGACCAAAGATTGGATGTTACCATCCTCATGAGTGCCTCTCGCACCTTCACTAGTCGTCTCAAGACGATTGTGTGTGATGCAAACCGAGTCTCAGCAACCTAATAAGAACGAGGAACAAAAATTAAAAATAAAATTTAAATTATAAAATTGAAAGCTAAAAGAATACTAAAAAACTTATATTAAATATTAAATTAAAAAGAAAGAAAGAAATAAAGCTTGTCCTTACCTTCAGTAGCTCCAACTGCGAGAATGATCTAAAAATGCCCTGTGACATGTGGTGGTTGGTGACAAACATTTGGATTTCTTCAGCTTCTGCATACACTTGCCGGATCCACTCTATTTTGTTTTCCATTTTCTTTAGCATTAAATTCAATGAATGCACAGCACAAGGTGTCCAAAAAATATGCCCATACCGTGCCTCAACTAACATCCCTGCAGCTTTGCAATTTTTGGCATTGTCCGTTATCACTTGGACAACATTTTCAGGCCCCACTGCCTCAATGGACTCAAAGAGAATGTTGGCTATGAATTGGGCATCCTTCACTTGCCCCTCACAATTAACCGCTTTTAAAAACATTGCCCCCTTAGGGCATACTGCAATCACATTGATTAAAGGGCGGTTTCTTGCATCTTTCCATCCATCAGAAACAATGGACACACCAGTTTTGGTCCATGAGTCCCTAATTGGTTGCAAGGAGGTTTCCACATATTTTTTTTGTCTATCCAAAAGGGTGGTGCGGATCTTCTCAAATCCTGGTGGTTTATACCCTTTTGGTGCCTCATTGATGGCTTTCACCATCTCATGCCAATAAGGTGATCTCACAACATTAAAAGAAAGACCATTAGCATATACACACCTTGCAATGCATTCATCTGCAATCTCCCTGTACTCATTCTGAAAGGCCTTTTCCAATGGCCCTTTTGTCTTACTTTTCTTTCGTGCAAGGGAAACATCCTCATTTGTGGAGATAGGAGCCACAAATGGATGTGGCATGGCCACAATTGGGGATCCACTAGGTGATGGAGCAACTGGAGGCCTTGCTGAACGAGATGAACCTCCTCTTTTGGCCAATGGATGACCCACTCTCAGAGCCACTCTAGCCTCTGCATCCTCCTGCTCTTTGATAAATGCCAAAACATTTTCTCTTGGCACCCCAGCATTATTCCTCCCCCTACATACTCTTATACCATTACCCGTTATGGCACACAAATGGCTTTTCACCCTACTGTAAGAGCCTTTGAATATTCCATCACACTCATTGCATTTCCATTCAAAACAACCACCACCTGCAAGTTGTTGAACTATTGTTACGTGCCTCCATAACGGTGAATTTGGGTCAAAGTCTTTGGCCAAAGATTGCCCAGAAGAAGCAGAACTTGTTGCCATTGTAGAAATACCTACAAGGTTTAAAAAACAAATTAAGCAAAGAAAACAATGGCATGCAATTGCATTGTGATTGAACAATGAAAATTAAAAAAATTAAATGGAAAGAGCAAAATAAAAATGAACAAAAAATGTAATGTGTGAAAGATTAAAAAAAAAAAAAAAAAATAGAGGAACAAGGCTAGAAATTAAAAAAACTTACCTTCACTTAGTAAACCACAAATCAAATCCTTCACAAATCCTCCTTTGCAGCTCCTCACACTCCTCCAAGCTTAGCAATAGCTCCTCACACTCCTCAAAACCCTAGACAAGCACAATGCAATTTTGGAGAGCCACAATGTGAGTTTGTTTGCTTTATGTTATGTTTGTGTGTTGTTCTTTTGTTTTATTGTTTAGATGTAGCTTTTAGGTTTTAGATTAGAAGAATTTATTATTTTTTATTGATTTGCGAGTTTAAAAAAGTGGAAAAAATTAAAAAAATTAAAAACGCGTGTTTTTGCACGCGGGAGCGGCCAGGAGGCGGCGCCCAAGATCGGAAACGGCGGCAGTGCGCGCAGCCGCACCCGGCCGCGTTTCCTGTGTGCCGCTCTGCCAGCCTCTGGCGCTCCCGCGCTGGCCGCTCCCGCTCCGCTCCCGCTCCGGGACGCCTCGCTCCCGCTCCCGCCCCAAAAAGCCGCGTTCCGGTAACACAGTTTTCGGAAATCCATAGTGAGAGGTCGGTGGAGGATGGCCACATGCCGTTGAATCTCCCAATAACGGGAGCTGGGACAATGATCAAGGTGGGCTAAAACCTCCAGTTTCTCCAGACTCAGCAGAGGGTCTCTTTTGCCATATCAACAATATAGGCCGGCCGAGCGAGGGGGAGAAGGGGGTTTTTGCTTCACCGCATCCCTAAAGGAAGCAACAACTTTGGAAGATGTTGTGCCACCACCGGGCATACCGAAACAACAAACACCTCCCGCCATGGAAACTGCTGACTGCCTCGCCATCATGACCGAAGGAGAAGCATTGTGCCAAGGCCGGTGGGGGACGACCCAAGAAGGGTGCCGATGTTCCAGACCGAATTCATCAACCCTTCGTCTTTTATGCGTGCAAGATATTTGATTTTATCCTCCTGCCTGAGAGATAAAAAATCCCGAATGGCAAGCTGCTCCTGCCTGCTACCATTTAGACCCGTGTTGTTCATCTCCGTTAATGTAATGTATCCCAGGCCTCTGCCCCCCACACGTTGATCATCCTCGCATTGGCTTGGGTGGATCCTTGCCCGATTTCGGTGTCCTTCCCGTTGCTGCAGTTAGGGTTTCGCGCCTTATCCTTTGCTTTCGACATTCTAACTCCCAACTCTTTACATTATCGATGCTCCAACTCTTCTTCTTTTTCTTTATTCTTTCCAAACTTTATGCCTGTTAATAATAAATTCCCTACAAAATAAAAAGATAAATAAGGCAAAGAGCCATTCATAGCACATGTAAGAAATGAATATGCGAGTAGATATTCTTTATAAGATTGCTTCGTATTTGAACATGGTGGAAATGAAGCTACCTTCCATCCTTGAAATTGTCATCGATGTTTAAATCATTTTCTTTTTCCTTCTTCTTTCTAGGCTTCACATCCGTTGATAAGGAAATGACCTTAAAAATATAAAGGAGAAATAAGGCAATAGCCATTCATAATGCATGGAAGAAGTGAAAACGAGACTAGATTCTCTTATAAAATCATTTTTGTATTTGGACATAGTGGAAATGAAGGCACTCAAGTCGTTTTGATTTTTGTGGGCTAAGAGGTCTTGAAGAGTAGTGGAGTTACTTCTCACTTTATTGATGGCAGGGCAAGTTAGAAGGACATGGTGTTCATCTTCAATTTCATTAGTATTACAAACTTCACAAATATGCCTACAAGATATTATGGGTTTGTCTAATGGTCAATTTCATTGCGGAGATTGTGAGCACAGTCCTAATTTTTGCAATATTCTTAATGTTTTTAAGCTCATAATATTCGTTATTTTTAGAGGTATAGGATTGTTGGTTACGGTTTTCATTTAACAGAATATATGATTTTTTTAACGGTGGGCAAGTACTTTTTTTGGGTTACCTTTCACCAAGTGAGACCTACGATATTTTCTTTAACACAAGATATTTTTCATGTTATACTTCCAAATTCAACACATTCACACACATCATACTGGCATTACTTCGGAAAAATAACTCTCATGTTAAACCTCTGATTTCAACAGTCACATAAAGTAGCATTACTCGGAAAAGAACACTAGTATGGTGCTACTCTAACACACCCCAGGGCAATGTAGTCAATGTGGGAACTACCTGGTCAAACTCCACTGTTTTTAAAAACAAATGTAGTGTAATTCAAAAAAATATGTTTAAACACATGCAAACAAAAAAATAGTGATTTATTCCATACCTGCGGTGGTTTTTCAGTATAAAAATCTGGCAATTTTTTTGGGATTGGCATTTGAAATTTGAAATGTTTTGACCTATTTACTGGCAATTTTATCATAGTTATAATATTCATTTTTAATTCATGTAGTGTGTTTATTTTGATGTCTACACACTATATTTGGCATGAAATTACTATATTAAATCGTATTGCTATTTTATGAATATTATATTGTATATTAATTTTCTGTTTTTTTTTCCATTTTTAAATCCAAAAACATAACAGCTCTAGGCCAACTATATCAATATGCTAATTTGGTTAGAACTTGGGTTTTATGCATGGTGATAGACTGCCTTGATGACTGAACCATAGCCCAAAGGAAAGAAAAAACCATATATTTATCATAGCTACCTAAGTCTCGGGAATGGGGGATGGAGGGACATGGTTTCCTGTACATCCAATAATTTTCCAGATTTTGGGGACAATTATTAAAATAATATATAAAAATTAATATTTAAATATTTTAACTTTTTCAGTGAAATATATCATTTGAAACTTTATTTAATTTTTTTGGGGTACTTTTGGGATTTAGGTTTCATGTATTTGGTAAAAGTACAGGTTTTTAGAAGAAAAAGTGTCGGAGTTTTTGATTTTTTTGGGAATATCCCTTTAAATCCCTGAATTTTGGAACTCTGCCAAAATCTAGTTGATGCGTCACTGCGCAACACTTTATTTACTATTTATTCATAAACTTTGGAGATTTGTAAGTGCCTCAAAGAAGACCTCAGGTTGGTCTTGTGGTGTGAATTTAAAATCAGCAAATTAAAAACTTTAATATATATGATATTTCCCAATGATAATTGTGAAAATGAGAGAAATTGCCTCCATACTGCTAATTTCAACTGCAAAACCATGCTCACTGTGGAAAATTGATCAAATCCATTCCATGAATTGGAGAATTTTTGTCACTGGCAACCAAATCTCTCCTAAAAGATCTCTAGGTGTGAATTTAAAATCAGCAAATTAAAAAAACTTAAATATATATGATATTTCCCAATGATAAGTGTGAAAATGAGAGAAATTGCCTCCATACTGCTAATTTCAACTGCAAAACCATGCTCACTGTGGAAAATTGATCAAATCCATGCCATGAATTGGAGAATTTTTGTCGTGGCAACCAAATCTCTCCTAAAAGATCTCTAGAATGTCATAAAAACTCGAGTCTCATTGAAACTCGATGAATGTAAAAACAACTCCTCATGAGATCTCGTGGAGTTGGGTTCAAATGCCTCATTTTTATGGACTAGTGAAGCTAAGTCCCAAGTTTCATAGAGACATGTTGCATCTCATTACTATAGTAAAGGTTTTTAGGAATGAGTAACAAAACGTTTGCACTATCAAACATGGCATGTCAAACAAAGGGCCGTAAGGGTCTCTAATTGTTTTCATGACATGCTTTGTGGGTTTGAAGGGCCCATAAAGGGTAAAAACAAGCCCAATGAAGGTTTGTGCCATGTATGTGAAAATATTGGAAACAATGAAGGCTAATCTTGGGTGTACGTGGAGTGATGTAATGTCCCCTTTTCCAAATCAAAGACCTTTGGCCCTTTACGTCTACCCGACGGCCAAAGGGGAGTTTTTAAGGGTGACATAACTTTATTATTTTTATTATATGGTGCTATTGTTTCTAAAAAATAATAATATTATGAAAAGCACATATAATAAATGATAAAGTTAATAATAAATTAAAATGTCAAAATACAATTAAAAGTAATTGTATTAGAAAGGAGAAAATGCGACTTGCCTTGGGAATCATTTTTGGGAGAATGTGCCAATCAGCCCAAAAAGGAAAATGCGACCAGCATAGGGGAATGAAACAATTTGATTGGCCGATTTGAAGGTGGTAGTTGGGCTGATCTCCCTTTAAATAAACAAGTCGATTTGTATGGGGGCATCCAGATTTTTATTATCATCTTTTGCATTGTTAAGAGCCCCGAGCTTTTATCAAAAATTCCAGGACGAAAACCCTTGTGAATTTATCTCTTGCGGACAAAAACCAGAGGGATTGGGAGGGGATTTCACTCAGAAATTCCCAGCGTTATTCAACAGATTTCCAGGTTCAGTTCAGCCGTGTGTGTAAGGAGATTTGAAGGTGTTTTTCAGTGATTTCCAACCAGCAGTTGGGTCGGCCCAGTATAAGCAAGTTAACAGCGAATTCAGAGGTATTTTTATCCAAAAACATTTGTTAAATGTTTGCCATCATATTGTAATCTGATCGCTGTACTTTTTATCATTTTCTGAAGTGCATTCTGAAGATTTTCAATCTGAATAATATCAGACTTCAGATCTGATTTTCTGGGCATTTTTGGACTGTAATAAGTTCAGTTTTTTATGTAATTCAGTCCCCAAATATCTGGGCAGTCATTAGAAATCAGAAGTAATTTTATTTGGTGTGATTTACATTGTTATCTCTCTTAAACCCTAGTCGCACTTTCCAGATCTGCACTAGGGATTTGACATAAAATACACAGAAATCTGTATTTGCTGTTTTTATTTAACTGAAAATCAGTATAGTGTAAGAAGGATCCATCTAGGGATCTTTCACGTAAGGGTCTCTAATTGTTTTCATGACATGATTTGTGGGTTTGAAGGGCCCATAAAGGGTAAAAACAAGCCCAATGAAGGTTTGTGCCATGTATGTGAAAATATTGGAAACAATGAAGGCTAATCTTGGGTGTACGTGGAGTGATGTAATTTCCCCTCTTTCCGAATGAGAGCTTGGACGAAGACTTTTGGCCCTTTTTGTCTACCCGACGACCAAAGGAGGTTTCTAGGGTGACTAAGTTTTTATTATTTTATTATATTGTGCTAATGTTTTTAAAATAACATTATAAGTTGCACATATAATAAATAATAAAGCTTATTAATAAATTAAAATGTCAATATCAAAATACAGTGAAAATTAATTGTATTAAAGGAGGAAAAGTGTGACTTGCTTATAGGAGTCATAAATTGGGAAATGTGACATCAAGCCCATAGGGAAAAATGCAACCAGCATAGGGAAAAGGAAAAATGCGATTGGCTGGTTTAGAGGTGGTGGTTGGGCTGTTTTGCCTTTATATGGGCAAGTCGACTTGCTTAGAAGCATTCCAGATTTTTATTATCAGATTTTTGCATTGTTAAGAGCTTTTGCTTTTATCAGAGATTCCAAGGACGAAAACCCTTGTGGATTTCATCTCTTGTGGACGAAAACCCCAAGGGATTGAGAGGGGATTTCACTCAGAAATTTCCAGCGTTGTTAATCAGATTTCCGGGTTCATTTCAGCAGTGTTTGTGAAGAGTTTTGAAGGTATTTTCAGTGGTTTTTGAGCAGCAGTTGGGTCGATCTATTGTGGGCAGTTTTGGCAGCAATTTCAGAGGTATTTTCCTCAAAAATATTTGTCAAATATTCTCCATAATACTATAAACCAAATCGCTGTATTTTCATCATTTTCTGAAGTATATTTTGAGGGTTTTCAGGCAGAATATTAGCAGACTTCAGATCTGATTTTCTGGGTTGTTTTGGGCTGCAATAAATTCAGTTTCTTGCATGGTTCAGTCTCTAAATATTTGGGTAATCATTTGAAATCAAAAATATTACTTTTGGGTGTCATTTGCATTAAGATATATCTTAAACCCTAGTTGCATTTTCTCAAATAAATTCAGATCTGCATTGGGGTAATTGCCATAACTCTATATTTGCTGTTTTTATTTGTTTTAAAATTCATTGGTGTATAAGGGAGACCCATTGGGGATCTTTCAAGTGATTCCATTAATGCATATCACAACTTAGTTAATATGTGTTTGTTGCAATAATACACAATTCTTTGGTTTTGTATACTTCTATATATTCTTGGTCTTGGGGATTTCAAAAATTTGATTGCCACTTTTCTCGCATGATCATCCATCCTAGCACTATGTTATGTTGAACATGCCTAACTTTAAGTTCTTACTACCTTGGGGACAAAGCTTTCAAACGGGATGCTTAACTTCAATATGTTTTATTTCTAAGATCATTATTTTTGTACTAGTCCTAAGACTAATTAGTAATATGCAGAAATCCATATTGATTCCACATGGCTAACCATTGTTAGTTGAGTAATTAGAGTTAGTTAATGGTTAAGTTTCGTTGTATGATTAGTCTTCCACTATATGGAGAAATCCCCATATTTTGTATTCATTTAGATAATTGAGTGTTACTCTATTTGATGCCACTTGTGCTTGTGGCGAGTAAAGGGTTTGTGGCGTAGTGAGATTCAAAGTGCATCTGATACCATTAATAACAAAATCAATACCTAAAATATCTCTCCTTAAAGAAGGGTTTACAAATTAGTGCAAACCTTACATTGACAATAAAGAACAAAAACATAGACCCATACCCGGGGCAGGGTACATGTTTTGGAGATGGGTGTACATATTGGAGACCAGGAAACCTACAAGAGATATATCTCTCATTGGCAATGGGCGCCTCTAAGCTTTAACGAATATTTCAAGCCACACAATTATAAAACACAAGTAAAAAAAAAAAAAGTAAATAAAAAAGCTGAAGCCCTAAAAGGTCAAAAGACTCCATCCAAGCTATTTTTTTCACTGATTCAAATAGAAAAATTAACATGAAATTTTGAGCGCATGCAAAGAGAGTAGCAAGAATAAAGGGCTTCGGATATTAAAAAACATCATAGAAATTGCAAATTTGAGGTAACATAGCTGATGCGCTCTTTTAGGTGTCTAAGACTTTGAGAATACATCAGCAATATTATCTTTCCTTGAAGACAATTTATGAATTAAAATTATCTATTACAAATATAGCTAGACGACACAATACTGAAAGTAAATTGTTGAAGAGAAAGTCTACCTAACTAACTAACAAAGGACCTGAGCTTCCTTTTCTATTGGTGAAGGGTCCCCACCTACCAACAGTCCTGAAGCTACCAAGGCCACTTCAGGAGGTTACTTGGTCCTCTTTACAATGCACATGGTTTCTTTACAATGCACATGGTTGGAGAAACACTACTGGTATTAAATGATATGAAGAACCCTTACAAAAATGAGAGTTTCCAATAATGACCAACCCCTTCCTTTTGTGACAGATTATACTAAGAGGAAGGGTCGCCACCTGATTGGCAGTTTGAAACTACCTTTTTAACGATTATATTTACATTCATAACTGCATTAATTCATGTCTTATGCAGAAGTATAAGACAAATTTGTCTTTTAGCACAGAGAGTCTCTTAGCATTTGATTACATTGACAATAATTACTTCATAAACTCTGAAATTGAAAGGAAACTGCAAATCTTATAGAATTGCATGTATAGAAAGGGAAAACAGGAGATTGTAGCTTCCTACAATGTGTATGGTAAATCTTTCATGTTGAGCAAGATAACATGCTTCTTAAAATACCAGTACCGTTTCTGGAATCCTTGGGAACAACTCAGGTCCTTACCTGCATAGGATGCAGGTAGAGAAATCTGCACAGAAAGGTTAGTTTTTGAACCTGCAAACCAAAGGCAGTCCTCCATCCTCATGTTTGGATCTGTCACGTATGATTGAATCTTATCTGACATTCTATTTAACAACACACAACAAAAGAAATGGCTAAGCAGATAAAATCTGAAATTTAGTAAGCTGTTATCCATGCTATATATATTTTAAGTACTAAAAGGATACATCCCCAAAGTCCTTGGGAAAAAATAGGTGTTTTACACACTAATAGTCTCACAGACATCATAAGCGTAACGATACGTATTAGGGTTTAGGTCTATGTAAAAACACCCATAAATTGGGACTCATCAATAACAAAGAACTATTGACAGGAATAACCTCATTTTCATTTATGATTCAATATTCATGACATTTTATTGTAATCTTCACAGTTTTGAAATTTGTATGAGTGCATCAGGCTTGTCCTATACCTGCTTACCCTCACATCTTGATTTTGAAAATGGCATCTCTGTAGACACATACCACATGGTAAGTAATGTCTATAGAATGAGTTGAGAAGACATTGTCATACAAATATTGCTGACATTGTGTAAGCAAAATGAATCAAACATTCCCAAGACACACAATTAAAGTATGCATCTGCAAAATGATACAATGCAAACACAAGTTTAAAGTCACAAAACTTGGGAAGTAAGATAATGGATTTGGAGAGTTGAAGGTAATGCAAATGAAGAAGTCAATATCACCTTTGAATTCCTATTCTAGAAAAGTGACTTTTCTCAGATTCTTCAAACTCCTCTTCTAGTAAAGAGACCTGCTGTCTCAAAATTTTGCACCCATAAAAATACTTTGTTGACTCATATTCTTGCACCTGAAAATACTACTTCAATTTCTTTCTGACGGAGCATCAGTTTGGAGCTAGACTTCCATCTAAAGGAGAATTTTGTGTCATTTCCAAAAATTGGTCAGAGAAGTGATTCTAGGTGGTATTGCAGGATTTTGAGCTTAGAAAGTTGACCTTCCAGGATTGTTACGTTTTCTTTCCAAACCTGAATATGCATCTTAACAAGATTTTCTCCTGGCTTCAATATCAAATTGCAGTGATGTCAGTGACAATTGAAGGAGATCTGACCAAGTCAGTATCAGAAAGCATTCGTAATAAATATTTTCTAGTATCAAGGAGATACAACCACTTCAAGTTAGCCTTCTTGAGCAACTTGAAATGCTTAGCAAAAAGGAGAAGTCATCACAATTTAAATTGAGGTAAGCAAATTGAATGCTATTTTAACAAAAAAATCTTGATCTACTTGTCTGCAGGCTTTCACATACAAAGTTTTGTTAGAAAAGGAAATTCATTGAATGCACATTTTATTTTTCCATAAAACCCTAACTAATAATTGAAGTTTGATTCACGAAGATTGTACCCCTATTTTCTTGAAATAAAGATGAAAGTGATATTAGAGAGTGGTGGTTAGACTTGAGAAATTAGTTTTTGGCAGATGCTTGATGACAACATTGTGCAAGGACATTCCATTGGTTGAGGCTATGATCGGCAGTTAAGCTTTGAGTGTAGAGATAAATTGACTCGGGAAGAAGCTGAAAAAGCATGCTTAGCTAGTTGGGAAAGAAAAAATAGATTGTGTAATCTTCCTAAGAAAAATGAATATAAGTGTGAGTTTCATGACGATAGTGAAGATAATGAAGAAGCCCATGAGGAAAATATGGCAAAGGAAAAAGGTCAGAATAATTTTTTCTCAACTGAAGAAGGTTTAATAGTGCTGGTTCATGAATGTATTCCAAAGGGAAATGCCATTGTCTTTGTAAAACTTCACAGTAGTGCTTTCATCAATGTTTATTTGGTAAAATCTGCTACAAGTTCCACTAAAAATGGTGAGGAAACACATGTAAATGGTTGGTAGGCTACTATTTACCGGAAACTAGAAATGATAACAATACACATGTAACGAGAAACTGGAAACTGCATCTGCAACAAAGATGCAATCAGAATCAAGGTTAAAAGGGTTGCACACGAGAAACAGATTTTTAATATTAATATATAATGCATTTTATTACTATTAATAATCACATTAAAAACACTATCCAATAGTTTTATTAATTTATTTTTTAATCATATACTTTTTATTACTGTTAATTCTTACATCAAAAATAAAAAGATATGTTGTCTTTTATCATTTTAACATCATTTGAAAAAGAAACAGAAATGACCGAGGAAGTTAAAAATATGCTAACAATTAGTTAAAAAGTAAAGTAGTTGAATAATGTAAAACAGTTTTCATCTTCTTGCATATAAAAACGAAAATACAAAAACAACAAATACATCTTAATTTAATATTGAAAATTTTGAATCAATCACGGTAGAGTAAAATATTTAAAATTGAAAGGTTAAAATTCAATGAAAATTAGGTAATGGATTTATTCAGACTGTTAAATCCTAGATGCACTCATAAAACACGATATGCATGTGCCTCCATCACAACCTCTATTGTAACTGTGAGAGGAATGTCACAAGAGGCCCTGAAATGCCTGTTCGATTTGCGGACGTTGTTTCACAATATTTAACATCCAACGGGCCTGTTGTGTTACATTTCTGGTAACAGAGGCAGGCTATGTTATATGTATATCTAAAACTATGGACAAATATGTTAACATTCTGATTTTGTTGTTATGCATATGGATGGTTCAGAGTCTTCAGACTATGCTTTTGGTGTTGGTGGTCTAAATCCACCTTGGTCGATCCCTTTTACTTGACTTTGGCCCTTTAGGATACTGATATTTTTTAATTCTCTCTCATGTATTGTTGTCGGCCCTTACTATTTCCAACCACAGTTGTTACCTATAAAAGCAACTCACCCATATGTAATTTGACAAACAATTGCTGCATTTATTCATATAGCATTGGAATATATTTGTTCTTCATGTCTCCTTGTTCATTCATTGCAATATTCTTTTCTTTTCTGTGAGTGCATCCAACATGGTAATCATAGCCTAGGGTTTTGACCCGAGGCCTTTGTGGGCTCCTTTGACGTGAAGGTTTCAAGTGATTATATGTTTTGTCCTCGGCTTTGTAATTAGGAGGGCACCTTGGAGCCTGTTGATGGCTGGATATGTCTGATTCGGAATGCTGCCCCGTATCAGCACAACATGGGATGTGTGTAGGATACTTGCTCTTTGGAACAACTTCTAGAGATAGCTGGCTCTGATCTATCCTACTGCAAAATTAAACTGAACTAAACTAAGAGTTTGCAGGGAAAAGGGAACAAGGGAAACAAAATAAAGCAAAACAATGGTGATGCACCAAGATAGAAAGAAAGGCTTCTTCCTCTTTCTGAGGATGACACAAAACTCGTGAATCATGTAAGATTGCTGGAGTCACTATCTACAATGAGAGCAAGAGGTAAGACAAACACAAAAGTTGGAGATTATACAAACAAGAACAACAAAAGCTTTTATAGATTGATTAAATTTACACAGTTGTAGCTCACTACAAAAGGCCTTACTTCTGCACACAAATCGGAGTAGAGGCCAAGACATCGTGAAAGAAAATGAGGCCCAAGCAGGTGCAAGGAAAAAAACCCATAGTGGTAGAAGATAGAAAGGCCAAAAAGAGCCACAATAGACTAAAAAGCCTAAGGCAAAAGACCAAAAATCAAAACCTCATACCATAGAGAGACCCTCTCTAGCTAGACAAAATGAGAAGAGACAGAAAGAGAGAGGGAAGATGAGAACATTGAAAGCAAGTCACTCGTCCATACTTCCTATGCATAGAATGTGGTCACCATACCATCCTCAGGGATGGTTCTTGTGCATTTAAGAATTCCTGCAGGTTGAGAAGGATCCCCATAATGTGGCCATGTTTTTTTCAGAAGAGGTCAAATCTAAGATTTGATCTTGCTGTCCACCAAGATCTCAAACACACAATTTCCATGCATCTGGAGGTACTGTGACTCATGGAGCGCTATTAAAACATTAATGCGAGCCGCTTTTGACACAAATCACGGTCGATTGGGCCCACAATTGTTGCATTTTCTATTCCAGTCGAAAGCTTTCTTGAAAACTTTTCAATGAGCCTAATTTCACACAAAATGGAGAGGTAGAGCAAAAGATATTGTCGAAAGTGTGTTTGAAAGCCCCTGCATTGTAAAGAGTCCCCTTTGTAATACATGGTACTATATCACAGGGTTTCACTACGGCCACATGTCACCATTTCATAGTGGACTTGTGTCATCATCTCGTTGTAGCCGCCTCAACACAACGGATCCTCCTCATCACAGTGACCTGCAGCTGTAGTGAGTTGTGCAGAAGCGTTGGTCATTCAATATAGTTTGTGATCTTGGGGTCCACGGGATGATGCTGCTTGGAGTCATCTTGCTCCTCCTTCTCATGTACAGTCACTTCAAGTTTGTGAACCGCGGGTCCCTTTGGGCTGTGACCTTTCTCATGATCATGCCCCACCTGGCACAATCTCATGGTTTCTATTCAATGTGGTTCCTTAACATACTTTTGTGGTTGCAATGACTTTAGGAATAATATGGATGCCTTAAACTATTCAACACACTTCGCTTTCCATCGCATCTGCATTTGAAACACTGAGTCACTTTGTGAAAACAAAAACAATGAGAGGTTGCCATTAGAGACCTTCCTTGAGCCAGTAGAGCTTGAAACTCGTGTCTCAGAATGTATTACGCCATCCTACAGGTCTGTGAAATCACTTGGGGTTGAGACTTAGCTGTTTTTGGCTCTTACAAGTTGTCAGAACCACCATTAAGACCTGTATCTTTATGAAAGCCGTGAATAAAGAGGAAATGTGGTTGAGGCCCTTTAGAAAACACCTTTTGAGGGGAAAAGAAGGGTGAGGCAATTTGCTTCAACATATTGGTGACTCACAGGGGCGAATCCAAAAGGGCTGTATCCATCGGGTATAGGAGTCTGCGTGAAAACACCTTCCGAACCCTTGGAGACCCTCTGCTATTTGTGGTTGTTCTCGGGTTTAATAGAATTAAACTCATCCCCTTGATTTCCTTCTTCACTCCATTTCTGAAAACTCTACTTCTTCCTTAAATCCACCCCAAATCATACACAAAGGGAAAAACACATACATGGCCCAAGTGAAACCATGCAAGGTTATGCAGGAGTATCTTATTCTGTTGAAAAGGTAAATCCTACTCTAATTTCCATGGAGGATGCCAATTTTAACAAATTCCTTGACTGGAAGGACGGAATAGCTGCCCTTTCTTATTATGAGTCACTAATCAACTTTGCAGCAGTAGCAACTATCCACAAGAAGAGGAGCAAAAATTTGAGCCCTTTGGCTCCTGCTGTGTAAAGTTAGCCTTCTCTTGAAGATACATCCAATTTTTATTTGTGCTCTTTTTGGTGGATGTTTGGGCTTGAGAATTCACAACCTAAATTTCACATACTAGAATGCAGTAACAGCATTAAATGCACCAAGTTCTTCACCAGCCATACTAAAATTGCACCAACAGCATTAATTATGCCAAAATAGTACAAAGACCAACAAAAACACCAAATTTCACCTTTTAGCAATAAATGCTCCTAAATCACTCCAGCTCATTAAATGCTCTGAAAATCTTCCCAGCATGAATTAAATGCACCCGAATCAGTCCATAATTATTTCTTCCTGAATTTATTTCCTGAATGTCTGTCCCGCATTAAATATATGTACCTCGTTGTGTACAGCCTGTAATGACTGAATTACTGTTAAAATCAATCTTCTCCCTTGTCTGAAAAATGTGGTCTTTTGTCCTCAATAATCTATAATTTGAATATATTATTAATTATTTCTGCACAAGTCCTTGATGCCTTTAGCACAATGTATTCTTGGCTCAACTGTGACTCCTAGATGCCTTACCTGCCAGATTCTAATCCTCCCACTTGTGGGAAGGATGTGGCTTTGATACCATGTAAGATTTGCATATACGAAGTATGCTATGTTGCAGAGAGAAAAAAAAAAGGCAGGGGATCATGTATTATCAATCACCTCACATACCAAAAGTACAATGTTCAAGAACGTTTTATGTGAGAGATGACTCCCTAAGTAACAAAAAATACATAACTAAAAGACATGACTCAATGTCACTTTAAGCATATATTATTGACTCCTAATACTAATGTTCTAAACTATAGTCATTAAGTACAATTTTTTAAATGACCTTTATGACAGTTGTTCTATCATATATATGAGCAAAATGTTAAACTACTAATCCAACAATATAACAACCATTTAGATTTTGACTAGACTGTTTCGGCATGGTACGGTATACTGAAACGGCAAATTTTTAAAAACCTCGGGTATGGTATGCTGTGGGTACGTTCATACAATTTATTTTTAAAAATAAAAAAATATAAATATGAATAAATATATGTGAACATAGGAAGGTGGAATTTGTAGTCTGAATTGGATCATATCCTTTCAGTACAGCACAATTTAGCATTGACACATCAAAAGACTGCCACATGGTATTCACCTAGTTAATGTCATGAAGATTGGGAAGATTATCAAAATCGGTGCCCAACACCTTGAGACCCAGTGAACCATATACATGGTTGGAATCTAAACGATGTCAACATTATGCAGGAACTGATAGAATTGAGCAAAATTCAAGCATGACAGATTCCCCTCCAATGGAGCCAAATTCGTCAGAAAGTGACCATCAACCGTAAAATTGACACGGGAGGTCTACATGGCTTAGAATCATGTTCAAGTTATAAAAATTCTGAAAAACTTGTTGGTGAGAGATTCCCCTCTAGAAGAGGCAAATCTGTTAAGAAGTATGAGTTATGGGAAGAAAATTCACAAGGTTGCCAATAGGTTGTGTATCAGCTTTAATGCAGTAAGACAACCATTTGATATCATTACAGTTTTCCCCAAAACGGATTATTGGCAGTTCGTTTCACTTCAAGTAGAGAAGAGAGGAAGCAAGGGGGAACAAGGAAGAATTGAGAGGAGTGTTGCAGTAGGTTATTTATAGAGGGTTCATAGTGTTATGCTTCAAAGGGTGTCAAATCTCCATTTCGACTTGTAAATTCCCATGATATCATTACAGTTTGCCCAAAAACGGATTATTGGCAGTTCGTTTCACTTCAAGTAGAGAAGAGAGGAAGCAAGGGGGAACAAGGGAGAATTGAGAGGAGTGTTGTAGTAGGTTATTTATAGAGGGTTCATAGTGTTCATGCTTCAAAGGGTGTCAAATCTCCATTTCGATTGCAAATTCCCATGAATCATTCAAGGAATAAGCAATGTCATCCTTTCCATGGTCGAGACTATAGGGTTGAGGCTAGGACTTAGTGAGAACTTGGCAAGCTGATTTTCGAGTCAAACTTTACACTTGGTGAAAAAGCTCAAAGCAAATATAAAAATAGCAAATTTTAGGGGTTAAAACTATTAATATGCATTCTATATCAAATCAACTTGAAATATTCTCAAAACTAATTAGTTGCATTTACCATACACCAAGGAGCAAGTAAATAATATGATTTTAAAAGTTGAAATTGCTATGTTATAAATAACAACATATAACAAAACCACAAATATGAATTAAATGAGTGATATTATGGGAACAATAAGGGCACCCTCTCACTCGAGAGTGGATTACACACGAAAAGTGTCTATAACACATGAATTACCACACAATGACGGCTCTCTATTTCCATTAGAAGTTGAAATGGCATTTAGGTTTTTTCTACCCTCAAGATCGAAACCACAAAAAACCCTACTTAAATCATGAGTTAAATCTTCATTGACTCTAGGCTCCCATAATATAACATAACTTGATAATAATGTTAAGACTTGAGACAACTCTAGAGACAAACATGACATATGTTGTGCTTGAATACGCAACATACCCTCCCCTTAAGGATTTTTGCCCCAAAGGTAGTAAAAACTTTGAAATAACTTGCGCTTAACCTAGAGTGGTACTAGGATGGGTGATCTCTTGGGAACTTCCCACGCAAATTTTTCTACCATGGGTTTTAATACACGTGAATAGAGGATAGACCCGAAGACCACCGCATCATTAAAGGGAGCTCTAACCAACATACCCTAGCCAACACGCCCCATAAAACTACTTAACCAAATACATGCATGACAATGGTTTTTCTTTTTTTTGGACTCCTCAAGCTCCCCTTATAGTGTTTGATCTTTGCCTAGAAAACCCTCTTTTTTGTGGGAGTGGAGGCCATTTTTTCGGATAAGCAATGCGGCAAGTTTGCATGCTTTCTTGGACATCTTGTCTCCAAAGTTTCATCCTTTCTTGGCGGCCCCTTCCAGTTGACATTGAACATTCATACAATCCAATTTCGCATCTTTCTAACCTCCTTCCCGACAATACACTCGGGTTCCAACACCAACATCCCTTCTTCATTTGTGACATGAAGTTCTGTTTGTGGCAAAGTATGTACTCCTATTTTCTTCTTCAAACATGATACTGAGGAGACATTGTGTAGCTTGCCCCTATTTGGTATGTCTAGTGCATATGTGACTTCCCTTTCTTTCGCTCTCACCTTGTATGGGCCATAACATTTAGGTTGTAATATTTGCTTCCGCATGCTTCATCGTCATCTATTTATATTTGTTGTATCCAAACAAACACCATTTCCCGATTTCGATGTCCTTTCGGCCTCGTGTTGTTTACCGAATTGCTTCACCCTGTTGGCATTCATTACGATGCCCCCATGATTTGTAGTGTTTGCATCTCCCCCAATGCTTACTCCGCCTTGGCACTTTACACCTTTGAATTACTTGCTCCACTAGGGATGGTGGGTCATACCCATATAGATCTTTAAAGAGTGTCATTTTGATGGTAGATTGATATGTGGTGTTGTCTTAGGACTCAACCAAATGAAACCATTCCACCCATTTACTTTGCTTATCCCCTATATACATTCTCGATACCTTCCAAGCGTTGTTCACTACCTCTGTTTGACCACCGGTTTTGGGCACGATATGGGGTGCTTATGTTAATTGTAACCTTTGCATTATGAGTCACTTCCTACCAAAAATGATACTGAAATATCTGATCCTTATTGGAGATAAGGTGCTTTGGGATATCATGTAGCTTAAACACATGTTGGAAATACAATTTACCAACATTAGGACCATCGTTTCTTGTCTTTCTTGTGGGAATGAAGTGGGTATACTTGATCAATCGATCTATCACTACAAAAATTTCATCCTTCATATTTGGGAAGACCCAAGATGGACTCCATTGACACAATTTTTCCTTCCGATTTGGTACAACATTTGGTTGTAAAAATATTGGGGAAGAAACACTCTTGATCTTATTCCATTATAAGGTGCCACACTCAACTACTAATTGTAGACTATATGCCATATTGTTTTTTTGAAACATTTGAGATCTTGTTTCTATATGTTTCTTGGTGTCCAACATGGCTTGTAGATGGAGACTCGTGCCCATGTTCAAGTTCCATTTGAACATGGGGGTTTCATCCCTTAAGTAAATGTGTCCTAAAAAAATTATGATGCCAATCCGATTAGACTAAGCTTTCTTTTTCCCTTCTTCATTTTGTTGTATGAGTATAGTTGTGGTCGAGTGAGTTGAGTAGCCCTTTAGCAGCTTGTTTCGGGCATGTTGACTCATGGAGATGGATTGAAAGATGGGGATTCTTCAAGTAAGACAATGTGTCTCTGCCACCACATTCTCTTTCCCTTTCTTGTAAAGGATGTCAGTCGAGGCTCGTCGCGACAAATCCACTTCAGCTACTTCTATGTTAATGTCTCTTAGGTCAATAAGTGGTTAGGGATGATGTGGTCGGGCTTAATAAAAAAACTTGTCTCGCAAAAGAAACAAACGTCACTTGGCCACTACTTATAGGATACCACTTGAAGTCATCCTTCCCTGCAAAGGTAGGTTAGAGGATGGGCAAATGTGGGGAAGTTTTTACAAGTCGTCTATAGAATCTTGCCAAGCCTAAAAGTCTGTGAAGTTTCGTGGAGCCTATGACACATGCCAAGCACATATGGCCTTGACCTTTCAGAGGGTCAATACGCACCCCTTAGCAGAAATAATGTGACCACAATATTCCAAAGATGCCTTAGCAAATTCATGCGTAGATGCCTTGGCATACAACTTCTCCTTCTATACTTTCTACTTTCACAGACTTATAACTATGAGGGATTTAGCTTTAGGCCATGAGAGGTACCCATACTTATCCATATGTTCTTTAAAGACAATTACATCATTGGGCCTCGATAGATGTTGATGTTGTTGGTATTGTGAGACTAGTTTGGTCCTCCAGTCTATCGACATCTTTATTGACAAAGTTACCTTCTTTTAGAAACTCTTTGGATGCTTCTAGCATCTTCTTCCTTTGAAGAATGCCATCATTAGAGTTGTTAGAGAGGATATATATAGGTAGGACATCTAGGTCACTTGGGCCTCTCACTTAGCCACTCAGCCCCAAGCTTGCCTTTTATGTTGAGCATTTCTTGCAGGCGGTGGATCGCGAAATTCGTCACTCTTATCTCTAGTGTCATTTGTCTCACAGATTGAGTTTCCCCTTCGGTCGATAGAGGATGTACTCTCACCTCTTACGGGCCGAGACCAATCCTCATATTCCATGTGGAGACCGGATTTGTTATTTTTGCTCTCTTTAGGAGGTGGAGACCAAGGAACACTTCGTTTTTAGATCGTTGGCTAGATTTTCTGCATAGTTGAAAACCTAGGTAGTCATGAGATAAATCTCCCAAATTTACCGGTGAGGCTCCTGTGTCAGATTTGTCAATTAAAATATGCTAGTATCTATATGGGGGTTTTACTTTAACTATTTAGCTCATGAACCATAGCTGTATAGTTCTGCAGCAAGTAAGCAGTTGTTTAAGAAAGAAAATATTTATAGAAGAAGGGAATAATAAAACACAGGAAGAAATAGGGAAGATGTGCAACCCAATCAATAGATAACAAAGTTGATTGCATGCACATAGAAGAAACCAATAGATATCAACACACAAAATTATAAGCAAAGGCAACTCAGATCTAGATCTAAAATAACACAAAGTTTATTAGAAGATCTAAGATAAAAAGCTAGAAACAAAATGCACCGTGACACAAAGTTCTCCGAAATCTGCTCCTTTATATTCCTTTGCTTCAAGTGGCTATCAGGGGTTTTAGCACAAAGTCTGGAACACAAGAATGCTGCTTACAAATTCTAATTCTTTAACCCGAAGGTTCTTCTCTACTTATAGAATGTAGAGGGGCAATTACAAGTCGGAAGCTTTTAGTTGAACTGGCACATGTGGAAGTCGGAAAAGAAACAAGCGAGAATCTCCCTCTGGAATTCCTCTTTGCATGACATACATGATTTTTGAATTGAAAATAGAACCTTCTATTTTGCATGTCTCGCCACCTATTTCAAGTAGTTGACGTCTTTAAGTAATGGCTTTTAAACCAATCACTTAAGTTTTATAATTTAATTGATTGCTCAATTACTTTGTCGGAGGAAATAAGAGAAAGAAGAAGAAAGAGGAAAGTTGCAGTCTTGTCCTTTTTCATATAAGCTACGGTCTTGTCCTTTTCATATTCTCGCATGCAGCTGATTCTTTTGCCTTTGATTCTCACCAAACTGGATTTGGAAGCATTGGATCTCGAAGCGGCCGATCTCGAAGCGAATTTGGATTTAGATTTGGAATCGATTTGGATCGGGATTTTGCTTACGGGTGTTGCCTTTGCCTTGTCTTCTTTCTTATCATTGAAGCTTTTGCAGTTTTTCTCCAGTACATGCATCAGTGCAATGTTTGCCGTAAATAACTCATCATTCTTATTTTTAATTACATATGAGCAATTAAAAATTCTGGAAAGCACTCAGGGTGAATGCAAATTCAATGAAGGCTTCAACTGGAAGATTGGGAGCACATGCACAAAGTTCTGGAAGGAATTTTCCACGCACTAACTTCTACATGTCTTTGCGTCGAAACAAGAGAATGAATTTTTGTTAGAAGCTTTTACAATTATGAGATCTCGGATCTAGATCTCGATCGGCTTGGATCTGTGTCTCCGATGTCAGCGAACTTAGAAGTGATGCATGACTCTGCTGTGCTTTCTTTTTCATCCCGCTTTGCCATGGCCAAATCTGTCTTTGTTTGAGCAATTCTTTTTCTTTTTATTCGAAGGGAATTCTTCACCACTGGTGCAGATCTGGATATTTCTTCAGATTCAGAGGATATGTTCAATGTATTGGACATTAATTTAAACTCCCTTTCTCTTATAAAAGCACCTGTAATGAATTCCTGCAAATAATTCAGACAAAGATAGCAACCTGAACATGAACACTTGATTTTTAGTATAAAAATCTGCATATATCAAGCTTGCTGCCCCAAAATTTGATGTTTTGTTTGCATGTAAAGCAAGCATGAACTTTACCAACTTCACCTGAGCACCTGTATCACTTATGCAGACAATTATTCAGACACAAATCAAGCTCCTTCAAACCTAGGCGCCAAATTTGGAAGCTTCCAACAGTAAATACACCTTTTGAGCAAAATTCCTCTTCAAATGGGGCACACTTTTTGTCTGGGCTGCACTTCTTTGCTATTGAATTAATTAATTCATCCTTATGGCAGCCCTTGCTTATATAATCCTCATCATTCTATAATTAATTATTGCCCCTCCTATTCCTGGCAATTAATTAATTAATTAATAAGCTTTTCTCTTCAAATGGGGCGCCTATTTTGTGCATGCTCATGGCTGCCATTAAATAAATTAAATTTATTTAATTTTAGCTCTCTACTTCCAGTTAACTTAAGCCTCACAGTATGCTTTGACCTTATCCACTGAAAATAGGAATTAATTAAATCAATTAATACTTAAAAAAATATTATTCTTCTTCCAAATGGGGTGCACTTTTTGACATGAAGGGGGCTGCATTAAATAAATTATATTTATTTAATTTTGGAATTCTATTTTTAAATTCCCTTACCTTCTTCTTTGTTGACTTTTCTCCATGCTTGGACACCAAAATTGGGTGAATAAACATTAATAAAAATTATTTAAATGCATTATTATTCACCCAAGGTGGGTCGCACTTTTTGGCAAGGGTGAATTCTATTTTTAAAAGTCAATTTCTAATGGGATTATTCACCCTGCACCGTAGCTCCAAAAATCCCATGATCCACTTAAGTTGTTTGACTTTCATAATGAGATTATTTACCCTGCAAGGCAGGTAAGAAAATCCCATTAATGCGTTAAGTGATTTTTCTTTTCTTTCACAATGGGAATTTTTACCTGTAAGGCGGGTAAGAAATTCTCACCGCTCTCGCCTCCAGTTTTCTCATTGTGACTTAAGTGGCCTTGCTTCCATGGGAAAAAGTACCTCTTGCACAGCGGTACAAAATTCCCACCCGCTTGCCTTCCTAAAATTCTATGATCCACTTCAAACCCTTTTTTTCCAAAAATGCGGCTGCCCAGAAGAAGCTTTTTTGTGCACGACTTCGTCTTTTCCGAGAGAACCAGACCTCCGGTGGCGAATTCCTTCTGGCATAACGTGCATAGGTGATCTCCAGATACTCTAGGCAAAGAATCAGACCAAACCGGCAAAGGAATTGATCTAGAGAAATTTCACAGAAAACGAAACGGGAAAACACCAAAAACACAAAACATTGCCAGAAGTCACAAATAAAGCCCAGGATTCATTCCTGGTTAAAACCCTATTGGTATATGGGAAAATTGACATGTACGATCACAATAGGGTTAAACTGGAGCACAATTTGCCTCAAACGGGGCTCAAAATAATTAAATACAAATTTCCCAGGCAAACCCCAGCGACAGAATATAACAATTTTGGGCATCTGGGTATTTGGCGAAAATGGCTAATATGGCTCCTTGGGAATATCTTGACACATTACAGAAACTTTCTGGCAATAAAAACACAAAACGACCCACTATTTTAAAAGTATGATTTTTTTAAAATACGGTGGTCCTGCATTTTAGGGTGAAATCGGGGACACCAGATACCATATTTATTATGAGATCTCGGGGGGAGATTCTATTGTCTTTTCATAGACTGAAACTCCCTATCCACTTTCTTTTAAGAACGGAACCAACAGGTGCTTGGTCCTTCTTCTTTGGGAGGTTTCCACCTTTCGATGTGCAGTAAGGAGCCCCTAGATCCCCCAGCTGATCACCTCTTTCTTTTGACCCACCATAGAGGTTAGCGGCTTTAAGCGCCCTTTGGATATTGCTTCTTCACACACTAAGGTGGGTAGGCTAGTGAGGTGATGTTCATCTTGGCACACCACCACTACTAAGGTGCCCTAAAGCACACTAGCTCTTAGCGCGACGACGATCCGCCCCTGCCCAACATCATGGATCTACTCATTGGCATTGTGGATACGTTCCTCCACAAATGCTTTGCTTGTGCTTTGTGGGGACAAGCACACATTCCAAGTTTCTATGTTAGTAGGGATTCTAGGGGGTTCTTTGCTCCCTCCTGAATTTACCCAACCTAGCCCCCTTATCTTTGGGCACTCATCTTGTTAGATCTTGTATTGGCCCTTTCACAACGATAGATGATGATAGTTTATTCTTTTGCTCGGGCATGGTCAAAGATACTTGACGGGATTACCATTTAGTTTTTTTGACTTTCATCAATCGATGCTCTTTGGGGGTTCTTACTACCCCCACATGGCTATTTGTATAAGTGTTCTAACCACATGGGTGGGGGATTTACTACGATGGGTTTATGCCTCGTTTATTTTCAAGTGCTTTTATTCTTCCTAATTTAGTTAGTTATTCATCCTAGGGTCCTTTTACCCTAGCACTTTCTATTGTATTTGGGTATATTCTCGAGTCCCATTGACCTACTTTTGGTCATTCATAGACATTGATATAATTTTCTCTTTCTTTCTTCTGAGGATATCAAACACAATGTCCATGTGCTCGATATGGGATGCCAATTAATTATTATAAACAAGAATACCATAAAAATGCAAGGACAAACTTACATTGGAACTTCTTGAATACCTTGTTCATCAATGCCTGAAATGTAGTTGGAACTTGCGAAGACCAAAAGGCATGACCCAAAAATTGATAGTGGCCTTGATGAGTTTTTAATGTAGTCTTTTTTTTGTTTGAATTCAAATTGGTATTTGATGGTGTCCAGATGCGAGATCTATCTTTGAGAAATACTTTGCCCTATGCAACTCATCAATCCTTGGCATATGACATTTACTTTTAATTGTAACTTTGTTCATTGCCCCTGTGATCAATACATAGTCTATGCGATCCATCTTTCTTGCTGGCTAGTATCATTGGACAAACATACAAGCTGTTAATAGGGACAATGATAATGGCTTCCAAGAGTTCACTTATCAATTTTTTGTCTCAGACTTATGAAAATGGCCGTATTTGACTGGTATACCACAATTGGGCCCTTAGTAGGGTCAAGCTGAATATTGTGTTCCAATTCCTTGTTTGGTGGTATGCTCTATGTTAGATCTTGGAAAATTACTTTATATATGTAGAGCAGCTTTGTAATACCTGGGGCTTGTTCATATAAGGCAGAAGATTTGACATCCATACAATAAAGGTGAGCCATAAAACCAATTTTTTTCATTGGATCAGAGTTAACAATTTTGATTTCCCTAGGAGAGGACTTGATACTATGCTCACAGTCCCCTTGGTTGAATGTCGAAAATCTCATATGATGATTGCTAGAGTATGTTCAAAGTGAGTATAACAATTGGACCTCCAAAACAACATCACTCCCTAAATATCAATAACAAAGAGTTAATCCTCGAGGACATAGTTCGTGCTAGCAATGGTCCCTGGAATCACTCATCAAGACATTACAAATTGTAGTAGAGGGCAAACACTTTACTATTTCATTTATAACCCTTAAGATAGTTTGCAATAACTTAAACAAAATATGAACATACACATTGTGCAATAGCTACATAGGAGCAACAAGGAGAAAATATACAATCTAGAGAGAGAGAGAGAGAGGCAACCATAATCTGAATTTGTATTACTGATGAAAATTAAGAACATAGATGAAAATTCAGAATAGAATCAAGATCAACCTTTGCACAATGGCATTGCATAGTTTTATACAATTTAAGGTGACTGTCGGCATTCTGGTCCTTTTCTCTTCCTATTCTTTCCTTGAATGTTGTAGATATTCTATTATTTGTCTCGTCTATTTCATTTACATACACTTTGCATTGTGCACTATACAAAATATGCAAATTATATTATGTTGGCCTCAACATTACTATTCCTTCAACACTTTTCCGGACAAATAATCGTCTTGTTGGACTTTCGCTCATTGTTTGACGGCTCCTTAATATATACAAAATTTTGCACATAACAATAATATGTTCGTAGTCGGCACAAGGGACGCTATTTATCGGGTTTCCTCCCTTGCACACTACTTGACCGCCCTTGCTGGTTTTCAATTAAGTAGATTTTCTAACAGATCGCCTGTTCGGGTGTTCAATCTGTGGGAACTCCCTCATAGATTGCCCTTTTAGGTTTCCAATCTATTCAGGTGTGCTTACAAATACTAATGAAACTTGCACAATCTATACAAAATTTGCATACTAAAAAAATCGTTGTAGGAGGAGCTTATGTTACTAGCGTTTTCCGGATACTTGGAACTTGAGGAGGTAGGAGTGCTTGAGTTGCTGAGAGTTTTGCAAGCATTTGCTTTGGTGGAAGAAATGTGGGAGTATTCTTCAATTGCTTGATTGGCAAATAAATTTTTCTAAATCCTCCTTGTGCATTTTCCATTCAGCCATGATATGATCTACTTTCCCAAAGAATCCTTGGAGCTGCGCAATAGACTGTGTCACTTGAACAAAGCACTTTCATCTGCAGTCTGTATTATGGACTCATGAAAAGAGATTGCATTCTGAATTTCAATTATTAATGTCTATGCATTCCTGGAATCTCTGTGCTTGAATACCCGTAAAAGTATTTCGAGGTGTTGCATTCCCATTCATAAAGGTGGTCAATCACAATGTCTCTTACCTTTAGTGATTTGGTGAGGTCCTCTCTAGCTTTTGCTTTGATTTGAGTTGTATTCATTGTTGGCTGTGCCTTCTTGCCTGTTTTCTTGTCAGTTTGGCAGTCCATCATTTCATTGAGCTGCGAATTCCAATCAAGGAGTCTAAAGGTTACTGTTTTGGTTTGTGCCGCAACATCTTGCAACAACTTTATAAACTCCCTTAGGATTGAAATAAGTTCTTTAGCTTCTTGTTTTGCCTGGCTTACTTGAATCCTCACCTTACTTGCAAGCTCCTGCTCCTTCCAGCTTTGTACCAACTTCCCCACTAAGGTGGTCAGCTGCAGATGGTCACTTATGATTTGATCTCCAATGGCTTCTCTGACCAGTAGAGGACAACTATCTCCAATTCGTTGGTGTAAACTATGCATTGTCTGCTCCAGGTTTTCTTTTTTACATGAGGGAGTTGTATCGCAGCTGTATTGATATTAGCTTGAAGGATGGCTGCTCCGTCGATTCGAGTTTGCAGCGGTGGTCCAAGTCTACCTCGACCTTAGTTGTTATCACCTGTGCAAATGTTACTTGTTTTGAAATTGTAGTCAACTGGGGCAAGTTCTGCACACATGGGTGGATGGTAGGACAAGCTTCTTTTTCTTGTTAGAGCAAATGTGTGGTTCACTCACCAAAATGACTGGGCTTCAGTTCCTGCACTTTCTTCTCCCGCTTGTGCAGTTGCTTGTTCAGAGCTCAAACTACCTCCATCGTGCACATCTAAGTTGCCGCATTCGAATTCGTGTTCGAATTCGCCGATGATTAAATTCGTGAAAAATTCGCTGGTAAAAAAATCAGCGATTAAATTCGACTATGAGAAATATACATTTTTATTAAATATATAAAAACAAAAGATAAATTCACATTTCAAAAGAGAGATAATATCACATTTCATTGATTTCATAAGTAGCTATTACAATAATGTGATTGAAAGCAAAAACTTCAAAAAACATGTGCTCGCAGGTTGCGACCAAGCTGGTAGGAGGGACAATTAGTCCGAGCACGGGAGAATACTCGTCGACTTTTGGAAAGCTATCCAATATTTTCAATTACTAATCTGTCTACAAAGTGATCAAAGCTCATGATTCTTTCAGAAGATTGCAAGAAGTTGCTTGGTCCAAAAAGGTGCAAAAATGGATTTTATGAAAATAAGAAAAATATTGCCATCAATGCGTAGAGCTCGAGAAAATATGCACTTTTAGAGAAAACGACACCGAAATGGAGCCCAGAATGAAAATTATGGTACATGCAAGTTTTTGTTGCTACATCTTCAGGACCCTTTCCAAAAATGGCAATTTTTTTGTCCTTGTGTTTTTTTCTCCCGAAAATCCAAAAACGGAAAAAATTGCCAAAAGGAAAGAAAACGCGAATTAAATCGCGATTTTCAACGCTTCTTGCTAAAATTCGGCAAAAAGAATTTCGATTTTTTCCTGAAGTTCACCGAACGCTGCAACTTAGGTGCACATTGTCCTTTGGTTTTACCCTAGTATGGAACTCGGGCTTCTTCATGTTTCTCCTACTCGGCCTAATTTGTCTTGTGCATCCCCTTCATTCTTAAGGTTCTGCTGCTCTCTTTTCATTGTACCCTTGTTCCTCTCGTTGTGCTTTTGCTTGTAGCTTTTCCCGCTCTTTATCTTTGCGCTCTCCTTAAACAGCTTCTTTCTCCTTTTCAAGCGTCTCTCTTCTTCCTCCTTTACCTTGCACTCGCTTCTTGTAGAGCTTGCTCTTTCTTCTTGCACTTTTCTTCGCTTCTCTTCTCTTCTTGCTCCTTTCTCTCTTCTTCTTCCTTTCGCTTTTGCTCTTATTCCTCTTTTTTCTTCCTCGTGCGCTCACCAAGATTAAACTAGGATGTAGCCACCAACCTCGATACCTGAGCTTTCTACAACATTTTTCATGACTTACCCTCTCTTGATCGCCATATTTCTCTGTCTCGAAAACCCCAAGGTTCATTTGCAACTTTCGTGACCTCAACTTTCGTGGCTCAACGATTCATTTCATCGCTCGTGTCGTGGGCTCGTGGTCTTTGTGGCTCGTGATTCCTGGGTTCATGGCCACTGGTTCGTGGATAAATTCCTCCACAATTTTGTGTTTGTTTGTGGGCTCAAATTGTGGCTCTTCTTTGGCTTGATTCGTGGCTTTTCCAACTCGTAGCTCATGAGAGTATCTTGTTGTAACCGTGGGTCCTCGTAGCCGTGTTCGTGGCCTCTCCTTTCGTGGCTATGGTTAACCTGCAATCTGCGTGCCCTTCTTTGTGGCTCGGAGTCTGTCATTCGAAGCTCTCAGTTTTATCAAATCGAACCCTAGCAAGGTCTGAGCAAATCGTGGATGCAATTCCTCCCCACAACCAAGCTTTTTATGCACAATTACTCATTGTAATACAAATAAATTGAGGGATTCTCTTAGCTCTCCCTCGTCTTAACATCCCGAATGGAGAAAGCTGAAGCGGACAACATCTCTACGTAGGCAACTTACAGATATCACAACTCAGGCCATTCCTACAAGTACTAACGATCAATTACATGCAGAAATTTCAGACTTGAAGCACAAACAGGAAGAGATTCAAACCCAACATGAAAATCTCAGGAAACAATCGGATTCATGGGCACAAATTGTGAAAGGTAAGGACCAAAACACTCTCCTATTACAGTTGTGGAGGAAGTTGTACAAGCAAAATTTGTGGAAGAAAGAAACAAACGAGCAAGAGAGCTCAATCTCAAAGTAAGAGGGCTGCCCACACCTCCTTTGATCCTCTAGCCATCGCATTAGATTTCATCACAAACAAGTTGGGGCTGCCGGAGGTGCAAATTGATAGAGCATGGCTTGGTCTTGATTCTACCCTCTTCCTTCGCTTCAAATCAGCAGAAGACAGGCTTCGGGCTCTTAGGGCTAAACGGAGACTATTCTCACTTCCGGATAAGATCTTCCTTGATGAAGATCTCACTAGAGCCAAGTGGCAGAACTCAAACAGTCTGGGAGATAGTCATGGCAGCCAGGAAGGCAGGTAAATGGGCGGTGATTCGGAACCTCAGACCAGTGATTCGAGACACTTTCCCTCTGGTTGGGCTCTCGGGTCCAAATGACGGTCCCGCTTGGGAGAGGGTAGGAAGTCAAGTAAATGGGTGGTGAGGGCATTTCCATTTCATGTTGGAATGGAAATGGGTCTTATTGGTCATCATTTCCATTTCATGTTGGTCTCTTGGTCTTCACCCGGTCTCCTACAGGATGCATTGGGTCACTCAGATCTCCTTTTTGTAACGGAAACCCATGAGAGCCCCGTTCGTCCTCTCCCGGACATTAGGGGGTACTATTGGCTCTCTGTTTGCAGGCAAGATACTAGGAGCTCGGTGGAGTTAGGGGTTCTGGCGGAGTCGCTTGTTTGGTTAGGGACACTCTTCGGGGCAGGATTTTTGTGGCGGCCGAGGACGAGTTTGCCCGTTTTCTGTGGATCAAGGTTAGGCGGACCCCACACCTTATCCGGGACATTTATATTGCAAGTTTGTTACTTCCCCCTGTCTCTTCTTCTTTTGCCATTGAGAATGGCCGGATGGGGACCCCTACTTTGACCTTTCTGCTGGCATCTCTCAGTTCTCTGCAGTTGGTGAGGTCATCCTTTTGGGTGATTTCAATGCTCGAACCAAAAACTCCCAAGTTCCCTTGCATGACAGGATTGTTGATGCTCTTTGTACTTTAGAGGTGGACCCGGGTTCTGTTGGTCTTCAGAGGGAGTCTGATGATGTGGCAGGGCCCTTGACGACATATGGCCGACACCTTTTACAGATGGGGGAATCTCATGACCTGTTGATCCTTAATGGCATATCTTGTTTCCCGGATTCTCAGTTCTTCACTGAGACCTCACTGTGGTGGCGCTAGTGTAGTTGATTACGTCATGACTACCCCTGACCTTCTTCCCTTTATTCACCACTTTTCTGTCTCCCCCATTCCCCTTGCTGACCATGCGGCCCTCTCCTTCTCCTTGGAAACTATTCCCCCCAGACCCCTAGCCCCCCTCATTGCCCTCCACGTACCACTCTGAGACTTGATGAGGGTGACCCCATAACCTTCTCCTTTCATCTCCGTCAGCTTCTCCCCCTTGTCCCAATTCACTATGTTCCCTACTGACAGGATGTACAACCTTCTTGCCACTGCTATCCACGAGGCAACCTTGCTTTCCTACCCCCATTCCACCTCCAGGCCCCTTAGTACGAGGACATGCCCCATGAACCAATGGTATGATGATGACTGCAAAACCCTTCACCGCCAGCTCCGCATGGCCTTTACCCATGACCTCCCATCCTTCCCCTCCCTCAAAATTGCCTATCGTAATCTCCTTCGCCACAAGAAGCATACCTTTATTGCCCATAGAAGAAGGGATCTCCGCACCTCACTCTTGCACTCCCCAAACGCTTTTGGTGTACCATCATTCCCGACGCTCCCCCTTACCCCTGGACCTTGACCCCCACACTATGTTCACCCACACCTCCACCCTTTATGATATCCCTGGTCAGCCCCAGACCCAGGTTGTGTCCCCACCCTCCACCTGCCACATCTTCACCTACACAAATG
This sequence comes from Taxus wallichiana var. yunnanensis, assembly GCA_018340775.1. NCBI lineage: Eukaryota > Viridiplantae > Streptophyta > Pinopsida > Cupressales > Taxaceae > Taxus > Taxus wallichiana. The sequence goes on from CM031234.1 coordinate 395,105,914, forward strand.
TTAAGAAGGCCATATCGGTGATGAATTGCAGCAAAGCAAAGCAGATGAGGAAGGCTTCCAGGCAGAGTTTTTCAAGCATGGGATCAACACCATCAATAATTATTTGGTAGACCTTTTAATCAGGTGGTGTGTACTGGCTTCCCGCAATCTTGGTCCCACCATATTATCCATCCTATTCACAAATCCGGTCCTACTTGATCCTAATAATTACAGGACAATTATGGTGGGTCACACTTTCTCCAAGTTGTACGCCATTGTTCTCCACTTGCAGCTATCGAGTTTCTAGAGTAGTATACTAGTGCAGAGCCGGGGAGGGCGGAGTTTCGAGGACAGGTACCAGACTATTGATCACATTCTCACCCCCTGTTATCATTGAGGAAGCACGTCACCGTTCATCCAGAGTCTTCTGCTGCTTTGTGGACTTTCGGAAAGCCTTTGACTCTGTTCCTCTGGGAAGCCCTTTTCCATCAGACTTAGAGACATTGGTATTTCCGAAACCCTTCTTGCCGCCATCACTCGGTTGTATGAGGAGGTCTTGGGTCGCCTTCGTACTATTGTTGGGTTTTCGACTTCATCAGGAGCACCATCGGGGTCAAACAGGGCTGCCCTCTCTCTCCTACTCTGTTTGGTATTTATATTGATGAGTTGGAGGAATTTCTCGGGACCACATACAGGATGGGGATGGTTGTCTTCTTCACCAGGTTTTGATCTACATTCTTCTCTTTGCGGATGATGTGGTCCTTTTGGCTTCTTCTGCGGAGGGTTACAGAGACAACTTGATGCTTTAGCCCTCTTTTGTGATCATAGACAACTTACAGTCAACTTGGGTAAAACCAAGGTTATGGTTTTCAATGTACTGAAGACCTCCGATTTCCATTTCTTCTACGAGGGAGGAGTTGGAGATCACCAACTCCTACACCTATCTGGGGATTCTCTTCTCTGGACCTCGCTTCAGTTTACGCCCGGCTATTTAACCCCGCATCAACAAGGGGTATGGTTCCCTAGCGATCTTGGAGAGACAGTGCTTCCGCCACCACTTTCAGGACACGTTGTCCAAGATGTCCCTCTCGGACTCTCTTGTGAGACCCATGGTTCTCTATGGTTCTGAGGTTTGGGGTCCCTCCTGCTCGAGTCGGATTGGGTTCTGTTATTGAGCGAGTTCAGATCCTTATGCTCAGACGGATCATCAGATGTAAAGAGATTGTTCCTCATAATATCATCCTTGCCGAGTTTGGGGCTCGCCCTTTCAGACTAGAGGTCATCTTTGGTCTCGTCTCACTCTTGCACCGCATCCAGGGACTTTCTGATTCTTCCACAGGTAGAGATAGGTACATCTACCTTGCCTACCGTTCTTCTGAGGCCATTGCTCTTTCTGACCGTAGTGGCCGTGTTCGTTGTTGGTATGTCGGGGCCTCTCGTCTCCTTGGATCCCTTGGGATCAACATGGACCGTCTCCCCCTTTCAGCTACTCCATGGATGCTCTGCACACCTCTTTCGAGCAGCAGGACCTGCACAAAATCATCAGAGACGATATATACAGACAATTCATCCAGATTACTTGGACCAACCCCGGATGAGCTACGCCCGAAGATGGCCTTCTACGCCAATCACTTCCTCGAAGTCAACAATGGACTCATCATTCGGCCCACCTATATCTCCCGTCATTGGATGCATGTTCTTCGCATATCCCTAGGCCAGTTCAGAGTTGGCTCCCACAGGCTTCGGGTCGAGAGCGATCACCAGTTGGATTGGGTTCGAGAGGATCTGCCAACTTTGCTCCCTCCAGGAGATTGAGACAGAGGAACACTTCATTTTCCGATGCCCCATCTACTATGAGATCAGAGGGAGGTTTCATTGTCTATTCCGTGAACGTCCAACGTTCACGACCTTCTTCAAGTATTATGATCAGAGGTGTCTCGCTCTCTATTTACAGGAAGCTCTTAAGCTCCGTGACGGGGTCCTCCATCCCCTCCAGGGAGACTACTACTCGACGGATCACATCTTTCTTTGTTGTGCTCCCGGGTGAGAGGGGCACCAAGCGGGGACTTGATCCTAGTGGAGATCCTCAGATTAGATCTGTCAGGACTAGAGGAGCTTCTTCCCCAGACCGAGAGTATCCGGACTCAGACACGGCCAAGGGCCCCCTCTCATAGGCGGCAGACCACCAGGTTCACTCAGAGAGCTCGACTTTCCACGGATCATAGGCGTCCCAGACATCTTCCAGTTCCTGACACCAAACATCAACACATCACCAGATTCTTTCCGGCTGGCCTTGGATGCGATTGATGAGAGGGTTGGTGTCGAGGCTTTTCCCTCCACCTCCTCTCCTTCTTTGTACTCTCTTTCTTCTTTTCTTTTGTTTTTCTTCGGAGACCTTTTTGGGTTTCCCTGCTGCTTCTGCTTTGCTTTGTATGGTGCAGTCCCATTGACCTATTTTGTGGTCACTTGTTGGACATTTAATATAATTATTGAGCACCTCCTCTTTTTGTGCAACCATTGCTACGGGGTGGGCCTATGGTTGAGCACGTGGTTATGCTTGTTTCAGAGCTTGCTCTATGCCGCAAAAAAGTTGAGTTTGTGTAATATTCTCCCTTTTAATATCTAAGCCACACATTTGAGGTGGTTTTGGTACTTTGACCATCCGCCGTGTACGCGATGTTTTCAGCCTTTGTTTGTGCTTTCCTTATTGCTTTTCAAGTGAACCACTCTTGCATCGCTCTTTGTATACATTTTGGTTCCTATGTTTGCTAATGCATACTTGGACACTTAATGTTTCTTGACTTGAAATTTTTCGAAATCTAGTTGGGCAAACAGACTTGGATATCTTAGATTTGTTCGAAGTGGTTTGGCTTGCTCTTCACTTTGCGTAATGCTTTCTTTCTTGTGCTTCTTCTCGCCTTGCTTCCTTATTGGAGCCTCATGTGCTTGTTGCTCTTGCACTACTCGGGTGCAACCGGTGTTGCTTGAACTCCTCCTTGACCTTTGGTTGATCCAGTGCCTTGATACCCAACTATTGTACATTTGTTGCTATCATTCCATGTTGTCTACTTAATTTTGCTTTCACGATGTCTAGGTTCACAAAGAATCACATTTGTTGTGGCTGCTTAGTTTTTGTCTCTTCTTTGACGAAAGATGACCCCATCTTGTACCATTGTTAGCTGCCCCCATGGTGCTACATATGTTCGCACTAATTTTGGGATTCGGAGTGACACTTAGCTTTTCTCGGACTTGTAATGTCTATGCATCTAGCTTTTGCTGGTTGTCGAAGGTGGGGTAGGATTTTTTGGGGAAAAACTATGCAAAGTGCTCCTGCGGATAGTACCCATCCTCCACCTCGACTATTCCCTTAGGTGCCCGCCTATGGGTGAAGCATAGCAAAAACACTAGCCATTGGTACATAAATATCTTCCTTGAAGAACTAACAACCTTCGCGCATTTGCGTTTAACTTGTGCGCAAGGACCATTGGTCAATTGAAATGTTCTTCATGGATCCACATGCGTGATCGCAATATCAATGATGCTTGTTTGCTGCCCCTTGATGCCGCCAAAATCTCTTTGAGATTGTTTTTAGCTAGAACACGGGTGACTCACCGACAATCGAAACAATAGGGATCCCCCTTCCTTTGCGCAAAGTCCCAAAAGCGTTTATTGTTGAATTTGTGGCCTTGTAGTTTTATAAGGCAAAATGGAAGTACCCCTATTAGGTAACCCAATTGCCTTTGCTACGTTGCGACATGAAAGTGATTGGTACCACATCTTGTGCACTAAACCACATGGCGTCTACTTTATAGCGGCTCATTATTGTTTGCATGAGCTCAAGATGATCACCAAAATATGGGAGCTTTGATAATTTTTTCATACTAGTACCGCACATTGAATCCTTCAACACTAATTCTCCTCTCACAACTTCTTTAGTTTGCAATGGCCTCTTAACATGCCATGCTTGTTCAGCCTTAACTTGAAATTCTTGGTGCGGAGAGTCGTTCCTCTTAGTTTGTTGTAGATTCGGGCTAATGCCCATTTCTTCTTTTTGATCATCTATCAATGATAGGAATGTGATGCCGCTTTCGTCCTTCATGCCCTATACCACTGGTCCAATAGTACGTGTAAATGGATCCGTCATTCCCGATTGTGCCCTCTAATTACTTTCTCTGTTAGAGTACCAAGTGTTTGCTTCTCTTTCACCTTGTCTTCTTTTGCGTCTAATTTGAATTGCCAAGTGTTGTGACTCCTTTACCCTATATGCTTTCTTATAGATGGTGTTTCTTCTTGGTTATTGTGCTCTTTGTTTAATGTTGGTCGTTGGAATCTGGTCTGCCTCCTTAATTGCTTCTATCCATTTGATTTAGTTTACTTTTTGTGCCATTGTCAACCTTAATGGTTTACTTTCCATGAGATCTTTTGATATGACACTTTCGCCTTTTTAGATCTCTCCACCGGGCTATATTCGCTTTTCAAATATCTTTATTGGTGCCTTTTCTTCTCTCTCATTATGTGCAATGTTCCCGAACTTACATCTTTTGAAAAGCTCTTTCAGATTCCTCTCACAGAATCGATCGATCTTGTCGATGAGGTGCAAATCCAAGAACTAATTGAGTTGGCTGTTATTGCTTCTACTCCTATGCACACTCAAACATAAAACTATCAAATGGAAAAAGAAACCTCTATCTACAACACAATGTTGAATTTGAAATTGCTATACTACACTTGTGCACATGGCACTTATTCCTTCTTGTTCTTTGCGTAATCGTGGATTGTAGGCTCTGAGCCTATTGCTGTTAATTGTGCGAGGAAGGATGTTTCCCTTAGATTGCACAATACTATAGTTCCTTTTGTTGTCATATGGTGTATAATGTAAGGCCTTTCCATCTGATGCATAATTTCCTTGGGTGTGCTCTGAACTTGGTCTCATAGACCAATACCATTTGTTTTGTGCTGAATTTTTGGTGCGCAAATTCCTATCATGCCAAGCATTTTGACTGTGTTTATGAGCTTCTTGATCCCATTGTGCATTCATTTGGTTTTCTTCCGTCCTAGTCCAGTCCAATAACCTACTTTCTATTGTTTCTGTTTCCTAATCTGGTTATCATTGGAATGCGCACTCGGTACTATGTATTCCATTGCATTAAAGTTTCTATTCCATATGTTAATTGAAAGGGAGTGTATCCTGTACTACACTTGTAATTTGTTCTATATGCCCATAGTACTGCTGGGATTCTATCTTCGCAATCATCCCTTTGCACATTGCAAATTTTTGTCAGCATCCTTGCCAACACCTTATTAGTTGCCTTAGCTTGCCTGTTCACCTGTGGATGATATGCCATGCTCTGGTGGTGCGCAATCATAAATTCCTCTATAAGGGTTTTGATCGTATTATTGATGAAATGTGTATCTCAGTCACTTACCAATCGCTGTGGACACATATGCCTTGTGATGATATTTTCATAGAGGAACTTCGTAGTATCCTGAGCTGCACAATTAGGTGTTGCTGCAACCTCTACCCATTTTGTGAAGTAGTCTGTTGCAGCGATTATGTATTGAGATTTGGATCTTCTTGATGGGGGATTGATAGGACCTACAAAGTCAATTCCCCATTGCTCGAATGGTTGCACAACTGACGTTGGATTTAATGCAATCTCATCTCTTTGGTTGGGCTTCCCCATTCTTTGGCAAATATCGCAATATCTCGCAATGTGGTGCACATCCTAAAAGAGTGCTGGCCACCGGATACCACTTTGCAATATCTTTGGCATAGTGAGTTCTGCAAAATGTCATCCTGCCACCCCTTCGTGTGCTTTTCTTAAAATAACGATACATTCATGTTCTAATGCTACCTTGTGCAGTATCTGATGTTTACCCAATTTGTACAATACTCCATTAATAATTGTGAATGGGAGTGCTCTGGTAACCAGCTGCTTTTACTCCTTTTCTGTGTAGTGATCTGGTAAAACCCCATCCTATAGGAATTGCACAATCTCTCCTAATTGTTCTGGGACTGCAATGACCCTAAAAAAGTGCACGTCTAGGGAATCTTCATTCAGTTCCTGTTTTTCCCCTGTTGATTTTGCTCGAGTGGTTCAGCCCAACTCCCTGGTTTGACATTGACTTTGAAATTGTTTTCCTGAAAGAGCATCAAGGATCTTGAAATTTTGTCTCACAGTAATGGTTTATTAACAAGATATTGCAGTGCTTGGTGATTAGTGAAAAATTCAAATGGTGTCGCTAGTAGATATTGCCCAAATTCTGTAATGTGAAGACCATAGCCAAAGCTTCTCTTTCTATGGTTGCACGAGTATTGTGCCAATTGCATTTCTTGATGCATCTACATGAACATGAAACAATTTATTGCAATCCGGAAATATGAGGATAGTTGCAGTAACTAATTTGTGCTTCAATTGTGTAAATGCATTTTGGCATTCTGATGTCCATTCAAACTTGATGCCTTTTAGTAGAAGTTGCTCCATAGGCTGTGCAATGTTAGCATAACCCCTAATAAACCTCTTGTAGTACCCTGTATGTCTAAGAAATGTGTGCACTTTTGCCGGATTTGTTGGTGGTTTAAGGCCAATGATGACTGCAATTTTTGCTTGATCCACCAAAATTCTGTCTTTGCAAACGACGTGTCCCAACAACACTCCAATAGGGGTAAAAAAGAACCATTTCTTTAAATTCAAAGCAATGTGCAAATCTCTACAATGTTTTAGCATTAGGCCTACCTTTGAAAGATGTTCCTTGAAAAGGGAAAAAACAACCCAATCATCCAAAAACACTTCCGAGAAGTCGTGGATGAAATCTTTGAATGCGGTCACCATGGCTCTAGAGAAGACTGCAGGGGCATTTTTAAGTCCAAAGGACATTACTTTGTATGCAAAGCATCTCCATTATGTGGTGAATGTTGTCTTTGATTGATCTTCCTGCGAAATTGGAATCTAGTGGTATCCACTAAATTCATCTATAAAAGAGTATACCTCGTCTCCTGCTATTGCTTCTAAAATCTCATTTGTAAATGGTGTAGGAAAAGGATCATTAATACATGCATCATTTAGTGCCCTATAATCTCCACAAATTCTCATTTCTTTCATTTTTTTGGTTGGGTCACAATTGGGCTTACCCAATCAGACTTTTCTATAGGGTAGATCAATCTTGCTTCTATCATTCTTTCGAGTTTTGTTTTTACCTTATCTTTCATGCTGGGATATGATTTGTATGGACAATTCTTTATAGGCTTTGCACTTTCTTTTAACTCAATGTGCATTTCTCCTAGGGATGAATCTACTCCTTTTATCTCACCCGATTTGGTTGGGAAGACATCTTCATAATCCTGTAATAATCGCAATATTTCTGACATCCGTTGTTGCAATAATCTCCTATTGTTGATATCTTGACAGTTTCTGGGGTCCAATGTGTTCCATCCTTTTGCACATTGGTTCCTCATATACCTTCTCTTTTCCCCTTTCCCTGATGTCTTTGGCCAGTCTTGTGCATTTTTTTCAGCTATATCTAGATTATGCAATTGTTCCTCTTCTCCGTTTTATGTAATTCCTTTTTCTGGAATTGGCTCATTGCATTCTAGTTCAAACATTCCTTTAAGCTCCATGTCTTCTTCATTGCTTGACCCTTTATCTTCATCTTTATTATCTCCTACTCTTTGGCATATCTTTGTTACCTGTGTTATGCTTGTATCCCTTCTTTTATCATAATTGCTTGAGGCTGCATAGTCTGTGTTTTCTGGATCTTTTAGTTAAGTCCCCCTTCTGTTTCTATAGTTCCATAAAATAGGAATGTTCTAATCTTTTGTAATGCTGCATGCACCATGGGATTCTCATCTTCGAAGGTGAACATTTGTATGAAATCTTCTTGGTTTTTCTTCCAAGTGTGCGTTTTTCTTTTCTCCTTTCTTGGTGCATGTATCATGCTTTGGGCAATGGGGTGAGCGTTATGGGAAAGATATGAACCAACCATTGGGTTTCAATCTGCTGTGCTTTCCTTACTTCAAGGCATTCATAGATATGTAACTCTGGATGCTAGGTTGCGCAAAATGTTGACTGTGCCTTAGTTAAACCTCACCCTTATCATGCCTATGACCTCTGTCCATTCAAGGTTCCTTCTTCTGTGCACTGCCCACCATGTTGCTGCTGCTCCCTTTAGTGCATGATCCATTGCACTTATTCTCATCTTCTCTTGTGATACATGCTCATGGAATTTGATTAGAAAAGTATCTAGGTTAGAGGTGCTAGAGTATTGTGGGATTTTCCTTTCTTCCACCTGGACCATTCTCAATGGCTTGATTTCATGCTCTCTATGCCTCCAATGATTTAAGTTCGTATTTGAATTGTCGCCGATTGACGAGGCTGCCTCCATGGGATGTAACTTTGATTTGTGTGTGCAATTGCAGACACCCTTCCTATTTCATATTTTATAGTTGATTTGATTGTGTATTGCAAGTCTTCTTCTATGAATGGACTCTTTGATTGTGCATTGTTAGGCATCTCCCAAGTAGTACACAATGGCTCCAAAAAATTACTAAAATCCCCTTTTTCCTTTGCTTCTCAACTTTGAAATTCTTGTTCTTTCCTAATGCTCCACTTTGAAGCAACTTTCGGTATCGTGCGTGTAGGAGACAATGGCTCTTTTGGGATGGGGAAGGGCTTTTGTTCCATCCTATTCATGGGTATGACAATAATAAAATCCTCCATATGTGTTTCCATTTTTTTAGTTATTGTATGGATTGTCATATTTCCATCATATGCCCATTATTTTCTAATCAAGATAAGGTAGTGTGTTTCATTTGTCTTCATGTCAATGACTTTAAAATCGCCTTTCGACTTAGATCTCCCACCGAAATTTTCACATCTTCTAGTCGTCCAATTGATATGCTCTTTTATAAACTGCTAGGTTCAACGTTACAAGGTTATATACTAACGTTGGTGCACCCATAGCTTCCCATGTAAATCTTGGCATCATATTCATAGTACTCACAAAGTCAAATATTGCGTCTCTTATTTCATATCTTCCCAAAATTATATTCAACCTTCTATCTACATCCCAAGGTTACTTAGTTTTTACATACCATATGGGCTTGTTGGACTGCACAACTCCATTGGTTGTGCTTTCCAACAAAGTCTTCAATGAATTGAAGATGTTTTGTGAAATGTCTTCATTGTGCAATACATTTACTATCTTCGGAAGATCGGTAAAGTGTGGCTACCACTCCTTGTTTCAAAATTCTTACCATTTACTTGTATACATGTGCTTTAACTTCTACTTTGTCCCGACTACTTGTGTCCCTGTTTTGGATGGAATTCAATATCCCTTTGGCCTCTTACAATAGTTCCTTCTCCCTTTTTGGATTTGGATATATGTCATCACGTATATGTCGTATCTAGGGCTTAGTAGCCATCTCCACAGTCACAAGCCTTGTGCAATTTGGTGACACCTTGGAGACTTACAATTTCGTTGGGCACCACATTGATCATTTTAACATTGCGCTATTTTTTTCTTTTATGTTGTTTCTCCAAGGCAGGACAATCTTCACGTGGTGGTGTTGTATAACTACTCTCTACAATATGCGCATGATATTTCCCGCTCTGAATTAGAAGGGCAATTTCATGCAATATGATTCAACTCTCTATAAAGATAACAAATCATTAATTGTCTCGGGGTCGAGGTCTAGTTCTCCTTTGCTAATAAGCACCTTGGCATCACCTCTTTATGCGTTATACATCCTCTTGAACAATTTAACCTTGATTTTGTTTCGGTACCCCCATCTAGTCTTTGGGGTTAAGGGCGTTCCATATAGGTGGGTGTTGCCGCGAAGGAGGTGCCCAACCCATCAAATTTTGCAGAGAGCGGGCGGAGCACAACTCAAACTTTGTTATGGAGATTACGGATTCCATTGTGCATTATGTTGTGGGGACGAAGGGGCACATTGCGCATTGGTTGAGGAGAGATGGAGCGGCACATCCCTGCCTGCCGAAGCCATTTCTCCCTTTAGAACAACCGGTTATGTCTTTGGAGCCAATTGTGTTTGATTGCAAACAAATTTCTAGGTATTTCTTCCTCAAGTCCATCGAGTGCCCTACAATCTTTAGATTCATGCATAGTGGATCTGCAGAAACTGCACACTAGGCTTTGAGGTTGATGCACATAGTTATGCATCAAATGGCATTTGTTGGTAGGATGCCCCCATACATACCTTGTAGATTTCACAATTTATCGTTCTCTTGTCTAGAGAAAATAAAGGTTTGCTTGTTTGTGCCTTTGGACAATCGTTCTTATGATGCCCTTTATCTTCACAATCTGCGCACTAGATGCTAAGCATGGGTTTCCTTCTTTCCTATTATTCTTCTAATCTTTTCATCACCACATCTAACTTGGCTTCAGTCTTTTGACTAGCTCTCCACACTATCCTCGTAGTCTTCAATCTTTTCCACTCTTATTGTAGCCTCAATTGGTTTCCCTTTGTTGTCAAGTTTTGTCTGTGCAATGGCAAATCAGATCTTACCACACAGTCCTTCTATGAACCAAACAACCTTATTGGCATTGCCAAAATTAAAATTGGCCTTGTTCATTACATAAGAAAACCTCATATCATATTCCATCACAAACTGTCTTGGTTTTTGTTTAATTTCTTTTAAGTCTTGAATTGTTTGCTCCACATACTTCTTCCTCTTGAATTCTTGGGTAAGGGCATTCCACACTTCTTTTAATGTGTTTCCACTGAGATTCATAGAGTAGAAAAATTCTAAAGCTCGTCCATGTAATGCCCATATGAGTTCACATTTCTTTGTATTCTCGTTAGTTACTCCTTTTGCCCCCATTTCATTTCACATGCTAATAAATAGTGTTCTGGACCAATTGATCCATCGTAAGGTTGTAAGCTTGCATATAAGTTACTAATGTGAACCATGCTTCCACCTGAAATTGACTTCCCTCCTTAGTTAGCTTGCACAATAGGTTGTGTTGAACCACCACCAGCGCTTGGATTTGGTTCCACAATTGGCTGACGATTTCTTGCACCTGTACACACACTTGCACTACTGGATCGTGCTTCAACTCTTCAGAATATGAAGATCCGCTAATAGATTCTGCAAATTCAGGAAAGCTTACTCTATACTTAGGGCTCACAGAGCTGACATTACTACAATTTCCACTTCTTTTCTTGCTATTACTAGGAAAGCATATGTTCAATGAATGCTGACCTAGGTTGCGGTCTGATTCTCTAGCAAGCACTTTCACACTTGCAGGTATTGTAGGTGACGCTGCTTGTGCTTGTAAGATCGGTTCAAATTTTCCTGTATTTCTTGCAATCTCCCCGTTGTTCGTTTTGTTTCTTTCAAAATTCCCTTATGTTCCTAATTGTTCAAATAATCCCAAATTACCAATTCCCTATCTGGCCCAAGGGACATCCTAAAAGAGGCAACTGTCATCTTTTACTGGCCTATGTGGATCCCGCACTTCTTTACTATGGATTGCTTCTACCCCTTCCGCACAATACCATGGTCTCTAAGATGGCTTTTTTGGGTAAAGCTCCAACTGCCTCATAAACCTACTCCTAACCATCTCTAATTTTCTATCCTTCACTTCTCCTTCCTTTTCTTTGTTTGCTTTTATCCTTCTTCTAATTTCGCAATCATGGTCTATGGATCCTTGCGCAGCCTCTCGTTCGCTTCGATCCTCTTCTTCTCGTTTCTCCTCTACTCCCTCGGGAGTTTCCTTTCCTCCTCCCTCGTTCGCTCTACCTACTTTACTCCTAATTGCCGTTGGTTTAAACTTCACCCCGTAGCACTTGAAATTTCCCATCTATTGTGCTGTCTTACTTCCCTTTGCAGTTGTTCTATTTTTCTTCTTTCTTCCTTGTGATCCTTCTCAGATCCTTCAAAGTCCCGCTTTAGTTTTGGCCTTTTCCTTTCATCCCCCTTTTCTAGGACTGCATCTGATTGGTGCCTACTCACTACTCCATGTCGCGTGGAATTGACACCATGTCATGCGGAATTGATGCTCCACAACTAGCATTTTTACCAAGAAAGGCAGTTTGAAAAATTTAATTTGCAATCCCCTAATGAAACATTCTTATGTAGAATCAAATGTACAAAAGTTTTGCATACCAATTTCAGTTTTGTACTTGTTAACGGTAGTTTGCATCCAATAGCCTACACCTTGGGTCCTTTCGGTGTCCAGTTGCGCAATTTCTCTATTTTCTCATTTGTCCATTCGTATTTCTCTTTGGTTTCACGCCTAAAGCAATAATACTCCAGTTGAGATAACCATGCGGCTAGTTGCCTTAGGAGTTTACACCAAAAGAGATAATGAATGTCTCCGTATATATGTTCTATTCTGATGCTTTTGCAAGAATTCTCATCACAACCTATTTATCTTCCACAAAACAGTTGATCTTCCCTTTAGCCATCTCTCCATACCTCGTTGTCCTAATAGTCATCTTAACATCTTTAGGTCCTGGCAATGGAAACATTGTTAGCAATGGTCTTTGGAATCACTCATTAGGACATGCTACAAGTTATAGTCTAGGGAAAACACCAACTATTCCATTTGTAACCCTTAAAATAGTGTGCAATAACTTAAACAAATTTGAACATACACATTGCACAATAGCTACATTTGAGCAACTAGGGAGGAAATATACAATCTATAGAGAGATAAAGAGATGCAACCATAAACTGGATTCTGAAAACATAGACCAAAATTAAGAATAAAATCAAGGTCAACTTTGCGCATCGACATTACATAGTTTTATACAATGTAAGGCGATTGTCAACATTCCAGTCCCTTTCTCTTCCTATTCTTTCCTTGAAGGCTGTAGATATTCTATTATTTGTCTCATCTATTTCATTTACATACACTTGGCATTGTGCACTATACAAAATATGCAAATTGTATTTATGTCAGCCTCAACATTACTACTCCGACAGTTTGTCATTCAAAGATCCACATTATGTACTACTAGGAATTCAATGCTTCAATGCCTTGAAATTCAAATGGGAAACTTCGTAGAAACATCTAAATGGAGAAAAACCTATTGACTTGTTTCTTATCTAGAATATCAAGTGTACATGGATCAAACATCACCAAAACCCGAGCTTTCTTGATATGTACAAAAACTTGAAGGTGTCTAGGTGGTCCAAATCTATCATGACAGAAAACAACATTGATGGTTCTCTTGTTTCTTTTGCAGAAGGAGACACATAACCTAGTTCAAGATGGACATTAGGTTGGTAGGGGCACATCCTTATTATTGTACTCCAACTCGGATTAGATGGACAACACATCCTCTCGCCATATAAATTTTTTTGTGTCACATACATGACCCTTGCTCCATGGTTGGGAACTTAGTCACTGCATTCGCCGAATTTAAAGGCAAAAATCCAAATTTTGTCGAATCTCAAGCCATTATAGGAAATTCCTTGAAATTCGCGATTTTAATACCCCTCGACAAAAACTTGAAAATATGGTGATTGTAAGGCCGTTTTGACCCAGCCATTGCGTTTGAAGTTCACCGAAAGCCCTAACGCATTTAAAAACCATTCCTTGAAATTCGTGAGTTTAATACCCTCTACAAAAACTATGTTAAAAACTCGAAAATATGGTGATTGTAAGGTCGTTTTGACCTAGCCGCTGTGTTTGAAGTTCACCGAAAGAGTTATAGCATGGTTGGGAGCTAACATGCCCTAACGCATTTAAAAACCATTCCAAATTTCTTGCAAGACGGATTATTCCGAAGTTTCAGGTACGCGAATGCAGGCTTTTGTAGAAGTTCTAGACGTGGTCTTTGTCGTGGGCTTCCATTGCCGTAAACTAGCGCGATTGCAGAAATGTCAAAACAGTGTTTTATTTTTTCTTATATAACATATTATAATATCTTAGCACGTATAGTTTTAAAGCTCTTAAGTGATATAAGAAAAATAATTATTTGTTTTTATAATTACTTTATGGTTTAGCTTTTATTTTTTATGTTTTTATTATATTTACGTTTTATAAATAATAATTCTATTATATATTTATATTTTACATTTTTTTATATATATATATATATATATATATATTGTAATGTTTTTATTAGAATTGTATTTTATATATCTATATTTTATATTTTCTAAAATACAAGTATATTTTTGTTAGTCAAATTTAATCACAAATTTTATCTTCGGATTTTTTGTAATGAATATTTTATGAATTTTATCCTCCGCGAATTCGAATGCGGTGACATAGGTTGGGAACACTTACGACATGGGTTTACTACTATAGTAGACATAGGGGCAAGCTGATGACCAATGTTTTAAACATTAAAGACCCAACTTTCCCATCATCCTTGGGTCTTTAATGTTTAAAATGGTCATCGATGGGCTTTTAAAAATAGTTACTATCATTTTATTTTTTTGAGCATTAAAATGCTTTTCTCCTCTTAGCTTACAATAATAGCCCTTTCAAAATATTTTGGTTCAAACATCCTTACCTTTGTTTGAATTTGAACCCAGAGGTTAGAAATACAAATCTTCCATACCAGATTCGAAGAAAGCTTGGCCTTGGACTCCAAAAAGTTGGGTCGTTCTATGTACCCCTCCATGGTCATATCTTTATGAAATACGCGCATTAACCAAATATCATACAACTCATCCTAGTTAAAGAATTGGCAAAATCAGTATGCTCCCCTTCGTAGTTTGTAAAACCCATCTCTCTCCCCATGTATGGGTGGCACCATCCAAATGTTGTAGGATCAATTTCAACTTGCATCTTGCCTTTTAATCTTTTGCACCTAAAGGCCAACCTGATCTTGCTCAGTCATGTGTGGGCCTCCATCCCACTTCCAAAGTCATATTGTGGGATCTTCATTTGTAGGTCGAAAGAGGGACAGTGCAAGCTTTTTGCCTCTTGCTCCTCATCATCTAGTGGATCATGATCAAGATCCCTTTAACATTTGATATTCTCTTCTTCATCATCTAGTTGCTTTGGTTGCTTTTCTAGGGAATGAATCTCCTTCGTACCTCTTTGGAAAGCTCATTAACTAACCCCTTCATCTCATCCATAGTTACAGACTTCAATTTGTTTCTTGGGTAAATCCCGTTCACATTTTTGGCAACGATTATGAAAGATCGAATGAACTTTGATGCCACTTGCTACGTTTCAAATAACAAGCGGTGATAAAATGACAATAATGGAGACACTTGCTCACCGAGTGTGGATTGCATCTGCAAATCTGTTTATATGGCGGCGCTCTGTTTGCATTAGGAATTGAAGCGGTAAAAAGATACATTCTTTAGGGGGTTTTCCATCTTTTATATCAAAGCCAAAAGAAATCCTCCTTAACTTGTGACCTAATTCTTCACTAACTCGAGGCAAATATAACATAACTTCATGATAATGCTAAGACTAAAGACAAATCTAGGGACAAACATCCTATAACATATGTTGTGCCCAAATACACAACAAATGTCCGAAAGAAGAGTTGCTTTTATATAAAGGGGAAAGTAATTATAATTCCCATAAGAAAAATTACTCGTAGAATACTTCCACCCATAATGGGGAACCGAAAAAATGATCATATATTGGCACCCATAAAGAGGAATTGGAAAAGTAATCACACAGGCACCCATAAAGAGGAACCAAAAAAGTAACTAAACAAACAATATTAGGGTAGAGGTCTTGGTTTTAAAGTATTAATATAGGTGGTATGTGAGGGTTCTATTGTTGTGTCCACAACACGCACGCCCCTAATTTCACAAGTGAAATCAAGGAACCCTTTGACCTTTCTCAAGGTAGTGCAGAATTGCTCACCCCAACTTTCCTTCACCTTGCACGCAATTCCTATCCACGAGCATTTCGCATGCCGTAGTCATATTTGCTTAAGGCTTCTTCCCACGACTACTATCTTCCACGCCCCTTTGCAAATATGTCTACTCTTTCTTGCGCAAAGGACCCTCGCACTACCACGCAATCCTTCAAGTCTTGTGCAAAGGTCGTTCGCGCGCCATTGTGTAATAATCTCCAACTTGTCCCGCGCACCCTTAAAATACCCACGTCTAGTTCGAAGCATTATGCGGTCTCCTTCGTGTTCAAACAAGCTTCCACGCAAGTCCCATTCGCAACTTCATCAAGAGTCATGCGAACTCCTTTATACTTCATGACACTCCCGCTTGTCTAAGGATGTGCAAAATTGTTTTGAGCGCTGCACATTCCCACACTTAACATGGTAGGATCCTTTTTGCCTTGCGCGAATGTTTTAGCTCTCGTGTAATTAAAATTTCCCATTGCACAATCATTTGATGATATCTCGCACCGAACACTTGGCTCTTAGAACCCTTACAGTTGCTTAAAGCAACAGCACAAGTCCACGTCGGGAAGTATGTTGGGAAGATCTCTAAGTGTTGATGTGCGCATTACACAAATGCTAACCATTATGTGTATCTTTTGCCTATCTTTCTTGCGGTAAGCATGATAAAGAGTGTGTGTGCACATTGCGTGCGCCTAGTAAGCATTGCTCCCTCAACTTAGTCTATCACGTGCAATAGTTACTAGCTCCCTTTTTGTTCTATGTATGCACAATGATCTCCGAAACCACACTAAGGATAGATATGTGCGAGATCAAGGCATGAATGAAAATTGCAAAAGCCTATTGCATGCACGTTTAAGGAACACACCGTGGAAGTGGTCACCATTGCACAAGATTGTACACGCGCTAGAAGAAAACTCAAGTGTGCATCCCAATGCGCAAGCCAAGTGTGTGCACCATTATGTTGTGCAAACCAAAGATGCACTGAGATCAAGGCATGAATGAAAATTGCAAAAATCCTATTGCATGCGTGTTTAAGGAACGCACCGTGGAAGCGGTCACCATTGCACAAGATTGTACACAGCGCTAGAAGAAAACTCAAGCGTGCATCCCAATGCGCAAGCCAAGTGTGTGCACCATTGTGCCGCGCAAACCAAAGATGCACAAAACTGTCACTTCGGCCAGAAGACAAATCAAATCGCCTGCAAATCACGATGCCACAACTAGTCTATTTGTTAGAGGATTTAGATCAGTGCATGCACACGCCATGTCAGATATATGTGGTCACCTTAAATGAAGAATTTGACTTATGCAACTTGTGCGGCACCTTGCCTTGGAATCTAGAAATTTGAGAATATCTTATCCATGCTTATTCTTAAGCCATTACAACATTTAATGAAGATCATCCTTATTCCAGAAGATGGTCTGACATGACGGGCGCTTCTAGATTGCCAACTTGGCATTCAAATTGATCAGACTATGCATCTGCCATGTAATTAATATTGTCAAATTTGGGCTATGATACAACCTACTACCATTAATGTTTTTAAACACGATTCATCACCTGGTTTATCCTATAAATTCACAAATTAAACTCTTTGTAAAGGTCCTTGAATTTGGAATAGAAAAGTTTAGAGTTTTCATGCACTTGCCTTGTCTCACTTTGCTTTCCCGATTTGTGGCCTAAGTGAGCTTTTGTGTATGCTTTGCTTGAGTTTGAATGAATGTTAAAGGATCCACTTTTGTTGATCAAATGCAATATCCGTCGTTGTAGTGACTAGAAAACCAGAGTGCACATCTTGCACTTCCAACAGCATTGCAATTTACTCCTGGTGTTCTAAGTCCTTTCCCTCGGACTCTTACACTCAGTTGTGTCTCAATCGAGTGCATGTTGCTATGAGCGCAGACATGGTTTTGACAGACCTTGGCATTCACGCGAGATGGAGCGAACCTCACAAATTTACTACTTATTTCTCTTTTTGCCCTACCTTTACTCTCCTTTGCACTTTTTTACAACTTTGTTAGTAATAGGACTAAAACTTGTGATCTGCATGTAACACACATTCTTTATGTTACAAGTGATACTCATAGCTGGATATCTGTTTTATTGACTTTCTCGTAATCATTAGTCTATGAATGAATAGTAATCGGTTGTCTTTGCTTGCAACATCCTTCAAACCGACTTCTGTGATTGATTACCAAGCCACTAGTTCCCTTTGGCTAGAACCAACACGAACCAACAAAAGCCCTTGTAAAATCATTAACATCCACCGACCCACCTTGCAGCTATTTCCAACAAATCATATGGCCACCAAAACCTGGTGTAATTGAACCTTGGGGAGATCCCTGCACTTGCAGACCATTGCGCAATTGCTTTCTCGTGTGCGCACCCTCGTTTCAAGAGGTAGAGCCCCATCTATTTGTGCGAGACTTTGTCTAGGTTGCCTGCACCCCTGTTTCCTTCCCGGAAACAACATCATTTGGTGCTCAGGAGGATAGAGGTGCGACACTCGTGGAGATCAACATGTTTGGTTACTTTTAGGTTTGGGTTGACGCACATTCCCACACAGAAAATTTTCCTACCACCCTGTTTACCATCGAAAAATCTTATTTTTGATGAAGTTCTATCATGATTTTCGGTTAAATTCTTGGTCTCCTATCTTGCTGTTTAAACAATCAAGATCTTTGTTTGTTAACCTAGATTCAACAAACAAAATAAAACAAGACGAAAGATCAGATTTCATCCTTTCAGTTCAGTTTCCAGGTTCCATATTTTTTAAAGTTACTTTATTCAGTTCACATTCCAGATTTTTTACCAAAGATATTGTATTTGATTTTCTGCAGGGAGCAGATTCCTGGTTTCAAAATTAGATTTTTCCGCAGATATTTCAGATTTCAGGGTTGAAAATTTTCCAGCCATAACAGAAAATTGTGTCAGGAACATAATATGGTCAGTGGTCTTCTGTCTGCGAACTACTTCTACAAAGTCCAAGAAATCATTACTTGATTCAAAATTTTCATTAAAATATTAATTTAAAACGTTTGGGAACAACCTTAGCACAATGGGGCATTACATATTGTTGATGTTATTGTGAAGAGTCATATCCCGTTTACAGCTCACATGCATAAGCAACGATAGAGGTATTATACCTGCATATTTTTTTGACACAATATATTCTTGATGTTATTGTCAAGAGTCATATTCTATGTACAAGCCACATGCATAAGCGAAAACAGAGGTATTCTGCCTGTGTATTGCGTTTGACACAGTTTCAAGTTATTAGTCATGGAAGCTAGAATGGGTAGGAATCCCTACAATTCTATGTATGGTGGGCTTGCTCTCTATTGTAAGGTTAAGGTTGTAATGAAATTAGCATTACTCTGTATCATAGGATGAAGGCTATAATGAAGACTATTGAATAATGGACAGATCTAATAGAATATAAGATGGGCTGCAAGAGTGCCATCTTTCCTATACTTTGTTTGGTTCTATAATGACAAGATTGAGCTATGCTTATACAAGGAACGACACTTAAGGACATTTGTTGCATGGCTTATGATTTCACCCCTCTTATATGCTAACGATACACTTTTCCTTGCTATGGGGACTGTACACACAGGAAAGTGATGGGCTTACCAGATGCATTCGACTTCTTGAGATTGGGCCGAGACAATAGAAAAGGAGACGATGTGATTGCTATGGCTAGTTGTTTGGACAAATGGGTGGATCTATTCTATGCCAATATTGCTGTGCTACCTCAAAATGCTCGTTCAAAGCAGCAAATATTCTAAGGATGGCTGCCCTAGGACAATCCAATTCCAAGAAAGCTAGGTAGCGTAGCTCATGATCAACGTTACTCTCCTAATATGGATTGAAAGTGGGCTGGACCACTAGTGGAATTTGATCATCCCTCTTAGGTCGTCTTGTCAAGGCAATGACATACGCAAAAGCGAATAAAATTGGACGAGGCTAGATCCAAGGTTGCGAAACGGATCAGATCCGAAGGTTCGCTTGTTAGTGGGTTAGTATGCGGATCTTCCTAGCTAATTGTGCTTCAGATTTGCCTAGTTTGCTCGTCTAGGGGTTGAAATTGTTCAATGATCATGTTTGGTAGTTTGGTTGAGCTCGAAATCTACCGGTTTGAATACTATCCACCGCAAGGGAAGCGGTATGCGTGGGAATTGTCCTACTTTGTGTGGGAACTGTTTTCACCAAAAAACAACACCCTTTGATTTGTCATGAAATGGATGAGCAATCAGTGTTTTTGGGTAACATGGGATTGTCTCAAGGTGGTATCTTGCAATTGAGACAAACCTTCGAGAGAAGGCTGGTTCCACTACCTATTCCAAATGCCAAACTACTCTTACAATTGAAAATGCAACTATCTAATCCTATTCTAACATTCCAAGGGACTAGGGAGAGAGTGATGCATGAAAGGGAAATCCTAAACTAAAAGGGGTGGTGATAGCACCTAGAAAAAGGGGTTGATCACTCTCCACAAGGGGAAGGAAAGAGAGAAAACATGGGAGAGAGGGTAGACAGGCGTGTCACAAACAAGAACCATGTAGATTCAACTTTCCCACACATTGACAACACAAGAAAAAAAGAACCTACAAGTAAGAAATACGCACAACATGCCAAAAGAAAACAAAGGCAAGAATGCAAATAAAACGAGCTAGCAAGGGGCAGAGAATAGCCACAAAACAGATTTTATTGCTTGAAAATATGAACAGACCATTACATTCTTGGTAGAAGGTGAGAATACATTGCAGAGACCAAATTAGAGGTCTGAAACTTATGGGAAGTCGGCCACCATTTTGGCATGGTGCCATTCAATGAAAAGGGATCCTTTTACAATGCGCGAGTTCCATATTTATTACATCGAGAGGTGTTCCTACAGTGGTAGGCAAGGAGTGTAATGGCGTGCGTTGATTGAAAAATATATTTATTTGCCCACTAATATTTAATGGTTAGAATACGTTATTTTTAAAGTGACTAAATGTTTAATAAATAAAATAAATATATGATTATGTATTTATACATGGAAATGTAAGTTATTTAAAAGTGTGAAAGATAACAAGTGTGAATCGGTAAATAATTGTGCGGGGATATTATTGGGGAAGTAAATTCAAGATAATTAGTGCGGGGATATTAATCTTTATTGGTAGATAATTATTGTAGAGTAAATAATAAGTGTGAATAGGTAAGTAACTATAATATTATTATATTGATCTATATTATTTTTAGTTTTTAGTTTTTTACTTTTAGATGTATTTTTACTTTTACATGTAACTATATTTATTTTTAGTGGAAGATAATTAGTGCCCAATAAATAATAAGTGTATTTTTACTTTTAGATTAGTTTTTACATTTAGATGTAGTTTTATTTTATGTTAGTTTTAATTTAATTTTTACTTTTACATATATTTTTATTTTATGTTAGTTTTATTTTAGTTTTTACTTTTAGATGTTTTTATAAATAAAACATATAAACTAGTATAGATATCTTAAATACATCTATCTAAAAGACACCGAGAGATATCAATCTCGAGGCGACTAACTTATGTGAGAATACCAATATAGGCACCTTGAGATTGATATCTCTCGACGTCTTTTAGATAGACGCATTTAAGATATCTATGCTAGTAGAGTAATCAGAAGGAAAAAAGAGGAGGGAGAGGTGCCAAAATGATGGATTCAACCACCAAGGATCGATCACCATTGATGCTTGCAGGAAGGTATGGGTTCCTGAAATGGCCTCTGACACACGCCATTAGATTTGTAGGCTGCAGAGCATGACACCCATACTTCATTAAATGTTGGTGGTTAAATTGTCGAGATATGAGCAGTGTAAATTCTTCCCGAACTGTTTTCTCCATTTTCTCCCTCTTAACTCCAAATACTAATTATGAATTTTCCAAGTTGAAGGGCTTGAAGAGAGCTTTCGAACGGTACCAATTTTGCTTGATTTGGAGCTCTGTGGAAGAAGTTATGGCAATTTGAAGTTTGCATGGTCGGGTGAAAAGTGCCTAGTGGCCGCTAACCTTCAAAAAATCTTACTTGAAATCGTGAAAAATGGCTAAGTCTAGAATGAAGTTGTAGGTCGGCGAATCTAACCTAGCGACCGCTAGCCCTTAATATCTTGCTGAAGCATAGCCTTAAATATCCTAGTGACTGCTAGCCTGCAAAAATGACTAAGTCCATTTGTGATAAGTTATCCAAATTTGCAAGGGGTGCGAATTTGGGATAATGGGAACACTAGTCTTGGGAGTGTCATCCGTGAGTGTTGGAACAATTGGGTATTGTTTGGAGCTTGTATGGAGCTGTTTTGGTCTTGGTCTGTGTGTGTGAAAATGATGGTCTTGCTGTTTTGTGTTTGTAGATGTAAGGGTTTTCAGGCAAAATTGGAGTTTGTATTGTTTGTTTGAAGGATGAAGAAGGGGTTTTATGAATGACAAGATGTGATCCAACTATTGTTTACTAATGATTACAAGAAAATTACAATGCTGGAATGAACTGCAAATGCACTTACTTTTTGGTATTTTCAGAGTTTATATGAATGTAAACAATGAAGAAGCTGAAACCAAATTAACTAAATGTTGATTTTTTTTTTTAATGAATGCAAGCAATTTATGTAAATTATGAAAATGAAATATTAACTTTCAGATCTAGGTGAATGCTCAACTAAATCTTCAGATCTATATGCATGCAAATTGAAAATAATGAAAACCTATCTTAGTGCACAACTAAATATATTTCAGATCTCTAATTGATGTATACTTGCAAGCTAACGCTTGCAAAATGCTGAAAGCGACAAGTAGATGCAAGATTTTGGTTTTTGAATATTTCTTTGATGTTTCTAGTTTAATACCCAGATGAAAAATTCTGACTATATACTGTTTTCTAATATTTCAAATCTACCAATTATCCCATGTGCTTGCAAGTAAAGCTGAGAAAATTAAATGGTTTTTAATTGCTGGAAATTCAAAAAAATGATTTTTATTTTTTGTGCTCTTGTTCAGATTTATAAACAAAGTCTATTTTTATGAAAGACAAGAAAATAGAAGGAACAAATGAAACTCCCCAACCTGTCAAAAGTTTAGTGCAGATTGGAAGAATAGTGTGCTGATCCTCAGGATGTTACTACCTTAGTTTTTGCTCAGTGTTTAACCCAGAAGATTCCCTTACAAAAAGAGGAAATATGAAAGAGCAATGCTAAAAATAGAGAAATGGACGATGAATTGAAGCAGTGCTGTGGCTGGCTTCCAGAAGAGAAACAGAGTACTGGCTGTTTACCTATGAATCTTCTCAGTCCAATCTGAAGATCATGAAAAGAAATTGCAGCTAGTCTTTGGCTTTTTTTCAATGGAACAATAGCAGGCAGACTATGGCTCTTTGATTTCTCACCAAATTCCTAATTTTTAAAACTTTGTAATACAGTAATAGTTCAACCCCACAACTTCCTATATAATTTTCATCACACACAAAGCTTACTTGTAAAAAGAATGGTGCAATTTTGCATGTTGGAGCTAACAAGAATTAGTCGGGAGTTTTTGAAATATTCAATGGTTGTGATTTGATTGATTGGGATGTGGAGAGGAGTTAAACTAAAGTGATAGAGGTTTGAATGTGGCAGATTTCCATGCAAAACGAAAGGTTGAACATGCAAAACACATGAAATATTCGTCTTTGTGAGAGCAAAATTAAAAATAATGCAACGGTGGTGAAATTGCTGCTCTATGCAGGCGATTGCTGCCAAAACTGTAGGTTAGCTTGAAAGACCACCACGGCAGTTTTCATAACTGTCGGAGCGGTTTCTGCAAGACCAAAAACTCAAGGCTTGGAGAGACAAAGGGCTTTGCTTTGCAAATTTGAGTGTTTTGGCAAGGTTTGGAAAGCAAGAAAATGAGAAAGGTGAAGGAGAAATGGGTTTGAGCATTTTGATTGTTTTGGATGTCCTTGGATCATCATCAGATCTTTAAAATGTTGCACCAAGCAAATTTGGGTGTGTATTCTCTGGTTTTCTAGTTAAGAGAATGGAGGAAGAGATCACACAATTCTCTTTGATCCATGTGGTACACTTTAGCATAGGAAATGGGTTTGAGCATTTTGTTTGTTTTGAATGTCCTTGCATCATCGTCAGATCTTTAAAATTTTGCACCAAGCAAATTTGGGTGTACTCGTTGGTTTCTGGTTAAGAGAATGGAGCGAAGAGATCACACAATTCTCTTTGATCCATGTGCGACACTCTAGAATAGGAATAAAGTACTTGTCACCTCACAAAGAAGTGAGAAGCAAACTCATTGGGTTCTTGTTTGATGTGCAAAAATTCTCGTACACCAGTATGAAGTAACTTGTTCATATCAAATGCTTTGACAAACTCAACGATAAGGTGTCTAAAAGAATGAATTAAAGTTGTGGGAAGATAGTGATGCCAATCTAGTGCGATTCCCTTTAGGGTTTTAGGAAAAATCTTCACTACTATTCCATCTTAGGGGAGCAATTTGCAGTAATTAACGCGGCATAAGCCTTAGTGTGTGCATTAGGATCTCCCTCCCCTTATACTTGGTAAGTTTAGGAAATGGGAGAGGCAAAACAACACCTCAAAAAACATAATTGAGGGGCTCCTTGAGATATTTGACATATGTCTCCATTCACTTTGAAGTCAAATGAAGAGGCACTAGAATAGTTGACGGGAGGGAGAGCGGGTGAGTAGGTGTTTGGCACAAAGTTGTTGGGGATAAAAATTGTTGTTTGAGTAGAAGGGTAATAGGGGGGGAATAGCTTTGGGAAAAATCTTCACTACTACTTCGTCCTATGGGAGCAATTGTGTAAATGATGTGGCATAAGACTTAACGTGTGCATTAGGATCTCCCTTGCTCTTATACTCGAGAAGTTCAAGCAATGGGCAAAGCAAGACAACACCCCAAATGACTTGACTAAGGGCCTCCTTGAGATATTTGGTGTATGTCCCCATCGCATCGAAGTCCAATGAAAGGCATGAGAATAGTTGAGGTGGGGGGGAGAGGGAATTGAGTAGGTGTTTGGCACAACGTTGTTGGGGATGAAGTTGTTGTTTAAGTATAGGGGTAATTGGTAGGAAATAGTTTTCAGTTTGTGTAGAGTCGGAGTAGGTGTGGTAATACAATTGGAGGAGTTTGGAGGAGGCTCACCAAATAGTGGATGCATTGGTGGAGTGTATCCATAAGAGTTGAAGGGACAAAAGAGGGTGGTGTCTTAAAGAACCACATTGTTTGGGATGACATAAGGATAAAGAACACCGGTGGGAGGAGTGCAAGGTGAGGGTATGTCTTTAGTTGGGTTAACAGGAACCGTTAAAGTTTCGCGAGGTTTTGGTAAGATGGGACATTAGTTGAGAAGGCATTGAACCGATGTTGAAGAGGCTGATAAGGTGCTGATGGGATAGAGATAGAGGCGACATGACCTTCGTTGTTGAGATTCTTGGCCATTCCTTGATTGAAAGAATTGTTAAAGGAGAGACTTGACTACTCTCCAGGGCCCGAATACGTCTCACCAAGGTGGAGATGAGATCATTAGGAGCAACGTTGGGAGTTGATTTTGAAGCTTGTTAGCTATGAGGCTTCAAAGGAAGAGGATGATAGCCCAAGATGAACTGGTTCGTTGTCGATGTTTCAAGAGTTGCTTTAGGCTGCTTAGGTAATGCGAAGGAAGTTTGACTGTGCTATGTGGCGGGGATGAAATTTTAACTTAATGAACCCCTGTTTTATGATGAAGACTCTTTCATTGTATTGATCAAATCATGCCATTCCTTAGCCTCAAGAGTTTGTAAGCTGATTTAGGGCCTAGTTAAGACATGGATACAATCCATCTCCATCGATTAGAGGTGTGTTACTTGAATCAAGATAATTGTTGAAGGTCTTTGAAGAATTCTACAACTCTTCTATATTACGAAATTGGACATAAGTTGTGGTGTGTAGAGGGAAGAATTTTGTAGGAAGGAGAGCTTTTTTTTAGTTTGATTGCTAGCCCAACTAGACAATGAAGGGTTACTTGGGGCTTGATCGTTGTTTTTAAAGGTGTCAATGCCTAAAGGTCTATCAAACTCCTCGCCAAACATATTCGGGGGTGTCGAACACTCATAGGATAAATGGAATAAGAGGAGAATGGATGAGAGAAGAAACAAAAATAAGAAACACAAAATAACAAGTACAAAATAACAAGTCGTTCATGCGGGGTTAACCAAATTTGTACCACATAGGAAAGTGACAAGCTAACTTGATGCACTCAACTTCTTGAGGTCGGGACAAGATAAGCGAAAGGACGATGATGTGATTGCTTTATGGATAATTGTCGGATGAATGGGTGTATCTTTTGTATGTCAATATCACTCTGTTGGCTCACTTGTTCAAAGTAGCGAACTAAGGATGGTAGCCCAAGAACAATTCAATTCCAAGAGAACACGGTAGTATTTCTCGTGATTAATGTTACCCTTTTGGAATATAATGAAATTGGGTTGAGCCATCCACGTAATTCGATTGTCTCTCTCTCGAGTTGGTCTCGTCAAATGCGCAATGTCATAAGCGAAAGCAAATAAAATTGGAGGCGGCTAGACACGAGGATGTGGAAACAAATCGGATCTACGATTTGGATTTTTTGGCGGGCTAGTACGTGGATCTGCGTAGCTAATTGTGCTTCAGCTTGTGTAGTTGGCTCGTCTAGAGCTTGGAATTGTTCAATGATGAGGTTTGGTAGTATAGTTGAGTGAAAGACCTCTTCTTTGGAGCTTGGAGTCTATATCAGTTTGAATGTTATCCACTACAACGGGAGTGTGTATGCGTGGGAATTGTCCTACTTTGTGTGGGAACATAAGTCTTGAGAGTGCCATTTGAGAGTGTTGGAACAATTGGGTATTGTTTGGAGCATAGTTTGCATACTCGTATTTGGCAGACCCAAAAAAATTGACTCGGCAAAAACTTGGCAAGACTCGACGAATATTATGGAATATTTGACAACTTAAAAATACGCAAATTTCTTTAAAAACATAAATATTTATGCAAAATATAGTTACAAAATGTATCAAATGAGTTTGTAAAATGTTGGGGAAGTGTTTTGTACTATATTTGAATACAAATATAGTACAAAATCACATCATCATGCAAATACAACAGCCAACTAATAAGTGTTATGAATTTATGATGATTGTCATTGAAAATTATCATCATAAATTGCATATCTATGCAAGTTACAATTTACAATAATTTACATTTTCCTCTTCCTCATTTTAGGATGCTCAATAGTTGTGTGATTACAAGTGAGGGAGTGTGATGCCTTTATAAGACAAAAATCAGTGTTTTTTCAATGTGAAACCTGCGTTTTCCCATTTTCCGCATTAAACCAGCGTATGGGCGAGTTTTAGGGTCAAACTTGCGAATATTGACAAATATTCTCGGTGAGTATTCACCAATATTTGGAACAGGCGAATGGCGAGTTTAACAGGGAAATATTCATGTGAACAAATTTATGGCGAGTACTCACCGAATAGGCAAACTATGGTTTGGAGCTTGCAGACAAGAGCTGATTTGATCTTGGTTTGTGTCCTGGAAATGAATGGTCTTGCTGTTTTATGTTTGTAGATGCGAGTTTTAAAAAAGTTGGAGTTTGCTAGGATATTGATATGCGTGCCCTACGGGGCTTGGTATGGGTATGAAATGTACCCGATACTGATATGCCTTGGAAGCAATCCCGAATATGGCTAGAGTACGACCTTTGTAGTAGTCCAAGTATGCCTAAGTATGTCTACAAATGTACCTAGGCATACCTGCACTATTGTGGCTGTACCACTGGTTGTATACGGTGTGTTTCTCGGGCAAACACCGTGTTTTAAATTTTTTTTTTTAACATTATAAACATAAGGTGCAAAAAAAATCACTATATAGACCCTAACAAGCTAAAGAGATAACATAAAACAAAAACAAAACAACTTATCTCTCATTCTATCATTGCATACTTAAATCTTTAAGCTCTCATTTTGCTCATTTAGGTTCGATACTTCATAAAGAAGAATTGCTTATTATTTTCCAAAGCTAGTACAGTACCCATTCGTAGCCAAGGTGATGGAGAAGCTTGAAAGGAGGATTCTTAGGTTATTCATTGAAGTTAAGGTTTTAACTTTCAAGTTTTATTTATTTTTTGTTTTTCATTTTCACATACGTCATGCTTTGTTTTAACGTTTATTGTTTTCATTTTAAAAATTTAAATCGTTTTTCATTTATTAAATTACTTAACAATACATACATACATGCTTACGCCTTAGAGCTTAGGGTTTCACCATTGTTTTATTTTCTTATGGTGTTAGTTTTTAAACTCATAGCCATAGGCACAACTAAAGTGAATACTACTACAATGACAACGTGTTCCACCTCCATGGCCGATCCTGGTTCAAATTTGATCCAAATTCATCATTATGCGGAGCTTGTCACAATGCTAGAGTAGCTTATAGGTGGTGGGTATTTTTAGCAATGCCATGATTACGATGGTGAATTCGAAGGTTCATATAGTTGGGTGAAAACCCACTTGTGTACAATACTAGGTCATGGCATTAGAATTCACAATTCACAAGGAGAGGAACAATGTAGGGGTGCCAACAACAAAAGTTTTGGAGTACAAGAAATAAGAAGATGAGGAAGCAACCTATGCTATGAAAGTAGGTTATTTCTTGTTAAAAAAGAATTTATCTCGATTGATGAGGCCACTTCTTTCCTCATCTCGTATTGGCTCCCAATTGTGGCCCCAATACATCCATTTGTGATGACACCCTCCATGTAAGATGAGGATTCACCTCTTCCACGAAAGACAAAAGGACCATAGGAAAGTTCCTTTCAAAGTGAAAGCAGGGTATGATAGATGAGCACATCTCCGATCTATCTATGCAAATGATTTGTCATTGAATGTTGTTAGGTCACTATAGTGGCAAGATATTTGAAAGCAATCAACGAGGAGCAAAAGGGTACAATAGGTTAGGTTATGATAAGCTCGAACCACCCTATTGACAAAAGCAAAAAACATGTGGAAACCTCATTACAGCCAATTAGAGATTTGTGGGTTGTAACAAGAGTTTCAATTGTTTTTGATGGATGGAAAAATGTAAGAAACTGATCTTTGATCAATGTGGTTGCAATATGCCATAAAGGGGCAATGTTTTTGAAAGTAGTTGATTGTAAGGGGCATGGGAAGGATGCCCAATTCATTACCAACATCCTCATCTAAGCCATTGAGGCAATAAAGCCTCAAAATGTTGTCCAAGTCATAACAGACAATGCTAAAAATTGCAAAGCCGCTGGGATATTAGTGGAGGTGAGGTATAGGCACATTTTTGGATGGCTTGTGTTATCTATTCACTCAATCTTGAAAAAGTTGGCTTGTAAAATTGAGTGGATTAAGCAAGTGTATGCTAAGGGATCACCGGTTACAGAAGGCATTTTCTTATTCTACTTGCATTCGGAGTTATATTTATGATCTAAGTTTTTAAAAATACAATACTACAATTGTTTCAATTTTTGTTTTTTTTTGTTTTTTGTTTCTTACTAGGTTCTTTGAGACCCGATTTGCATCATATGAAGCGTCTTGAGATGACTTGTGAAGGGGCCAAAAATACTTAGCAAGATGGTCACTTCCAACCTATGGGCTCTATGGAGACGATCAAACATCAAACCAACCTAAAATGGGAAGGCGTTGATTTTAGATAATGACCTGGTGGATCATGTGGAATACTTATTGAGTTTTACTAGGCCCATTATGAGTATGATCCGCTTTAACGACATAGATCAGAAATGTCTGGGAGAGATATAAGATGGGATCAACTCAATGATTGAAAAGATGAATGTCATCATAAATACAAAAGAACAAGATCCCAAGGAAATGTTTTTCAAAGAATTAAAATCATAGCTCATTGAGCGGTGAAACAAAGTGACCACCCCGCTGAATCTCCTTACCTTTGTATTGATTCTTAGATTCTACAACATGAAAATTCTTTCTTTGCCAAGGAGGCTGGCATCATATCGAGATGCTAAAGTCAGTGAGAGGTATATGCTTTGGCATTCTCTAGGTTGTTCCTTGATTGTTAGGTCGAGGATATGGCTATGACCAAGTTAGGAAATTTCATAGCCTCCATGGGTCATAGCCTTCGCACTCTTCAAGACAAATATAAGAAGGATCCTCATATGTGGTGGTATCTCCATGGTCAATCATCTATGTACTTGCAACCTCTTGCAATCAAGGTCTTGTCACAAGTAAGATTTTAAATTTAAATTCTCTTTCCTTTTTGTTTTAACTTTTTTAAAATTTAAGTTTGAGTGTTTACTTTTATAAATTTTAATTTTGCATTGAATTTGCCTCAATAGGTTGCGAGTTCATCTTCTTCTTGCACAATTGGAGTACATATAGCTTCATCCACTCACAAAAGTGCAACAAGTTGGGGAAAAAAAGGCCGAGGAGTTGGTGTATATACATTCCAACTTACACCTTCTATCCCACATACAATTGGAGTACAAGAAAGGGCCGACAAAGCATTAAGATGTTGACCTAGAGAGTGTTGACTTGGATGCTTCCGTTTCTCACCTATCATTACATGACGTGGAGACTTCTTTGGCATTGCAAGACCTGCATGCACAAGGGGGTGCTAGTAATAGTGGGAGTGCTTTGAGTCCATATGTTCTAATGAACCACATCATGATGTTGATGGTCATGCTCTCGATGAAGAGTAATATGATGGATATTGAATACTAGTTTAATCACTGATTTAAAAATTCAATTTAATATGAATGAAGGGCTGTTAAAGATAAGCTAGAGCAGGTGGTCTTATTCAGAGCTGTGCAAACAGTCCAAAAACCATGCAGGAGGGCTTGAGGATGAGGCCCAAAACTAAAGAGCAGGCCTGGCGACAAAACTAGAGGCAAGTAGTTGAAATGAAGGGCAAAGGAGGAGAGCCTTGGAGCGAACTATCTGGAGGCCTGCCTTACCACCATCAGGGAGGAATGAGAGGCAATTGCTTGTTTAAACGACTTTTCCATGCAGTGACTTGTTTGAGTTTTTGCTAGAATTTGACTCTTTACCGATCTTTGGTTGATGTCCTCCCCTGTTTTTGGGGCTTTTCTTTTATGTAATGTCTGGTGGTTTTTTTATTGCTTTATGTTGAAAATATTTCAGTTTGGTATTGTATAAGGGAGTGGGAACCTTTCAAAACCCTCCATTTTACCTATTAATAAATAAATAAATATAATATATCAGGATATTGTGACCCGTATTTTTTGTTTGGCATTTGGTTGGCTTTAATTTAAGCCTTTAACAAATTATGAGTCATTTTGTGTGGTTATTTAGCTTTTATTTTCATATGCATAATATGTGGTTAATTCCTATTTATTAGGCTGGAATTTATATATGTTTTGTACGGCTGTATACAAAGCCATATCCAAGGTCAATTTTTTTGGTCGTATCCATGTATCGGATATTTCGTATCTGTTTCTATATCCTAAACGTATCGGCAACTTAGGCAGTTTGTATTGTTTGTTTGAAGGATGAACAGGTGGTTTTGCAAATGACAAGAAGTGATCTAACTATTGTTTACTAATAATTACAAGCAAACTACAAATGCTGGAATGAACTGTAAATGCACTTACTTTTTGGTATTTTTAGAGTTTATATGAATGCAAACAATTAAGAAGGTGAAACCAAATTAAGAAGCTGAAGTCATACTAACTAAATGTTGATTTTTAAAACTTTTAATGAATGCAAGCATTTATCTAAATGCTGAAAATGAAGAATTGACTTTCAGATCTAGGAGAATGCTCAACTAAATCTTCAGATTTATATGCATGCAAATTGAAAGGAAGGAAAACCTATGTGAGTGTACAGATAAATATATTTGAGATCTCTAATTGATGTATATAATATATATGCAAGCTAATGATTGCTAAATGCTAAAAGTGACTAGTAAATGCAATATTTTGGTTTTGAATGCTTCTTTGATGTTTCTAGTTTAATATGCGGATGAAGAATCTTGACTATATGCTGCTATTTTCTAATATTTCTGATCTACCAATTTTCCTATGTGCATACAAGTAAATCTGAGAAAATTAAACGATTTCTAATTGCTGGAAATTCAAAGGAAGGATTTGCTCTCTTTTTGTTCTTTTTCAGATTTATAAAACAAAATCTAATCTAATGAAAGATGAGAATACAAGGAAAAAATGAAACTCCCCAACCTGTCAAAAGCAGCTGGTAAATTGGAAGGTTGGCATGCTGATCCTCAGGGTGCTACCTCCTTAATTTTTTGTGCAGTGTTGACCCAAAATATTTCTGTACAGCAAGAAGAAATATGGAAGAGCAATGCTGAAAATGGAGGAAGAAGTGCAACAGTGCTATAGCTAGCTTCCGGAAGAGAAACAAAGTTCTGACTATTTACCTATGGATCTTCACTCCAATCCGAAGATCATGAAAATAAATTGCAGCTGGTCTTTGGCTTGATTTCAATGGAACAATAGTAGGAAAATTATGCCTCTTCGACTTCTCACCAAATTCCTAATTCTCTAAAGCTTTGTAATGCAGAAGTAGTTCAATCTCGCAACTTCCAATCTGATTTTCATCGCACACAAACATATTTGCAAAAAGAATGCTGCAATTTTGCATTTGGGTGCTAACAAGAATTAGTTGAGAATTTTTGGAATATTCAATGGTTATGATTTGATTGATTGGGATGAAGAGGAGTTAAATTAAAGTGATAGAGGTTTGAACTGGGCAGATTTCTATGTAAAATGAAGGGTCAAACATGCAAAATGCATACAACTACGAGTTCTTGAGAAAAAAATTGGAAAAATGTGCAATGGTGATGGAATTGATGCTTTACGTAGGTGGAGGTTGCCACAACCGCCGCGGTGGCTGCCAATGCGGCCGGTCAGTTTGTGCAAACTGCCACGACAATTGCAAACGCTGTGGCAGTTTTGCGCGCCGCCAGAAACTCAAGGCTTGGAGAGGCGAAGGGCTATGATTTGCAAATTTGAGTGTTTTGGCAAGGTTTGTAAAGCAAGAAAAAGAGAAATGTGAAGGAGAAATGATTATGAGCATTTTGTTTTTTTGGAGGTCCTCGCATCATCATTGGATCTTTAAAATCTTGCACCATGCAAATTTGGGTGCATATAGGAACCTTATGCTTGCCTAAACAAGTAAATTCTAAAGAAAGAAAGAACTTATTCTAAACATCCATGACTGACGAAAGCAGGTCAATGTTACTAGAAGCACAAGAAGTTACAACAGGGAATCGCTGGTGCTAAAAGAAACTAGAACTGGGGAAATTTCACTTAGAATGGAAACTATTGGTGAATATTGACAAAACAAAAATAATTGTAATAGCTTTAGAGAGTGATGAGTGAAAAGGAAAGTATCAAGAGTTATATCACCTAAAATTGACATTTATGAACAAAAAGAGATTTATCCTCCACAGAATATGATATCCTTCTATGGCTAGTAAGAAGGGGAGACAGTATCATCTTAGTCTCATGTGTTGTATGGTAGATATCTTGCACATGTAATGGGTTGTCAAGTTGAGGCTTGTTTTCATTGATGGATGAAATGATTATCTTAATCATTACATTCCGCTGTAAAATTTGGAGGTGAGTCGATATAAAAGGTGTAACATTATGGGGACATTATGAATGACGGTAAAGTCTTTCAACAGTAAATTTAAGCTGGAATATGCAGAAATTGAAGCCCTAACATCAGAAGCTAAGCTTTTAAGTTTTTTCCAAAGATTTTGAATTTCAGTGGATATATAGGGATAAAACTAAAAAGGGTTGACGCTATTTTAAAAGTTGTTTATATTTCAGGGATAGTTTTTATAGGATTACATATATTATGTTTTTAGTTTCGCAACTAGTGTATTGTGTCCTTTATTATTTTCTATGTAGTTGGTGATTATTTTCAGCAGATGCAGAACATATTTTGGTATCTTGATGGTGTTAGATTTAACTTGGTTGAGCTACAAGTCTGATTTTGACATTTATATTAAAGTATTGGTGATTAATGGTTCTTTGTTGGCTTTCCAGAAAATGGAATACAGTATCCTATCCAACTAATAGAGGGCCGGATTCCCATGTCCATGAATCAGGAAAAAGAAATTATTAATTGCTTAAGTTACAATAATCAAAATCGAAAAGCTAGGACATGAAGAACACTGAACATAACAGAAAAAGCAAGTCAAATCGCCAGTGCGTAAAAAGTGTCTGACACGGTACTGTAGCGAGTAGTTAGACTGCAGAATGGATGTCGGAGAGAACTAGATGATATGAACTTCAAAAATTAAAGATATGTCAATGAGAAACCACATGCTAAATGCATGAGATCTTGAGGGTATTGAAGGTTTAAGGTTATAAATTATAACATAATACACGAAGGTTGTCAATTATATTCGTGAAACAAAAACCTCCAGTAATGATATCACCAGCCAAAAAAAGGACAAAATGTTGCCCAATATATAAATGAACTCCCACGATTTGAGTAATAAAGTGGGATAATGAAATATTCAAAAGACACCACAAGACGGAAAAATATCTCAACTTATGTAAGCTGGGAAAAACAAGGATGAATAACAGACGAAGTCAAGGTGCTCAGCATATCAACAAATGTGACATATATACACACTTGCCATTGTTTTAAACATTATCAACATAAATTTGTCAATAGATTCAGCAGACCAAAATAACATAGGGATCTTCATTATACAAATTTTGAAATTTATAATGTTGTTGCACACACAAAAGCCACATGAGATCTCTCATAATTGCATTTTAAAAGGTCGTAAGGAGCTTATTCACTCAATAGTCAGTTTATACCAACGAAGAATGATAGGGAGCTCATTCACTCAATAGTCTGTTTAAACCAACAAATAGTCAGTAATGGTCAGCTCATTCACTCAATGGTCAGTTTATACCAACAAGTGTTTTTATTTGAGTAAGATTACAAGAAGTTCAGGGTTGGAGCTGATATATAATTGAGTTACAATGCAATCTTAAACACAACCTGCATGCTAAACTCTGGACATGGCAGCTGACGTGGTATTGTGTAAGTGTTGCAGGAGATTTCAGCGGCTAATCTTCAGCAGAAGGAAATTGGAAAATATCTCAAAATACTGGGTGATGCTCTAAAGTTAAGCCAGCCCATTAACAGCAACTCAATCTCTGTTCACATGCCAAGATTTTGTAGTTTGCTTCAGTTGAGCAAAACAACTCAGGTATGTTACTGGAATATCTGATAAAGAAGGTGCTTTGCAATACTCTATTTGTGGTTTTTATTAAGTTAAACAATTTTGAATATTGTGATTGTTTATACATTTTATTAAGTTTATATCCGTTTGAAACTTTGACCTTTACTTTCCAATGTTAACTTTGCTTTGTCCCATTATCTGTACTATTAGTCTTATTTCAGACTTAAATGTGAAACTTCCAGGACCTGGCAACCCACATCGGAGAAGTAGTTATCAACAAATGCTTCTGTACTCGCAGGAATCCCATTAGTATCTCTGCAGCTGCTATTTATCTGGCTTGTCAACTGGAAGACAAACGGAAAACACAAGCTGAAATTTGCAAAGCAACAGGGCTTACTGAGGTGTGGCTGTAAATCATAGATTTATATACATTTTCTTGCTTGTTTATTTTTTGAATTTGGTACTGTGTATATTTGCTTTTATACTACTTATTTGTAATTTACTCTGCTAGGTAACCCTGCGTAAAGTCTATAAAGAGTTGCTTGAAAATTGGGATGATCTGCTGCCAAACAATTACACACCAGCTGTTCCTCCAGAAAAGGCATTTCCAATGACGGCAGCAGCATTGGGTCGTGCCTCTGCTACAAGAGCCGATGTTAACACTGGAACATTAAATGTGGCTTCTGCCTCAGACTCTTCTATGATTCTGACTTCAGGATTTTCTAGTACTACTGTCGTCCCAGAGTGTAACCAGAGCGTTGGATCAGGATCCTGTAATCCATCAACTTTGCAATCGGTTGGCCACATTTCAGGTTCCCATACATCAGAATACGTTACTGTCACTAACTTCAAGGCTTCCATGCCATCCTCAGATGGAAATGGTACCGGGCATATGTTTGTACTGCAGCCTGTTGCTAAAGAGGGGAATATGGATTCAGAAAAAGGTTGGGTAAAAGCCCTGAAGATTCAGATAAGGATTATATTCAAGATGTAGAAAACAGAATAGAACGTGTAGATCCCGGGCTGAACTCAGGTGGTTTAAATTTTGTGAGCCAGTTTTCTACAGGTATGCCTAACTTCAGACCTTCCTTTTTACCTTTTGGAGATCCTAGGATATATTCTGAAATAAGTCCATCAATTTGGCAACCTCAACTACTCTACGGTGTGCCTGCATTTAGACCCTCAGAAGACAAAGGAGGGAACTCGAGCAATAGAAAGAATGAAGAGCCTTTGCATTCGGCGACCAAAGGATATTCTTTTTATTACCTAATCTAGGAGAGATGAATAACACTGTATTTACTTCTTCTCCTCGACCTGATTTTCATCACGCTGTTGGAAATGCCACACATAAGTCAAATGATAATGATCAGAAAAATGACATTCAGAGGGACAGGGAGAAGGTAAATAGCAAGGAAGTGAGTTGTGAAAGGGAGGGCAATGGTGCTGGAAATCAGGTATTGCCACAATTTTTGAGAGGAAGCCCAGCAGCTCCATTTAATACTTTTGGGGCAGGTACTTCTGGTATCAGTTCAACAGCCACTCAAAATTTCCCTTCTAATATTTTATCTTTTCTGAATCCATTGGGTTCGGGTTCACTTGGCATGCTTCCACCTCATATTGTCTCAAACTATGGAGCATTATGGCAGGGTCTTTCTCCATCTACAGAGATGCACCCAGGCCCCGATACAGGAAGCCTTCCTGTATGGGGTGACAAACTTTCCCATGGATCAACCCCTGCAAGTGCAGTTGGGGAGGCTCTAAGTAGGCTAGCTTCTACTAACATAAGTACTGGCATGTCCATGGTTCAGCCGAAAGGGAGTCAGGCGAGTCCATCTCAATCGTCACATTCTGTCTGGTCACATCCTTCCCATCAAGTGCCATTTTCAACTGTAAACGGAGGAAGTAGTGCTTATGGTAGTAGTGGTGATGGACCTGCTACTCTTAGAAGAGACATTCTTGAAGGAAATGTAATATCAAATAGTGGACATCCACGACATTCAGGCGAAGGGACAAACATTAAGTGGCCTTCCAGTGATGGGCAGAGTATTAATGCTGGACTAAATCTGTCATTTGGTCCGGACAATACTGCAAGATAAATATGTTTTCTTCAATCTATTTGTGCAGAACAGATGATCAGTAATTCTGTGACACAGGCCTATTGTTTCATACTGACTAGCTATTGAGAAGCTTCATAAAAATTATAATTTGTTGTACGAATCAAGTTCACTTGTATATAATATTCTCAAGCATTTTAGATTCAACTAAAATTTGTCCAATTTGTTGCATGTAATCCTATTTTCACACGTTTTCCGTGTAATTGCCACAGTATTCTTCAGAAAATAGAATATAGTTCTTTTCTACGTGAACTGGATGAATCTAACTAACGTAGCTAGTTAGTGTCACCACAAGCCTGTTTTCTCTAGTATGATATGGGGATGGGGTCTGGTTTGAACTTTCTTGTGATTACCTGCTAAAGTTGGCCGGCAGACCATTTAACTAACAGCTTTGCACGATTACAATCACATACATGTACTTCTGTGAGAATGGAGGATGCATCAGCACAACATGTACTACATTATTTGCGAGTTCTTGGTTGATATAAAAAGTCGTGTAGCAGGCTATGAAAGCCACACTGCATGTGGAGTATAGATGCAGTCAAATAGAAAGAACCTCTAAAACAAAAATAGAAGCTTGTAAGATTATGAAACGTGTGCACAACTTTATTTACTAGTGGAAATACAAGAAAAGATCTGGTCATTGTTAGGGTTCCCTAGAAGTACCATATTTGCTCAAAATAGAAAAACATAAGAAAGAACACATGTTCAATCCAGTTCTGGACATGGAGAATGACGAATGTGGGATGGAGTTTCGGAGAAGACTAGAGGGGTCCCCAATGTGCGATAAGTCTTCCTTTGGTTTGTCTGCGTCGGGTGGAGGGAGGGATTGCAACGACACTAGCCCTTGTCCTTGAGCGCTGTAGGGGAACTCATATGCCTTCCACAAGGTTTGGGCACACCTCATCCTAGAAATTGCCCTTTGCTTAGCAAGGGATGATTCTCGAGTCAATTAACTTGTAAATGTAAGTCCACACCAAAACACCAAACCGGGGTGCTTGGTAAGGCACTTACAATTTTTCATGACATATGATAGCCTCTCTCAAGCGGAGGTTTTAGACTTGCATGGCATAGACATGCCAATTACGGATTTGATCTCGGGTCAATTAACTTGTAAATGTAAGTCCACACCAAAACACCAAACCGGGGTGCTTGGTAAGGCACTTACAAATTTTCATGACATATGATAGCCTCTCTCAAGTGGAGGTTTTAGACTTGCGTGGCATAGACATGCCAGTTACGGGATTTGATCTTGGGTCAATTAAGATTCCCATCTCCTAGTCCTAGGTTCGGGAGGGGGATGTGGGTACCAATATTTGGTACAATACATATGATAGAGAGACCATGAGTGCCAACTTTTGAAGATGCTGAATTCTTTATTTCATGTAATTTTGAATACTAGGGTCACCTCTACACAAACTACTAGAAGCTGGCATTATAGGGGAGTAATTGCGTACAATTCTTGAAATGGCCTTTCATTCGGTGAACAGGCACGATTCTTGCTAGGGTTTCACTTTTTAAGTTTGAGAGGTCTCTCTTTTGTCTCTTCATTGTTCATTTTAAAACAATTTATTTTATATTATTTTGTGGAATATATAATTATATCAATCTAATAATGAAAAAAAGAAGGAAGTTCTCTTCATAAGGATGTTGGAGAAACTAACACTTGTCCTTGAGTCCAATAGGAAAAGGTTCAATCTCTTTGAAGAAACACCTAAACCTAGAGTTGACAAAGCAAATGTATCTCCTAATTGAAAAGACACCTCGACTCCCCTACATTGAGAGGGGAAGGGTTTGTCTGTAAGTCTAAAATGGGTTTCTAATAGAAGAACCCTCCAGATAGTGAAAAATGGAAGACCAATCTAAATCTAATTACATACGAGACACTAATACCGAGTGGTATGAGGTTATAGACTAGGGCCATGTGCAAAAGAGGTTGCAAGGATTCTATAAGAAGAATCCACTCGCAATCTTTAGAGGGAGAAAAACTTTACTAGGTTTGAGGTGCCATTAGATGTTGAATAAAGCACTATGCAAACTAGAAGGTGCAGAAGGTACCACTAGGCAGTAATAAA
Organism: Taxus wallichiana var. yunnanensis; assembly: GCA_018340775.1. Lineage (NCBI taxonomy): Eukaryota > Viridiplantae > Streptophyta > Pinopsida > Cupressales > Taxaceae > Taxus > Taxus wallichiana. The sequence goes on from CM031234.1 coordinate 395,145,122, forward strand.
TAGCTATAGAGGTGAAAATGTCACTAGTCGGTAAGCAAAAAGGCTATAGTGACAATAACGTAAAAGACACCAATAAAATAGCAAGCATATGCTAGTTTATACTATATCTAATACATGATTAACAAAATATCCACAATACCAATGTAAGTATAGAAGAAGATTTTAGGATTAGGGGTGGTACTTATAGTCAACACATTAATTCCCCCCTTGGCTTACAACACTTTGTGAGAGATGATTGTAAGTGAAGTCAAAATGGATAGGTAAAGACTTAAGTAGACTATAGTTGGGGACTCGGAAGATTTGACAAACCTTGTTGATACGACCTATATTTTGATATCTTCAAGCCTTTTACACCGATAAGCCATGGGATTGAAAAATGTCCTCAAAGTGAAAATGAGGTATATACATATGCCTCCTTGAAGCTCATCGCTCATCACAATAGTGTAGTAAGCAATGGTGTTTTGGGAAAAGAATATGGTACCAAACAAATAATAAACATGTAATAAATATTGATAAATTTGAAATAAATGAAAATAAATAAATGGGCATACTTACCTTTGCTTACTTGGTGGCAAGAAGTTTATACTTCTTGATATAAGTACTAGACCGGGTCTTGTAAATAGGTGCTAGGGCAAACCCAATAGATGGGGACAGGTGTGTCCAGCGGTTTGTCGTTGGAGTGTGTCGAAGACTTGCAAAATAAGATTTTTTTTTTTGGTGAAAATAATTAGTTAGCACCATAAAATTCCTTGCGACATTAATTCTTATGCTTCTTTCAGTTTGTTGATGAAAGCTACAATTGCAAATCTATAGTGATCTACATGAATAAATTTTAACAATTGATTTTTTTTTTTTTTTTTGATTTGGAGGTTATATAAAGGGGTCAAAGCCCTTCATTTGTCCTATTGCAATAAGAAAATTTGAAACTTTGAGCTTACCATTTTTGATGCGACAAGACGTGATGGCGAGAGGGCTAAGAGGCGAATGTAGGGGACCACATTGGGTTTGACGACGAGGATCATACATGTATGTTTTTCATTTGAATCTAGGATGGGTAGATAGGTTAGATTTAAAAAATTGTGCCCTTGTGTAAAACCCACTTGACATAATTTTCCTTGAAAGCGGTGAAAATGTAGGTAGTGTCAAAATGTTTTGGGTAGAATATTGTTTCAATATACATGCAATTAATACGGGTGAAAAGGAGGGTGCTTGATCAAGACAACATTATCATCATGGCTGATGATGTTGTGCAAGTACAAGGTCACAAGACGATCAACGTTTGTCGGTGTGGCTCATGATGTACAATCAAGATGGCATGACAAGCGTAAAGTAATGGATGGCCAATGAAGTAAATAAATGGGTATTTTAGTTATTTTAATAATGATTTTTTGATGTAGAGATTGATTGGGTGTTGTTTGATTTTTGTAGGGCGAAGAAGATTTAGGCGTGGTGCAAGGTGGATGCCTCATGGCTTCCCAAGCTAGTTGGTCAATTGTCACATGTAGACATGTCCCGATTGATTAACATGGGCTTTGAAGGTATGATGGAGATGTGTTGCATACCTTTGGACGCCGTTTCAATGTTATGCTTATGAACATCCGAGAGATTCAATAGATACTTTTGGTGGATGATGGATGGGGATGTTGTGGAGTTGGTCATCACCTTAGAGTATGTATATGTGAGATTGGGGCTACTAAATGAGGGTACACCCATGATTTGCAACATCCCGAGAGGCAGACAAAGAGACATGCATTAGATTGGTGGGCTATGTTGTCGAACAATATCATCCTCATTCATATATTGTTCTTTGAGCGATGTGTATGTAGCATCAATTATGAATAATAGGATAATTAGCCCATACACATATAGGATGTGTGCCTCTAGAAGGCAAAGTAGTATCAATCAAGGGTTCATTGTGTATCTCCTAAGGTGTTGTTTCTTTAGTTAACTTAACATTATGAGGTTTTTATAATATATCTCTTATAACATCAATATCTTGAGATAAGCTTTTGATTGCTTCACAAAACCAAGACATTCTATCTACACTTTTGATTCACATCTTTAAGGTCATTAGGTTATATATCCTATCATGGTAAATCTATCCTATCATAGTAATTAGATTTGTTTCAAGCATGTTCATCAAAAATATTTTAGTATCAAGTATAACTTCAATAAAAAACATTATTTTCATTCACATTCACATATGTATGTACACTATCTACATTTGCATCAATAGAAGAAGAAACATGCATATCATTAATGCTCACCATTTTCTCTTTTAAACAAGCATGAGATTGAGTTGAGGTATATGAATGTGATCGATGATAACACACTCAACTTGCACTTCATAGTAGGTGTGAGAGACCTAACTTTCTTAGATGACATAATATGTAAATTTAAAAGCATCAAGAAAGCTAAGGATATTGATAGAAGCCAATTATATTTGTTCAAACAATATGATGTAATCATAAAATCGAGACCACTCGAAATGGGAAAATTGAAAACCGTAATGGAACAAGAGCCCTAGGTTATGTGTTTAGTCAATTTTTCGGGTTCACCAAACTTTCTACAAACAAAGATACAAAATAATAAACATTAGCTAATTTAAATTACATAAATATAGATAGTAAAATACAATAATACGAGCTTAAGTTAGGATAAATTAGATAAGTCTAGAGAGATAATGCTAGACATTATACAATGGAAAGCCCAAATTTGATTCTACTTGAAAGTAACTCCACAATGAAGCTGGAATGAGGCCCAAAGGAGTGTTATCAAGTGATCTTGAAAGTTTCACAATATTGAAAGAGGGTAATGTCTAGGCCGAACAATAGTGTCTGGGTGATTTAGGTGCTTCACAACTTCTAGATGTTGTCTCTTTCTCAACACTCTAGAATTTTGGCACCGAGATGTTGTGATATGACGTGTTGAAGTAGAATTAACCTCTCCTTTGTTCACTCTTATAAATAATGACTTGGAAAAATGGTAAGTAGCCCTAGACTAACCCTACATGACCTCGGTATGCCCTAATGCATATGAGTGTTGCATTACATATCCAAATACTTGAATGGAAAGAAAACCACACAACTCTCCAGATCCTTTATGAAATGCAATTATGACATTGATATGAAATATAGAATGATTCTTCTCTTGATCCTTGATGCTTAACGATATGTAACTTCAAGCCCTTATACTTCAACTCATTGTCTTTGTAGACTACTCTAATGCCAGTCTTGAAATATTTGAGATGCGTATAAGCCTTTGTATAATGATTTCCTAGGTGTGTGTGGATGATAATGACTTAGATTGTCATTTGAATATATAAGCGACTCTTCGTCAATTTCTGCATAAGTCGACCCACAAATCAAGACTAGGCCAACCTAATGAAAAATGACCATAGCCCACACAAGTACAATACGATGTAGGACAATAATGCTAGTGGACAATAGTGTTCAAGGTAGTCCGATTGTAGTGTTCCAAGGGTAGGAATAAGGTAGCTAGACATATGGGTGTTAGTCACTAAAGGGAAGGACAACCTCGAGAAGGTGGATTTGTATTGTTTGAAGGTTTAATGTGAGTTTCCCCTATCTTGGATTTGTCGATATGTGTTTTTTTATTCTAGCAACATAAATTAATTCAAGGATTTGATTTAGATTTGTCGATATACATTGTTCTAGCTCCTTTAACATATCTTCATAAACATGAGAAGTATGATTATGATTAACTAAAATGTGGATATATCTTATAGTTAATCTAATCTAGAATGACATGTAAATACAGTAAATAAAAGAAGTATGTAAATGACCCAAACAACTATGCAAAAGGAAATGCTAACCCTAATGTGCAAGAGAGAAGAGGAAAGAATTTTGTTGATTTGATGATCTCATGGGATATGGTCACATAGTGTCGAGAAATGTCTAGAGGAACGAGAAACAAGAATGACTGTGCAGAGGTCTCAAAAGGATGGATTTGAGCTGATTAGTTGGATTGGAGTGCTCGGAGAGGGACTGGGGGTGCTATGTGCGCTTTGGTTTGAAGAATGGGCGCCCTGGTCTGTCCATCAAGTTCGAAATTGAGTTTCACAGGTTTGGCAGGTGGTCAAAACCCTCGTTGTGTGTCGCATTAGATTCACTACACTGCACCAGGTGTAGTTGATAATCTAAGATGATAGATAGATCTACAAAAGACCAAAGAAGAGTATCAAAACCCTAAAAAAGAAGAATGCAAATGAATGGGTCGGATTGACCTCAACTGCCACAACAATGGCTTACTAACTAAGCGTTGCACTACATTTCAGACCCAAATGTAGTTTTGGTGTGTGTGTGCATAATGTGCCCTAAGTGCTCTTGTGTCAGTCACACTTTGTGAAGTAGCAAGCAATAACTAGATGTAGAAAATGTAATAGAATGTGTGCATGGAATAGAATAGAATCCCTCCCCTATGCTTGTGTGATGTAGATGAACCAACCTTGTCCTTGTGATGGAGCTAATGGATGCAAATGGATGCAATGGATGATCAACTAAATGGATGATAGTAGTGACTAGTGCTTGGTCCCTCATTATGGTCTCATAACTTTATATTTATAGGGTTCTCTTGATCTAATTTCGTAATTAACCTTGAAATGGCCGACCACCAAAAAGATAAAGATCTCAAATGGCTAGAAAGAGCCCAAAAAGTGGTGGGAAAGTGTAAAAAGGATCGGGGCGCCCTTGGTGGGACCAGGGCCCATGGGCACTACTAGCCAGGTGCCCCAATCGAGGCTAAAATAATGCAAAGTGACAAAATTTGACTGGGCATGTAGGTGTAAAAGGTCGAGAATGATGAAATAAAATAAGAGAAGATGGCCAAAAGATGGGGGTTAATTAGTACTTTCTTCACTCAAAAACCTTCTAAATAGTAGTATGAGACCAGACTAAATAATGTCTAAAGTGCATGATTTTGTGTCTACATTTGCCCCCACTTTATGTTGGTGAGTGGAAAGCTTAGTAACATAAAGTAGATAGAGATGCGTACTTGATGTCCATGAAGATTGTAGTAGAAAATGTGTGAAGGACTAGAAAAAGCGTGGAATGACAAAAAGATGATGGAGCGTGGAAACTATAGATGAAAATGTGCAAAAAAAGTGATGAGAGTGAACCTAGGGTGGAAACGCGTGTGTAGCTGCTGATGTGTGTGATGTACCTGCATGGTTAGTATAGTGTGTGTGTTTTCGCGAAGTGTTGTTGTTGATGTTGTTGTGTTGTTTTTGCCCCATTTGATTGCTTGTTTCTCATACAACCGGACCTACAAGGAGAAAATGATCAAGTAGTCAAATATGTATGTATGTATGTATGTGTAAAAACGTAATGTAAAAGATGCATGTAAAATTATGTAAATGTAAAATACACAAATGAAAAGTGTAAATGGAACATGTGCACCTGATCCATGTCAAGAAAGAGAGTGTAGAAGGATATCTTGTACTATGAGTTTTTTGGGTGATCTCACGCCCACCCTGGCCAAGAAGTGTAGGGAGAAAGCTACATTATTCTCCTTCTGTAACTACTTCCCTGAATGTGTGTGAAGAGATCTCGTACGTCCTAGTTTTTGGGTGATCCAATGCCACTGGCCGAAGTAGTGTAGGGAGGCACACCCACTGTAACCTCCAATCCTATGTAATTGCTTCCCATAATGCTAAGGACAACCATGTCCTGTAAAATCCATGTGTATGGGGTTTGTAGATGGTTTAAACCCACTCATGTATATAATAAACCGAACCGAAAGTGTAGAATCTCGAATGTGTAAAGTGTGTAGAAAACCCTAAATGATGCCCCCTCTTGGGGGCGCATGTGATCATTGATAGGAGAATGTGGCCCCAAAAGAGGACCAACCACATGTACTCTGAAACTCTACCCTGTAGGGGAAGGAATGTGCTTGGTAGAAACCAAGGAACACACAAACAAAAGATGCTAGCCAAAACAAGTGTTAGTACGAAAAACATGCATGTAAAAAATAATGTAAGCTATACGCAAATGTGTATAAGCTACCAAAAAAAGTAATGTAAACATGCAAGAAGACAAAGTAAGCCACACAAAAGGGTTGTAAACATGGGACATCACTCACATGATGTCGCAAGACACACAAGGCCATCATGGCCACAAACAACAAACAAGTGTGCACACCAAACATAGGGCAAGGCCCGCAAACAAAAACAAACAATAAACAAATAACAAACAAGTATGGAAGCAAATATCCCTACATAACAAATGTTGCACATGAAGCACCCATTAGCATGTTAGAAAGATAACTAGTATGTCAAAAGTGTGTATAACCAAGTAATGTAAAGTGCTAAGTACAAAATGAAACAATAACACCTATGAGAGATGAATGTGGATGCCCCAATGACCAATGTAGGAAGGGTAGAAGGTGAGCATCCATGTTGCATGTAAGAGACTGTATCTGCGATCAAAACTAGAAAAATACGTGAACACACATGTGTGGATGATATAGATAAATGACATACAAGTAATCTAACTAGCATGTGTAATAAAGTGACCATGAACAAGCAAAAGTAAGCAAGAGTAAAAACAACCATAATATGCAATATGTTGTGGATGGATGGAATGGAATGCAAAATGGAGTGATAGGAGCCACGTGCCCCCAAGTGAATGGAAATGTATGCAAGTGAGGTTCATTTAGTTTTTTCCCCATCAAAGAATCAAGAATGAACCATAAATGAGAGTGCGTCATCGGGAAATGGTCGAAGTGTGTGTTGTGTCTAACATGTTGTGATGAATGTGTGTAGTGATGAGATGCGACCTAACGACAATGTGTGTGTGAACCCTATAGCTGAAGCGTATATCATGACTAGATGAACGTATAAGTGATGATTTAGCCTAAGCATATATCACTATAAGATGAATGGATGAGTGATGATTTAGTCCCTAAGTGTATATCACTATGAGATGAAAAGAGGGAGTGGTGATGTAACCTAAGGTGTATACCACTACAAAATGATAGAATGGGTGACCATTTATCCTAAAGCATATGACACTAACCTAGTAATGTCACATGATGAAAGGTCGAATGATAAATGCGTGATGAAGAGAAGGTCCATTTGATTTGTAAACCCTCGGCAGTTGAGTATGGACCGAGGAACTAAAGTGCGTCATAGGGTAGTGAGTGCAACACAGAAGACAATGTAGTATGTGTGATGATAATAGATGACCATATGATGTGTAGGATGTGTGATATGCAATGTATAAGATGCAATGCAAAAAGGCATAGATAGACTAATAGTGTGAAACATGTGCTATGTGATGTGTATGATGAGTAGTATGTAATGCTAGATGCAAGTGTGACATGTATGATGAGGACTAGTACAATGTATGACATGTGGATGTGTAAATGTCAAAAAGATATAAATGAACTATTGAATGTGTGATGTAAGATGCACGATGTGTAAATAAACGCATAAATGGTGTAAGAACTAATGTGTAGTGTGTGGGGTTCATGTGTAGTAAGCCCTCAACAATCAAGTGTGAACCGAAGCACAAGAGTGTGTCATCAAGTAATGATGATGCTAAAATGTAGGGTGAGTATGCCTATGATGACATATGAAAATACAAAGATGAGACATGCGTAGATGCTAAGGTGATGAGTGGAGGGGATGTATTAGATTAAATGTTATGCCCCCAAGTGTATGATAGAGAAGATGGATATGTGTTCTATCAAGGAGATCATCGTTGTCATGATCGAAATCTATTGGAGCAACATAAAACTGATAACGGGATATAGAGTGAGGAGGGTCATACATGGACCCATTGTGGCAGAGTGTGTACACATTCATCGCATATTATTCATTAGTAAAGGTGATCGTGGACAACCGTGAGCATGCCAACGAGATATATTTGGGGCATAAGTGAGAGAGGAATCATTATGAATAGAGATAGTCCAAAAAAGGGAAATGTAAGCGAAGAGTGATGAGCATCTATTGTACCACCAATATAGTCAAGCCAGGATCTATCCAAGTGTGAGTGGAGAGTCACAAGGGGTACATGCACAACAAAGACCGTCAAATGAAAGACACACAAGCCATAAGTTGTCATAATGTGAAAATAGCCATGATAAAGATGTGGTGAATGGAGAGGTGGTAAGATGTCATTAAGCGTCATGCCAAACCTAACCAAACTATCACGTGTACAAATAGTATCTAAGCAAGTAGAATCAATAGGGATGTGTTGCCAAAAGGACATGTTGATAAATAATGTGCATGTAAAAGGAGGCAAGTGGAGCTGCAACCCGTGGAGGAGAAGATGAAATAACATCTACACTATTTATAGACCCCCGATATAGTACCATAACATTAGTAGAGGGAGGGGTCTTGAACCTATATTCACTGGGCCATCGGCCACAAAGGTGTCTTGAAAATAAGAGTCGTCTACGCCAAGAGGAGTAAAATTGAGCTATCCTAATGCTTCATCCGTAAGTTCAATAAGCGTTAACTTCATCATCGAATCCTTAGAACCATTGGTGTGAGCATCATCATGTTGTATCACACTATCAAGTATGTTGGTAGGTGGCACCATAGATGGAGTAATAGAGGGTGCACATGATGGGTGTAGAAGGGACATTAATAGGAGTTGATACCGTAGGTGAAATAATAGTTGTAGTGTGAGTAGAGATAGCTGGAGCATTTATAGTGGTAGTAGGATATTGTGAAGCACTAGACTGACCAATGTCATATGTGTCAAGGCTGCCATATGGAATACGTTGCGAAGGTGGTATAGGCATAGAAGTAATGGGATCTATGCGACAATATTTGAATGGCTCTGGATTGGCGGTGATAGTATGTTCATAGCCATCATGCAAGAACTTGACACATTGGTGAATAATAGATGGAACTACGTGTGCATTGCGTGAATCCAAGGCCTACCTAACAAGAGATTAAACTGAAAGGAGGCATTGATAACATATAACTCGGTGAGAACAAGTCTTAGGCCCAACCGAATATGTAATGAGATAGTCCCTAGGCATGTGCAAGTGGTAGAATCATAACCTCGAATGAGAGTAGAATTCTTAGAAATTAAGTTATCATTAATACCAATTGCTTTAAAAGAGAATGAGCACATAAATTGACAACTGATCCATTATCAATGAGGACTCATTTAATGCAAGTAGTACTAATAACAACAATAATGAGCAAAGGAGCACATAGATTTATTTTAGCAAAAGGTGACAGATCCTCATTAGTGAAAGATATAACATGTGGTAAATTATGAAGAGACTGTATAAGATGTGCAAAGGCCACCGCGGAATTATCACTTTCAATATGAATGGCACGAAGGGAAACTTCTAGCGTGTTATGACAATCTGGTGCATTACGCAACAAGTCATAAAGAGAGATCTTAGCGGCGTATTTTTAAGTTGTTTCAATGATGTCATATCCCTTAGAAGTAAGTGGGAGGAGCTACCAGAGTAATGGGTGGAGGAATAGACACGAGGTGGAGCCATAGGCGGATTAGGATGAGTACGATGAGTAGTAACTACATTAATGGATGGATCAGCCCTAGGTGTGACAAAGCGAGGAGGATGTTGAGTGCGCACACACATGAAATTAGTAGCAGTAGTAATTATGTCTGAGACCTTAGTTGGTGCAAAGGTAGAATAATAAGATTGAGCCATAACTTGATAAGGAGATGACATGGTCAAAAAGAAGTGTCGAAATGTGGGTTTCACCAAAATGGTTAGCTAAAATGGAGATATATCATATAGTTAATCTAATTTAGAACGACAACATGGAAAAATAAATGTAGTAAAGAAGTATGTAAATGACCAAAACAATTATGAAAAGGAAATGCTAACCCTAATGTGCAAGAGAGAAGAGGAAAAAACTCATCTCATTTGATGATCTTATGGGACCTGTGTTGTAGAAATGTTTGGAGGAACGTGAAACAGAACGACTACTATGTAGAGGTCTCGAAAAGGATGGATCTGGGCTGATTAGTTGGATTGGAGCACCGAGAGGGAGGGGATGGGGTACCTACAAAACGGGTGCTTTGGTATGAAAGAATGGGCAAATTTGGTTTTCAACGAGGTTTGGGAACCAAAGTTTCACATTGTTCATCAAGTGGTTCAAAACCCTCATTGTGTGTCGATAATCCAAGATTGATGATAGACATGCGCCACCAAAAAAGAGTATAAAAACCCTAAAAAAGAAGAATGCAAATGAATGGGTCAGACCGACTCACCGCCACAATAGTGGGCTTACTAATTGAGCATTACACTACATTTGGACCCAAATTTAGTTACGGTGTGTGTGTGTGTGTGTGCGTGCATAATGTGCCCTAGTGTGCTCTTGTGTGTCACGTATTTTGTGAAGTAGTGAACAATAACTAGATGTAGAAAATGTAATAAAATGTGTGCATGGAATAGAATAGAATCCCTCCCCTATGCTTGTGTGATGCAGATGAACCAACCTTGTCCTTGTGATGGAGCTAATAGATGCAAGTGATCTCCAAATGGATGCAACTCTAGGTGGATGATAGTAGTGACTAGTGCTTGGTCCCTCATTATGGTCTCATAGCTTTATATTTATAGGGTTCTCTTGATCTAATTTTGTAATTAACCCTTGAAATGGCCGAACACCAAAAAGATAAAGGTCTCAAATGGCTAGAAAGAACCCAAAAAGTGTAAAAAGGATCGGGCGCCCTGGTGGGACCATGGCACCCATGGGCGCCCAGTCAAGGCTAAAATAATGCAAAGTGACAAAAGCTGATTGGGCATGTAGGTGTAAAAGGTCGTAAATGACGAAATAAAATAAGAGAAGATGGCCAAAAGACGTGGGTTAATTAGTACTTTCTTCACTAAAAACCAGTATGAGACCGTGATTAGATAATGTCTAAAGTGCATGATTTTGTGTCTACAAATTGGGAGGATTTATAGAAGAAGAGGAATTAATATTTTCCATTGTAGCAATGTAAAAACATAATAAAATAATACTTTTGTGAAAAACCCTAGGACCAACTATGGTGTTGAAAACTCGGAGTTGAAAATATGAAACCCTAAGAGTGAGGAGTAAAGCCTTAAGTTGGTGTGGATAGATAGGAAAGTGGGTTCACCAAAATATGATATCAACATTAGGGTTTATGTACTTAATTAGATATTACTTAAATGTGAAGAATAATTCAATATTCCTAAATTATTGAGGATATTAGATTGATGATATGCAACATATATGATAATAGAAGTACATTTATGATTAGGGTTTAGAAATAAGTCACCATTCTTTGAGCCCAAACTATGTGAATGTAAGTGTAACTAGTTAAGGGAGATGTGCACGATGTCAAAAAGTTGTATGTAAAATCTGGAATCTAAAAATGAGCACTGGACATGTTTGTTTAGTAAGGGATAGGTTTGTGGCTGAACTTTTCTAGGATCTATGAATCTGTCTTATGGGATTTTAAGTTCCAATCTAAATCTAAAACCTTTTATTCTTGCGTCTTTAGAACATATGCCCATATATATATATATATATATATATATATATATATATATATATATATATATATATATATATATATATACACACACACACACACACACACATGGATGCATGCAAAGCACACACACATACATACACACACAATGATGCATTTATAATTATATCTGTCCTCTCCTCACTTTAGTCCTAAAAAGGATTAGCCAAATTTGAGGTGGACTAACCTCACCCTACCCCCAATTATGTGAGGATGGTTGCACTATAGACCGATACTCCGAAGAGGGATCAAACACACACGAGTTTTCCCAATCCTATGATGAGGAGGAGATTAGATTAAGTAAATAAGATGGAGCCCTCGATCTCGATTGCAACACTTAGAAATTGATGTTTAGATTGATTGTAGCCCATGGATTTGTGACCTAGGGCAGTAATAAATATATATTTTGATTTTGAGTAGCTTTTTTGGGGTGTGCTCTAAGGGAAAGATGCTCCAATGATTTTTTTAATGACCTTCTTAGAGTGTTCCTTTTGATATTGGATCCCTACATGCCCTTAATGAGTAAGGGTGTATATGATTATATAAATGACTTATTTAACTGATTTCCCACTCAACCGACCTTAAGCCGATCAATGTAACTTGTGCATTTGAAAAGATGACCATTGCAAGTATGAGGGACATGTTCATTATCTTGGGGATAGATTCATCAATCAATCATGTCTTGGGCATGCAAGCATGTTTAGGCTAAAAGTTGGAATCATATATGAAATCGAAGCAATATGTAGATAGTCTAAAAATGTATTCATTAGAATGTGCCATGGATCTTGTGCTTAGATTAAGAAGTAGTTATGATCTAGTGGAATCAAAGTACGAGATAAAGTGGGATACCTATAGTTGGCTAGTAAATAGGTAAATGGGATGATGTTAGGATAAATTCCAAAGTGATATTGTTAAGTGCACGAAACCTAATTTTAGGTACTACAACATGATGATGACATTATGTGCTTACTTGTGCCTTTATTTCTTGCTCCATGTTCATATTTTTTTCTCTATACTTATAACATTATATGTTTACAATGATTTCTCCATGCCATTTCTTATGTTTTTTTGCATGTCGTATCATGTGTCATCATGTCGGAGGATCTTCTAGTCCAAGTAATGTCGGCTTTGATGTCATTTTTTCTTATGTGTTTCTTGATTATGCTATTTGTTTCATTTTTTCATTATGTTCATTATAATGTTGCTACTTGTGTATGCATGCTTATACTATGTGATATTCTATGCTTGGTGCCATGATTTATATCATACATATTGTTGTTGTTTGATGATACTAAAACTCACGTTCCCATGATTCATATCATGCATATATTGGGGCACCTCCTATTGCATGATTCATTATTATATCTTTCTTACATTGATATATATCTTTAGTTGATTCTTCGTGATGATATCTTATATGCTACTTATGACCACTTATGCTCATTCCTTGGATTACATGTCATATAATCACTTACAATGATCACATTTATTCTATGTTACCTAGTTGCTAGGACACATTTTACAAGGATTCTTAGCCTTGTTGTGTTTAGTTCTCCCTAAATTACACTTAAGATGGGTATTCTATATGCACTATTATTAAGTTGAATCAAAGTTAACTTAACTATATTTAAAATGCTTTGTGCACATCTCTAGGCTTAAAATAAGATAAGTGCATTATTCATGCCAGAGACATTTGTTTCCACCACCATTAATAAATATTATCTCTAATTAGGTCATTCACATGTGCCTAATAAGTGGCCAATAGGAAAAGGGAACTTGCTCTTGTACACACTATTTATACCCTCTTAACCCTTTTTATATTCACTAAAGCAATTGATGTAATAGATATTGATATAGAGTAATATATTATTATCCATTCTTCATTTATTTGCATAATATTTTATCTTGGAATGAGTCAATACTATAAAGATATATTCCTAAGGATTATCCTTTCTTTATATTTTGGGGAACACAAAATAATAAGTAAAAATGGGGAGGAGAGAGAAGAATAAGACGGGGGTCCCATGGAGAGGGAATGCAAATAATTTGCAATGGGTATTACAGAGAAATTATTGCAACATTTTGCATGCATACGGTCCTACACCCTTCCTAAATGATTTCAACAATGGCTATTGAGAATATTTAGGAAATTTAAATAACTCCTCCCCATCTTTGAAAGGTTCTTTGGAAAATTATATTTTGAATGTTTTTACAATGTTATGGAGGGAAGGCTGCATTTGGAGGGAATATAATATTCTAACCATATACCACATGACACATGACATCAAAGAATGCATTGCAATAATAACAAATTTCCATTCTCTCATTGTTATTCTTTGTTGGAAATGTTTTTTCCTATACAACACTTGCCCTTGATTTTGTGGAAAACATTCTATTTTTTCGTTGTTAATTTTAATTTGAAGTTGCATAAAACTACTTGTCCCTAAATTATAGTTGAAATTTCCCCTTCTATAAGACTCTTGCCTAAAAATAATATAATAAATAAATACACCAATAAAACTACAATATAGACCAATAATCAATAAATACAAAAAGATGAACTGGTTTGGACCCACATTAACGAGTGTGAGCTATAATGTTAAGAGTAGTTGTATGATGGTGTTGAATCCCAACATGGAAGGTTTCCAATGGAAAAATATTTGGAATAAATATTTGATTCCTAAAGTTAATATCTTCTACTAGATGGCCATCCAAAACAAGGTACTCATGGTGGAGAACCTTATTAAACTTGGATCCCTTATCCCAAACAAGTGTATTTTGTGAGAAAAAGACTACGAAACGCGCCAAACACATGTTCATAGATTTCCCTTTTGTGAGTCACATTTTGAATAACATTTTGAGTGTCTTTGAACTTAGATGGGTGAAACCAGATTCTTTAGCTAAACTCTTGATGCAATGGAAATGCCCATTTGCTTTCTCTCTGCTCTTGAGAAAGTGTTGAGCTTCTCCTTACCCCACATCTTTTGGGGGTTTGGAAGGAGAGAAATAACATAATTTTAGAGATAAAGAACCATATGAAAAAGGTGAGTAAAATTATTGTCCAAGCCATCTTGGAAAATGTGTCTAGATCAAAATTAAAAGAATGCAAGGTTATCTCTAACTGGAGCTAAACCAAGTTAAAAATTGGAAAATTGACATGCCGGTGAAAAGTGAAACTAGGAATATTATAAATGCTAGAAAAGATGTAAGATGGTCTAAACCGCCATTCAAGTGGGTCAAGTTGAACTTTGATGGGGCTTTGAAAGGCAACCTGGTAAGGTGGGGGTGGCGACTTAATCCGAGTGCAATAGTGACTTGGTGGTTGCCTATCTTTGGACCTTTGGGTACACAAACAAACAACTTTGTTAAGGCATTTGCGACTTTATGAGGCATCTAGATTGTTAAAACCACCTAGGCCAACACAATTATTATAAAAGGAGATACCTTATAAATCATAAAATATATCAAAACCCCTTCAAAATCTAGTTGGACAATGCAAAATATGATGAAAGAGTGCAAATATTTACTAAATGGGTTTGAAGACTACAAGATTGACCATATTTACAATGAAGGTAATGGTAGTGTTGACCTCCTTGCAAATATATAGGTCTAAGGGGCTATCCATGCCAAATGGATGCCCCCATACTTATCCCGGTTGACGTGGCCACTCAAATTAATGAGGACAATTCAAATGAAGTGGAAAACCATTCATCAAATTTTAAGCGGTGGTAGAGGAACTTATTTGATCATCATAAGAAGTTGTGGAAGATTACATTGTAGCTACCTAGAATTTGAAACCCAAATTAGTAGGGTTTTTTTATAACAACATTTAGACATTCCTTTACATTTACAAATCAGATTACTAGCTATAACTAGTTAATGCAGCAAGTCAAATTAATTTAGTAATGAGTAGACATTCCTCTACATAATTAAATTAGGTAACTAGTTAAAACTAGTTTATGCAACATGTCTTAGTAATTTAATCCATCCTATAACATAGTGATAAACCTTGTGCAGCTGTAAGGGTTTAAATATCCTGATCTCCACGATCACCCTTAACATTTGTTTGAATGTTCATACTTAGCCTTGTTGGTTTTACCGCACTATGGAAGTGAGAATCTGTGACTGATCCTTTATTGTCTACCTAGAGTTGAGTTAAAAAAACCCATCATATATCTTACACTTCAATAGTGAGGAATCACGGTGATTAGACAATGTTCCTAGCACACACATTACTTTGGCCAAAGTTTCTTATCTTGTACTATGTATGCTTAGTATAGATGAGTGCACAATGTGTCTAAACTTGTCTTCCTATCACCTCACCAACGTCTCATCACAATTATCTAGATCTATTATCTTGTGTAGGTGAACCTATTAAGAATCACTTTATTCTAAACGAGTTTAACTACGCAAGTTCGAGGAACCCCAATGCTCGCTTTTGGTTACCTACGAGAGGCCAATCCATTGCTTAATATGCTTCCATATAAAACAACCGATGGGCTACTTGTAGGCAGCCTACAACATGCATTTTCCATGATGTTCATGTATGGATTCTTAACCTTCAAGTTAGGCCAACTAATTAGCGACATACAAATTACGCATGTATTTGCTTCAGATAGATAAGTAAGTTCACGAAGTGATTATCACCTCACTGCCCCATTCATACATCCTAAACATTTTGTTAGAAAAGGTGTTCTATAACCTTAGTCAAGATTCCCATTAGGGCTTACTAATCATAAATAGTCATACCATAGGTTATCTTGATACTATATCCCTTAACCATGTTATATCTTTTCTATTTAGGACTGAACTCCTATCTTCATCTTGTTTTAAGCTAGAGGTAATACCCTCTTAAGGTAACTTCTTTCGTATTATGCAAAGTATGAAGAGTCCTTTTACTTGATCTTAAATATTATAAGTAGTAAACCAAACTTTAATTGTTAAGGTTATTATTCTTCCTTTTAAAATACCTTCACTAAGACTGACTAGCTTAGCATCATTTTAGGATTTGTTTCCTAACACTTTTGGATCAATCCAATATACCTCCAATACAAGTTTTTGTCCTTTAAATGTTATTACTAACATTGAATCATTCAATTAAACTCTTGAATAGATTATTATCTTTTTATACCCTTATTGCATATACACCTTTATCCTTTCTTTTGAACCAACATGCCTTTAGGATCATATTTCATTCCTCTTTATAGTTTTGTTTGACATTGAACTAATCATTTAAATCTTGACTAGATAGTTATCAAATATATACTTAACAAACAACCCTTGATTGGACCAATATATATCCAAAATCTGATTTATAATTCTTTTCAAAGTTAAGACTAACTTCATGTATTTTGCCCTTAAATTACAGTTTCATATCTCACATGATATTCTTTTCATTTAGACATAATTACCTTCTTACTGTTATGGGGAAACAATTAGATATGAGGTATATATTTGTCATCTTGAACCAAGCCTATAATAAGCTTAAGATGGATACATATGATAACCTTAACTTAATCAAATATTTCGTTTAGTTACTTAAGCCCGTAACTCAACAATGTGTTTATACATATACAAATCAGCCATTATATTTATATATCACAAGTCATGTCCATCAATGGACTCTTACAAAGTACAATCTTGCCCAAGGCAAGTTTATTCAATCATTAGTACAAGTACAATAGGATCCATGGTCCGTAATATAAATCATCCATTCTAACGTCGATCTTCACATGCCGAAAAAGAATGTCCACTCAACGTTACTAAACCTGCGACACTATTTTGTTTGGGGGTGTCAATTCAAAGAACTGGCAAGAAGTTAATCTACATGCTAAACTAAGTTTTTGACAGATAAAGTAGATTAGTCATCACCCCTTAGTTATCTAACATTGCAATGGTAATGCTTCCGCAACATTTAGGGAGCTAGAATATTCCAACAATCCCATAGCTGGTGATGGAAGAGGTGGGGAATATATGTGAAGCGTTCCCAAAGGACCACTTTGCATAAAATCCTTTTGATTCTTCAATCGCAAGCCATGCGATGGATGGAGGATCTAGGATCCCGAGGTTTGTTAAACCCACTATTATCACAAACACAAAAACAATCAAATCAATGAATCTAGGCTATAACATGCAAGGAAAGTAAATTTGTTTTGCACCATTCAATATTACAGAATAATTTACATGCCATAAGAGTCATCCACATAATTTTAAACCATAAAAATGACTAAGTATAAAATTCTGGAATTTTTTTGCCAGAGTTTCCCCTTGTATTTTCCACTTTTAAAATTTTCCAGAATGTTGATTTAACTATATATAAATCAAATAAAAAAATAAATGCTTCAAATGAAAAGGTATGGATCAAGTGATCCAACCCTTTGAGCCAAAGGATCTCGGGAAAAATAAAAATGAAATGAACTAATGGTAGGAAATATTTTTACCCAACTAATCCTATCAGCATTCTTTTACCTTTATATATATATATATATATTAAAACATTACCGAATGCCCCTGCAAGAGGGTTTCAAGCATCTAAAGTTGAAACAAGAACTGCATTATCCATTTCTTCCTTTTCATGTCAAGGTTAGTTCACTACTTAGTTCATATTACATAGAAAGGAAAACATTTCAATCGATTTCAAGTTCAAGCAATAAGACCAACCAATCAGTGTTCATTGAAACATCAAATCAACATAAGTAATAATATTTTATTGCTGCAAGAACAAAAGATTGAACACCCAGATAATAGAGTCCATTACCAATTTTAGCTTCAACAACCCAAGGATCATAAACAATCAAAGCTATAACACACAAGTATTAATATTTTCATTTAAAATATGTTGTTAGGGCAAGAAGAAATGACCATGCTAATTTTGAACCCACATTACTGGTATGATTTCTAATCAAAATGAACATAGGTTCAACCATATATTTTTAAGTAATGAACTCAGATAGAAAAACCCTCAAGTAATTCTAATTTATTTTCCAAACCCAACAACCTTGCCACTTTTCCGCAAGAGTACAATTTGAAAACCCTAAAAGACTTTTGTAATGTAATGTACACAACAATTGCAACCAAAGGTTTTCACAAAACCCTTTAGAAAGCAAAGAAAGAAATTGATTTATTAAGGAGAAGCGAAAAGAATACCATCTAATTCCTTTAAATGAACAATCACAAAAGCATGAAAGCAGACATCACATCAACCATACAATTTTTTTGAAAGAAGACCATTTCATTAACATATTCAAAGAACATTTTCCAAAACCAATCACAACCAACAATTTCATGCCAAAAATACCAGCTGAAACCCTCAAAATCGATTTGCACAACTAATTAATCAAACGAATATCACCCAATTTTTTTATTATTGCATAAGAGCTTGTGTTAGAAACCGATTCAAAGTATTTTCACCCATCTCATTTAGTAATGAAACTAGACAAAAAAGAAGATAATCTCTTTAAAAGCCAAAAACCAGAGAAGCAAGGTGAAAAACCCCTTGTCTGAAAACGTCTTGGGTCCACGTTTTTGATTCCAGCTACTATCTTTCAAACCCTAGGCTAAAATCAATTTCTCCAGAGTGTCAAAATTCCAGCTTAGCCAACCAAACTTCCATCACATTGTATTCCTCATAATAAATAGCGGGTTTTCAAAAAAATTGATTCAACCACATGCAGATTTTTTTGCCAGAGTTTCTCCATGAGTGGAGCTAAGTGAACTGAATGAATGCAAACTATCCTAACTCCACTTCATTTCCCCCTTCTCTCCACGCATCCCAACAAACCATATTAATTTGCCTTGTCCAACTCCCAAGTGGATGGTTTGAAGAAGCCTTAAGCCAACGTGGGTGGGGGATCTTCCAAGTCAAATTTGAATATGCAAGCAAATAATTCAATCCTCCACATACGTGAATGTCCACTTAAGTGGATTTTGTAATAATTAAAAACTTTACCATTGCGACATTATGGCATTCCTTATTTTTTAAAATTGACTCCAAAACAAAAAATAACACCCTTTGAATTTTCATGCCATCATGGTGTTCAATCACCATGTTATTCTTTTTGGAAGTCAATTAATATTCAATTCAAACATTGCTTACCACTTGATGGGTGTGGCAATATGCCCCCAACTTATATTAATAATATTTTAATTAAAGCCACACATTAATGTTACAAAGCAATTCAACTAGGCTTATAAGTCTTTATAGATTTTTGCCATAATATGCCAACTTAAAAATGATTTACGCAACCGCAATATTATTAACACAGTGACACAATTCCATCGAAGCCTAAAAAACGTACGCAATGCGCAAGTCGACTTAGGAGCGATATCACCCTTAGTCCATATGGGCGCCAACACAACATCATGTTGTGCGGTGACCATATCGATTAAGGATGGTGTTGTCCTAATCAAATTGACGCCAAGAAAACAAAATCGAACAGACAAACAAAGTTCGAATAAAAACAAACTGCATTTACTAATAATAATAGGTGGTACTTAGTTATTCGAAAGAACATACATTTTCCCATTATTCATATTTATTTGAATAATTAAATGTCGAATAAAAAGGGTTAATTAGTGGGATGTTAGGACATACTTAAAGAGGATGCTTGTGTGAATGGTCAGTGGAAGGGATGGATTAATAACTAAAGTGCCATCCACATAGAAGCACAACTAATCCTTTATTGGTGCTTGACATTTGGTCTAGTGTCATGGAAAGTGCGAGTAAGCGGTTGGAATATGCTCTAAAACAAAGATCTATTGACATGGGTGGTGACAGACTCCGTGCAGAGCCTTCGTCAAGCCACAAATTGAAGAGGAATGCCATAGTGTGACAAATATTGAAATATTGTGGCCTCACCAAGTATATTGACAAGATTAAGGGATGCAATCCCTACTTGTCTTTAGATTTTGCCTAGAGTTGGAAGGATGGCTCATTTACCATTAGAGATATTACCATGGAAGTCTTAGAAGAAGCCATTGGTAGAGTAACAGGATGTCCACCGAGGGGTTGAAAATATTCAAAGACAGAACGAGAACAAAAGAGGAGATCCAAATCTTCTTTAGACCAATGGAGTAGATCCACGAGATGGAGGACGTGGTTCTTCGCACTTCCACGCCTTTATCATGGGATGATGTCTATCTCCAAATTATGAAGTATGTGACCATTGAAGGCAAATATAGAAAATACACATCCATCACTTTTCTCTTTTGAATCATTTTTTCCACTTCAAATTGTTGAGTATTCCCTTCTATCTCTTTATGTCTCTAGAGGCCAATGTTAGGGATTTCTAGTTGGGGAAAATTGAGCCCCCCATCCACCAATCCCTTATTATGTTATTTTGTAAGAATGGGAAGCCTACAATTTCCAAGAATCGGCCGATCATAAAGAGGAAAAAAAAGCAACTTAGATATGTTGATTCCTTGCCCTAGTCTAGTGAGAAAAGGGAGGGTGATTTTGAAGAGGGTTTGGTTGTGTGTGAGAAAAAGGAAGTGGTAAAGATCAAACACACAATAGGAAACTAAAGGGGAGGCTTGTAAGATTGCTAGTGAAGAAGCCATTGCTATTCTTGAAAATATTTCAACAGGGGGTCTCTACCGGGAGTAAAGGCAAGGAGAAGGTGGGTATTCACGTTCTACCTTTGATGAATGAATACCTCCAAAGAAGGATTTGCGTGTTGGAGAAGTTGGGTGATATCCAATTGAGCATTAGTGAGATCTTGGCGAAAGAAATAAAAAAAATCAACGAGGAAGTCACCCAGTTGAAGGTGGAGAATAGGAAAATCAAAGTGACCAATGTTATTCTAGAAAAGAGGTTGGAATTATTGGAGAACAAGATGGCTCCTTCTAGCTACCCCAACTTGAAGCATAATGGTGGTAACAACTTATAAGAGTCAGAACACCACTAGCCCCACCCACAACATTCTTGCTGGACCAAACATCCAAACGATCGACAACTAGATGAAGAAATTGGAGCAAGGGCTTGATAATGACTTCGTGAAGAGCGTGGATTAGGTTTACCGTGTTTGTGCTTAGGTTTTTGTCTTGGTTGTTGTATTGCTGACTTTTTACTACATTTTTTGACTATTGGTTGAGTTTTTGTTTTTAATTTTTTTGCCTTGGGCTCTTTGGATCAACTCTGTTTGATCTTGTTTCTTGGTTTTGTCTCCTGTGGGTGTTAATGTTTTATCTTTAGTTGGTGTGCACAATAATTGAGGGTCCTTTCAAAACCTCCTTATTATCTAATAAAAAAATTCCTAAAATAATACCTTTTTATGGCTAATGACTAAATATGTACCAAAATGTGTCTACCCCTCCATATAAGATTCAACAAAGAATTGAATGGGTTGTAGTCCAATGATGCATATTATAGTGTAAAATGTGTTTCGTAGCTATCCACTAAGGTTCAAATTGTAGGAGATATTAATAAATAAAGGATAAGGCTAAGATTGTGCACCGAACAAATTTGGTCGAATGTATATCCCTCACTCCTTAATAACTAAACATAAGAATTTTGTGCACCTAACCCATATAGACTTCACATTTACTCAAAAGAATTCAATCGGTTCTTTTTATCAATACAACACATAAAAACCAAAGACAAGCCATTTGAAAAGGAAATATGGTCCCAAACTATTTGCTTTTTTCTTTGAACTTTTATAATAATAATAAACATGAACTCGGGTGTGCATGTTTTCAAGGGTAATATGGTCAGGGATGATGCAAACTTCAACCATTTAGGACTTACAAAGTTTACTTTCTTTTTACTTTTTCTTTCTTTTTACTTTTTCTTTCTTTAAACCTTTTGTAGTATAATAAACTGAACTATGGTGTTTTTGAAAACATGCACATTTGTTGTTTGATATTGACACAAACAAAACAGCGTACCATTTGTTGTTTTCTTTGCTTTACATCTCATCATCTCCGTTTGTTATACAACTCAATTTCTTTGATGTTAGCTTTAGCCAAGAAAGATGAATGCCACTTTAACAATGAAATGGACACCGCCAAGTCATTATCTTAGGGGCCCAATGCAAAGGAAATATAATATAAGGCTTAGCTTTCCTTACCTTTTAATTCTTGCAGCCTTAATCTTTCCTTTCTCCATTACAAAGACAAAGGTCATTAAGATACCTTTCTTGCAAAGTATAGAAAACTAAAATTAAAAAAATTATTAAAAGGCGACCCCATCATATACCATTGTACGGTCGCCCTGGTTTGTTTTGAGTGGAAATATGTGAAAATAAATCTTTAAGAATAATTATCTAAAAATAAAGTATTTTTTAACATTCGCATATTTAGTGATATTCTTATTTTGAGAAGGAAATAATATAAATGAAAGAAATGTATTTTTTTAAAAGCTCAAAGCAAGCAAAATTTAATTGAAAATTATTATTGGAATAGGTCTTTATATTAAAAATACGAAAGTGTTACAACAGAGGGGCGACTCTACAACTCATGGTCCACAACTCACACAACAAAAACGCTAAGAAAACAACAAAAACACGTTATTAAGGGAACCGAAACAAAACAAAACTAAAGAGACAGATTTAAACACACGGGCAGTAGCACTAGGAGGTTGTGGAAGGTCATCCTTTGGAAGGATGAATCCCCCGCAGTGGCTCCTCGAGGCACCATAATACCCCAGCGAGGCGGCAAGAGAACCTCTAAAATTAAATATGTCTTGAAAGAAAAAAAGTTAATCATATCTAATCCTCCTAAACATAAACTCTTAAAGATAATTATATAATTCTTTAAATAAGTAAAAGAATACCATCAAACAATTCTAAATTCTGAATAATGAATACCAACAGACAATCAGTTTATTGTAAACCATCCTTATATTTTTATTATTAAATAGAATCATGAATTTCCAATATAAATATGAAATTTTAATTGTTTTTTTCTGTGGAACTTATGGGTCCCAGTTTTAAATTTTCTCCTTTCTCAGCACCCCAATAATTCAGAGTGGGTTCTTATTAATCATATTATACTTTCATCCATTAAAGCTGCCAAAGCTGGTCATCTTTATCAATCCTCATACTTTTGAATGTCCCTTCTCTGTATCCATAGTGAGCGACACCTTTATCTCAACTAATTTTCTCCAAGATATTGTCTGTTTTTAAAAGAAAAGGCTCTAAATTTGCTAGAAAATGGATACGTAAAGTATCCCAATAAAGTTTCTTTTTCTTAACTTTAGACGCTGGAAAGTACTGTGGACTATATAACATTGTTTTCATGGAATTGTATGCCTTCACTTTTAGGTACAGGATTGAGAAAATAATGTAAGCCAAAATGAAGCAATCTTTTATAATTCATCAATGGTGACCCTAATCAAAGGATGAACTGTGCCAATTAATCACCCCATGTGGACCTGTTTAGGCAGGAAACATGATTGATCTTGCGTTTTTTCATCACTTGCTATATTTTATCATTCAATTCATCATTGTACCTAGTTGACTTGTTAGTAGACTTTGATTTCTAGGTTGTCTGCACCTTGTGTTTTCTTAAAGCATGCTATGAACTAAGTTCCTTTTATCTTTCCATGCCATACGATTTAGTGTCTTGAACCTGCTTACCAAGTGGGGTTTGACATACTTTGCATAGCTTTTCAGGAATTCAATGTTTGTGATTTCTTCCCCCAACCCACAACACACCTTGCATGTAGCCACCATGTGACAAGCAATGCCTTTGCTCAAATGTAAGGTTTCTTTTATAGGAACAATAAGCTTGTTCAAATGCTTCTAAATACATGTTTAATTTGATATGCCTCCTTAATTGTATTGGGAATTCTTTCCACGATTTTAACAATTTAGAGATGATTTTATAATTCTAAAAATCTTCATTCATTTTTATAATTAGTCTTTCATTGGCTGGTATGCTTGTATTAATGCAACATATAAATCTAATAGACCACAATTCTTATGTTAATGGGTTAATACCACATTAGAAGTAGCTGCATGTGGCAGTTCAATCAGTTTGGGTCTCCAGTTTGAGCCACCGGTGGGCAGCCGAAACCCCTCTCCATTAGAGGGTTAGAATCCCTCTTTGCATAAATACATCATCCAAGCTTGTGCCCTTGACAACATCGACTAAAAAGAAGTGGCTCTCTCATTAACATAATGGTTGATTGGTTTTGGAATGAGTACATTCTATTGGTAGACATTCCCCTGTCCTTTGTGGCTTCATCAACCAAACAAATCTCCATGCCACCCCAAGTTGAATATTCCTTTTAAGTGCATGTTGGAATTGTTTCCATGACTCTAAAAATCCTCATTCATTCAAAAAAATTAAACCAACATTTGTTGGTAGGCTTGGTCCACATAAAATATTAACCAATAAATTGTAACCCTTATGTCGATGGAGTGATACCATAATGGAAGTGACCCTCCTACTAACACAATGGCTTATTAGTTGTGAGATGGGTATGTTGTGGGGGCGATACCCCAATGGATGTGATACTCCTACTAACATAATGGTTTATTACTTCCATGATGATTATGTTTGTTTCTTTGGACCTTCCCCTCCTTTGTGGTTTTATAAACTAGAACAAATCTCATTCAAATGTCTCTAAATACATGTCTTACTACCCCAAGTAGGAGATGCCACAGAAATGCATTTTAGAATTACTTATACAACTCCAAAAATTCCTCATTCATTCAAAAATGTAATCCACATTGGTTGGTAGGCTTAGTCTATGACAAAATATAAACCCAATAGATCACGATCTTTATGCCAATGGGGTGATACCGGTAAGTGGCCCTATAACTAACATAACGGTCAATTGGTTGCATGATGAGTATCTTTGCTTGCTTGAACTTCCCCTCTCTTCCTCTGCGACTTTATGAACCCAAAAGTCCCATTCAAACACCTACAAATACACGCCTTACTACCCCAAGTTGGAAATGCCACTTAAGTGCATTTTAAAATTTCTTCAACAAATCTCAAAACCCTCTCATTCAAAAAATTAATCCACATTGGTTAGTAATATTGGTACAAGGAAACATATAAACCCAATAGACAATGATCATTATGCCAAAGGAGGTGATACCACGATGGAAGTGGTCCTTCTACTAAGATAATTTTTAATTGGTTGAATGATAGTTATGTTTTCATATTTGGCCTTCCCCTTTCCTCCCGCATGATTTCATAAACATTTTTTTGGGTTCAAATACCTCTAAATACATGCCTTACTAGCTCGAGTTGGAAATTCCTCTTAAGCGAATTTATTTTATAACCCTAAAAATTTCCATTCATTCACAAACCTAATCCTATATTGTTTGGTTGGCTTGGTTCAAGACAACATATAAACCCGATAGACCATGTGATCCTTTTTCCAATGGGGATGATACCATAATAGAAGTGGCCCTCCTACTAACACATGAATTGATTAGTTTCGTGATATTATATTTTTACTCTTCCTCCCCTTTCCTCCTTTTGGATTTACAAACAAAATAGAACTATTAAAACACCTTTAAATACACGCCTCACTACCCAAGTCGATATGCCTCTCAAGTGCATCTTGTTGTTGCTTCTACAACACTAAAAATCCTCATTCATTCATAAAATTAATCCCACATTATTTGGTAGGCTTGGTATGTGAAATATATAAACCTAATAGGCCACGATCCTTATGCTAATAGGGTGATACCACAATGGAAGCGGTTCTCATACTAACATACAAGTTGATTGGTTATGGGATGAGTATGTTCTCTTTCTTGTCCTTCACATCTCCTCCTACATGGCTTCTTAAACCAAAAGAATAATGTTTGTAGACACAAAAATATTCACATATCAACACTTTATTGTGCCATCGGTATGTTGTTATATGCACAAATCCTAAGTAATAAAAGTACACATTGGTGACACTTTCCCTTGTCCCTCTATGTTCTTTGATTTATTTCTATTGTTATTATCTTCTACATCTCCCGGTTTGTATGCACTTCTGGTCAGGTCACATGTATCACTTTCTGTTTGTCTTGTCACATCTGTCATTTTGGTCTCAAGACATTAGTGCCCACTCTAGACACTACCCGAACGCTTGCGTCCCTCCGGGCGCTCTTGTCCTCCTTGTTATTTTGTACATTTCATCATTTGTGGTTGGCCTTTTTATTTTCTTATCCTTATCCCACATTTTTAGTCGGCCTTCGGTGTCACTAGTGTCGAAATTCAAGCAAGGGACTCATATATACACAACATACTAATAATTATTCTGGCTAGAAAATCAAGAGGGACTATCACTACCACTACTATTCAAAGGGACTGCATTCTAGGCTGCATACATTGTATAGGAAGGGAAGTGCTAGATTCCATACCACACATTTGCATTCTTAGATCAAAACTCGATATAGGCCATTATCTCGGTGTCATTGGCGCAAGGTAAAACCTAGGCTAAGGTCATCATTTCACACACAAACACAAAGAACTACATGGAGTTTGAGATGTAATGCAACACTCAGTAATAAGTTCACTCATCAGGTGACCGATGGGGTGAGTTCGACTTCACATATTACATATTTTATTAAGATCTAACGTCTTTGTGAGCTTGTGTAGATATCTAGGGTTTGTTTTATAGGTTACATGTGACATTGAAACCCTAACGAAGAAACCAAAGTGACAAAAAGTGAGTGCTTTAGAGAAGATATTTCGACCTAAAAAGACCAGATCACGAACATTCACATAGTCACAAGTGCCCAGATCGGTCACCAACGCCCGAGGTGTTTGTCCTCTTCGAGCACTTTCGTTCAATATAGTCTCGAGTTCCAAAATCCTCAACCATCCATCTTGACATTATTTCTAGCCAAATCAAAGACTCATCATACGGTCCAGACCACTTCGGATTAGTCGAAATCAGAAAATTCTCTATCCCTTTTACATTTAATTAGAGTTAATCAATTTTAGAGACTTTTGAAATGAATATTGTTGTACATATCATTAGAATATCATTTTTTTATAGTAGTTACTCTGAAATTATATTTAATTCAATTTATATTAAATCATTTGGTGAACCCACTCCTTGCTCGAATTCCTTACCATAGGATCCACAACTCTCATGTCTACAAAATGGTACCCATCCCTAGATCACCCTAAGAACTTTATGAACATTCAACTAATTTTTTCCAATATATGTGAAGAATCTGAATTTTGTGCTTTCATCCAAAATCCCGACTATTAACCCCATGCCATCCACAACTCCTTACATTCTAAGCATATGATTCTAATGACCTCCCAAGTCTTGACTCTTGCTTTCCCCCATTCAAAAACTTGATGAATATGCTCTTCCACCCATTGTAGACATGAATGTTGCTCCATCTTCTCCCCCTTGTACTATGGTAAATGATAGCACTAATATAGATTCTTTACATGATGAAATTCTTTCCTGTGAAAATATGGATGATAGTGATTATGATTATGATAATGATGATACACATGTTAATGATGATGTTTCTTGCATTAATATTGTCGAATGTGAATCTATTCCTCATATCTCTTTACGCTTTTGAAATTGTTTCCAATGATTTCCATGTTGAAACCAATGCTACTCCTAGTGCATCTCCTATTATTCATGATGATCATACACCAATTGACTCCTCACATACTACACCTCTAGAGCCTCCACATACATCCCCTTCTTCCACATCCCATTCCCCTCCTCAAGTCCCTATGATCACTCATAATGGAAAGACCCAACCCCTCAACGTGCCTCTCACTACTCAAACCATACCCCTACAAGACATCCTTTCCCTCATGCATGTTGTTGGTGATTTGCAAAGCAAAGTCCATACCCTTACCTTAGAGAGAAAATCCTATTATGCTTCTATTGACAATAATACCATTCATGAAAATCCCATCCCTAATAAAATTCACAATTTCATTTTCCCCAAAGGTTTCACTATGCCTACTTTCTCATGTTTCGATGGCATGAGAAATCCTTACTTACATCTTAAAGCTTTTCAATTAGCCATGGCTTCATATTCCAATGATAGGTTGTTACTAAAATATTTTTGTCATAGTCTTATAGATATTGCTCTTCATGGTATACTCATTTACCTAGTGGATCTATTAGCACTTATTATGATATGGAGGATGCATTCCTTAGATGTTTCATTTCTAATAATGGGCCTAAAGTTACATATGAACGCTTACCTTCTTTGCATCAAAACCAATTCTAGATTATATTTTACGCTTTAATTCTTTGTAGACACAAAATCACGCACATATTACTATTTTACTATGTCATCAGTATGTTGTTTATATGCATGGATCTTAAGCAAGAAAAGTATTCACTGGTGACACCATCTCTTGTCCAATCCATGTCTTTGATTTCCTTTACTGTATTTCTCTTCCACATATGTCATTTTTGTATCCACTTTTGGTTAGGTCACATGGATCCCTCTTTTTCTCACACATCACCTCACATCCGTCATTATTTATCTTAGGACACCAACGCCCACTCTGGACACTAGCGCCTCAGGCACTTGTGTCCATTTTGGGTGATTTTGTCCTCCTTGTTCTTTTACACAGTTTGACATTTGTGGTTGGCCTTTTCTCCTTTTATTTATTTATCCCACAATCATAGCTAGCATTTTGTGTCACTAGTGTTGAAATTCAAACAAGAGATCCATATATATACACAACATACACACTATTATTTTGGCTGACAATTCTAAGGGGAAATCACATCTACATACTATCACTACCATAAAAGGGACTACATTTTTGGGATGCATACATTGCATAGGAAGGGGAGGTGTTGAATTACATACCACACATTTTCATCTAAGCTAGATACATCCTGTTAGCTTGGGCGTCATTAGCGCAAGGGAAACCTAAGGAAACTATTCACACACAAAAACAAAAACTACATGGAGTTTGGAATGTGGTGCAATGCTTGGTAATAAGTTCACTCTTTGTAACCATTGTGCCGAGGGCAGTCTAACTTCACATTTTACATATTTTATTCAGATTTGATGTGTTCGTGAGCGTACAGAATTTAGGGTTTGTTTTGTAGGTTACAAGTGTGATCAAAACCCTAACAACAAAGGTAACATGAAAAAGTAGAGATTAAAGTGACAGTCTTTAGACCCATAAAATAAACAGATCTTGAACATCCTTACAATCACCAACACCCAGATTTAGACACCAGTGTCTAGTCACCTTTGTCCTCACGTGGGTGCCCCTATCCCGATCAGGGCAGAGCTCTAGAACTCTTAGCGAGCTTCCTCTCGACATCATTCCATGCCATATTTAGCATATACACAGTCCCAACTAGCTACTGATTATGTAGAATTCATATATGTCACTTATCTCTTCCATTTGCTTATAGTCTTGCATTTCTTGAGCATTTAGCATATGTATTTTATTATATTTTACATTGTTATTTATTCTGAAATATATATTTAATTCAAATTAAATTAAATCATTTGGTGAACCTGCTCTTATTCGAACTCCTTGCCCTAGGATCCCAAAACCCTCATGGCCAAAAAGAGGTTCCCATCTCCCAAGCATGATATGACCTATACGTGTATGCAACCTATTTTTTCCAATGCCTTTGAAGAATCTGAATTTCGTGACCTCATGCACAATCCCCAATATGATCCCATAATCCTCCAACAACTCCTTGATTTCCAAAAACCTTTCATGTTGGTTTTGAAACCCTTGATTTTTGCATAGTCTCCCTTGACCAAAATTTTGCCTCATGTTCTCCCTCATCCACCATAGTCACTAATGATGCTTTATCCCATTCTCCTTCTCTTATGTCACATGATAATATTAATCTATATTATTTGCATGATGAGGTTCTTACTTGTGAAGACATAGATGCTAATAATTCTACTTCTGATAATGACAATGTAAATGTGCATATAGTCAAGATGAATGTAAATCTCTATCTCTTACTCTTCCTAATTTTGAAATTGTTTCAAATGATTTCCATGATAAAAGCTGATGGTTGCACTCCTAAAATTCTTTATATGTTTATGATACTCTTGATGAAATTCTTGCTTGTGAAAATATACTTGATAGGATTTTGATTATGCTTATGATCATGAAAATGTTAGTGATGATGTTGCTTCTATTAAGACTATTGAATGTGATTTTACTACTCCTCTTTCTTCTCCTTTTGAAGTTGTTTCCATTGTTTCCCATGATGATTCCACTTCTACCTCTAGTGCACCTCTTACCGAGTCTCCAGAGCCTACACCTAGTATCCCCGTTGATGAAGGGAATCACAAAATAATATCATAAATGTTAAATAATCAGTCTTATTATGTTATTAAGTCATAGGAGGAGGTATTGGTCCATTTCACGGTGTTAGGTGGAGTCAAGTCACTCAAAATTTAAAATTACAAGTTTTCCCTCCATTTTCAAATTTGAAATCTATAAGCATGTATAAGGGACAAGTATGGTTTGTCAAGGAGACTTGAAGGTATTTTAGTGTATGTGAGTGAGTCTAAACATGAGAAATGGATTCCTAGAGTGAGGTAGAGTTCATAAGTGTTTAAAAGTTGCAAAATCCCTCCTTTGAGTTAATAGGCACGTTAAGAGTCATAAGAGTTAGTTAGGTTTTCAAGAAAGGAGTTGCATTAAAGAAGGTAGATCTGAGTTAGAGAGATATTTATCCTCGTATATGAGGTAATGAGTGAATGATAAAACATTCCTCATGGTATAAGGAAGAAAATAAAAGGAAGAAAGCATAATTTTGTAATAAATAGAATCTAATTTATATAAGAGAGCTCTGCTTGACTTTTGTATTACTACCTTAGATTTTCCATGAATGATTCTGAATTGTGGTTCAAAACTTGAGGGTATTCCTTTATTTTCCTTTGGAGTGTTTCTTAAGACCTTTTAGGAAGATTAATGAAATATTGATTTAAAGTTCCTTGTTTATTTTGCATGAAAACCGATGTATTTAGAACATGCATGACCATGAGATTGTGCTTTACGAGGTTTCTTGGTGTATTTGAGTGTGATCATGATAATAAATATTTTTCAACAATATCCATGTGATGGGAGGTGACAAATTTTACTATTTCAAGGCTTTGCATCGAATAGTCCACTACTTTTCATTAGATGTATGAAAATCTTAAGGAAATAAGGATTGTGAATGCATTTTTATAGTTTAGACAAGAAGTTTCTTATTTTCGTTCAAAATTTGGTGTGTATATGCATGAAATCTATAAGAGAAGGTTGTATGAGTTGATTCTAGCACAAGAAATAAGGTTTCCACATCAAGTAGAGTTTTAAATCCTCTAATTTGAAGTTTAAGGGTTTCAAACACCTGTTTTAGTATGCACACAAAAAGGTTTTGACTATGGTTGAGTGTTTCTTTATCATTACCTATTACTTGAGAAAACATTAAGCTATTAGTAGTGGAAACAAACTTGGGAACCAAATTATAGATTTTGAAAAAAATTCCAACAAATTTTATAAACTTTTCATCTTCTCAGTGCGAGAGTAAGGATTAGCTAGGGTTTGTCACAAATTCAAAGTTGAAGCCTTTACCCATTGAATGAGAGCTTAGAATTTTTTGGAAACATTCTTAATACATCCTTAAAATATGTTTTCAAGGAATTTTTGAATGGAAATGCCTAGAATTTTAGTTATGGATGACAGTTTATAAGAGGACGATCTGCATAAGTAGGAATAGCTAATTTGAAGAGCTCATCACATCAAGAAAAGTGGTCTTTTTTTTTTTTCTTTAGGTTCAATATTTCAAACTTTGGGGGATCAATAAAACTGGAAAATGGGTACAAAGAAAAGTTATCAATATGGTTTGGAACCCCCTGTAGGGAAATTCATGCCTTGAAAATTGTGTCAAGAGGGCTAGAAGAAGGCTAGTTAGCTAGGAAAAGAAAGAAGGTGACAAAGAGAGAAATATAAAGAGTTGATTATTAAAATTGAACACACACCATATTGAGCCAAAATGGTACTTGGAGAAGTTGATATCTTTCTGTGGGTATGCACTAATTGGTCTAACCATGAATCAAGCAGATGCATTGCTCTTAAGAGCTCTATAAGGGCAGTTTGAGTCATTTTTGAAGAAGTAGATGAAATTCTTGTTTCTAATCATTTTTTAAGGTTGATGTCATATTGGTATGTGTTTATGTAACAAATTAAAAATGTGTGAAAGGTGAGTGAAGGCTAAATGACCAAACGTATTGCTTGATTTGTCTTTAAGACCTCAAGAAGCTAGTGAAGGAAAGGTGAAGAAAGGTGAGAGTAAATGATGTTTTCTTAAAAATGGTGCATCTTGAAATTGTTATTAACATTATTAAAGGTGTATGAGACATGAAATGATGTTGGTGGAGCAATATTTTCTTAGAAAGGTCATATTTTGCATGTGTGAGCCATTAAGGGCTAGATAATTAGGACCCTTTTGGCAGAGCACTTGGAGTAGTTGGTGTATGAAATTTTATAACTTGTTGAGTGCATTGAAATTGTGATGAGCTCTACATCACCCGTAGAGCCTCCACGTTCCTCTCCTCCTCTCACACCTTCTTCTCCTACTTCCCCATCCATTCCTCCTTCTCAAGTTCCCATGATCACTCAAAAAGGCAAGATTCTACCTCTCAATGTCCCTCTCACTTCTCCAATCATTCCTTCACACAATATTCTATCCGTCATGCATGCTATTGGTAATTTGAAATCTTAATTTCATACCTTTACCATTGAAATTAAATCCTATTATGCTTCTATTGAAAAAATTCCTTTCACGACAATCCCATTCCTAAGAAAATTCACAATTCCGTTTTCCCCAAGGACTTTATCATGCCTAATTTCCCTTGTTTCGATGGCACCAACAATCCTTATTTACATCTAAAACATTACCATTTAGCCATGGATTCTTATTCCAATGATCGCTTATTACTCAAAGCCTTTCATCATAGCCTTATTGATCATGATCTCCAATGGTATACTCGTTTTCCTTATGGATCCGTTAATAATTATCATGATATGGAAGATTCTAATCTCAGACATTTTATTTCTAACAATGGTCCTAAAGTTACATATGAACGCTTGCCTTCTTTGCATCAAGGAAAGAATGAAACAATTTTAGATTACATTTTATGCTTCAATTATTGCATGCATCAATTATTATTTCAGCCTATTGATTTAGAAATGCAATTTATCTTTTTCATGGCTTAATTCCTCCCTTAAAAGAAAATCTATTATATGATACATGTGAATCATTTACTCTTTTGTGCTATAAATTTATTGATTTATAAAAAGACCTCATTACGGATCATGTCTTAACACCTTCTTCTACTTATTCTATTCCTCCTATGCCTATTAAGTCTTCCCCTCTTCCATCTATTGACCCTCCTACACGATCCCCATCTCCGCCTCCGTGCAAGCATCTTCCTTCCCCTCCACCGCGTCAACATTCACCTAAGTATTATTCATCTCCCACTCGTGAACCATTACACTTTTCACATAATGCTAAACCACATGATGTCTTGCATACCTTACTTGATAAGCGACTAATCCATATACCTTCTAACCAACATCATCCACCTCACCGCTTGCACCACCAACGTGACCGCCCTTTCTGTAATTTTCACCACATCAATGGCCACTGTGAAAATGATTGTTATGATTTCCATGATCACCTACAAATGATTAGAAGAAAGAGGTGCCATTTTTCTGCTCTTTCTCTCGTGAGTATCTCTCTCCTATCCCACATAAGCGATCTTGAGTTAGTGTTCAATTATCTCCTTCACCTCCTCCTAAGGTTATCATCCACCCACCTCCTAAGGTCATTATCCATTTGCATCCTCCAGCTAATCCACCTATAGTTACATCCTCTCATCCCTCACACATTGCTATCGCATCTCATTGGCTTCCTAAGCCTCCTACTTCTACACTTCCTATCACCACACCTCCCATTATTGGCACAATTTTCTATGACATATAATTCAACACTTATCCTCACACTGTTGTTGTTTCACATGCTCCCACCATGCCTCGTAGGCATCTTTATCTCTAGTAGGTGACATCCATTTCCCATCTCATTACCCAATGACCCACTCTTGTGCTAAGGTTCACACTTGACTGTTGAGGGCATACTACATTAATGAAACCCTCCCATTCATACTTGTGCTTCATTACATATCCTTTCTAACATCAATTTATAGGAAACATACCCATTTTCTCGATGACACTCTTATTCTATGGTTCATTATTGATTGCTAAGGGAGCATTTATAAATGAACCTCATTCTCACACTAGGGGTCAATCGATCTTCTTCTCCCCCCCTTCATTCTCATCACATGCAATTACAAATTATATTTTACATCTCATCATTATTCAATTATCAACACATCATTATTGCTACTTTTATTTATCTACCACATTACATCACATACATACATTTATACTTATTACATGTTATACCATACATTCCTATTCACACACATTCTTTATCTAGTCCATTACTTGATTATTCTTTCCACATCATAGAACATTTCAACCATCAACAATATATATCAAATCAACCATCCCAACAATGCCTATAGAATCTATCAACTAAATCAACACTACTAGGAACATATCATCATCATCATCATATACAATACATGTACAATGCACATCAACACAAGTCTATATATATCCTCCAAAATCATAAGTTACAAAATATAATTGCTAGGAGGTAAGCCCCCATGCATCACTACATCATATACAATACATCATCTATCATCCTCGCTATCACTATCTACAATCGGGATCTCTAAAACTAGAGGCTTCACCGCTCACTCTACGCCACAAATCTTAGCCTCTATACCTCTTTAGTTGACTCCATAACACAAACAAGCTCCATTATCTACTTTGCATATCGACCCTGTATCTTCACATATCATGCAAATATATCTTAAGCTAGGCCTCCTCCTCCTCATATGGCCTCTCTCTTGCTCCACGTTTGCATGAGCCTCATTGTACTTGCTCAACAAAAACCATGCATTGCCACTTCATTATAGCCATTAGATCAAATAAATGGGCATGCTCACCACAATAACATCAACCCACTCTAGCATACCTCCTCCCACGAGCACATCTATGGGGCATGTTTTGATCACATCATATGGAGGTGTCCACAATTAGCAATAACACATCACCTATAATCATCACAAAAACATTATCTATTACATAAAAACAACATCAATCAAGAAACAATCAATAAATAATATACAACACTAAACAATACTTACGCTCCTCTCTCTCACCATGCTACATCATCTACCTTGGGGGTAGGTTCTGTCCCTATACTCCTCCAACTTTCAGCCCACCGGCCACATCCACCACTACTGGAAATAAAAACACCCATCGGTGTGTTTCCCATCATTACTATATGCCCTGTGTACACCCGCATCATCAAATAGGATAGGCTCTATGGCCACATCACTTATCCGACCTAGATGCACTAGTTGTGCTCTGTCGAGCTCGGGATCTCCATTGGTCATCTCACCACTCTAGTAGAGTGACACCATATATATGGATCTAGGGGCACATCCTGGGCCATGCCAAACTTCCTAGATACTTTCTTCACCCTAGAACAACTTAGTCACCCCTAGGAAACGATCCTCTAACCACATGGTGCACCGAATACACAAATCCACACCATCCTCCAACCATCCTCCATAGTCTCTATACAATCTCCATATAATGGCCCCAGGACCCATATGATCTATCATTGACCTATATGTGGTCATACCCATCCTCCTACTATGGTTCCCACCACCTCGCTATAAATATCTTAGGTTGAGCCCAATCAACCATGGCCCACTAAGTGGCCTCAATATAGAAATATGCTCATATGCCCACACATGTAACAAAGTAGTGGCTCCTAGCCCACCACCATGATCCTCTGTGTAAATCTATACAAGTCCCTGTACAAATGGGCCAATACACACCATGCCCATGCATATCTAGTACCATGCTCCTCGATGTTATGGAAAATATCATGCATCCTATACAAAATCCCAACCCCACCACCCTCACTACCACTAACAAAGCTATAACAATTGTGATAAATTTACGCAATCACGAAACCTAGATCTCAAAATGGCATCCAAACTAATATGTGTCTCACTTGTACTCGTGTCCCTATAAAATATCACCATGTTTCCCTCATCTGACTATGAGCATCCAATACGGCCATAATATGCACTCTCTCTCCTATTATAGGCAACCACAATATCCTATATACATCCTCTAGTGTCACCATCATCTTGCATGTCGAAACTAGAATGTACAAGTATCCACACACCATCACTCACACAAAGTAAGTCAACATAGGCATATTATGGGGTATCTCCCCAATCTAGCAATGTGCCACATGTTGTCATGGTCCAATATATCCCACTCAACATCTGACAATCCCAAAGTAAGCAATGTACTCAAGTGATGACCCACACAAAACTCTCTAGAGTGTATGTCCCTCTACACAACACAAAACAAAACAAAATTATTATATTAGTACACCATACATATTTACAAAAATCACTCATCATAACATCAAATTAATCAAAATACATGTATTTCACAAAATAGTGCCAAAACCCTACCCTGGGATGCTAGCACCCAAGAGCATGTCATTGGCGTAGAAGTAGGTCACTAGCGCCAAGAATTGGGTGCTAGTGTCCCCAGAGACAGAAACACCCTATCCACTTCCATCCTAGTAAAAAATGCCCAAAACTACAAAACTTAAAATTTTACTAAAATTACTAAAAATAAACATATTTGACAATTTTTTTCAAAATAATCACACTTACCAGCTCCTTGGTCATCTGCAAATCCATGACCACCGCCACTCTCTCAAATCTTGTCAAACTCATTTGCTCTAATGTGTGGCATTCTTATATCTCAGAGCTCGAATATCAAACACTCTCAGTATAAATGAAATTACCATTCACCTTTCTACTATTACTATATATAATAATTCCAATTTATCATATACTATAGTTATGGTTTGCAACCATTTTTACAACTAATACACGTTACACGTTTCACTCATATCTTGAGCCTCGTAACTCTATTTGTCTCTCTCATTTACACCATACGGATCATAATCTCCTCTAACACCGTACCATACAAATTTCAACATCTCATATTCAAATTTGGCACATGTACTAATCAATATCTACTCATACTTTGACAATACTATCCCATATTATTTCTCATTTACTATTACAACATCTTATATGTCTTGCTTTTGGCTCAATGCTCATTTCTCACCCTTCCCCCTTTTCACCGAAAGGGGGCATACAATTAGGATCATCTTATAATCCCTCTCAGGATACAATACAATCAATCAACACTCTTAATACAACACTATCACAATTTTATCCGATATTATTCAAATAAAGGTACAATCATTCTATACGATAGTCAATACTTTCTACTATTTCAAATCTATTCCCCAAATGACCTAATCTAGGGGAAAAAAAAAATCTCTCCGTGAGTAATCTCCTAAGTACATATTATTTCAAACAATCTTTTATCACTCAAATCAAATCAATCAATCGATACAATAAGCACATTTATTATCTCTCCTAGATGACCTAACTTGGGAGTCACATTACATTACTATCACTTCAGATGACCTAACTTGGAAGCCATATAGAACTATTCAAATTGAACACCCATTATAGGAGTGGGGGAAATGAGACATCATTTCCTTTCTTATATTGCTCCTATATATGTTCTTTAATCAGAGCAAACATTTTTCAATAAGAAGTAATCGAACTAAATTTGGTCTTTATCCTTCTACAACAGTTGGACCTTTTGGGGATGTAGTCATGGATGGAGAGAAAAACTAGACTCTCTCCCCAATACTCTTCCTTTGGTGGTAGGATGCCCAAATCCTCCCATTTTGAAACAAAATCAGGTTGGGAATTGATCACTCCTACCACTCTGTATCTCCTTTTGTAAACAATTCAACATCTCCAACGACATTTCAACTATTTGTCCAAGTTTCTCCTTACGAAACTTGGTTTTCTCTCTTGTCTTACACCACATGGGTCAAAATGATGATCCATGATTCACTACGCTATAAATCTCTACATTTGGCATGCAATTTGGAATATGGTTTATTTGGACTCTATACAAGTATGTTCCTTACTTCCTTTACACTACTTGAATTTCATTCAAATAACATAAAGGGGGGAAAATGTAGACAAAAAATCATGCACATATTACTATTTTACTATGTTGTCAATATGTTGTTTATATGCATGGATCTTAAGTAAGAAAAGTATTCACTGGTGACACCATCTCTTGTCCATCTATGTCTTTGATTTCCTATTTGTATTTCTTTCCACATCTGTCATTTGTATCCACTTCTGGTCAGGTCACAGGATCCCTGTTTGTCTGTCTTTTCACATCTATCGTTATTTATCTCAGAAACCAATGCCCACTCTGGACACTAGCACCCAAGCGCTTGTGTCTATTTGGGCGCTTCTATCCTCTTTATTCTTTTTACACATTTTGACATTTGTGGTTAGCCTTTTCTCTGTTTTTGTCTTTATCCCACACTCATAGTCATCCTTTTATGTCACTAGTGTCAAAATTCAAACAAGAGATCCATATATATACACAACATATACACTATTATTCTGGCTAGAAATTCTAAGGGGAAATCACATCTACATACTATCACTACCATCAAAGGGATTGCATTTTTGGATGCATACACTATATAGGAAGGGGAAGTTTTGAATTCCATACCACACATTTACATCTAATCTAGCTGCACCTCGCTATCTTGGTGTCATTGGCATAAGGGAAACCTAAGGACACTATTCACACACAAGCACATATAACTACATGGAGTCTAGAATGTCGTGCATCTCTTGGTAGTAAATTCAATCTATGGGTGACCATCGGGTTCAATATGACTTCACAATTTACATATTTTATTCATATTTGATGTATTCGTGAGCTTGCACATGTAGATAGGGTTTGTTTTGCAGGTTACATGTGTGATCGAAACCCTAACAATGAAGGTAACATGATAAATTAGAGATTATAACGAAAATCTTTAGACCGGAAAATAAGTAGATCCCAAAATCCGCACAGTCACCAATTCCCAGTCTAACACTAGTGTCTAGGCACCTTTGTCATCATGTGAGTGCCCCTATCATGATCGGCAGAGCTCCATAACTCTTAGCAAGCTTCCCGTGACATCATTCCCCTGCCATATCTAACATATACATAGTTCGACTAGCTATAGTGTTAGAACACAATATTAAGTGCCTATAAACCTTAGTTTATAATTAAATAATTTAGAATAGTTATATTCTTAATTATTTAATATAAAATTAGTTGTTTATGTTTAATTGGTTATTAATTAATCAATTTATATTAAATCGGGGTGTTGTTTATTCATACCTCGTCACTTGATATGGTTTGTGACCCGTGGGGTCAAATAAATATGGTTATAAGTCATATTTGTTAATTCACTTCATGTGGATTAGTGGAGAGAAGTGAGGAGGGAGATTATTTGTCTTTGATAATGCAAAGTTTCTCATGAATGGAAAATCTCGGTTTCACCGTGGTTTTTTCCCCTAGGGGTTTTTCCATGTAATTATTGTGTTCGTGTCTTTGGTATTTACTTTGTTGTGTTATTTATTTATATGTGTTGCATATTCTAATATTCACATTAATAATATATTTATTGGTTAGTTAATAAATCCTCATCCTAACATGGTACGGAGCTTGAGTTTTAATGTTTGTTAATTAATTAACCTATTAGATGTGTCGGTTGGGTTGGTTGGTTATGTGGGTGGTTAGAAATTGTATTTTAAATACCCCTTCCTCTCGGGACACATTACATGATTTTTGCACTTAGGTCAAGCTTGTTAGCCTCATGTGAAATATTAAGTGTGGAAAAGTTGGAGGAACCTACAAAATAAAAAGGTAAGGGTTAACATTTGTTTGAAATATTTTTCTATGCTCCTATGTTTCTAAAGTGTGCAGGAAAATAAATGCAAGAAGTTAAAATGGAAGGGTAAAATTCAAGTTAAATTCAAGACCTATGAGGATACACAACTCATGAAAATAGGAATTGAAATTTTCCTATTGGTTCATAATTTACCCTTGTCCCCTAAGTGGTGTCTAGATATAACCCTAGTAAAACAATTTCACCTTTGGTATTAGAAAAATAATTATCCATGTCTAAGAATACCCCTCTAAATAAATGGATTACATCTCAAATTGAAAAACCATAATATAAAATGATTTATATTAATAAATCTAGTACCTATATTAATTGGACCCTTTAATAATCTAAGGGGCATTAATAATTTTTAATTCAAAACTATAGTTTATTTTTATAAACTATAACATAAAACTATATATTAAATAAACCTATGCTAACCCATCCATTTTTTTCACCCTACTAAATGGAAAGTTCTTAAGGTTTTGAAAGCCATTTTAGAAAGTAATGTGGTTGTGACTTCGGTCACACCATAACATTTTTGGTAAAGAGCCCATGTGGCTCGACGGTGGCTCCGACCTTGTGGCTTGGCATTTGTAGCATGTTGTTTGTTGTTCTTAAATTTTCCTTAGGTGGCTCACCACGGGCTCGTATGTATGTTAACTTAACTATGTTGGCATTGACATTGGCATAGGTATTGGTATCACATTAACTCAACTCGCCGAGTAGGTAAAACCAACTCCACCGAGCTAATTAAAGTATTATAACACCTTATAGGAGTTATGCTCCATTTTTTTGTATATAAGCATTTTATATTTTTTCATTCTTTTTAATCAAATTATTAAATTAATTTTTTTCTTATCAAATAGTGAAATTTTCAAATAGTATTATTTATATTAGATAAACAAAAGTAAATTTTTTACGACACGATGACTAAGTCGTCATTTTTCATGTAAAACTAAAAACATTTTCACTCACATTTCAACAAATCAACATTATTATCAAACTAACATATTGTATATCTAGAATACTTGTTTGAAAGGTCTATTTTTGATGTGAATCCATCAAAATATGACTGGTGTGGTTTGAACAACGACATGAGGATTCTTAAACTATTATCACTAAAACCTTGTTGTTCTCATTTGTTGAAATTTGTTTATGTGAAAATGGGATCTAATCACTTTACTATTGAAAAATCATAGATGTTGAATGGAACCAATTACAACATCTAGAAGATAAGGTTGAATGCATAATTTATGCCTCTCAAACTCCGGGACGGTTGTGAATGGCACGGAGAAGGCTCGAATGATGAGCTTAACAAAGAACAATGTTACAATGTTGCATATAAACAGAAGGTGCATGAAACAATGTCTATTATGTTGCAAAGTGTGCACGATGATCTCCTCCTTCATATTGAGAATCAAGAAAGTTTGTGTGAGGCTTAGACCCTTTCATATTATTATGCATATATTATGAATACATAAAGGTACGCAATTATCAAAAATTATAAAGTTGATTCTAGAATTGATGACGACTCCCATGAAGGGAGATGAAAAGGTAATAATTTTTTTAGCAAAAATTAAAAATATTAAGTCTCAGTTGGATGGATGTAACTATAATTTAATTCATGTAATTTATTATTCAATTGAATATACATGAAATATTTAGAAATTTCATTTCAATATTGAATTCTAAATATCAAACTGAGCAGGACATCCCTGATTTGCAAACTCTAAGTGCTCTTCTGATCCAGGAAGAGTAGGTTATGACTAATTTTGATTCGAAAGAGAATGCCACTCAAGCAATTTTCGCTCGAAATCTAAAAATTCTTATAGATTTAATAATAATAAAAACCAAAACCACATATAAAGACAAGAAACCCGGAAACTTAAGAGTAAGTTTTGATGGTAAATGTTATAATCGTAGTAAATTTGGTCATAAAAAGAAGACTATAGAGTCAAAAATCAAAAATCAAAAATCAAAATTAGAATAAACCAGATCAAAATTGAGATGAGAATGAACTAGATGTCACTATAGCTGAAAGCATACAAAAAATGGCTTATATGTGTTTAAAGGTTTTGCTTTGGTTTCCTAGTTGTTTATTCAAAAATAGAACTATTGTTCAATTTTGGCATGAAAAATTGAGATCATTTTTTAGGATCATGTATGACATGTCTCGACTTAAATTTTCCACCTATGAAATGTGTGAAGGGTGCTTACATGGTAAGATATCACCAAAAACCCTTCCTCAGTCATTTTTGAAGAAAACTCCACATAAATCCATGGAATGTGTCCACAATTAGAGGATATTTTTGATTTAGTGTATGTTGTGATTATTCTTGCATGATTTGGTTATCTTTTCAGATATGTTATCTATCAGTATTATCACATTTTTAAAGGCTTAAAATAGATAATGAAGATATATATGTTGTTGATAAAACATTTCTAAATTCTAATTTAGTATGTGATTACTAAAAATATTATTATATGCATATCGAATGACACTTGGGGATGCCTTTGTGTTTGTATTGGAGATGTCCAATACTGATTGCATCTAATATATATTTTACAAAGATTAATATGTTGAAATTACTCAACATATTGGTAATATAACATGGTTAGTTAGTAAGCATATTGTTATTTAAGTTGTTATAAAACTTGTGTTTAACCTATCAATGTAAGTTTTATAGATGGTTAAAAGTGAAATCAATAAAAATGTATATGTTTATTATGATTTCGTATGGATATTGATATGAACCTTGCATATAATAAATCAATAAATTGTAGAAGATAATAAAACACAAGAGATATGGGGGGCCAAGATGCCCAAATAATCAATATATGCATAATAATACCCTTAAGGTAGGGCAACACCATACAATGCTCCTTAAGGAAGGAGTAACTCCACAATCTCCCAAGATGGGAATCCACTTCGAGGGGGACACCTTTAATACACCTCTACCAAGTATAAGAATCAACTCATGCATCCATGACCTGCTCATAATGATACTCACATCCTTTAAATAGGATGGGTAACACCTAATCCCAATGTAGACCTACCCATTACCCAATTCTCTCGTGATCCCATATAACTAACTAAGGGGATGTGTGCCACATGTCGGCATCTCCATCCACTCATATACATTATAATATTATATCCCATGTGAACCCATACATATAACTAAGGGGATGTGTGCCACATGTCGGCATCTCCATCAACCCATATATATTATATTATCATACCCCAAGGTACATAGCATTTCCTCCCTCTTTGACATGTTTCGTCCCCGAAACATAAGAAGAAGCCATATAATGAGTGTGCTTTAAATTATTGCACACTTGTCACCATGCTCGATCATCCAACCACCCATATGAAATCCTATTGGGTGATGCTACTCCAAAATTGATTCCATATTCCATTGTGCTCATCGGTTCCATACTGGTCCATATGTGTTCCTTCTTGGCATCCATGCATATCCATAATTATTATTCCTATGATTCCATGTCATATAATTATTGTTCCATTGATTCCATGTATAGCCAAAAGTATTCCTGTGATTCCCTGTATATCCATATGGATTTCTATCCTCATGTGTCCTAACATGTCTCCATGATTTTTTCCTCTCATGAT
This sequence comes from Taxus wallichiana var. yunnanensis, assembly GCA_018340775.1. Taxonomy (NCBI): domain Eukaryota; kingdom Viridiplantae; phylum Streptophyta; class Pinopsida; order Cupressales; family Taxaceae; genus Taxus; species Taxus wallichiana. The sequence goes on from CM031234.1 coordinate 395,189,196, forward strand.
GGTGTGGGTGTCGATATGGTGCCACCTTCGTATACTCAACCTTATCAACCTTTTCCTCAACTTTCTTGTCCTCTTCCACCTTGTTTGTTACTTCTTTTTTCTCTTGAGTAGAGAAATTATTTGTGACTTTATGTTCTTCATCCTCTCCTTCTGATTCATCCTTATTCCCTTCTTCACCATCTTCAAATTCATCTTCATGATCCAATTTTACATTACTTTTTTCTTTGCTAAGTGTGATATCTTGCAATGTAATTTTCTTTCTCTTGTACCATAATTTCATGAATTTATTTTGCACATTAAGATTAATTTTTCCCAAGCTCTCTAACCAAGGATATCCAAGAATAATATCCATACCATCCATATCTAAAGCATAAAAATTTGAATGCAAAACATATTTATCCATAGAGAGATTTAAATCTTCAAAAACTTGAATATGCTTACCATCCACTTGAGCTTCCTTAATATGTTTTGCTTGTACATGTAGATTTTGAGCTACATCCATATTGATGAAGTTATATTTGCTGCTAGGGTTTATGGAAACAATTACCTTTTTCCTTTGAATACACCCTTCAAACTGAAATATTGAAGCTTCCTTCTTTGGAGATGCACTATCATGTGTAACAACTTCATCATCAACATTTTCTTCTTCTTCTTCTGCTATTTCCTCTTCCTCACTATTATCATTAAATTCTTCTTTTGTTTCCCATATGTCCATGAAAACTTGTTCCAGTTCCTCCAAGGACCAATTAGACTTTTCCTTTTCTAACTCAGAAAACCAAATCTGTGCAGGGCCACTAATCCACAATTTGAAGACCCAAATATCTGATGGTTGAGAGAATTTATGCCTAAATTTGTTCCACCATTCTCTAGCATCAATCTTGCCATCTCCAAAAAAAGTTACCATCCCCATGATCCACAAAACTAGGGTTTTAGGAATAGACCCTTTTGATCAAAACTTGTTCTAACCCTTTCAGCTAAAATTCGGCCAAAAATCAGAAATCACAGAACACAAACCCCAATTTAATTTTTGAGAGGTTTCTGAAAATGTAAGAAATTTAAGAAAATTCCTCAAATTGCGGCTTGTGGAGCAAAATAGTGAAAAAAATAAAAATGAAATAAATCGACAAAATAGATCCAAAAATTCTAAAATTTCATTGGTATCACCTTTGAATATATTACCATCAAACCAATTTTTTTTTCCTAATTCCTCATTACTAAGAAGATATAGATGAAACCGTAGAATTAGGGTTTCAACCCTAAAACAGAGACAACTTTTGTAAAACAGCTCCAAAAAATATGAAATTTGGAGGAAAGATCACTTAAACTATGTATCCACTCCCTACAAAAAATATCTAAAAATCCAATTCAATTTCAGATTTAGATGAATCACCAACATTAGGGTTTCATCCCACAAATTGCCGAATCATCGCTTGCATGAACCTTGCATTTAATAAATCAATAAATTGCAGAAGATAATAAAACACAAGAGATATGTGGGGCCAAGATGCCCAAATAATCAATATATGCAGAATAATACCCTTAAGGTAGGGCAACACCATACAATGCTCCTTAAGGAAGGAGTAACTCCATAATCTCCCAAGATAGGAATCCACTTGAGGGGGACACCTCCAATATACCTCTGCCAAATATAAGAATCAACTCATGCATCCATTACCTGCTCATAATGATACTCACATGTTTTAAATAGGATGGGTAACACCTAATCCCAATGTACCGACCCATTACCGAATTCCTATGTGATCCCATATAACTAACTAAGGGGATGTGTGCCACATGTCGGCATCTCCATCCACCCATATACATTATAATATTATATCCCATGTGAACCCATACATATAACTAAGGGGATGTGTGCCACATGTCGGCATCTCCATCAACCCATATATATTATATTATAATAGCCCAAGGTACATAAATGATATAGTAACTCTAACCATGTTGATGTTGTGTTAGAAATAAAATATATTGGATACATGTTTAAGTTTTTAGTATAAGGTGCCATTACTTGAAATAGTAAAATGTAGCCAACAATCTCCATTTCTTCTTATCGAGGCAAAGTACAATGAAAACAACGAAAGAAGCCATGTGGATAAAGCAGATATTGGAAGAGATACACATGGAAGCTAAAGGAAGTACTCCTCTTTTCGTGATATCCATAGTTACATTACTCTTGTTCGTAATCCAGGTTAACAAAGCATATAATGAAGCATTCATATGCAATTTCTCTAAGAGAAGGATCTCTGCGGTGATATAGATCTCTAGTCATGCTCAAATGAAGATCAAGTTGCAGATATGTTTATGAAGCCATTGTGTCTTTGTCAAAATTCTATGAGTTTTGTGCAATGCTTAGCCTTTCAAAATTTTCATTGAGGGGGAGTATGCATGGCAGTGCCACCTCCTAATGGCCGGCTGGTTGATATCTCCTTCTCCACTACACTTTTGATCCAATTGTAAATCATTGTAAAAAGATCCCTATGATATTTTTAAAGTTGTCACTCTAAGTTTATGGTGTATAGTACAGTGTGTTGTATCTATTTGTAAAGGAGGTCCTTATGTTATAAAAGTCTCCTAGAGATGCTGGTTGAGATTTTTTCCATGAGAAACTGTGAAATGTAGTCTCATAATTCATGTTTAGCCTAAATCATTCAAGTAATGATTTATGGATTCCAAATACTTTTGTACCAAAAGGTAATTTGAGCATGATGAAGGTATATAAATCTTTCAAATGTGATATGTTATCCTAAACCTTCACTATGGTTTATGGATTTGTAAATCATGTTGTATAAACAAGTAATGTTGGCATATGTTTCCCCACTTAATATTAAGGGGGAGTGTTAAAACGTAATATTAAGTGCCTATAAACCTTAGTTTATAATTAAATAATTTAGAAAAGTTATATTCTTAATTATTTAATATAAAATTAGTTGTTTATGTTTAATTGTTATTAATTAATCAATTTTTATTAAATCGGGTGTTGTTTATTCATACCTCATCACTTGATATGGTTCGTGACCCATGGGGTCAAATAAATATGATCTGTAAGTCATATTGGTTAATTCACCTTGTGTGGATTGGTGGGAGAGAAGCAAGGAGGGAGATTATTTGATCTGGTGCAAAGTTTCTCATTAATGAAAATCTCAGTTTCAAGTGGTTTTTGCCCCTCGGGGTTTTCCATGTAATTATTGTGTTTTGTGTCGTTGATATTTAATTTTTGTGTTATTTATTTATGTGAGTTGTATTTAATAATATATTTATTGTTTAGTTAATAACTCCTCGTCCTAACATACATATCACACAAACTCAACCAAGTCACTTATCTCTTCCATTTACTTATAGTCTTGCATTGCTTGAGAATTTAGCATATGTATTTTATCATATCATGTACGTTATTAGTTACTTTGAAATATAGATTTAACTCTAGTTAAATTAAATCATTCTTGCATGCACCATTTACTTTTCAACCTATTGATCTAGAAATGAATATATATTTTGTCGCCGCTTAATTCCCCCTTTCAAAGAGAACATGGTATATGATACATGTGATTCCTTTACCACTCTTTGTTATAAAGTTATTGACTTAGAAAAAAACTTACTTGCGGATCTTGTTATGGTACTTAATTCTACCTCTTATACCCCTCCCTTGCCTACTAAATCCTCTCCTTTCCCACCTATTAAAAACCCTTCATGGTCACCATCTCCTCCTCCACATGATCATACCTCCCCTCAACCAAAGACATCGAACTCCACCTAGATCTTCCCCACCACTTACCCTTGGACCATTATAATTCTTAGATGCTTCTAGAACACATGATATATTACGTACTTTATTTGATAAGTGGTTAATTCGTTTACCTTCCAATGAACATCATCCCCTGGACTCTTGCATTGCCATCATGACCACCCCTTTTGTAACTTACACCGCATTAATGGCCTCCATGATAATGATTGTTATTCTCTTCACGATAGACTCCAAAAGTTAGAAGATAGGCGTGTCATTACTTTTCTGCACCCTCTCTCATGACCACTCTCTCTCTCTCTCTCTCTCTCTCTCTCCTCTTCCATGTAGGTGAGCCTCTATAATAGTTAGCTTATCTCATTCACTACCTCCTAAGGTCATTATTCATCCACCTCCTCCGGTTGTCCCACCTCTCTCCACATCCTCTCAACCTCCCCATGTTGTTATTACACCATAATGGATTCCTAAGTAGCCCAATCTTGCATCTCCCACCATCACACCTCCCATTGTTGGCATGATTTCCTCCGACATCCAATTTAGTACCTACACACATGATCCCACTCTTTCACATGCTCCTAATGTGCATCACCAACCTCTTAACCTATGGTAGATGATCCCCATCTCCATAGAATTACTTGATGACACACTCATGTTCTTAAGGTTTAAACATGACTATTAAGCACATTAAATGAACCTCACTCTCACCTGGGGAAATCATCTTTTCTCCCCTCCATTCTCATAAAATTTGATTATATACGTCCTTACGTATCTCATTATCCTATTGCATTATTATTTTATCATCCTATATTCCTATACAATTATTTCATCACATAACCATTCCTATCTCTTTCTTACTCATTGTTACATTTCATCACTTATATATCTCTATCTACTATATGATCTAATATTCATTGTTATCTAAATGTAATTCTTATTCAACCCAACAATTAACGCTATACAATTATTTACACATCATCAAAAATTTCAACAATCAACATTATCTATCAAATCAAAAATACTACGATGTATACAAAAACAAGAAGATACACAATTACTATCAATACAACAAACAATCATCACATAGTAAACAATAGACATCAACACAGATAAGCCATCAATATGTTTACACACACACACACGCGCGCCGCCGCACACACACGCATACGCACACGCATACATGCACACGATACACATACATACGCATACGCACACTGCACACGATACACAGAGACACACACACACACACACACACACACACACACACACACACACACATCTATCAAATCCAAAATCAAGGTTGTAAACTACATTCGCTAGGGGAAATTCCCCATGCCTCAATACATCCTATATAATACATCATATGTCCTCATCACTATCACTATCTACAATTGCGGGAGCTCTAGAACTCGAAGCTTCATTGCTAATCCTTTTCCGTCGATCTCATGATCTCTGTGTCTCTCTAGATGTCTCCGCAATACAACATTATTTTTCACCTTCTCTACAAATCAGCCCTAGAGCTCTACATAATGTGTAAACACATCCCGGGCTAGGACACCCTCTCCTACCGCATGTCTCACCCATTTAGACTCTCCATGAGGCTTGTCATGCTCACTTAACAAAAGCTGCACTGTAGCCACCGTTATCGCCACATGGCTCAAATAGATGGTCATGCTCTCTTGTAATCACATCCACTCACTCTAATATATTGTATGATGGAAAAGTGACAAGTGAGCATGGGAATCTACAAGTAACTCTTCCTCACACCCGACCTCCCGAGGTCGTGGCTTTGAGACAACTGTTGGTGGGGATGGAATATACATGGGGTGTAGAAAAACTAGTTAGGCAATCTTATGTCTTCGACGCACACTAATGGAATATACGAATATAAAGTAAAGAAGACCCTCCTAACCTGAATTGGCATGATAGATCATTCAACGAGGATGACTGCTCAAAGGCTCCAATCAATATCGAGCTCTGGTGTGATCCGATCTATAGGTTGTGGAATACGTGGAAGATAGCTTGTGGGTGCTTCGTAGATATCCCCCGATAGGGTCATGAAAAATGGATGATGGATATATGGTGGATTCTATGGGTGATTCTCTGGTCTAGTCCAGAAATCCTTAGCTTGATTAGCTGCTACGTCTAGTGAGGATAGTTGTGCGATAATGTTTGGTGGAAGTGGAGAGGACCTAAATACTAATGTGCGTAAACTAGCATCAACATCTGATTGACTGTGGGCCCGTTGGGTTGTGGGACCTATGGATCACAACCGTAAGTTTGTGGTCGTTGTGGACCTCCTATGGTCATGTGGATATCTATTAAGGAAGTCTGTAGTTTGGCTGGTTTGACCAAAATGTGTGTGCTTTTTCATCTTCTACATTCAGTCCTCTTAACTGTGAGCTGATTTCTTGTAGATCTCACGTTGTTCGGAAGACTGAATTATGATATTTTGGTCTATATCAGTTATTGCTGCAACAAGATTGGGTTGAGGCATGATTGGCTTGAATACATATTCTCTGGGCTCCCTAGGTCCCATGATTGTCATACAAGATCAAACAATATAAATCTAACTAAAGCAAAGTAAACTAATTATGCAAAATATATCCACAGCATATATAAATTCTCTATTTTTGTATTTTTGATAGAATATTTAATCAGAATAAATATAACAACTATTTAATATATCTAGAAAACAACAAATAACCTAATAACATAATTAAAAACAAACAAGGTAGCGAGTATAGCTACTTGTATCGTGTAATTGTGAATCTATTCTAAATAATTAAATAAGCTGATCTAATTTAATTGAAAGATTTTCGATCCTACCTCGAATTGAGGAACGAATCATAGTTTCTAGAAAACTATCGATCCCCCATGACTTCCCGGCAATATCGAAAATGAACGTAACCGAAATGAAGTAATTCACTACTCTATTTGGTAATTTTAACTAGAACTTTGAAAGCTTGAACTCTGTATTTTGTAGAATAGTGGTGAATCCGATTGTGTGTGGCTTTGTCCCCTCAGTGTGGTCTTCTCATTCCTTCGTGCTCACATGAATCCAGAAAAGCATGTAATGTTAGCATCAACATAAGTAGGTATTGGAACAATGGAAGCTTTACATGTAGAATGAATATAATGCGAGTAGGAGAGGGATAGCGTAAGAGAACAAAGCTTGGCTTATGCAATTCCTAGCGGGATTTATTGCGAGTCATACAACACAAAACATCCAGAACCTGAAACTATCCTTCTTGACGAACAAAACCTGCAACTCTAATGGCTTCAGACTGAAAATGAAACTATCCTACCTCAATTGATTGTATGAAACAGTAATAACACTAGAACAAGAAGATCATGTGGCTTCTAAACAACAAAATAAGACTAACTATGCATGCAACAAATGAAAACTATTGAATTCCTAAGCAAGAACTGAAAGACTAAACTATTGAAATGAGAGGATGAGGGGCAGTTTTGAGGGGCCATTTTCTTGTAATCAAACCAGCTATTTATAGAATTCCCATTCACCCAAAGGTAACTCCAACTAGAACTCTTTTACTATAAACAATGGAGAAACACTATTACAGGGAACCAAAATCATAAATACTAACCAAAGCGAGTGAGAAAGCTGGTAAAAGTTGAAAATTTATGTGAGTCGTGATTAGAAGAATGTCTTTGGAAAACACATGAAGGACCACCGCCTTGAGCAGGGGGGCGGTTACGGAGACCGCCGCCCTGCACTGGGTGGCGGTCACGAGACCGCCACCTAGGCAGGGCGGTGGTTTCGTCACTGAAGACAAAATACAAAGGAAAAGAGGGGAAAAGAGCAAAATAAAGCACGTGGAGGCTAAGCGAGGCATGCGGGATGTTAACATACACTTGGAGAGCTTTTCCGGATCCCGAACACCTTGCGAGGAGACCTGTATCATCATTGGGGCATGTGTAACATCGTTCGATGGTACAGTACCCTTACAATTTTGGGTACATACATATTGCCCCCTCGGAGAAGTGTTTTAGCCATGAAGAGGCGTAAAATGGTGGGTCCGAGTATGGTGGTCCCAAAATGGGAAGCTAGAAATTATACCTGACATGTCCGTGTGTCGAAATGATGCCATCTAAAATTCCCACTACCTGCAAAATGAAAAGAGGACTCAAGTGCAGATAGATAAAATAAATCAAAAAATAAATACTAAAATAATATGAAGTGAGGACTTACCATTTGCGTGGGGATAAGAACTTACCTCCGTCGGCGCTCCAAACCTGCGAAAAGGGCATTCAAAATGAGTCAAAATGCTATATATATAAAAATGGGCCCATTTTCCTATTCATTTGTGTGTGTCGATTTGATTGATTTTGAGCTTTGGGACCCACGGTGATGGTTTTTGATGAGAGTATAGTCGAAACGTTCGTGACAAGATAGTGATCATGCCTCTGTAAGTGGAACATCGACCGCGAGATCTCAAGTTAGTTCTTCTCGATTTACCATTTTTATACCTAAAATGTAAAAATGATGAAATCTTCGCCATGGGGGGTAATTTTTGAAATTTCTAGTTTTAAATGTGTCCTTAGGGGGGACACCTAATGGGTAGGCTCTTGTTTTAGTCGAAATGGTCGTTTTTAGCATTTTTGAGCGTTTTAGGGCACATGACCCGTTTGGAAACGCGGGACATGACCACCGCCCGAGTAGGGCGGCGATTCTACAGACCGCCGCCTTTCAAAGCGGCGGTTATGGAACCGCCGCCCCTACTGAGGTGGCGGTCCTTTACGAGAATGATAAAACATCCTTGATTTTAACATTTTTTTGCATTTTCCGTTTTCTTGTATGCTTTAATGATTTTTCCAATGTGATTCAAATACTAACTTACTCCTTTTTGCTTGTTTTTGGGTGTATGCGAAGAAGGAGGAATATATCAGATGGAGCAGAGAGAGAGAGTGTGACTAGCTTAGCAGTGTTGGATGCACTTTCTTAGGCCAAGCAGGATACTCTTCAGAGGGCCGACATATTACATATATCACGGGTTCCTCATGTCGCACCTTCTAGTCACATACTATGTGACCTGTTTTCGTATTGGGATGTTGATCGGAACACTTTCTGATTTCCAAGAGTCAGGGGTGAGTGGACTATCATCCTGGAGGATGTCTACCGCATCTTAGGAGTCTCGATCATCGAGAGATGACTTACACTTGAGACAGTGGGGTTGCGGGCTCAGATAGCTCAGTGGGCTACATATATGGGAGACACAGTTGTCTCCATTGGTTCAAAGAAGGGGGTGAGGGTCCGTTCCATTCCTAGCTTGCCTATCCCTTTGATTCATCAGGCCATTATGGGGATCCTTGCCTCGAGATTGATTGGGGACAAGGGAGGGGACACCTTACTCTATTGCTGGTCCCCTATTATTATACAGATTGAGGCACATGGCCGGATTTATGCCTAGGGAGCCGATATACTTGGGACCACCTATCATGACTTGTATAGGGTGGTTCACTTACAAGGACATTCTTTGAGCCATTTGACCTTGGTTATGAGCTGGGTCTATGAGTGTATCATCCCTTATGGGAGAGACATAGAGGTGGCGGATCCGGAGCCGTGAGGGTAGCTAGATGGACAGAGATGTCGGTGCTTAGAGCACCCCACCAGCTAGTTGCTTCCCTGACTACTGATGATATGGAGGCCACACCTTATCAGGCCATGGTAGGGTTGTGGGGTGAGGAGACCTTTACTTTGATTTCCTGCTCTACTATAGGGTAGCTTGTGGATAGGATGAGGAAGGTAGAGACACACCCCTTTGATCGAGTGCCTCAATAGTTTAGCCTTGCTTACGTTGATATGCTTCCCAGTGGTGCCAGTGTTCAGATCAGTTCGGGAGGCTAGGGGAGGTCCTAGAGGCCGGGGTTGGAATTTTTTACTCCTAGCATCCCTATTGTAGCTAGGCAGGGTGGTACATGCCCGAGAGAGAGTCGGTGCTCCTTAGGCACCTTTACTTTGGATTGCCGCTAGTCCTGCCCATAGCAGTGATGACCCTATTGATATAGACTCTGAGTCTAAGGAGTTCATAGGGGGAGAGATGGAGGAGGAGACCGAGGACATGGAGGTCAGTGAGTCAGGTGGAGAGGAGGATAGCGATCCCGAGTGGCATGACACTCAGGAGATCTTACAGGCCGAGAGGGTAGAGCAGAGTGCGGAGAGGGTGACTCTAGTCTCAGAGGAGTTTCCCTCTCAAGACCTAGGTAGAGAGGATGAGTCCGTAGTAGGATGCTATGTTGTCCTAGACATAGGAAGAGGATGTCAGTTAGTGGCGACATCTGTGCAGTGCTGATCATAGGGATCCCTCTTGGGGTCCCAGAAGATCCGAGTGAGTTGTCACTCTTCTTTTAATATTTTTTTAGCTATGATTGCCTTAGTTGTTATCTCTCCTTTTGTTCATCTTTGTTTTTATCTTTTGATTATTTTCTAATGTGTTTTCTCCTTTGCTTGCAGAGACTGTTGATGAGTGGTGAGACTTGATTCACCGGGTATGTAATGATACCCTTATGCTCCCCATGGAGAAGACTCGCACCGAGCTATCCATGGATGCGGGGGAGCCTTCGGTGAATTTGGTAGACATAGCGATGTCTTTTCCCTGTCTAGAATGTGGCCAAGATGGTGACTTCCCTCCGTACTAAGTTAGCCGGGTATAGGACTGCAAAGCGCTTGATGAGGAGCTGCTCTCATAGCGAGGCTACAACTACTATTTGGGACCGTGAGCCCTCAGTGCACTTAGAGTGCTGACATAGCCGAAGTCCTAGACATGGTCGTGCACCTTCTGAGGGATCTCATAGGGGTTGAGAGGCCACTTGGTTCTTTTTGTAGTGACTCTTGCTAGATTGTTTATACAATCATTTTGTATTTTCTAGGCTCATTGAGCGTTTTGACCATGCCTAGCGCATGATGGCATTGTACATAAAACCTGATTATATATATATACTTCTTTTTGGATCAGACTCTTGGTGTCTAGGATTTTGTGATTCATTTCCACATGTATATTAGATGCTTATTAGAATTCTTGTTTTTATATGCTTTTCAGAATGTATGCAATGGAGAACAAATATCACAAATGTTTTCTTTTTGTATTTCGTGATGCTAATGTATGATGATGCAAATGAACTTGTGATCTTGAACTTTAGCTTTCATAAGCAATTTTCGGTACTTCATATTGTTTTGAAAAAATGTAATGACGAACTGGTATGATGAGTAGATGCACTTGCCCCACTCCTAACTCCATGCAACTAGTAAGATGCGAGGGCTCACCACCAAGAACTAGAAAGGGCACAAGCTATGAGGTGTGTTGAAATGGTAATGATGGGAGATAGAAAAAGAGTTGGTGAAACCAAATTAGGGCTACAAACCTACCCTACTCAAGTGAATCCATAGTTTTGAATGTGACTTACTTTGCGGTTTATCTAGACTTAGATCCGTAGATGGCCACTTGGTTGACAAAATCTAGTTTTCGGGGTTTTGAACTCTCTTGGAATTTTGGCAATCTGATTCATTTTTTTGACTCAAGATTTCAAAGGTTTATTTGAACTATTTGCTTATGACCTTTAACGTTTACTGTCAAGAGGACCCCCTACACCTTGCCCCATGCTACTAGTAGGAAGCATGGGCTTATCACCATGAACAAGGCACAGGTGAGTAAGGGAATTCCCATCCTTTCCCAACCCTACGTCACTAGTAAGAGACGCAAGCTCATCACCGAAGGTTGGTAGGGCAAGGAAATGTGTAAAAGTAAAATTTTCTGTTTGATCTATATTCGACTTATTTATTTGAGCAAAATGTCAGTATGTTCTTATTTCCAAAGAGATCTATATACGGGATAGATGTGACACCATGAAGATTCTAGAGAATGACCATAGGAAAGAAACCTATCATAGGAAGAAACAAAAGTGAGAACAAACATGCAGGATTTGGTATGGCTACTGTTAAGACTTTTTCATATCTAGCTTTAATTGATGAAATGATTCTGAAACGGTTGATGATGTTATGAAAATGAAGAAGTATGATTTGAATGCTTCTGCCAATACCATCAGAAGTTTGTAATGAATTTCTTAAGAGAAAATCCCTTGATCACCAAGTTTTACGAAACGAGTGAACAAAATGAACCTATCTAAATGAATATGTAATGTAGATATAATTATACAAATAGTGCCGATGCTTCATGCATAAAACCATTTAAGGTGCAAGGAATTGATAGTTTCACCAAATTCCTCACCTTCTAGTGTGCACAAGAGATACACACCATTTCCGTAGTCCTTCATGACTCGATATGGGCCCAACCACTTGGCTGGAACTTTCTTCCTTCATCGGTCTTCTTATCAATCCAGCTGTCTAGTCTTAGAACTAGATCTCCTTCATATATTTCTCGCTCATAGACCTTTTTGTTATACTGCCAGCACATCCAGTCAGCATAGACTCTATGCCACTGTTTAGTGTTTAACCTGGCCTCATCTAGGCTCTCTAGTTGGGAGAGGCGTGCCTTTCTATAAGCTTCCTCATCCAGAATCCCTTATAGTGAGATGTGAAGACTAGGTATTTCAACCTCAAGTGGGAGAACTATTGCTTTGAATACCAATGAGAAAGGAGTTTCTTCTATTGGTGTTCTTATTGAGGTTTGGTGAGCCCACAGGGCCGGATATAACTTTAAATGCCAATCTCATTTTTTTCTTTTACCATTTTGAGGAGAATAGCTTTTAATGTCTTGTTTGTTGCTTCACTTCTGCTCGTTGGCTTGAGGATAGTAAAGAGAGGTTGTGTGATGGTTTATTTTGAACGTGCTACATAGCTCACGAACCTCATCTTTCTTAAAGGATGTGCCATTATCGAGATAATGACTTGTGGGACACCATACCTGCAGATAATCTAGTTCAGAATGAACTTGGCGATCACGGCACCTGGTACAGTGGTAAGAGGCATATCCTCTACCCATTTGGTAAAATATTCGGTGGCCGTGATTATGAAGTTATGGCCATTTGTTGACGAGGGAGAGAATTTCCATACCAAATCTAGGCCCCATATAGAAAAGGGCCATAGAGTAGTGATTGGTTGTAGAGCTTGTGCCGGCATGTGAATCTCATGGGAAAATTCTTGGCATTTATGGCATCTGCATACAAACTCTACTACATCGTGTTCTAGAGTGGGCCAGAAATAGCCCATTCGATGTATTTTGTGGGCAGTGGCATGACCACCAAAATGGCCTCCACATATTCCACTATGGGATTTGTAGAGAATCTTCTTGGATTCTTCTGTGTCAACACACCTTAGAAGCATTCCATCGAAAGCCTTACGATAGAGCACTTGTTCTATAATAATGTATTTAGCTACGATAATGCGTAACCACCTTCTTTGTTGCAATGTAGCACCTTCTGGATACGTATGGTCCATGATAAAATTGATAATATTAGTATACCAAGGACATTCAGAGATGGGAGGTCTGGTTTCGATGTAATATATGCATTCATCGGGAAAATCTAGATCTACTAGATCACCTCCGTCTAACGGGTTGTCGGCTAACCAATCTGCAATGATTTGTCCCTTAATAGACTTCTGGTTTACAAAAGTTAATTCAAATTCACCCATTAAGGTTATAAAGCATCCAACCTTTTTAGACAAGGACCCTTGCATGAGGAAAGTTCGTAAATGGTGTTTTTACCATGACCCTTGTTTCTTGATTTAGCATGTAATGTCTTAAGCATTTGGTTGCAAAGACTATGGCAAGGCATTCTCATTCTACTTGCGTATAACATGTTTCATAATCGAGCAATGTTCGGCTAATGAAATAGATTGCATGTTCTCGTTTATCGTCATCTTCTTGAGCCAACATGTAGGCTAGCGAGACATCCATAGCTTGTGAATATAAGTTCAAAGGATGATTTGGTGTAGGTGGCATTAACATGGGAGGAGACAGTAAGAAGCGTTTAACTGTTGCAAAGGCCTCATGGCATTCCTTTGTCCAAATAATGCAGCAATCCTTTTTCAACAAATTGTTGATCGGATGAACAACAAAACTTAAGTTTGGAATGAATCTTTGGATTGCACCGAGCTTTCCAAGGAACAATCTAATGCCAGAGTCATCTGATGGTGGAATCATCTCAAGAACAACTCGGATTTTGGCTGAGTCTACATCGATCCCTCGTGATGATATAATGTAACCTAGGAGTTTCCTTCTGTCACACCAAATACACATTTTTCTGGGTTTAGTGTGACTCGTATTCAATCAAACATGAAAGAATGATGCAGAGCACTTCCAGGTGATCACAACACTTCTTGGCCTTGGCCAACAAGTCGTCTACATAGGATTCCATGATTTTATGAATAAGATCGTGAAATATGTATGTCATTACCTGGTATGTAGTGCTAGCGTTCTTGAGACCGAATGGCATAACAACGTAGCAATAAGTTCCCCAAGGAGTTATAAACGTGGTTTTGGCTTGGTCTTGTTCAGATATTCTGATTTGATTATATCCGAGAACCCATCCATGAGAGACAAAAGCTCAAATCCAGCTATTGCATCAATGATGACATCAATGGATGGTAACGAGAAGTCGTCCTTGGGGCACGCCTTGTTAATGTCTCAGAAGTCTATGTAGATGCGTATGTTCCCATTCTTTTTAAGAATGGGGACGATATTAGATACCCATTGAGAGTAATCGACCGGTTTGATGAACCCTACCTGGAGAAGTTTTATTACTTCTTCCTTCACCATGAGAGCTACCTTGGGTTTCATTGGTCTCGATTTTTGTTTAATTTGCTTTGCATCTAATTTGGTGACAAGGTTATGTCTTTGCGATGTCTTTTGTGCGATTCCCCGTCGTTTCTTTATAATTAAATGTAAAAGCCTTTTGATGTTCTTTGAGGATCGAGTGTGTATTTCTATCTCTTCTAGAGTTAATGAAGATCCTAGTTTCAATATTTTTTGTTCTTCCTCCGTTCCGATTTTAATATCAATCATTTCTTCTATCAAATAAGCGTTACCTTCTTCAAACTCAGGTGGGGCTGGAGGTAGTTCCAGATCTTCTCCATTCTCTACCGCATATATGTCGAGCTCCTTTTGTGGGGGAAGCTCTACCATGGGATTTCCAAAGTAAGAAGATGAATGTGGGATTAAGGACAAATCTACCATGTGATGGGTGAGATGTAACTCTGCATAGGCATTTAGGTAATCAAGAGTGGCTCTATCACTATCAACGTGACCTAAGATAGTATATTTATTCTCAGCTATGTACATTAGAAGAGGGTTTGTTGACGTTTTATTTACTAATAGTTCAGTATGAAGGGATACCATGAAACGGGTGTCTTCCAACTCACTATTTGGAGTGAAACGTGAAGCGAGGTTCTTTATAAAATCTACGAGAAGGTTTTGTTTGCGTGGGATTGCCTCAATGGATATGAAGTTAAAGCCTTTGCTCAAATCTAATACTACTATTTTGTAGAGCTATAAGTGGTCATCTGTAGTCTCATACACCTCAGAGACTTGGTTTGCTACTAATTGTGAGTCTCCTAACACTCTGATGTCATTAACACTGAGCCTTTTAGCTATGATGAGAACAAGGAGGAGGGCTTTGTATTCAGTGCCATTATTTGTACATTCAAAATTTAATTTAAAGGCGAATGGTAGGATCTTTCCCTTGGGAGAAGTAAAGATCACACTTGCCCCACCCCATAACGACATCTAGCTCCATCAAAGTGGAGAGTCCAATGTTTATTTGGGAAGATGGATGTTGGGACATTCATTATGTCTATTTCTTCTGCTTCGGTTACTTCTACCATGTAGAGTTCCTTTGTTGGAAGATAACCAACTCCTAGGGTACATCCCATACCTGTGGAATCAAATGGTAGGAAAATTGGTAGATTTGGTTCTAGAAACTCAACAATTTTTGTAGTAGTTCCTAATGACACTATTTCTACAATGTTAGTTTCATCCTTGAGGGCTGGGATGCTCTTGACTAGGTTCATAATTTCTAGTTCTGTTGTAGGTATTAATTTTTCTTCTGGTTTTGAGTTGGTTGGTTTGTTAAGTTGGTTTGTTGGGAGTTCAAACTCAAAGTGAACGCTGACCTTTTCTTCAGATTTGCTAGGTGTATATCAAATGGTTTTGGATCACCTTTTGCTATAAATATCTTTCCTAAGTGCAAGAATATTATTTCCTAAAATAATGTAGAAGGGATTGCCTTCATATGGTGTATTCATGGTCGGCCGAGGATCATATTATAGTTGGTTTCTTGATCTATAATATAAAACTTAGTGAGGATTGTTTTGGGTCCTAAGGTGACTGGTAGTGTTATAGTCCCAATCGAAGTGGCTTTAAGGCTATCATAGCCTCTTAGTGTATTCCGAGTCGTGGAACAATTTGTTTCTCCATACCCTAGCTTTTGAAGGAAAGAGAAGGGGACTATGTTAACTGCTGCCCCATCATCAACCATTGCGCGTTTAACGTAATTATTGTAAACCCATACTTGTAAATGCAAGGCCGGATCACCTCTACGTGCAATTTCAGCATTTGTTGGCATTTTTTTATGTCAAATATAAATTCAATATCCCTATCCGGCTGCCCCGGAGGGTGGATATCAAAGTCTATATGGTTTACTTGTGTTTCGGGAGGTGGAGTGATGTTAATTAAATGACCTAAACCTAATGCTTCTAAAAGAGCAGCCCTATGGGTAGGAGAGTTCTTCAACAAGTCCAAAAAGGAGATGTGAGAGAAGGTATTTGTTAGGTCATTAATTAAATCATAGGCACCTACGGGTTTTACTAATGTTTGTTGAATGTTATCTGGCTCTAGTGGGTAACTTGGATTTGGCTGAGAGGAATACTCTCATGTCCTTGTTATGGCTTCCATGTGTAGCTCAGTGTCTAACTCCACTAAACCGACTATCTTGGTTCATGGCTGATTTCCTAATTGCGGTGCGACAGGTGGATTTAGTGAAGTCGAGGCTTCATGATCATTGTTTCTTGTCATTACACCCTTGTTTTCCCATTTAGATTTAATTTGTTGTTGTTATTGTGATTTGGAATTGGATCATTGAAGATCTTAAGAGGTGCATTTTGAGGAGAGCGCCCTTTGTGAAAGTATTTGGCACGGTGATGTAGGATCTGCTAAGAACATATCTATGAAAAGTTATCTTTGTTCCTCACGGAAAACGTTGCATGAACTTATTGTAATCACGGCAAGTCCTAATGTTATGGCCTCAAATTTTTGGAAACCACAATATGGTTGGGATTATAACTCCTAGGTTGTTGGTTTGACACGTGTTGTGGTCCAAAACTCGATTAAACTATTGATTATTAGCATTAAAGTTTTGTGTTTGTTGCCTTTGGTTTTGATATCCAGTTAATTTTTGACTTGGACCCTATGTCTAGATCTGCCGTTGTTGTTGTTGTTGTTGTTGAGGTGGACGATTAAAATCCACTACGTTGATTGTTGGGGTAAAATTTTTGTTTCGTTGATTGTTAACCGGTGGTGGAGCATTTACAACATTTGCCTTTTTAGCTTGGTCAATTACTCCATCTGTTGTTACTCCACGGTTCTTGTTAAGGATTTTAGGTCCTTGATTGGTGTTTGTGGTAGTAGGATAAGTCGTAGTATTTTGGTTAGGGATGATTAACCTCCCATTTGTTCCATATGTCTTGCGACCGCTATCTATTGCAGCTTGATCTATTCGGAGAGCGCTCTCGAGCACCTCATCATAAGTTCTTAGTGGGAACTTCTGGACTTCTTCCTTTATCTCTCTGCTGAGAGAATGAAGGAATAAATCACATAGTTCCATCTGATCCATGTTTGGAGCACTCGTTGAAGAATAGAGGATTGTACACCATCTTTGGATGAAATGAGCAATGATTCATTGTGTTCTTGTTTAATATGCAAGAATTCCCTGATTCCTATTCTCAACAATTTGTTCATGTCGAACGCCTTAATGAACTCTGAAATGAGTTATTTAAATGAATGGATGGAGGCTTTAGGTATTCTATAATACCAATCGAGGGCAATGCCCTCTAAAGTTTTGGGGAATATTTTAGCAACAAATCCATCCCAAGGGAGTAGTTCTCGAATGGTTGTGGCATAAGATTTGATATGTGCATTCGGATCTCCCTCCCCTTTATACTTGGGCAAATCGGGAAGAGGTCTTGGAAGCATGACGCTTCGTAGTGAAGTCTAAGGGCTCTTTCAAATATTCTAAATAAGTCCCTATCACATAGGTTTCGACCATTAATGGTGCTTGCTGAGGGGGTGGAGGTGGAATGGGTTGTTGATATGGCGTAGCGTATGCATTTGCAGGGACATAAGGAAATCCCTGTGGTTGAGCAAACATCCCGGGAGAAGAGAACATATCTCCCTGTGGTGATTTGGAATACATGTTCAAATACGGAGGAGCATTGCTTAGGAATGGGTTATTTTGTGTTAGGTTGGGAGGTATCATATTCTCAATTGGAGTGGCATTTGAAAACATGGTTCTAGTTGGCATTTTCTATAAATATTGAAGAGGCATGCCCAACGTACCTATTCCTGTGAGGAGGTCTACTTGGCTAGGATGATGTGGATGATTGGAATTTCCTGCCTGTATGAATTATAAATTTTGACTTGCTTGAGCAAGTTCCAACCCTCTAACTTTCTCAACTAAGGCTGAGATGACCTCGTTTGGTGAAGATATGGTATTTTGCCTTAGTGGTGTTTGTTGAGGTTGTATAGGCATATGGTACCCTGTTATGAACTGATCATTACCCTGTCAAGTTCCATCATGGACATTTCCCATAGGTGGAGGGACGGAGGTGTTTTCTTGAAAAGAGACCTCGAGTTGTGTTTGTAAACCTCCTATAGGTGGGTACATACTTTGAGAGCATTGTTCACTCCTGGCATAACGCGCTAAATGTTCATCATCTAAAAATAGATATGGATCTGATTGTCTATTGATTTGTGGTCTAAGAAACACTTGAGGAGATGAACCAGATTCTCCAGTGAGCGTCATGTTGTTCGATCACAGAAAGGCTCTGGTTGTTGTGTTTGAGTGAATCAATCCAACTCCTCTATTTGGAAAGAAGAACTATATCTAGTCCTTTGAGGTGGAGTTTGTGTTGGCTGGTTAGTTGAATAGTTGTCACCCCATCTTTGAGAGTGAGGGTGATGGTTGTCTATTCGATTGATCGTAGTATGCTTAAAGACCTAGGAGAGGCATTATATGCATTGAATCCTGACATATTCAGGGGGTATATGAATACCCGTAGAATAATGGAAAGAAGTGAGGATGGACGAAAGAATAGAAAGAGGAAAACTAATTTGTTTCATGTCGGGTTCACCAATTTTGTTGGTGAAGCTGATGTGAAGGCTAACGAGGTGGAAAAGATGAAAAGTATACTAATTGGAAGAACAAGTAGAAATATGACTTTGAACCAGAAGGTAGGAAAGTTCACGTCGGGTTCACCAATTTTGTTGGTGAAGCTGATGTGAAGGCTAAAAGGGTGGAAAAGATGAAAAGTATATTAATTGGAAGAACAAGTAGAAATATGACTCTGAATTAGAAGGTTGTGTGTTCGATTCACATCGGGTTCACCAATTTTGTACGATGGAAAAGTGACAAGTGAGCATGGGAATCTACAAGTAACTCTTTCTCGCACTTGACCTCCGGAGTCGTGGCGACACGGTGATGGGGATGGAATATACGTGGGGTGCGAGACAAATTAGTTTGGCTGGTTTGACCAAAACGTGTGTGCTTTTTCATCTTCTATGTTCAATCCTCTTAATTGTGAGCTGATTTCTTGTAGGTCTGTTGTTGTTCGGAAGACCTGAATTATGAGATTTTGGTCTATGTTAGTTATTGCTGCAACAATATTGGGTTGAGGCACGATTGGCTCGAATACGTATTCTCTGGGCTCCCTAGGTCCCGTGATTGTCATACAAGATCAAACAATATAAATCTAACTAAAGCAAAGTAAACTAATTATGCAAAGTATATCCATAACATATATAAATTCTCTATTTTTGTATTTTTGATAGAATATTTAATAGAATTAAGATAACAACTATTTAATATATCTAGAAAATGACAACTAACCTAATAACAAAATTAAAAACAAACAAGGTAGCCGAGTATAGCTACTTGTCTGTGCAGTTGTGAATCTATTCTAAATAACTAAATAACTGATCTAATTTATGTTAGGAAATAAGAGATAAAATATGTAGAATAATCCCTCACAAAATCACAACAGTAGAAAACTAATATGCAGAAATTATTACTGATCTCAAATAAAATTGTAGAATAAAATAACACAACACAAAGAGACAGTATTTAACATGGTTTACCCAATTTGGGCTATGTCCACCAAGAATCACTTGCTTAGATTTTATTACAAGCCACCACTCTCTCATATCTGATACCTAGATCCGTTTGGAGCTATGCTCAACAAACTCTACAGAATTCACAGCCGAATTCAAAATACATCTACAATACATTTACTTGTGCATCTATCATATGCATAAGACCATATAAATAGACAACTACTTAAGCAGTTTTACAAAACTGTGGGTATCAAAACCATGGGTATCAAAACCATGGGAAAAACCCGTCCCATAAACCTATGGGTCAAAAAACTCACACATATGAGAAGAGCACATTTCCCGATATGTCGGGTGTATTTTTCGAGGCCAAAAAAATTTACGCCTAAAATTTTTAAACCCCTGCTATCGGGGGCTACCGCCCCTAGACCCCCGCTCGGGGCCGGCCTGCCCTGAACCCGGCGAGGATACATGAAAAGTGTACAGTACTCTTAGTGTATAGTCTTCAACACTTTCACACATGAAAACAAGCTCCACAACCTAACAATCTCCCACTTGGAGACTAGTTTTCCTCTGAGCAAGCTTCTCAACCCTTCACTAGTTTCTGTGAAGACCAACCAAAGCTGAACACAACTTTAGTTTTTCCCTTGTGACCACCTTGGTCATCATGTCTGTAGGATTATGACTGGTATGAATCTTCTCCAAATTCAACTTCTCTTCCTCCAAAGTTGTCTTGATAAAATGGTACCTTAATTGTATATGCTTTGTCCTAGAGTGGAAAGCAGAGTTCTTAGCTAGGTATATAACACTTTGACTATCACTATGCAGCTTACATTCCTCCAGCTTATGCACCAAATCCTCAAGCAATTGTTGTAACCAAATCATCTCTTTGCTTGCCTCTGTGGTAGCAACATACTCAACCTCCATGGTTCACAAAGCCACCAGCTTTTGTAGTCGTGAAATCCAACTCACTACTGTCCCACCTACAGTGTAAATATAACTTGTTGTGCTCCTCCTACTGTCTACATCTCCGGCCATGTCGAATCTACATAACCACGTAAAGTGGTGTACGATCCTTTGTAGCACAAAGCTGTCCCCATGGTCCCTCTCAAATCAGAAGGATCCACTTTCTTGCTTGTTAATGCTCTTTACGGATCACTCATAAATCTACTCACGGCTCCCCTTTGCATGGGCAATATCGGCCTAGTGCACACCATAACATACATCAAACTACCAACCGCTGAAGAGTAAGGTACTTTGGACATCTGGTTTCTTTCCTGCTCTGTCTTGGGACACTGCTCCTTTGATAACTTAAAATGGCCTGCCAAAGGAGTCCCAACCGGTTTAGCATCCTGCATTTTAAACCTATCCAATACCTTCTTAATGTACTCTTCCTGAGATAAAGTTAGCTTCCATTCCTTCCTATCTGAGTTATCCTCATTCCAAGGATTTGTCTGGCTGCCCCAAAATCCTTCATATCAAAGGATTCACTTAGTTGTTTCTTAAGTACTTTTATTTCCTACATGTTTTTACTGCTGACCAACATGTCATCAACATACAAACACAGGATAATATAACTTCCATCTTGAAATTTCTTTGTATACATGCAATGGTCAGAATGACATCTAATATAACCTTGCTCCATCATGAAGCTATCAAACTTCTTATACCATTGACATGGAGCTTGTTTCAAGCCATACAAGCTCTTCTTCAGTTTGCACACCATCTCCTCTTTACCTTTGACCTCATAGCCCTCTGGTTGCTGCATATATAGTTCCTCCTCCAAATCACCATGGAGAAATGCAGTCTTTACATCAAGCTGTTCTAAGTGCAAGTCTTCTACTACAACTATTCCTAGAACAGTTCTAATAGAAGTCATTTTTACTACAGGAGAAAATATCTCATCAAAATCTATACCTTGTTTATGTGCAAACCCCTTGACCACCAACCGGGCCTTATATATTTTCTTTCCTCCTTCTTCATCTTTAACTCTGTACACCCACTTGTTCTGCAATGCTCTTTTGCCTTCCGGTAGCTTCACCAAATCCCAAGTCTGGTTCTCCATGAGAGACTTATGCTCCTCATCCATGGCTTGCTCCCACTTCTTCCTAGCATCTACCTGCATTGCTTCATCAAAGCTCTCTGGTTCTCCACTATTAGTGAGTAATAAATAATAAAGAGAAGGAGAAAAACATTCAGGTTCTCTTCTTACCCTAGAAGACCTCCTCAATATAGGAGTTTGGGGTTCTATTGAGGGGGTTCTGAACTAATTCATGTGTCACTTTCCCATCTGGAAGATCCTCTACCGCACTGCATATTCTTTCTTGGATTCTTCCATGTTTTCCTAGAACTGCTGCTTATACATGACTTTCTTATTAAAGATCACATCCCTAGATCGAATGATTTTCTTATCCTTAATACTCCAACATTTAAATCCAAAGTCATGACGCCATAACCAATGAAAGTACATTTTTCTGATTTAGCCTCTAGCTTGGTCCTATCATCCTTGTCTATATGAAGAAACACCTCACATCTAAAGACTCTAAGAAATGAATAATCAATTTTCTTACCATACCATGCCTCCTCAGGTATGCCTCCATCCAAGGCACTTGAGGGTCCTCTGTTTATCAAGTACATTTGTGCTCACCGCTTCTACCCAAAAAGAAAGAGGCAGTCCTGCATGTAACCTCATGCTCCTAGCACGTTCCATTATTGTTCTGTTCATCCTTTCTAATACCCCATTCTGCTGCGGAGTTCCTGGAACCATATTTTGCCCGTGGATTCCATTCTTAAAATAGTAATCATCAAATTCATTGCTGCAATACTCCCCTCCATTATCTGACCTAAGATATTTTAGCTTAAGACCTGTTTCATTCTCTACTAAGGCCTTCCATTTAACAAAAGTGTCAAATACATCAGATTTTTTTCTAATATAATAAACCCAAACTTTCCTTGTTGCATCATCAATAAAAGTAACATAATAACTTGAACCCCAAGAGATGATACGAGATGGCCCCACACATCGAGAATGCACCAGCTCTAACTTATTCTCTTTCTTTGTAGGTCGACCTTAAGAAACCTTACTCGCTCTGTTTCCCATATATGTAGTTCTCATAGAAATCCAAACCTGTTCCTGTATATCCAAGAAAATTCTTCTTTATGATGTTCATGCCCTTATGGCTCATATGACCAAGCCTATAGTGCCATAATGTTGTATCTACATCTGAAGCCACAATATTACAATCATTAGTACTATCAGTGGTTAAATACAAGGTTCCAACCTTCTTACCTCTTGCCACCACAAGAACACCCTTGGTAACCTTCCAAGAGTCCATTGTAAATATCATAGTATAACCATCACTTCCCAACTGCCTTGCTGATATTAAATTTCATCTTAATGTAGGCACATGTCTAACATCCTTCAATAGCCAAGTATTCCCATTACGCATCTTAACACTGAGCAGAACCTTTTCCAACTATCTTTGCAAGGCTCATCATTACCAAGAAAAACATGCCCAAAATCTCCTTGAACATAATCAACAAAATAATGCCTATGTGGAGAAGCATGGAAAGAAGCCCCTGAATCTAAAACCCAAGATTCAGTAATATTGTGCAAAGAAAGAATCAAAGCATCCTAACATACATTACCCGTTGCCACATTTGCCTCCTTGTTTTCTTCCTGTTGTTTCTTCTTATCCTAAAGCTCCCAACAGTCCTTCTTTGCATGCCCAAGCTTTCCACAATTCTAGCATACAATCTTGTTCTTGGATTTTGACCTTGCCCGATCTTTTGATTTTCCACGGTTTCCTCTATTCTTCTGTCTCCCTCTAGTTTACACTATCAAAGCATTCCCTGAAGTAGAAGATTCCCAGGAGATTTTTTCTTCGCATTTCCTCGCTTAGAATCACCCCTACAACATCCATGAACTTCAACTTCGAGTTAGTTGGAACTAAGTTACTTATCGCCATTACAGGCTATTCAACTCTCGGGTAAAGAGCATAGAATTAATAAATCCCTAACTTCTTCATCAAATTCTATTGTAACCAAAGCTAACATATTCACAACCGTATTGAAATCATTTAAATGATCTACTACTGAACTATTCTCAGACATCTTCATATTAAACAACTTTTTCATTAAAAATATCTTATTAGAGGAGAGGGTTTTTCATACAACTTCCTAATGCATCCATTAGATCTTTTGTAGTCTTTTCCTTTGAAACATTAAATAATACCGAAGATGCAAGACACAGTCGGATCATTCCAAGTGCCTTTCGATCCAACAAATCCCATTCCGCATCTTTCATACTCGAGGGTTTGTTCACCTTCTCAGACAACGGAGTATAAAGATCCTTCTGATAAAGGTAATCTTCCATCTGCATCTTCCAAAGACTGAAATTCTGCCCGTTGAATTTATCAACCCTAGATCTTCCATCATCTGCCATAGCTCCCACTCAAGCTAAAAAACTTTCCCTGCGATTCAACACTTCAGCAAACCAAACCAGCTCTGATACTAATTGTTAGGAAATAAGAGATAAAATATGCGGAATAATCCCTCAGAATTGCAACAGTAGAAAACTAATATGCAAAAATTATTACAGATCTCAAATAAAATTGTAGAATAAAATAACACAACACAAAGAGACAATATTTAACGTGGTTCACCCAATTTGGGCTACGTCCACCAAGAATCACTTGCTCAGATTTTATTACAAGCCACCGCTCTCTCAATACAATACCCAGATCTGTTTGGAGCTATGCTCAACAAACTCTATAGAATTCATAGCCGAATTCAAAACACATCTGCAATACATTTACTTGTGCATCTATCATATGCATAAGACCATATAAATAGACAACTACTTAAGCAGTTTTACAAAGCCGTGGGTAACAAAACCATGGGCAAAACTGTCCCATAAACCTATGGGTCAAAAAACTCGCCCATATGAGAAGAACACGTTTCCCAATATGTCGGGTGTATTTTTTCGAGGCCAAAAAAATTTATGCCTAAATTTTTTTTTTAGGGGCTACGCCCAGGACCCTTCGCTCGGGGCCTGGCTCGGCCCCGAACCCCGGCGAGGATACATGAAAAGTGTATAGTACTCTTAGTGTATAGTCTTCAACACTTTCACACATGAAAACAGGATCCACAACCTAACACTTTAATTGAAAGATTTTCAATCCTACCTCAGAAGTGAGGAACGAATCATAGTTGCTCAAAAACTATTGATCCCCACGGCTTCCCGACAATATTGAAAATGAATGTAACCGAAATGAAGTAATTCACTACTCTATTTGGTATATTTTAACTAGAACTTTGAAAGCTTGAACCTAGATTTTGCAAAATAGTGGTGAATCTAATTGTGTGTGGCTTTGTCCCCTCAAAGTGTGGTCTCCTCGTTCCTTTGTGCTCACGTGAATCCAAAAAAGCGTGTAATGTTAGCATCAACAAAAGTAGGTATTGGAACAATGGCAGCTTTGGATGTAGACTGAATATAATGTGAGTAGGAGAGGGATAGCGCAAGAGAACAGAGCTTGGCTTATGTAATTCCTAGCGGGATTTATTGCGAGTCATACAACACAAAACATCCAGAACCTGAAACTATCCTTCTTGACAAACAAAAACCTGCAACTCTAATGGCTTGGAAGAAAATGAAACTATCCTACCTCAATTGATTGTATGAAATAGTAATAACACTAGAACAAGAAGATCATGTGGCTTCTAAACAACAAAATAAGACTAACTATGCATGCAACAAATGAAAACTATTGAATTCCTAAGCAAGAACTGAAAGACTAAACTATTGAAATGAGAGGATGAGGGTAGCTTTGAGGGCCATTTTCTTGTAATCAAACCAACTATTTATAGAATTCCCATTCACCCAAAGGTAACTTCAACTAGAACTATTTTACTATAAACAATGGAGAAACACTATTACATGGAACCAAAATCATATATACTAGCCAAAGTAGGTGAGAAAGTGATAAAATTTAAAAATTTACACGAGTCACGATCGGAAGAATGTGATGGAAAACACGTGAAGGACCGCCGCCTTGAGCATAGGGGTGGTTAGACCGCCACCCTACTTGGGCGGTGGTCACGAGACCACCACCAGCAGCAGGCAACGGTTTCGTCATTAAAGACAAAATGCAAAGGAAAAAGGGGGGAAAAGAGAAAAACAAATCATGCGGAGGCTAAGCGGGGCATGCATGATGTTAACGTACACTTGGAGATTTTTTTGGATCTTGAACACCTTGTGAGGAGACCTGTATCATCATTGGGGCATGTGTAACATCGTTCCGGTGGTACAATACCCTTACAATTTTGGGTACGTACACATACCTCCACCCACGAGCATGTCTATGGGCATGTTCTGATTCAACGTGTGTATGGAGGTATCCATGATCAATGTGCAATAAGCATCACTTACAAACACATGAAAAACACCTCATATTGGTAACTACACATACTCGTATTCATAAACAAAATTCACAAATAAACCAATAACAATGTATGATACTTACACTCAACTCGCGCTATTTTTGCATCATCTATCTCTGGAGCAAGTACCAGACTCCTGACTCCTCAACCTACTGCCACACCTACCACGTCTATAACTGCTAGAAACAACAACACCCATTGGTGCATCTCTCACCACTACTTGTATGCCTTAGCACACCCCGTGTAATCCACCTGTATTGGCCCTATGGCCAGATCAAGCTCATCGGGATCTAGGGGCACTAGCTATGCCTCTATGGGGCTTGGCCTTGACCATGAGTGCTTCCCTTCTTATGTAGATTGACACCATATGTATGGATCTGGGGGAACATATTGGGCCATACCAAATTGTCAAGATACCCGCTCACCCTAGAATAGCTCTACCACTCCCGAAACTATTCCTAAAGCCACATGGTGCATCGGATGCACCAAAATCCATTTCATCCTCCACCCATCCTCTGTAATCTCTATATGGCCTCTAGGTAATCACTTGGGCCCATATGATCTAATATCAACTTGTATGTGGTTGTTTCCATCCTCTTAGTCTGGGTACCCACCCACCTTGATGCAAATATCTCTGCCCAAGCCCACTAAGTTGCCTCACTACTACTATATCCCATAAGCCCATAAATGTAATAGCGTGGTCACTCCTATCCCACCAACATGGTCATGTCAAGCATGAATCAGTAAAAATCCCTATATAAATAGGCCAAAACACATCGTGCCCATGCATATCTCGTGTCATGCTCCTCTATACTTTAAAAAATCTCATGCATCCTATACAAAATGCCAACCACACCACAATCTATGGCCACTGATGAAGCAAATACAACCGTAATGAACGTCCATAATCACGGAGCCCCAGACCTCACAATCACATCCAAACTAATATATGTCTTGGCCTGTACTCGAGACCCTGTAAAATATCACTTTTTCCCTCATCGACTACATGTATCTACTACTTTTGTAACCTATACCCTCTCTTCGAAAATAGGTAACCTCAATATCCTATACACATCCTCCAATGTCACCATCATCTCTCCTGTCGGAAACCAAAATGTACATGTATTTGCACACCACCTCTCACACAATGTTGTCAATAATGACATATTATGGGGTATCTCCCCCAATCTAGTGATGTGCTAGAAGCCGGCATGGTCTAATACATCCCACTCATCATTAGTCAACCCCAAACCAAGAAATGTGCTCAAATAACACATTACATGGAAATCCCTTTAGCGTATATCTCTCTGGACAACATAAAAACATCAAAACACATTATTAACACGCACCCATGCTTTACAATCAATCATAACAACCTCTAAATAAAATAAATTCACCAAACATCACAAAAATTAGCCCTTGGACTCAGCACTTGTTGGTTCAAAAATCATCGGTTGGGAAGATTTATGGATAGAGCGAGAGCAGTGTGCGAGGGGCATAGCCCCTCTTTGAGTCAAAGAAAGCGAAACCGGTTTATTGCTATTCTACCAAGGCGGGGAATGCATGCAAGTCTCACAATATTCTGCCTTCGGGGGTTTGGGATCTCATCCCAGTAGGGTGTTTCCGACTGCGGAAAGAAAGGAATGAAAGAGAGGATGAAGAAAGATCAGGTCCGAAGGAAGAAAAGAAATGAATTCCAAGGAAGAAAGGTCAGAGGGTTTATGTTTTGGGATTGGTAGTAAACAGAGCCAAACCTACTTGCATAAACGAACAAAGCAATACTGATGAATAAATGACAATAAAACAGAAGTAGATTCAACAGAATAAACACATGAGATCGACATAAGAAAGATCAAATGTAAATAACACACGTATTCAAACACAAAGTCTAAATATTTTTATTAATATTCCTTTTTTATTAAAAAGCTCAAAGTCTTTTCTCCTCACTTCTATTTTTCATCTGAAAGATATCCACCCCCTCAAATACAACAAGTATTTGAGTATTTATAGAAGAAGGAGAAGAAGGAAGGCAAAAAGGAACCAACCACCTATTTACAAAATATCTACAAAAATATCTCAAAGTCATGTTGACTTTTGACAACTTGATGGATGACATCATCCCATGGTGCAACATGGATGATGTCATCATTTGTGTCAACATACTTTAGACATTTTACAAAAAGAAAGTCGGAAGAGAGAGAGAGAAGAAGAGAGAATTTATTCATCGTCGTCATCCCGTGGCTGAAAGGGGATATCCTGCTATTGCTGCTCGGGTGACGAGATGTGGAATTGGGCACGGTATTCCATGAACTTGCTGATCATGGGCTCTAGCTGATCCTGGGAAGGATCCTTGTGTCGCTCACTAATCACCTTGCAAGTCTCGGCTCGTCTATGAGCTTCTCTGGGAGTTTGGAATATTCTTTCTCTGCTTCTATTAGGAACCCGATGAAGTCCCGATAGGCCAG
Source organism: Taxus wallichiana var. yunnanensis (assembly GCA_018340775.1). NCBI lineage: Eukaryota > Viridiplantae > Streptophyta > Pinopsida > Cupressales > Taxaceae > Taxus > Taxus wallichiana. The sequence continues at coordinate 395,218,154 of CM031234.1, forward strand.
CAAGTTATTGATGGACTTTGCGTCAAAAGTGACCTCTGGCCCCAGCCCTTGCGAAACGATCTCCTTGAAGATCTGGATGGTTTCATCAACTTTCCTTGAGGCGAAGGAAGGAGTAAGCAACCCTGGAGACATGTTGAGAACGATTTGCTCCATTTGGTGCATCACGTCCAGGGCTTCTTCCTTTACCTTATCGATCTTTTCAAGGACGAATTCTAGTTGATCCATCGGTAGTCCAGAGTGGAAAGGATTTTATTGAGGGCCCTGGGATGACCGAAAACGCCGAACTTGACCAGATCTTTGACTGAACAGTCAAACATTGTTTGAAAGGTCTCACGTTGCAGCCTAGCATGGTCCAACTCTTCTGATATGGGTCCTGCTAATTCCTGGAGTTCTTTTTTGCCTTGTTGATGTTGTGTACAAATCGGTGAACTTGGCGATCAATTTTTCACTGTCCTTGAGGATTTGGCTCCTCCAAGCGGAAACTACCATACCCTGCTCGCCGATCTTTGCATATTCATCAATTTTATCCTGGCTCAGAGGCTCAGGAGTTTCGGCGGCAGTTGTGGGAGGTGCACTGCCCATCTTCTGTAAGGCTTGGAGCAGATGTTTATTTTGCTCTTTCAGCAGCCTTTTCTCTTCTTTTGCTTCTTGAAGCTTCTTACAGAGGGCGTCGACTACAGATAGGGCCTCTCCCTGAAGGCTTTCAGAAGACATCCCCATTGTGACTTGAGTCACTGTATAATCTGTCGAGGACAGATCCTTTTTATCCTTCAGAGGATTGGGGTACGCGATCTCCATTACCCTCTCTCCCGAAGCACTCTGAGAGAAACGTGTGATGGGCTTCTGCTTCTTTACCCCTTTTGACGGGATCATGGAGAAGTCCATCGGAGTGATGGGAACTTTCCTTTTCTGCTGACTCAGGTGTTGGGAGATCCAAGCTGGACTTATGGGAGAAGGACCAGAAATAGAGAAGGGGGCAGCTGCAGTAGTAGAAGGGAAAAAGCGGAGGCACTTGGAGGTGGCATCAAGAGGGAGGTGAGAAAGTGCTCACGAGGAGGAAGGGATACCTGCAGGGAGAGGAAGACATAGGAAGGGAAGGGAGCTCGGAAATGAGGGAAGAAATGGAGGGGGACAGTCCGTGAGAGAAGAGAAGATGGACGAAGAAAGGAGGGACGAAGGGACCTTTAGTTCATTTGCAGTGGCAACATCCACGAGTGGATGGGCCTATTGGGACATCTTCCGCTATTTCTTTCTCTAGGAAGCCGAGTTACAACTTGTTCAGGGTGTGTAGATGTTAAGGAGGACTTTATGGAGCTTCTTCTTGGGCGGAACTAGATTCACCCTCTCTTTACCCTTTCCTTTGCCTCTTGGCTGTTGTTTTGATCGAGGAGGTGCGTTACCCAGTTTGAGAGAGGTTGTGAAATCGACTCCAAGGTAGACGAGCCTGTTCATTCAAAGCACCAATGTTTTGTTACGTGCGAGTTTCCTTGACTCTTTCCTCAATTCTCGAGGGGCTTTGGTTCTATTAATCAATGCAAAAGGCCAATCGTCCCCACCTATGTCAAGATACACTTGATCCACTTCCTCATCAGTAGTTTGGTATCCTTTGGGGACGATGGCCACCCCGTACTGGATGATTTCTGCTAAGGCCAGGCAAGAATGATCCTTCCTTCTGAGCTCAACCTCGTGATATAATTCAATGTAGATATCTTCGATCTGAGGGATGTGGATCGGGTCGAGCTTGGCCTTAGGCAAACAATTTCTTGGACCGAAAGTGGGCCTTGCTGGGAAGTCATATTTCAGATTCAGCAGCTCCAACTTTGCAAACATGTCCTTTGCCTTGCGGTGAGAGGGACACGTATACCTACCCACTGTGAGGGGGAAAGGAGTTCCACCCTTCTTTCTCTTTAGGCATTTGATGTTGCATAGTGATTATATGCGCCCTCCCAAAAAGACCAAAAACGACTAAGTTCGAAAAACTAGATTTCCCGGGAAGGGATTTTGCAACGTTCTAAACGTAAGAAATCCCTGACAAGGGATCAAAACAAAATTTTCGGTAGGGTTATCCGTAAAATTACCCTTGCCAATTTTACAGGATAACAGCTGGCTCTTTCTGGGGACTATCCCTGAGCAAACCTCAGGGTTAGAGAATCCTAGATCTCATGTGCCTATCCATTGGGTAACAGAGTCAAAAACAAGGGCGACCGGAAAGGGAAACACACAACAAATAGAAAGTGAACACACGACAAAAACAAACACACAACTAAAGAAAACTGTACAAAGAAGAGAGCAATCTCTACTTCCTAAAGATTTTCAGATGCTGCCTGTTGTAGGGAAGCGGGAGTTCGGTTCCATCCAGATACGAGAGATAGAAACTATTCTCTCCATTGAGCTGCTTGATCTTGAAAGGCCCTCTCCATAGGGAATCAAACTTTCCGTGCATGCCTTTTGGCTCTCTTCGCTTGTCCCAGAAGGACAAGGTCTCCCACCTAAAAATTTCTTTGCTTAGCTTTTTATCAAACAATCTCTTGACTTGATTCTGATGTTCGGTGATCTTGTCGATCACTCTTACTCTCTTTTCTTCGAGCTCTGTTAGATACATGATTCTCTTTTCGAGAGAATTTTGGAAAGTTTCATCTTCAATTGCTCGTGCCAAGCGCAGAGCAGGGATTTCAGCGGAAATGGGAAGCTCGGCATCAGTGCCATATAACACTTGAAAAGGTGACATGCCGAGAGACCTCTTGGGAGTAATGCGGTCCGCCCACAAAGTGTCGTATAAGGACTTGTGCCACATTCGTTGATTCTCATCCACTAGCTTTCGTATGATGGTCACCAAGTTTTTGTTACTGGATTCCCTGACCATTTCCCTGAGGGTAATAATCTGAGGCGTGAGCCAAAGTTATCCCATATTCATAGCAAAAACTAATAACTTCCCGTGAGGAGAAGTTAGAAGCATTATCAGCAACAATCTTGTTGGGAATGCCAAACCTGACAATGATATTTTCTTTGATAAAACTGCAAACAACCTCGGAAGTGGCATGTTTGACAGGTATGGCTTCCACCCACTTGGTGAAGTAATCTATTGCTGTTAGGACATAACTGTGTCAGCACTCGATTGGGGATTGAGTGCACCAATAAAATCAATTCCCCATTTCTGAATGGTTCGTTGACAATGACCGGCCTGAGGGGAAAAGCAACCAACTTGGGCTTGCCGACGAACTGCTGGCAAGGTTCACATTTTGCTACCCAGGTGGCTGCATCTTGGAAGAGCATCGGCCAATAGTACCTGGCTCGGATGATTTTGTGTGCTATCACGGAAGAGGAAAAATGGCCTCCACAGGCTGAATTATGAAAACTTTCAAGTAACTTTACCTGCTGTGGCTTGTCGACACATCGCAAGAAGACACCATCTATCCCACGTTTGTATAAACCGTCATCCCAGATGACAAATTTGGCCACTCTGAGCTTTATAGTGCGCTTCTCCTTCGTAGTTAGGTGAGCTGGGCATTCGCCATAGGTGAGGAAGAAAGCAATGTCGGAATACCACTCATCGCTGGTTGCGACAAATAGGACCAGAGGCAGAGAATGGGCTTTCTCCAGCTGGCTTCGCGCTTCGTTGGTACAATCATCCTTTTCCTCAGGGTTTTCTGAATCTTTGTTTTCAGCCATAAGCTGACACAGGCCCTTGCCTCTTACCAGCTTGGTTGGTTTTATATCCAGGTCGTACTCCTGGACCTTCGCAATCCAATTTCCTCGCAAGCTTCCTAACTCCTGTTGAGTTAGAATTGATTTGACTGCCGTGTCAGGGACCAGCACCACCGTATGGGAATTTAAAATGTAATACCTGAATTTTTTGACTGCTTTGACAACGGCGAAGGCATGCTTTTCCAATTGAGACATTTTTATTTCGTGAGGCTTGAGGGGAGAGCTCATGAACGCAATCGGAGATTCAACATCCTCCGAATTCTTTTGCATCAAGATGGCAGATACAGTATGCTCAGATGCATAGCTATACATGATGAAATCTTTGGAGAAATCGGGACATACCAGGACTGGCGCGTGAGCAACGGAAGCTTTTATTTCCTCGAACGACCTCTTCCCTTCCTCACTCCAACGGAAAGTTGGTGACCCCTTCATCATGTCCAATATATGATGAGTCTTCTCAGCAAAGTCAGGAACAAAATGCCTGAGAAAGTTCACCTTTCCGAAGAAAGAATGAACGCCAGTCTTGCTTGTAGGCAAAGTAAGGCTCTGAATAGCCTTAACTCTTTCGGTATCTATCTTCATTCCTTCTTTGCTAACCACATGCCCTAGCAACTTTCCTTCCGTGACTCCAAAAACAGACTTTTTTCGGGTCCAGGAAATCCCATGTTCTCGGCACCTGGCCAATACTTGCTCCAAATGATCACAATGATCATTTCGTTGTTTAGAGAACATAGTTAAGTCATCCAGATAGACCACGATGACCTTCCCCATCATACCCTTGAATGCAAGGTCCATGGCCCGCTGAAAGGTGGCACCAGCATTGGTTAGGCCAAAAGGCATCCTGCTGTAAGCAAATGTACCCCAGGGAGTAGTGAATGCTGTTTTAAATTGATCTTCAGGCGAAACTTCAATCTGATTGTAGCCCGAAAAACCATCAAGCATGGACAACATTTCTGATCCAGTTACCGCTTGCAGAACTTGATCCATTATAGGAAGTGGGTAGTTGTCTTTCAAGGAAGCCTGATTCAAATTTCGAAAATCTACGCATATGCGTATTTCACCGATTTTTCTTGCACACTGGCACAATGTTTGCTACCCAAGTACTGTGATGAATAGGAAAGATGATTCTCGCATCCAACATTTTCTGAATTTCAGCCTGGATAGTACCTGAGATCTTAGGATTATAATGCCTCTGCTTCTGGCGAAAGGGCCTGACATCTTCTTTCAACGGGATGTCATGTTGGACGTCCTTTGGCTTAAAAGACTTTAGATCGGCGTAGGACCATGCCAATACGTCCATGTATCTCTTCAGTAGTTTGACAAACTTCCGCTTCTCCTCAGGCGTGCAGCATTTTCCAATGTTCACGAATTGCGGATGCTCTACCGAACCTAAATTAACCGGTTCGGTTTCTGGGGATGATCCAGCATCATCTCGCCTTTTCTTTTTTACAAAACGGTCGTGCCTGTCGAACAACCGTTCCAGAGAAACCAGGCCCTTCAGAATTTTATTTCCTTTGAGCTGACATATGCCGTCATTCTCTTCGGATTCATCTTTTTGATCGGTGACTGATTCGTGGCACATAGAAGTGGATCCTTCAAAATGCAATCCTTTGAAATTTTCCACCTTTTCTAGAAAGGCAATGAGTTGATTATCATCGTTGAATACTTGCCAATGCTGGGAATTATCCAGCACGCTCGGGCGGAAAACCATCTCAATGGTGTATTTTTCTGTTTTCAAACCTGGGTGAGGGAGCATGAGGGATGCTGAAACGCCAATGAATCAGCCATGTCATTTTGAGCTCTTGGAATGGCTTCTATTGAAAAAGTGTCAAATTCCTCGATGTTGTCCCACACCGCATTACGGTAGTGCCTGAGCCTCTCATTCTTTACTTGATATATCCTCTTAATTTGATTCACGACTAGCTCTGCATCACCTTGTACTTTCAGATTTTTGATCCCTCTCTCTCTTGCGGCCTGCATGCCGAGTAACAGAGACTCATACTCAGCAGTGTTATTTGTGTTGAAAAATTGCAACTTAAAAGAGAGAGGAATAATTTCTTCCTCGGGAGATATTAGCACGGCTCCGGCGCCACATCCACTGGTTGCGCAGCTGCCATCAAATTGCAAGGTCCAGACCTTGTTAAGATCTTCTTCTTGGACGAGAACAACCATTTTGTCAGACTCGGTAGACAAGAAATAGTTCCCCATCCCTGATGATTCGAAAAGAATTTGAGCTTTGGGGTCTTCGGAGTTAGTAACCAAGTACTTCTTTTGTGATTCTGGCTCCAAAGTCTGCATTACACCTTTGACGGGGATTCTGGCCTTAGACCAATCCATATGAATCTCCCCGCCAACCTCGCTGCAAAAACTTCTTCCCAGCAAAATTCCGTAGGCTGCTGGAATGTCGGCAACGAGGACGGTCATCTTTACTCTTTTCTCTGGGAATGCCGCAAATGCAAACTGCGCGTCTTTGATTTGACCAATCAACGGCACCTGCTTGGTTTCCAAGGAATAACATCTGCCAAAAGGCTTGGTAAGGGTGAGGCCTAGAGCATGAGCAACTTTTTCCGGCATGACGTTATCAGAAGCCCCAGAATCAATTATGCAGTTACTTAACTTATGGCCATTGATTAGGAGGGAGAGATAGAAAGGTTCTATCTTGCCTGATGCAGATGTTGAGGCAATATTTATGCGGGATGCAGAAGGAGTGGCAAGGATTCCTTTCGGGGAAACCTGAGGAGATATGGCAGCTTGACTTTGAATATACTTGGTCAATCTTACAAGCTGTTCGGGATTTGACTGAAGATACTCGGCTTCAGACATTTGGATCTTGGTCTTTTTAGCATGATCTATGATATCAAATGCGGCCAAAGGTTGTGCTGGTGAAGGAATGAGTCCCTCACTTCGCGATGGTAGGGTAGGATTACTGGTCTTTATAGGAGTATGAGAAGGCTGATTTGGAGGAGAAATAGGGGAAAAGATTTCCTTGTAAAAGACTTAACAGGGAGTTGAGTAGGAAGAGGATTACCTCTTTTAGCAATGGTTGGAGGCACGTTTGACATGGCCTTCTCCTTCTACACATGGGCAGTGACCTCTGCTTCTTTTCCTTGCGAGCGGGTAAAAATAGCGTATGATTGTCCACTTGCATAGCCTTGTGTACCCTCCTCTTCATCAGATTCTTCCTCCTCAAATTCCATATACCCGATAGTAGAGTCGCCAGTCGGCTCACCGACGTCTTGATCATCTTCACCTTGAGATGAAGGTTCTTCGTAATCTTGTTCCTCTTCTTCAATTTCAGCTAGAGCGTTGACCGGAGGAGCCTCAAGCGCCAACGCGGAGCAGTTGCGGGTAAGCGGCCTTTGAGGAACATTGTTGGAAGTGAAATTCCTCCGTGGGATGTCCCGGTATGAGGAACTGGGGGAAGCTTGGGCTAACTGCTTCTTTAATGCAAGCAAGTCATTCACCATCTTTTGAAATGCTGGATCAGACGAAGTAGTGGGCGAAGGGCCCAAAGATTTAGGCTTGGATGATTCCCTTTTCAATTCACCAGATATTATCAAATTATCTTCAATTCGAATGGCAGCGGCCTGGGCAAGAATCAAGGTAGCCACTTGCTCTTGCAGGAGCAAGAAACTTACTTTCGAACTCATAGCGTTCACGAAGAAACACTTCTGATTTTCTGGTGTTGGAAGCATGGCGACAGGGACGCGGTTGATTAACGCATTGAACCTAGCGATAAAATCGCACATGGTCTCATTGGCCTCCTTTTTCAGGTGAGTGATCTATGATAATAATGTAAATGCATCTTCTGAAGGCTTGTACATGTCTTCAAAATCATCCCTCAAGGTGGCCCAACTGGTAATAGATCCGGCCGGTAAATGCTGAAACCATTCAGCTGCAGGCCCTTGTAAAGTTTCTAGAAAAAGGTGAACCGACACATCTTCATGGGTTACATCTAGGATACTGCATGACATGATGAATGCAGATATGTGCGAATCCATGCTTTGGTTCCCGCTCCCGTCGAATTTGGGAAAATTCTTTCGGTTTCCGTGAGGGAGCGCGTGAACAGGATGTGGTAATGCGAGAGGACCCATAGCATTTCCCCATGGCACCGCCATCTGGACAGCTGGAAAAAGAACGTGGGCTGGGAGTGCGGTTCCACTGAGCAATAAAGCACTGCAAAGGGATGTAGAGGCTCCTTGTGAAAACCGGCTCTTCCGTGGGGGTGAGGCGCTTCTGGTTGACCGATCAGCTGAACTTAGTGATGAAAAGCGCGCCGGTGCTACACTGAAATTGTGCCTTTGAAGCCGATCGAAAGTAGGATCGACTTCTCCATGAGCTCACCTGCCACGCGTAAATGGCTCACCTGCCAGCGTACCTTCCAGATCTGGAATGTTGTGGTGCAGATTTAAAATTTCTTTTTGGGTTGCACCTGCTGATTTTCTGGTTTTTCTGACAAAAACCAGCAGCATGTACTTTTCTAAATATTTAAAATTACCCTCTTCTGAAAACCGATTGCGGTTTAATGATAAAGAACAACGAGGATAAAATGATAGTGAAGATTAGCAAGCTGATTTTCGGATCTAAATTTGACTTTTTCAAAGAGTTTGAAATTTTTTGGTAAACAGTCAAAAACTCAGATCTATGGCAAAATACAGATTTTTATAAAAACTCAGCGAACTAAAGATCTCCAACTAGGCCAGATCTATGGATCTCAGAAGAAAATTTTCAATTCGGGTCACTTTTGCAAAATTTTGGATTTTTGACAAAAAGTTAAAGTTTGCAAACAGATAGTGATTTTTCTGATTTTTCCTAATTTTCTATCCTACCACTATCATAGATTTGATAGATCTGTTCATTCCCAGCGGAGTCGCCAAAAACTGTTGGTTCAAAAATCTGTCGGTTGGGCAGATTTATGGATAGACGAGCTAGCAGTGTGCAGGGCATAGCCCCTCTTTGAGTCAGCAAAGCGAAACTAGTTTATTGCTATTCTACCAGCAGGAATCTGTGCAAGTCTCACAATATTCTACCTTCGGGGGTTTGGGATCTCATCCCAGTAGGGTGTTTCACTGCGGAAAGAAAGGAATGAAAGAGAGGATGAAGAAAGATCAGGTCCGAAGGAAGAAAAGAAATGAATTCCAAGGAAGAAAGGTCAGAGGGTTTATGTTTTGGGATTGGTAGTAAACAGAGCCAAACCTACTTGCATAAACGAACAAAGCAATACTGATGAATAAATGACAATAAAACAGAAGTAGATTCAACAGAATAAACACACAGATCTGACATAAGAAAGATCAAATGCAAATAACACACGTATTCAGCACAAAGTCTAAATATTTGTATTAATATTCCTTTCTGTTACAAAAAGCTCAAAGTCTTTTCTCCTCACTTCTATTTTTCATCTGAAAGATATCCACTGCCTCAAATACAACAAGTATTTGAGTATTTATAGAAGAAGGAGAAGAAGGAAGGCAAAAAGGAACCAACCACCTATTTACAAAATATCTACAAAAATATCTCAAAGTCATGTTGACTTTTGACAACTTGATGGATGACATCATCCCATGGTGCAACATGGATGATGTCATCATTTGTGTCAACATACTTTAGACATTTTACAAAAAGAAAGTCGGAAGAGAGAGAGAAGAAGAGAGAATTTATTCATCGTCGTCATCCCGCGGCTGAAAGGGGATATCCTGTTGTTGCTGCTCGGGTGACGAGATGTGGAATTGGGCACGGTATTCCATGAACTTGCTGATCATGGGCTCTAGCTGATCTTGGGAAGGATCCTTGTGTCACTCACTGATCACCTCGCAAGTCTCCCGCTCGTCTATGAGCTTCTCTGGGAGTTTGGAATATTCTTTCTCTGCTTCTATTAGGAACCCGATGAAGTCCCGACAGGCCAGCAGGTTATTGATGGACTCTGCGTCAAAAGTGACCTCTGGCCCCAGCCCTTGCGAAACGATCTCCTTGAAGATCTGGATGGTTTCATCAACTTTCCTTAAGGCGAAGGAAGGAGTAAGCAACCCTAGAGACATGTTGAGAACGATTTGCTCCATTTGGTGCATCGCGTCCAGGGCTTCTTCCTTTACCTTATCGATCTTTTCAAGGACGAATTCCAGTTGATCCATCCGGTAGTCCAGAGTGGAAAGGATTTTATTGAGGGCCCTGGGATGACCGAAAACACCGAACTTGACCAGATCTTTGACTGAACAGTCGAACATTGTTTGAAAGGTCTCACGTTGCAGCCTAGCATGGTCCAACTCTTCTGATATGGGTCCTGCTAATGCCTGGAGTTCTTTGTTCACCTTGTTGATGTTCAGGTACAAATCGGTGAACTTGGCGATCACTTTTTCACTGTCCTTGAGGATTTGGCTCCTCCAAGCGGAAACTGCCATACCCTGCTCGCCGATCTTTGCATATTCATCAATTTTATCCTGGCTCAGAGGCTCAGGAGTTTCGGTGGCAGTTGTGGGAGGTGCACTGCCCATCTTCTGTAAGGCTTGGAGCAGATGTTTATTTTGCTCTTTCAGCAGCCTTTTCTCTTCTTTTGCTTCTTGAAGCTTCTTGCAGAGGGCGTCGACTACAGATAGGGCCTCTCCCTGAAGGCTTTTAGAAGACGTCCCCATTGTGACTTGAGTCACTGTATAATCTATCGAGGACAGATCCTTTTTATCCTTCAGAGGATTGGGGTACGCGATCTCCATTACCCTCTCTCCCGAAGCACTCTGAGAGAAACGTGTGATGGGCTTCTGCTTCTTTACCCCTTTTGATGGGATCATGGAGAAGTCCATCAGAGCGATGGGAACTTTCCTTTTCTACTGACTCAGGTGTTGGGAGATCCAAGCTGGACTTATGGGAGAAGGACCAGAAACAGAGAAGGGGGCAGCTGCAGTAGTTGAAGGGAAAAAAGTGGAGACACTTGGAGGTGGCATCGAGAGGGAGGCCGAGGAAGTGCTCACGGGAGGAAGGGATACTGCAGGAGAGGAAGACATAGGAAGGGAAGGGAGCTCAGAAATGAGGGAAGAAATGGAGGGGGACAGGTCCGCGAGAGAAGAGAAGATGGACGAAGAAGCAGGAGGGACAGAAGGGACCTTAGTTGTTACAGCAGTGGCGACATCCTGAGTGGATGGGCCTATTGGGACATCTTCCGCTGTTTCTTTCTCTGGGGAAGCCAGAGTTACAACTTGTTCAGGTGCAGCGGAAGGAGGACTTTCTGGAGCTTCTTCTTGGGTGGAACTGGATTCACCCTCTTTACCCTTTCCTTTGCCTTTTGGCTGCTGTTTTGATCGAGGAGGTGCGTTACCCAATGGAGAGGTTGTGAAATCGACTCCGAGGTAGACGAGCCCGTTCATTCGGCACCAATGCTCTGTTCTGCGCAGAGTTTCCTTGACTCTTTCCTCAATTGTCTGAGGGGCTTTGGTTCTATCAATCAATGCAAAAGGCCAATCGTCCCCACCTGTGTCAAGATACACTTGATCCACTTCCTCCTCAGTAGTTTGGTATCCTTTGGGGACGATGGCCACCCCGTACTGGATGATTTCTGCTAAGGCCAAGTGAGAATGATCCTTCCTCCTGAGCTCAACCTCGTGATATAAGTCAATGTAGATATCTTCGATCTGAGGGATGTGGATCGGGTCGAGCTTGGCCCTAGGCAAACAATTTCTTGGATCGAAAGTGGGCCTTGCTGGGAAGTCATGTTTCAGATTCAGCAGCTCCAGCTCTGCAAACATGTCCTTTGCCTTGTGGTGAGAGGGACACGTATACCTACCCACTGTGAGGGGGAAAGGAGTTCCACCCTTCTTTCTCTTTAGGCACTTTTCATGGTAAGTAATAAGCTGCCTTGACAGCTCCAACAGGATCAACTTGGGCCCGCATATCTTGGCAGTCTAGTCGGTTCCCCCAAGAAATTAACTACCCTCAGATAGGTGAATGTAGGGAACTGAGTGAATAGGGCCCCCCACTTCTCAGTAACTGCAACTATGCTCTTGGTCGTGCGACCGTGAGTCATATTTGACCTCAACAGGCAGATGTTGAAGTAGAAGAATGCATCGTTGATCTTTGTGAATTGGGGGATGCTATTTTCCAGCTTCAGCTCTAGATAGTATTCATAAATTTTGACTTGGGGCCAAACCCCACACCGCATCAGAGCTGGATAGTCCCTTTCTGAAGCTGCAAGCATAGACTACGTAGGAGTTCATATAGAACCTCCCCATTGTGTTGAGTTGTTGTAGCTACTCAGAGATTGTGCTGCTTATAATTTCTGCCCATTCAAAGCGTTGATCGGGCACATTTTTGTTCATTGTTTCCAATCGCAAAGCATCCACTTGTGAAAATAATGGGCGTCAGGAAGCCCAAAGACTCTGCTCAGGAACGTAATGGTGTCGCTGAGTTCCTCTGAAAAGTCACTGCGATGAATGACTTGTGGCCACCGAGTCACTACTTTTTTGTTCTTCAGATAAACTTCATTCATCAGCTGCATACACTGATCTTCATTGTCGTCCCAGGCCTTAATGCAGTCTTCTCGGCTGACGGCCACAAAGTGCCGGTGATGAGGAATGCCGAGCATCATCTCAAAGTGGCGGGCAGTGAGGTTAATAATAACTTCGCCCTTCTCCCCATGGACACATCTTGTGTCTTTGTTGTAGCATCGGGCTACCACCATCATAAATTCATTGTTTACGGCACTGACTGGGATCCCACCAGCAAGGTGCAGGGCACTGCCTATCAGCTTGTCCATCCATGGACTTCTCGTGACCCTCTGGGTTCTGGCCCAGAATTCCTCCATGTCAATATGACCCAGTTCTGAGTCTCTGATATCTAGGTCACACTCTGCTTGGGACTCGGGCATTCTGACCCTCTGATACTTATACTTCATTTCTTCTTCTGTGAGCTTGGCCTTGCCTTTAGATTTGATAGGTTTCTTGCTTGATGTTGACATATGTTCTTCTGAACTTAGTTTCCGATCTGCAAGAATAAGAAGTGAAACCCAATTGAAGAAAGCCGTGTCAGCTGTTTGATTTTCCATTGAAATGCTGACAGAAGAAAGAGTTAGCAATTTTAAGGCTTCAGGGCGCAGGGCGCATGAATACTGCAGGCTATAGGGCTAAATAGTAAGGCGCACAGGGAAGGGATGCTGCAAGGGGTAAATCAGTGCCAAAGGGCGCATGGCACATAGACACTGCAGGGTGCATTCTTTGTTGTTGTAAGCACAGGTGCGCCTGCGCCATATGGATGCGTTTTATAAGGGCGCACGGATTCTTTATGTTACGCGGGAACATGATGCGCCATTGGCGCATATATCTTTCATTTTGCATGGAACTTCGGTGTGCCAAAGGTGCATATAAGGTGTGTGTAACATATGCTTTTTGTGCGCTTAAGGGAACCTGGTGCGGCGCATGAAGGGTCTGCATGACATGATGTTATTGCGGTGAGGGACGCGCCTGCGCCGTTTATAGCTTTGCACTTTGCGCATAGGAAAAGACTGTTACATGGATGCTGGGTGCGCCAAAGGGCGCAGGAATTTGTAATGTTGCACTCAAGTTTGATGCGCCAAGAGGGCACACGGGAAGCGTTTGCAGCAAGTGGGGGAAGTGCGCCATGAGGGCGCAACTTTTCTTTGTGTAACAGGGGTGACAGATGCGCCGAAGGGGAACAAAAATACAGTTCATTTCAAGCCATGATTCTTCTCAGAGGGGTTTCATTCTTTCAAACTTCTTCTGCAAGGTACCTTGGGGTGATAGAAATGGCTTTAAACAAAGGTTTCCAAGCTATTATTTCAGGACAGAGCTCCCTCTACCAGCAGATCTGGAAAGAGGGGGAGGAATATGTGGAAAGACAGCAGGGGGAGCAAGTTCATGATTTCATTCTTTTCAATCCAAACTGAACCAACCTAGCATTCAAAAACCCCAAAAACAAAACGCACAAAAGAAAGAAGGCCACTTACCTAGATAAATAGCAAAGAACGTGCAAACGGGTCCACTATGTGATCGAAAGCGATAGGGCAGGTGCGCTGACAGCTCAGAGAAAACAATATTTAAAAATAATCACGTGATAGCTCTGGTGATAATGACATTGCAGGCGCGCCTATATATAGGTGAGGTAGCAATAAATGTGCCACCAACCTTTTAAGTGGCGCACCAAAAGAGCTGTCGACACAAGAAAACATGCGCCCTTTGGCGCACCAAAACGTTTGCCAACACGATGTTATTTGCGCCTATGGCACGCCGAAAGTGGTGTCGACAGAGGAATATGTGCGCCCTTGGCGCACCGAAAAGGGGCGCAACAAAAGATATGTTGACAGGAAGGCGCACGCGCCTTGGCGCACGCAGGGAAGACTCAACAAGGGGAGGCGCACCAAAATGCCTGTTGACACAAGAAAACATGCGCCAAAGGATTAAAAGGGGGTGCATGAACATTTGATGTTGCATAGTGATTATATGCGCCCGCCCAAAAAGACCAAAAACGGCTAAGTTCGAAAAACTAGATTTCCCGGGAAGGGATTTTGCAACATTCCGAACGTAAGAAATCCCTGACGAAGGATCGAAACAAAATTTTCGGTAGGGTTATCCGTAAAATTGCCCTTGCCAATTTTACGGGATAACAAGCACCCAAGAGATAGATACTAGTGCCCCATGAAAGTTAGTGGCACCATGGCTGGGTGTTAGTGTCCGATGGAAAAAACGCCCTTGCGCTTCCATCTCGATTAAAAACACCAAATTTTTATAGAATTTCAAATTATGCTAAAAATTCTAAAAATAAACATAATTGCCAAAAATTTCTAGATTTGATAGTACATACTAGATCCCCGGTTGTCTTGGTGATTTAATAAAAATAGAATTCAAGCCTATTCAGAGTAACTATTGTAATAAATGATGTAAAAATTCTAAAGTACATTAATGACACAAGAAAATAAGCATGTAAATGTAAAACCCTAAGCAAGAAAGGGAGATATAGAGACTTAGCTGATATTCACACAATCCTGGAGTGATCTAGGTAGGGTAAAGTGCTTGAATAGACTAAGAAGAGTGTTGTAACTACTCACCGTGAATTTTGGATCTCAAAATAATGTCAAACATAGGTGCCCGAAGCTAGACAGGGCGCCAGCACCTGATGACCTGGATATGGGCACCTATGAATGTGTAAATGCTCAAGATCTGGTTTCTTCTATGTCGTAAGGGCTTCACACTCGATTCATATTAATCACACGATATTCTCTTCTTGATTGCCAAAGGTAAATGTAACCTACAAGAAATAAGTTCACATGCACATACCCAGAAATCAAATCAAACTTGAAAATAAAAATACGAATAGGGATTCAGACGACCCCGATGGTCACATGAGATTGAACATACAACCTGTTGATCGCTGCAATACATCTTAGACTCCATGTAGTTCTGGTGTGTGTGTAGAAATGATGCCCTAGGATGCCCTTGTGTAAGTTGTACTTGATAGTGAGCTATATATAGAATGTATAAATGTATAACATGTGTGGATGGAATAGAATAAAATTCCCCTTCCTATGTTATGTATGCAGAAGTATGCAACCATTTTCCCTTGAATGGATGCTAGATGGATGCCTTTGAAGTGCTTTAGTTCCTTTGGAATGCAAGCTTAGGTGATGATAGTAATGCTTAGTGCTTGGTCCTTTATTTTGAACACATAACTATGTATTTATATGATTCCCTTGTTTGAATTTTGTAATTGACAACTAGAAGGCCAACCCATAAGTGAAAAATATGCCCAAAAGATAAAAGAGACCCAAAAATAATGAGTAAAGAAGAGAGACGGTGAGGGGCTCCTAGGAGAAACAAGAGCACACTGGGTGCTATTTTTGTGGCTAGGCATTGGTGTTTGAAGCCATACAAGATAAATAAGTTTAGTTTTGACTGGGATGTAGGGTGTGTAAGACCAAAGAGAAAGTAAGAGACAAAGAAAAATGCCAAAGATAGTTGTAAACCACTAGTTTTCTTGCTTAGGAATAATCTAAATGCTAGCATTCTTTTAGGACCTCAAAATGTACCCAAGTGCGTGATTTTGTGTCTACATTTTCCCCCACTTTATATTTTTACTTTAATACTTGATAACATAAAGTAGTTATAACCTTATGATCCTGTAGAGAGTGGCAAATAACGTGTTGAGTGGACAAGTGAAGCATGGAAACAAGGAAGGAGGGAAATGGACCCTAGGGGTGGATCATATGCGTAGATGTGCACTGTTGTTGTGCTTGTATTTGCTGAATTAGGATAATTCTTATCACTTAGTAAGGATGAACCTACAAAAGAAGAGCAAAAGAGTAGTCAAAGTCCTATATATGAAAAATATAAGTAAAGTATGTGAAAGTGATAATAAAAGGAAAGTATGCACCTGATGTATAAAAGTGTAAAGGATAGAAAAATTTCCGAAATGTTATGGAGAGTGAGTTTTTGGGGTGATCTCATGCAGAGAGCAATTTTTTTGGGTGATCTCACACCAAGAGCAAGTTTTTTGGTTGATCTCATGCCAAGTGCGAGTTTTTGGGTGATCTCATGCCAAGTGTGAGTTTTTGGGTGATCTCATGCCAAGAGAAAGTGTTGGGGAGAGAGGTATAGTGTTACTCTCCTTCCACGACTCTACACTCATAAGAATGAATGTAGATGGCACGTCATGATTTAGTTTCAATTGTCTCAAATTGTTCTGATTGTATTGATTGTTCCAATTGAAGGAGATAGAATGCATTTTGTAATTAGAGGCTCAGTGCCTACTACTATAGAACTACTCTTAAGACTTCTATAGACTGTGATGATATGAGAAAATTAATGTTGGTTTCCCAAGACATTAACACTTAGGGGAGGAAAAAAGTGCCCAGGTGCTATTGTTTGATGTTGGGCACTAGTGTCTACTATGTGTGTGAGGTCCAAGTCTATTTCTGGACCATTTTGTGATTGTATTCTTGTGCTAATTCTATAATTTTTGTGTGTCTGATTGTAGCTATGAGTTGTTGAAGGGGTGATTTATTCACCCAATGTATGCCTCCCCTCGTTTGGGGTGCATGTGACAATAGTTGGATGATGCGACCCAAAAGAGAGGACATGATGTTGATCTAAAATGGATACCTATAGAGGGTAGGGGATGTGTGTATGGTAGAAACCAAGGTACACGTAAAAAATGTAGGCTAGTGACAATTGTTAGTATAAAAGCTAGCATGTAATGGAAGATAATGTAACAAGAAAGTAGTAAGACAAGATGAACCATGAAAAGTGGGTTTCAAACATGGAACATCGCTCATAATGTCACAAAACAATCAAGACCGAAGTGGCAAAAATATACAATGATCATACAAGACATACGATAAAGCCTGTAAACAATAACATACAATAACAAATAATATCAAGAAAATGTATCAAATAACCATGGTTGTATATAGTCCTACAAGGAAAATGCTACACATGAAGCACCCATTAACATGTTAGAAAGATAAATAGTATGTCAAAGCATGTATAAATCAACGAAAAAGTAGAGTAACTTGTAATGAGAAATAGTGAATAATGTAGCAATAGAACCTGAAGTGTGTAAAATGTGGTAGTAGTAAAAGTAGATGCCCCCAAGAGCCTCGGTGGGATTGGTAAAAGGTATAGTGCCAAACATCATTGCAATGTGTAAAATCTTGTAAGATATCATCTGGATTTACCTCAAAAGACCAAGTGAACGTGTATGTATATATATATAAAAATATCATGACATACTAAGAATCCATCTAGTGTGGAAAATAAAGTGTAACATGCAAGTAGAAAAAGCTAGAAAGAATAAATGGAACCAAGATATACAAATGTAATTAGTGTGATGGTGTGGTATGCAAAATATGGCAAAGGTAGGAAAAAGGTGCCCCAATGGATGTGTATGAGATGAGGTTCATTATAGGGACCCTCGAAATCAAGAATGAACCATAGAATAAGAGTGTGTCATTGGGTAATGTGTTGTGTGAGAGTATATGTGAGAAAAATGTATCATGAAGCACTGAGCATGAAATGTTTAGTGAATGTGAGATTCATTTGAGAATTAGACCCTAAGCAATTGTGTATGAACAATGTAACTAGAGTGTGTCATAGGGTAATGAAGATACAATGTGTGTACCAAGGAGTGTAGGGATTCTTAGAGAGATATAATATATGCGGTCACGAGTGTGAAGTGTGATAGTAGACACGTAGAGAGACAAATAATAGTTGATAAAAGGGGGAGGAAGTGAAATGCCCCCAAGAGTGTAAATCAAGAGATGCTGGAAAATAGATGTGATAATTATACACAAGAATATCCAGTAGTAGTATGTATAGTACACTAAAGGATGTATATCGTATATATGAAGTAGTATGTGTACCATGAATAGAAGGATCCATAAGTAAGCATGAGTAGTAAAGTGCATATGGGGTAGTATAGGAGCATAGAGAGATGTAGCAAGGTGTTCTCACAATGCAGATATGAGAAACTTCTTCTAGAAATATTGACATGAATTATAAAGAAACATTAGTGTATATATGCTATGTGCATAAAAGGGATAAATGAATGTCGATTAAAACATGTGACTATGAGGAGGGGAGAGTTTGATGCCCTCCAAGTGTGCGAATAATGGAGATCTATGTGATGATGCAAGAGAGACTATGCCATGGTGGTAGAATTAGAATAGGTAGAATATTGCAAAATCTACGAAGGAGTAATGTCAACATAGTGAGGGGAAAACCCGATAGAGTTTTCAATCTACACTGGATAAATAGGAAGTGTATAATCAATAAACATGTACCTATTAGGAGAAAATGGAATAGGTGTAGCATTGTGTGTGTTGGAAATAGTGGAAAACTTAATTGAAAACATAAGGATCAACATATAAATCAAAAGATGTGTAACATATGTAATGTTGGGATGCTCATCGGTAGTAATGAAAAAAATAAGTGCAATTTGGGAATATTAAAAGCAATAAAGCAATATGAACTAGCCCATATGATCATAGACAATAATGTCAAAAATGGGCAACCCCCATGAATGTAACAAGATAAGGTGTAGCCATAGTAAATGAATCATGCAAAGGATCGTGGAAAGTGCAAGGATTAGGAATCAGTGTAAAACCAACATACAATGTTCTAACATGTAATGAAGAAGATGCAGAGAGAGATGTAACATTGGAAGCATGAAGCATATGATCAATAGAATTTTATCAAGAGTGAGAGACAATGGGAGGAGCATCATCCGTACTAATAGATAATTGATCCCAAGAGGAGAAGGATGTGTAATGTAGGTAATTCCATGAGTATCATGCGTAAGAGGAATATCACAAGGAGTAGCAACATGAGGGGTAGAATCTACTATAACAATATCTCGTAGAAGAAGGTGTAGTAAGGGCATTGTGTTATGAAATGTGTAAAGGAGTGTATGCATATTATGTAACCAAGGATGGCCTAGAAGGATGTTATAAGGAACATCATGAGGTATAATGTGACATAGAACATTAAGAGTACAAGATACCATAGTAAGGGAAAGAGAGATTGTGTTGAACACTTGCTTAGGTATATTATCAAAAGCATAAATACGAAGAGTAGATGGATTGAGATGAGTAGTAGAAAATCCTATTTAATGGAGAAATGAAAGATTGCAGACATTAAGACCAGATTTATGATCAACTAGGACTTTCTTAACAAGAAAATTAAGAATTTCAATTTGGGTATATAATGGGGAAGCCACAAAAGATCTGATAATGAGTGTGTAAGGAATGGGTTCACCAAATGATTTAATAAAAACTGAATTAAATCCTATTGCAGAGTAACTATTGTAAATAATGATGTATAAATTCCAAAGTATAGTAACGAAACAAGCAAAGAATCAAGTAAATGTAAAACCCTAAGAAAGAGAGGGAGATATAGAAACTTAGTTGATATTCGCACAATCATGGAGTGATCTAGGTAGGGTAAAGTGCTGAATAGAATGAGAAGAGTGTCATAACCGATAAAAAAATGTCGGATAGTGATGCTCAAAGCAGGACAAAGGTGCCGATGAATGGATTTAGATGTCTGTAATTGTACAAGTGCTCGCGATATGGTTTCTATTGTGTCGCAAGGGCTTCATAGTTTATTCATGTTGATCACATGATATTCAATTCTTGATCAATGAAGGTACCTGTAACCTACAAGAAAGAAGTCCATTTGCACATACCCACAAACCACATCATACCTAAAAATGAATATGTAGAATGGGGAGTCGACTGAACCCAATGGTCACCCCGAGAGTGAAATTACAACCGAGCACTGCACTACATCTTAGAGTCCATGTAGTTTTGGTGTGTGCGAGTAGAAATTATGCCCTAGGATGCCCTTGTGAACATTGCACTTGATAGTAGGCTAGATCTAGATTGTAGAAATGTATATCATGTGTGGATGGAATAAAATAAACTTCCCTTCCTATGCTATGTATGAAACCCTTGTCCCTTGAATGGATTCTAGATAAATTCCTTTGAATTAATTTAGTGCCTTTGGAATGAAACCTTAGGTGATGGTAGTAATTCTTAGTGCTTGGTACCTCATTTTGAACACATAACAATGTATTTATATGATTCCCTTCCTTTAATTTTTTAATTGATAAATTTGGAAGTTCAACCTATAAGTGAAAATATTCCCAAAAGATAAAAGAGACCCAAAAAGAGTGAGTAAAGAAGAGAGAGAGTCAAGGATGCCCAAGAGGGAAATGAGAACCTAGGCATTTCTTTCTTGGCTTGGTGTCCAAAGATATGCAAGACAAATAAGTTCAATTCGAATGGGATGTAGGGTGTGTAAGACCAAAGAGAAAGTAAGATTAAAAAAATTCCAAAGTTATCAACCACTAATTCAATTGCTTAGGAATCATGTAAATGCTAACATACTTTTAGGACCTAGAAATCTGCCTAAGTGCATGATTTTGTGTCTACACCTGTGTATCCACGACCACCGTCACCCTCTCAAATCTCATCTGAATAGCCTCCCTAACATGTGGCATCCTTACAACTCACAACTCAAATCACACTCACTCTTAGTTCAAATGAAGTTACTATTCACCTTTTTCATATTACTATATATAGTAATTCAATTTTACTTTATACTATAGTCGCTACTTTCTACCATTCTTACAACTAATACAAGCACATAGTTTGGTTCATATCTTGAGCCTCGTTACTCTATTTTTATTTCTATTTGAGGTATCCTGGATCAAGGTATCATGTAAACCGTACTTTATAATTCTAAACACTCTATCTTCAATTCTAGCACACACACTATTCAATATTTACATATAATTTATCAACACTACTACATCTCCTATACTAGCTCTACAGGTTTACCACTACAATCCTTAACATTATTTCTTTCAGGTTTAGTACTTGTTTATCTACCCCTCACCCTTTCACTAAAAGGGGGCATATAATCGGGATCATATTATAATCCCTCTTAGGATATAACACAATCAATCGACACTCCTAATATGTTACTATCACATTTTCTCTAATCTCATTCAAATACGGTTACATTTATTCTATACGACAATCGATATTTTTTCTATTTTGAATCCATTCCCCCAAATGACCTAATTTGGGGGAAAACAAATATCTCCATGAGTAATCTTCCAAATACATCTTATTCAATCAAATCCTATCATTCAAATCAATTAATAAATATAATAACCCCATTACTATCACTTCCAGATAAATTGGGAGCCACATTATGTCACCATTGCTTCCAGATGACCTAACTTAGAAGCCATATAATACTATTCAAATTGAAACACTTGTTATTATAGGAGTGGGGGAAATTGGTCCTTACCTGTTTGTAGTGGTTAGACCTTTTGGGGAAGCGCTGATGGAAGGAGAAAAACAAGCCTCTATCCCCAACACTCTTCCTTTGGCGTAAGGATACCAAAATCCTTCAATTATCAACAAATCGGGTTAGGAATTGATCACTCCCTACCTCTTTTATCATCTTTGGAAAAATCCGAAATCTCCAATATCATCACAACTATTTCTCCAAGTCACTCCTTACGATGGTTTTCTATCTCTTCCTATGCCGCATGGGTCAAAACACTGATCCATGGTTCACCACGCTACAAGTTTCTATGTTCTACGCACACTTTGCAATATGGCTTCTCTAGACCCTATACATGTATGTTTCTTACTTCCTTTACACTACTTGAATTTCCTTCAAATAACATAAAGAGGGGGAAATGTAGACACAAAACTATGCACATATCATCACTTTACTATGCCATCGGTATGTTGTTATATGCATGAATCCTAAGTAAGAAAAGTACACACTGGTGACACTTTCCCTTATCCCTCTACATTATTTGATTGATTTCTATTGTGACTCTCTTCTACATCTCTCAGTTTTGTATGTACTTTTGGTCAGGTCATAGGGATCCCTATATGTCTTTCTTGTCACATATGTCATTTTTGGTCTTAGGACACTAGCACCCACTATGGACACTAGCGCCTATGCACTTGTGACCCTTTTGGGAACTCATATCCTCCTTGTTATTTTTTCACATTTTGTCATTTGTGGTTGGACTTGTTTCTTTTATTATCCTTATCTCGCATTCTTAGTCATCCTTCGATATCACTAGTGTCGAAATTCAAGAAAGACACACACACACACACACACACACACACACACACACACACACACACACACACACACACACACACACACACACACACACACACACACACACAACATAGTACTATTATTCTAGCTGAAAAATCAAGAGGAAATATCACATCTACATATTACTAATTTTATTCAAAGGGACCACATTCTGGGTTGTATACACTACATAGAAGGGGAAGTGTTGAATTCCATACCAAACATTTTCATTTTTAGATAAAAGCTATCTATAGCCTGCTATCTTGGCATCATTGGAATGATAGAAAACCTAGGATAAGGAAATCATTTCACACACAAGCATAAAGAACTACATGGATTCTAAGATGTAGTGCAATGCTTGGTAATAAGTTCACTCATTGGGTGGTCACAAAGTTAGTCTGACTTCACATATTATATATTTTATTCATATCTAATGTATTTGTGAGCTTGTGCAAATAGTTATGGTTTGTTTTATAGGTTACAAGTGACATCAAAACCCTAACGATGAAACTAGAGTGACAAAGAGTGAGTGATAGATAATTGTAGACACTAAAATTAGGTCACACTCCCTTTTGTCCCTCGACAATAAACACCCTTTATTACATTTACCTAGCCATACATGACCCCCTTCACCCCACTAATATTAATTTAATTAATTTAATGCATTATCTTCACTATATTTATTATTTAAATATCTTATTTGAATAATATCCCCACATCTGATTCACTTAGACACCTCACCAAGCCAACTCAACCTAAGACCTATTCTTAGCAAGTTCCCATAACTAACTAAGACTTACCCAAACCCTAAAAATCAATGCCTACATTCCCTCTAACCACATTCCCGCATGCTCACAAGAATCTCCCAGTCTAATCCGTGGGATAACGACATGAGATCCAAGGAAATCAGGAGGATCTCCCTAGTTTAGTAAACCTAGGAAATCCCGCCTCGACCGTCGCTTCTGTTACCCCTAACCATCGCCGATTAATTTGGACCACCCGTCAGTTACCCCTTTTAACCCCAAAACAACCTTATTCTCAAGGTTAGAAGAAAGTTGGCAAACTTTGGGAGAAATTTGATGAACAAGAACACATCTCAGAGAGATAACGCATCTTCAGAGAGCCAATTCCAGCAAAAACTCACATCCAAGGAGGGAGATTGAACATCTTCTCCTGCACAGCCATCCTAGCCATGATCTGATCTATCCAAGCAAAGAGGAGTGTACATGCAGCCCATGCAAAATCTTTTCTTCATTTGGTGACTACTGCAACCTTCAGACTCATCATCGTACCTCCATACACTCCATCCCTCAACATCATACTTTCCTAGTTATTTCACATCATCATTTTATCATCTGTTTGAATACCTTGTCCCATCTCAATATACCAAACCTTCCTTCAGTCACCCAATACCTTGCAATCACAAAGGAGATCACAAAGGAGACCAGCATGTTCTCGGATATTTCTAGATTTGACAGTAATCGGCACCGGTTACATCTAACCGCCATCGGTCACCCCTGACCGACATTGGTCTCTGTGTTTTCCCACACAACCCTTAACAAAGACCTACCCACCTAGTTTTATCTCACCCTCTTTCACCTGTGATCTACCCGAGACCTCTATCAAACCTGTAAAACCTAGAACCGATCATTTGACCTTTGGATTCTATTCTAGCTTAGCCTGTTAGATTGGATCTATTTATTATTGTGTTTTTAAGTGAGATACCTAAATCATTTTAAAATAACAATAGGATTTACTTTGTTTACAACATTGAATTGTTTAAAATAGTGGATCGACAACCGTCTCAGGAAGTATCACACTTCCGGATCTAGCATATGCTAGGTAGTTCATCACCATATTGTTTAATTCCTTCGGTGGTCTTGGTTTCATTACAGGTAGTTCCTCCTAGCCAAAAGGAAGACCTCATGATCGATGTGGATTCGGAAGTCATATGCACGCAACAACCCATCAAATGACACTTAAACAGTATTCCTCCTACGCCTGCTACCCTATATGTTTCGTCAACGCTTCTAATAAATAGTCTAAGAAAAAAGCTGAAACAATAATATTTTATGACCCAAAAAAATTTAGATCCTAAATATTCACGTAGTCACAAGAACCTAGATCGGTCACCAAAGTGCCCGAGGTGCATCTCATAAGTACATTATTGAGTTTTAAAACCTCGGTGAGCCATCCCGACATTATTTCCAGTTAGATCCAACACTCGATAATCCATACCACTTTTAGATTGGTCGAAATCAGATAACTTTCTACCCCTTTTACATTTACTTAGGTCAATTAATTTTAGAGAATTGTGAACTAAATATTGCTATACATAATCATCATAATATCATTTTTTACAATAGTTACTCTAAAATTAGATTTAATTTAATTTAGATTAAATCAATGTTATAATTCCTCTAAATGCATGCCCTATTACCCCAATTCATATGCACCTCTTAAATGCATCTTGGAATTGATTCTATGTGTTGAGAAATACTCATTCATTCACCAAATTAATATCACATTGGTTAGTAGGCTTGGTCCACATTATAATATAAACCTGATATGCGATGATCCTTATAATAAATATCTACATATGAGGTTGAATATTCCATTACAGAGATATGCCTTGGAGTGTATTGGTAAGTATTTTCTCTCTCAATTTTTAGAATTCAATTGTCCCAAACTAGAAGGTGACTAAGAAGTTTCAAAAATACTTCATGTCTCTACCATTGAATCCTCTCTCTACCATTGAATCCTCTATACTCACGGTGTCTCGGTCTCTTTCTAGAGGGTTCTCTTAGCCCTACATTGCGGAGGCTAGAAAGGATGTTGATTTCTCCTTGCTTAACAAAAATAAAATAACACATGGTAACACAAGTAAATTTCTTCACAAATGTATGTTAGCATCCATATCTTACATTTAAATCCACTTGTACAATTTCCTCCACTTTTGTCTTATGGTTTGTTACAAA
Source organism: Taxus wallichiana var. yunnanensis (assembly GCA_018340775.1). Classification (NCBI taxonomy): domain Eukaryota; kingdom Viridiplantae; phylum Streptophyta; class Pinopsida; order Cupressales; family Taxaceae; genus Taxus; species Taxus wallichiana. The sequence goes on from CM031234.1 coordinate 395,243,463, forward strand.
AATACATGGATTTTCAATTACAAACATTTCCCACTAATAGGGTCTTATCTCGGTCAATACATTAAATTACACATTTTAAAAGTACATGTTTCAAATGATAATAAATGAATGCCAACATACATTCATGAAACAACAATACTTGTATCCTGTTTTGGTGACATCATGTCACCTTGTTTTCCATCTTAAAAGATCACTTTGACTCACAACTCTAATTGATTATTACATGCCATACATCTATTGTTTGGTTTCCAATATGATTATTGGAGAAATTTGTATTTTAAGTTCCCTCTTTCTAAAAAAACCCTCTTACACATATTTTCAATGTTACAAGCAAGGTAAGAAAACATGCAAATAAAGTGATACAACTTTTCATCAGTTGATCTTATTGTCCTCTCCACAACCTGGATATTTGATCCAGTCTCTACCTCCACATTTAATTCCAACAATGAGTTAGTTTCCCTTATATATAAGAGAATCAACATATGAATAGGAGGTTCCAAAATAAACATGTTAAATACATTTTATCTATTTAAATGAAAATAATTCATAATAGAAATACAATATCTCACCGACCCATTCTAGAAAAGGTTCCTCTGCATGTTATACCTTGTTGTTGGTTTTCACTAGATAGTCCAGTTTTTTGCACAGGATTAGCTTGTCTCTCGATCGTTGGTTTTTGCACTTTCTTATTACGAATCTTTGGACATAATTTCCAACATTTCTCAATTCTATGTCCACTCATTTGGCAATGAGTACATATTTTTCTATTCCCTATATCTTGTTTAGGAGGATAATCTTTATCAATTTTCCTTAATAAGGATTTTCTCTTCCAACACATGGCCACACAATGGTTACTTAATCCAAAAATGTACATGGAAATGAATACCACAAAATCTATGTTACCTAATCAAACTTTGCATAGTTGAAGTGTACGTTGGGGTATTTATCTTGCCCAAAATTTCTAGGACTTTTACTTGTGCAAGGTTTTCAAGGTGAAACTATTTCCTTTTCTTTTTTGCACTCACTCACATCATCATTTTGTGAGGCCTACCCAATATTTAAAGAAATGTCATCCTTATTAACAGGATTATCAAAACATTTTTTTCACCTTGAATAGGATGATTTTGGAGCTCTAGTGGTAAAGGTTTTTATGTTGTTTTGGAGGATTCCCAATTTCTCTCTTACCATTGTCATATCCTAGTCCTACATAGTGAGGTATTTCCTCTACCTATATGGGATTAGTAATACATTGGCCATTTATTCCAAGGCCCTTTCCATCAAAACCCATCATATTTAATAATTTGGATCCAATACCTCTACTATGTTCCTCAAATTTACCAAAATCAATACCTGATTCATGATGGGAGGAAAGAAAACATGGTGATTCACTTAAAGTTCAATCACTTGTAGTAGAGGGTTTTATTTGTCTCGATAGAATTATCTATCTCCTCCACTTCATCACCAGTTTGATACATTTCCAAGATCCTATATTTTCCTTGCAATTCATATTGCAATGTTTTAATGAAACTTAGGAAGATTTATCCCTGTCTAGTAAATTTATCTTGAAGTTCCAAGTTTTAATTCTCTAAGGAATGTCATCTTATTCTCAACTCAAGATTCTCTTCCTAAATATGGTAGTTAATGACTTCTAGCTCAAATTTTAGAGCCTTACTCACAGTTATCATGTTGCAACTGTATCCAACTTCAAACTCGAACCCAAGCAACAATCTCAAGCTAAAAACTATTAGCATGCCTCAAAAATCTTGCTTTGATAACAAACTTGATTTGAAAATGGTGAATTTTAACAAACTCAAATTTTTCCCTGTTTTATGAATACTTAATAAATTTTCTTAAATTTAAGTACTTGTTGTTTTTGACACTTAAACATTATGAAATTGAAGTGTAATCATCAATTTAAAAGTGTACCCCCAATTCCACAATCATTCCCTTCATTTTTGATTTTCCAATAAAATGTGAAAATTACGTGAATTGGTTTAAATGTTTAAAAACTTATCAAAATTGAAATAAATAGCAATAAATGAAGGAATATCATAGACTCATAACTCAAAAAATTGAGAATGGAGTTTGTCTATGAGGGACTATGTTTATGCTTCACAAAATGACAAATTGATCATATTCATGATGCAAAACTAAACAAAAATCTTACATCAAATCCTCCAAAATTGAGAAAATAGGATCTATAAACACCTCAAACCAACTGTCGGAAGTTTCCACAACTAGCTCTCGGCTCTTGAATTTAATGTGTTGTCTTCCCACACCAAACAGTCTACTTCACCTACATTATTTCTCTCTAATAAGGCATAAACATCTCTCTAAAGCGGCTTAAATTCTCTCTAAAATGAGTAATAATCTCTCGTTATGTCTTCACAACATCATCCATGCATCAAAATAACATAACAAGCACAAACATACATGACAATGGCTCAAGAATCCATGTAAGGACATAAGAATTAATATAATCCTCTAGCAATTCTTCTTCAAATCATACCGAGCCCCCTTTTATACATTAGCAAAAATCATGGGCCAATCGGTTAGGACTTATTGTTTTGGGTTTAGTGAGATGGGGTTGAATCTCACCCCTTTTCATTTTCCACCAATCTTGCATGTATATCCACATTGGTTAGGGAAGGGATATGTATAGGCTTTATTAATCCTTAACGGTTGGGTTTGAAATGTGACTCAAGTCACATATTGACATTTATTTTGTTTGCAAAGCCAAATATGTGTATGGATAGACTCATTTGGTTGCCTATATCTCCGTGTGGATGTGGATTTTTATAATTTTCCCACGAGGAGTTGGATACTTGACCGAGCTATGTGTTGAATGATTGGTTTATTTATGAACCCTTAAGGCTCACCCCAACCCGCAGTTATCAAGCGAGCGAGTTTACAATGATCCGTGAGCTCTCCGAGATCGGAAAGTATCTTTGGGACTGGTTGATAGCTCGAAAGTTGGAATATGATGAAATTGGTTTGATAAAATTGATTCCCGAGCTAGCAGGTGGTGAGGAGGCTCGACTTGGTAATGTAAGATGTGAATTTCCCCTCAAATCAGTTTGTAACTCGAATCTTAGCTCGATGAGCTACTTGGAAATGTGGTTAGATAAAAATATAATATGACTCACCAACTTGATGACATAACTATAGTGATGAGGTGACTAGGTCCCCTCATAATAAAATTGGACCTCACCAGCCATGGGCCCCAGTTGACACATGCTATGGGCCCCACCATTGAATGTAAAATATCGGAGGCATAAAGTATTATTTTTCTCGAGCACTCCACCACTTTTTGCTAACTTATTCTACCACTTAGCACAATACAACCTATGTTCCATTTTTACTAGTTAAACTTGAAACTCCATAGACATTATCTTCCTCATCTGCACCTTGTTTTGCTCCATTCAATAGGTGTGGAAATATTCAAAGAGTAATTCTGTAAGCAACTTGTTTTGGGAGGTTTAGGGAACAAATTGAACCATAAATGTTCTCTAGATCAGTATCAATTGCATATCGAGTAAACAATAAAAAATTTGGTTTAAATGAGGATAATATTATTATGGTTCCTACCCCTCGACTCTTCTAGACCTATTGCAGACACCCTAAAATTACATACATATTTCTATCCATTCTTAAATATACATATCCTTTCGCATAATATGCCAAATCTACATCCCTTTAGAATTAATATTAATTACTTCTATCATACCGTAAGTATTCACCCACATCCCTTCATAATTAATTTAATTAATTCTAATCACGTTTAAACCATACTCCTATATCCCTTGGATAATTTAATTAAATATTTATTTAATTAAATAGTTACTCATCCACTTAGCTCCACTTCACTATCCTAGTCACTCAAGTTAAACTAGCTCACTCCACTCAAGTTCTAGAACCCTACAAAGGTGGAAGTAGCTATAATTCATGTACAACCACCTTCTCAAATAAAATCTTATTTCCAACCAAATATTCATTTCCCCTTAATGGATATTCAAACCATCCAACTACACAGACCAAATCAAATGGCTATTTCAAGAAAATACATTCATGATCTGCAACTCATTCAAACCTTGATCCACAATCCATGGCCTCTTCTTCAACTATAAATATGAGGCTATTTCCTTTGCAATTAATCCTTGGAAGCTTTAAACAATTGCAGAAAAACTCTGCTCATTTGTCATTTAAATTCACATACTGAAAGGTTGTCCTCGTGTTCACTCTTGCTCGTAGCATTTCTTCTTCATTTGGAGACCAAATTGGAGCATCCACATTCAAAAAAATCCAAGAGATCTAACAAGTGTATTAACACTTCAGCTATCTCATCTTGAGGTTTAAGAAAAATCTAAGGAAAGGTTTGCATTTTGCATTTTCTTACTTCTTCGTTTACTTTTATTTTTTCATTGCATACATTATAACACATGGTGGGACTCCCATACAATTATTTATCATTTTAGATAATTTCTTTTAAAACTAACTTCATTTGTGTGTTATTTGTTTTATTTTAGATAAAATTTCCAATTTTGAGAGTGTTTGATGGAGAGAATTGAGAAAATCAATAAAAATATTCAATTTACCATATGGTCACAAAATTATGAGGACCTATAGGAAGCATGTACTAGTGTAGTGTTTTACATGCTAGAGTCACCCGTGAAGTGTGCTAACATAATACCTCACATACTAGCGTAGTGTTGTTCACATTAGCATAGTGCTTTTATGTGCTAGCATCAACCTCTATTTTTCTTCTTTGTAATTTACACGTGAGAATGTAGCACTTCACATGCTAGTGTTTACCTTCCCCTTGTATATGCTAGCACATCATTATACTTGCTAGTGTTAAACTATTTTCTGATCTCTGTTTGGAAAAAAAATCTTTATTACACAAGAGAATTTACTTGCACGCACTAGCGTAACATATCACACTAGTGCATCCAAGTGCATGCACTAGTCCCACCTGTCATGCTAGCACACCTTAGTACATGCACCGGCATTTTCACTCACCGTGTTTTTCTGATTTCAAAATTTTTCCAAAGCATTATAAATCTGTTATAGTTTATGTTTTAGCCCGATTTTTAATCCTCTTCTTGCAAGTTTTCATAACTAATAAATTTAAGTGTTTATTTTACTATTAGTTATCATTTAATCTAATCTATCCAATCTCATCATGTATGCTCTTTTCTCGCACCCTTTTGGGTGATCTTGAAAATCTAAAAAAAGGTGTGTTTTCCTTTTGTTATTTCATCATAGAAAAAAATTACTATCTTGTTGATTGCATGACCATATACTATGAATATTACCTTAAAAATTCAACCAAACTACTAACTTCAGGTTGCCTTGATCATGACAACCAAACTTTATCATCTTTTTATTTTATTTTTTAAAAACTACTTTTTAATTAAAAATTTCAGGGAAGGGTTTATTCCCAATCCGGTGTAAGCTATGAGAAGTACATGGTTAGGGGCCAAAAATCATTTTGAGGAGTACTACAGAACACCAAAGTAGTTGGCACCTTAAGTGAACTGGCCAACGAAATGGGACCCCACCCACTTGACTAGTACACCTTATGAGAATTAGAGCCAATGTTATCCACAACGACAACCTCAATTTGATTGATCGAGCGAGTAAAAGTCATATTTGTTAATCAAGGGGTACAACAAGGCCAACAACTAGAAATAATGTACCGTAATCGTTTGGATATACATTTTGTATTTAGGGAGAGAACCATATCTAGGAAACTTGACCAACCGAGCCAAGTTACTTGAAAAATCCTCATTACTATCATTATTTTCAGCCAATTTTTTTACATCAATTTAATTTATACTTCACATTCTTCTCGTGAATTACATCTTATTTCATTTCCATATAAATAATATATCTTCTCAAACTTCAAAAATTCTTTCTTTTTGGATACCCATTCCAAATTGAATTTATCACATTTAAGTCTTACTCTTTGGATTCACTTTCCAAAGTTTAAGCACATCATTCAATATCCATCATGTCTAAGTCTACTCTTCGTATTTGATTTCCAAAGTTTAAATGCGTCATTCAATTCAAATCAAAGTCTAAGTCTTAAATTTTGGATACCCATATCCTAATTTAAGAAATCCATTTCAATCCAAGTCTTGTCCTTTGGTATTCACTTTATCAAGGTTAAGCACAATCACAATTCAATCACAAAATCTTCACTTTGGATACCTACTTTATCCAAGCTAACAAAATCCATCAACATATCTTATTTTCTAAGCCTTATATTTTAGCAATTATGTTGTTAAAATTTAAGCACTCTCTTTCATTATAAAAGGATTATATTTTAACATTCATTTAGTTACAATTTAAGCAACCTCTTTCATATCGAAGTCTTCTATTTTGGCCTTCACTTTGTCAAAGTGTAAGTGAAATTGTTCTTTTTCTCCACATTTCATATTTCGACATTCACTTTTTCACTATTTGATTAATCATTCTCAACATCTACATCTCATATTTTGACATTCACTTTGTCAATATTTGATCAATCTCTCTACCTCTAAGTCTCATATTTTGATATTCACATTATCAAATATAAGAAAAATCAATTCTAATCATGTCCTTGATACATTGAACATTCACTTTGTTCACGTTTTCATCAAACACAACTTTCATACATTGAACATTCACTTTGTTCATGTATCAATTGATTCTAACCTTTATATGTTGAACATTCACTTTGTTCACGTATTAATCAAATCCCAAGCACATCAAGAGTCTTATCATTTGGGTATTCACTTTATCCAAAGTTAAGAAAATATTTCCAATTAGTCCTAACAAACTTTAAAATCAATCCCAAATCAAATCAAAAATCATAATATCCATCGATTCGATCCAAAACACAGTTTTAACCTTTGATCAAATCAAACACTGGTTTCACTAAACATGGTGACCACATGCTTGAATGAATATTTTCTAGAAAAACTTTGTGAGATGTCAACAAAACTCACCATGACGAACCTTTGCAACGCAAAGTAAAAGAAAAATGAAAATTTCACATCCTTCCTTTAATGATGGCGAGAGATCGTCACAAATCGGTTTCATTGTTTCATACTCGAAAAATGGTTAATAGGCATTTTCATCAAAAATATTAATTTGGAACTCTCATTCCAAATGAAAATGTATTGTCTAAACAATTTTGAAGACGTAATCAAAATAGGAACACAACTTAAGAAATCCCTTATTACAAAAGGCCTCATCATGAATCTTTTAAATCATCAATCATACTACCTAGTCAAGAAAATACTCCATGTGAAATCAAAATACAAAAATTTATGCCTCTTAGTTAAAGTATCTCTAGTTTCCTTCATCAATTCGAAAAAATATAACATGGTCACCTATCCACTAATAATACCCTTCACAAAAGGGAAACCAAAACCTATGTGGTATAATGAATCAAAATATTGTGAATACCACCAAAAAATGGTCATCCTATAGATCATTGTTCAAAAATACATTACTAAATCCAATATTTACTTGACAATGGAGACATTGAAGTCAAAGACACTTCTAATACAACCACGCCAAATGAAGAATTAGAAGTGATTCAGACTCCTTTTCAACTCATGATATAAATGAAAAATATAATGATAAGGGTCAATCATTGAATACAATTAAGCCCGATCCTATCATTTTATCACTAGACCCTATGCTCACCACAAAATTGTGGCTACCAATGATATAAAACGTTACAAAAACCCTGTTTAGACACCTAAAACTAAGAAGCCTTTCACATACACAATACCTCAAGTGTCCACTCCTATGTCTATTGTTCCACAAAATTCATCAAAGGTAAAATCTTTGTCTAATTCCTATGACATTATCAAACCATTAGAGAATACATCTACACAAATCCCTCTCATGGATTTGACCACAATATCACTTATGTGTCAAGATATATGTACTCATGCATTCCATGACTTGTGTATTCCTAATCGTATCTACACACATCCATTTCAAGATCTATTTACAATTCTATCATTTAATAATTCAATCCTTTCATTTGGTTGTCATGAAATTTTGAAACCAAACATCATGAATAATAAATCCTTATACATTGAAAATATTTCTATTTACTTTGTTGACTTGGACCTCATCTACCCAAGTCTTGTAAATTAGGACTCATCAAATCATCAATTTATTGAAAATATTTCTATCTACTCTGTTGACTTGGACCTCTTCCGCCCAAGTCTCGTAAATAAGGACCAATCAAATTATAGATTTATTAAAAATATTTCTATATGTTGGAAGAAAAATAGATTGATAGGGGAGGGGGAATTAGTCCTTCAAAACCTTTAAACAATTTCAAATTAACTTTTATATACTTGGTAACATTCAACCATACATTAATGAGATCTTAACCATAAGAAAAATTCATCCACAAGAGCATAAACAAGGAGTACATAAGAATACAAGATGTAAGTGGGAAACCATCAAGGGAAAGAAAAATCACGAAACATTTTTCGATATTACTCACAAAAATACTCAAGTGAATATTACACATTACAAGAGATTTATTTAGTGAGGGACAAATTCCATAAGGATCACCATCCCCTAAACCCTTATTGATATTAATCACAATAAGATACTTTCATGAATATTACTCATCACATAATATTTTGATAAGAAGATCACTAAATATATGCTTCCAACACTTAATGATGGCAATCAAAAAATTCATCTCTAAATTCTTTCAAACCCTTCTTCAAACATACATCCTTATAACTTGCTCAAACTTGCACTTTCTATTGAACCTATTCTCTTTTCCTGTTTGAGAATAGTGAAATGGAAATACGAAAACAAGAAACTTCAATATGAGAGGGTTGAAGGTATCTCTAGATGAGATGTTGGTGGATACGGGCACAAAAGAGAGATATTCCTCGCAACGAGCTAGATAATTTGAACAACAAAGAGAACTAAAAAAAAGAAAAATTAATAGATAGGAGGGTGGGTTGCCCGAAAAAGCTAGTCCCGAGAAGTGAAAAATTCCTAGGATGGATGTCAATCCAAATTTTAATAAAATATGAATAAGGTAAATGATAAATAATCGATACGATGTAGAAGAATTTGATATAAAATAGAGATCGAAAATGCAACATATAAAGTAAAATGCAAATATGTTCTAAGTGAATGAAAACCAAATCAAACCAGCATGGTTCAACGATAACCCATGGTTTCGAGATCATATTTGATGGCGATCGGGATAATGTAAGAAGAAAATAAGGAAAATAGACCGAAAGGCCTCGAATCTTGATCTGGAGATAATTTTTAATTACAATGATGAAGAAATGTTTGGATCTTAATGAGTATAGAAAGGATGCAAGAAAATTAAAGAAGAAGAGATCTTCCAATGGGTTCGATTGGTTCGGTCGATGGTGACTAGATATAATGAATAGGAGATCTAAAGCAACAAGTGTGCGAAGAATCACAAGATTGATAGATATGATGGTCGAGAAGAAATGTAGGATTAGAAGACAAAAAGAAGAATGGGTAGGTGACAAAAAATAAAATGGATAGAGGTTGGATCGCTGAAAACCGAGGAAGGGGCTATGGTTTGATGAAGGGAAATGGGCTAAAAATGAAAAATAATGAGGCAAATAAAAACAGATGGAAGACGAATGATATGACTTCATGACAACTAAGTAACTGTAAAATTTTTATGTAAAAGATGATGATATGGCCAAAGGGATTCAACAAGATTCAAATCTCCAATACCTCTAAGGGAAACATTTAAGGGATCAAAAACAACTTCAAGATGACAGTGAATAACTTGAAGGAAGATAGGGAATCATAATAAAATTGGCAAGATAGCTTCAAATTTCGAAATTGCATCCTAAAAAAAGAGGGCTATGGGTGCATTTATAGGGTCGACGATGACCCAGATGGGTCACCAAAAAATGTGGCGATCCGTCCATTTGGGTGATGGAAGATTGATGAGCTCGAGGAAATGATCCCTTATGAGGTGGGATTAAGGTTTTAAGTGATAAGTGCGAGGTGATGCCTAGGGAGGTAAAAGGGTAGATGAGAGGTGGAAAACATTACTTAAAGGAAAAGGGAAGGTAAAATTATTAAATGAAGGCCTAGGGAAGACAAAAAGAAGTATTTAGGGAGGATAAATGGATTAGATGAATATTTAAGATTAATTAAGGATGATTAAGGATGAGATTAAGGATATGAATAGGATGGGGTTAAGGATGGAAATTAAAGAATAAATTGAATTTTAGGAAAGGGGGATTTAAATGTGAAGAGAGGTATGTATGTAGGAGATGAAGATGAAGGGGAGAAAACGTGGGGTGAGGGACAAGGGATACCAAAAATTGGTTTCTACATTTCACCCTTTTTATCGAGTGGTTTGTGTTGGGCAAGACATAAGACAAAAATGAGAAGTGATAGAAGATGATGATGATTGAGGTGTTCCCCCTAAAACAAGGGACCGATGATATGAAAAATAAATGATCATGAGTTTGGAAAGAGATATGAGAAAAAAAAATATATGAGAGAAGATGGTGCCCCAAGTGAAGGAGGATAAGGAAAAAAACAAAAATATGATGGTGATTTGGGAATCAATTTGGTATGGAACAAAATACAACCTCAATGGAGATGACAGAAATTTCCTACGGACTTCATGATGGAAAAAACCATTAAAATATGGAGGGAATCCAATGGGAATCCACTCAGATGGATGTACAAGCCAAGAGACCAACGGGTCAAAGGAAGACATCAAAATATGCACAAACAAATGTGAAGATGGTCAAGAGAAGGGTCTGAGAAAAATGAGGGGGAAAAGTAGATGTGATATCCTTTATATATGAGGAATCAAAATATGCATCCGGGTGGGATGAGAATAAAAAATGACCACAATGGTGGACTTAGGATGACATATGGTGCCCAAGAGGGACATAAAGATGATCGTAAAGTGAGATGATGGATATGATGAAGATGAAGGATGTGATAAGATTAGGATAAGTTTGAGGGAATAAATAAAAGTATGTTATGAATAACACATAAGGAAAAAGTGGAAGAAAAGATAATTTAGAAGAAGAATTAGGGAAATCAAGACAAGGAGACAACATTTATGACATGGTTGACAACAACTAGACACATAGTCGCCGGGGACTAGGATTAGGTCGACAATGACCATAACCAATCGATAGAAATTGGGGTTGGTGGCCTATATAAGTAGCGTTGGAGGCCGACAAAGCTCATTTTCACCTTTGTGTGAATTATTGATTGAGAGCTCTGAGTGAAAGATTTTGACATTTCAAGCAATATGGAGGCCGATGAAGTAGCGAGGAAGTGCCAGAGAACTTAGAGGATGGTAAGTGCCTAAGCCTTAGCCTACTTTCTAAGTTATTTAATTGTTTTTATTTATTTTTTACATTTTTCTGATATTTGAGGTTGACGCTAAGGGTGCATTGTTCGATGACTAGACATGATTTCCATCGACCAGGGGCATAAAAGTGATGACCCAAGTTGGATGATGTTGAATGTAACTAGGTCGAAATACCAATAGACATAAGATGTCAAAATTTTGATTTTTGATGAATATTGGCTTATGTGAAATACTAATGATTGGTTATTTGATGGGATTTATAGGCAAGAGACACATTATATCTCATAGATAGAGTTTATCCATGTATGATGGATCGAGAGGTGATTTTATTGATGCGGAATGGGACCATTTAGCTGCATGTGGGGTTGGATGGATTTTGACACTACCAGAGGAATTCCGAGGGATGTGGGTTTGATGATAATGCTAATTGACAAATGGATGCATTGACTAACACATTTTTGGTTCAAGACTGGCGAGATGATAGTCACACTAGAGGATGTGTACCACATATTGAGGTTGTTGATACTAGGGAGCCGATCACATCATAGAGGAGGAGACTGGGTGTACTAACATGGACTATTTGGAGCTACCAATGCCCCTTATATCACATTCACATATAGGGGTTTCCATATAGAGACATGGTATGAGCCTAAGGTAAAAAGGAGGAGATTGATATATGTGATTATGATGGCTATCTTATGCTATGTATTTATAGATTTAGTAGAGTAAGATTTCCATGGACATTGGCGGGGGTGCTTAGTAGATATAGTAGATCATAGGATAGTTTTTTCATTTGGTGCAACATTATTAGATTAGGTATACCATGAGCTTTGGATGTACTCAACGGAGAGGAGGTCAAGATTAGATGTTGGGTTCTTATTACACTACTTGGGTATATGAGCATATTATTGTGATTAGGCCACCAAGGCTTCCATGGGTGGTAGGGGACCACATTGAGTTATCAGTTGGATTTTTGATATGGAGAGCTGACTAGGCTCATGGGGACCAAGGAGAGAGAGAGGGAGGATGGTACAATAATCATGTTGGTGAAATTGGATGTGGATCAGATCAAATAGTGGCCATACCAAAATTTTCCCACATGTCCAGGGGTAATATTGAGGTGTATGGGATGAGGTGGATTAGATGGGTATAAGGGGAGAGGTCCGAGATGGTGGAGGAAATACAATATCCATAGGTGATGAGGTAGTTTAGGGTCGTCCAGTTAGTACTAGGATATTTTATTAGATACATGAAAGATGAGGTAGAGAGGGACTTTCCTAGTCTTATGATGGCCGATCCATTGGATGAGGCAAGAATGCCTTAGGACAATGATGATGATGTGGGAGTGGGGGATGTATTTGTAGAGTGGATGATGAAAGGAAGGCATGGGTAATCTAGGTGGAGGAGGAGATAGGATTGGATGAGGAGGACTCTGGAGGAGATAGAGGAGGTGGAGATGGACGGGTGGAGATGGAGGGGTGGGAGATAGGTCCACCTATGGGTGGAGTGAGATATAGATTCAACAAGAGAGAGATGTGAGGAGACAAGATTGTGTTAGAGAGGGACTTGACCATATAAAGAGAGAGAAAATATATGAGGTAGAGGGAGGCTATACAAAGAAATATTTGGTGATCTTGGTCCTATATTTGTTGTAGAGTTAGAGAGTGAGGCACCAACGATGTCCCAGAGGAGGTCATCGAGATGGCTCCATCGAGTAATGTGTCACTAAACAATATAAGGCACTACATATAAAGGTGCACAATTATGAGTGCATAGTGACCTTGAGGATTCCAGATGTGTCGAGGTATGTAACATATCTAGTAGGGAAATGGGGGTAGGAGGATCAAAGTGGACCAATGCCATCTGGGAGCACAACCAACATGGCGCAACCATGACGAGACCCTATCCAGATGGAGGATGATGATGGATGAGACAAGAGTGGTACATGCACCTACCCTAGAGGGAAAAGGCTCAAATTAGATTATCTGATGTTCACTTCACTAATTAGGTGGGAATTATATATAGATTTTGATGATGTATTGATTTTGAGATAGAGCCCATAGAGGCCAATCATGGATGTATAGACATGTTTTGATGATATATATATATATGATTTTTTCAGCATACATGGATGATGATTTATTTGGTGAGATTGATTATTTTATTATGACATGGATGTTAGTTTAGATGTTAGATGTGATGTATATTTAATGATGTGATGTCTTGATTTGATATTAAATGTGTGATGTGATTTTTTAATTTCATGATTTGATTATGATATTTGGACATTGTCATATGATGGATTGATTAGGTGTGTGATGATTTGATGAGAACATGATTATATGATAAGATTGATCCGATGTGATTTATATTAGCATGATAGATGTGCATGAGATGATATGATTTAGACTAGAGTAGAAATGATGAGTTGATATGTATAAGGTGATAGGAATGATGGACCCATATATGGTTAGATGAAAATTTAAATGAGTTAGACGTTGATGGCATATGATCGTAATGAAAGAGGATGCGACATTCAATAGGGTGACCAAAATATGAGAAGGTACATTTTGTCATAAAGAGGAGGGTATGCAGAAGAGGATGCCTTCGAATATGATTAGGAGGTAAATGGGGAAAGGGAATAATGTAAAAATCATTGCAATTTGTGACCATTGACAAATGTTAACACATAACTAATGATAGTTAGTCAAACTTAAGATCATGAGAAAAGATGGCATGTGTTCTTATAAACCTATTGTAGACATGAAAAATGGTTTAAGATGGAGCTTGTATGGGGAAAATAGGTTCTCCTTAGGTGGTATTCCTAGGTCTATGCCCCAACTTTGAGCAATATGGTGCAAAATGATCAATGCGGGAAGTTTTTTATAGATGGGAAAGTTGATTGATGTGGGAAGCTTTCTAAGATGTTTGATTTTTGTATTTAAATGTTTACTTTTGAGATTTGGAAGGTTGATCAATGTGGGAAGCCTTCTACTACCATGATATGAAAGAGTAGCCATCCTTCGAGGGAGTGGTATACATTAGGATTTTTTTTTTTTTTATTTTGAATTTTTAGATGACAGGATAGAATATGGATGATAGCTTTCTTTAAGAGATCAGTCTATACTTTTGATAATTTTGAATTTATATGAAAAAATGTCCTTCGAGGGAGCACTAGTCTATTTTTAGATATGATATATTTTTGATAGGAGCATCCAAATTTTTGACTTTAGGATAGAGCTAGGGATAGCCAAGTAAACCACTTGGGGAGGGGATGATAAGATGTACAAGTGACACCTATGGACCCTTAACATGGTTCTAGTAGGTAGATAAGAGGGTGATGAATGTAATGATTATGGGGTTCCCACCTAGATGGAGGAACATGTCCATAAGGAATATTCCATGGGAAGAGCAGTGGAGTCCATGTTCAAGGTCATAGATAGGAAAGTGATAGTAGACCACATAATTCCAAATCATTACAAAGGGAGATGGAGAGGCTTGTGATGGAAGCAAGATATTAAGAAATGACTAAGACTATGTTGGTAGGTATGTTAATAGTAGAAGGGTCACAAGTGCAAGTGCATTAAGATGTTCCATTTTTGGTTTACCATTGAGACACTAAATGATAGGCTCTAGACCCATACTTATGTGTGATAATGTATGGTCCAATCCAATTGGGAGAAAATTTCCACGTTGAATCCTTTCTAGAGTAGTGACATTTTGATTTTATTTTAGGACAAGGTCACCGATGTTAAAGTCACATTCCTTGAGATGTTTTTTGTAAGCATGTTTGATGCACTCTTGATAAACATGATGGTGCTCAAGAGTAAGAAGGTGAAGTTCATCTAACAATTCAAGTTATGTTAGACACTCCTAGCGATAGTCTTAATTAGAGACAAAATCGTGGAGGGAGACATGTAAAGATGGGATTTGGACTTCAAGAGGAAGAACAGATTCAAAGCCATAGACAAGAGAGAAGGTAGGAGCACTTGTAGAGGTGGATGTTAGTTCGATAAGCCCACAAGGTGAAGGGAATATGAAGATGCCAATTACGACCTGATTTGTCAATAGTCTTGCAAGAATGTTGTGAAGAGATTTTTGTTAGTGGCTTTCAACTTGAGCCATTAGCTTGAGGATGATATGGAGAAGAGAAACTAAATTTGATATTAAAGGAATCACAAACTTATTTATATATTTATTTTTGAAGGACTTTCGTTGTCCGTGATGATTTTATGAGGAACTTTGAAGTAGAAAATGATATGTTAATAGACAAAATTAATGATCTAGTTAGCTTTTATAGATGTGAGTGGAATGGATTCCACCCATTTGGTGAAGTATTCAGTTGCAGTGATGATATAATGATGGCATTGAGAGGACATGTATTGATGAGGCCAATGAGGTCGAGTCCCATTGTGAGAAAGGCCAAAGATCTTGAGCTGGATATAAGGTCTGGCTAGGAATACAGATTAGATTAGAATGTTGATGGTATTTAAAACACTTTTTGACATAGTCACAATAGTCTTGATTGAGAGAGGGACAATAATAACTCATGTGAAGGACATGTTTGACAATAACCAAGCCACTAAAATGACCACCATAGATGCCATCGTGGAATTCTTAGATGGTGAAAATAGATTCAGAGGAATTTAGGCATCAAAGAAGAATACCATCAAACCCACATTTGTAGAGGATTTTGCCAAGGATGACATATCGGTTAGTGCGTTGAAGAAAGAACCTCCTACCATTTTTGGATAGGTTAGAGGGGATCTTAGAATGAGATAAATATTTGAAGATTTGAGAATACCAAATATCTGATGGATTAGTGTCAACATGATTGATACGAGGAATCTCATGGACATGAGATGGTTGATCGAGACAATGATAACAATAGAAATTTGGATTATTTAGTTGCCATGGGATGAGAGATGAGAGAGCCATAGTGTTTATACAAAAAATGCCATTAGATGACCTGAGGGACATATTTGGATGGTGTATAAATTGAAGGCTTCGAGAAGAAAGTTGAATGTCCTTATATTTTTGAAGGAATTCATTTTTACATTGATATATTCCCTTGAATTGATTGATGATAAGTTGAGAATCACCATATATGTCAAGGATTTGGATATTGAGCATGATAGTGGTTTCAAGGCCCAAGATGAGGGATTCATACTCAACCATGTTGTTATTGCATTGAAATTGAGTTTATAAGTGATAGGGATGGGAGTATCCCAAGGAGGAATGAGAATAACACATGCATCTCCCCCTTGTTGACACTTAGATCCATCAGAAGAAAAGCCTCATTTGAGGGGAGAAAATTCATGATCGATGGTGAAGATGGATTCATCGGGAAATTATTTGTGAGGAAGATGATTATCAGGAAGAGGGGCTTTCAACTACATGATCGGTGATGGCTTGGCCCTTGATATATTTTTGAGAGATAAACTCTAGGTAAAACTCAGTCATGAGCATGAGCCATCAAGTGATGCAATCATTATGATAAGGCTTAGAATACATGGTTTTAAGAAGATGAAAGTCTAGTGATGATGAAGATTTTATGATTAAGAAGATAATGAGGCAAAATTTTGGAGGTAGCAAAGAAAAGAGGGCACAACATAGCTTTTGAGCTTTAGTGTAGTGAGTCTCATATCATGAAGGATGTGATTGATGTAATAAATGACCTTCTCCCTTCCTTGCTCATCATAGTGTGCCAACATGGCACCTTAAACATGATATGTGGAAGATATAAAGATATAAAATCCTCCCTCTCACATGGAGGTGTAAAACAAGTGGGGATAGAAAATAATGCTTGAGGTCATCAAAGAATTTTTGGAAATTATCATCCTAGTTGAAGTTAATGTATTTGTGAAGAAGATGATGGAAAGGTTGGAAATAGTTGAGAAAGTTGTGAGATGAAATGAAGGATCAATTAAAGTTAGCCTTGAAGACATGCGAGTTACTTTAGATTAGAAGAGGGGGAATCTTAAGGATGGATTTGATTTTTGGAGGGGTCAACTTCAATACCCCTAATAGAAATGATGAAACCAAGGATTTTACTAGTTAAAACTCCAAATACACACTTGGCTGGATTGAGGCGAGAGGAAGAAGAAGATAAGACACTCAAAGAGGTTTCAAGGATAAAAATATGATCCCATTGATGCTTAGATTTACCTAATAGGTCATTGATGTAGTCCTCTACTATTTTATGGATGAGATCATGGAAGATGTAAGTCATAACATATTGATAGGTGGAACTAGAATTTTTCAAAGTGAAGGGCATCATGCGATAGAAAGTGGTACCCTAAGGAGTGATGAAAAAGGTCTTATGATTATCTTTTGGTGCAATGAGGATTTGATTATATCTAGAAAACCATCCATAAGAGAAAACATCTCATGGCCATGGTGAGTCGATAAGATTGATCAATGTTAGGAAGAGGAAATTCATCTTTAGGAAAAATAAGGTTGAGATCTCGAAAGTCTATAGATATATAAAGCTTTCCAGGAAGATTTGGCAATGGGTACAATGTTAGAAAACCATTACGGATAGTCAATAGGAATGATGAAGTTATCTGAACGAGGAGGCATTGCAATTCCTCTTTGATAAGGAGAACAACATGAGGATGCATGCAGTGAAGTTTCTTCTTAACCGACTTAGCATCAGGAATGGTGATGATATTGTGGACAACAATAGAAGGATAAAGGCCCGACATGTAGGCATATGACCATGCAAAGGATTGACTATGTTTAGAAATAAATGTAGTGAAATACTCAAGCTCTTTTGGATCAAGGGATTGACTCACTTTGAGGATGCAAGGATCTTTGGAGTCCCTACGTTGATGATGTCGATGTGGATTCATTGAAAAGAGTGGATTTTTAGGGTGGTAAGGTATTATGAAGATAAGAATATTTTCCCCCATGTAGGAAAGGATGGAATCATCATCGATGCATTGAAGAATGTCAATGGTAGGGGAATCTTCTCTACCATATTAGGAAATTAAAGAGGAAGGGACCTAGTTTCATTTTCACATTGATAAGTGATGGTGGAGATTAAAAAAAATCTAGAGGAAATGGACACGGTGTCATCCTCGTATCCATGGGTTCATAGGATGGAGAAAGGTGGGGTTATGTCCATAAGAGATGAAGATGAAGAAGGTGTGAGAGATTCAGTAGGTTATTCTTTAAAACCTAATCTGAACTTCTCATGGGGCTTACGAGTTTGATTTATGATGAGGTCATGTATGCCTTATTCATAATGCCCATTCCAAATCCTTTCCATGCGCAATGATGAGGTAAGTGTAGAAAAGTAAAGATTTTTGTAAATAAATTGGTCCATTGTGGTTTGGTGTGTGTGGTTGAGTGTCAATGTGAGAGAAGAAGGGTGATCAATACCACCATAGATTAGATTAGTTTGAAGATGAGGTGGACTAAAAGAAATGATATCCCCAACATAGGTTGATACATAGGTTCTTTATTGGGTCTAATAAGTCAATGAGGTGTAGGAAAAGCATTGAGGGTGAGGAGGTGATACTCCCCTAATGAGAGACGATCCATAAATTTTCTATAAAGTCTTCATTAGGAAGTTTAGATGTAGAGATAGATGAGCTAGTGGATGCCTCAGAAGATATTTTTTTGGGAATGAACACTTTGTTAGGTTGATAATTCATATGACATGCTTTAAATGGAGGAATATCTATGGGGAGAGTTAAGATTTTCCTCATACTCATATTTGATGCATCAATGAAGGGTGGAAGGACACATAACATGGCGTGAATCCATGGTCATCCAAGTAGGATTATATTCAAACTCCCTTCTAACAATATAGAAGACCTCATGGATGAATTTTTCACCAAAGTAGATGGGAAGAATAACCATTCCCAAAGTGGGGGTGATAACATCATTGTTAAAGGCATGAAGGATGGGGATGATTGAAAACAATGGAGTTAGGAAGTTTGAGTTGATCAAAGTGTGGGATGAGATGATATTTATGTTGGCTTTGTTGTCTATCATAGAATGTCGAATGAATGTATCATTGATATGAAAATGATGAAAAGTGGGAGATCATGGTATTCAAGTGATATGTTAGGGATTTTAATTCATTAAAAGATATAGTGGCAGAAGAAGAAAAAGTGCTCCAACAAGGTTGGAAATTTTGAGTCTTATCACTAGAGGTAAGAATACACTTTAGAGCTTTGATGAGAACTTTTCTATGATTGGGAGAGATTTGGATGAGCTCATAGAGTGACATATTGAATGGGGCCTAATGGAGTTGTTTCAAAATACTTTGTTTAATGGAAATAGGCGTGGGAAACTAAGATAGACACTTTGGGTTTTGATGAAGAAGGGGTGGATTAGGATCACTAGAGGGAGTGGAGATAATTTTTTTACTTGGATTGAGTGGGTGTTTGAAATCATGGGGTGAGAATGAGTGGTGATCAATCAACATTGATAATGAGAGGGGGCCTTCTTTGGGAGAAGTAGGTTTTGGAGGAGGAATGATGATGAAGGTCCTGGATGAGTGAGGGGACTTAGAGATCTTAGGTGATGGAGATTTGATTAAAGAATTGTGAGGGGAGGTGAATGAACTAGTAGATAGGAGAGGAAGATCTTCTTCGATGAGGAGATCATATTCTTCAATGAGATTATGGATTATAGTTTGAAGGGCCTTACAATGTTTGGTATCATGTCAAGGAGCTTGATGATATGCACAAATGAGATTAGAATCAAACCACAAAGGTCTTGGACCATGTGAATGAAGGATTTGATAGGTGGGAGGGTGATCATAGGAATTATTGGAAAGAAATTGAAATATTTTTTGTAGGAAGGAAGGGTTTATAGATGAATTGGATTTGAGAATGGAAGATGAAGGTAAGAGGGATATTTTCTTTGATGAGGTTTATATAGGGAATTTGATTGATTTGGACTTAGGAGAAGAAATTTGTGATTCGATTTTGGACTTAGAGGAGAGAGTGGATGATTCTGATTCTAATTTAGTGATGATAGGATTTTTAGATGGTTTGGGTTTGAATTTTGATTTGGAAGAAATGGTAGATAGTTTTGATTCAAAATTTGATTTGAGAATAGGAGTGGATGGAAGGCTAGCCCCCAAGATGGATGGAGGTACACCTAATATTGATGATGAGGATTATATTTTTTAGGATGATGATATTTAAGAGGAGAGGAGCTCCAAATTTTTAGTGGGATGAGTGAGGGAATTTTTGAATAGAATGTGACAAGGTTTTTAGATTTTTGTTGTGATGATATTCTCCTTAGAAGGGATAACAATGATTTCAACTAGGGGATCCTTTGAGGTAGGACCAGATGATGTGGATTTTTTTGTAGATATGGATATTGAAGATGGGAGTGTTTTTTGATGATATCGTTTAATGAGATCGAACAAGAGTTGGATAATATGTGGATTTTGGAGATGCATTGTTGTGGGAGTTTTGAACTTTGAATGGTGTGGGTATACCATTTGTGGTTGTGGTAAGTGAGAAGATGTTTCCATGTAATAGATGCCTTAAGGAAATGATGTGGATGTGGACATGGGCTTATATGTTGATGTGGGCATGATCATAGTTATAGATGGGGTTTAAGATAAGGGGTGGGAGTGGTTATAGATGTGGGGATGTGTGATAAGGGTGTTGAGATAGGTGTTGATATAGATGAGGGGAAGAACTAGATATGAATATAGATGGGGAATTAGTCAAATTTAGATTTAGATGATGTAATGGTGTATGATGGGCGTAGGTATGACGTAGTATAGGCATAAATGAAACAAATGTAGAGATAGGTGTATGTAGATATTATAGGTAAGGGGTATAAATAAAGTAGATATATATTTATGGGTGAAGAGATAATGGGTGTAGGTGATGAAGTTGATTCATGACTTAGGTATTGATAGTATGAGCATTGGGTGGTTGAGATGTAGGAATAGATGTTTGATTATTAGGTGGGTGGTTGGGAAAAGGTTGTTTGAAAAAATCTAGGGTTGATTGGGAGGTGCATTTGGATTTTCTAATTAAATATCACCATGGTTTATGATTTTTGTACAAGGTCTTTAAATGTGTGACACTTTTCAATGTATGACCACAAACTTGGTGGTATTTATAATGTGTTCCTCATGATACTACATGGATTTGGGTTGTGAAGTCATAAAAAGGGTCGGATGGGAGGAAATTGGATGAGGTTAATAGCCATTAATTTTTTCAAAGATGGAGTTTATGATTCTCCAAGAAAGTATAATTGGGGCTGGTCTAGGAGGCCTTTGGGAGGCTCGGTGTGAGATGTAGATGTGGATGAATAATTGACTATGATAATTAGCACACTTTTAGTCTTTTCATTATGTGTGGATGATTCGTAAACTCGGGTTTCGGTTTATTAGATCAAATCTTGAGATGACATTTCTCAAGGGTGTGAAGTTCAAGTTTACGAGCCATGGTGAATGCCTCTATTCAAAGGTTTGAATGATTGTATTTAAAGAGTAGAGGAAATATGCTTCACACAAGACCACACAAAGAGTTCAATTAATTCAGTTTGTGGAAGAGAGAAGGATAATTGGTTGATTATACCACACCACCTAGTGGTGTAAAAAATATGTGATAGATTTTTCATTAGAATATTTAATGGCGTAGAGGTTTTTGATGTTGATCTTACATGCAATATTAATTGAAAAGTGTTCTAGAAATATTTGCACGAGTTGGGTGAAGGAAAATAATGAATGGTGTGGAATTTTGTTCTACCAATCCAATGCGGGACCATCCAACGACACGTAGAAGGTGCAAAGCATGAGGTCTTGATCATGAGAAATGAGGTAGCATGCATTCCTAAAGGCACAAAGGTGCTAATGTGGATTCTCCTTCCTATTGAACTTCGATAATTTTTGTAGCTCCTAATGTGGGGGTAAGAATTTATGGGGACTAATGGATTGATAGGTTCATTATAAATCTATTCATGATAAGATGGTCTTGGATCCCAAGGTAATGGCTTTAAGGTTGTCCATCCTATTTAATAATGCATGCATGGGATCATTATATGTGTGGGGATGAGGAATTGAGGGATGAGGTTGTGGAATATATGAATTAGATGGGGGTTAAATGAGGTTGATATGTTTGAGGATGAGTAGGTGTTTGTGGAAGTGGTTGATAAGGGGGTATGTTGTTGAATGGTTGTGATTGAATAGGTTAGGATATAGGTGGTTGTTGGGAGATGGGATGTAGTAAGATTGATAGGAAGATTGTGTGTTGTTGAGTGATGGGGATGTTAGATTTATTTTGTATGTGATGAGTTAGGATATAGGTATGGGGTGGTTGAGATGTATGAGTGGAAAGATTGGGAAGTATGTAATGAAAGGAACTTTGAAAAGGAGGTTGATGGGTTGGGTTGATTCAAAAAGATGAATTTGTGAAGTGATGACATTTTGCATGGACATGGGGGGTAGAAATAATGAGGTAAATATGGGTTATTTTGTTTGGATGGAGAGGGAAGTAAAATAAGGCTCTTGTGATGATGGATAGGGGCACTAATAACCTGTGGTGGATGAAGAGGTGATGGAGATAGAAGAGGTGATAGTAGTGTTGATATATGGAAAATTGGGGGAATGGGAACCAACAATTGAGTGGATGGTTTGATGAGTGAATGAGGGGAGCCATGCTTTTCATGTTAATAATAATGGAAAAAAATTCATGGCTCTTGGGAAGAATACGGCGATGAGTTGTGATGTAAGAACTTCTAGTAGACTTCGAGTGAGGAAGGATAAGGATAAATTTTTGGAGTAGAGGGCCCTCGATGGGGAGATGGGTATCCCTTTACAAATTAGATAATCATGGAAAGCTAAGATTGGAATCAAGGAGTTATTAGAACTCCATGCACCCACGAGGGAAGGTGAGAGGTCCAAAATATCCCATAGAAGTGGCAGATGGGGGTGTAGCCGGTTTATATGGGATCGAGTGGTGATAAAGAAGATGTTGGTTTCAATATGGGTGTTAGATTAGCTTGAGATCTTGAGAACTCTGAAGAGGGTGAATGGAAACCATAGGTTGAGTAACCATAGAAGAGGTGACCAAAGGGGTGGAAGAAATGATAGAAAGGGATGAAGTTTGTTGGGAAACAATAATGGAAGTGGGAATGTTATTGGATGTCATGGTTTGTTCCATTTTTCTTTCTTGAGAATGTGTAATAATGGGCATGAAACAAAAAATAAAACAAAAACTATGTTGATTTTAATTACTTCAAACAAGTCACACAACAAAGTTTTAATTATCTTGATTATTAAAAAATGTGAAAAGAAAGAAAAAAATGGGCTTAAAGGGAACCTAGGAAATGACCAAACTATGGATATTTTCAGGTTGTTTTGGATGGAGTCCTCGATATACCCAAAGGTAAGTGAGGCTTGAATATGTGATGACTATTGGTATGGGGCTTGATATTGGGGCATACCCCCACACTTCATGCACCATGAAGTGATAAGGGTGTTAGGGTACTTATCCAATATACCGATAGCCAAAAAAATTATAACGTGGCCAAAACATTACGATGACTTTCCTATTGGGTGATGAAATCCAAATAGTTCCACCTAGAAAAGATGTTTAAGATGTGTAGTTTTTATGTGTGCATTTTAGATGTGTGTGATAAAAGTGTATGCAAAGAATTAACCTCCTAATTAGACTATGTTTCCAAGAAAATATGAAGGTTCTTTTTAAGTCCAAAATGAAGTGTTATATTCAATGAAGTCAAGCACAAGAAAATAATTAAAATGCAAAAGGATAAAATATGGAAAAATGAAGAATACCTGGATAACTCTATTTTCCTTTTTTAATTTTATTTTTAAGAAATCAAGACTAGTAGAAAGAATATAGAAGAAAAATGGAGATAAAAAAGTAATGAGAAGACTCACCAAATAAGGGTGGGTCCCACCGAGCTTGCTAGAATGCTGAACCTATTTTCTTGTCCTTGTTTCAGATTTAGTGAAATGGAAAAAAAGAAAAAAAAACTCTAATATTAGAGGGTTTTGTAAGCTAGGAAAAATACACTACTAACAAGGAAGTAAAATACCAATAATCGTACCTCCTTCGCATTCCATAGCAAACCTCAGAATGGGCTAGGAAACTTTGATTGAGCCCTGATTTTGTGATATGTAGGTGCTTTTCTTCAAGACGGAGCAAGACCTTCCTGCAACAACGATCCTCTTACTTTACACTGGATGGGAAAAAGGATTATGAAACTATTTTGGAATTAGGACTAGGCAAAAGGATGTTCTTTGCTCAAAGGATGCAAGAACTTAGATATGGCATGAAAGCTTATTCTCCATGTGTTTAGAGGGGAGGGGTAAGGTTGTATTTATAGCCAGAGGGAGTGATTAACTTAGATTAATTTAAGTAATCATGGTTTGAAAATGTGGGCAAGATTAGGTGAGTGGTTTGAAAATGTGGGTAAGATTAGATGAGTGGTTTGAAAATGTGTGCAAGATTAGGTGAGTGGGGGCCACGAAGAATGGGTGAGGATTTGAATTATATTTTTAATTCATAAGTGGAGGATTTTAGGTGAGTGGGGACCACGAAGGGTGGGTGAGGATTTGAATTTGAATTTTTAATTCAATAGTGGAAAAACATGGAGAATAATGACATGTGATGAGGATTAGATTATTTTTGGATTTTGAAATGGATAATTAATCAAATTATATTTGATTAATTCGAAGTGTATTTTGTTGGGAAATGAGGAAGGGGAATTAATTGATTTAGGATAGATGTGAAATTGGGGTGTCTACATTTGCCCCTCTTTGGAAGGGTACTATGAAAGTAGTGTCCTTTCAAAGAAAGTAGACGGTATGGGGGAAGAATTCAATCTACTTTTTAAAAGGTAGAGCGAATGTTTGTTGGGGAGAATAGAAAGTGGTGAGTGACGGATGTCATAGTATCCTCCAAGACAAAAATGTCATGAGAAGATGTGATTATGGATAGATGTGGTGATGCCCCCTTGAGAGGACTGACGAGAATGGAATATACGACAGAACTCTCGAAAAGAAGGGAAATGGATTTGGCGGAGAAGAGGATGATAATGGAGTGGAAGAGACTGGAATGACCGCACGACACAAATGGAGAAAGGATTCAATCGACCTTGAATGCTAGGTGTGAGGGTGTGTGGGAAAGAGAAAAGGGAATGGATAGGATTGGGGGTTGATTATGAGAAGAGTAAGGGAGATAGGGGGGGAAAAAAAAGGAATGAAAGAGGTAGAAATAAGAGAGAGGGATGATAGGGGAAGAAGGGAATGATGAAGGACAAACAAGGAAAAAATAGGAAAATGACAGAGTAGAGGGTGAAGGGATGAAATAGAGAGATGTGCAAAATGAAGGAAGCAACAGAGATAGTAAAGAGGGATGCGTGGAAGTGAAATAAATGATAGAGTTGAGAAAATCAGGAAATGGGAAAGGATAAATAAGAAGGAGAAAACGAGGTGGGAGTAGGGGGTGAAATGGAGGAAAATGGAAAGAGGACGAAAGAAGAAGTAGAACGGAGAAAAAAAAGAAACTATGAGGGGCGAGGAAAGTGTGAAAAAGAGGAGAGAAAGGAAGAGAAACAAATACAGAATGAATGAAAAGGTAGGGGTGGTAGAGAAAAGGAGAAGTGGTCAGAAGAAACGTGAAAATTAGGGGAGAGGAAAGGAAGATAGAACGAATACAAGGAGAAGATTGAAGGAATCGTGTCATTGCGAGGAAGACCAAGGCCAAAAATATGGAGAATGACCATATGGAGATGCATGTCGAGGGTGGAGAGTGTGAGGGGAATCCTTAATTGGGATGCCCACGTGGTGAGAGTAATGATGCGGGGAATGGGAAGTAGAAGAGGTGGAGTTGGAAGATGTGTTTGGTGGTGATGGTTATTTGATGAGAGGGCAGGTGGTGAAGAAGCTTCTACGGCGGGAAGATCTTAGGGGGAGAGGGTAAACCTCCACCTGAGGATTCCATATAGAAGGGGTTATTAAGTAAGATTGTCAAGTGGGAAGAAAAAGGGTGAAAGGAAAGAATACCAATGGGTGAGAGGGGACAAGAATGATGAGAAGGGTAATATGGGTATAAGCGGCGGAGGAGTAAAAATGAGGAGTGAGAATGAATGGATCAAATACATGGTGATCATGGTGGGGGAGAAGGAGCTGCTGGATAGTGAATGCTACTTGAGAAAGATCATCAAGTAGGATTCGCAAACTGCAACGGTGATCAAGTAGGATTTGCAAACTGGAGAATGCATTAGTATGGGTGAATGGATGGGGTGCAAAGTAAGATGTTGATCATGCAGGAAGATACTCACGTGACGAAAAACATCTTAGTTTTAATATAGCACATAACAGGATGCATCGTGATATAAAAGATCAGGATGACTAGACTGTAATATGCGTGATAACATAGACATGGGCCATCAAAAAGGTTTGATGCCCCAGTACGATATGCAAATGGAAGAGAGCATAGATAGAGGCCATCAAGAAAGTATGATGCCCCAGTATGACATGCAATCAGATAACATAAGAATATTAGAGAGAACACCAGGATACATAAAATCAAGATGCCCCCTGTAATATATCAAGATGCAAGAAAGTAATTAATAATTTACAACTAATAATGCAACACAAGAACCAATAAACATGTCCCTAACGTGTTCCACAGTGAGGATTGATCGGATGTGCCCCCAAGCAGGGGCACGAGGACATAGTAAAATATTGGGTCATTTTCCTCAAACAAGGAAGCAATGAGAGCTGGATTTGCCCCAAGCGAGGATTCACGCAAGGAGAAGTGGTTTGAATTTGGTAGTCATAAGGTGATTGGATCATTCGTTGGGGATAATAGTCCAAAGGTTGAATTGTGTTGGTTATTTTAGAGTTTTTACGATTTTGTGGAGTTTACAATATTTTTATTTTTGTTTATTATATATATATATATATATATAGATTTTCTAATGTTTTTTAGATTTTTGACAATTTTTAAAATGTTTTTGACTTTTTTGACGATTTTCAAATGTTTTTGGATTTTTGACGATTATGTGTAATGTTTTTGGATTTTGACGAGTGTTTCTAATGTTTTTAGATTTTTGACGAGTTCTAATTTTTTTGTTGGATTTTGGATGATGGTTTCTAATGTTTTTAGATTTTTGACGAGTTCTAATTTTTTTGTTGGATTTTGGATGATTGTTTCTAATGTTTTTGGGTTTTTGACAATTTTCAAATGTTTTTAGATTTTTAGATTTTTACACTTGTTTTTGAATTTTTGACGATTTTCAAATGTTTTTGGATTTTTACATTGTGATTGGCAATTTATGGACCAGAGTGCAGACTTATTTTTGAGAGGCGATAAACATGGATATTATCCATATGTACCATGTTCCATGTTGTAACTTATGCTCAGAATAACACAAATTCTCTTTCCATTGGCAGGATATGGTGGTGATGATATGATGAAAAGAATTCCAGCTCCATTCTTGACTCCACACAACTAGTAAGATGTGTGGGCTCATCACCGAGAATCAAGAAGGACGCAGGAGGTAGATAATGAATATAGAGACAAATGCTAACAACAATCCCTTTGGGAAATTGTGACTCCATTCTTCATAACGGTACTGAACTAGTTTCAAAAATGGCTTTCACTTTATGAGTCACGTGCTAGACTTAGACAGTTATGTGGCCTACTGATTGGTAAAATATGAGGTTAAGGGATAGTTCTCTCTTCACTTAGGCATCTAAATTACGTGTTTGGGGATTCTATAATTTGTAAGCACTATAAGATTTTGTATTTTTGAAATGACTCCCTATGCCTTGCCCCATGCTACTAGTGAGAAGCAAGGGCTCATCACCAAAGGCAAAATATAGGCGAGTGAATTCCCTTTTTGTCTTTTTTTTTGTTTTGTTTTGTTTTTTTTTAATATTTTGCAATGTTTTTATGCTTTTATGAGAATGACCCTCTACGCTTTTCCCCATGCCACTTGTAAGAGGAAAGGGTTTATCACCGAAGACAAGACGTAGACGAGTAAGGGCACCTTCCTCCATTCCCAGTCTCACACTACCAGTAAGAAGTGTGGGCTCAACACCAAAGACTATGAAGGACGAAAGATGTGACAATGAATTATTCATAAGTTATTGAATTGATAGATTTTTTTACAATAGTGCTTTGTATTTGGGAAGAAACGTCTGCCCCAATCTCAGCCCCACACGACTAGTAGGACGCGAGGGTTCAACACCGAAGACTGAGATGGATGACCAAACGAACTGGGTAACGAAGTTTAGAGCTTTGTTATGAAAGAGAGAATGTATTTGAAGGGAATATATTACCATCAGTAAGCTTCTAGGTATGACCATAGAGGAAAGCGACTGAAAATGGAAGAAGTATGACGCTCACAAACTTAATAGGATTTATACTAGCACTTGTCTCATGATGATAAATATGAAGATGTGATTTTGATAAATAAAATATCTACCAATGGAAATGAATAAATTTAAATTATTCGGAGATAAGCAAGACAAAAGGAACAATGTACACGTTGTATCCGGAATAGAGAGTGCTTTCAAGAATAGAATTTATTTGAATGGAATGCATTCATGGGTTTTTCAAGGACTTGGCCTGTGTCAATGGCCAATTTATAAGCTCCAAACCCAAAATTATCTATGATTTCGTTGGGCTCAAAATTTTCTTGTTTGTCTCGTTCTTTGGGTGTATTTTTTCAATTTTCTTTGAGAATGAGATCATTGACCTTAAATTTTCTAGGTTTGAATTTTTCATGGTAGCTACGCCATAGCCAATTTTGATAGAATGGAAGATGATCTAGGGCATTAAGTTGTTTTTCATCAAGAAGCTCGAGTTCACTAAGGCGTGAGTGTTGATAATAATCTTGATTGATTACATCTTTGAGGGATATTCTGAAGGATGGAAATTCAACCTTGACATGTAAAATAGCTTCCCAACCATAAAAAAGGAGAAGGGAGTGGCTCTAGTAGGTGTGTGATAAGATGTGTGGTAAGCCGAAAGAGTGGGGTAGATTTGGTTAAGCCAATAGCTTCCATGTGTGTTGACAATGATGGTTTGTGTTATTTAGTTTTTTGCTTCTATTTGTCCATTAATTGATTGTTTTGAGGATAGATTCACAATTAAAGATGGAAAAGGTTGTGTAAAGATATTCCTGGGTATAAGTACCTCGTAGAATGGATGCACGTAGAAGTCTTGACAGGTGAGACTAATTAGTGATGAGATGCCTGCAAGATCGATAGTTGAAAGCATGATGGACACGACAGGTTGCATTGTCGCAAGTGTCCAAACTCGATGTGGTTGTGTTTTGACAAAAGGGATAGAGATGTTAGGCATAAGAGCCAATATTGGAAGAATAGAATCAAACTTAATGGTACCTGTTGATGGAACCTCGTCTGTAGTGTCTACAGTAATATCAAGGTTTGAAAGGGAGTCTTGAAATGAGATCAAGGTCTCGTTAGATGTTGGAAGAATGTTGTCGTCCAAAATAGGTTCAATATATGTGTGGGCTGAAAGAGAGTCTTGAAATAAGTTCAAGTGCTCAGTAGATGTGGGAAGAATGTTGTTGTCCAAAACAGGTTCAATGTATGTTTCTGTTGAAAGAGTGTATTGAAATAAGTTCAAGTGCTCAGTAGATGTTGGAAGAATCTTGTCATCCAAAACAGGTTCAATGTATGTTTGGGTTGAAAGAGTGTCTTGAAATAAGTTCAAGTGCTCAGTAGATGTTGGAAGAATGTTGTTGTCCAAAATAGGTTCAATGTATGTTTGGGTTGAAAGAGAGTCTCGAAATAAGTTCAAGTGCTCAGTAGATGTTGGAAGAATGTTGTTGTCCAAAACAGGTTCAATGTATGTTTGAACTAATGGAAGGAAATTTGAAGAAGATATGGATTGGTTTGGAATTAGAGAGGCTTGACTGTTGTCATCATGATCTTGTGGAATTTCAGTATATATAGGAGTTTCGACAGTAGTCAGCTCTTCATGGAAAGTTGTGGTATTGGATGTGTCATTGGTTGCAAGAGCATTGTCATCAAGTTCTACAGAGATGACATCATCGTCAATTAAGTCTTGGACGTAATTCTTAAATCGCACACATTTATCTGTGTGATGACCATCAATGTGATGAAAGTCACAGTATGTGTTAGGTTTGTACCAACATGGCTTAGCTTCCCCTTTGACAAAGGGTTTTGTAATTGGATATCTTATCAGTTTAGCCTCTTTTAGCTTATAAAAACACTAAAGAGACTTTCTCAAGGGGGTAAAGCGACGTTGGACTTTACGTGAACTGATTTCTTCGTGAGGTTGTATGATCGGCTTTTTGGGTGATCGCTCACTGATTTGGGTAGCCATATGAGAGAGTTGTGTTGTCATCTTATTAATTTGTTCTAATAGCTCATTGTGTGATATTTTTCGTGAATTCTTCATGTTTGAAAGAGAGGGAGAACGAAGAAAGGTGCGATGAAGAAATCAACCTATTGATTGTGATTTTTATTTTGGCTCAATCGAGTTTTAACAAGTAAGGCTATAAGGAGAAAGCTTAAAAAAATCTACTCGGGATACAAGTGGGATATAACTCAAACAAGTTATGACGAATATCTTGATTGGTTTGGATTAAACAAGCTTAGCAGATGAAAATGTAAGGAGTACACTCAAACAAGGTACTCAATACAAGTGAGATATAGCTCAAACAAGCTATGATGAATATGTTGATTGGTTTGACGTAAATAAGCTCTGGATTTTTGATAGGAAGAGTAACTCAAACAAGTGACTCAACACAGTTGCGAACTCAAAATGAGATTTGAAGGGATTTGTGTCGGATGGGATTTTGCTAAACTTGACAGTTGATGAAATAATGAGTGAACTCAAACAAGTCACCCAATGTCATTTTGATATAGCTTGAAACAAGCTATAAAGGATGTTCTGACAATTGATGAGATAAGGAGTGAACGTAAGTCACTCAATATCTATTGGATATAGCTGAAAACAAGCTATAGTGGAGTTGTTGTTGGCTGAAGTAGGCTAATGAAATCAGTGTGACATTTTGATCTTCATTGTGGGATTGCTTGAATGTTTTGCTTGGTATTGAATCGGTCGAGAAATGGTGTTGTGGAACACAATTAGGATTTGAATTTTACAATAAACACATTGATATTAGCCAAGTTTTATGATAAAAACAATGCTAAACTATTTTTTTCAAACAACAAGCAATCATGTGGATTCAATTGTTTTGGCTTATGAGGTAACTTCTTCAGGAATGATCATTGTTTCATGCAATCATACAAGTATGCTGTGAAATGGTGGATGCAGGCTCTTATTACTCCAAGAAGATGCATCCTCCGATATACCCTAGTCCTGATATACCTAATTCTGTACGGGGACAAAATTGGTACGGGGAACCCTTAGAGCACTGGAGGAGACTCACCAATTCTTACTTTTCGGAGTGAATCACCACGTCCAGAACAAGTTTTGTGAAAAGGTGGAAGGTGATGGAGGGATGAATGTGTATGGTGTCCTTATAACTCCCGAAGATTTACAGGGACGATGCCTAGGCTTCGTTGTTACAGCTATTTAGGCATGACTCGCATGTACTGCACGAAAACATTACCTGTAAGTGAAGAGCAGCGACGAGGTAAATACTAAACTTTGTGATGAGACTAAGTCTCAAAGTGTAATGTAGATGTAAATGCTGTTGGTGCATGGTAGTCAAGTCCACGTCACTGGTGTAGCTTTGGTGGTGATGAAATCCATCTCGTCTACATGTAAAAACAATATGATAGAGTGATTAAACGCAGGGTTCTTTCCAACTTGAAATAAATCACTAGTAGAAAATAATTACGTACCTGAGCGTACTTTTTTTTTTTGGTTTCAGCAATTGTCTTTGAATGGTGGTATTTTTGGATTTTTGTTGTTTTTGTTTTGTTTTTGTTTTTGACAATATTCAGCAACAATGCGGTTCTACAGAAAACAAATTAGTAGTTATCCTGCAAATGAAATGTTAGAAAAGTGATCGTGGTTGTTTTTGATTTGCCAGATCGCTCAAAGGCGCAGGAAAAGAGCATACACAACCAATGACCAAACAAATATTAAGAATATGACAAAGGAAAATAATTATTAAAATGACAGTTGGAAAACAAAGCTAGAGGATCCTGCAATGTTAGAATAAGAAACTAAAAAATTGTGACCATTTTTTATTTTCCAAATCGCTCGAAGGCGTAAGAAAAGAGCATACGCGGATACAATTGGAATAATTTTTTTAAATGTTAATAATTATTGCAATTAATCATGATTGCGAAATAGCGATAATGATTATTTTCACAAAAAAAGAAAACGATGAAAGAAGAGGGTGAAAACGTTACTTAGAAGTGTTGTCGTGGAAAATTGAAATGTAAGGCAAAAAATTAAAAATTAAAAAAAATTGGTGTGCAGAGCCCGAGTGGCCTCACGTTTCTGATTTCCAAGATCACTTTTGAAGTGTGAGGAAAGAGCATACGCGTGAGGTTGTTACGTGAAATAAAATAAAAATAAGAATTTAAAAAAAATATATAATTTTGTTGTTTTTTTGTTAAAAAGACAGGTGTTAGAAGAAATGAAATCAAAATTTTTCTGTAAGTCTAAATCTAAAAATTATTTTTTCATTGCATAGATCTTTTCAATACCTTTCCATTAAAAAAATGAAGTCATTCCGAGTTCGGGAGCAAAAGTTATGGCGTCCGGAAGATGGGCTACGGTAGCACTCTGAATGAAAATTTTGAACGTGAGAAAAACGTCCCGGGAGCTGGTTTTTTTAATTTTCTGACTTCTGTACTTTACCTGAGAAGCTAAAATTTTGACAGCAAGGTTAAAAAAGAACAATAAACAGAAAGAAAGAGTTAGATCGCAAAATGATTGACTAAAATAAAAGAAAAAAATGATTAACTTCCTACAAAGCAGTTATTTTAGCAAAAGTAAATAAATAAATGCATTTTCCGGATTGGTTGTCCCATGATAGTAAAATGATAAACTAATGGCTAGTTCATGTGTTTCTATAGATGACGAGTAAATAGCAAAATCAAAACTGGGAACTAAACACCAAGCACCGAGGAGATCAAAGACATGATAAGCATCAGAGTGTCATTGTTGCTATAACCTGCAGATACACCACAAGACACCACACAACAAAAATACTACCCAAAGCGTGAAGGTTAACCAAAGAAGACCATAAGGAACAAAAAATGAAATAATAATGAACAATAATAAACAAAGAACAGATAAAACCACTAATTGGAAAATTAATGGTATGTATCAAAAGCCACTAGGCGTGCAGAATGTAAGCTAGGAAAAATACACTACTAACAAGGAAGTAAAATACCAATAATCGTACCTCCTCCTTCACGTTCCGTAGCAAACCTCAGAATGGGCTAGGAAACTTTGATTGAGCCCTGATTTTGTGATATGTAGGTGCTTTTCTTCAAGACGGAGCAAGGCCTTCCTGCAACAATGATCCTCTTACTTTGCACTGGATGGGAAAAAGGATTATGAGGCTATTTTGGCATTAGGACGAGGCAAAAGGATGTTCTTTGCTCAAAGGATGCAAGAACTTAGATATGGCATGCAAGCTTATTCTCCGTGTGTTTAGAGGGGAGGGGTAAGGTTGTATTTATAGCCAGAGGGAGTGATTAACTTAGATTAATTTAAGTAATCATGGTTTGAAAATGTGGGCAAGATTAGGTGAGTGGTTTGAAAATGTGGGTAAGATTAGATGAGTGGTTTGAAAATGTGTGCAAGATTAGGTGAGTGGGGGCCACGAAGAATGGGTGAGGATTTGAATTATATTTTTAATTCATAAGTGGAGGATTTTAGGTGAGTGGGGACCACGAAGGGTGGGTGAGGATTTGAATTTGAATTTTTAATTCAATAGTGGAAAAACATGGAGAATAATGACATGTGATGAGGATTAGATTATTTTTTGGATTTTGAAATGGATAATTAATCAAATTATATTTGATTAATTTGAAGTGTATTTTTGTGGGAAATGAGGAAGGGGAATTAATTGATTTAGGATAGATGTGAAATTGGGGTGTCTACGGGTTTAAGGTACCTCTAGATGAGATGTCGATGGATATAGGTGAGAGAGAGAGAGAGAGAGAGAGAGAGAGAGAGAGAGAGAGAGAGAGATCTTCCTCACAACGAGCTAGATGATCTACATAACAAAGATAACTTAACAAAGAAGAAAAATTAGTAGATAGGAGGGTGGGTTGCCAAAAAAATCTGGTCTTGAGAAGTGAAAACTTCTTAGGATGGATGTCAACCCAATTTTTGATAAAATATGAATAAGGTAAACGATAACTAACTTATAGGATGTAGCAGAATCCGAGATAAAATAGAGAGCTAAAATGCAACATATAAAGTAAAATGTAGATATGATCTAAGTGAATGAAAAAAATCAAACTTGGGTGGGTCAATGGTAACCCAAGCTCAGAGAGCACAATCAACGGTGAGTGGGACAATGTAAGAAGAAAAGGCATGAAAGAGACTTAAAAGGCCTATTAAAGCCTATTTTGGAGATGATCTAAACTTTGGATGATGTTGTCTTTGATTGAGATGATGCATAAATGTTTGGATCTGAATGAGAATAGAAAGGATGCAAGAAAATTAAAAAATAAGAGATATCTTTGATTTGGGGTCGATGGAAAATGGTCTCGGTCCACCTTGGATCGATGAATATGAGATCCGAAGCTACAAATGTGCAAAATGGAAAGATTGACGGATCTCGAGGGTTTGAGAAGAACTATAGGACCAAAATAAAAAATACGAGAATGGTAAGATGAAATATAAGGAAATGGAAAGAGGTGGGTCGACGATGACAAAGGAAGGGGCTATGGTTTGGTGAAGGGAAATGGGGTGAAAATGAAAAAATGAGGCATGCTAAATGGACGACAGATGAACGATAAGACTTTGAGATAGCGATAACCTATAAAAAAGATGATTCAAAAGATGATGAGATGGTCTAAGGGATTCAAAAGATTTAACTCTCAATACCTCCAAGGGAAACATGTAATGGCTCAAAAACAACTTTAAGATGACAATAACAGCTCCAAGGAAGACATAGAATCATAATAAAATTTGCAAGATAACTTGACTTTCAAAACCGCCTCTGAAAAAGGAGAGGTATGGGAACATTTATAGGGTTAATGGCAACCCATATGGGTCATTAGTGACTACGGTGGTCCATCCATTTGGGTGGTGGAAGATTGATGAGCTCGAGGCAATGAGCCCTTGTGAGGTGGGATTAGGGTTTTAAGTGGTAAGTGCGAGCTAGGGATGCCTAAGGAGATAAAAGGGTAGGTGAGAGGTGGAAAAAATTAAATAAAGGAAAAGGGAAGGTAAAATTATTAAATGAAGGCCTAGGGAGGACAAAAAGGAGGATTTAGGGAGGATAAATGGATTAGATGAAGATTTATGATTAATTAAGGATGATTAAGGTTAGGTTTAAGGATATGATTAGGATGGGATTAAGGTGGGAAATCAGAATTGAACTTATGAAAGGTAGATGTAGACACCTAAAATATGCTTACACCTAGCATTTCCTCCAATCCAACCAATTGACAAAACCTCATTAATCAACCCTTCTTTGCTCCATTCTTAGATGCCCATTTATGACACCTTCTCAGTCGTATTCCTCCTATAATCAGCTTGTTTGGCTAATATCTCTCTTATAAGCTAAATATTCCTCCTTTCAACCATTCAGAACCTCCCTAGTTCTCTCTAGACCACTTCTATTGACTTCGTAGGCTATCTATTAGTCATAATTAGTTATCCAGACCCCTCCCAACTCTCAATGAGTCTATAATCACTTGCTAATCAAGTTTAACTAGTCTAAACCCTAGTTAACTAGCCTAAACCAAGATTAACTAAGACTAAAGCATATTTATCCTAATCTAATATGAAAATCTTTAGTCCCACTTGCACCCAAATTCCAAACTCTCCCAAGTGAAAAACTATAAATACAAGGCTAAGCCTACCCATTCAAAGACACAACTTTACATAAGCTAAAGCCAAAAACAAGCCTAAGAAAGCTTAAGAGCTCATTTTTATTAGCCAAGCTAATAAGGCATTTGATATTGGGTCATCCACCATTAAAATAGCTTCATCTTGCACCCATGTTAGGTTAGTAATGAAATAGCTAAACTTGGCCATGTAGCCATTTAGTGAGATTCATTCACCCTCATGGAGTAAACAACAAAACTGATTGCTTAAGTCTTTAGTAGGCATATTTTATTAAGCTTTCAAGAATAGAGGTTAATGCTATTTGTTAGATTTCTTGTTTATTTCAAGTTTTAATACATGCAAATAGGATTCCTTGCTCATTTCTTATCATATGGTCCATTGAGGGACTTTGCACAAAGCTTTGGGGTCTTACTCCATTTCAATAGCTCTTTGTAAAATATTTCATGAAACATAGTAGATTTAAGTGAGAAGAGATGTATATATGTAGGAGATGATGAATAAGTGGAGTGAATGTGAGGTGAGAAACAAGGGATACCAAAAATTGGTGTCTACACTTTCATAACATGATTTGATCTCGAAACCTTGCACACATTCTCTATAGCCTTCTTCAGATTTTTGCACTCATCCTCAGTCCCTCTTGATCCTCTTGAACATGTTTTAATATTCTCCGCCTTGGTGGCACATTTCCTCCTTACACAACTAGTTCAAAATTGAACCAAAACTCTTACTTTATACCCTTCTCATCTCATTAACACAACATAATTGGGTCATACACAAGAATTTCAATTAATAACAAAAATTACAATAAATTCATACACATTCATAAAATGGACCCATGTAGGTCAACCAAGCACTAAGACAACCAAACAAGCCAAAATAGGCTCAAAACCCCATCACCTGGTTCATCAAAGATCTCCAAACTCATCACCATGCTTAGTCAAGCCTCCAAAGGCCTCACACATGTCAAACACATCATAAAAACATCATACATGCTCACACATTAACTTGTACCACTAATTTTATTCATAAATATATTAAGTAGGCTCATATCCTACTCAAAGAAATTACTTCCATGAGCTCATATGGTTCTATACCTCCTCATTTGGGCTCCAAACAACTAGACAAGGTCTAGATGAACATCTAAAACCAAGTCTTCAACTTGTACCTACACTTTTAAACTCATGTGAGTGCCTAAAAACTCTCCATCCATACTCTCAATGATGCTACCATTCTCCTCAAGTCACCATGCATATCTACTCACCATAGACAATCACCTAAGCTAGCTAGGTCATTTGATTAGGCTTGCTAAATCAAGCCAATCTCACTAAATCAACTCATGCAATCATGTCACCACCTGGATATTCATGTCATCATCATTCCTTACATCCTCTAGCATACCTTCATCATCCTCTTTGTCATTAACGGTCTTTTACATTAATGAAAATACCTAAACTCAATATGCCAACAATCTCCCCTTTGTCATTGATGGAAAACCACCTAGTTATTCTCCCCTTTTACATTAATGACAAAGCATACATGTACCTACATGATCTTCATCTTTCTTAGCTTCACATCAACTCCTCTTGGTTGGAAACATCAACCAAAGTCTTCAAATTAGCTCACAAACTTGTCATTTCTTCCTTAACCTTTGTTTTGACCTCTATGCATGGTTTGAAACCATCAAACTCCCCCTGGGTAGAAGAATACATGGACTCATACATGCCAAAAATCATATCTCAGGGATAAAAACATCATGTTCACCTTCTTCATTTCTTATCTCAACAAGATAAAGCTCAAACTTACCTAATTCTTCCATATTTTGGTCATACACCTCTTTTAGGGCTGAGATCCCTAAACCAACATTTGAGACCAATTTATCTTTTCTCTAATAACACATATACATCATGAAGCAACTCCTTATGACTCCCCCTAGACATATACCATTCTTTTCTAATAACGAGTGCAAAAATGAGACCATATAACTTGTTATCATGCCTTCGAAATAGATAAAACACTTCATCATTTCCCTGAATCCTTTCTTAAGTGATTTCATCATTATTTCATGCTATCATAACCTTCTTGAGTCAAAAATTTTATTACCTTTGAATTACGCATGCAAACATGACTAATACTGCTACACAAGCCTTTTAAGAACCTTACACACTTGATTGGGATAAAAATAGCTCCCCCTTCCTTGATGGGCCATATCAGACTTGTAGATACCATTTTATTTCTTTCATAGTCAATGTACCCTGATTCAATACAAGTTTCATTCATAATGAAGGAAATCAGTCATATAAACCTTACAAATTTGCTATTTTCATCTTCCTTGGAGTTCATAGCATACAAGCCCCCCCTCAACCTATGTCATCATACTAAGACCTCCAACACTCATATGCAGGCTTGATAGAACGCACATCAAATTAGAAGCAAAGTTCAGAACTTGTTGAAAAATTCATAGAATCATAGCAAAAACCCAACAAAATTGTAGAAAAAATGTAGTAGAAGAGAAAGAGCACTCTGGAAACTCAATCAACTTCCTTTAAAACTTGCAATACTATTTTGACCACGATACAACACTTCCTTGAATTTATCCATTCAAACTCTATGATGTTTAAACACTTTGACACACTTCAAGCTTGAACCATGAAACCAAAACCACCTTGTAAGCATAGTCAACTCATGTGCATACCTTGAAGTCATGAATTGGTTTAATCAAATCATCAGATCTCCTTTTTCACTTTTGTTGTTAGAACTACTTGTGTCATCTTATTTTAGAGCTCTCATACCTTCAGTCTTCAAACTGAGTATAGTCCTTAAGATCACCATTTGCAACATTGAGAAGTCAACAAAATCACAGATCTTTGATAAAAAGTCTTCATGGTTATAACACCTCATACCATGTTCTTTGACTTGACCTACTTATACCTTCAAGACATAGTCCCTTGACAACAAAGACACATTACATACTCATCCTTGTAGAGCTCATACAAAGATCAATCAAAGCTTTTACTTAGAGCCTTGGAACAACATTATTTTGCATACCATACCAAGTACACTTGTGCAATAAGGACTACTTGACAAGACATACCTATCTAGATTTTAGGTTCTTAACTGTATTGTACACAAAAATTGACATAAATCTAGACTTTTCTAACTCTTGACAGCCATACTTTATAATTATTGAGTCCTTAACATAAAAATCTTCTCTAGCATACACTTTTGACAATGTATTCTTATCACATGACATCTTTCATACAAATGAAGCTATGACACACAATAAGGTTTGATAACATACCTTAATGGATAAACTAATCTCCCACTGAGGTGAGAAAGACACCATAGCTACTTGAGACCTTAAAACCTAGCTCATATCCTCAAAATCTGACCATGAGCCTTAATAATCCTTCATGAATGAGTACACACCTTGACACATACCAAGAACATTGACTGAGATCACATACTTCACAAGATAAGACATGATATGCTTAACACAATTTTACATACCTTCACATGCTTCAATCACATAAGATGATGACTCCATGAAGTCTAATGGAGTCATAAAATCTTCTATATGAATATAAAAAACAAATCACCCAAGTCCTCATAGGAGAGGACACAAATATATTTCATTAATTTCTTTAGATGCTGAACCTTTGATTCATTATCTGCATGTAGACCTTTTTGAGTATTTGGCCCACTAGCAACATCAAAATTTTCATCAAGACTAGGCATGACTTCTTCCTTATTCTTATAGATATCTTTCCTCCATATGTAGTATCTTGAAATATGACCAACCTTGTTGCATTTGAAGCAAGTAATAAGACTCCTACCTTGAGAAACTCCATCTTTCCAACTATGTCTAGGAGGACGCAAATTACAAACCTTGGCAATATGACCAACTTGATTGCATTTAAAGCATACAACATTATTCATGCCTTCATTGTTCCATATTTGTCTTGGTGATTCATTTTGATAGTATCTTGCTATGTGACCAACTTCATTACAATTAAAACATACAACTTTACTTTTACTTCTAACACATTCATTTTCAAAAATCAGATTTGAGGGTTCATACAAGCAATACCTTGCAATGTGACCTTTCTCATGACAATTTTAGCATGTCACATCCTTTGCTTTCTCATTTCTAATATATATCCATGATGGTTCATCATTGAAAACCCTTCGCATTCCTTATCTCTATGCCCAAAACCATTGCAAGTAAAATAATAACTGTTGAATGACATTTCATACCTTGAAGCATTGGGTTGCCTAATAGACTTTCTCTTCACATTAGTCTAGATCTAATCATTATTTGAGCCAAAAAAATTATTTCTTGAAACAAAATAATTTTCCATCACCTCCTTACCTTTGAGGCTCTCATTAGCTTTGGCATATTATTGACCTGACTTAGAAAGGTTTTCCTCCTTCTCGATTCATTTTGAAACCCAAACCTGACTTATCACTTGAATGTCTTTGGATGCTCAATAGATCATCTAGATTAGTTCTAATCTTTTCCAACTTTTGAATTTTTTTAGTTTTCTTGAAGCTAGGTCAAATTCTGATTGTAAAGTCTTCATGGCCATTTCAAACTTGATGCACTCATCCTATTTAGTCTTGAGACTAGCAAGTAAGAAATCCAATATGAGTTTTCATCTGAGTACACTCCTTTTTGTCTTCAAGTTCCTTAAGGATTAGCTTCAGTTTTGATCCACTCCTTTTCTAATATTGATCTCATCAAAGTTCACACAATCTACAACCATGGTGCTCACACATTCTTCCAAAGAATCAAAGATGATATCCTTGGCAATTTCTTCCATGGGATATGATAAATCAAAATCTCCAATACTAACTTCATAACCAAGAGAACTTAGATATACCTTCATTCTGAGTCTCCATAGGGCATAATTAGTTCCATTGAACTTAGGACCTTCATATGGAAAGAAATCTTCTCCCATTCTAATCACCTAAACTTGTGCTCCAAGAGAATATCCTTTCAAGTGATTAAACTTCTCCAAAAGGACCTACTTTGATACAAATTTTTGGAAGCACAATGGACTGAGAGGGGGGGTGAATCAATCCTTCAAAACCTTTAAACAATTTCAAATTAACTTTTATACACCATTAACATTCAACCATGCATTAATGAGATCTTAACA
Organism: Taxus wallichiana var. yunnanensis; assembly: GCA_018340775.1. NCBI lineage: Eukaryota > Viridiplantae > Streptophyta > Pinopsida > Cupressales > Taxaceae > Taxus > Taxus wallichiana. The sequence continues at coordinate 395,284,976 of CM031234.1, forward strand.
ATAAGAAACAACCATCCACAAGAGCATAAACATGAAGGAGTACACAAGAACACAAGATGTAAGTGGGAAACCCTCAAGGGGAAGAAAAAACACTGAAAAATTTACTGATATTACTCATAACAAAGACTCAAGTGAATATTACACATCACAAGAGATTTCTTTAGTGAGGCACCAACCCCTAAACCCTTGTTGATATTACTCACAACAAGATACTTTCATGAATATGAATCATCACACAAGATTTTGATAAGAAGATCACTGAAGATATGTTGCCAATACTCAGCTAATGGTGATCAAAAAATTCAGCTCTAAATTCCTTCAAACCCTTCTTCAAACACACCTCCTTCTAACTTGCTCAAACTTGCACTTTCATAACATGATTTGATATCAAGCCCTTACAAACATGCTCTCTAACCTTCTTGATATTTTTGCACTCATCCCCAAGTCTCTTTTGATGCTCTTGAATAGGTTTTACTCTCCTACATTGGTCACACTTTTCCCTCCTTACACAACTAGTTCAAAATTAAACCAAAATCTCACTTTATACCCTTCTCATCTTGTTGACACAACATAGGCCATCGTACACAAGGGTTTTGATCAATACAAATAAAAAAATAACAATAAATTTATACATATTCATAAAATGAACCCATCTAGGTCAAAAATCACTAAGACAACCAAACAAGCCAAAATAGGCTCAAAACCCCATCACCCGGCTCATAAAAGACCTTCAAATACACCATCATGCTTAGTAAAGCCTCGAAAGGCCTCACACATGCCAAATACATCATTAAAAATTATACATGCTTGCACATTAACTTGAACCAACCATTTTATTCATAAATCTATCAATTAGGCGCGTATCCAATGCAAAAACAACCGCTTCCATGAGCTCACATGGTTGTATACCTCCTCATTTGGGGTCACCTAAACTAGGTCTAGATGAACATATGAAACCGGGTATTCAAGATATACCTACACTATGAAACTTATGTGAGTTCATGAACAATATCCATCCATGATCTCCATGTTACTACCATGCTCCTCAAGTCACCATGCATCTCTACTCACCATGCACCATCACCTAGGCTAGCTAGGTCACCTGATTAGGCTTACTAGATCAAGCCAATCTCACTGAATCGACTCATGCAATCATGTCACCACCTAAATATTCATTCTATCATCATTCCTAAAATCCTCTAGAATACCTCGGTCATCCTCTTTATCATTAATGAGATTTTACATCAATGACAACACCTAAACTCAACATGCCAACACTATCTACTCTGTTGAATTTGGACGTTGTCCACCTAAGTCTTGTAAATCAGGACCACTCAAATAACATATTTACTAAAAACATTTTGATCCACACCATTGACTTGGACCTCATCCACCCAAGTCTCGTAAATTAGGACCATTCAACTCACATCACCATGGAATTCTTCTAGAATATGGAATTCATCTAACCCTAATCGCCAAAAATCGAAAAACCTAAAAAGAAATGAAAAATATCCCATATCCATCATTTCATCAAAACATTATATGAAAATAAAAATTTAGAAACAAAAACTACTTATCCATAAGTACTCTTCACACTAGGGGAGGCCGCATGTACCATCAACTCATCTAAACAAATAGTTTTAATTGTTTTATCTATTGGAAAACATCTCAATCGTATCATCATCATAATTCATCTTTTCACACCCTTACCTATCAAACACAAGTTAATCTTGTTCCTATTAGGCATTGTGTACCTCATCCCTATTCTGGTTTCTACCATTTAAGATATTTTTATCTATGGTTTTGTCTAGAAGCTTATTGATAGCAAACCATTCTTCCAAACAAGTCTCTCTTTAATAGAAAGCACTAAACTTCTTTACTCGGATATTTTGACCATCCATCCCAGTTTATGATGTTGAAACCTTACGTCCTACTAGTTGCATGAGGCTCATATTTGGGGAAAATGTTCCTTCCCTAACAAGAACAATATCAAAAACCATGGAAAAATTAATCAAAAATAGGAAAAACAAATCACTTCCTAACACCTTTTCGTCCTTCTCAAGTATTTGGTGATGAGCCCAAACTTTTGACTAGTAGTGTGAGATTGAGAAAGGAGGAAGGTATCCTTACTTGCCTACATTTTGTCTTCGGTGTTGAGCCCTTTCCTCTTACTGGTGGTATGGGGAAAAATGTAGGGGGTCACTCTATAAATCAAATAAAAGAAAGCCTTTATAAAATATGAATCATAATTGCTTAATCATATACATCTCAAGAAAATAATTTAGTTGCTCATGTTAAAAGAGACAACAAGACCTTAAATTAGATCTTTCCAATTAGTAGGCCATCAATGGATCTAAGTCTTTTCAACATCTATAAATTGAAATTATCTTGGAATCGAGATAATTTTGATTGGAGATGAGTTACACCTTCCTAAATGAATCATTGTCACACCTTGTGTCTTTACATCCATCGTATGTATTTTCATATCACTATCCCCTTTGTCACATGTCCTTTTTGCCTCTCGGTGTTGATCCATCACATTTTACTATTTGTGTGGAGTCAAAAGTGGAGTTATATATTTCATCACTCTATCATCTACAAACCATTCTTCCAATGGAATAAAATATTAATAAAAATAGTTTGAACACGAGTTCTAACAAATTGCACTCTTTATCAATTAAAAAAATCCAAATTTTTTTTCAAAACATCCAAAAAAATCTAAAAACCTCAAATAATAAAAATAACACTCCAAAAATAAATAAATTCAAAACATCTAAAAATCCAAAAAAAAATGCAATATCAAAAACAATAAAAAATCAAATAATCAAAATCTCAAAACATTAAAATAATCACACAATACAAAAATAAAATAAAAAAAACATGAAAAATCCCAAGAAATGACCACAACCTAACAAAATCAAAATTTTGACTCATATCCTAATGATCATTCCAACCATTTTACGATATCGCAACAAATTATCTTACCCTCGCATGTATCCTTGTAAGGGTAAGTTAAATCAATCATCTCCCCTCTTGCGTGCATCCTCGTTTGAGGCAATCTCGACACTCATCCTCTTCCTTGCATGCCAAGTATCCTTGCTTGGGGCACCAAACCTTTTTAATCTCAGATTAATCTTTAATGCAGATCCAACAAAGAGTGTCATGAGGAGTTGCTTAACTTTACTCTTTCAATATGATTTAGTCCTCTTGCATTTCAGTATCCTTACTTGGGGGCATTTAAATTTGTTTGATTATCATTGTGGAACACATTAGGGGCATAGTTAATTGTCTTTATTTACAGTTTTGTTACATTGTTGTTGTTATTTCTGAACCAATTACAAGTATTTCGTTATCATCTTGGCTCATTCATAGCCATGATGCATACTTTTACTATGTATATTGGGTTTGTTTACTCTTTATCTTTTGTTTTGCTTTAGACCAATTACAAGTATTATGTTCACATCTTGGTTCATTTATAGCCATGGTGCATACATCTACTATGTATATTGGGTTTGTTTTACTTTTTATCTTTTGTTTTTGTGTGTGTGTGTGTGTGTGTGTGTGTGTGTGTGTGTGTGTGTGTGTGTGTGTGTGTGTGTGTGTGTGTGTGTGTGTGTGTGTGTGTGTGTGTGTGTTTGTTTGTTTACACATATAATGGGTTAAACATCACAATTCTTTAATAATCATGACGATGACTCTATTGTGCAATAACAAAATAAGGTTGCTCTAATTTTCACTAACTAAATGAAAGCTCATGTGCTATGAGAAATGTCCCTCCTATCACCCTTTTACTCCTTGACTCCTTCGCCTTTCCCTTCTTCCTATCAAGCGAGAGTTCAACACTTTACTACATCATCCATCCACTTGAGGGGGAATTCCTTAGCATCCATACTTGTTGGGGCATCCAAATGCTTCACTAGGGGCATATCAAGTAGGTCCACCATGTTTCCATGTCATCTGCTCATTGATCTACATGTGTCTACTATCTTTAAAATGTTATTACTTCGTAATAACACTTTAAAGAGGGGCAAATGTAGACACCCTAAAAATACATACCTATTTCTATCCATATCCTTTGCATAATATGCCAAATCTACATCCCTTTAGAATTAATATTAATTAATTCTATCATGCTTTAAGTATTCACCCACATCCCTTTAGAATTAATTCTAATCATGCTTAAACCATACTCTTATATCCCTTGGCTAATTTAATTAACTATTTATTTAATTAAATAGTTAATTATCCACTCACCCTCCACTTAGCTCCACTTCACTATCTTAGTCACTCAAGTTGAACTAGCTCACTCCACTCAAGTTCTAGAACCCTACAAAGGTGGAAGCAACAATAATTCATATACAACCACCTTCTTGAATAAAATCTTATTGCCAACCAAATATTCATTTCCCCTTAATGGATATTCAAACCATCCAACTACATATACCATTTCAGGAAAATGCATTCATGATCATACAACTCATTCAAACCTTGATCCATAATCCACAACCTCTCCTTTAGCTATAACTATGAGGCTCTTTCCTTTGCAATTTGTCTTGGGAAGCTTTAAGTAATTGCAACAAAACTCTACTCATTTGTCATTTGAATTCACATATCGAAAGGATGTCCTCATGTTCACTAGATTGCTTGTAGCATTTCTTCTTCATTTGGAGACCAAATTGGAGCATCCACATTCAAACAAATCCAAGAGATCCAACAAGTGTATTAGCACTTCAGCTATCTCATCTTGAGGTTGTAAGAAGAATCTAAGGAAAGGTTTGTGTTTTGTATTTGTCTACTTCTTCGTTTACTTTGAGTTTTTCATTACAAACACTTATTCATGGCATAAATGTTGTAAAAACACATTTGCATTCTATACATGTAAACAAAAGACTTGATTGTTCAATGACATCACCTGCGGTGTGACGATTGAACCTCGTGGTGCAATTCCTAGTTATACTCGCCTATGCATGCATACCTTGTAATCATTTAACTTCATAATACATAATCTAATTTAGGAATTTTTTCAAACAATTTGTGTGCATCCACAACTCTCTTAGACATTCTAGGGACATCAAAACATTTTTACAAACATTTGACATGCATCCTCCATTAGAATCTACCTAAGGTGCACAATTTGTTTTAATTTTTTTTAGAAAAAAATTCAAAACTAAAATATATCATGAACTTCAATGGACCATGTGATAAGAAATGAGCAAGGTTTTCTTCTTTGCATACATTAATTTGAAATAAACATGCAAACTAAACAAATGAAGTTAACCTCTATTCTTTGAAAGCTTGAAATAATGAACCTAAGAGGATCTAAGCATTCAATTATGTGTTTAAGAGAAAGAGATCTCCCCATTAATGGCTTCAAGGCCAATGGATCTTCCTTTTACTCCATGTTAGTGTGCTATGAAATACAAAATCAAATGCTATTTAGCTCAATGGAAGAAGATGAAATACAATCTAAAGCCTAAACAAAATACTATAATCTATGCTAGGAAGAAGAGAGAATTCTTAGGAAATGAGGGAGGGGGTATAGCCCTATTTATAGTTTTTGGTTTGGGGAAATGGGAGATTTGGGTGCATGTGGGACAAAGGCTAAAGTCAAAAAAGCACTTTTAGCAAGTCAAAGTGTGATTTGACTATGTTTAGGGTAATTAACCTAGGTTAGACTAATTAATCTCTCTTAGAGAGTAATTAGGGTTCTGGAAGGGTTTTGAAGGGCTTAATCAATCCAACGAAGTGGATTGATATTCCGAGGAGCTAATAGAAGAAAGATAGAAGGGAATAAGAAGCTAATGTAGTTAGAATGAGGCTATAACAACTGTTTAAGTGGTTTATAAGAGGAAAAAATGACCAAAAGGGTGTTGTGAGAAGGGAGTTAGATAGGTCTAACTGGTGGTGTGCCATCAATTTGCAAAGGGAAGAATAGTTAGTGCACTATTAGAAATAATAGTGTATTGATCAAACTACAGGTGTCTACATTTCCCCTCTTTGAGGTGACGTAAGCTACGTCACTTCAAAGAAAGTAGACAAACACAAACAAGTAGAAATTTTTTTGAAGGGGTAGAAGAAAAATTAATAGGATGAAGGATGATGAATGCCCCTCGAGTGTCGATGGGGTGATGAAGAAACTTGATCGACGATCGAAAAAAGAAAAAACATAGAGAGAGAAGTGGATAGAGAAGATGAGAAACTTAGAAAAAAGGGATATTGAGCTATCGCAAATCAATTGCTAACAATACTTAATCATCATAATGCTTAGAATCCTCCTCATGGGTCCTTATTAAAATGTGAGCATGTGATGGAAGCGTAAAATGACATGAAAAGCCAAGATACAAACAACCATTTGTGCTAAAAATGACCAACTCCATGCAACATACATGAATGCAATGCAATACGAGAAATAAACAAAATCACCTAATAGGGAAATAAGTACAATCACACACACTTAAACCAACAACGTTTAAGATAGTTGCACAAATATTTTGTTATCAAGATGAAGTCCCAAATGTTTGATAAATGACAAGGGTGAAGAATGATGCCCCAAGCAAGGTGTATTATGCAAGGGGAAAGATGGAGGACACTTGGGTCCCATGAAAAAGCAATGTGCATGACAAAAATAGTACCAGGCAACTGATAGTGCCCTAGAGTACAGACGAAGTAAGCAACATAGCTTGTGTAGGTGATTGAAGATTTTGGTGATGCGTGAGTCATTGTTTCAAAATTTTGAAAATGTCAGCAAGATCTGGGATGAGTGCCATGCAATAGACACAGATTTCAGCCGTAGATGATTGGTTTTACCAATTTTAAAGCCATTTTGAAGAATTTCAATGTTTTTGTTGTTTTTAAATATTTTTTGAATTTTTTTTTTTTTTTTTAGTTTTTGATTGGTCAGAAGAATTTCAAAAGATCAAAGATCTTCTAAAAGTACGCGTGAAGGTGGTAATGGGAAGGTGAGGGCTCCAGAGAGCTAGGATATATGCCACAAGAAGAAAGATGAGTGAGAAGAATTCATTGAAAATAAATGAATAAATAATTAGATCATGAGGGGGGAAAATAGATGAAAAATAGAGGAAAAGGTGGGAAAAGGCGCCTGAAAGATGCGTAAATTATTTTCAAAGTGTGATGGAGAAGTGACCATTGGGTGGCACAAAGTGCCCCAACATGTGAAAATTAGTAAAAATAATTATTTTAATACAAAAATAATTATCACATAGATAGAAGAAGGTTAGAATGATCACGGTGGAGAAAACATGCCCCAGGGGCATCGCGATGGGTTAATATACCCACCGGGGTTGGTAAAACAATCATGACCAATTCATTTCTACTAGAGCTCTTGCAAATTTTTACCGTGAGTGAGAGTGATAGCCCTAGAGTGAGATGGAGAATACCGAGGAGGATGAGATGTGTGGATCGCATCGAGAGTTCATGCGGGACCCAGTGGATGGACCATACGTGAGTGGCCTATCCCTCCCTATTAATTATGCATTTATTACATTTTTAGGGCTTTTCTAGGGTAGGTAGGACCTTTTTGATGCATGCGCATGGGCGTATGCATCGGCTTGATGGGTATGTGCACGTGCACACAAATTAAACATGGACACACATGCACGATTCAGGAGAGAATAGGACATGCACGTATGTACATATTTGGAAGAAGCGGGTATGTACGATGTACGCGTGTACCCATTGGAAGAAGTGGGTGCACGCATGTGTACCCATAGGAAAAATTTGATGTAGAGAGGGGTGCGTATGCGTCGGTTAGGCTAGAACTAGAACAGCCACACACGCATGTGTGCATGTCAAGGTAGGCATGTAGGCATCACACGGGTGCATATGCATTTGTGTGGCTGTGTGAAAAAAGGAGAAAAAAGAGTTAGTGTGTGTGCATACGCATGTAAGGGGTGCGTATGCGTTGTTTAGGGCATGCAGGTGCCAAAGGAGGCACGTAGGCACTAGAATGAAGGGGGAAAAGACAACTGGCTAAAAAATAGCCAAGTATAGAAGAATATAGATGAGATTAGTTTAGAAGAAAAGAATAATTAGTAAGTTAGATGATTTTTGAAGAAGCATTTTTCCTTAGAAAAATAGAAATAAGTAAGTACCTAACACTTGTGTTGATTTTTTGTAGCATATACTACCCATTCTGCAGACTCGTGAGTGCTATGGTTGGCTAGTTGTTATAGAGGTGTAGTTTGATGATGATGATAGAGTGACTCTGGAGAGCCTTTTGCATGTGATAGGATTGTCTCATGTGGTGGAGATGCCACAGATTACATTGGACCATGGCCTCTTGACAGCCATAGTAGAGAGATGGCATAGCGAGAGTCAGTGTTTTCGGCTCCCGACCGGGGAGATTACCATTACATTGGAGGACATGTGGCACATCATGTGGGTTCCCATTAGGGCCAGCTTATCCAGACTATGAGCCATTGGACCGATATTCAGTGACATATTATACATTTATTCGGTGTCCCCACTATACCATGGTGTGGGATGTCCATCAGATTATCCCGATGTATAGATGATCTAGAGTTAGACCAAGTAGTGGTCTACATGATGGCTTTTTGTCAGTGGAGTTTTACTCCCTGACAAGACTGGTGCTTCTTTTCACTTGGACTCCTGGGAGTGATTCTTGGTTTGGTGGAGGGAGAGACCTACTCTTGGGGGTAGTGTATATTAGCACATCTATACTGGGACCTTCATTTGATTACTTACTACCATCAGAAGATGGTAGGACCTGCTCGCCTCCTGCAGATTTGGGCATGGGACCATATTACCATTGGTCACCCCTTAGGTGTTCTGAGAGTTCGGGCTCCTGACGAGCCATCGACGATGGGTTGGGTCCCAGTAGGGGATGATGTGTGACCCAACATGGGGGTCGTATATCATTATCGGTGTGAGTTGGATGAGTTGAGGTAGGCTTCCATGGTTTGGAGGCCTTATAGACATTTCCAGTGGCCCGAGGATGGCTTAGAGCTCAGTACCACCACTGTAGAGCATTTCATTCTAGGAAGTTGCAGCTATATATGAGAGATATATAAGGTTGATCGGTGCCAGAGGTAGTTTGGCATTACCAGGATGTTCTGGGCCAGATATATGGTATGCTCGTAGAGCCGAGAGCATTTTGACATGGGGCCATAGATTACTCATGATAGAGCACTAGCTTTTTCGACAGGTGGCACCTATTATTTGGGTGCCATTGAGACAGATTAGAGATCCGGCACTACTCCTGAGTATGGGCCTGGTATCATGGTGTGCTTCCATGCCATTTGACTATATCTAGAGTGGCATATATAATGCGGTGTGAGACCTCCTCTAGTAGGGCCTCCTAGTGGTGATGAGGGTGGAGCCATTGGTGGTGCTTGATGATGATGATGATGATGATGATGATGAGGGTGGGCCCGATGTGCCAATATGTCGAGAGGGAGGAGACATAGGTCCCATACCACAACAGCCATAGGGACAGGGTCCCAGGCCGAGGCCGAGACATGTATACAAGGTAGTGGACATAGAGTTCCCCCAGTGGGCATTCCAGTGGGGATATATACCCCTCTCCAGTAGGTACTTCTAGAGTAGGGCCCACCACTTGATATTCCAGAGAGTAGTAAGTGACTTTGGTGGGTAGCGTGGGCTGCTCTTGGCAGCAGATTACTGAGGAAGCTATTGCCATATATAATTATAGGTGGTGGAGAGAGAGAGACTAGCTAGGGCACATGTACATGCCCTCATAGCAGAGTGAGATCAGGCACTCACCCAAGTGTAGATTTTGACAATGGAGAGGGATCAGGCTAGGGCACAGGCCACCAGGAGGCATTGATAGTGCTTCATGAAAGAGTCGAGATTCATGAGAGATGGGTGCATAGGGGCTTAGATATTGAGCCTCCTACACCAGTCCCCAGACTAGAGTAAGAGATGGTTGTGGCCCAGAGGGATCAGATCAGACACATAGCCCAGGGGCTACTTACAGAGAGGATCGAGGCACGAGCCCAGTGTGAGTTATTACTGAGAGATAGAGATCGAGAGGTTCACGGCCTTGAGACAGGCCCATGATGATATTGGTAGGGTGATAGTCGAGTGAGATGCCACCCTACAGGAAGCTCTCACTTCTGGAGATGTGGATTTGATATGAGATGTGATGAGATCTGGTGGTGAGGCCTTGTATTATAGGACTACCTACTTCAGGGTAGTTCTGAAAGATCATCGAGTGTTATCATTCCAGTAGTCAGATGAGTGTGACAGGTTCCAGGTCGCGAGAGATCAGGTCATTCAATGAGATCAGTTAGGTAGCCCATATACTGCAGTAGTGACTGGACAACAGGGGCCATAGATAGTTTGGTGGTACCCCCAGTGCGGAGTCCATCATAGCCACCATTATTTTCGTTGACTAGGTCATGGACCGAGAGCCCCGACGAGGGTGAGAGTATGTGGTTGAGCTCTGTATTCTTTCTTTTTGTATAGATATTTTGTATACATGCCTCTTATGAAGGCTGATTTTGATGTATAGTTATGTATACCATTATTTTGATGATGCCTCATGATGAAGGCTCGATTCTTTTGATGCATGCCCCTTTTTGATGGCATATTGTATCGATGATGTATTATTTTGAGTACTGACCTAGATAGTTTATACATGTATATATGGACATTTTTGATGTATCATACTATGATGGATTTATGATGTATGATTTCTCTTTCCTTTATGTATGTGACATACCTTAGATTTAGAAATGTGTATATTTCATGCTTTCATATTGATGATGTATCTGTAGATAGCACCACATGTTTTGGATTCATGAGTTGTTTTTGAGTTTTTATTCTAGCACTTGGGATGATACTAGATGATATTGGTGTGGGGGATAGATTTGTGATTATGCAACCCCTCTTGCCCCATTGATGATACGATATGTGATGATTAGCTTAGCATACATGCATGATGTAATACTTAGCATTTTTGTATATATATGATGTAGTGAATGATGTTAGAAATGTGATGAAATGATAGATGATAGATGTGATAACAAACAAACTGTGTAAAAACACAAAAAAAGTTAACAAAACTAAAAAATATATATACACAAACAAACAACACAAAAACTAAACTAAAAAACACATGCAAAAAAAATTTTAACAAGAGATTAAAATGGGATCTAATCTAAGCAAGTAAAAATGAACTTTAATAGATGCACATAACAAATAAAGAAGCCTACAACAATTTTTCACAAGTATGAGAGTTCCTAAATGAATGCAATGCCATACACAAATAAATCATATAAGATCCAATATAATGTAAGCAAATGAACCTATTCAAAGAACAAACAAATCAATAGACTAAGTACATCAAAACTATACAAACCAACAACTAAAAGTAATTAAAACATTACCTTGTTTTTGTGGGACAACATTGACATATTTTCTAATGTTTTTGGGTTTATCTAAAAAGATAAGTTTTCACAGCTACGTTTTTCATTGTTGTCTAGGTTTCCCTAAGATAACATTGTGAGATGAATGTAGCTTTATCCCTGAAAAGGGAAATTTTCCAGATGTTTAGATTTTTGTGTATCTTTTTCCAAATGTTTTTGTATTTTCCAAGGTCATGTTTTGAAAGCAATGTACAAGAACAAAGAAGCGTGGATGCCCCAACGTGATGTGGGAATATACAAAAGGTAGAATGCCACGTGTGTATGTGAGAAGGTGACAATGGTGCATGTATGCTCAGCATTGGATGGGAGTATACAAAGGTAATGTCCTCCATGTAGATATAAGAGCAAACAAACCAGATCATGGCAAGGAAAAGGTGGCCCTAGTAGGGTTCCTAGACCTAGCAAAAGAAGTCATATCTAAAAAGTGGTAATGATTACCCATCCTTCCGTAAGAGTAACTTGTGTCCGGTGAATCTTCCTTGAGTGCCCAAAAACTGGTTTTCACTCAAAGACCTACCCACTGTGCCACAATTGTGTGGTTTTCACATGAGGATGACCTGCTTTTTCTTTACTATTTTCTCATTTTTCCATTTTTTTGCTTTTTTTTTTTTTTTTTCTAATTTTTAGTTCTTATTTGATATTCTCATCATGCCTAAGTGTAGAACCACTTTAGGTGCATGGCATTCATAGGTTTTGGAAGCTCTTCACCATCTATGAATATGCAAGTTTGTAGGCCCCTGATCCATATTTTGCAATTACAACATAAGGACCTAACTAGTTAGCCTCGAACTTTCCTTTCTTTTCTCTGTCTTTGATGGTGTTCTTCTGATTTTCTTTGAGAACTAGATCTCCTACATCAAATTCCCGATGAATGATGCATTTTTATATCCTCTGGACACTCTGTTTTGATAGAATTTTAGGTGATTGAGCGCTCTGATACGCCTTTCATCTAATAGTTCTAACTCTGCTAGGTGAGCAACCTGTAGTCCTCATCTTTATCAAGATAGTCTCTGAGAGATATTCTCAGGGAAGGAAGCTCCACTTCTAAAGGTATGATGGCTTTAGTGCCATAGACAAGTGAATATGGGGTCACACCAGTAGGAGTGCGGATGGAGGTACGATAGGCCCAGAGGGTGGGATGTATCTGTAGATGCCAATTACCAGTTTTACTGACCATTTTCTCCATAATCCATACAAGGGTCTTATTGGTGGCTTCTTCTTGTCCATTACCTTGAGGGTAATAAGGGGTAGACCACTTAAGTTGGATATGGAAGCGTTGACACAATGTTTTAACCATTTTATTTTTGAAGGATTTACCATTATCAGTGACAATGGATGAGGGGATCCCGTAATGGCATATGAGATGGTTCATGATGAATTTTAAAATATATGCACCGGTGACATAGGTAAGAGGGACAACCTCTACCCATTTGGTAAAGTATTGGTGGCAGTGATGATGTGAGTATGACCATCTGATGAAGAAGGATGGAGCTTCCCTATGAGATCCAGGCCCCATTTAGAGAATGGCCAAGGCGTTGTAATAGGTTGTAAGGCTTGTGCGTTGGCGCATGTATTAAATTTCCATATTTTTGGCATAGTTCACACTTCTTTATGAAGTTGCAACAATCAGATTCCATGGTAGGCCAATAATAGCCTACTCTCAATAGATTTTTAGCTAAGACCATGCCACTAGTATGTGCTCCACAAATACCACCATGTACTTCTTTAATTGTGTGGATAGAATCAACAACATCCAAATAGTGAAGTAGATTCCCATCGTAGCCACGATGATAAAGGGTGCCTCCTAGGAGGGTATAATGGGCTATGTGGTGAATAAGGGATTTCTTTTCAGAATGGGTGATGTGAGGTGGAAGAGTGCCATCTTGTAGGTATTGGAAGATAGGGTCATACCAAGGGGATAAAGGACCAACAACTTCACATGCCAAACATGACTCCGACATATCATATACGCAGGTACCTGTAAATGTTCCATGAAGAAAGGCATCTTGCTTTCTTCAGTGCTATGCGTAAGAGAGACCCAATAGTAGCCATAGCATCTACATGGATCTATTATGTGACCTTGGTTTTTGTTCAAATATGACTTGTGTGAAATATTCCTTCAAAGTTTCAACCATTTTTATATGGAATAAGCTTCTCATCTTTAACCTTGTACTCATCATTAACCTATTTTATGATAAGTTGAGAGTCCCCAATGACTCACAGTTGTCTGATGTTCCATGTAATAGCTAGCTTGAGGCCAAGATGAGTGCTTCGTACTTTGTGATGTTATTTGTGCATGGGAATCCCAGCCGGAATGCTCGTGGTATGACATCACCTGTTGGAGTGATGAGCACCACTCCTGCTCGGATCCATGGAAGGTAAAAGATCCATCAAAATGAACCTTGCCATTCTATGGATTCCTCAATATACATCATAGATGCATCTGGTAAATCTAAGCATAAAGGTTCCATTCCTGGGAGAGGAGCTTTACCAATTAATCAGCCAATACTGTCCTTTTAAAGACTTTTGATTCACAAACTGATATCAAATTCACTCGGAGAATGATCCAATTAGCCATTCAGCCTGTGAGGGTGGGTTTGGATAAAAGGTACTTGAGAGGGTCAACTTTGGATATGAGCTTGGTTTTATTATTCAGGAGATAATGGTGAAGCTTTTGGAATGTGAAGACAACCGCTAAGCAGGCCTTTTCTATTTGGGGATAATTCAACTCGTATGCGATCAAGGGTGTGGCTAAGATAGTAAACTACTCTCTCTTTATGGGCTAAGTCATATTGGGAAAGTAATGCACCAATGGAAAACTGGGTAGTGGAAATGTATAAGAGGAGAGGTTCACTGGGGGTAGGTGGCATTAGTACAGGTGGGCTGGTCAAGTACTGTTTGAGTAGTGCAAAGGCTTTTTGATAGTCAAGTCCCCAATTGAATGTGACATCTTTCTTGAGAAAATGAGTAAAGGGTGGCACTTATCCACAAGTTGTGAAATAAAGTGATGGATTGCCTGAATTTTCCTTGTAGACTCCTTAGCTTGCTTGAGAGTGGTAGGTGGTGGCATTTATGTGATAGTCGTAACCTTTGCAGGGTCCACTTCAATCCCTCTTTGTGAAACAATGAACCCTAGGAGTTTTCCTGATAAAACACCGAAGACACATTTCTTAGGGTTCAAGTGAACCTTATAGTCTCTTAGAGATGCTAAAAGATATGCCTCAATACTCCAGGGTGTTCTTTTCTACTTTTGGATTTTGCTAGGATATCATCAACATAGTCCTCCATGATGTCACTTATCATATCATGGAAAATAACTATCATGGCCCATTGATAAGTAGCCTAGCATTCTTGAGCCCGAAGGGCATGACTTTGTAGTAAAAATGTTCCCCAAGGGGTGATGAATGTTGTCTTATGTTGATCTTCTTCGTAATTTGTATCTGGTTATAACCTAAAAAACCATCCATTAAGGACAACATTTCATAACCAAGTTGTGGAATCAACTATCATGTCAATGTTAGGTAGGGGAAAATCATCCTTTGGACATGCTTTGTTAATGTCATGAAATAAGTGCAGATTCTTATGCCCACAGTTTTTTCTGTACTGGGACTATGTTAGAGATCCATTCTGAATAATCAATAGGTTTAATGAAATCAATAGCTAACAACTTTTCTAATTCTTCTTTGACTAAGAGTGCCACCTTAGGATGCATCTTTCTCAACTTTTGTTTGATTGGTTTGGCATTGGGTGCACAACGAGGTTGTGCACAACTAGCTCTAGGTCTAAACCTAGGCATATCTGCATATGTCCATGTGAATATGTCCACGTATTCTTTTAAGATCTCTACAAAGGTCTTTTGTTCTGAGCTGAGAGTGAAGCTCCCAACTTTATTATTCTAGGTTGCTCCTCTGAGCCAATGTTGATGTTGATTGTTTCCTCAATAAGCATTTTAGAAGCATCTTCCATCCGTGTAGGATCAGGGGGAAGAGTAAGATTGACCTCCTGTGGTAGCTCATGATCATCTTTAAATGGATAAATCACTTCATCTTTAGACTCTTCATTCTTGTTTGTCTGAGTTTATCAAAGAGTTTGTCACTATGGGATCTCCGTTTAGCCTTCTTGCTTGGTTTTTCAGAAGTAGGTGTAGCTTTATTTTATACCTTCTTATTCAACCATCCACACATCTCTGCTTCTTCCCGAAGTAGGCACATGTGTCTAGTTGAATCTTAAATCCTTTCTTGTGGTCTCCAGCCTGGAATAAAGTCCCTGAGTCCCATGAACTCTATAAATGCCTCATCATTTTCAAAGAAATCTAGGGCACGTGAAGTTGTTGATCCCAATCTATAAGCTTAGGATATATAAGGGCTACTTGGATATTTATCTAAGGGGATGGATTGGATAAGGTAAGGACTGATGAATTTGGGAATAGGTTTGTGGAGGCAAGATCCTCGTAAAGGCTACATTGGGAATCTACGCATCACTATCAGAATGAGATGAAACATCCTCACGTTTAGAAGAGGTGGCATCATTCTCAGAAGGTAGAGCATCATGGGGCCTTATTCCAAGGCCATGTTTATCATTTTAAAATGAGGGATAGGGATAGGCTCTAACCGGCCTTGTGCATTAATGCCACATCCAAACCCACTATAGCCCATGAAAAACATCATGCGGGGACCTTTGATGTACTGAGGTGCTTGATTGCATGAAGCCATGGTGCCTTCTGGCACTCTACTGGTAGGGTCTTCTAACATTTTCTCCTCAGATAGGAGACCACTATGGACAAATTTTTCCAATGGTTTAGGACATTGCTCGTGAGTGCTCTTGAACTGAAAATAAGGCTTACCCCTTGTCCTGGGGGATACTGATAAGTCTGATATCAACAGAGCCTGCTCAAGAGTGAATGGCTTATCTGGGCCATATTTTGCTGATGTTGCCTCCCATGAAGCAAATGGGTTGACCAATGAGGGAAAATATTGATTGAAAGGCGTGAGGGACTCTGAATCTATTCATTTTTTTATAGCCTCTATTTGTAGAGGGACAACAACATCCCATAGAAGGACATTCATAAGCTACACGAGAAAAACTGTGTGCAATGCCCTACAATGTGTGAATGGTTCGGGTCACCCAAAATGGTAACCACCTACCCTTCATGACATAACTTGATGCATTGATGAAAATTTGATGGAATAGCTTGCATGGCATGGATCCATGGGTCCCTAGGAGCATGTTGTATGGAAGGTCCAAGTCAAGGACATGGAATGTTGTGTCATGACACATTGGTCCTACCTCCATGGGAACCACTATAGTCCCTGCTGACTCTCTTTCTTCATTGTCATATGTTGTGATTGTGATAGTCTTAGCACCCAACTCTATTTTTGAATGGCCTAGCTGCTTAACCAACTTCAAAGTGCAAATATTTAGACCAGATCCCCCATCTACAAGTACTCTTTTGATTTTGTGATGGGTAACCACCACTTTGAGATACAATGGTAAGTTATGCTCTGGGTTGTTATGTGGGATTGTAGTATGATCAAAAGTAATATGATCATTGGTGTCTAGTGCATGCAATCATGGCTTGAAGGTTCGTGGGGTCTACCTCTGTGGAAACCCCTGAATTTTGCAAAGTTTTGTACAGTATGTTCTTATGGGCATTAGAGATCTTGAGGAGATCGAGAATAGATATCCTAGTAGGTGTTTTCTCTAACTGCTCTATTAAATTATACTGACCTTCCTGAGGGATAGGCATAGGATCTGGTATGACTAAGCGGGCACGTCTTGTCCCGACTACGCAACTCTTTTCTAAAATCTGAATGGTGTTGATCTGTTCATTAGATGAGCTAATACATCCAATGAGGGAATCATAAGGACTATCATTTGTAGGGTAAACATAGGCAAGCAATCCTATAGTCATTGGAGGTTTTCCCTTGATCTGGTTTTCTTTTCTTTTTATCTACATGGTTAGGAAAAGGTTCCTTGTAAATACCCATTTTTTCATTTGAAATTTTTTCTCCGGGTCTGGGGGAGAATCCACAACAATCTTCCCTTCCTCTATGAGGTCTTGGATATAATGGTGCAATCTTAAACATCTATCCATTTTGTGTCCTTTAACATGGTGGAAGTCACAATATTCATGATCTTTGAACCAAACCGGTTTTGGAGCATCTTCCGGATATGGTATTGTTGTAGTTGGATATTCTACCATTTTTGCATCATCTAATTGTTTTAGGATGGTAGATAAGGATTTGTTAAGGATGTAAATGTACATTTTGTAGGTGCTTTAGGATGAGGTCCTTGCATGAAAGCTTTAAGAGTGGGCCTATCTGTATGGCTTGGACTCTCTTGGAGTCTGTAATGCCATCACCAACAACATGTTTATTCTTATTGAAGAATTTAGGTTTGTCTGTGGATTTGGCTTCATGTTTGTTTTTAGTGATAGGTTTAAGTGTTCCCTTGGCAATGAGGGCTTTCTCAATTTGACTTACCTTTCTCTATGACTTCTTGAAGTTTGAGCCACAATGCATTTGCAAGTGAAAGGCTATTTCTGGGTTTAAGTTAGGAACAAATATGCTCACTAACTATTTTTGGTAAGGCACAAGGAAAAGTGACTAGCTAACCCATGCCATCGTTGTAAAAATCCTGCAAATGTCTCATTGGGTTTTTGTTTTGTGTTACATAGATCATTCATTGTGATGTCACTTCTCCATATTATAGGAGTAATGCCTTACAAATTTCTCTGCCAATGTGGGCCACGTTGTAATGGAGCCCTTGGGTATGCTATAGAACCATTCCAATCCTACTGCTCCAAGGCTGCGAGGAAAAAGTCGTATTAAGAAATTATCTATATATGACCTCTTGGCAAGCCATGTAAAAGTCTTTTATATGATCACGAGGATCACTTTTGCACTTATACTTATCAAACTTGGGAATGGTAAAGTGTTTTGGGAAAGGTTGTTGTAACATGTCCTTATCAAAGGGGTAAGGACATAGTTCTTCATATGAATATTTTCTATTTTGGCCTACATTTCCCTGTTGTAATGTAGTAAGCGTATCTTTCATAGATTTCAATTCCTCCTGAATGAGTTGCTCTTTAGTAGGTGACATTGGCCTTTGAGCCTGAGTTTCCTTAAAGGTATAGTCTGTATGTGGATCAAATTGAAACTCGTTAAGTTTTTTTTTTGTCTTTGTCTTTGTATATGTTTCTTCTTGAAGAGCCTAGGTTTGCTAGTTTCTGACTCAACTTCAAGATCTATTTTTGGAGGATCTCCTCCTCAACCAAGGGGTCCTCTTCTTCATCAAATTTTAGAGGAGGAGGAAGCTTTTCACTCAATTTTCACTTTACGTGAAGCTTTATAGTGAGGTTTTCGTGATGGTTCACCTTTGACAGTGGCCTTATGTTGCCCAGAAGTGGAAGCGTATCCCACATCAAAAGGGTTATCTGTGTCTAAGATGAATCTTTGCTCTCCTAGGTTAGGGTTAATGACCTTTTTTTTCTTTTTGCACGCTCATGTGGAAGTTTAGCTCCTAATGCTAAGACTCTTGAGTACTTGATCTTTATTATAATATAGGAGTTCATCAAATCTATTTAGGTCTAAACTTTGTTGTTCTCTCGGAAGAGTCTGACTCTTCTCCACTATGATCAATTAATTAACGTCTCGTATCTTTGACTTGAGAAAAGAGTGGTCCTAAATTGTGACCACTAAATGGGAAGGTGTCGAAAGGGTTTTCTCCTATATCATGCTCATTTGATTTGGCTGCCATTTTTATGATTTTAGGCATTACTAGCAGACATTTGTATGTAGCTAGTGTGACCCCTAAGTGTATGGTTTTTTGTAAGCCATTCAAGGTGATGTTGGAACTATACTACAGTGTATCCTAGATGTAGTGTTATATGCAATCATCTTTATCAAGGAACACTCATATGCACACCTAAATGTAATGATCACTCAATTTTTTGTTACCAAGTCTATGCCCTAAAAAAGATAGTGACAATGATGTATCAATATGTAGGTCAAGTTAGAACCCTAACAAGGCCTAAACACTGGCGTGATGTTGTCGTAGTCTCTCGACAAGGTATACCTAAAACTAGTTTGAATGCCGATGAAAGCCAAACCTTCTGAAAAATGGAAGTCATGAATAAATATAGTGTAATAATGTCACCGTGATACATTAACCAAGCAAGCAAGGTGTTAGTACCATGACAACTTTATTATGATATATATAAGGTGTTATCGACACTTTTCAAGAAGACTCAGATGACGTCAAAACTAAAACTAAGTGATAAGTATAACAAGGAGTTTTTAATGTGTGTGAGCGTAACCACACAATAAAGGGACTTATACCATTTTCTCAAAAATGAGAATATGATGTAAGTACCAAGATTGTGTGTCTAAGATGTGAACAAAACTATCAACTCAAGAAGAGACAAAAGATGAACCGGACACACAATGGTGAAGATGATCTTGAAATCAAGATGGAAGGACTTTTATCAAAGATATGAAAAGTGTACCTATGCACTTTAGATGTTTAACAACCCAGCCACAAACATGGATGGGCGTAAATGGAAAAAAAGTGGATGAACACTATCTCTCGATAAAAATGCACAATGTATGCACCTTTCTCACCCCAAAAATGGGGGTGGTGAGAAGCACAAGGGTATTGATCAAAAGATGAAACAAACCAAGAGCCACTTAGGTAGTTTTTCACCTCATCGAAGACAAGAATAAAACTAAGTGAAAGTGGGACGTAGTTTAGTTTTTCGTGATGAAAGACACTTAGATCAAACTCACAAGGGTTCTTTTCCTTGTTCGAAAAACAAGGTTTAGATTCCAGATGAGTTGTCACTTCGTGATGGCTTGATGCAACAATGGACTAGTAAAGTGGGCTCCAAGATAAAATGGCCTCCTTAATAAGTTCTCTCACCTAGGTGTTACAAAGTTGTCTTAAGTGAGCGTGATTTACCCAAAAGTCCCTGATGACTATTTGGGAGTATCTCGGCTTTACTTTACCCCCTTCGAGCACAAAGGGAAACTAGTGTGCATCCACGTGTGCTCTCCCTGGGGTCACCATATGGACAACTGGTAACTCTATCTCACAAGGTGTACTAGTCAAGTGGGTAAGTGGAGCGCTTCTGTTTCATCCATGAGGTTACTCAGTGGTGGATTACTTTAGGGTTCCTGGAACCACCCCCATTGTTATAGCTTAAGGCGTTATGCCAAAGGGGTTATGTTCAGTTGAGTGGATAGGGATGTACCCTTTTCGAAACCTACAATACAATGTTTTGAATATGGTGTGTTTTTTATCTTGCTTAACTTAATGTGGTTTTAAGTAGCACACCATTTGGCAACCTGTAAGAACACGTGTATTAGTAGTTTTTTTTTTTTGACACCTTTCTTTGACAATCGTTAGGTCCTGTAGACAACAAGTTTTTAGTAATTTTCCAGTTTGTAGGTTGATGTCAAGAAAGAGAATTTTACACTTTGCTTTTGATTCCTAAGATCGCCAAAAGGCGTGAAGGAAGAGCATACGCAACGTGAAAAATCCTACTGAAATCACATGAAAGTTTTACTTCATCCTTTATAAAATAAGTGTTTTTGAACAATTTATATGAGTTTTGTATAAGTGTTTTTGATCTCCAAGATCACCTTTGAAGATGTGAGGAGAGAGCATACACACTTCTACAAAGTTAATTTTAAGCCAAGAACAAAACACTTTAACTATGCAAACTGAAATGTTTAAGAAAAAAACATTTTTTTTGAATTGTTAGTCTAGAAACCTGCAGTAATGGATCAGAAGAAAAGATTTTGTAGACTATAAAAATTTCCAATTTTAATATAGACACACCTGCACATGCCTATACCGACACCAGTGCTTCCCTAACCAACGATGGATATGCCCCTACTAACGAGTATATGCTATAGTTAAAAATTAATGAAACCTAATGTAGTAAAACACAGATGCTTGCAACATGACAGAGACATGCCCATATTGACATGGACACTTAGGTTTTGACGTGTACATGCCCAAGCCTGAAATAGGAAATTGTAAAATTTTTACATAGTCAAACCATTTTACGCATGTGCGGCCAGAGAGGCGGATACGCATCCTAGATTATGATGGAGACGATGCACGTGCATCTCCTATAGAGAGAAAATGTGCAAATGATGAAGTCCTCCAGATAGGTACATGCACCTGATCCGATGGGTACACTGGGGTTTCAATGTGTACGTGCCCCTTGTTTTACACCTACGCACCCTGTGAAAAACCTGCAAAAAAACATGGATTTTCAAAATTTTCAAGAGCAAACAGGTTAGTTGTTAGTCAAAGTGTCCTATTTCTATATCAAACCCACAAAATACATGTAAATGAAGGTCATTTATCTAGGGTTAGAAACAAAAATGAGGAAATAACAAGTGATTTGACCCAAAAACTTGAAAATGAACTTTGAAAAACCTAAAAGACCTCCATTAATGGAGGATGGACATAAGTGTCCCACCGGGGCATGCCAAATGTGTTCAATGAAAAGTTGTAAAAGCCATGGATTTGGGGTAAGAATCTCTAAAGAAACCCCAAAGGCTTTTAACAATCGATCAATGGACCATGTGATAAGAAATGAGCAAGGTTTTCTTCTTTGCATACATTAATTTGAAATAAACATGCAAACTAAACAAATGAAGTTAACCTCTATTCTTTGAAAGCTTGAAATAATGAACCTAAGAGGATCTAAGCATTCAGTTATGTGTTTAAGAGAAAGAGATCTCCCCATTAATGGCTTCAAGGCCAATGGATCTTCCCTTTTACTCCATGTTAGTGCTATGAAATACAAAATCAAATGCTATTTAGCTCAATGGAAGAAGATGAAATACAATCTAAAGCCTAAACAAATTACTATAATCTATGCTAGGAAGAAGAGAGAATTCTTAGGAAATGAGGGAGGGGGTATAGCCCTATTTATAGTTTTTGGTTTGGGGAAATGGGAGATTTGGGTGCATGTGGGACAAAGGCTAAAGTCCAAAAAGCACTTTTAGCAAGTCAAAGTGTGATTTGACTATGTTTAGGGTATTTAACCTAGGTTAGACTAATTAATCTCTCTTAGAGAGTAATTAGGGTTTGGAAAGGGTTTTGAAGGGCTTAATCAATCCAATGAAGTGGATTGATATTCCAGGAGCTAATAGAAGCAAGCTAGAAGGGAATAAGAAGCTAATGTAGTTAGAATGAGGCTATAACAACCTGTTTAAATGGTTTATAAGAGGAAAAATGACCAAAAAGATGTCGTGAGAAGGGAGTTAGATAGGTCTAACTGGTGGTGTGCCATCAATTTGTAAAGGGAAGAATAGTTAGTGCACTATTAGAAATAATAGTGTATTGAACTATAAAACCAAATTAATTGCTAATGTCGAAGCAATAATTCTACTACTAATAATTAAATTTGAAGCTAATCTTAAAATTTTTTTATTAAATTTTCTTGGAAAGTACGCATTTAACAGAGAGTGAGATAACCAAGTGAATCCATTCCATAGGTGAAGGACCAGAAGGTCGATCCTATTTATTTTCACGCTCCTAACTCTCAAGTCTTGAT
This sequence comes from Taxus wallichiana var. yunnanensis, assembly GCA_018340775.1. NCBI lineage: Eukaryota > Viridiplantae > Streptophyta > Pinopsida > Cupressales > Taxaceae > Taxus > Taxus wallichiana. The sequence continues at coordinate 395,307,980 of CM031234.1, forward strand.
CAACACACGTCAGCATATTCTTCTCATTCATCATGAGTCACACGTTCTCCTTTCCTTAGACCAAGGAACAAATCAAATTATTTAATGCATTTTGTAGATATCAATGTTTTAACAATGCAATTCAGTTCCAGTTTCCAAACACATTATTCCCTTATTAAATCTCGATCTCAAAATTATTGACAATGTTCATTTTCCACTCTTCCTTCTCTTTATATTTTCATTTACATTTGTGGATCCCAAATTCCCATTAAAAATAGCAATCACATGTGTTTCATGAGATGTGAACGCGAACAACAGATATGTTATTTGATTTAGAGGTATAGTTATTACTTTTGTACTTGATGTTGATAAGTGTCCAGTGATGTTGTAATTGTAGAAATATAGTTGATCCACTTAATTTGAAGGTTGTTTCTACATTTCAAACTTGTTATAAATTCATACATGATTACATGTGATATCATTTTCGATAGTTAGTTAATTTTATAGTTGATGTTGTTAGTTGTGCATCGGTTGTTCAGTTGGTGTTTTGCTAGAGAAACTTTTATTATACAATTGATAATGTGTGTGATTGATAGTTGTAGTGTAGGACTTTAATTGAAACATTACATTGAAATTTTTTGGTTTTTCAATATTCACGGATGTTATTATTGCTCATGCACGAGCTCTATTCCCCTTTGATCTTGGGTTCTGTTCATATGCATTTGATGGTGAAAGGTTCTGACATTGTGCCTCTGTATTTTGACACTGTATCTCTTATCATGGTTGGTTTTCTTTGGATCTTGGACAAATTTTGTGGGCTCGACCTGTGAGCTAGCTCAATGGAGGTAATCCCTTGCACCTATGACATTTAATACAAAAGTATGCTAAAAATTACTTACAATCATGTGCACTTCTCTAATGTTGATGTAGAATAGTTATAAGTACAACATAGTGATAGCGTCCAGTTCCACAAACTCTACAAAATATATTAAGGAAAAGATGAAACATATGAGAAAACAAAACTTCAAAACCCTTTACAAAATTAAACCGTGTCCAGAACATCAACTCAGTTAATAAATTTGATTACAAAAGGTAAATAAAAAAATCTACTTTGTTTTAACCGAACGACCACTTAGCAACATCCACTCTACATTATTGCTAAACAGAATGACCAGTTAACAACATCCACTCTACATTATTGCTAAAAATAACTTAAATTTTGTTGATATAGAAGATTATTAAGAATAACAGCAGTAACATATAGCTACTCTACAAAATTAATGAGTACATGAAAATTATAAGAGAATCTAAGCCCTAAATAGATGTAAGAACAAAACTTCTACACTGTTGGGACTGCAAACTGCTAAATTGAACCCTACACAGAATATTAGCCCAAGTAATTGAATAGATTATGAATGGCGGATCAGAAACATCTACTCCATCTGTATTAATAGAAATAAACTAAAAATGTCAGGTAGTATAAGAAAAAAATAAAATCCAAGCCGTAAATAAATATCATAACAAAGAAACTAAACCTTTAACTGCAAAATTACACCCTTGACAGAACATAAATACTCTAGTTCCTACCCTACGAAATTATGGACAAAATAGAGTTCTAAGTATTCAAAATAAAAGCGGCACATAACATAACAATCATATATGTCTGCACAAGATCTAAATAATTGTGCTCTCTATATACTGTGAACATCTATGATCCACCATCAGATTTTTCACTGTACAATGATAAATTGCAATGCTAACCCCTGGGCCCTAATTAAGAGAAATCAATCTAAGGTGTAAATCAATAACAAGAAAAAGATCAAAGCCCTACTGATGCGTAGAATTAATATAGGGTGAAGAAGTGAGAGGGTGGAAAAAATCTAAAGGTGAAAGAATTTAAAACTTTACCATCCAACAACGATACGATAAATATGTCAAAGTAAAAATCACAAGTAAATTATATCTTGCAATGAAGCTATGTTATATTTTTGTTCAATGGTATCAAGGTTTTCGAATAGCAAAAGATATATTTTATTCATTAATCAAGCTTGTTATTATTTCGTTTTGTAGCAGTAAGGGCTCCTATGAGATGAATTTTGCCTTGAATTTTTTTATCATTTTTATTTGACTCTACAGTTATCCATGAAAACAACCGTCATGTTCATGATTGCTTCCAAATTAGATCCCTTCAACACAACCAGGGGCAGTCACGACGTCGACGCCATGGAAGAATTGAGTCCTTATTTATAGTCGAACTCTCGGAATGCACTATATTCGTTTCGTTGCTAGCGAGATGTCTTTGCAAGTGAAAAAGGTGTTGGGATCGTAGATGGTGTCCTTTTTTTGCTTGGACCTAATCGAATCGATGGAGATGTCATAGCTGATTTTGAAGGGGTTCCCAACAGGCACATAAAGCATCACCGATGGCCCCATAAAAATGGAAGGCATTTTGAAGACGATACTTTGACAACCTTATATCACCCTTTTAGGACATGTTAAAAGTTTTTTTTTCCGGATTTTCCCCCGCTATAAATTTCGGTAATCCGGATAATATGTGACGATTTTGTGACGGTACAACATGCTAGAAACAAGGCCTTCATCCCCCCTTATATAATTTAAAGTAAGTAAACTTTTTAGACTAACTTTATGAAAAGAAAAATTATACAAATAACAATATATAAAGAATTGATTATATCAATCTATATAATCAATTTTTAAAATCTATTTATAATTAATAATATTTTTGTGATACAAATAACAATCTAGCCTATTTTTATTTTCGAAGGATCTCATAAAGAGGGGGCAAATATAAATCTCAAAAAATAATATATACAATACAATTTAAAATATTAATTTCAATAAATTAAATCCAAATACACAAATATGAATATAAAATGAGAGAATTCTACCTTCAATAACCAAATAGACCACTTTTCCCCATACACCCATGTTCGACCAAGGCAACCCCAAACCCATACAATTGTAAATACCATAAATATGAAAACAGGGAGTTTTACCTTAAAAAACCGAAGAGAGCATTAATCCTAATTCAAAAAATTGGAAAACCCGTTTATTCAAAATTGGAAATGGAATCGCAAGCAGAGTGCAATATGCTGAAAATATAAATACTAAGATCTGTGACCCTAACTCGTTATTTCTTTAAGAAGGTTTTTTCCTTCTATTGATTGGTTTGTTCTTGTCTCTTCACTAGATAAACCTCAACATCCAGTTAGAGTGCATGTCCCTACTTATGAAAACCAAAAAAAAACACTTGCTCCAATGCAATGAATTTAACACAACCAATTTTAGAAGAGGCATAACCGAGCACACGTAGTGCTAAAAACCCCAATTATAGCCTCAAGAACCAATTTCACCACTTGTCCTCATGCAATCAATTGGACATGAATAAAAACCAAATCACTCAATGTTGATAATTGAAATATGGAAATGGACAATTCTACTATAAAGAAAATAGTCCAATACAATAATTTTTACAAACACGTTTTTTTCCCCCAAAAACTTCAGATTACCCAGTGTTTGCAATAAGTTTTATGCACCCAAATTTGGCATAGGCAAGCCCAATGACATACAATGTTGAAAAAACCATATGAAAAAAGTTGTAGAAATCGCTGGCCAATAATATTTTCAATCATAATTATAGGTATTAGAGAATTATTAACCTTGACGCGAGGGAGCCTATGTAGAAATCTCTCACTCCCTCGTGCTGCAAATTTAAAGCAGCTCTGATGGCTACCATTGAGGTCCTTCTCAATATGTACATTTGCACAACATGTTGCAGATCTACATAAGATGTACAATTACTACTTTCTCAGAACATATGGTAATTATAACTGCACATCAATGATCAACCATTTGACAAGAAATGCATAAAACTAATTGTATTTAGTTTAGCTATTGCTCAAAGTCCGCACATGATCTAGAGCTTGCTGTAAGAAAGACCTGTTCAACAACATGCTATGTTTGAAGAGCTGATTTACCCAATCCTGTATTATTTGTTTTCACAGTTTGCAACCCCAAAATAATATGTCCCAATGACTCAGCAACCTGCAGTTTTAATATATATTTTAGAAAACTGTCAATCTACTGTATTATGGTCCTTCAGTAACTCAACTAATTACCACTCTTGTACAACAAAAATAAAATTGGCAATGAACAACATTATACCATTATGATTCTCCAACACCAGCTACCAGAACGAATAAAAATGCATATCAAACATCCCCTGCACCGTAAAGGGTTTACTAAGGAAAATAATACACATAAAATGCAGGGCCAATTTTTTTAAAAAACTTAGCAAAATAGCCACAGACAGAAAATCAAGGCCCAAATTATTTTCTTTGCGTATTCCTATATCAGGTGAGGGCATAATGGAAGAAACCCGCTTGGAACGCTTGCACATACGATTCTACCCATCTTTTATAGAACAAAAAGAGGAATTTCCATTCACCTTCCCAAACATTTCAGTAAGAACTACAATTCTTTACTTGCACATTGCCTTAGGGCCATTAACCACCATATTTTCCCCAGATTCGCAACTTCTCAGCCACAAAATAGAGTCAATCATGAGCCAAAAAAAAAAAAAAACTATAGGCTAAACCCAACAAACAGAGCTAAAACAACTAAAGGTTTTTTGGGCGGAGCTATAAAAAATTCCTCAAAAAATGTGTGAATTGCAGAAATATGAAAATATGAAAAGCTAGATATGTTGATGTCTGGATTTGTTATAAGGGTGTTGTTTTAAAACATTTCCTCACACATAAAGATTGAATGTGATTAGGGGTAAGACAATTAGGTTTAGAGAAATCATTAGTTTTTCAATAGTTTAATTGATCAAATTTGTTGAATATTTTCATTGATGTCAAAGCTAAATGGTAGTCATTGTTGATGTCATTGGTAATTGAATTCGTGTGGAGATTGTTGAGTAAGTCATTGATGTTAAAAGAGAAGTGCATCACTTGTGAAGGTTGATTGGAAATATGAGAAAGAGAGAATTTGAAGACAATGTGAAGAAAAAGGCAAAATTTAATATGAAGATGTTCCTATGAAGGTATGATGACAAATAGGTTTGTAAGTGTTGTGTTGTGTTATGATCAAGGTTGTAAAAGTCAGAATGGTTGATTTTAGGTCATTATGTCAATTGACAAGTTCTTGAGAACCATCACGATCCCTGAGTTCTGCTTAACTAGTTCATATCTACAAATGAAATATCATCTTCTAATAAAAAGAAGAGACAAACAAAAAACTTCAGGGCAGAGCTCTATTCTAGCTTCCTCTGATTAGTAAGGAGGAGATGTTACCTAAAATTAAGTGCCAACTGATTGATTAGTCTAGCTTTGTAGACATTAAGAACTAGCCCCTACATTTTGACAAAACAGACACAACACTATCACTGCTCTGTAAAACTCATAAATTTCTTGGCACGCAGGAGAATGTTTAGAACCTTGCCCTTTATTCCCCTCAGTATGAAGAAAATGTAATTCTGGTCTTGGAATCACCTATTCTAGTTCAGAATTGGAGGTTATAGTAAGATGCATGCACAACATGCTCGTTTCTTGGAACGATGTTCCTTCTTGCCAACACAGAGGGCTGGTAATGGGACTATGATCTTGGATCCTTCTTCCTCTTCCAATATTTTATGCTGTTGAGCCCAGGAGAGGGTAAGGTCTTGTTGCATATAATCCTGGAAAACAGTTTCAATCAAGGTCTACTAAGACTTTTCTCAGGATATCTTATATACCGACGAGAATTCATCTAGTTGTTTTCCTAAATTTAATACACATGTCAACCAAGTAAGTATTCTTAATTACTATTTAGGATATATTCTCAGCAAGTCTAATAGTTTACCAAAAAAAAACAGATGTCTACAATTTAGCAAGATTGTAACCATTACCTGAAAATCTAATAGTTTACAAGATTGTAACAATTAACAAGTAAGTATTCTTAATTACTATTTAGGATATGTTTCAAAGAAGTCTAATAGTTTACAAAAAAAAATAGATGTCTACAATTTAGCAAGATTGTAACAATTACCTGAAAATCGCTTGTGGCTATCTTTAGTACTTTCATATGATCCAAATCTTGGTCTGTATGGCTGACTGTTTCAAGGTCTTTTGTTTTCTTGGGCCTTTTCGTCAAGCTTCCTACCTCTTTCACTTGTAGATACAGTTCATGCTCAATGTCCTTTTTCTCCTCCTGTAACTGACCAGCCTGTTGTTTGTGTGGATATAGTTCCATGTCAAGTCGATTTTTTTCTGAATCCAAATGGATATTCTCATCGAGTATAACTTCTAATCTAGTTCTGACATCAAAGATTTCTTCTATAGCTTTAAGGTATTCATCATCAGGTGTTTGATTCATCTGTTGTTTGGTGGCAATGTGCTTGATTGGTGCCTGCAATTTCTGCACTTCACAAGCTTCCAAACAAAAAATGTGTGAATTTTCCAGTGAAGAAAAATGCCCAAAGTCGTAGGTTTCTCTCATTAAAATCTCCCGCTCCTTCAAAAATATTTGCAGGCCTTCGTTAGCACACGACATCCATGGCATAGTTGAGAATGTTTGTGATGTGCAGGGCGGAGAATCTATCCAGACCAGAGGTGGGCTCGTCCAGGACCAAAACCACCGGAACAGCTGTGAACACTGCGTGTGAGGACATGTGCTAGACAATGAATACTGCATGCGAGGACAGTCAGGAGGCGTGAGACCTGGGAGTGGTGGCAGAAGCTTGGAGAAGAAACCGCATGCAACCAGCCATTTGTCTCTACCATGCAGCCGCAAAAATAGAAAATACCAAAAACAAATACCATTAAAATGCTTGAAATATGGTTATCGTTGGATTTCAACGCATCAGGTAAGAAGAATGCAGTCCGTCAGATTTCTGACGATTGTCAGAATCAATAGGTCGATGTTCACTACAAGAACGCCTCGGCGTAATGATTCAATAAAATTTTCTAGGAAGGGAATGCCATCGTTTATCAAGTAATTCCATAGATTGTGGATATGTTATTCTTTAATCATTCCCAAGAAATGGAGGGTGAATGTACCGTGCTTTTGGTTGATAAAATCTGGTTAGCATGAGTTTAACATAGAGTTTATATAATTTGTTGTTGATTTCTTTGATTGATGATAAATAATTTAAATTTGTTTGGGGCATGATTTTTGTCTATGGCATTTAGGTTCTTATATATGTCAAGAATTGTTTCTTTATAAAAAAATTTGTGAATTTCGAAATTTTACCAATGTTGTGTTGAAATATTTTTGAATCTTATATAATTTAGTAATTCAATAAATATGTTCTTGCCTTTTCAACGTCCTCATCCTCCAAAAAAAAAAAAAGAAAAAGAAAAAGAATAAAATCTTAAAAACAAGTTTAATTTAACTATAGTTATCAAATATGATGGGAGAGGAAATTTCTTTATTTTTCTATTTTTAATCATCCCCCATACAAAATGCAAATGTGGATGTTTATAATGATGTAAACTTTAATTTAAAGAACAAAATATTTTTAAAAAAAAATTAGTTTATACTATTTAAGAATAATTGAAAGCTAAACAAGGAGGACAACTGACAACCTTTATCTATAGAACAATTTAGTTTAATTTGTAAGATTGGAATGTTACAAATTATTTCAAAAAAATCCTCACATATAAATATGCTATATAGATGGTATGTGAATTGTTTGACATAATATTTTGAAACGAGTTTCTAGTTGTAAATCTTGAAGTCTAAACCCTAAACCCTAAAAACAAACTATGGATGCTAATCTTGAAAACTACCTTGAAACCTTAAACATGTGGAACACTAAATCATAAATACTAAACCACAAACCTTAAATAGAAAAGCTAAACACCAAACATTAAACCCTTAGCACGAACTCTAAATGCAAACACAACATTCTTGGTTTACACTTTGTGTTTTGCATTTGGTGTTTTTATTTTATTTAGGGTTTAGGGTTACTCTATCTAACATGATCAAGACACAATAAATGATCTTGACGCACCTTAAAGGCTCATTTAAAACCTAAAGACTCATGTGACACCCTAAATACTAATGGGTCACACTGAATAACATTACTAATATGGGATTACAAATAACAAACCCTAAACACTCAATGGAGATTTGTAAACACTATATCTTAAACCCTAAACTCTAAACACAAACTCTTAGTGTTAGAAACTTAAGAAAACCTTGAAATCTAAATAACACAATAAGGGTAAACAATAATGTAACACTTAACTACTTGCTTGACATCTTAAGCTCTCGTCGACACCTTAAACATAGGTAGATCACTTTGAATGAAGAAACACTTATCAAACACATAATAAAACATGCACCCAAGTGAAAATAATCGGTGTCATGAAGAGATCGATAGTAAAAACAACATTTATTGTTGTCACAAAACATATAACAATTAATATTAAAATTTTCATATTGAAATAATAGTATTTATTATTCGTTGTAAACAAATATTAATCTTAACAAATATTTATTATTTGATATTTAATATTTGATATTTAATGCGGATTTTAAAAAATTAATGATCTATCAACCGGTTAATGATATGAAGGTCTTATTGTTAGTTGTAAACCATCTTCAAATACATCAATCTTTGGTTCAATAGACACTCATAATCAATCTATCATTATTTTTATGTATTTATTAATTTTTAAAATAAACTAATATTTTTTCTATATTTCAAATGTATATACGAAAGTAACTACCTTAAATTTAATTAAAATAAAATAAAAAGAAAGATGATAATTATCTGATTTCAATTTACCAATAAATAGAAATAAGGTAGTTATTTAAATATAATTTATTGATAAAAAGAAGGAAGGTAATTATCTAATTCCAATTTATAAGTGGACTCTTTACTACGAGAACAACAAATCCTATTCAAAAAGTTGTAATTTAACTCATAATTATGGAAACATAATTATGGAAAGAGAAAGTGTATTGTTCATTAAAAGACAAAAAAAAAAAAGAAAAGGGAAAAAGGGGTCAATTAAATCTAGTAATTCATCAATACAACCCTACACAAATAAATTAGAAAAATATTAAAATCAACACACTAAAGTCAAAATTAAGTTTTAATAGAAAATTTTAAAAACAAAAGATACTTGTTTGTTTACAAAATTTATTATAGCCCAAAAAAACTTCCAAAAATCCAAGAGGAAAAAATGGCACTTTAGCTTAATAATATCAATGGTTGAAATAGATTCTCATAATCATGGAGCAGACCCCAATTTATCTAATTTGGTTAACATTGCTCCGACGTTGCACTCTCATAACAATTGTATTTTGGGTGGAAGTTTGCAGGATAATAGAAAAATAAGAAATATAATGTTTCCATAGTTTGATTGAGAAACATGTGAGTTTTTTCGTAATCTATCGTCCTAATATTTTTGCTTCTTTATAGTCTGACTAGAAAACATTCATTTTGAACAATTCTATACTCTTATTTTTATAATATTTCAATGTTTTCAAAATATGAGAACACATCAATCTAGGAATATATGGTCTTTAGATACATCGACACAAATGTGGTTATTTTGGCCTTAAAAGAAAAGTCTACATCATATTTCTCTTACCAATAATATATACATTAGAAATAAATTTTTAGAAAATATTGTATAAAAGTTTTTTTAAATTGTAAAACAAATACAATATGAAATGTTGACTAAAACATTTATACAATTTTTCTATAATTGTCTTTAATCTATTATAATAAGAATAAAAAGTGTAAATGGGTGATGGAGATTTTTAAAGTTGTAGAAGTAATTCCAAGATGCACAAAGAGGTATATCCGACTTGGAGTAGTAAAACATGTATTTAGAATCAATTCTACATGATATAATTTTCGGATTACAAAATGAGAGAGGAGATGGAAAGGCCAAGCAAGAGAACATACTTACCCCACAACCAATAGAGGAGATATGATCAAAATATGATTACAAATATTGATCAAAACATCTACACAACTTTTCTATAATTATCTTTACCATACGGTGAACAAGAATAAAAAGTGTAAATGGGTGATAAGTAGTTTTAAAGTTGTATGAGCAATTCCAAGATGTACTAAATAGGTATATTTGACTTGGGGTAGTAAGACATATATTTAGAAGCAATTGTACATGATATAATTTTTGGATATGAATTCACGAAGGAGACATAAAGATCAAGCAAGAAGACAAACTCATCCTACAATCAACTAACCATTATGTTTGTAATAGAGTCACTTCCATTATGGTGTCATCCTTATTAACATAAAGATCATGATATATTTGGTAACTTATATGTTATAGTAGACCAAACCAACCAACCAATATAATTGAAATATGATATGAAACATTCAACTCTCTTATAATTTCATATTTTTAAAGTTACTCGTGTCTATTGTGTATATTGATTGGGTGATAATTGCATATCCACCCTTTACAAAATAAATTTTATCCTTGACCAAAATACAATTTGTAAACAACGATGTCGATGTCATGTTTGCATTGAAAATTATCATATAAAAACAAGATATAAAAGCATGCATACATATAGCATCTTTTTTTAATAAATACATTTAACATTATAAAATTGTTACACATACCTATTGTGTATATTGATTAAGTGATAATTGCATATCTACTCTTTGCAAAATAAAATTTATCCTTGACCAAAATACAATTTGTAAATATTATAAGATGTTAGTACAAGATATAAACGTATGTGTAAATGTAGCATCCTTTTTATCTAATTGAGTGTGTAGGCCTCCACCTTCTTATTTTCATTTTCAAGTACACTTCCCTTATAGCTCGTTCGATTGCTATACTTTATTGGACATTTGGTATGTTCATATATGTCTTTTGTAGTTTTTGTGTAGATGTAGCATCTTTTTATCTAATTGAGTATGTAGGCCTTCACCATCTTATTTTTGTTTTCAAGTACACTTGGAAACCTCATAGGTCATTCATTTGCAATACTTTATTGGGCTTTTGGTATGCTCATATATGTCTTTTGCAATTTTTTTATGGGGTAACGTATTGTTTATTAAATTTTAATCACTTTACATACTTCATGTTTTATCACTTATGTACTATACTTCAATGAAAATAAGTGATTTTGGTTTGTTTTTAGTTAAATGATTTCTTATTTGCTATATGGAAAGCTAATATTTTTAATTTTGGGTTTTAATATAAACTTTATTTATTACATAATAAATTAATACAAAGATATGTCAAAATAAAAGATATTCTCTTAAACATTAAGAAAAAAAAAAAAACATTATTTAGGTAATAGATGAAGATTCTTTGATATGATGTTTTTATATAAGCGTGAGTAGAATCAATATTGTGTACCTTTTTAATATTCATCCTTAAGAGTGATAGATAAAAATAAAAATCTCATAAAAATATATCCCTAACATTAAGGGATAATTTAATAGGTCATTGATATAACTATGAAGGGTATTAAAAGGAAGATTAGGCGAAAGATAAACGAATAGGGATTTCATTAATGCCTTATGAATGCACATGGTATATAATACTTTAAATTAATGAATCTCCTCTAAAAGGGCCGAAAAAAATTCAGCCAAGAGTAGTAGCAAGAAAGAAAACTTGAGAAATGAACATGAAACAATTACAAACAAAGTAAAATAGAGAAGTGATAAGTAGAAAAAAAAAAGAAGAATAAGTCAAAATTAAATAACACAAGGAACATGTCCAAATAAAAATTTAAGTTGAACCAATAATGGATAAACACAAAGATATTAGGACATACCAAAATGAAGTGTTTAGACAAAGAAGAAAAAAAGGAAATAAACTTTTTATGATACATGATGTTTGACGTGAAGTTTATGTAACATCATACCTACAAATTATAAGGTAGCTATATGGTGTATAAGACTACCCATTCATGAAATTATAATGCTTAAGAGTATTATAATATATAAGACTACCCATACACCAAATTACATTATAAGATTACCCATATACCGGATTCTACTCTTTAATATATAAAGTAGAAATACCTCCCATGAGACGACCACTCATTAGATTCTACTCCTCAAATACTCCACATACAAAATACCATATCTAAGATTATCCATGCACCAAATTCTACTCCTTAATGCATAAAGTAGAAATACACCACTTATAATTTTTCATATTGTAAGAGCTTGAACATTTTTAAAATGACAATAAATTTAATTTAAGTAGATGAAAACTTTGAAGTTTAACTATATCTCATCGCTAAATATATTTTAAATTTATTTTAGATTATTAAAAATCCAAAACTATCATTATCCATACTATTAAAAACTAAAATTTAAAAAATAATTAAATAACTCGGAGATAAGAGGGTAGAGTCGCAAAGTTAACTTCCCATTAAAATTTTCACGATCCTTCTCATTATAATTTTCCATTGTAGAACTGAACTTTTTAGGATTTAATAAAATAAATGAATATTTATCCAAAACACAATTAACGAGTGTTGCACGTTGAATATGGTGGTAATACTAATCACTCCAGTCTTTGGTGACACGTGGCCTACGCACTATAAATGAGCATCAGCATATTCTTCTCGTTTATTGGATCGAAGTAATTCATCATTCTCCTTTTCTCGACAAGGACGTGACAATACAGGAGTAACAATCAAATTATTTAACGTGTTTTGCATGTATCAATGCTTAAACAAGTGGCAATTCCATTTTCCAAACTCATTATTCCCTTTCTACTCATATATATTTATTTAATTTCTCAATACATGAACTAGTTATCGAATAGACTCCTAAATTGCCTGGAAATTGACAGGCTGTAGGCCGTTTTTTTTATTTTAACCGTAAATTACAGGTGAAACTTTTTTAAAACCATAGACAATGACAGGCTGCAAATTTTGAAAACCATAATTTTTTTAAGTCTTTGTATAAAAACATAATACCTATATATATATATGTGAACAGATTATAGATATATCTATAAAAATTACTGGAATTTACAGCCACCTGAAAGAGCTAAGCCGTCAGCGAATTTTGATTTGACAGGCACAGATAATTTGAAATTCCAGGCCTGCTCCTGATTATTTAAAGAGTTTATATTATTATAAGAATACTTTTAAATTTAATTTTGTAAAGCGTTTCCAATTTAATACTACATTCATTATCATGCAAAATAAAGAGGATTTAATAAAATTAATAAAGAAAGAACAAAAACAAAAAATTCTAAATTTAATTTAACTAATATTATTTGAAAATAAACTTCTCAATTAAAAAAGAAAGATAGATATATCTGGTTGAATTTGGAGGAATCATTATTATCAAATTGGAAAAAAAAAAGTTTTTAATAAATAACTCAAAAAAAAGGTTAAAAAAATAAAAATACAAACTCTAAATTTAAATTAAGTCTAATTAAACATCCAAACCACCTTCAAATGTTAAGGTATTCATAAAACCTCCAAAAACTATATTTGTTTTTATAATTTCGCTGAACAATAAAAACATTCAAAAACTATATTTGTTTTTGTAATTTAGCCTCCAAAAACTAGATTTCTTTTTATAAATTAGCCTAACAATATCAATGTATTATTCAGAATTAACGTGGTAGCTATTGTACTAAGTGTAGAACGATCAATTGTATATGAAAAAAACTGTAATCATCCTTCGATTGACTGTATTTGATAACCATATTTCAAAATCAGAATCATGGAACAACCCCAATTAATCTAACTTTGTTAACACTGCTCTAATGCTGCACTATCATAACAATTGGTAATGTTTTCACAGTCTATTTTTTTATCCACATGTCCAATCGCATTTCATGATCAGCAATTTTTTTCTATTGAGAGAAAGGTAGCATATCAACCTGCCTTTCATACAAGAAGTGTGTAAAAATTTTCGATCCATATTAAAAATCACACTCCATGATCCATCATTAGAATGAGAATAATAAATGTAATCAAGTACGATATAATACATTCTACACAGTTTTTTTTGAAAAAACAATTCAATTGGCTTTGAGATTTAGTACAGGCGATGAGTATTCTGGTTTTGCAGGTTTTCTCGATCATGTGCATGAAATCATGTTGTTTTCCGAATGTAATGAAAAAAATATAATATTTTCACTGTACAATTGTTTTCAATGAAAGATATAATTGTTTCAGACTGTACAACAGGATTTTTGATGAACTGTGTTAGATGCATCTGTAATATAAAAACAGTACAATTGGAGAGAATATGAGGAGTAAATGGAAAAGTGCTGCCTGGCTTACTTTGCACGTTTTGTGCATGGAATCCATCAAAATCAACTAAGCGACAACTGCCTACCCACAAAATCTGTATAAAAAAATCTCCCAATCGTCGTTAATCCCTTGTATTCTAGTGAAATGATCCTCATAAAGCCACAAAATATTCTCCACTGATCACGACAAACAAAATTCAAACAACCCCAGATTTAATAAAACAAAATTCTGCTTTCAACAAATCATTAATAGTAGCCCAGTAAAGGAACAAATTCTTATATATATAATGTTCCATAGAAGCAAACCATACATTTTTATAATTTAAAGGAAAAAAAAAACCAAGCAGCTTTCATGGATATCTGTGTATATATCCTCTGGTGCACAGATGGACTCGACTACAGTGAAACCCTTTATATTCCGCCATTGTCTCATCTAAGCAGCTCTTATGGCCCTATTATATTTTACACTGTGCAAAAATAATTGCACCCACATGAAAAATAATATGAAAGAACTAAAGAAGATTGTTTCCAAGTCCCATCCATGCAGGCTCTCTAGCAGTAGACCGGTGAATTTTTTTCCTTGGCCTGATAATCTCATAGAACACTGAATCCAAATCAGCAGGAACAATGAAAAAATCTTCTTGGCGCTTCCTTTTTGCTGCTGTGGGCCTGGGCTTTCTAGGCGCAGGAGGACATACTAAGCATTCTGGTATCTTGTTCTTCTCAGACTTGGGTGTCTCATATCCTTGTTCACCACATTCTTTTCAATACCACCTTGTTCTTCATTTTTGTTGTCCACAGTAAGCTCCTGCAGCTGAGAACATACTGTCAAAACAGGCTTCAAAGATGGGAAAACCATGTCCTTGATATCAAAATCAGGCTCTGCCTTTATTTTTCCAATACCCATTACTTTAAACCCAATAAAGCATCAGTTGGTCTGCAATCCGAGCACCCAAAAAAAGTACAGAACACCTCAATTCAGTAAGGAACACAGAGTGTTTTAGATCTGGAAAAGAGCTCTATGGGGATGTTTGTTTGTTATTTTTGTGGGGCTAGAAATAGTAGGATGCAGTTGGGATTGCAAAAAACTAGCCAATCTAGGCTTAAAAGCACACCCAGATGGGATGCTATATATTTAGACAAGATGGGTGTGGATGCAAGTTATTTGGGGATTCAAGTCAATAGGAATAGCGGAGAATGAGGCGAAGAGAGTGGAATATCACCCACAGCCCATATGCAAATGGCTCTGATATCAATACAAATACAAAGGAATTCCAATGGAGTAAGGAATAAGCATTAAAGCTGTATGTATATAGGAAGATCTTCTCTGTTTAATATATTTATAGTGCAGTGGAATAGCGTGCACGGAAAGAAGAAGAGGAGGAGGAAGACTGATTGGTGAGGAGGTAAAAAGCTAAAGAAAAGATATATCATGTGGGTGTGCAAGGATTTTCATGGCTTTTTTTTTTTTTTTTGCAGGCAGGCAGTCAGTCAACTCTTTAATGGTGTTCATGAACTTGTCTAAATCAGAAACCAACCATAATTTCCTTCTTCTCCTTTGTGTTAGTTTATTAAATTATTTGGAAGTCATTATGGGCCGTTGTGCACACCGTGCATTTATTAGTTGCAACTCCGTGATGCAAATCATTCCTCTTAATTTAGCCCTGATTTTTAAAAGTTCATATAATGGGTGTGCAGTGGGTCCATTGGGGTGGAGGGAATGATTTTGCATGCTTTTGTGGTAGCCTAGGATGCTTATCATTTCACTTGTGTAATATATATATATATATATATATATATATATATATATATATATTAACTCAATTCCCACATGATTGTGGATTAAAGATTTAGTTGACACTGCAACTTTCTATCTGCCGGACTGGACTCCATGTGGCCCATCTGGAAATTGAGAATGTGTAAATGCCATTTAAGTGTACAATAAGTTGGAGATAACCAAACGGCTTTTGGGAAAGCCTCAAAAAAGGGTGGGAGCTTTTGGGAAAACCTCTCTGGAGCCTTAAAAGAGGTTTACTTTTACTTAAAGCATCATACAACACAGATTGTAATCTATAATCTTAAATTAAATATAAGCAATTAGACATAAAGAAATAAAAGGCTATAATTATATTTTGGTTATGTTGTCTCAAAGTTTTACTCAGTTGTTTTAAATTAGCTTGAGTGTGTATTTTTCTTTTTCTCATTGAAATCTAAAATTAATATTTTAAATTATTATCCGGACCACAACATCATTGTATGTCTAATAGGATTGTATGGTTGGTTGGTTAAAGGCTATCAATTAGAAATTCTTCATTAGACATGTTTGCATGCCTTTTCTATTTCACTTCATGTCCAAGTTTCATGTGCTTTGGCTTATGTCCTTTCGAAATATACTAATTTAAAATTAAAAAGGGTTAGTTTTAAACACATGCAATTTGGGTTGGGCGAATAATGTGAAATAACTAATGCTTTAATATCTAAAACTCATATCAATTAATATATCGACAACATAAATTTTGTAGCAAAATATGTCACGTATGTATCCAATATATGCTCTTGTGATATACGAGTGTTTGATTAGAGTTAGATGATCAATGGAGCAACCTCACTTGTGTATATATACAATTTGAAACAAATTTAGACATTATTAGTGCAAGCGTCGACCTCTAATGACAGGGGACACAAAAAGACAACGGAGGGAGGATGAGTGCATCTTGAGTTATTGAAGATCATTGCGTAATAGGACCAAACTGTAAAGATAATCTTGAGAGGTACAATCAATTATAACACAACCAAAATACTCAAGGGAGATGAAGGGGAATTGATGCGAGCACAATCACTCACTATCAATCCACAAGGTTAGTTTGAACCAAAGAGCTCAAAACTTCCCCTTACTATGCAAATTATTCACTTTCTCAAGTCAAGAACCCTTCAAAACTAGCAATTTTGTGGATCTTAAGCCAAAATTGGCTTATGAAACTAGTGTACCCTTTCCATAGATCCTAATCCATGCCAAATCCACTAACAAATTGATGGAGAGTACAAGAAATCATCAAATTACCTTGTTTTAACCAAAACTGCCTTCTTAGCTTCTCAAGTTCGGTGCCTCTAATGAGTTGGTGTTGGGAAGATCTATATACAAACAAAAAAATAAAACTATTTTTGAGCACCCATTAAGCTCCTTGAGGTGTGTGACCAATTTCTTGGCTCAATTCTCAATGCAACTCCCTTTTCCTCATAGCCTCTCTCATAGGCCTAACACTCCTTCTAGTAGCCCTGTCCAAGCTCATTTTTTGGTGTAACTTTTGATAGAGAGAATCAAATAAAAACTAATCACCCAAGTACCCATTTGGGATTTTAATCATTGAGAAAAATTTCAAAGTACCTTTCTTCACAAAAAGTCTTCCAAATCAACATTTGTAGGCTTCTAATTAGGTCTTTGTTTAGTAGCGGTCTACTAGGAAGAAAAGTGTCATGATTTCCAGGAGTTTAGAAGGAAGAAAAGATTCAAAACCATGAAAATATCAAACTAATAGGTCCTTCAGTAGTTTCTTGAAAGTTTTAGCCCTTGAAATTGAGTTTAAGACCTTCAAATTGTTTTGTTTCTACAAACCTTAGGTAGGGTTTCTCCAAGCCTGAGTAGAAAAATTAGCTACAAAACTAATCCAAATTTCTTTTAACACTTGAGAATTGTTCCTTAGGCCTATTATCACTTGTTTTTCCTTCTTAAGTTAACAATACTCCCTAATTACTTCTACAAACCCCTAATTAAACAATGACACACTTTTTTTGACCGAGAAATCGAGTTTAGGGTACTGTCCAAGATGAGAAGGAAATGTAACTTCCTTAATTATTATGCACAATATCAATCACTTTACCTCCAACAAATGATCCACTCCATCCTTAATTATTATGGATCTCTTCAAAAATTCATTACTTTCAAAATCCTTTCGATCCTTTTCTCGGATTTTATGCCAAATGGCTTAATTTGAGTCTAAGCGTGCTAGAATAACACTCGAGATACAAGGTTCTTAGGATTGTTCAAACCTAAATCCACACAAGCTAATAAAATCTCACTAAATTCAATATAAACACACATCAAAATTCTTCTTACCATTCATAAATCACCTTTAGATTGAATGTTCTAGGTTAAAAATAATCACCGAATGCACATATATAGATTTGAGAACCATTAACCAATCTGTTTGCAAACAAAATTTTCCTTTTTCCTTCAATTTGTGGAGCTCCTCATTTTGATCATTCAAATGAATCCTCTCAAAAATAGTTACAAAATAGTGTTTTTAAATTCTTTTACCTTGAGCTTCACCTTAATTAACAATTATGATCATAAGGTAAGTTTGTATCTTGTAGAAAAGGAGCTAAGAACAATTTTATGACCAACTTCACAACATATGAAAACACCTAAAAGACATAATAGTGATTCTAAACCCTTAACAAACTCTCAACAACCCCTAGAATCCTACACACCATGCAAGCAAGCCAAAATGGCTCAAACTAATTCAAAAATTCAAATTTGCCAAAAAGGAGGGAAAACCAAAATTTTAAATTTTTGAATTCTTGAACTCAACTAGACAACTTGAAATGACTTCTAAAGACTTTCTAAGGACTCTTGACAACCTAATAAGCCAAAAATGTCACGAAACTTCAAAATTTAAACTTAGGAGTGATGTACGCATCACGACCTATGTGGGGAAATGTGAAAGGTGGAGGGAGCCATCTAAATAACTTTCCATATTGATATAATTATGCAATTTTTTGAACAATCACCTATATATGATCTAAGAGGATTTGAAATCTTTAATAATTTATAGCACCATGATGTTTCTCCGCATCATGATCGACTTCACAAGTGGCTTCAACATCATATTTTGTATGTGTTTATACCATGAGGACCTAACTCGTTCTTTGTGGTAATACCTAGTTCTATAAAACTTTGTAGTGTTATAACTATACCGTATAATTTGTAATAACTCTAGTTGAAGATGGTGGATTGATGATTAGTTATGAAATTACCACACTCACAAAAAATTCGCACACAAATACAATAATAAAAATACTAGAATATTTTTTTCTTTTACATTACTTGATACATGACACCACATGGGATCATTAGGATAAATCAAATCACATAAGACATTTATACCAACATGGACCCACACATACAACAAGATGAGAAGTGATTGGCATCACAAGGAGAGATGACACACATTGCCAAGCCTACCTAAGAGGCTTACAATGGGGAGAGGTCATCATTGCAACTACCCCTTATCACTCTAAGAAGGAATCTTGGCTAGCCTTTGGTTCCTCCAAAGAAAAACACAAACTTCCCCTTATTCCTCCCTTCACTAGCTACATCTTATTCCTCCAATAATCAATGATGAAACCTTTCCCCAACAAGAAGAAAACATAACTTGGTGAACACACATGATGCACATCAAAACCATCATCTTACCGAATGACAATGTTCACAATAATGATCCAACTACAATATAAACTTACAGATAGGCACTTCCCATGACACAACATTTTCATGGTTACATATTTATTTCAATCCTATTTCATTATTTGACCTTAATTATTTGAAGAGCATTTAACATGTAAACCTTCATTCTTCTTTTATCTAGACTCCATTTTCTTTATTTTGTTTAACATTTCACCTATAATGGTTCCATTTATTTTTTCTCGTTTCTCTTATGAAAATTAATTTATATAGCCTGATTGTTAATAGGAACATTTAAACACGCATGAGGCTACTAGTACTTGTTCTAAGAGTTCTTTTCTAAGGGACATGTTTACTTGGTTTTACATTATACTTTCATTACCAAAAGGAATTTCACATGAAGGGAAAGGAGGTCTATTAGATCCGAGGGAAGGAAAATTTCATTTTCCTTTCTCATTATAGCACTTAAGCACTACGGATACACTCTTTTCACTTTCAAATCATTACAACTAGCTAGGTAATCTAACTACTTAGTTTAGCTCGCATCGTTCTTGATACACAAAAATGTTCTTACATTGAGTTAAAGGGAAAAGTATCAAATTTCCCTTTATCCCTAATCCATCATCTTTATAATTCATTATCGATAGTTACGAGTGAAAACATGTTTCAGCCATAATTAAACTTTCTAAGTGGTTCTAGGTTTAATATATTTTCATTTATGCCCAAGGGTTCTACTCCCTACTAAAAATCAATTAGAGTACAATATCCTTAACTCATACGACCTTGGTAAAATCCAAACGTATTCAATTACTACTGCTAAGGGGACATTTGTCTTAACCATTAGGCTTAGGAATGTTGCAACGAGGTTCATTCACGATGTGATTTTGGCTCCATTAACAAGTCTCTAGTTCAATACTTGTGAAAGTGACAATTTGGCCCATGAGGGAAGATAAGGAGCATTCTCATGGACCATGCACAAAGGGTGGACAAGGTAGAATGTTTACCTACCCCAAGAAGGTCAAGATGGTGTAAGAGAGACCCATTTTCTCAACATGGTAGGACCTAATATCGATATAGCAATGAAATGACATAGTTAAAAGTTGACCAAGTTCGGTTCCACTATGGAAATAAAGCACATGGTAACTCAAGGGGATCATTCCTTACTGGAAAGGGTTAATATTTCAAGCTATAAGTTTGATTATTTCTTTTCGTCCAAATGAAAACATGCTACTACAAGTTGTTATTTTCTCAGGAGACTAAGAGAGTTTCCTAGGTCAACACATCACTAGAAAATAGATAACATACACCATTCTCAATTTATTACTATCCAATTTACTAGTACAATCAACATCCAAAATTACCATGGTATAATTAGCTTTAAATAAAAAGATTTCAAAATTCACCCTCCTCTAATGATTCAAATACTATCAATAGGTTTCTTTTTACATCAATTTCCATAGCAACAAGGTACAAACAACTTAATTTACCTAACCAACATATAAAAGTACGACCAAGTAGGAATTTAGTCAACATATAAAAGAGAAACTAAGTACAAAAATAACACACTTTCCCAATAGGCTAACAATGGAAATCAAACAACGATAATTCTATTCATAGAAATAGTGATGATATATCATATACAAATACAATGTTTTCAAAATCACATGTTATTATGCAAACACCAACAACACTTCACGTTGTCCTTATCTTGGTACCTATAACCAACACATGGTTAAGCACTAACTGTTGACATGACATCTACCCAAAATCTAGCATAATTCATGTTATCATAGTTTTCCCATTCACATGATTATAATACTTAGCACAAAAGAGAGAGAGTTAAAGATACATTCATTTTTTTAATCATAACTAGAGAGAAAGAGAGAGATGGAGAGAGAAAAACACCATTTTCCCGACAACAAAATTTTTCAAAAAAAGCCACAAAAAATAGTTCCATACAGTCATATATAAGTGCCTACAAGTTTTCTCATTAGTTATTTGACAAGGAGGGCCCCACGACATTCTTTCACATTTACCTACTAGTTTACGAAAATGACCAAATTTAGCCGAGGGCTAAGAAGTTGCATTCAAAAACTGATTTCCGATGGGTGGATGCACCATGAGATAAATCTTATACGATCTCCTATATACAAAAAATTCACAGGAGTTGATGGAAATTAGGCTGGTGAGCAAGGTAAGAATGGCGACGATTACTTTTCGGGAGCCACTTGGTTTTAATTGGCCTAGTTTGTCTGGTCAACCAGTATTTGGAGGCCTCAAAACCCCCTTGCAAAACTAATTGGTGAGGTGTTTTTCTCAAAACTAAGGGTTGCAAGAAATTTTCATGGAAAAATACTAGAGGTATATGAAGGTGATATCCATTTCTTCACCCTAGGCCAAAAAAAAAAGCCAAAATTGGACCCAAATTTTGAGTTTCAAAAGCTTCCCAAAACTATAAAAAGGTTAACAGGCTCTGGGAGGGGTGATGAAAAGTACACAAATGGTCATTCAAGGGTGTTATAAGGTTTGATACAACACCCCACATGATAGGGAACACAGTCACAACTTGACTTTCCCATTTTGGGGTTTGGAGAGGTGTTTTGTGAGTCACCAAAAATCACGTTTTATTAACTTTGCAAGGTGTAAACAAGAAGGGTAGTTTAGTTGATGGCTCGACTCCATCTCGTCAATTCAAGAGAACATATGTATCTACTTTTATATACCTTGATTCAAATATGTATAGGGTCGTGGTTTTGAGTACGGTTGATGGTCAAATAAACAATCAGGTTGTGTAGGAAAAATCCCTTTTTGTCATTTGAAACTATGATTTATTTAATTAAACCATGCACTTGTCCTTAGTTTTATTAGAAATACGATATCATAGAAAAAGGGAAACTACCAATACAAAAATTATGCAAGTTCAAGGTGAGAAAACCATGCATGTAATGATCTTGTGAACAAGAGAAGAGGAATTTTGTGGCTGGTTGAATGTGCCAACGTCATGTTTGTGAGATCCGAGGCCTATTTGTAACTCCATTTGAGCATGTCTTGTAACTCAGCGGTCACTGCTTTTGGGTAAGTATGCCAAAAGATTTACACACCCCACCAAAAATTACACATATTATAATCATTGCATCAAGAGACATGATGTTTATTTCAATCATTTATAGACCATAAATATGATTTTATGAAGTCAACAGATTGATCTAGATCTCTAGATGCTTAGATTATTAAACCTTTTCTCTTTTTTTTGAAACTGGAAATAAAACAAATTCCTTCTTGTTGGGTTTTAGAATGGAACATGGGTTGAAACCACAGTCAAGGGACAACAAGTCCCTCCTCTTTAATGGGAGAGGTTCCCTTATTGAAAGCAAGAAAAACAAATGTACAAATATACAACTCTCAATGTTTGGACCCTGATATTCTGGAATGTTTTCATACTTAAAAGATTATCAATAAGAAGGAATGGAAGAATATAGAGATGGGGGAAGGAAGAAAACAACAATGCTTTTGGGAAATATAGATAGCAGAGTATCTCCCTACTCACATTGAACCAAGAAAATATAGAAAAGGATCAATTACTTCACCACCGATGCAAATCTGTAGACACAAAGTTATGAGGATTACATAGACTAGAACACAAAGTTTCTATTGAATGCAAAACAAATGATCCATTGAATCGAGCCAGAGAGAGAGAGATATAATAGAGGAAAATAAGAAAAGAAAGAACTTCATGTATTGAATTACTTCAGAATTTACAACCTTCCCAGAAAACCAGAATCCCTTTTCCATGGCCAAAACCATGTTCTTATAACAATTTGTATACATCCATACTTTTTCCCCAAGAAAAGAATATCCGAAAGGAATAATGTTTGTTGCAGATCCGCTTTTGGAAAGTGACATGAAAAAAACACACTCATGAAAACTAGAGGTTCAAAAGGTGAATATTTTGTTAGTTTGAGCATGATTATTTTAGCAGGGGGCATCTCATGATTTTCTTCTTCATGTGGTCTTGCCATTTCCACCTTTTAACCACTTTCATAGCACTCAAGTGCTTACTGGTAAGTTTTCTCCTTTTTTATCGCGTATGCCCGATAAACTCCGTTTTCTGATGATTAAACTTTACATCCCTTCAAACTTATCAATTTGGCCCCATAATAAACCAAAAATGCATCTCATGGGGAAATGACAAGAATACAGAGAAAAATAATGAAGAACGATCCATTTTTGCATTTTGCAGAGCTCTGGTTCGTTAATGGCATTAAAAACTAGATGAGTGCATTTGGCTATCTTTTCCCCCTTTTACCTTCAAATTTGGACCCTACACATGGCAAGATCTAAGCAACAATGGCCCTGGGGAAAAATTTGCATTTCTTGACATTTGGGAGAAAAAGCACGATTTCTCATTTTGCTCCACCCTCCCACAGCTCCACCAAAAGGACACATGACACCATTTGAGTGGCTGAGGAAATGCGGTTTAAATATGCCATTTAAAATCTTTTTAACAAAAAGCTCAAATTCTCAAAAACCTTTGCTAGCCCGCTTTGAATTTTGAACGTGAACATGTAGCACACCATGATTGGAAAAAGGGGTCATGGCTCAATTTGTAACATTTTAACCTTTTGGTGAAAAAGGATCAAATTCTCAATTTTCCCCACAAGCCTACTTGTTCTTATTTCATCCTTTTACATGTGGCATCACTTGGTGGGTGTGGGAATGCGCTTTAGTTTTATACTTTATCTATTTTTGAAAAGGGGAAAAATTCCAACTTTTTCCCTCGAAAGTCTGTGTCCCCATCGTTGACTTTTCAACGTAGGCTAGGTGTCCCTTTCTAATATGTTGCGGGCCTTAACTTAGAAATTTCCCTTCGCATGAGTGGGGCCGCGGGCCATTTTAGAACTTTTCGCCCTTTGTGGAAACAAGGCTAAAATTCCCAAAGTCCTCATTGGTCCTTAAAGCAAAGCACTGTGAACTGAAAAAATGACCATGTTTCCCTTTCTAATTCTTCAACACATGGCATTGCCTGATTGGTTACGGGGACGTGTTTCACTTTTTATCTGTTTTGAAAAAGGAAAAATTTGAACCTTTCCCCTGAAGATCCATGCCTCTGTCATTGAATTTTCAACATGAACACGTGTCCCCTTTCGATTTTCTGCAAATTTCAACTTGAAATTTATCCTTTCACTTAGGGCGGGTGTGGGTATTTTTAGAAATTTTTTCCCTTTCGCCGCAATGCCTTAGAGAATAAAATGGATCCATTGCCCTGAACTTCTACCAAAACAGCTCCAGCCAATCAGGGACCTCTGACATTTGTTCCAAAATCACCAAAAGTGATAAGTTCAAAAAGGAACCCACCCGTCTGCATCTAATGGGAAACCAACGATCAGCTTCACCTTTCCGAGCAAGAATTTGACGGGAAAAAGAACGTAGGAAGTTGCAGGAAACAGGAAAATGCCATTATTGCTCCCGATGAAGAATTTATTTCTCTGGCAAAAGGTTAAAAACAAAAGATGCAAGGTCCCACGCATTTCAAATGAATAAAAGAAGAACTAAAATCATTTCCCATCCATTGGAAATAGGTAAAATGTTTTAATGGTAGAAAACTGAGGGAATTTTGATTAAAAACATCATGGGAAATGAAAATGAGCATCTGAGGAGTTTAAAACATGAATTTCTTCTAAGGCAAGGCTCTAATTTTCATGAAATTAGATTCTAAAGTGTGGGGAAAATTTAGAGGACAATAAGCGGCTCATTGCAGGGATGATTTGGCAGAGGAAAGAGGCAAAATCAAGAACCTTAGAGAATTCTAGGTAATCAGATCGAATCAGTGTCTTAGCCAATGGGCAATGGAGTCAAAAAGAAGCAATACCAACATAGAAGAGAACATAGAAAGGAAAACAACCAAAACAAAAACAAGGAAAGCAAAACGTTATACAAAATGTACAGAGGGACCGCCAAAACTCCTAGGTTTTGAACAACTTCAAAAATTTCCCACTATAAGGAAGTGGGAGAGGAGAACCATCCATGTAATCTAGGTAAAACGAGTTCTCACCTAGAAAAATGTCTAATTTTAAAAGGACCAAGCCAAAGGGAATCAAATTTATCATGGCTGCCTCAAGGTTCATGCCTTTGTCCCAAAGAAGAACACTATCTCCCACTTGAAAAGTTATGGGTTCAGCCTTTTTGTCAAACAGAGCTTTTACCTTGAGTTGATGAGCTGATATTCTGTCAACCACTTGCAATCTGTCTTCATTCAACTTCTAGAGGTACATAATTATTTTTTCTAATGAATTGGTAAAGCTGGCATCCTCAATGGCCTTCATCAAATGTAAGACCGGCAGTTCTAATGTCATGGCGGTTGAGCTTCAACTCCATATAACGCTTGAAAAGGAGACATTCCAATGGATCTCTTATGAAAGGAATGAAAAGAAGATTGTTCCAAGCCATAATTTTGGATGATAATAGCACACCACATTAGATTTGCAAAAGAGAAGAGCTAAAATACCATATATGGAAATCCATCATAATCCATAATGCTCAATACATTACAATAGAATGACTTGAATTATTCAATAAGAAAGATGTACATATAGGAGGAGGGAAGTGCAACTACTACCTAAATCAGTGGTGAAGAACTCCCACTAATTGATATTGGTAGTTAAGTTAACTCCAAAAGAATAGTAAGCTAACTCCACATAACTAAGAAGCTAACTCAACACAACTAGTAAACTAACTCCACACAACTAGTACACCTAAGCAAGCTAACCCAACAAGTGTAGGGCTAACACAAGTGTAAGAATTATCCTAATAAATAAATAAAGGATAAATAATAACCTACACTAACACCCTCCCGTAAGCATAGCTTAGGTGGGTGGAAAAGAAGGTGGGTCCCGGAAATAAGGCTTGATGAGGTACCCATGTACAACAACTGAGAAAATTGGACACCGCAAGGTACCCAAAACCAGTAATAACAAAGTAGAGAGGGAAAAATCCTGTTGCAAGATATCCTCAGAAGCTCAGCTCCAAAAACTCGTACAATGTTGAAGAAGTGTGGTGCACACTGTGGTCTGAATCCACTACTCGATCATAGAACTCAAAAATAACTGACACTGGGCTTCACCAGAATAGCTCCATGTAAGGAGATTGTCAATGGAGTGATGTCAAAAGTGAAAAACAAACACCAAACATAATTTGATCAACTGCTACAAATAGGTGTGCCACGATCCAAGAACAACCAAGGCAACAAGGTGGACATGAGATCTAAATAAATAGGAGTGCCACGATCAAGAAAAGCCAAGGTAACAAGGCAAGGGCACGAAACCCGAAGAAGCAGTATCAACACCACACCCTCCCATATTGTAGAATGGGTAGAGTGACACCATAGATCTGTATGAGTTGTCAAAATCAACTACTCAAACACTAACAAACTAACACTGGGCTCCACTAGAATAGCTCCCCCACAAGAGAGACTGTCAACATGTCAAAAAAGTGTCAAAAATACAGATCCAAAATATCTCAACAAACAAGAGAGATATAAATGTATACACCCATAGATACAAGAATGCAATACCCAAAAGTTTAGGATGTTGGGCTCAACTGAAATTGCATCCACAAGTGATCACAACACCCTCCCAAATTTGGCACTTTATAATTGAGTGCATGTAAATATTACAATGAGTAACAATATCTTTTACATTTTAAATATGTGTATAAAAATGTTACCAATGCGTAGATCTTGAAAAAATACACAATTTTTAAAAAAATCACCTTAATTCGAGCTACAGATCAAAAGTTATGAGCTCTAGAAGGTTTTGCTATTAAAATAATATTTTAATGTTGATCTTTTTAAAAGGTACACGTGACACCCAAATGTCCAAAGGGTAAAAGAGTGCATCCACATGATACATGCTTGCGACCAAAGGATAAAATCCTGCACCCAAAACCTAAAATGTCCAGAGGGTAAATCATTACGTCCAGAGGGTACATGCCAATATCCAATGGATAAAAGAATGCACCCAGAGGGTACCGATCTGCATCCAATGGATAAAAGAATGCATCCAAAATAGAAATATCCAGAGGGTAAAAGAATGCATCTAGAAGGTACACGCTTATATCCAATGGATAAAAGAATGCACCCAGAGGGTACAAATCTGCGTCTAGTGGATAAAAGACTGCATCCAAAACCGAAATATCTAGAGGGTAAAAGAATGCATCCGGAAGGTACACACTTATATCCAATGGATAAAAGAATGCACCAAGAGGGTACAAATCTACGTCTAGTGGATAAAAGACTGCATCCAAAACCGAAATATCTAGAGGGAAAAAGAATGCATCCGGAAGGTACACTTATATCCAATGGATAAAAGAATGCACCCATAGGGTACAAATCTACATCCAGTGGATAAAAGACTGCATCCAAAACTGAAATATCCAAAGGGTAAAAGAATGCATCCGGAAGGTACACACTTATATCCAATGGATAAAAGAATGCACCAGATTTGACTATCTCAAAACATGGTCAAGTTTGTTGATTCTAGGGTTTTGGCACCTTCCAAATCCAATGCCGCACTCCATTTTACATAAAAATGTATGTTGCAGAAAATTGCTAAAAATTCCGAGATACATAAAAATAATAAACCCTTGTTTGCAAAGAAAAACTTACAGATGGATGTCTACATCATCTATCGCTCTGATACCATGAAAGGAACGATAAGAAGATTGTTTCAAGCCGCAATCTTAGATGATAATAGCACACCACATTAGATTGAAAAAAAATAGAAGAGCTAAAATACCATATATGGAAATCCATCATAATCCATAATGCTCAATACATTACAATAGAATGAATTGAATTATTCAATAAGAAAGATGTACATATAGGAGGAGGGAAGTGTAACTACTACCTAAATCAATGGTGAAGAACTCCCACTAACTGATATTGGTAGTTAAGTTAACTCCAATAGACTAGTAAGCTAACTCCACATAACTGAGAAGCTAACTCAACACAACTAGTAAGCTAACTCCACACAACTAGTACACCTAAGCAAGCTAAGACAACAAATGTAGGGCTAACACAAGTGTAAGAATTATCCTAATAAATAAATAAAATGATAAATAATAACCTACACTAACATCTTAGGTGTAATCCTATCTGCGCATAAATCATCATATAGCTTATTATGCCAATTCCTTTGAGAGTCATTTTAACAAGATTCGAACAATGGTGACCAAGTTCTTGTTAGTTGATTCGCTTACCCATTCCTTGGGGATAGTAATATGAAGAGTGGGAAAGGGAAATTCCATAGCCATAGCAGAAATCCATCATCTCTCAAGAGAAGAAAAATTAGAAGCATTGTCATGACAATCTTGTTTGGTATCCCAAACCTTATTAAGATGTGCTCCTTGATGAAGTTGCATACTACTTCAAAAGTAGTACTTTTAAGGCGGAATGACTTCCACCCACTTCGTGAAATAATCGGTGGCGGTCAAAACATGAGTATGCCCTACACTTGAAGGTAGATTGAGTGTCCCAATGAAGTCCAAACCCCATTGTTGAAAGGGTTCCTCGATCACCAATGGGTCGAGAGGTAAAGCAGCTAATTTTTCAGTCTTCCAATAAAGGTTTGACATGCTTCACACTTGCCCACCCACTTTGATGCATCTTTGAATAAGGTAGGCCAATAATATTTAGCGTAGAGGATTTTGTGGGCTGTGACAGCAGAAAAAAAATGACATCCACAGGCCTGGTCATGAAAGGATGAGAACAATTTCTTTTTGTTGCTCTTTGTCAACACATTTCAAAACCTTCAATCTATCCCTTGTTTGAACAATGCATTTTCCGACAACACATATTGCGTAGAACTTAATTTGATGGCTCTCTTATCCTGGCACTCAAATGAGATGGAAATTATCCATAAGTAAGAAAGTGTGTAATGGAAAAGATACCATTCATCGGTTGAGTGAGGAAAATAACAAGGATATCAACTTCTTCCTTGGATAATTTGGCATCAACTCATTCAGCTATGAGTTCACATAAGTCCTTTCCTTGATCTAGTTTGGTGGGTTTGATGTCAAGATCATACTCCTAAACTTTGGCTACCCAATTGCCTCTCTTGGTTCAAAATTCTTGTTGTGTAAGAATGGATTTAATAGTTGTATCAAAGAACAAGCACAATAGAATGAGAGTTGAGGATGTAGAAACGAAACTTTTCGCTCACAACTTTGACCACTTCAAAAGCATGTTTCTCCATCATGGTGTACTTCATCTCATGGGATTTTAAAATATAACTCATGAATGCTATGGGGAGTTCATGACCATCATAATTCTCTGGGTTAACACAACATCTAGAGTACTTTTCAAGTAAGCATAGCAATAGATAATGAAGTCTTTGTTATAATCGGGGGCATGCCAAGATTGGAGTCTTTGCTTTATAGTTTTCTTGATGTTTTCAAATGTAACCTTTCTTTTAGAGGACCGACCAAAATTCTACTTCCCTTTCATCATGTGGGCTATGTTCAAAGTAAGTTCAACAAAATCAAGTATGAATCTTCTCAATAAGTTGATCTTGCCAAAGAAAGAGTGCACACCCTTCTTGCTTGTGGGGAGAGGGATCTGCTGAATCATCTGGACTCTTTCTGGATCAATCTTGATTCTATCCTTGGAGAAAATGTGTCCCAATAATTTTCCCTTGGTGACACAAAAGAAAAATTTCTTAGGATTCAAGGAGATGTCATGCTCTCTACACTTTTGTAGGATAGTTTCAAGGTGTTGGAAATGATCAGCTCTATTTTTGAAAACACAATTAGATCATCAAGGTATACAACTATGCATTTTCCTTGAGACTGTCAAAGGCTAGGTCCATTTGCCCTCTAAAAGGTGGCACCAACATTGATGATGCCAAAAGGCATTCTCCTGTAAGAAAAGGTGCCCCAAGGAGTGGTAAAGGTAGTCTTATGTTGATTTGCAACACTTACTTCTACTTGATTATATCTTGAGAATCCATCAAGCATGGATAACATTTTTGAACCTGTAATAACTTGCAACACTTGATCCATTACGGGAGAGGATAATTATCCTTCAAAGAGGCTTGATTCAAATTCCTAAAATCAACACAAATTCAGATCTCACCATTCTTCTTCCTGACAGACACAATATTAGAAATCCACGTTGAATGGTGAATGGGGAAAATGATCTTATCCTTTAATAAATTTTGGATCTCTTGAAAGATTGTATCAAAAATTTGAGGGTTATACTGCCTCTTCTTTTTCTAGAAGGGCTTGATCCCAGGCTTTAGAGGAATGAAATGTTGCATCTCTTTTGGCTGAAAAGCCTTGAGATCATCATAAGAATATGCAAGAACATCAACATACCTTTTCAATAGATTTGTTGCTTTTTTTCTCTCCTCTTGTGTGCAACACTTTCCAATGTTTACCAACATGGGTTCATTAAGACTCCCAATGTTTATCTTTTCATAATCAGTCAGACTACTGAGCTCCTTTGGAAGTTTTGGACTTGATGTACCTATCGTGTTTATCAAATAACTCTTCCAAACTTACCAGCCCTTTAGGTATCTTATTACCTTTTAGTTTTATGCAACCATCATGATCCATTTCTTCTTTGTTATCTTCTTCATTTGGGGGCACACACTCTCTAGGTAGATTTCCACTTCCTTCAAAGTACAAGCTGGTCAAAATTATCTCTAATTTCAAGGAAGGAAAGAAAGTGTTGATCATCATTAAAGACCTGCCAATTGTTTGCATTGTCAAGCACACTAGGCCTATGAATCATCTCAATGGTGAATTTATCTTGGGAGAAATCTGGATGAGGGATCAATAGAGACCCCAAGACAGCTAAGGAATCAGCCTTGGTGTTTCTTTCCCTTGGAATGGCTTCAATTGAAAAGGCATCAAGGAAATCAATGGAATCCCAAACCATATTCCTGTAATGTTTCAACCTTCAATTCTTCACTTGAAAAATATCTCTGACCTATTTTACAATCAGCTCTGCATCTCCACGAGAAAAGAGATTCTTGATCCCCATATCTTTTGCCATGCCTAAACTAAGGATGAGAGCCTCATACTCAGTTGTATTATTTGTGTTTTTGAATTGGAGCTTGAAAGAGAAAGGGTGAATTTTCCCTTCAGGAGAAATAAGCACCACACCAACTCCAGAACCAATTGAGGAGAAGCTTCCATCAAATTCCAAGATCCAAATGCCATTAGGATCAAGAAACACTTCCTTAGGATGGTTAGCCTCATCTTGTGACATGATCATGTAGTTACCATGACCAATGTCCTCATAAAGTATTTGTGCCTTTGGGTCATCTGTTTTTTACACGATATATTCACTTTGTTTCTCAAGAATTAGCTTCTTCATTTTTCCATTCAATGGAATAAGAGCATGTGAGCACTCCATCATGATTTATCCTCCAACATTTTTGCAAAAATTTCTACTAAGCAACATGTTGTAGGAAGGGGGAATATCAGGTACCAAATTGGTGGCTAAAACTCTCTTCTTTGGAAAAGCAGCAAAGGCTACTTGTGCATCCTTGATCCTTCCAACCAATGGTACTTCTCTACTTTCCATTAAGTAACATGAACCAAAAATGTGGGTTAGGGTTAAGCCTAGGGCATGAGCTACCTTAGGGCATCACATTATCTCAAGCACCGTAATCAATAACACAATTGTTGAGTTTGTTGCCATCTATGAGGAGAGTGACATAAAATGGTTTGATCTTCCCATCGATGAAGTTACTGCTATCACGAGGCTTGATTGAGATGAAGGAGAAGGAGTGGGTAAGATACCTTTAGAACTAGGGGATGAAGGCTTGGATTTGGAGTTTACAAAGTCTATCATCTTAGCAAAGGCCTTAGGATGGGTTTGGTAGAATTTGGCTTCGAGATCGGACCATAGTTTTCTTGAGATGGTCAATAATGTCAAAAGAACTAGAGGTAGATGGATCATCATTAATAGGAGTAGATGAAACTTTTGACTTATCAAATCTATCATTTGAAGGGCAAGAAGTTTTAGGAGAAGAAACATAGGAGGAAGGGACATCGAACCTACCTTGGGTGTGGAAGAAGTTGGAATAGGATCTCCTCTCCTTCGCAACCACTAGAATGACCGTAGGAGGCTCTTAGATCTTGTAGCAAGCTACACCAATTTATTCTTCTTGTTGGCTTTCTCATGAGTCATGACGGCATACGATTCACTTTGCTCATCTCTACGTAACTCTTTCTTCATAATCATCCTATTCATCTATACCTTCAGTGGTGAGAAAATGGACATGAGATCCACACAACTCTTCTAATTCTTCATCAGCTTCTTCCTCATGTTCTTCATAGGTTTTGTCCTCCTCCTTATCATCAGGCTCTAGCACTTCACATGTTACATTGACTAGAACTTTAACAGGTGGGCCTTCAATTACCAATATGGTCTGAGTAGAGGGCAACCGATTCCTGGGCTGAAAGTTCTTCCTAGGAACATCCTGATAAGGAGCATGTTGGGAAAACTACTTCTTGAGGGAAATAAGATCATTAGCAAGTTTTGTACCAACTGATCTGCACTAGCTCCAGGAGAAGATGTGGAAGAAGGAGATGCTTTGGATTTGGATGAATCTCTCCTTAGCTTGCTCCAGACATGATTAGATCATCTTCAACACTGATAGAAAATCTCTGATCAACATCCAAAGTGGCAAGATTGGCTCTCCTAAGTGCATAGCTCACTTCAAGCAGTTGGGCATTAAGGAAGAAACATTTTTGAATCTGATCCACAGGGTGTGTGTTTTGTGGGATCCTATTAACCAGCCTGTTGAATTTGGCCACAAATTCCCTCATGGGCTCATGTGACTCTTTCTTGATTTGAGAAATATGGGCCAAGAGGGCATGCACATCCTTAGTAGGTTTGAAACACTTCTCAAACTAGGTTGTCATGGTGTTCCAATTGGTGATGGATCCAACAGGGAGATGGTAAAACCAATCAGCAACATTATCTTACAATGTCTCCACAAAATTCTAACAGAGATATCTTCATGTTTAACTTCGAGAACACCACAAGCAACAATGAAGGCCGTAATATGTTCATCTGGATGAACCTTCCCATCACCTCTGAATTTAGGGAAATTATTTCTATTACCTCTAGTCATATCATGCAATGGCCGGGAAGAGCAAGAGGCTCAACCCTTTGATCCCAAGGAAGAGGAGCTACCATCCTTGGAAATATTGTTTGGAGAGGAACTGAAACACTAGCAAGAATCAAAGCATGTAAATTAGGACTGATTTGATCTTGAGGGATGTCACTCCCAGAAGTTCTGTCTCTAGCAAAAGGAGTGCTTGCGAGACCTTGTTCCTCTTCTTTTTCTTATTGATGAAGGGAGAGAGAAACCTTGATGATCCATAAGTTGGAAATTAGGTTCTTCTTCCCCAAGGGTTCTTTTACCCTGAGTGTATCTTGGAGTCGCCAGATTAAATATGATCAAGAAGTTGTTATTCAAAAACTGGAATCCATTTGCAATGAATTCCCAACAGAGTCACCAAAACTGTTGGGTTTTAGAATGGAACATGAGTTGAAACCACGATAGGGACAATAAGTCCCCCCTATTTAATGGGAGAGGTTCCCTTATTGAAAGTAGGAAAAAAAATGTACAGATATGCAACTCTCAATGTTTGAACTCTAATATTCTGGAATGTTTTCATACTTCAAAAATCATCAACAAGAAGGAATGAAAGAATATAGAGATGGGGGAAGGAAGAAAACAACAATGCTTTTGGGAAATATAGATAGCAGAGTATCTCCCTACTCACATTGAACCAAGAAAATATAGAAAAGGATCAATTACTTCACCACCGATGCAAATATGTAGACACCAAGTTCTCGAGGATTACATGACCGGAACACAAAGTTTTTATTGAATGCAAAACAAATGATCCATTAAATCGAGCCAGGAGAGAGAGATATAATAGAGGAAAATAAGAAAAGAAAGAACTTCTGTATTGAATTACTTCAGAATTTACAACCTTCCCAGAAAACTAGAATCCCCTTTTCCATGGCCAAAACCATGTTCTTATAACAATTCATATACATCCATACTTTGTCCCTAAGAAAAGAATATCCGAAAGGAATAATGTTTATTGCAGATCTGCTTTGGAAAGTGACATGAAACAAACACACTCATGAAAACTAGAGGTTCAAAAGGTGAATATTTTGTTAGTTCGAGCATGATTATTTTAGCAGGGGGCATCTCATGATTTTCTTCTTCATGTGGTCTTACCATTTCCACCTTTTAACCACTTTCATACCACTCCGGTGCTTACCGGTAAATTTTCTCCTTTTTTATCACATATGCCCGATAAACTTCCATTTTTTGATGATTAAACTTTACATCTCTTCAAACTTATCAATTTGGCCCCATAATAAACCAAAACGCATCTCATGGGGAAACGGCAAGAATACAAAGAAAAATAATGAAGAACAATACATTTTTGCATTTTGTAAAGCTCGGTTCATTAATGGTGTTAAAAACCGGATGAGTGCATTTGGATATATTTTCCCCCTTTTACCTTCAAATTTGGACCATACACGTGACAAGATCTAAGCAACAATGACCCTGGGGAGAAATATACATTTCCTGACATTTGGGAGAAAAAACATGATTTCTCATTTTTCTCCGCCTCCCGCAGCTCTACCAAAATCCGGACACATGGCGCCATCTTAGTGGTGAGGAAATACGCTTCAAATATGCCATGTAAACTCTTTTTAACAAAAAGCTCAAATTCTCAAAAACCTTTGCCGACCCGCTTTAACTTTTCAAAATGAACATATGGCACACCACGATTGGAAAAAGGGTTCGCGGCTCAATTTGTAACATTTTAACCTTTTGGTGAAAAAGGCTCAAATTCTCAATTTCCCCTATAGCAGCCCACTGCTCCAATTTCATACTTCAACACGTGGCATCACTTTGAAGTGTGCAGAATGCACTTTTGTTTTATACTTTATCTATTTTTGAAAAGGGGAAAATTCCAAATTTTTCCCCGAAAGTCTGTGCCCCCACCGTTGACTTTTCAACGTAGGCTAGGTGTCCCTTTCTAATCTGCTGCAGGCCTTAACTTAGAAATTTTCCCTTCGCATGAGGGGCTCATGGGCGCTTTAGAACTTTTTTCCTTTGTGGAAACAAGGCTAAAATTCCCAAAGTCCTCCGTCGGTCCGCCAAAGTGCCTGTGAACTGAAAAATGGCCATGTGTCCCTTTCTGATTCTTCAACACATGGCATCACCTGATTGGTTGCGGGGACATGCTTCACTTTTTATCTGTTTTGAAAAAGGAAAAATTCCAACCTTTCCCCAAAGATCCATGCCTCCACCATTGACTTTTCAACACGAACACGTATCCCCTTCTGATTTGTTGTGGATTTCAACTCATAATTTATCCTTTCACTTGGGTGGGGCTGCGGGTCTTTTTAGAACTCTTTTCCCTTTCCCCACGATACCTTAGAGAATAAAATGGATCCATCACCCCAAACTTATGCCAAAACTACTCCAACCAATTAGGGACCGGTGGGGATGCGGGACAAATCGACATTTGTTCCAAAATTACCAAAAGTATAAGTTCAAAAAGGAACCCGCTCGACCACATCTAATGGGAAACCAACATGTAGTTTCACCTTTTCGATCAAGAATTTAATGGGGAAAAGAATGTAGGAAGTTGCAAGAAATGGGAAAAAGCCAATTTTGCTCCCGGTGAAGAATTTATTTCTCTGCAAAAGGTTAAAAACAAAAGATGTAAGGTCCCACGCATTCCAAATGCATAAAAGTAGAACTAAAATAATTTCTCATCCATTGAAAATATGTAAAACATTTTAAAAACAACAAACAAAGGGAATTTTGATTAAAAACGTCGTGGGAAATGAAAACGAGCATATGTGGAGTTTAAAACACGAATTCATTCCATGGCAGGGCTCTAATTTTCATGAAATTAGATTCGAAAGGGTGGGGAAAAATGAGAGGACAACACTTCTTCACCACTAAAAGTATGACAAAGTGTGTCTTGTTATCTTTGTCACCTATGGTTACAAAGTTCTTGAAAAGACCACACTTTTTTTTTTGCTTGGAAACACAACCAAATTTATAACATAGGAATGGCTCAAAGGCGTAACTTCAAAAGAGTACTTTCCCACTATCAAGGTTGGAGCAAGAAACTCATAACAGCCATGGACCACATTTCATTGAGGCATTTCAACAAGATCCAATTTATGCATACGATATAAACATATCATTATATGAGGCACATTTCTTCAACACATCTTTCCAAACATTCCATGTGCCTTTTACGCATCCTCACTTTTGCATACATGCCTATCGTGAACTCATCAACTACAAAAATATGAACTCTACCTTCCACTACTCCTTGATGGATGAGCATAAGGTCTTTTCGAAAGCTCTTATCTTGGCATGTTTGAGAGGATGTTGGCAATGTTAGAACTGTTTTAAACCAATCAATGACGTTTGCTTGAAATTTTCTATAACCTTTTCAACGAGTTCATTTTTTTACAGGTTTGGAATCATTGCTGCCCATATGACCACATTTTCTTGAGGAGTTTTTTCACACATCTAACATGTCTTAAGCTTGCTTCCACATTTTACAATGTATTTACCTGTGGTGCTTTCCCAAAACTAGTTTCAAAGCACTATTATGTAATGTACATGTGGGAAGAATTTCGACAAGAGGGGAGTGATGGCGCCCAAACCGATGTGAGATCTTCTCAATGCTCCCATTCACACAGCCCTGGAGGATGCTGGAAAAGGTGTGGGGTTTGTCTTTACACTTGCCAAAGGCATTTTCCTAAAATTTATAAAGTATTTTCAAAAAATTTGTGAGTCTAGCCTCCTTCAAGATACCTCCAATCCCTCTCCCCCAACCACTTCTCTACTAATGCACACTCCATTAATTTCCATATGTCATCTTAAAAACATTTATGCAAAAGTTCATCTCATCTCCTCCATTTAACGTGCTTCTACATTTTATTATATGTATATATAATTCTTATTTTATTATTTATTTTATCTAAAGTCTTCCATCGTATCTATATATTTTATTTAAAAATTGTTTTATTTATTTTCAAATTTTCATTATTAATTTTCATTTTCATTTTTAAAAAAGATTCATTTGTTTTTTTATTATTGGTAAATAGTTTTAAAGGGACTATACCTTGTTACAAAAAGGGCTCAACAACCTGATATAACAATGGAGATTCAACAAGAAAGGATCAAAATCCAGATAGAACAGTATTACCATAAGTAACCAAGAGGTAGTTACAACAAGAAACAAAAAAGGACATAGACTGCAACAAAACAACAAAAAGTAGCAAAGTCACAACAAAAAGACCACAAAAGATCAACATCTACAACGATTCCCACCAGCCCAAGTGAGTTTACTTCTTGGATGCTCTTTCAATTCTGGACTGGATCATTTGCAGCGAGGTAAAAATGCCAATGTGGTGATGTGCGTTGAGTCTCGAAGCATTCAACTGCGAGATGGTCAGACTCCTCTCTTTATCATTCCCCCAAATAGTTGTAGGGATCCCACTGAGCATGGCAATGCTCCAAACTTGTTGCTCTAAAAAGTCACTTATGGCTTTGAAGATAGCCATGTTGTGATCATGTCTATCTTTAGCTCTCCCCAATCTAGTGTCTAGAGAGTTCAACTTCTTATAAATATCAGCAATCTGATCCTTTCCATTGTCATTATCTTCATCAATTTTTCTTTTCCCTTTCTGATTTTCCATATGCTGAAGGTCCTTCTTTAGTTGTTTCATCTCTTTCTCCAGAGACTCCAATCTATGAGGCACTTGAATCCCCTCCTGATGCAGGGCCATATCAGTACCAACATTTCTGATATGCACAAATTTGAGAAACCTCCATC
This sequence comes from Taxus wallichiana var. yunnanensis, assembly GCA_018340775.1. Classification (NCBI taxonomy): domain Eukaryota; kingdom Viridiplantae; phylum Streptophyta; class Pinopsida; order Cupressales; family Taxaceae; genus Taxus; species Taxus wallichiana. The sequence goes on from CM031234.1 coordinate 395,346,575, forward strand.
TCTTTGGCGCTTCGAGAATCTTGGTAGTGTGAGGGGTGTCCGTTTTCTTGGAGTTTTTGGTTTTAGATTTGGAAATGGTGTCAAGAATGGGAATGGGAGCAGAGGAGGTGGTAGTGTGTAGATCACTAGGAGCAGTCGGGAAGCCAGGGAACTTGGAAACACAAAGCTTGTGCAACAGGAAGATAAGGCCTTGATGCAAAAGAATAGCACATGAGTGCTTTTAAAAATCCAGAACATAGCGCTAAAGAGAATTGAGTAGGTAATGCGGGAAGTAGACCAAAAATGCCTTTTAAAAGACAAGGTGTTTAATAGGGATTGTTTTATAATGCCCTTCTAAGGAAATATATATGACCATCATATTTGTCACTTCATCATACGACATGGGAATAAAACTTACCCTTATGCCCGCAACAACAAACTCAAGCTCCTCGCCCTCGTCAGAGAATTTCTTGGCCTCAACAACCCTGTCAATCCTTTTACTAAAAAAATGATAGCCCTCAGTTCTAGGCCTATAGCCTCAAAGCAATCAGCTCCTCATTGATAGTAACACGGTGGCCACCATATTTGACCCTTCTATCCTTCCAATCCATAGCAAAATGAACTGAAATGTTTTGATCATGACCCTGAATGCATTCAATGAAATTTGAGATGCCTCCCTTGTGCAAGAGGTTCCAAAGTACCTCGTTATTCTTCTAGGCCAGATCGCAACATGGCTCCAATTGACACGACACCCCTCCCATTTTCTTCTTCTTCCTGCTAATCCTGTGAATTTTCTACTCAAAACCCTCATAAGAGTCTATTTCTTCCTTATGTCTGTCCTGTTTTTGAAATTCCTCCCACCTGTGTGAGGTTCAATAGCTTTAATGTGGCCGTAATAAGGAGGATAATTCACACATGTGTGAACTTTCACCTCCATTAAGGCCCGCTCCATGTCATTATTAAAATTACTCCACGTATGTAATCCCATAATTATCCACATTAATGCTAGTTTGAACCGCCTTAGGGATGTTATTTACATTATCCCATATGATAAGATTGATATTGATGCCCATATTAGCCAATGTGTCTGCAACCTTATTCCCCTCCCTATAGGTATGTCTAATAATGATATTCTTGAAATTTTGACAAATATTTCTTGCTTCCATAATAAAGTCCTTGATAGTCCAGCTAGGAGGAGAAGTTTGGTTTAAATGGTTAATGATGTTAAGAGAATCCCCTTCCAAAATTAAGTTCTGAATATCATAATCTTTGGCAATCCTTAGTCCCCAAAGAGCAGCTAGGGCTTCAACATAATGATTCATTTGAATCCCCATTTTACTAGCATAAACAAGCAACTAAACAACCTTTATGATCCCTAATAACACCTCCCCTAGTAGTAAGACCAGGGTTACCCTTGGAGGCACCATCAAAGTTGAGTTTATGCTAGTTTCTCTCAGGAGGAATCTAATGAATCAAAGACCTATCAATGTTAGAGGTATTCCTAATCTGCAAACTAGCTAGTCCAATCTTCCAATTGGAAAGAATGTACTCTTCATCAACATGATACTTCTTATTTTTGGGAGGTTTGAATCTCCCAATATTATCTTTAACAACATGCCCAATCTTAACAAAGTGAGCTTGCAATGTTACTTGTTATTTCTAAAAATGATATCATTCCTATCTTTCCATATTCTCCAGATAATATGGGGCATGACCAGTTTCCAAAGTCTTCTCACAACACAATGCTTAAAAGGAGGATTCCATTGGATCTAGAATTGGATGAAGTCCTTAGGCACCGTCCAGAGAACATTGAACTTGGAAAAGGCATAACTCCAAATCATGGTAGCATAATCACAAAGTGAATAAAAAGGTGCTTAATATCTTCAGAATCTTTTTTTGCATAGGTGGCACCTATTAGGCATTATGAACCCTTTCTTAATCAGGTTATCATTAGTAAGAATTCTTCCTCTGAGCACAAGCCAAAAGAAAAATTTGATTTTAGGGGTTAACTCAGTCATCCATATTTTGCTCCAATTAAATTCACTCTGGGTATTCTCAAAGTAAGAATTATATCCAGATTTAACCGTATAGTCCCCATCTCTAGAATTGTGCCAAACAATTTCATCTTTGACGTCCACCGATTCAAGGGGATGAGGTCCAGTTGCTCCTGAAGAGAGGAAAACACAAAGTTCAAATCAAATCCATCCACTGAGAGCTACTTCCATCTCTTTTTATTTCCATCAATTTCCATATAATCAATGACCTTAGTACCATATTTCTGTTCAAGGATCTCCTTAGCTACACCAAATCTATCATTGAGGCTAATATTAGACCAATTATCACCCCAAAAATTGATGTCTCTGCCATTTCCCACTTTCCATCTACATCCTTGCTTGATAAAATTCCTGGTAAGAATCAAGTTGTTCTAGAAAATGGAACCATGGGGAAGTTGTTCTACATGGAGGAAGGAGGAAGCTATTTTTTGCTCAAGATATTTAGCCTTGATGAGTTCAATCCATGGTTGTTCCTCCGATATCATTCTCCAACCCATTTTTGTAATTAAGGCCATATTCATTTTTCTAATATATTTTATGCCCAAGCCCCCAATCCTTTTAGGAGTGCACACTTGATCCCAGGAAACCAAGTGATATTTGAATTTTTCCTCCATTCCCTGCCATAAAAAGTGTTTCTGAATCCTTTCAATTTTTTCTCTGAAGGTAGAAGGAATGTTGTATAGAGACATAATGTAGATAGGAAGATTTTGAAGAGTGCTTTTGATAAGCAAACATTTACCAACACTGGAAAGAATGGATCCTTTCCATCCAGCCAATTTCTTTTGGAATCTTTCCAATAAGTCATTCCAGACTTTGTTTGAGACTTTTTAGTACCCAAGGGGAGCCCTAAATAAGTAGTGGGAAGTAAATTGATTTTGCAACCCAATACTTTAGTAATTCTATTTTGTCTTTCCAAAGGAGTATTGAAAAAGAAAATAGAGCTTTTGTCAAAGTTGATCTCTTGCCGTAAGCAAAATGACCTCATCGTTGTTATTTTAACTCATCATTGTTATTATTACTTAACAATATTAATAATTTCTCTATGGCTCGTAATGAGACCGGTCTCGAACCCTAAACTAGGTGTTACATCGGAAGTTTGTGAAAATTTGATTATTATTATTACCATTTTATTGTCATCACTTGGAATCTGTTATTCACTCGACACAAAGACACTCAATATGATATATGCTTGTTAGTAGTAGTGAAGCGAGGATTCCAAGATGAGAAATCATGACAACATATAGAACATAAGTGTTATAAGTGGCGAAGAGAAGGCAATACAAAGATTAAAATCGACTAATCAGTACAAGAAAGTCAAAAATGAAACCATTAACGAACTTGATGGCCTTAGAATGGAATTTTTGTTGAAGAATGTCAAGGAAGGGAAATGCATATTACTTCCCAACACCCACACATGGGATTTTACATCTCGAATGTTTGTGATTAGTAATGAGATGAGATCACAACTAACCAATTGTGACAAAGGGTCCATAATCCACACTAGCTAAATATAATGATACGAGGCACTACATAAATGGTTGTTATGGTTTAGAGTAAGTGCATAGAAATGGGGGTCCAAAAGGGGGTTTAAGTGGACACTTTTAATGAAAAATAAGAAATACCAACTTGTACAAGTTATTTGAGATGGTTACACTAAAATTTTTACGATGTTGTAAGAACATGAATTGTAGCATTTCAAGTCTAGTTTCTAAAATACTGATTTTCCAAAAAATGGTTAAGTGTAAGTGGGTTAGTGAGCTCAAATATGAATACGTGCTCTTGTTTTTGTAAAAAACATAGTAGATAGTTGGTCGTGCCCCCAATTTTTTAGCATTATTTAGTATTTTTTAAAACCCTTTGGTAGAAAAATAGATAGAATCATCTAGTTTGGGATAGATTTTTTTAGTGAGTATTTTTTTCTATGATTTTCCAAGTTCAAAGATTTTGAAATTTGAAAAATAATGGATAATGAATGTGCCCCTAACCACCTAAAAATATCAAAAATTAGATATTTTGAATATGTACGAGAATTAGTCATAGCTTGGGACTTTCAATTTTTATTCAATTTGGACATGAGTGAAGCAAAAGCTACGAGGATGAAAGATAGACATGTATAAATACAAAAAATAGAGCTATAAAAAGACATAGTTAGAAAATAATAAGGTTGAAACCTTATACTAGTCAGAAAAATTTGAAAAATCATATATTTAGAAAGAAGAAAGTTTATTTGACCTCGTAGTCATATTTTTAATAAATTTTTTGATCCTTTTTGTGGGATTTATTATGGCGGAAGACACATTTTAGCATTTTCTATCAAAAACACATTGTTTGATGTGTTTTAGTAGGTCCATGCCTCAAGCTTGGGGTTTCAAATGAGATCCAAGCTAAGAGATTTGCCTTGGGATTTGGAAAAAGGAAACTCATATGTTTTATAAAGTGTACATGTTTCCTTTTATATTCCCTTCCCGCAACGTCCTTTCTTCCTCTTTCATGATATTATTTTCCCCACTGCATCTGCTCTGCACATTCTTGCATAAAATTTTAGTAGTTGAAGTTTTCCCCTACCCCACTATCTATATTGTACTAATCATGGGGGATAAAAAATGACAAGAAGAAGGTCAAGAACAAGACACCAGAGAAATTAGAAGTGATTAGAATAAAGAAAGTGAAGTGGATGCAAAAAATTCATGGAGGGAAAGGTACATCTACTATCTCAAATGCACCTAATGTTGTAGAAAATGATGATGAAATACATAATGAAAATGAGGAGAATAATTATTTTTCAATGAGTATTGATAATGAATTGAATGATAATGTTGTTATGGATAAAGAATTTATATGAATAATAATATTGAACCTTTACCTGAGAATCCAAATGTTAATCCTAAAATTTACATGGAAACACCAAATGAGGAAAGTAACCTTGATAATGAATTTTTACCTCTAAGAACACCTCCTTCCATTTTACATAGAAAACTCATTCACTTAATTGAAATTGATGAAAAAAATCTAAAACCAATGCCTAATAAAATACATGAAAGAAATATGAGGATAAAAGATATGAGAATTTGGGATAATGAGAAATTAAATGATATAAAAAGATGTCATTTATTTATTACGTTGATGAAATTAATTAAGATGAGACATACTGATGAAGACCCTAGGCTTAAGAACATATAATATTGATGATCGAAATGTGATAATTGTTGAAAATATACATAAATCATACCATATTGTAGGTGTTAACAAACACACGAAAGATAATAATGTTACACGATGCACACTTACAAATTATATAGTAAGTGATAAAATAGTGAACAAACACTTCATTATAAAAACAAGTAGAGTTTTGGAGGTAAACAAAAAAACACAAATGAAAGTAATAGGGAGATGCAAAATTCTTGAGTCAATCAATAACACTCGACCACTACATATTCTCTAGTAGAATCCCATAAAAAGACAATGATACATATGGTATTCTAAAATAATTATTACTTGTAAATTTTGGAATAAGAACTCAAGGGTTTCAATAAATAGAAGATATACTGATAAAAAGAAGAATAGGTTCTTGTAATAATGAAGCGTATGCTGAAAAAAATTTGAATATGACTTAAACACAATTGTTCTCTAAGTTTAAGAACGAAAATCTAGAAATTGACATTAGCCAAAGTTTTTTTGAAATTAACAAACCCTTTTATGTGAAAATCAATCACTCACGTACCACTTGTTGTTGTGGGCATCATGTTGAATTTTCAATGCATTATGATATTTTTTTGTCAAGTACGTTGTATTTTGCATATTAACATCATGTTGCATGAGTGTGGAATAAATGTCCCACCAAAATATGCAAGAGAATTTATTCCTACCATATTTTGTGAAATATCAATTGGAATTTTTTTTTATAACAAAGCATGTTTGGATGGAACGTGCAACATATGTGGTGGATTTATGAAATTGAAAATTTGTATCCATAAGGAGAGTAAAAGTGAAATAGGAAAAGAATTAGTTTCTTTCAAAAACTATAAATATGTGGCATATCAATTAAAATATGGAAAATAATCTAAGAGGTGCGTGCTTATTACAAAATAATTACATGTATCGAGAATATATGGCTAAATTCAGAGAGGAAATTTTTATGAGTATGTAAGGCACACACATAGATTTTGATGGTTGGATGAAAATTCAAGTTAATTAAGGACACATTCCCACTTGGTACTATTGTTTTAGTAGTTGACTTTGTAGAGAATTACTCATTGCAACCACAAATGGAGGTTCAATCATAATACTATAACTCAATGCAAGTTGCTATTTTCGTGCATATAACATTCATGCACTCTCCGGAAAGCACTGAGAAAGATATAATAATATTAAGAGAGTATCATTTTTACATCAGTGATGCTCAAACACATTCTAAATAATATGTGCAAGGGTGTTTCCAGTTGTTTTATGCGAATTTGGTTGAGAGGAACATTATTTTCAATCAACATTACATTTGTTTAGATAACTGCACATCACATTTAAGAATGCACATATGTTTTATTGGCTAAGAAGGATGCACATGAAAACCAATGTACAACATTTATGAAGTTTGTTGAGTCGGGACATGGTCCGAAAGGAGAGGATGATGGTGCAGGAGTATGTGTGAAAAGAGCCCTTGTAAGAGAAGAATTAAAGTTCAAAGATGGTGCAAAATTTACAGGTGTAAAAATCATTATTGATTGGTGTAACAAGAACATGGGTCATGAATCTCAAGAGAGCTCAACAGATTCATAGATATTTTTGGTTGATAGAGGAACAACATTTGGCAAGCTATGAATATTGTATGACAATTACAGGATCAAGTGATATGCACTCATTCCATAGTTCAAATGCAAGTTCTTGCACTATTCATACTAGGTGTATGACATGTTTTTATATATCATGCATTGATTTTGTGTGGAATAAAGTGAGTCACAAGAGTGGGTGGACGAATGGACTTGTAAACCTCTAATTCTACTCGACACATATCAAGTTCCATGAGCATTACAACTTACAATGTCTTCAGATCATATGAAAACATCACCTGACTATGACCAAGTCTCTGATTTAGTGCAACAAGGTACATGCATGTGTCATGTTATAAATTTATACATTATTAAATAATAATATAATAATGTATTTTAAATTTGACTTGAGTTTTACTTTGTGATGTAGGGATTTTTTTGCAATTATTGTGACAAAATTTAATGAAGAGGGAACATACTACTTCATGTCTCTTTGTGTAGAGGAAAACATAAATTGACTTCCATAGTCATTGATGGTGAAAACTTGAGTATCCTTTGGTTTATGAAATGAAGTATTATACCACCATTCTGCAAGTGGCAACCATTGCACCCAACGTTCTTGTTAATCTAAAGTAAAACATCGAAGATATCCCTCCAAACATTTATTTACCGCCTCAGTTTTCCAATATGATTAAGGATGATAAGATGAACTCTGGGACAATTGGGTACCCAAATAAGAGAAAAAATTAGTCCAAAAATTACTTGTATAAATCAGATCACGATCACTTACTATAATTTTGGGTGTGCCATGGATATTTTGAACTGTTTCCATAAATGAGATGACAACTGTAATAGTTGTGAAAGGATGAGTTAGGGCACAAAAATGAGCATACTTGGTAAGTTTATCCACCATGACCATGATGACGTTTTTACCTTATGCTTTAGGAAATCCTATGATGAAATCCATCGATACCTCTTTCCATCTCTAACTAGGAATAAACAAGGATTGGAGGAGACTTGGTGTCTTAATGGTCTCACCCTTATTATGTTGATACACCAACCTTTTTGCCACAAATTTTTGAACATCTCCTTTCAACCCCTCCCAAAAGAAATATTTCTTAACTATATGATAAGTTTTCAAGAACCCAAAATGGCCACCTAGTGGAGAAGAAAGGAGCTATGAAAGAACATGGTGTTTAAGTGTAGAGTTCTTACAAAAATATAACCTATCTTTATACCACAATGTATCCCCTTCCATATAAATTGTTTAGATATGGTTATATCTTTCTGGAGATTCTAAATGAGAGTATGGGTTGCTGCATATTTCTTCCATTCTTCCCTTACTTGATCTACCCAATTTGCCTTTAGTATAGATATGGCACATAACAATGCTTCTTTGGACTCATCCCTCCTAAATAGAGCATCAACAACCACATTTTCCTTCCCTTTCTTATAAATAATCTCAAAGTCATAACCCAATATCTTTATGACCCATTTTTGTTGCTCTTCTGAAGATATTCATTTCTCCAAGAAGTATTTCAAACTATCATGATCAGTTTTTACCTTGAAGTTTCTACCCATAAAGTATGGTCTCCTTGTTTGACTACATGCAATATTGCTATTATTTCCTTCTCATAGGTGGGCTTCAAAAAATTATTTCCTTTTATAACTATCGACTCTCAAATGTTATGGGATGTCCTTATTGCATGAGTACTTTGCCTCGATACCATTTCCTAAAGCATCACATTCAACTATGAAGGTCATGGAGAAATATGTGGTTTCCAATACTGAAGTGGTGCACATTGACACTTTCAATTTTTAAAATGGCCTAGAAGCTTTCTCATTCCAATGAAAGGATCCTTTCTTCAATAATTTTATGAGTGGTGCTATTATACTGCCATATTTTTAAAAAAATCTATGGTAATACCCTGTGAGACCTAAGAAACCTCGTAAACACTTGAGGGTTCTTGGGACTTACCATTCCACCATGATCGGGATCTTGCGAGGGTGCACCTTAACACATTCATGAGAGACAATATGGCCCAAGTATTCCACTTCATGTACCCTAAAAGAAAACTTCAAAGGCTTGACATATAGTTGATGTTTCTCTAGGGCTTCCAATACTATATTGACATGATGTAAATGTTTCTCCCAAGATTTGTTGTAGATGAGGATATCATCAAAAATACCAAGAAAAACTTCCATAGGAATGGTCAAAATATTGAATTCATCAAACTCTGAAATGTGGATGGTGCATTAGTAAGACCAAAAGGCATCACTAGAAATTCATAATGCCCTTGATGAGTTCGAAGGTTGTCTTATGAATATCTTCTTTCTTTACTCTAATTTGGTGATACCTAGAATGTAGATCTAGTTTTATAAAATAAATGACACCATGCAACTCATATAACAAATCATTAATGATAGGAATAAGAAACTTATCTTTGATAGTGTACTTGTTAAGTTATTTGTAGTCTGGACACATGTGCCACCTTCCATCCTTGTGGTGCATTGTCACCACTGGAGCAGAATAAACAATCTGACTATGATGAATAATACCCATTTCAACATTTTCTCCACCATCTTCTTGATCTCACTCTTTTGCACATATGGGTATCTATAAGGCCTAATGTTGGGGGGTTGGCTTCTTGGAATTAACTAAATGACATGATCATGATCTCTTTTAGGAGGTAATCCTCTAGGATCCTCGAAGACAAATATATGTTGATCAATAACCTTCTAAAGATTAGGATGCACTATAATCGTTGGTGGTTGAACTTCCATGGAGAAAAATTGTGCTACAAATCCTTTAGTCCCCCTTTTAATAATCTTATGCATTTGGTGAGAACTAACCACCTAAGGAGTTTTTGCTTATAGTCCACAAAGTTCAAACCATCTACCTTAGAATGAAATCACATGAACAATTCCTGGAAATTCAACTATATGGTGCCAAAATTTGTGAGCCATTGAACACCTAAGATAATATCAACTCGCCCATGGGAATAACAAACAACTTAGATCCCATTGTGTACTCGCTTATCAAAAGTCTAATTTTATGGCATTTCTGAACATTGGGTTGTGCTACCTTCTCGCAATCATTACTTGAAATTCAGGTGTTGGGTAGATGAAACAATTTAGCCTTGTTGTCAACTTATGATTGATGAAATTATGTGTACTCCCTGAATCAATCAATATTTTCACCTTCTACTTCTTAAGATAACCCACAACCTGAAGGGTTTGTGGAGTGTTAATACTAGATAGAGCATGACATGAGATAGTGGGCTAGGGATCTTCATAGTCTTCCTCTAATTTTTCCACTTCCTCACTTGATGTTTCCTCATATTCTTCCTCATCATTGGTCCCTTCAATGTAAAACAATTTCTTCTCAACACATTTATGACTTAGTCCATATTTGTTGTCACAGTTAAAACATAACCCTTTTGATTTTTTTCTTTAATTTGTTTTGGTGTCAGTCGAACTAGCCAAGGGTATAATGGTGATAAGGTGCTATGATCTATTATGTTAGTGAAGGTATGCCTTCTGTTGGATAGAAATTTTTCCTCTGACCCTACATGCCATGATAATATAATTAGAAACCTTGAGTGGACTAAACATGCACACCTCATGATCAATGTGGTCCTTAAGACCCCCAATAAATAGGTCATTCAAATACTCTTATGTAATATCATCCACACGCAAGGAATTTTTTTAGAATTGATGGACATACTCCTTTACTGAACCTATTTTTGTAACTTTGCTAATTTTCCGAAGTAATTCTCTGACACGTGAGAAATATAGTGTAATTGAAGATCTTCAGTGGAAAATATCCATATGAAACTTAGACCATTATTCTACCTTTAAGCACATAACCAATGATACCAGATGAATTGGTTAGGTTTTAGATATAAGGATGCCATGGTCACCTTTTGTCCCAATGGGATCTAATGGAGATCAAAGAAATTCTCCATTTGGGTAATCCAATTGAGTGGATCCTTTCTATTGAATTTACACATTTCTAATTTTGGAATAATACCATGTCATTGGTGAGGAGATCCACCTGAATGTGTAAAGGATCCTCCTTGATTGGAGTGATTTGGACTGTGTGTGTATTGCTAGAGGAACCCATATGACTAGAATGGGGTTTGTTTTTGAAAGAGAAAGAAAAAAATCCTGCTTCATTGATTCAAAATCCATTTGAAGTTCACCCCTAAGGCTACCTTTTAGATGAAGAAGCTCATTATTAAGGTCATCCTTACTCACCATATTATTTACCCTTTCTTGAAGTTGGTTGACTACCTCAGATACTCCCAAACTAGAAGATTCTAAATCCATATATTCCTTATTTGGGGTCATTCTAGGAGTTGTTTGACCTTTCCCTTGGCCTCGAGTTGATCTACCAGTCATGATGTAGGGTTTGGGACTTGAGGTAGAAGGAATAGGGTAAAACTTTAGGGTTTAGGGTTTCGTAAACTTATTGGCTAAATAGAGGAAATCATAAAGAAGAAACCCTAGCTAATTTTTGGAAAGATTTCCAAAAATATAAGAAACTTAGAAAATTTCCAAAATTGTAACCTAGGTAGCCGATTTATGAAAAAACATAAAAATGCTATAAATTTTGCAAAACAAGTCAAAAATGTTTGAAATTTGGAGAGGAGCTTACTTGATTGATTTCACCACACCAAAAAAATGTAGAAAAATCACTACCAATTTTGAGATATAGTCAAACCTTCAAAATTAGGGTTTTGATGCAACTCTAGCCGAGATCAGGATCTAATACCACTTGTAATGAAATTACTTGTATAAATCTGAATATTAGCAAAGTAAAAAGAACCAAAGAACACAAGATTTTAGATAAATGATCCCAATATGCAAGTAGAGTAGCTTAGCCACTTTAAGGGGGAAACCTCCAAACCATACAATAAGACTCAAATGCTCAATATGATGATTAACTACTCCTCACTACTACCTATATATACCAATCCTATGTTATGGCCAACACCAATGTTGACCTACTAAACATATAAAAACATAAATGAATAACATATGGCAAGAAGAGAGATTATGTCAGCCACAAGTCGACACTACATATCCAATATAAACCTTATGACTAAGGGTGTAGCATAGTAGTACAAAACAATGACTAGAATATGAAAAAATTGCCACACACTAGTGTTCAAGTGCAATGCTAGTGTCTAGTGAGAATCTAAGAATTTGATTAAGAGATGAAACACATTTAACCTTATTACCACCTATTTGACCTAGTTCTAACTCCAGATCAACTTGTGAAGCAACATAAAATCCAAAGTGAACTCATCCTCATAAATTTTACTCTATTTAACATGTACCCTAATTAATGTAAATTTTTATAACATTTTTCACATACAATCGGATCCAAATGTTAGAGCATTTATTTATTAATCTAATTGCTCATTTATACATTCAAGATTTTAATCCCAATTAGAACCCCCATTAATTATCATTTGGGATAAATCAACATGAAGCATTTGGAACCCCAAACTCCACCTTTGATGGTATTTCCACAATAATCTTGAGTATTGGAATTTTCTCCATGTGAACAACCATAACATTCTTACGAGAAATCCAATTTAGATGAAAAAATCCCCACATAATGTCGCATGTAGTGGTAAGTGCTTTTCAATACAATGATACGAATTTGAGCTTTCCCAACCAACATTACCAATACCATATGTTGGGCATGCTGAATTCCTTTAAGATGCACTCCTTAGGGGATATGAACAATGGACTTCCCATGTATTTGTCTTCCTCCTTCCACTTGAGCTTACTCTATTATGAAATGTCGTTTTTGCTTGCAAAGGATGCAATTCTAGATCTCAATCGGCGCAAAAAATGAGCATGCAAAACCACCACCACCATAAGAAAGACATTGACAACTCTAAGTGTTGTGTCCCATGGCTTTCCAACCATTCAATCTTAGAGTTATAATCATGACCATTTATAGACACCAAAATTGGCACAAAATCATTATTGCATCATATTTTTGACAAACCATATATACATGGCTCTTGAACTATGAAACTAGATCTTAATGGTGTAAGCCCTCATTGTTTTACTCTTATATTACTTGATTGTGTTCTACTTTTTGACTTATTTGACTATTTCATGTGCTTTTGTGTTATGTTACATATATATCTAACCTTTGTAATTTATTCTTTAACTTTCATTGTTTGTGGTGTAAAAGCTCACTACTAGGTCAAGACCGTACTTATGGTCTTGAACCGAGCCATATGCTCTTTCTCCCTTTTACTTTTGGGTCTCTTTTTCCTATTGGGCCCTTTTGTTACTCTTTTTACTTTCACACCTTATGTTTTAGGTCTTCTGTTGGTGTGAGTTATCCTATGTGCCCTCCACTCACATATGGAGGGTCATCTCACATGGGTTAGGTTTAGGGTTTGCTATTGAGTCATGCACTAGGGTTACTCAAGCACCTATATGTATCCCTTAATTTGACATTTATGAGCATGCCAAGACACTTTGTTGTCTTTTCTTGACATGTGCAAGCTTTGTTCTATTATGCAAGTTATTCAGTTATTGATTGATTCTTCCTTGTGATTACGTTGGAGCCATTATGATTGAACCAGAGTGTAACTTCATCGTGGTGCATAGTTTCCGATACGATCTGTCAACTCTTTCATGGTATCATAGCTGAGATCGGGTAAACGTGCACTCGTTATTTTTTAGGTGCGATTACTTTTGGTGTCGTTCTATTACTCCTCGTGCAAGTTTTTCGATCATTATATTCTAGAATTTTTATTGCTAACATATTTAACAAGTTGCTCTTGGAAAGTTGTCGGTTTTGTTGTGTTCTTCGTGCATGTGCAGATCTCCTTGAGTTTTAGGGGTTTTACAGCTACATTTAGCTAGCTATAGCTAAATCTAGCAGATCAGCCAAAATAGAGTATTTTCTAGTTTTTAATTTTTTTATTAAACCTGAAAAATTCTTTAGATCTTTGTTTTCTGGCTTTTCTCTATTTTTTTTTTTTTTTCTTACAGATTCAGGTCAAAAATTCAGTAATTGGTGGATCATCGGTTTGGTGCATTGGCTTGGACACTCATTGGAGTTGTATTCAATCCTGACTAGCTCTTCTTTTGCTTCTTGTGACTAAATCTGTTCTACTAAAGGCTGTGTGGACATTTTTGCTTCTTTGTGTGGACATTTTTTGCTTTGCATGGAGGGCTTCATTGCTTTGATTTACGTGGAGGGCTTCACTGGTAACCGCACTGCGTGGAGGGCTTGGCTTGAGTTTGCACCTTCATGCTCCGGTCCCCCTCCCTCCTCCCTCCACCCTCCACAAAGCTTGGACGCAAGTTGTTCTTCCCTCCTCTACTGTGGCCTGCACAAAACAATTTTTTTGTTCTAACCCACGCACAAACCTTCACGGGATCCTCCAAATTATTTGGTACATTCCTTCATTTTTGGTAACTCTTTTCTAATTCCTTTTTAAAACAAAAATCTTACTTTAATCTTGTAAAGTTTCTAAACTTACTTAAGTTCATATGGTACACGTTTTTAAAAAGAGGTAAGTTTTTTTAAATTTACTTTTTAAAAATCCTTTTAAAAACAAAATATGTAAGCTTTTTAAAATAGAATTTTTTTCTTTTAATAGATCTAAATAGATTTTTTTGGTGGGAAACAATTTAAAATTATTTTTTAAAAGGAAAGTTGTTTAAATTTCTTAATTCGGATTTAATTTTTTTAGATCTTAATTAGGGTTTACTCCCTTTGTAATTAATTAGATTTAATTAGATTAAATCTAGTTTTATTAATTGCGACCTTAATTAGGTCTCTTCTCTCTCGATTAGAAGTATTAAATCGTCTTTAAATTAACATTCATTATCGTTTTTTTTTTAAAACTCCTATAGCTTTAAAATTAGCTAAATTAGGCATTCCAAAATGATAATTTTTAGGCATTATTGGAATTTTTTTCTAATCGTGCGCTCAAGTGTGCAGAGACACTCTTAGCACTTCTTGACTTCTGTGTGCCCTTCCAATGTTATGAAGATCATCGGAACTCATCCTGAGTTCATCTAAACATTGTACATTACCCTTATTATTGCTTGTGACTAGTGAGCGCATCCGCCACAGTTTGTAGCAAGGGGTATCCTTTGTGACGTGAGACGCTTTTTCTCACAACCAGGATTTTTTTTTGACTCCTTCCTCATTTTTTTATTGTTCTTGTGTACGGTGTCACTTTGTTGCACTCCATGAAACATGATTTTGGTCTCCTCTCTTGTGCGTTATTACGCTGATTGCAAGGTGAGTTACCAAGTTTTTACGACGCACGCTCGGACCCGATTGTATTCAACACACTAAACTATAAAGTGCCGAAATCAAGGGGGTTATTATATTGTCCTGGGTGGTTGTGTTTCTTTTCTGCATTTCTTCTCTCTCTTTTCACTATGGATGCACTTTCAATTCCTTTGCTTACACCGTTCAAATTTTTTGAATGGAGATCAAAAATAATAATGAAACTAAGGGGTAAAGGGTTATTTTGCATCACCATGGGAACTGAGACTAAACTAGATGACGAACCTGAAAAATCTAAGTGGTTAAACTACAAGGATGAAGCTTTAGGTCTTCTTTGCATGTCCGTTTCTCCCGACTTGCTCTTCCACATTGAGTCATCTGAAACACCTAAGTGTGTGGACAATGTTAGATGAAATGTTTGGACAACATGATGACATGAGAGTGCATGAGTTGGAAAATGAACTACTAGGGTTAAATCCTAGTGATTTTGAAAACCTATAAGCATTCTTCTCAAATTTTGTCCACACTAGATCGTTGTTAAAGGAATGTCAAGTAGAGAAGAAAGATTCTCAACTGATCTTGTCGATTCTCTCTAAGTTAGGTCCTGAATATTCTATCTTTGTGTCAAATTTTTACGCTACAAAAGTTGCCTTGGGCAAGGATTGGAATATGCCCTCCTTTGACTATTTTTGTCCCAACTCATTCAAGAACAGGACAAACTCATTCAAATGGGGTCTCTCAAGTCCAAATCACATGCCCTTGTAGCAAGTACTAGTAAGGAAAAGAAGACTGAAAAGAAGAAAGAAAAAAGGATCAACCTAAGAAAGAAACCAAGACCGATACTAAAAATAACACGAACGCTTTGACTTCTGAGCCTAGAGCACAGAAAGACAGGTATTTGTGTTCCTATTGCAAGAAGCCTAGTCATAAATAACATACGTGTATGAGAAAACAAATTGATCACCTTACTCAATTACTTGAGAAAAATATGGTAGGCGTTCTTGAGTCTATCAAACAAAATGCTCGAAGGCCGAGTCTTTTCCTTTGTAAATCTAATAAGAAGAAAGGAAAGGCCCTTTTAGCCAAAGTTGCTCCTTGATCGATGTGGATTATAGATTCTAGTGCCTCGCACCACATGGGTTCTTCACATGTTTATTTATCCAACACGAGCCTTGTGGAATGTCCCAAATCATGATGGGTAATGACACGACACTGTCATTTTATGGTAATGGATTGGTAGAGATGGATGGGGGAACATTCAACCAAGTGTTGAGCGTTCTTGATCTCTCTACCAATCTCCTATCAGTTTACCAAATTACTCACCTTAGTGAAGGAATGCGAGTGGAATTTGGTCCTAACTCGGTGATTATTCATGAGCTTAATGATGACACTACAGTGGCTGAGGGAAAGGCGGATCACCGTTCATGGTTGTATACCTTTTCCCACTTTACTTCTGATTCTATGCCCACTGCTTTGCTCACTCATGCAAATGAGGTTAGTAAGCTATGACATGAGTGGTTCGGACATCTAAATTATCGCTACCTTGAATAATTGAGCCAAAATGAAATGGTCAATAGGTTACCCGCGTCGTCAGTTTTCTAAGGGTATTTGTGAGGGTTGTACCCTTAGAAAGCATCCTAAAAAAGTTCTTTGACAAAGGAAAATCCTGGAGAGCTACTTGTCCTTTGGATCTTGTTCACAATGACATTTCTGGTCCATTTCCATCTCCTTCATTTACTAGAGATCTTTATGTGCTGACCTTCATTGATGACTATTCGTGATATACTTGGGTATATTTTCTTAAGCTTAAGTCTGAAGTATTTGAACATTTTCAGGACTTTAAGGCTCTTGTTGAGAAACAGGTGGAACGGTCTATCAAGGTTCTTCGAATTGACAATGGAGGTGAATATGTAAACAATAGGTTCATGGATTTCTATACTTTTGAAGGGATCTCCTTGTAGCATACAATTGCATACAACCCTTTATAGAATGGAGTAATAGAAAGAAAGAACCGTACTCTTAAGGAGATGGCCACTTGTATGATTCACTTGAAGTCTCTTCCTCCACAATATTGGGCTGAAGCAGTGAATTGTGCTAATTACATTCAGAATCGTGTTCCACACAAGACAGTAAGAGGGATGACACCCTTTGAAGCCTGGTTTGGATGTAAACCTGATGTTGAGAACTTTTGAGTCTTCGGATCCAAGGCTATGGCTCAGATTCCCAAGAAGAAATGCAAGGATTTGGAACCACAATCCAAACCTTGTATCTTTGTAGGGTATCTTAATGGCATGAAGGGATATCGATTGATGAATCCTACTTCTCATGAGATGTATATTGAGAGAAGTGTTAAGTTCGATGAGTCTTCTTTGAATTCTACTTCTCCACCTATTGAGGTTCTTTAGCTCGCTGATTCGGATTCTAACTCATCAGATGATGATACGTTGTTGAGCGTGCTCCTCTTCCTAATCCTCTCAACCATCAAACCTTTGAGTCTTCTGATTTTGATAGTAGTGATGATGAGGACTATGTCCCTTCTCACTCAAGTGAAGAATCTTCCAACTTTGAGCCTAATCCTCCTGGTCCTCTTTGGGCTAGGAAAACTTTTGCAGAGTGCTGGAGATTTAGTTGGAGATACTTTAGATATGAGACATACTCACTCAAATTTTGTTGGACCCCACTCTTTCTTTTCCTCTACTTATAATCCATAGTATTTCCAGGAGGATTCTGTTATTCTTGAGTGGGATTCTGCCATGGATGAGGAGTATTCCTCTCTCATGAAGAACAATGCTTGGGATCTCACCCTTCTTCCAAAAGGAATAAAAATCGTTTGGTGTAAGTGGGTGTTCCAAACAAAGTATGGAGTAGATGGAGATGTTGAAAAGTTTAAAGAGCGATTAGTAGCTAAGGGTTTCTCCCAAATAGCTGGGCTTGATTATATTGAAACCTTTGCTCCGGTTGCGAAGATGACTTCTATTCAACTGACCCTAGCCATTGCCATAACAAATAGATGGAAATTCCATCAAATGGATGTTAAGAATGCCTTCCTTCATGGGGACCTAGAGGAAGAGATCTACATGGAACAACCTCTGGGTTATGTCCATGATCCCTCCCTCATTTGTAAGTTAAAGAAGTCTCTTTATGGCCTTAAACAAGCCCCTCGGGCTTGGTATGCCAAGATGGACTCTTTTTACTTACATTAGGGTTTACTAGGTGTCACTCTGATCCAAATGGTTATATTCTACGACAAGACGAATCCATACTCATTCTTGTTCTCTATGTTGATGACTTGTTGATCACAGACAATTCTTCCTCTATTATTGATTTTGTGAAGATCATCTTGGGCAACAGGTTTTCCATGACTAACTTAGGTTTGCTTCATTACTTTCTTGGGATCCAGATTTCACAATTTGACTCGGGAATTTTGATTTCGCAACCTAAGTATGCTCTTGATTTGCTAGCTCATTTTCAGATGTCTGATTGCAAGTCTTCTCTTACTCCTTTTCTTTTCGAGGTTAAGCTGGTTTTTGATTGCTCTACTCCCTTGGTTGATGGTACCCTTTATCGACAGTTGGTGGGGAGCTTGATTTAATTGACTCACACTCAACCAGATTTATTGTATGCTATTGGGATCATGTCTAGATTCATGCAGGACCCACATGAGATGCATTGGAAAGAAGCTAAATGGATCCTTCATTATGTTTGTGGCACCTATACTGATGGCATTCACTATCATGGAGGGGTGGATATTGACTTGATTGGGTTCATAGATTTTGATTGGGCTGATGACTTAGATCATCGGAAATCTACTCAGCTATAGTTTCTCTCTTGGTTTGGGTCTTATTAGTTGGTCTAGCAAGAAGTAGAATGCAATTGCGATATCATCTACAGAGGAAGAATATAGAGAAGAAATTAATGCTGCACATAAGCTATTTGGCTATAGGGTATTTTGATAGAGTTTGGCATCCACCTTCGAAAACCTACCATTATCTACTATGATAACACAAGCACTATCTCTATTTACATAAATCTAGTTCAACATCAGCAGATGAAGCACATTGAGATCCATATGCACTTTATATGAGAGCTTATTCATGATGGTATCATCGACATTCAGTACATTCAAACAACTGATTAGATTACATATTTATTTACCAAGCCCTTCACTAAGATGAAGTTTCTTCACTTACGGTCTCTTCTTGGGGTGAGGTCTTCTGCAGCTACTCATCTTCTTTGGGCTATGTAGTCCTTTTTTCTTCTTCTTCTAGGAAGATGTTGTTTGTATATGGGCACCTTATCAGGCCTTTAGTTGTTGGGCCCCATTGACACATCTTTCTTAGTTGTTTAGGAGTGTCTTCTCTTTCCATTTGACTCATCATAGCCGCTACCCCAACTTCGATGAAGGGGGGTGTTGGTGTGAGTTATCCTATGTGTCCTCCACTCACATATGGAGGGTCATCTCACATGGGTTAGGTTTAGGGTTAGGTTTAGGGTTTGCTATTGAGTCATGCACTAGGGTTACTCAACACCCTATATGTATCCCTTCATTTGACATTTATGAGCATGCCAAGACACTCCACTTTTTCTCTACATGTGCAAGCTTTGTTATGTTATGCAATTTATTCAGTTATTGATCGATTCTTCCTTTTGATTATGTTGGAGCCATTACGTTTGAACCAGAGTGCAACTTCATCGTGGTGCACGGTTTCCGATCGATGATCCATCAACGATATCCTACCAAAAAATAAAATACTTGGTTGTTTGAAGACTATTAAATACATAGAAATATACTTCACTATTCACATTTTTTTCTTGCAAAAATATTCGAGTTAGTCAAATATTGAGGTAGGTCCTCAAACAAGAATATGTAGAAGGTTTATGAGTCATATCATGAAGAAATTATTGCTACTATCAAGAGTAGAGTTGATCCTTGCGGTTCATTGGATTGAATTTCCAAGGTATGTTCACTTAAGACTAGATATACATCTACATGAATTTAATTTGAATAAACTTTAATGATTTTGTTTAAAGTTTGTAGGTTTTAAAATTATATTTAATTATTTACTAACATGTTTATGTAGGTTAGTGGTGCAAAAAAACTTCCACCTTCACGTGGTTGGCATTATTAGTAGAGAATTCCTTATTCTTGAAGCTAAGAGAAGCTAAGGGAAATTAAATCTTGGAAATGAATAACAAGCACAAATTCTCATTTCACCACCTATATTGTATGAAAAATCTCTTCTTAACATGTTTCCTAGTACTTGGTCTAGATGCTCAAAATAATGTCTTGGACTTTTATAGGGTTATCAACACCAAAATTCCCTTCTAATAGTGTATTACCCTGTAATTTTACCCTTTAGTATGTTTTGCATTGAAGGATTTTGGTCAAACTCAGTTCTTCTTTCACACCTATCTCCGGCCTCTAATAGCTCTACTTACATGTAAGTATTATTATTGGGTAATATCCACAATGTTTCTAGACAAACCAAGCATAATTCCATATACCCTTTATGGAAAGAAAAACCATTTTTCCATATCTTGCAATCATTGTTTTCCATGAGCAAGCCATTTTTTAGGCATTTTGTCAAACATTTCACAATATTTGAATAGACTTGGACATTTTGCATACATGTTTATTTGGCACTTGTAAAGCTTAAACTAAAATAATTTGAAGTTTTAATTCACAATCATCACTCCTTAACTCTTTAAGATGATATAAAAATCATATGTAGTGACAACATGTAAATTTTGATCCATTGGAGTAAGCGAGTAATAATAAGATCTTGCAAATAGTTAGTTTAGGATTAGAAGTTTATTTAAATTCTTAGGGTTAGAGACTCATAGGATATTTTCAAAAAAAAAAACCCCAAACTAAATTATTTCAAGAAAAATAACGGTTGATAAAATTTTAGAGGAAAATCTAGTCATGGATTTTGATGCATGGTCAAAGAAGAATATAGGAATGATTATTGTATACCAAGATATAGAAACCCTCATATCTATGATTGAAGAGCTATAAAGAGGAAAGAGGATTCCTACAATAATTATTATTAAAAAAATGGAAAAGGAAGAAAACATGTTGAATGATTTTGCTAAAGGAAAAGAGGAGGATGTGGGGAGCATTTTTGAGAATCATTACATCTTCACCCATGGTTCCTAGTAAAGATGAACCTACGGTAATTATCTATACTTATAGTGAGAATAATAGACTTGTAGCACTCCTCTCTCCATATTTTGATGTAGATGGTAAATTGGTAATACATTATCCTACATATGAAGATATTTGACTTGAAAATCTTGGTATTTCATATTTTTGTGAGATGGTAATTCTTGTAGAAAGTTTTACAAGTTATGGACCATTTGTTATCCGCCAATGGACAAATGTTGAACATGTTAAAGAAGAGTGAAAAGTTACAATAGTGCCTACTCTTGGTTATGGAACGCATACAACATTTTCTCCTATAACAAATCCAATATATACATCTTGTGGTGGGATGGATGCAATGCTTTCCCTATAATAACTCAGGGTAGTTGTTAGGGGAATATAACATGCAAAATTCAATCATCTAATTATTGAGGGAAGTCAAGTTACTCCACTTTTATATGGATTACATGAATTAATTTTTATTATAATATCTCGTGTATGTTTTAGAAAGCTTCAACATGCGGTAAACACTTCTATATTGACTCCTACATTAATTAGTGAGGGAGATAATTTTATAACATCTTCGACATTCATTAAGGTAATGTGGTAATTAGTAAAACAAAATTCAAAGCCTATTAAGGAAAATGAATTGTTTGATTGGTAGCATGCCTAAAGTAATGCACTCTATAGCACCCATTTCTAAAATCGCTAAAATTTATGTGTAGAGTTGGAAGTTGGAAAAAATACATCATATTTGGGACAAGTTGGAGATTAAAAAATAGAAAAATAATGTTCATAAATAAAAAATTCCAAAGGAACGAGACAAGGAAAATGGGTCTGGTTTGAGCTCGCCATGATTAGACCCTGTAAGGGCATTGTGCCTTCACCCCACTAGGGGCTTCCCCCAACTTTAGATTCCTAGACCAAAAAATAAATTATTAAAGGAACCACGCTATTAAAAATAATGTTTTCTTGAATTTGTTATATAATAAATGCATGTCTAATACCATTTTTGATTGGAAAATGGAAAAATTACAAAATTTCTAAGAGGAGAAATAAATTTTTAAAAGAAAAAATAATTTTTATTCACAAAGAAAAGAGAACCATGACCACCAAATATAGATAATTTAAGTATACATTTTGAATCTTTGTTATGTAATTTTTATTGTATTACATGTAATTATTTCTTTCATTTTTAGGATTATATGTCTCCATCCCTATCTCAACAATGCCCAAATTATTTCCAACAACCACCACCCACCACCTATATGATGGTTTTAGTAAACTCCCATAACCACTTGTGGTTATTTACTTATCAAATAGAACTAGTTTAACCTTCCCTAGTAAAATGTTAATATTAATTGTCCTCTTTGCACATCTCTTGGTAATATGTTGACTTAACCAATGTATAATAAATAAATTATAACATCTCCACCCATATTCATGCATTGTATAAAACCATATTTAAACCATCCATTTCAATAAATAAATCAATCCCTGAACATATTCACTCTTTAAAAGTTTGAACCATTATTTCTCTACTATATATGTATGTTTGAATCATGCAAAGACACAACTAAAGTGAACATTTGAATTTATGCACACAAAGAAGATAACTTGGTGCTATGTGTTTATAAAATATTTTTTATGATTATCAAATTCGAAGATAACAATTTTTGAATGTACCTGTCTTCATTTTTACACCACTGTAAGGTTAAAAAGATATGGGCATTTGAATATCTAACTTGTGCATGTGAAGAAAATATAGTATCTTGCGGAAGGGACTACAAGGACTTACGTGTGAGGAGATGATGACAAGTAGTAGTGCACTTATATTTTCATAGATGGTGACAAGAAGTAGTGCACTTATCTTTGCACAAATGTTCACATCAAGTAGTGTGCTTATCTTTGCGAGTCTTTGTTTTGCCAACAATTTGATTGGAACATAAGCTTCTCAATAGTTTCTTCTTTAGGATAAAATTCATATGTCCTTAAGGATATCTTAGTATTTGATAATTTTTTGGGATAATAGAATAAATAAAAAAGGATACTTTCCCTTGTACATTATAGGGCGTTCAATGCCAAGTTCAAGAACACAAATCTGAGTTAAACACCAAGTCTCCTCAAAGAACAAACCAAAAAAATTAGATGAAGAAAACTCTAGATCTGTTGACCATTCACTAATAATGCCAATAGAAATATTTATATGATCCTTGGAGTATTCATTATTTCTATATTTCACACCTTCCTCACCCCGATTTTCTTAGTTCATTGTAGAAAAATCCTTCAAGCATTCGATTGCAAGACTGAAAAGAGAAGTAACAACTATAGTACCATAAATGATGAAAAATTATATTATTATTTGCGCTCACCACTAATAATCTCTACAAAAATAACATTCACAATAGCAATCAACATAATGAATGTCCCTATCAAACTATTATAATTTCATTAGACAGATCTAGCCTTACTTTGATACCAAATGAAGATTTGGACAAAGTTAAATAAAAAGGTGAATTATTAAACCTTCATTATATCCATCATATATTTTTGGAATACACTACAAATATATTTTTTCACTACACTTTGGATTTTGGTCTTTGAGTGTAACTTGCACCTGTGCATCATTGGGTGTGCTTGTTCTACACTAAGTGCATTTGTGCTACACTGAGTGCATAACCTATCTTTCGGAGGCCATAACTTTTGCTCCCGACCTTGAAACGACTCCGTTTTTTTTGCATTGGAAAGGTATTGAAGTGAAATACGTAATGGTAAGATAAATTTTGGTTTTAGAGTTACCAAAAATTTAGGTTTTCATTTTTATAAAACTAGTCATTTTCTAACAAGTTAACTTAGGGTTTGATGAGTGATTTTGTTTCATGCTTTATATGAGTTTGGAATAGGGTTGTGTATGCTCTTCTCTTACACCTTGTGTGATATTGAGAATCAAAAGAAACTATAAACCACTTTTTTGCTTATTTGGAGTAAGTAGGAACAATCATCATTCATTTCTATGCTTAAGGGAATAAAATTTCATTTTGTAGATCAATTTTCAAACTAGGTAGTTGTTTTAACTAGATTAGTAGTAGAAGTTGTATTTTCATGTTCTTTGCAGGATAAAAGGAGGCGAAGTGCTGGAAAAATTTATTCAAAAGGTAAAATTTTTGATCTTTTTCAATAAATCCTCTTCAAAACTTAGATTTTGAGCATCTATAGGAAAGGGTGCACCTATGCACTACTGGGTGCACCTGTCCAATAAAACTTGCACCTGTGCACTACTGCATGCACTTGTATATCAAAGGATGCACATGTGCACTACTGTATGCACATGTGCACTATTGTGTGCACTGTACACTATTGTGTGCACTGTGTGCACATGTACACTACCGTGTGTGCCTGTGCATTACTGATTTTTGGTCTCTAAGGGTAACTTGCACCTGTGCTTCAAAGTGTTCACTGACGCCTCTCTGGATGTGTATGTGTAACACGATAGTGTAAAATTGACTAAGGTGTGCATGTGCATCACCGTATGTGCGTGTGCTTCAAGATTTGTGCCCATGCAATAGGAGGTGCATCGTGCACTAAGGTAAAATTGATTCAAAGTTTGAAATTTCAACTTCTGATTTTTAGGATCCTGTCATTTTTAAAGGTTTTCGAGTTTCTCTTTTTGTTAATTTTCTGATTTTAGAGCAATATTACTAACAAAATTTCCTTACGGTTTGATAAATGAGTTGTGTTAAAATTGTCTTAGGGTTTGATGAGTGATTTTAGTTCATACTTTGTATGAGTTTGGAATAGGGTTGTGTATGCTCTTCTATTGCACTTTGTGTAATCTTGAGAATCAAAAACACCTTTAAACCACTTTTACTTATTTGGAGTAAGTAGGAACAATCATCATTCATTTCTACGCTTAAGGCAACAAACTTTCATTTTCAACATGTACATGATCTTTTAGTTTAAGAGATTTTTCACTTGATAAATAACCAAGGCTAAAATTTGTGTATGATCTTCCCTTACACCTAGTAGGACCTTGAAAATCAAAATCATTTTTATTCTTTCATTAAGAAGAACTTGGATTAATTAGGAATAAACCTTGATTTTAAATTTTTATGGTAGTTAGTTGATTTAAAAGCCTTTTCATTGCTATCTATGATATTGTAAATCTTTTTGAACTACTAACCATTTGTGTGAAGGACATAAACACTTGTCAAATAAAGAAGGGGTCTCTTTAAACAAAATTCTAACATTCATGTGTGTTGTAGGTAGCTAATGACGGTCTAAACCAAATTGCTTAATCCAAAAGATAAAAACACACCAACACACAAATTCAAAACACCGTATTGCAGGTTTTGGTTAAGAGTTATTGCCAAATCGCTTTAAACTAGGACATAACCCCTTTGGCATAAGCCTTAAGATACAAAAATGGGGGTGGACCTAGGAATCCTAAAGTAGTTCATGCAAGAGGGAACCTTGTGATCAAAACAGAAAGTGCTTCACACTACCTGAATTGACTAGCACGCCTTGAAAGATTAGACTCAAAGTTATTTCCATTCTGACCCCGGTGATAATACAATTTGAACGTGATAGTTTCTCATTATATTATAAGGGGTAAAGTAAAATCGGGAAACTCCTTGGGAAACCTTGGAAAACTGAGCTCACAAAAGTAAACTTGTGACACATTGAGAGAGAACCCCTAGGAAAAATTGTTGCCTTGGAGACAATTTTTTCTTAGTTGTTATACTTGAGAGCTCTCACAAAGTGACAACTTTTTTGGATTCAAACTCTTATTTTTTGAAAAAGGGAAAGAATCTCTTAAAGTTGAAACCGTGTGACATTTCATCACAAAATCTATTTAGTGTTACTTTGACCTAGTTTTTCACTTGTCTTAAGACAAGGTGAAACTCTGCCAAAGTTGCGCCAAGTATTTTTCAACACCACTTGGTTTACACCTTTATTTTCTTGTTTCCCATTTTGGGGAAAAAGAAAACAACATATATAGATACCTACTAGAAATAATCGTGTCCACCACTTTTTAGTCTTATTGCATGACCATGTTGCAATGCCGAATGCAAGAGTTGAAAGTGTGAATGGTACGTCATCAAGTTCTAGTATCCCCTCTTGTCTCATAACCCATATTGAGACTTACTATCATTGTAGTTAGGTTGTCTTATCACTGAATTATTTTGAGTTGTTATGCTACCCATATTATAGCCATATAATTTTGATATTTACGTCTTGTTTCCATTGTGAAACTTGGCCTAAATCTCTATATTGTATCGTTACGTTGCTCGCACGCTTAATAATTCCTTGATATACTTAGACATATTTTTTATATCCTAGCTTTGTCTTGAGTTTTTTTAGTGTTGAGGTTACTTTTTTATTATCGCTATAACATCATTTTGATACTAAAATCTTTCTTTCTCATAAAGTCTGGTTATGTGTCAAAATAGTGTTGTTACATTGCTCACATTTGTATCGTCCATTTTACAAGACTTAGACTTTATTAGTGTTTAGAAACTGGTTTTGAGTATACCTTGTTAGAGGATCACGTCAACATTATCTTAGCAATTAGGTATTGTTTTTTTTTCAAACTTGACCTAACTTGGTGATATTATATTGTTACTATTTGGTTTCAAACCTATCTCAAAAAATAATAGGAAATAAAAAAATTTGGTGTGATTTGAATTTGAATGTTATACGTCATTGTAGTGTCTTAGATATCTCTTGTTGTGTATTACCTTGCTATGGTAGGTCATTCTTTATTCTTTGGTGTCCTTAGGTTCATATTGATCCTTTAGATTCATGACCGTTTGTTATTTGACATTATTTGTGATGATTTGACTTCGTTACGTTGCTTGGTTTGTTCTAGGGCCCATATCATTAAAATGTCTAGTTGGTTGTTGTTTTGTTGTCCAAATCAACACAAGATTTCCTTCTAGTTGAAGAAGTTTAATCACACTATCTAATTCTAGGAATTTGATCCCAAAAATTCCAAAAATGACCAATTATCACGAGGTTCCTTATACATACAACACTAAGGAATCAAAGTTTGCCTTCCCATTAAAGGATGTTCATCACGGCTAAGCCTCGTTTGGTTCTTTTCACTAGAGAGTTCGTTTGGTTACCCTGTTCCACACCTTCATCTCATAGTTGGTGGTATGGTTTAGACATTTCTGATCCAAATTATTATTGGTTTCCCCCTACTCTTATTTTGATTCCAATCCAAACTATTCTTTTGATTCTTGGATTCACCTCACTCTTCTAAAAATTCTCATCAGAGCTATTCACCTCATTTGACTCTTGAGTCGTAGTCCTCCCTCTCTTTATAGGACTCCCCTTATTAGTTGCCTAAATGGAATCTTCCTTTGAAGATATATGTCGCTCCAAGATCCATCAATCAAACATCTAATTTGGTTCTTGAGTCACAACCTCCCTTTCTTCATATGACTTCCCTTATCAGTCGCCTAAATGACATCTTCCTCCTTTGAACATCTGTTCAGCTCCAAGATCCATTAATCAAACATCTAATTTGGTTCTTGAGTCACGGTCCTCCCTTGCTTTGCAAGACCTCACTTATTCACTGGATCAAAACCTTTTCCTCTATTGAAGATCTAGGTGAATCCAAATTATTCTAAGATGACTCCCATGTTGCAATCATATAAGTCGACACTTATGTCTCAATCATCTAAGTCGTCTTCCATGTCACAATCATCTAATTCGAATCCCATGTTGCAATCTTCTAAGTCGACACTCATGTCGCAATCATCCAAGTTGACCCCTATGTCACAATATCCTACCTAGATGAAGGATCTTATTTCTCTACCAGCAATGTGTCATCTTCTAGGAAAACTTATACCAAGCTATTTCAAAACCATGTCTTCTTCTACTTGTGAGACATCCAAATATAAATCTACTTCATCTCTTGAGTCATCATCTTCTCAATCTTCCATGCTAGTTGGACCCATTTCTTCTAGTCAACCTCCCATGGTCAAAGAACAAATACCCATTCTGGTTGATTTCTTTCAAGACGAGGAAGTGATCAATGAATTCATGAGGTTACATGATGACACTCCTCTAGGGGATAATGAGAAAATATTCAATTTTGACTTCGATGCACTCACACATTGGGAGGAAGAAATTGATTCCTTTTGTCAGAAAATAGAGGAAGACCCTAGGATCATCAAACTCGATCCTCCTCTTGTTCTTCCATCTTCACATTCTTCATTGGGCGATGGAAGGCCTGGGTCTAGCATTGATCCATTTCCTATCTTCTCCTTACCCAATCATTCTTTATCTATCACGATTCCTCAATCACAATCTAACCTTGGGTCACTGCTTGGTAGCCCATCGTCTTCTTCTATATGTGGGCCACCTCTAGGTAGCTCATTATCATCTATGTGTGGCTCACCACCGATAGCCCATTTTCTTCTATCTTAGGGCCATTTCCTAATATCCCTTCATCTTCTATACTAGGAGTACGTCCTAGTAGCCCCTCGTATTCAATTCTTGGGCTACATCTTAGTAGTCACTTATCTTTGATTCTTGGGCCACGTCCCTAGTAGCCCATCATCTTCTATTTACTGGACACCTCTTGGTAGCCCATCCTCTTCAACTCTTGGACCGTACCCTTAGCATCCATAAAATTATCCTTCTATTAATGATTGTGGCAAGCCCACCATCATTTATCACATCAAGTCTAAATATCCACTTTCTTCTCCCACTTCTTGAGATCAGATAAGTCACGTATTAGCTTATAGGAAACCCAAATAGTTTCTTTATCAAGCTAAGATCAAAAATTCCAAGATCTCTAAATCTCCCAACAATTTAAACCATCATAAAGTTCAGAATCAAATACAATTCAAGAATGCACACCAACACAACCATCAAGTATGACACAAAGTGCATAAAACTATGGATAGGGAACTCAACCTCCCACATACGAAATCCATGTTTCAAGATGAAATGCATTCATCTATTGAGTATGAGTTCATCACGATCATCGAAATCAGAGATAATGTGACTCTTGATAAACAAACATGCCTAGTATTCCTTATCAAGGAAATCACTAACATTGTTGGTGGATCTTATCACATCAAGTGACCTTTTCATCCTACCTTTCAAAAATACCAAAAAAACAATGAGAAAACATTTCAAAAAATAAAAGGTAAATAAACACACATTGCAATCAAGTATTGCATACACATGGATGTTCTTTCTTCCCTTCCTTTCTATTCTTATGCATGTCTTCCTACCATTTTCATCCCTTCGATGATATTTTGGCTATCCATTCGCATGAATTTTTGACATTTATGTTTATGGTATCTATTTGGCCTTGGTCTTTCATCACCTTGGTAAATTAAAGAACGTTTGACCTCATAGAGATCCTATCACAATCAAAATCTAAAAATGTGTTGCGAAGAACTTTTGGACATATTTTTTTGACACTAGCCAATGTCATCATCACAAGAACTTTTTCCTCCTTCCATCAAGCCATCAGTGGTTCTTAACCCCTTGTCAAACAAGAGAGCTGAAATAAGTTTTTAGAAAGTAAAACAAAATCAATCAAATCAAAAATCCAAAGCTAAAAGCAAAAGAAAATTGATATATAACTCTCTCTTGGGGTATTTCCAATAATCTCTACCGAGGCTATAGACGCCTGATTGGTAGTAGAGAAATGTTGCGATTAGAATCAAATACATCTCCATCAGGACTATGGACATATGGCTAGCAACAGAACAAAGTAAGGCTCTCCTTCCACAATCCATTCACTAAAAAAAAAAAGTCAACTTTGAAAAATAAATCATTCCTACACATTGGCTAAGGTGTTTTCACTTGTTGTCTATCAAATCTTCCCTTTAAGAGGTAATAAATTCCACATGCACACGACGGATCTCTATGAGAAAATAAGATTAATATGCTACCAAGGGGTTTTTTTGGACCTTGCTCAGACTCTTACTCTAGTTCGTATCTTGTCTCGCGATTCGTGTCTTTGGTTAATCATTTCTTCATCGCGAGGCTCTAAGATACATTCACAACATTAACGTTGTTCTTCTACTTCGTTCAGAACATCCATGTGTATAATATTTCATTTTTTCCATGTTCGTGGTCACCCTTGTCCCCTTTCTCAAAATAGTCTTCCAATTCTTTCTATCATGTGCTTCTTGGCCAGCTTAAGCTGGGGGCATCCTTGTTCCTTCCTAGCACATCATTGGGTTACGTTCATCATCATGTTGAACATATCCATATTGGCCTTGATTCATCTTTTTGCACGTGAAGATTTTTCCTTTGAATATTCCTATCTAACGCTGGGGGAAATTTTACATCTTCACTTTCTTGCACATACGTGTGGCATTCCGCCCTTGTACATCCCAGTTGTCATTGGGGCATCCATGTTTCTTCGTTTCTTGTAAATAGCTTCATAAAACTTCTAAAAAATAAAAAAATATTCAAATATCTTTTAAAAATAAAAAAACGTTCAAATATGTTTCAAAAAAACCCAAACATTTGGTAAAATCATAAAAAACCCAAAACATTTGGTAAAATCATCAAAAACCCAAAACATTTAGTAAAATCATCAAAAATCCCAAAAATTGTGAAAATATAAAAAATTTCAAAAATTGGTAAATGGCATGCATGCAATTAAGCTCTGTATCAAATGCATTTTCCTCAAACATTGAAATTCATCCCACAAAAACATCTTTCTATAGGTTCTTGCTTGTTCTAGTATCAAACGACTTGCAGATCATCGTCATCTATCTCCATTAACAAAGCTAGCATGCTTACTACGTCGGTACTCCCGTGCAACAGTGAGTTGTCAAAGACTATGTCATAGTTCACAAAATATTTTCTATGGGACTACTTGTGTCCTCCGTTATTCCCCTCACATATATCCTTGTTTGGGGCACCATTTTTAACCCTTGTCATTAGAACACGAACATTAGAGAACTACTGACTTCATAACAAAAACATTGATGCAACTCTCTTAAACATTGTTTGTTTGAGTATGTGTGATTGTACCAGTTTCTCTATTAGGTTAGCTGGTTTACTTTCTGTAATTGCATTATGTATGTTGCATGGATTTAACCTTCGTTTTACTTCTCGTATTGCATTACATTATGTATGTTGCATGGAGTTCTATAAAGAATGAACAAATGTTGGTAATTTAGCTTTTCATGTTATCTTACACTTTTGTTTATTTCAATAAAGGTTGATGATGTAGATCTAAGGGAAAAATGATACAACAAAGTTGCTTATTGAAAGGTTGGATGCAAAGATTGGGCTTGTCCTATATTCTCCATTATCATTTATTATCACTACTAATTTTTCTTCCAAATCACTTGGGGAAATAAACAACCATGTTTATCCCTATCCTTATTACTTCTAAATACCTTAAGGTTTTGCACCCCTTTTATCCTATTTCTTCTATCCATTTCAATCATATTTTCAATCGTTGATTGACATATTCTATCACCCCATCAACACTCGAGGGGGCATCCTTCATTCTACTATTTTTTCTTAAAAACCTTACCTATTTATGCTTGTCTACTATATTTGAACTGAATTCACTTACTTCACCTCAAACAGGGGCAAATGTAGACACCTAACTTCTGCTTTTAAAATTTTATTGCCAAATACACACAAATCACTCTCATTCTTACCAATTCTATTATAATTAGTGATTTCCACTAATTAAATAACATTTCTTACCACTTTGATCAATTAACAACAATTTTTTGGTTACCAAACCTCTTTTGCATTCAGGATGCCGCTTTATGATGAATCATTAATCAAAATCCTCTTCAAAACAGACAATTAGCGTTTATTATTTAATTAAGCCTATTTTTCCCTTGTTTTAGTCAATATACCCTATTATTGGCTCAAACCCCTCTTTTAACCACTCAAAATCATCCCATCTCCCTCCACAACATCTCAACAAGCTTCAAAATCTTATCCTAGCCTCCTAATTGACCCTACGGGGTTGATTAAGGCTCATCACATCTTAATCACTTTGTAATTCACTAAGTGTGATTAACAAAGCTTAATCATGATCAGTAAATATAAATCTTATTTGTACTTTTAGTCCCACATGCACCAAGATGTAAGTTTTCCCCAAATAGAAAACTATAAATAAGACTAAGTACTACCTTCCAATTTTACACCATGCTTTGATTTGCATCTCATATAATAAATATGATTTATAGCCAAGCTCAATCCTTGCCTAAAGTCTTCAATGGGGTTAGTAGATGGATATCAAAATGACCTTGTAGTCATTTGGAGAGGCCATTTCACCTTGTTTGGAGTAGTAACCATACCAATTTGATTTCCCTCTTAGATCTATTTAGGTCTTTGTTAGTTTAGCAATTCAATATATTAGTAGGCATGATTAGCTAGATTTTGAATTATATTCATGTTAGTTAACATTCCATTAAGATTTTATCTTTAGTGTTACATTCCTAAACTTATAGCCTTGGCTATATATGGCAATGGTGTTAACCTCCCTTAATTATTCATGTTATCTACTTTCTAGAGTTTAGGGTTCTTTCAATATAGTCCACCTAGAGAGATCCTATATTCAAGGAGAGATAATTTCCATGAATATCTCTAGTAATAAAAATCCAAATTAAGTGACTATTTTGAACTACCAATATTCATGTAATAACAATATAACCAACCATAAAAAAATTAATATTATTACACCTTATACAAATATGTTTTCTCATTGATGTGATCACTAAATATTATTTTCCTTACATGTAGTTAAGTTACACTCTCCCATGTATTGTTCTTATTCTAAAGGGATGAGTTGTAATGAAAGTAGTTAGGAATAAATGTCTTCCAGGTATATCTCCTTGAAAAGTGGAAGAAGTATTCAAGTTCTACCTAAGAATATAGATAGGTAGCTCTATATTATTGGAGGTGATGAGCTATAAATACATCTTCAAAACACTCAATGTAACAAACATGATTTTGTAATATCATTTTTAATAAATACAAATCCATAGTTCAATATCTTGGAAATAACTTATGTTTAATTCTTGACTGAACTATAAGGGAAGAGAAAGGACCCACTCCTACCCAAGGAGGAGGATGGTTTATTTTTTTGTATAATATGATTTTTATTTTTTTTGTTTAAATATATTGTTGTCTAAAATTCCCGAGACTTTTTGGCAACCCGAATCTTCATTTCGGATTTGTGCAAATTTGCGGTTGAATTTGGGTTGAGGAATTAATTTTTTAAGTGTGGCGGGTTTTTAGGATCTTTGTGCACCTGCATATGCTCCATGTTTCTCAAATTCCACCCCCAAATCATTTTTGAGAAATCTTGAAAAATGCTTAGGTGTCAAAATTTCCCTTGTATTTCAGATTTTGGGGATCAAAATGTAGTTTAGATGTAAATTGCTCCTCAAACCCTAAAACCTGAAATACAAAGGATTTAGTGTATTTTGGGTTTCAAGTTTCAAATTGTAATTTGCATGCAAATTTCACCGTGAAACCCAATCCCCAAAACTTGACCTTCCCACTACATTTTAGGTTTCGGGTTCTGATTTATAGTTTGCATGCAAACTGCAAGTCGAACCATGATTCCTGAAATACAAAGAAAATAATGAATTTTGGGTTTTAGGTTTTGATTTGCAGTTTGCATGCAAATTGTAACTCGACTCCCGAAACCCAAAAATATGCAAAAAGGTGGTCAACATCCATCAAAGATCATTTCAGAAGTTCAGAGGTGTATTTCAGGTTTTGAATTTCGTTCTTTGTATTTTGGAGGTCAACAGATGCAAATCAAGTTCAAACTTTCAACAGTCTCCTTCATTTCAGGTTTTTGGGACTCTTCTACATCGGAACATGGTGACCAAAACACATGTATTTTTTCACTTGCATTCTAATCCCAGAAACCCAATTTAATTTTAATGAGGTTAAGTATTTTAAAAATGGGAAATACATTCTGTCATTTAGAGGAATATTTCCAAATTTCTCAACCACCAAGTTTGACGAGGTATGATTCCCATTCCTTCTCCAACAAGAAAGCTGACGTGGGGGAATGGCTTTGATAGAGTCCCATTCCTATTTTTAAGGGCATCTAATGCATCTTGTTGGTGATTAAAGGAAGGAATATGAGTTTCCCTATTTTTCCCTCCTTTCTCTCTCACTCATTCTATATATAATGTAAAAATATCTCATTTGTGAAGGAGGATGTTCTAAAATGTAAAGGGAACTATGTCAAAATTTTTCCTAAGCAACTATGAGTTGCAAACCTTCATTTTGGGCATCTATAATGTGTTTTGTGCCTTCTTCTACAACTGTAATGGTATATGCATGTTTATATTGCAATAAAACTTGTTTTGTGGTGTTTTCTCAACCTTAACTCATGTTATTTGCAACTTTTCCTCTCTTTTATTTGTTTTAGTATGTTGTGCATGATTTTCTCATTTGCAGGTTCATTTTGTTGTGTTTCATGGAGAATAGATGGTAAATGAATTCTCAGGTCTATGTCACCTTTGTCTGACCTCTCCCTTCTCCCTTTTCCCTCATTAGAGTTTTTCACCCTTCTCTTGGTGTTATCACCTCCCCTTAGTGTAGGATTTCATTTTATGCATCTCCTTCTCACCCTAGTCCCTTGGAATTATAGAGTAGAGCTAGATAAATGCATTTCCCTTCTTAGGAGTAGTTTAGCATTAGGATTAGGTAGAGGAACCAACCTTCTCTAGAGGTTGATCTCACTTTGCAAGTCCCACACTTGTGAGATCATCCCATGTTAGCAAAAAGTAGGGATCTGTAACAAGCAAATCCTAGGGTGCTACTTTTTATAAATACAAATTCATAATTTAAATATCTTGGCAACAACTTGTGTTTAATTCTTAACTGAACTATAAGGGAAGAGTAAGGGCCCACTATTACCCAAGGAGGAGGATGGTTTATTGTCTTCCTAGAATATGATTTTCTATTTTTTATTGTTTTATTCTTTTGGGAAATGTGTCAAAATGTTGTCATTGATGTCAAAGTTTCCTAAGCGCAGTCTCGGTGTTAAATCATGATGTCATTGTATGAAAGCATGATCTACGTGCATTTTCAAATAAATGAGTTATGTGAATGTTTCCTTACACGGTTTTATGAAGGATTCATAAGGTCATACATGGTATACAGGATGTGTGTGAGGTGTTAACAAGTTTGCAACAAGTTAATTTGTTCAAATTCATGAAAAGTCAAGTATGCCTAGGATTAGTTTTGGTTCTAAACCAAGCAATCCTAGCACAAAAACATGAAATTTGAATCAAGGAAAAGCATGAAAATCATGGTTAAAATAGTAGGATCTTGAATATCATGCAGAGGACAAGTATTAGGTTAAGAATTAGGGCTATAGGGCATGAAGATGGGAATTATGGAGCTTTTCAAGTAAGATAGGCCAAGTAGACAAGGAGGATGATGAACCAAGGCATGATGATGCAAAAAATAATTTCATTAGCACAATTTAGTGGTATATGAGGAGTATAAAACTTCATATCTCACTAAAAAAGTGAATTAGGCACTCATACAGGTTTGAATGGAACTCTTTCTCAGGACTAGAGAATCAATGTTGCAAAAATGAGATGGGATATGTATTTTTAGAGAAAAATATGAAAAATTGGTCATTTTAATTCATGTAAGAGTGATTTTTGAATGTCTAGTCAAAATTTCAGGACCTAAGGACGTGTTTTGTGGAAGTTATGAAAGTTTTTCCAAAACTGGGTTTTGGAAAATGTAAATTAAGCAATCTAACTTCTTAGCTATCAAGAAAAAATGAAAATTCTCCTTTATATAAATCATGAAAGAATTTTTTCCAAGTAATTTTATAAAAATATAATGTAAAAGTTTTGAGATCAATTGGTTAAGTATTTAAAATTTCTAATCATTTTTCTCACCTAGTTTGACACACTCCAAACCTTCATCCTAGAGCGATAGAGGTAAAATGAAGTTTTGGGAAACAAATCACCTGTGTAAGATATGAAACATTCTTATAAGTGTAGATGACTCTCTCAAGCACATTTTGGTGGTATTTTTCTTGTACATGTGTGACTCTACGGTATATAAAAAGAGAGGTTTTGAGAAAAATTGTGGGTACATGTAAGAGTTGGGGGTTTCATGATGAAAACCTTAGTATCTAAGAGATCTTATGATGTCTACTAAGTGGTCATGAAAATATTTGGACAAGTTGTGTGGATATTTTTGAAGTTACATGTGATTTTCTTCCTCCTACCATTAGAAGCATGTGATTGCAAGAACCAGTCATAATGAGTTACAGGATTCTTGTATGAATGTCACTTATAAAGGTATAAGAAGGGTATGAACACCCTCTACATACCTAATACAACATGTTAGAACTCCTAGGTTGGCTTGGTGGCATGATGGTATAGCTAGAACCTATTAGCATAGTGTGTCAAAATGAGTCTCTCAAGAAGGTGGATTGAAATGTGAAAATGATTTTTCTCTAAATAACCTAGGCATGTGAGTGATTAAGATGATGTATCTAGTTGATCTTGAGATTCTCCAAGTGATGGAAAAGTTTGAAAATGATATTAGTTGATGGAATCATGTTAAACCAAAACTATTGCTTGAAACCCTTTGATCTCTAAGAACATATTTTTGAAATGGATTTTATTAAGGCACTCTTGCTCATAGTAGATGAATGTGCCTAACATGAAGTGGTACACAAGGATAAGATATTATAAGAAAGGTGTTTTAGAAGGTCCGAACAATTTCTTGTGCATAGTTTTGATTCAATCCTTGAAGATGGTCACTAAACAATGAAAATCAAAGAACATCTTATTTGAATGCATGATTCATGAAGTAAAAAATAACATGATGTCTTCTATTAACCATTGAAGAAATTCTACAAGTTATGAACATCATGTTCAAGAAGCAATAGTTTCATGAAGAACACCTTTGTGTCTCTCAAGATAATCTTCACCTAAATTAAAGTCCTCTATGACTATGGATTGATGATTTTGAAGAGATATATTGTGCAAAGTTGCTCCATACTCTGATCTAAAGATTTCCAAACCTTGGTTGGTGAAGAATACTACCATACATAGAAGTCTTCTTACTTTGCTTGTTCAAGTTTATGGCAACTTTCCAACTTGTAAAGCTCACATGAACTCAAATGGAACTTGGAAGGTGGTGTAGAATGAGGAATGCATGGGAGTTATAAGGAATACTTTAAGGTCTTCTGACATTTTCAATATTCTAACAAACTTGTAAGAACATATTTGAGCTACAAGACGAAATTTGATCCACCATAGAATAAGACAAATCAGATATGGCGATTACAAAATGAAATGTGCGAGATGTTAGAATCAATTTCAGGTTATAGGAGGAATTTTTTTAGGAATTTCAGTTAGGACAGAGTGTTAGGGAGTTTAAGATCCATAATACCTCATGATTTTTCCTCAAGGAATATTGTTTGAAGCTGCATATCATGAAGACATAAGCTGCTCTAAAGTCGGATGTAAGAAGACAATTTTTGTGGCAGTTTTGTAAAGTCCTTTTGTATGTACTTGTACATATGGAAAGTAAGTGATTTAAAGAGTCCTTGTAAGTGAAATGTCAAAGGTCATGTTTAGGAGTTATGTTTGTTTATTTAAGATCATTTTTTAGCATGTAAATTTTGTTGAAAGTGAGGAGATCTCGAGTGCAAGTATTGTGAAAATAAGAAGATTATTAGTGTGTTGAAACCATGGAAAAATAAGAGAGGAGAAGAGAAGCGAAGTGAGTTGAAACAAAGATCACATCATGTTGATGAAAGCAACAAAGTGGTGAAGGTGATCAAAACAAAATTATTTTTATAAAAGTATGATTTGTTTCTCAACAATTTAGAAGCGAGCTTCTTAGCAAGTAGGTGCTTTAAAAATGGAGTGGGTGCTTTAGGGTTAGTGGGTTCTCACCACACGGTGAGATCATTGTAACTTTATAGGACAATTTTCCAAGCTAGTTCTCCAATTTCAGTGGGTTTTCTTCCTTATTGGGTTTCCCACATTAAATCTTGTCTCCTCATGTTTTCTTATGTGTTTTTCGCTCTTTATATTTCATGGTTGAATGTTCATTCTATTCATGGTTAAGATAGTCAATTCTGGTTATCTGAATCTTTTGAATTTCTTCAAAAACAAATTAAAGAGCATTGATTCACCCCCCTCCCTCTTAGTGCCAAGAATTTCTAAAAAAAACAACATTATGTGTTTAACTTAGTTATTTTGTGTCAAGGTTCACTATCAATTTTTCATTTTCATTTCTTTATTTCAATATGTTAACTTATGTTTAATTTCATTTTTTGAATTTTAATTCAAGAATTTTCAATTCTAGTGCAAAAAATTGGTAGATCAATGTTTCCTTCATCCCATTTTGTAGATAGCCTCATTGACCACCCTATATTGATAAATCAATTAGATTAAGTGACATGGATACAATGAACCTCACCACTTGTATAAGGGTTTATCCTATGTTGTTTTGTTAATTTTAACTAATTTAGGAGAGCTTGGAGTGATTAAGAAACAATTTAAAATTTAGAAAGATATGTTCTTGCTAGGTTATTTTCATGTGTCGTAAATAGGTAGATTAGATTTTCTTATATAGGCTTTCATAGATAAATTTTCACATTAAGGATAGCCTATATGATATGAAATGACCCTTAAAAGATATAAAATCAAAAAACAATGTTGGATGGTAGTGAAAAATCCTTTGGATTTGGACCAAACCATTAGATGGGTTGGTCCCAATTGGATGGTCCCATATAGGCCACTTGTGAGATTCTCCAAAGTTCTAGAAATGATGCCTGAGATGAATACACTATTTTGGATTAATTTAATTAGTTCTTTGAGTGATTGATTATAATTAATAGATAAGAAAGTCATGCTAGAATCACAATGGAATGAGGGGGGTGAATCAATCCTTCAAAACCTTTAACCAATTCAATTTAACTTGCATAAACCATTTACCATTCAACCATGCATTAATGTGAGCTTAACAACATATAACAATCATTCACATGAGCATAACCATGAGAGAGTACACAAGAACACAATATGTAAGTGGGAAAACCTCAAGGGAAGAAAACCCACTGAAACATTTGATTATATTACACAAACCAAAATAATTTCATGAATATGACACATCACACAAGATTTGTTTAGTGAGTTACCAACCCCTATTTAGCAAGGAACCAGCCCTGCAAGGAGGGTAAAACCCCTAAGGTGATAAAGAACAAACTCAACCACTTGAATATGAATACCAATGAAGCTATTTTTCTTCTACAACTAATAATGATCACAATTTCAGCTCACACACCTCAAAACCCTCTTTAAACACACTCTCTCCTACTTCACTCAATCTCGCTCTTTCATGGGATGGTTGGAATAACTTCTCTTTCACACTATCTCTTAAAAACTCCTCAAAAATTCATTCCTTCTCTCAACTCTTTCCTGATTCCCTTATACCTCTTTCATACTCACATCTAGCTCACAATTTTTCCCTCTCACTCCACACCTTCAAAATGAACAAATACATGCATTTTATATACATAAATAATCTCCTAAACATAACTAGGTCAACCATGACCACTAATTTTGCTCATACCAACATCAAATTAAACCTAAAAATCATATAATTCATAACATAGACCCATATAGGTAGGAAATAAACCAGGACTCGTGATAAGCCCAACTAGGCCTAAAACAAGCAATTCTCCTTCATCAAGCACTCCAAGACCTCCAATGGATTAAAATAAATTTTTAATACCTCTAAAGGCTCCATAAATTTCAAGAAATTCCTCACATCATTCGTCAAAATCTTAGGAACTCTCCTTCACTCATTTCTTTCATTACACCTTGAAGTAGGAGTGTTTTTACTCAAAATAGGCACCTACGGGAACCGGTTTCCAACAATGAAGTCCAAGACCATACCAAAAAAAAACCATGGCATTGTTGTCACCAAATCATTGCACCCCTCGAATGGCCTGAAAATGAATCACAACATTCGGTGTGATTGGGACACATGGGATCACCTCTCAAGCTATGGGACTTGGGCTCAAGGCGAACCTCCGGAGAAGGCCGACTTCCTCTTCCTAAACTAAACACAACACTACTTCTAATGCAAGATAAAAGAGATATCTAGTCCTATGCTAACATTTCATGGGATTAGGGAAAGAGATTTGCAAGGAAATAAAACCTATACTAGAAGTGGTGATGCACCAAGTTAAGGGATGTTCAACATCTGGAAGGGTTAATGTGGGAGGTATGCTTGCATCACTGACCACCTTCACTTATCGTAACTAGAAAGGGCACAAAATGCCACAAACCAATGTGGACGTTCCTTTGTTAAACTTGAGTATTCATAAGGGTAGATCAAATCATATTCAGCATACAATTAATTCATCATAAAGAAACCACACATGCATATATCACACATCTATCTTTGCTACTAGGGATAATAATGACATAAAATTAATGTAGAAGGAAAATAAGCTTTTCACAAATGGCCTAAAAGTTAGTAATAGTATTCCTTCACAACATGAAATAGATGATAATCACTCTCACCGAGGAATTGTAAATTCATAAAGTAAACATTGATTAACCATTCAACAAAATAAATCAGATATTCAATGGCAATGTGTAACTCGAATATAATTAAAAGGTATCTTAGAATATTTGAAGCACTCTTCCAAGCTTAAAGAGAAACTCCTCTAAAAAATAATCTATATCATCTATTCTCTTTATCCTCTCAATACTCCTATACTCAACTATTTATAAGCCTTTTATCTTTGAGCCATTATAGTTGGGCCCTTAACTAACACTTAACTAAAAATAGAAATGTCATTAATATTAAGGGAACATGCTCCCATGAAAATAGTGAATTTGTTGCAAAAGGTTTTGACCAAGTCAACTCTAAAACATTTGACTGATTCAGATCTCAAATTTTTCCTCTCATGGCTGCTCAACTTGATTTGGGTTCAAATTTAGGTTGTTACTATCTTCAGAAAATGTCTCGTCCACTTTAGAAATGGTGGTTCTTGCACCCTGTAACTCACTATATATCTCAATAGCCTACTTCATCTTCTCTTTTCCCCTTGATGTGGAAGTAGACATTAAGCTCTGTGTTTCGGAATCTGAAGTTGTAGAAATTTTGAAAATAAAGAAAAACTTCAAAAAAAATTCGAAACCGAAAAGTTCCAAAATAAATTATCAAATATGAAATCTCCAAAAACTTTCTCTGAAAGAGTTTCCCAAACTGAAATCTCCGAAACCAATTTTTTTGAAGGAAATCTCGAAACCAAAAGTTTTGAAGGAAATCTTTTGAGCAAAAAGTTATGAAGGAAATATCCGACCAATTTTTCAAAACAATTTTCCTGAAAATAAGTTTTCCGAAAGAGTTTCCCCAAAGTCATAAGTTCTGAAAACCCGAAAGAAAAAACCTCC
This sequence comes from Taxus wallichiana var. yunnanensis, assembly GCA_018340775.1. Taxonomy (NCBI): domain Eukaryota; kingdom Viridiplantae; phylum Streptophyta; class Pinopsida; order Cupressales; family Taxaceae; genus Taxus; species Taxus wallichiana. The sequence goes on from CM031234.1 coordinate 395,388,244, forward strand.
AAAATTCCAAACCAATTTTTTTTTGAAAGAAATCACCGAATTTGAAATCTTGAAAGAGTTTCCCAAACAAGTATGTCCAAATTTTTTTCTCTAAACAAGGAAAGGGACTTTGTTGAACAATGTTAACTCGCAAACTTTGAAACATGAGAAATGAAAAGAAGTATGGGAGGCCTAAGAGGATCCTTTGAACAACTTCGAATACTTGAAGAAAACTCAAAATGTGAAACATGGTGAACCAAAGGGAGTGACATCGAAAAAACATAGAGGGAAACCAAAGGAAAACCAAAATGAGAAGGAAATAGAGGAAAAATACCTAAAACCAAAAGAAAATAAACAAAAACCATACCTTGAAAAGGACGTCACAAAGTACAAGAATGGAATGTCAGAGCAAATGTGTCAGGTAAAAATGACAAGTAAAAAACCAAGTTTAAATAGAAAACTGATATTAATGGTAGAAATCCGATCCGTATGGAAGTAGGTGAAAAATTAACTATGCGTAGAATCTCCGAATGTCTGAAACCTGAAAGCCCGAAATTCAAAATTTTGGGATTTCGGACTTCGGAGATTGGGAGGAAAAAAAAAATGAAGAATTGGCAATGGAAATTTTTGAAAATTTGAAACCGAAAGTCAAAATTGGAATTTCAGGACTTTCAAACTTTAGAAGTTTTAAAGTAAAAATCCTAAAAAATGACTCGAAGAATTCGAAACCCAAAAACTCAAAAGTCTGAAAATTTAGACTTTCGGACTTTGGAAGTCCGAGTGGGATTTAAATAAAACGGGGCCAAAAGTTTTGAAACCCGAAAGCTTGAAAGTATGAAATTTTGGACTTTGGGGTTTCAAAATTCGGAGAACTAAAAGAGAAATCCCAAATATGAGAAATAAAACTCCAAAAGATGAAAATCTCCAAATTCGAAGATCGAAAATTTTGGATTTCGGCCTTGGAGAAATTTCATTGTACAAAGGATTTCTAAAAAATTGTCGACATATTTTCTTCAAGGTAGGTTAAATGGCTAACATTTTTGGCAACCTCTAGGGAATGCTTTCCTACTAAGATTTCAAACCAGTAGCCTTAAGTCGTCCATTGGGCATGGAGTCAATATTTGTAAATCTGAAAACCAATTTGATCCTCTGTGATACATCCTAAAATCCCCTTAAGCATTGCTGATCTTGGACCTCCCTTGAATGCTAAGCATGAAGTATATTGAATCTGATGAACACTTGACATCTGGAACTTTGAATGAAGTAGATCATGAAACTCTTACGGAAAACTTGAACCTTCCTTTTCCTTGACACCTTTCAATGATGCAAAGTGTGCAAAACAACACAAGAGTGACAATGGAAAACAAAACACACTGAAACTTTGAAAACCATACATGCCCCATTTGAAACATGCAGGGTGTGCAATGCACTTATTTTGCTGAAAGCAAACCTATACTACCCTACACTAACTAGAAGCACAAAGGTGAGCCAAACAAAGCCTCAACTTGGTTATGCAAAATAGCTTCATTTCCTCAAAATGGATTTCCATGCAAATGATGTGATAATGGACATGGCTTAAAATGAGAGTGAAAAAATGAAACAGGCTTTATCTCCACTTGATCAATGAGACATCAACTAGAAAGAGAAATAATTCCTCTTTTATTTTCTCTAGATTTATCATGTAGAAGCATTGTAACTGATCCTCATAATTTTGAAACTCATCCTCACATTCTGAAGTGAATGTGACTAGTTTTGGCTTCTCTTCTGGCTTCAATGAAGCAAGTACTGATAGGACATGGTCTAAACCGTTGGATATTCCTTCTTTTCTAAACTTCAATTTTGACAAGAAAGTCTACCGGGAGACTTCCTTGAAAAGAATGATGATCCATGAGCTGACTCTTCTCCTGTTTCCCATTTACAAAAAAATCTTCTCCCATATGAATGAATGGTACTGAATTGATGTCTCCTCCATTTCCTTTTCGTTTCTTGACAACGAGGGATTCTTCCACATGTAACTCTTTTGGACTACTTGCAGCCTCAAATGAAGTTGCTGGAAAGTCACTACAAGTATTCAAAGCATATTGATCATATAGGAGTTCCACTTTCATCTGAAGGAAAATTTGTTTAGCAACTCTAACCTCTTCATCCCACATGAAACCTGCAAGATCAAATTCTTTCACCTATTTTTTTTTGGGATAATTAAGGGAAGCAAGATCTCCTTGTTTTTCTTCCACCATCATTGTTCATCGAACAAATCTGACTTCACAATTGAAAGTAAGAAACTCTCAATAATATCATCTTCACCCAAAACCTTCAAAGTTGACTTAGTTTCTCTCGCATGCTCCTCTATTTCTTCATTTAATGAAAATTACAGATGATCCAAGTCTTCCCATTCAAGGAGATAACTTGAAACTATAGGTGTTCTAGAGGTGGGTATTTCTATAGGCTCTTCTACATCCAAATACTCCTTTGAATTTGACAGAAAATCTACTTCTTTTTTCTCCGAATGTGCAAAGGGTTCAACCTCCCTTATGGTGTTTCCTGAATTAGCAATTGATTCCCATGACCTTTCTCATCTTCAAACATAACATTTGCAAGATCAAATTCATCTAAGAAAACAAAGTTTTGAAAAGACAAAGAAAGGGAAGAATCAAACTTCTTGTATGGTATAATCTATACTTGAAACTTTTGATTCCATCATGGAAAGAAATCTATGATGATTGATGTATGGATGATGATGTCGCTCTACAATGCTCCAAAAGTGATGCAATTTCTTGACGTTCTTGATAGGTAGGATCATTACACTCATAAGAATCATCTTGTACACTTGAGACTATTTCTTCTTCAGCTTCCACATTCTCTTCTCCAACAGACTACTGCCACCTTTGGTGATTCAAACTCCTCTCGATGGGAATTGAGCCAATATGAACACTACATTCTCGAATAAGTAGACTGTTGGTCATCTTTGTTCAACTCTAGATTTGTTTCTGGTAGAAAACTAGTTTTTTCGCTTGTTCTTGAGCCTCAACTTATGTATAAGGTTTAGTCAGGAACGAAGTTTTCTTGATGTTAAGTTTTGCATCCCATTTCCTCATATTATCTAGATGTTCTCTTTTTCTATTCTCTTGACCACATACTCCTCCCAAAATGCTCCTCCCAAAATGGATTTGGACCATAAGAGGAGGGTTGGGTTGGGATTTAACCGATTCCCTCACTATTTGAGGAAGAGATTCATTATCTTGTCTTGATGGCCCTTGTAGAAAAGAGGTAACTTTAGAAGGATGAGGCATGGAAGATTCATGATGAAATGGAGGAATAGGAAGTGAAGGAAAGGAACTCTTAGTAGGAGTAGAAACTGGAAGATTAGGACTATGGGGTTTAAGTTGAAACTACATAGATGGAAACATGGGAAGAGGGTTGTAAGGTGGTAATGTAGGGGCCTCCCATTGACAGGATTGACTAACACTATGTTCATAAATATCCCTTTTCTTGATCCATTCTCCAACTTGAGTCATCATCTTGATTATGAATCGAAGCTTTTGTTGAGGGCTAAGCTCACATGGTATATGGCCAATCCATGGGTATGGAATTCAGAAGCCAATCAGGGCTGCCTTCATTGTTTCATTGATCCTTATTCATATCATGTTATGCTCCAACTTTCGAACCTTATTCTATAAGTGGTCCTCTTCAGGTGTGGAATAGATTCCAAAATCTACATATCATTGTTCTTCAATAACCCCCATGTTTGGTGGATAACGAAATTGACTCGCATCTTTCTTATGTGAACATGCATGCTCAAACTGATATTCATCATGAAATTGGTTTGGAGGTGAATTGTAATAGCCTGAAGATGGAAAGAAACGCCGTTGCTACAAGTGGAAATCCCACTATGGAAATGAAGCCATGATTGCACAACTTCATGAATGAGATAAAATGGAAATATATGGAAGAAAACTAGATGGAAAATGGATAAAATCAAAGTCTACAACACAGAGAGTAGGGTACTTAGACTAATGGAGTCACCAATTGTGCTTGGGTATACCTCCTAAGGTTGAAATTTCACTAAGAGCACAACAACTTAATGAAATGAAATGAAAAAAATAAACACACCTATGAAAGATGTGCCTCTTGTCCCACCAGGCATGCCAAAAACTATTGTCCCCAAATCACTGCACCCCATGAATGGCCTAAAAATGAATCACGAAAAATGGTGTGATTGGGACACATGGGATCACCTCTCAAGCTATGGGACTTGGTCTCAAGGTGAACCTCCAGAGAAGGTCAACTTTCTCTTCCCAAACTAAATACAACACTACTTCTAATGCAAGATAAAAGGGCTATCTAGTCCTATGCTAACATTTCATGGGATTAGGGAAAGAGATTTGCAAGGAAATAAAACCTATACAAGAAGTGGTGATGCACCAAATTAAGGGATGTTCAACATCTGAAAGGGTTAATGTGGGAGGTATGCTTGCATCACTGACCACCTTCACCTATCGCAACTAGAAAGGGCTCAAAATACCACAAACCAATGCAGACGTTCCTCTATTAAACTTGAGTATTCATTAGGGTCGATCAAATCAGATTCAAAACACAATTAATTCATCATAAAGAAAAGACACATGCATATATCACACATCTATCTCTGCAATCGGGGATAATAATGACGACATAAAATTAATGCATAAGGAAAATAAGGTTTTCACAATCGACATAAATGATAGTAATATTATTCCTTCACAACATGAAATAGGTAACTGAAATAAAGGTAAGATAATCACTCTCACGAAGGAATTGTAAAATCACAAAGTAAACATTGATTAACCATTCAACTCAATAAATTAGATATTCAACAAGAAAGGTGTAACTCGAATATAATTAAAAGGTTTCTTAGAATCTATGAAGAACTCTTCCAAGATTGAAGAGAAACTCCTCTCAAAAATAATCTATATCCTTTATTCTCTCTATCCTCTCAATACTCCTTATACTCAACTATTTATAAGCCTTTTAGGCTGAGCCATGACAACTAAGACCTTAACTAACACTTAACTAAAAATAGAAATGTCATTAATATTAAGGGAACATGCTCCCATGAAAATAGCAAATTTGTTGCAAAAGGTTTGACCAAGTCAACCCTACAACTTTGACTGATTTGGAGCTTGAATCTGTCCTCTCATGGCTGCTCAACTTGATCTAGGTTCAAATTTAGGTTGTTACTATCTTTAGAAAATGACTCGTCCACTTTAGAAATGGTGGTTCTTGCACCTTATAACTCACTGTATATGTCAACATCCTACTTCATCTTCTCTTTTCCCCTTGACGTGGAAGTAGACATTAAGCTCTATGTTTCAGAAGTTGAAGTTGTAGATATTCTAAAAACCTAAAAGAAAAACATCCAAAATTCTGAACCAAAAAAATTTCGAAAGAAATCACCGAATCTGAAATGTCCGAAAGAGTTTCCCAAACTGAAATCTCCAAAACCAATTTTTCCGAAGGAAATCTCCGAAACAAAAATTTCTGAAGGAAATCTCCGACCAATTTTTCTGAACAATTTTCCCAAATGAAAATTTCTGAAAAGAATTTTTCTGAAAGAGTTTCCCTGAAGTCGGAAGTTTTGAAAAACTGAAAGAAAAAACCTCCAAAATTTTGAACCAAAAAAGTTTTGAAAGAAATCACCAAATCTGAAATCTCTGAAAGAGTTTCCCGAACAATTCTATCTAAACAAGTTTCTCCAAACAAGGAAAGGGAATTTTTTAAACAATGTTAACTCACAAACTATGAAACATGAGAAATGAAAAGAAGTATGGGAGGCCTAAGAGGATCCTTTGAATAACTCTGAATACCTGAAGAAAACTCAAAATACGAAACATGGTGAACCAAGGAGCGACATTGAAAAAAACATAGAGGAAAACCAAAGGGAAAACCAAAATGAGAAGGAAACAGAGGAAAAAGACCTAAAACCAAAAGAAAATAAACAAAAACCATACCTTGAAAAGGACGTCGCAAAGTACAAGAATGGAATGTTAGAGAAAATGTGTCAGGTAAAAATGACAAGTAAAAAATTGAGTTTAAATAGAAAACCCGATATTAATGGTAGAAATCTGATCCGTATGGAGGTAGGTGAAAAATTAATTATGAATGTCTGAAACACGAAATCGAAATTTAGAATTTCAGGATTTTGATTTGAGATTGGGAGACAAAAAGACGAATTGGAAATGGAAATTTGAAAATATGAAACCGAAATTCAGACTTTTGGAATTCAAAATTTTTAAAGTAAAAATCCTAAAAATGACTCGGAGAATTTGAAACCGAAAAACTGAAAGTCTGAAAATTCAAACTTTCAGACTTGAAAGTCCTAAGAGGGATTTAAACAAAATGGGGCCAAAAGTTTTGAAACCGAAAGCCCAAAATTCCAAAATTTAAGACTTTCAAGGTTATAGACTTCAGACAACTAAAAGAGCAATCCCAAATCTGAGCAATAAAACTCCAAAAGATGAAAATCTCTGAAGTCCGAAGATCAAAAATTTTAGATTTCGGGCCTTGGAGAAATTCATTGTACAAAGGATTTCTAAAAAAAAATTCTAACATTTTTTCTTCAAGGTAGGTTAAATGGCTAACAGGCATGTAACCACTTGATGGAAATCCAAATACCTAAGGAACACCATCAAACACTTAATAACCCATTACATAACTCTGGAAGCCATCTCGAATAACTTTCTCCTTCAAACAACATATCTTTGCCCTAAAAACATGTTTTTGCAAGTAGGACATTCTTGCACCCTTGTTGACACTTTCAAGATCTATAAAATAATGGAATAGGATAAAATTTCATCCCTCTTGGCTATAAAATTGGTAGGAATCATCAAACAATCCAATATATTTATCTTCAGACCAATCTTCGTAGAGTAAATTAGTGTTATCTTGAACTGACAAACTAGGTAAACTTGTGACCTCAACCATGCCACCAAACTTGAATTTAGAGCTCAAAAAATAATGAAAAAAATCATATGTGATGTTTAAAACACCTTTATATCCATAAAAACATAAACTTGGGCCATATATGCCCAAAAACATCCATTCTTCATGACTGCTAAAATTGTCTTCTAGCATTAAAAGCCATTCTTCCAAGATTCACATATATGAACCTCCAAATCACTTCACCAATATCTTAAATCACTAAAAACATCTATAATTTCTCCCCAAAAACTTATAATACCAATTTAGTCATAGGTTCTAATGGAAAACCTGAGAGAAAATCAAACTTTCCTAGAAACTAGCATATTTGAGTGGGCTCCACTAATTGTCATGACTTCAAACCACCACCATCTAAAATCAGGAGAGTCCTCTCCATCCTCCAATCATCACATTTTATGATCCATTCCATTATTTCCTCAAACCATAAATATTTCTCCTAGCGCTCAAGAACTAGGGTTTTAAACTCATTACCTTCTTAGCATTCGTTCATAAAACATCATTTAACCTCATTATAAATTTTATATATTCTAAAACACATGCCTCAACATCCATGAAAGGATCAGGGTCCCATGTAAACATCAAAATCCAACCAAGAATATTTATCTCACTTCGAGATGGAAAATGCACTCTCTTGAGCCTATTATGGCCAAAAACCCCATAAATCACAAAATCTTATTCATATCAACCTAAAACTTTTCCCACATCTCTAGTACACCTCTATACACCATCTTCAATCATCATCTTGTCATAAATATCTTTTCATATTCACCACCCATCTCATTTACATGACTAGGCCTTAGAATTTTTCCTAGTTTAGGTCACAACCAAGTATTCTAACACAACAAACATGTATAAAACCACTATTAAATTCCTAAACATGTTGAATATAGTATGAAATACCTTCCTAAGTGTCTCCAAGGGCTCACACACTTCTGTAAGTGACTATCATGCACCAATAGGCCACCAAGCACTAGAATTAGGTCTAGTTTAGACCTAGACAAAGTAGATAAACACCATACTAGTGCATGAAATTTTTAAAAATGTATTGATAACCTTTAGAAAAAATTTCTCCTCCATTTGCATGCCCTCATGGGCTTACATAGCTCTACAACTGATGATCATGCCTCATTAGGCCTCCAAGCACCTAGACTAGGTCTAGATGAACACCTTCAAACCCTGTTCTCACCTTACAACCAACCTCTAAACCTATATGAATTCTTCAACACACTCTCCTCATGATCTCCATTCCTTGACCATGCTCCTCAAGCTACCTCATGTCTTCATTCCATCCTATCAAGTCATCCTATTGACTAGGCCTCATTATTAGGCCTACTAGACCAAGAAACTTGCACTATTTCCACTCATGCACACTTGTGCACACCATACTAACTGTACCACATCATCACATACCTGCTCAAGCATCTAGGACATCATCATGACATCCTATCATATCACCATCATGCTTTTACAAGTCACTAGCTACTCAAGAAACCATGCCTTACTAGGTGATCTCAATCATGACATCATGAACTCATGCCACACCTTGTCTTGCCATGTCATCATCATTACAAACTTTCTCTTGTACTCCTTACATCAACCTTTGTCATTAATGATCCTTTTACATCAATGAAAACACAAAAAGTACTCACATGCCAACAATCTCCCCCTTTGTCATTGATGGAAAACAACCTAATACTTCTCCCTAGTTTTTACATGAATGAAAAAGCACATACCTAAGCATACATTATTTATCTTATTTAGCCTATTAAGATCATCTTTTGGTTGGAAATATCAACCAAAATCATCATATAAGATCACATACATGTTTTCTTCTTCTTGACTATGTTTTTGGCCACATGATAGTATTTGAGCACTGTATCTCCCCCTAGGAAGAAGCATAACACACATACACATGCCAACTATCTTGATTTTTGAACAAAAACATCATTCCAGATTCTTTTCAGACCTATCTTAGCTAATGGTATGCTATGTACCTTCGGATATAATATTATAATGTATATGGGTTGATGGAGATGCCAACATGTGGCACACATCCCCTTAGTTATGTGTATGGGTTCACATGGGATATAATATTATAATGTATATGGGTTGATGGAGATGCCGACATGTGCATGACATCCCCTTAGTTAGTTATATGGGATCACATAGGAATTAATTATATTGGGTAATGGGTCGGCCTACATTGGGATTAGGTGTTACCCATCCTATTTAAAGGATGCGAGTATCATTATGAGGTAGGTAGGTATGAGTTGAGTCTTCTACTTGGTAGAGATATATTGGAGGTGTCCCCCTCTAAGTGGATTCTTATCTTGGGATATTGTGGAGTTACTCCTTCCTTAAGGAGCATTGTATGGTGTTGCCCTACCTTGAGGGTATTTTTCTGAATATATTATATATTAGGGTATCTTGGTCCCCCATATATCTTGTGTTGAGTTATCTTTCGCAATTTATTGATTTATTAAATGCAAGGTTCTTATCATGCTATGTACCTTGGGATATAATATTATAATGTATATGGGTTGATGGAGATGCCGACATGTGGCACACATCCCCTTAGTTAGTTATATGGGCTCACATAGGAATTAATTATATTGGGTAATGGGTCGGCCTACATTGGGATTAGGTGTTACCCATCCTATTTAAAGGATGTGAGTATCATTATGAGGTAGGTATGAGTTGAGTCTTCTACTTGGTAGAGATATATTGGAGGTGTCCCCCTCGAAGTGGATTCCCATCTTGGGAGATTGTGGAGTTACTCCTTCCTTAAGGAGCATTGTATGGTGTTGCCCTACCTTAAGGGTATTATTATGAATATATTACATATTAGGGTATCTTGGCCCCCCATATATCTTGTGTTGTGTTATCTTCTGCAATTTATTGATTTATTATATGCAAGGTTCTTATCATGGTACCCATAAACATGCTTTAAACTACTATGCACAAACTTGTAGCATTCTTAGGACAGAGGCCCTAATCCTCATACTCATACCAAAAATTAAAATCTTCACCATGTCATAGATGCATACACATCTCTTTAAACTATAATTTATGACTCCCTCTAACAAGACACTATAAACTTGACTAAAAATGAAAAAATCATAGCTCATACCTTAATCATAGGTCATGAAATATTGGTTGAGACATTCATAACAATCCTGAGACAGTCCTCTAGAACTCTTTCCCTTCTTTTTATGTAAACCAACTTGTTGAGTCATATGGCTAACACCCCCTATAACAATTCTAGCAAAAACCTTCAACTCTTCCTTACTAGGCCTTCTTGACACCTTACAAGCCTGATAGAGGGTTTATTAACAATTCTCACTCCTTGAGAAACCTTCATAGACCCGTAGCTCTTCATTGCTTAACTTCATAGTCTACAATACCTTGTCATGATACAAATGATAAACCATACTAGTCTTGTGATACTCATATCTTCAATTTTCAAAGGAAATGATAATTCTATCTCCCCCTCAACTCATGCACTCATGCCAAAACATCATAAAATCTCATTTACATTTTGGGAAAATACATGTTATCCGTTATAACACTATTACCACTTCAAGAAAGATAACTCAGAGTCACACCTTTAACCTTTGATGTAATAACAATAATCACACAAAATTTATGAAGCTTTAAATATTTATTATAGGATATAATAGCCTTACAAACCCTCTTGACACTTTAAACTCCTAATTGAGACAATATTGTAGACCCCAAACAACCATACATGCTTGCTTGACACAATGCATATCAACTAAGAAACTCAATTTTTACCTTGATAGTCCTGAAAATGCTTCACACTTATCCATACAATCTCTATGACGCATAAAAACTCTTGATACATCTCAGAGCATAAGTAAAGAAATGATCTATAACACCATAGACCCATTAAACTCACACACATCCTTGGAATGCTCCAGCTTTTTCTTATCTCGATGGTCTTATCAAGTCATCATACAAAATGACTCTTTCCTCCATGAATCCATCATTCGTGCAATATGACACTTTGCCTAAACCATTTCCAAAATATATTGAATACATTCAAAAACATAATAAACATGCCTTAACATCTTGACAACACACCTACAATGTCATACCTCAAACCATTCATGCTCCCCCTTCACACCATGCTTCATATGGGTGGTTATGCCTCTAAGAAGTCTAGTAGAGACATACATATTCATGAGGAGTCTAAAACAACATCTTGAAGAGGTTCCATGACCTCTTAAATACCTAAGAATTTTTGGACATTATTAGATAATCTATTATTAGTGAGCTTGCATGCTTTTGTAATTATCTTGTAGTAGCACATGGCTATTCTTAGCATGTAGCCTATTTTTAGAGAGTGCATGAGTAGTGAAGGGAAAGTCCCCACTACATATAAATATGTATTGATTTTCATAGTTTAGATATCGGTGAATATTTTGTAAGGTTATGTTGTTGGTTTATAAGTGCGCATGTAACCTATGGTGACATTGTTATGTATGTATTGGATTATGTGTTTTACAATAATTAATATAATGGATCTTTGTGGCTGGATATTGGTTATTTTACATATCTATTACTAGTTCTTGCATGGTGAATTTAATCTTGATTCTTGTATGAGTTATTCTTGCATATGGTTAAGATCTAGATCTATTTTATATTATGATTTATTCTTGAATGGATATTATGGATCTAGAATATTTGTATGATCATGATAACTCCTTGAACAAAGCTCCATAAAAGAGGGACCTAGTACCCTTGCGCACTTTGGGTGAGTGCTCAGTTTCTTGAGTGATGTGCCAACACATGCCTTGGGATGTTGGTGAAATAATAAGACTACATTTTGGTTCCATTTTTGGGACCTATTTTTCATTTGTTTTCTAGGATGTTGCATGATGAAGACATATCGGTTGACTTTGGCCAACATTGAGGATTGGTTAGACAATTTAGAGGAAGAGTATGCTCACAGATTTAACATTGGACTTGAATTTGATGCACGCGTGTGGGTTGAACAAAATTGTATCATGAGCTCTATGAGACATTTTTCTCCTATTTTCCTATAGAGTTGTATGAGTGGCTGGTAGCATACACATAAAAGATAAATTGGAATTTTAGAGCACTTGTTTGGACATAGGAAGAATTCCAAGCTTTGCATGATGCTTGATTTGACTTGGACACGTGTTGTAGATCATTGGTGGAGTGGTGTTTTAAATAGCTACATTTTGGAGTACGTAATTTCTACTTATTCTTGTCTAGAGGTTATTGAGTTCCAATTCTTGCATGTGAACCTAGAGGATCTTATTGCGTGTTATCCCTTTAATGATTAAGATCTTGATTATAACCTGGATTTGGAAGAACATCCTATGGCTAGCTAAACCCCCACCACATGGGGAAGGAGTAGGTGTGGTGAAATATGGAAGACCTAGTGGTAGAAAGAAGAAGAAGAAGAAAGGTGGCTTAAGTTTAATGAGGTGTGTGAGAGGGATTTAGAGAAGCAATGTGAAGTTGTAGAATGAATGGCGTTGTGGAGAGAGATGGCTCATGAAGGATTTGGAGCTCACGTAGAGGACATGGAGTTAGAGCATCTAGAACTCCCCATTTAGGTAAGCATGGTAGAGAACCCTCTTCGACCTTAGATGAAAGTGCACGAGTGAGGCTACAAGGAACATGGGCATGCATTTGATCCCCCCTAGTGACCTAGCCCTTACGCTTGGTTTTCTAGTTTCTATGATAGTCATTAGTAAAAAAGATAGTGTGGGAAGTAGAGTAACGATAGATAGAGTTAATTTTCCATCAAGTTAGGAGTTAATCAAGTAGATTATTCATCTATGGTGGTGTAATCATCATCTGTGTTATTTGGAGGTCTCGGTTGGAGGTATATTTTTGGCATGTCATCAACACAGAATGTGGGTGTGTAGAACATTGGTATTACATTTGGAAGTAGTAAAACTTTGCAGACTATGGGAGTTCAGTTTAGTATAACTATTGGAACACAAGGCAACGCATCCTCTGGTTCATTTTCTTGCTAAGAGGAGGATTAGAGGATCGAGGTGGCTCAGGATCTAGTGGATTTGGTGGTTCTGGAGGTGGAGGAAAACATAGAGAGGTAATACAGGTTCTGGATATGGTGGGCATACGGTCTACACCAACCCTAACAATTATATTTTGAGATGTCTCTTTTCTCTCCCTAGAATATAGAGGAATTGAAGATGTAGTTGAGCATGTGCATATGTGTGAGATACTATGGTGCACTAAGGGGATTACAACTCTAGAGTGTAAGGAAAGTCAATTTACAACTACTTTGCAAGGGCACGTGCATAGTTGGTATAGGAAATATGATCAAACCAGACTTGTGTAGACTATATCATGCTTGCATGATGCTTTCTTAGTAGAATTTCATATACCTGAGTTTGAGCATAAGAGAATCATGCACGATGAAGGACATCAAGTAAGGCATGGTTGAAAGTGTAAGGGAGTATGATGCATGATTTAAAAATTTATTATCAAAGTTATCTTATGACATTCACCTAAGTCAACATGCTCAATGGTTCATTGGAGGTTTGATCACACCTTTTAGAAGGGCACTCTCACATAAGACTTATATAGACCCATGCATGAGGCTTTGAGGAAGTTGCTCTACATGCTGAGGTAGTTGGGAGTGTAGACACTGGAGTTAGCCCATTTTTGGAAGCTCAGATTGCATCTATGGAAAAATAGTTGGAGAATTTGTCAGCTAATTCAGCTCATGAGATGCGTAGTGGTATTTGGTGCACAAATTGTGAAGTAGAAGGACATACTAAGGATAGTTTCCTCATAAATCAGTGTGTGCCATGTTGTTGGACTGCGAGATTTATCACTTGGATCATGATTCAAGTAGGTTCCCTTTGTTACAATGTGATAAGGAATAATGTATCTATTATTATAAGATTTTAGTCTACCACTCATGATATAATAATTACAGGTTGATTGATCAGATTCATGATGTCATTGATATTGGTGTACATCAGAATAGTGTTGCAAATAATTCCAAGGAGCAAGGTGAGCATCATGATCATAATTACAATGAAGGGTGCTCTGATGGAGGTGGTAGAGGTAGAGGTCAAGGCTATCGTGGAGGATTCAAGAGGCCGAGGTTGTGATGGTGGAAGAAGTGATTTCCTCATGGAACATGTTATACATGTGGATCCCTGATCATTATAAGCGTGAATGCCCTTAGAATATTATTTTCTCCTTTTTGGAAAGAACCACAATTATGAAGAATGCCCAAATTTTTATGAAGCATGAGTAAGCAAGAAGCAAAAGAAGATAAGGGCATGGGAATGGTTAGAGTATAATGTGTTGTGGAAGATCAATGACTACCAAATGTATCACTTGATCCTGAGATGTTTCCTGTGTTGGTCACTACACTTGTTGACGTTGTGTGCACCAGGGAAGGAAGTTCAAAAAAGAAGCCTATTATTATAAAAGAGGAGGTATTACATGCAAAGTATCCAGACCCTACTCATCAAAAGGAATTTTATCAAGAAACCATGGAAGTTATTAGAAGTTTACAGGGTGAGATACAATGCTTAAAGGAATAGTCACGAGAAGTTGGAGTAGGAAAAAGTAGTTGAGCTTCCTCAAAAGGATGTTGATGATTTAAAGGAGGTTTGTAAGATGTTGTAACAAGAAAACATCATTCCTTTATTAGGGGAATGGTTAAGGGGAATATTCCACATGTTGGAGTTGAGTGTGAGAGACATATTTTACATGCTAACTTACCTCCTCATAGTCTTGATTATGAAAAAGAGATCACTTTGAATGTAGTTGTTGATGGATGGCTCTTGAGTAATATTTTGATTGATATAGGTGTAGAAGTAAATGTACTCACTTTGGATGCATGGAATCAGATGGGGAGACCACCATTGCAACCATCTTCAAATGTGTTGTTGTTTATGGAAAACAAGGACTAAAGCCACGCCCATTGGAGTCTTGAAGGATGTCACTATTATTATTCAAGGGGACAAGTTCACTGGGGACTTTGAGGTCTTGGCGCTTAGAGAGGCATAAATTTTCCCAGCATTCCTTAGGTTCCCTTGGTGTTATGTGAATAATGTTGATATGTGCTTTAATAAAGGATATATCAGTTTTGAGAACAAAGAAGAGTGCGTCATCATTCCTTTGACAGATGGAAAATTTACACCTTATGTAGAACCTTTGAGTGAAGAGGATTTGAAATAGAATTTATGTGTGCACCATTAGAGATCTTGAAGTGCTTGAGCCATCAAAGGAAGGAGTTATTCAATGGGATGATGCATAGTCTATGAGTGATACTATAAGTGTTGCATGTGATAATTGGGCACATGGGACTTATGAAATGATTGGGCGTGAGATTAAAGAACATGGTTACATGTCACATAATCATGCCATATGTGTTAGGCATTTGGGCAGTAACCAGGTACCCAAGGTACATACAGTGGTGAAGGAAATCTAGAAGTATTTTTGTGCTATGGAAGCCAAGTGGAAAATCAAGTGGAAAGAAGAATATTATCGTTATACCCTTCCTGTGGAATAATACGTGCATTGGTGGATGGTACATAGAGATGGTATTTTAGAGTGGTGAGAAGTGAGAATCACCTTCTCTACTAGATTTCTTTGGAGCAATGTACCCTACCAAACATGTGAATTTCATGGGAAGGATTCTGCTCAACATCACGTTCGAAGTGTGAGAGACTCTAGATGGAGGGGTAGAGGCCTTACCACCTTCACTATGGGTGCATAAGTTCTACTTCACCTTGTGAGGTTATGTGCACACACATGGTATGTTTATGAAGAATTGAATAGAGAAACAGGGAATTGGCGAAAGAACTAACTACAAGTATGATTAGACCTTTGACTATTTTTCTACTAAACCTCTAGTGAATGAGGCATTACAGGTTATGAAGCACTTGAACTATGGGAGATAGTGCAAAGGTTGAGGAACTTATTTAGATGTTTTAGGTGAGTTGAATTTGGAGGCATGTTTTGAAGAAGAAGAGATAGATGAAGAAAACTTGGTGCATGCCTCCTAGAAAAAGAAAAAGGTAAATGGTTTACATGATTGATGATGAAGAAGTGGAGAATCTGGATGTTGACCATACTATAGGGTACGCGTGAGGTCTTAGACAATGTAGATGAGAAGGAACACATGTATCATGAGCCTATGAAAATGAAAAAGGTCAACATTGGGACAAATGTTGAACCTAAGGAGGCCATCATTGGTGATTATTGGTCTAACTCAGAGGTTGCAAAAATAATTGAGTAATTCATTGTGTGATTTCCAGGACTTATTTCCTAGAGGCTATCATGAATTAAAAGGGTACATCACTCTTTGGGTGAGATGAGGATTAAGCTAAAGGAAGGTGCACCTAGTTAGGAAGAGGCCTTACAAGATGAATCATAATCGACGCATCAAAGTTAAGGAGGAAATTGATAAGATGTTGAAATCTTGGAATCATTGAGCCCATAGAGGAATTAGAGTGGGTTAGCCCTATGGTGATAATCATAAAGAAATATGGAAGGATAAGAATTTGTGTGGATTATAGGGAGTTGAATTTTTCATGTGTAATAGATCCTTTCCCACACCTTTTATAGAATAAATATTAGAAGGTGTTGCAGGGTATGAGATCTACTCCTTCACTAATGGATTTTTGGATATCATCAGGTGAGGATTGCTAAAGAGGATCAAGAGAAGACAACTTTCACCATTGAGTGGGGAATTTTTGCATACACAATTATGCCTTTTGGATTGAAGAATGTACATGCAGTATTTTCGTGCATTGTTGTATAAGCATTTCAGGGTTTTATTCACAAGTTTTGTAGGTTTACTTGGATGATTGGAAATTTTATGGGCTAGTAAAAGATCATTGTGATAATTTAAGACTTATGTTTGAGAGGTTAGACAGTTGAGCATCTCCTTAAACATTAATAAGTGTGTTTTTGCTACACCCTTTGGGACGTTTTTGGGACACATTATCTGTAAAGAAGGCTTGTTGGTAGATCCTGCTAAGGTTGTTGTTATTTTGGGCTTAGAGGAACCTACTAACTAGAGTGAGTGAGGTGTGCAAATTCTTGGGGCACACAAAATATTACAAAATTTTATCAAAGGGTATGCTAGGATTGTCACACCCTTGGAAGAATTATTAAAGAGTAAAGGAAAGTTCCATTGGGGTGAAAGCAACAATAACGTGTGTTTGAAACATTGAAGGAAAGTCTTACTACAACACCTATTATATGCTTTCCTTCATGGACTAAACCTTTTCATGTGCATGTGGATGCCTTTGGCATGGCCATTGGCATGGTATTAGCCCATCCTGGAGAAGGTATTGTTGATCATCCTATTTTTTTTTATAAGTAGGAAGTTGACCCTAGCTGAACAAAATTATACAACTACATAGCGTAAGGCCTTGTCCATGATCTCCATGCATTGCATAAGTTTAGATAGTACTTACTGGATACCCCATTTATATTCTATACAGATCACATGGCACTTAAGTACTTAGTGAATAAGCCCATTTTTAGGGGCACATATGTCATTGGATTTTTTTTTAAGGAATTTGACTTTATAGTGGTGGTTAAGCTAAAAAAGATCAATTTTGGACCAGATCATTTATCAAGGATTAATTCAGGAGAGGATGTGCAAAGCATTGAGGATATAATGCTAGATGCACAACTATTTAGATGGAATCATGTGCCCTCGACTTAGAAGGATATTGCAGTATTTTTACGTATTGGTATGACACATGAAGGGAATGAAGAGTATAGAGAAGAAACAACTTATCATACGCATCGTGCCTTACATGTTGATTAGTGGATATTTATACAAACTTAGGTGGGATGAATTTTGCACTATGGTGTGTACTTGAGCATGAGCATATGAAGCTATTATGGAAGAGGCTCATGGTGGGATTGCAGGTGGACATTATGTTGGAGATTCCACTACATGTAAGATTTTATCGACTGGTTTGTGGTGGGAAATGATATACAAGGATTGTAAAGAATATGCAAGGGTGTGTGATCATTTTTAGTGCCTTGGAAATCCTAGGCATAGAGATGAAATTCCTTTTAAGGCCTATTGCTAGTGTAGAACCTTTTGAAAAATGGGCAATTGACTTTGTGGGTCTATTTCCCCACCCCCATGTAGGACTGGATCATGCTACATTATAACTTGTATAGATTATCTTACAAGGTGGGAGGAATTGGTGCTTACAAATTATTGCACGAAAACTATGGAAGCAAGGTTTCTGTGGGAGAATATCATCAGTAGGTATGGATGCCCATTGAGTTTAACAAGTGATAGGGGTACTCATTTTCTTAATGAGACTATTAGAGATATTATTGGTAGATTTTATGGTGGCACACCATAAGACAACACCCTATCATCCATAGGCTAATGGAACTATTGAGGCTTTTAACAAGATATTGGGACATATATTGACATATATTTTTGATGTTGGAAGGAATGATTGGGATGAAAAAGTATTTGTCATACTTTGGGCATACAAGACAACTTACAAAATATTAAACAAGGCCACACCCTTTCAGTTGGTGTTTGGGGTAGAGGATTTTTTTCCCATAGAATTCATGTTACCCTCCTTGTGTATTACACGTGCATGAGGTTTGGACGATGAAAAAAACTTGAAGAGCTTATAGAAAAACAGATGTAGTTGGATGAAAGGTGCACTATAGCACGATGGATTTAGAAGATAGAAAAGGCGGGATGAAGGATGCATGATAGGCATATCAAGGATAAGAAGATTGAAGTTGGATAAATGGTTATTCTATATGATTCAAAGTATTTTGCGCCACCTGGAAAGCTCAAAGTGCATTGGTTGGGACCGTATGTTGTGACTTACATACTTAATTCAGGTGCTTGCGAGTTACACATGCTAGATGAGACACGATTTCCAAGTTACTTTAATGGGAGTAGACTGAATCCCTACTATGAATAAGCCTTCTTGGCATTTATAATAAGTCATTATTTCCATTAGACTATTAATTCCTTTAATGCATTTTATTTTATGTGTTTCCTTTCAATGTTGCTATGCTTTATCAATTTAGTTCAGCATTTTGTGTAATAAGTGTGTGCTTGTACAAAAGAGTTGATTACTATCTATTACATTCATGCATAGAGGACCACACATACTTTTAGTGTGGAGTGGAGTATATACAGGATAAATGGATCAATTTTGAATGTTCTCTAGAAAATGGATATACATAGTGAAATATTGTGCGAGTGTGAAGTAAAGGTACGAGATAAGAAATATTGCTCATGATGAAGACCACATGTGAATGGATGGACACACATTGTAACGTGAGGTAGGATGTATCATGGGAAACTACTTGGTGAAAGGTGTTGTGGATAGGTACTTTAGTGCATGAAGGTGTGCAAAGGAGGTTTGTGGCCAAGAAGTAGTAGGTGTACTCGATGGTTATGACTGAGGGCAAGGAAATATCGGTGCGGAAAAAGGAAAGAAAAAATAATTTAATGCTAACTATGGTGGTAGGTGGAGAGCAATGAATGTAGAAGAATTTTAAAAATCTATAAAAGGTGGTGTTGTGGAATCATTTTTACCTTTGTGATTTAGAAGAGTTCGAGCTTGAAGAGCGAGCTAAGCGAGTGTGAGAAGTGCGAAGACATGTGATACAAAACTAAACTAGACGGATTTGAGCACGAGATTGATTGGAACTCCATTGGAGAAGGTGTTTGAGAAAAAAAAAGGCATGTGGGGAGAAGAATCGATAGTTAGGGTTCAATTTGGAGATAGGGCGCGTGGATTTCAAGCTAGGGCACGTATATTTTGAGTTGTAAAGCTCAAATAAACTGTAAAAACACACTAATTTAGTTGTTATGGCACCTAAGTGAGAGCACCTGGAGTGGCTATAAGGGGTAGAAGGTAGAAGGAAGTGGAAATCAAAGTTGAAGACACCCCCGAGAGCCATTTTTCAAAGATGTAGTATCTAGAAGGGGTTTATATGGGCCATGATTGGGAATCACGTGTTTGATGTTACAAAGTAATTTATTATAACCATAGAACTAAAGATAACAAAGATGAATTGGACAAGTTGTATGGTAGTAAAGAAAACAATGAGAATAGAGAATGATATGGCTATGTATGATGATTTGGTAAAAACATTGTTGTCAAATATCGGAGTTTTTGTAGTTGTATGAACTCCCTTATTTTGGAAAACCATAAAATTTATATCAATGGTTGATAAGTAGATTCCATGAGGAATTATTTTAATTCACTAGGTGAAGAATGAGGCTTATCACACCCCGATTGGAAAATTGATAGGATTGAGGAGTTCAAGTACTAAGATATGCACCGATCTCACTAACAAAGAGGCAATAGAAGAAACAAAAAAGTGCTAGGATACATGAAGGGATGGCATAGGATAGATATCCCCAAATTATAAAGTTACCCTATTATCCAAGAGGCGGTGCACCTTCTTACTAAGTTAAATAATCAATAGTACTAGTCGTAGGTGAAAAATACATGGTTACACATTACAAAGAAGATGACAAAGGAGTGGTTTACAATTTGGCTAGTTTCATTGTAGAGATACTACTATTGAAGAGGCACATTAAGGTGATAAAATAATAAGTTTCTGCGCTATCCTTTTGTCTCTTGTATTTTTAGAAATTAGAGTTCCCAATGGGCCAAAGGATAAGATGTGGCAATACCGAAGGAGAATAAATATCTTGCAGAGAGATTTTCCAAATACACATGTGATGGATCCATGAGTGGAGCCTACAAGTAAAGAACAAAAATTTGGTATGAGCGCTTACGCATTGCATTTGAGCATGAGTGGAGAATACCTAAGGATCTTCCTCGGTATGGGAAAACATGTACAATTTTCAATTTACTAGCACTTTTGCATGGCGTGTTTTGGTTTGAAGGATGGAAAGTGGAGCCCATGGTATAAGCTCCCCTATGATTTCTCCACGTACTAATTTCATGCATCGAACATAGGTTCTCAAACATGTGAAGGTTGATGTTCAATGCGAGACAAGGTGGATTGTGACTACCATATGCTTTCAAGAAGACCTATGTCTATCTAGGTAGGTCTGCATATATTGAGCAGATGATTTCAGATAATATTAACATAAATTCTATGAGCTTGGAAATCGGGAAGATTGGAGCAGCTAAGGTATATATCTACCTTAAGCCCAAGTTAGAGAATGGAAAATATGTAGAGAATGAGTTCAAGCTACCTGAGGTACCCAAGGGAAAGCATACTGTGGGCACATTGCAAGATGAAGAGGACACTTTGCCCCTTGGTGAAGAAGAAGAAGAGGAGGAATACGAAAAGGAAGACAATGGTGGCTTGGAGAATAGAAGGAGGCAGCCCACCTTGTAGAAGATAAAAGAGAGTGTGAGGTGACCCCTCCATTGAGAGAAGGTAGATGAATATTTTGGAAAGGAGATAGGCGTAGTTGAGATAGGAGAGGGCATCGAGGATCCCAATATGAAAAGAGTGTTGAGAAGAACCAGAAATCAAGGCATGGGACCATCACAACCACTGAGGAGGTTGCCTAGGAATTGATGTAAAGGTAGAACCGGTGTGAAAAAAGGTGCAAGCACATCCTTATTAAGGATGATGAGGGTAAGAAATCAAAGGACAGTGTGCAATAGTCTCTCGGTTCATATTGAGGATGTACAAGATCCTTAGGAAGAAGAATTACAACATGATTCAAAGGAATTAAAGGATCAAGAGATGGCGGTGGCACCATTGACACAAAGATAGGTGAAGATATGGGTAGACCATCGGCGAGCCAATTGATGGAGAGATAATGATGGATTTAGGCATTCACGTTCCAAAAGTAACATGCTTTAGAAGAAAAATATGAGGGTACATATGAGACTCCTACAATCGAGTATGTTAATGACCCAAACAAGATTATACGCACGAGGTTCCAAAGTACTTTGGAACTTAAGGAGCTATATGGCTGGGAGTGATGGATGTTGAGATGGTAGCTACGTGCACATGTAAACAATTATCATGGACCATGTAGACTCACATGGATGAGCTTGATTTTGATGTGTGTGAAGAATCATGTGTCTCTAAGAGAATGAAGAAATCACCACACTCACACCATGTGACTATCAACTACCTTGTGATGTTAGACGAGCAAGTGAGAAACACATTGACAAAGGTATCGCAGAGGTTGTGCGCATAAACATAGACAAAGAAGAAACTATTCAAGTGCTTGGATGACATGAAAGATAAATATATCGAGATAAAGCACCTAATGAAGGAAAAGGAGAAAGTTGAGGAAAAGGTGAGCGCATTAGTGAGTATGGTAGAACAAGTTGGAGATGAAATTTTGAAGGTGAGAACAGATTTGGAAGATAAAGTCCCGGAAAAATTCCCCTCTATAATGCACTATTTGTGCACACTTTTTCATATGTTGATGGATGAAGGCCTAGTGTGCATGCTTAAACCAAAGGATGTTGCAGCATAGGCGAGATAATGCCAAAGAAATGGTTACGCACAAGATTACTAGCTATGAAACTATATTACGAGACCTTGAAGGATGAATTAAAAAGGTAGATTTTACATTGAATATGTGTGTGGCCCTTTGATGTAATAATAAAAATAAGGACTATGGAAGAAGAGAACAAGGTCCTTAAGGAAGTAAATAATGAAACAATTGGGTGTGAGGAGAGGCTCACTTTGGTAGAATAAAATCACGACGCACTTGCAAACATCCCATAACCCTTACAAGGAAAGGATCAAATAGATTGGAAAACTCATTGCGCGGTGGATGGATGTTATGGAAGGGATGATCTCAAGCCTGGAAAATGTTCTCAAGGTATTGGAGAATGAAGATGAGATAGAAAATCAATTTTAATGGGTTGGATGGAGTACTGGTAAACATCCCTAATAAAACTAATAAACCGTTGAGTGAGTGGAATGAGTTAGAAGTAGAGGTTAAAGAAGAATATCCAAAGTTGATTATGTCTGCAAAAGTATAGTATAGTATAGGTAATTTGTACTGATGAAATGTATCCTAAGTATTGAAGGTGCATAAGGATTGGGTGCACAGATACAGGGTGGGTAGGTGCACTTGAAAGTATAGTGGAAGCAGGGACATGCACGAGAAAGTTTAGAATCATGACATAGCTGTTTTGAAAAAGATATCTTGTTAAATACATACATAGAGTTCAAAGCACGCAACAATATGAAGACTTACACAACATGCAAAGGCTATTTCAAACAAGAGGAATATTAAACACCATGCATAGATTTTAGATATTAATAGGATTAGACCTGTAGTTATTATTAGATAATCTATTATTAGTGAGCTTTCATGATTTTGTAATTATCTTGTAAGGGGGGTATGGATATTCTTATCATGTAGCCTATTTTAGTGAGTGCATGAGTAGTGAGAGGAAATTCCTCACTACGTATAAATATGTATCGATTTGCATAGTTTGGATATCGATGAATATTTTTTAAGGTTATGTTGTTGGTTCATGAGCGTGCATAACCTATGGTGAAATTATTATGTATGTATTTGTCTTATGTTTTTAAAGTAATTAATATAAGGGATCTTTGTGGCTAGATAATGGTTATTAACATATCACATGAGTTCTTGCATAGTGAATTTGATCTTGATTCTTGTATGAGTTATTCTTGCACATGGTTATGTTCTAGATCTAGTTTATATTATGCAATCTATTTCAACACTTGTTATGGATGAGGAATATTTTTATGGCCATGTTAACTCCTTAATAAGTTGTCATAAAAGAGGGACCTAGTACCCTTGCATGCTTAGGGTGAGCACTTAGGTCTTCTGAGTGATGTTCCAACGTGCCTTGGGATATTAGTGAAATAATAAGACTAAATAATCACCTTTTAATCCCTCCTAATAAGGGACCTAGAATTCTTCTTGCTTTGTATCAACATCTGCTCAAGGTGGTATGATATTGCTCACTCTTGGCTCCCATAGTCTTCCTTTCCTCTTTTCTTTCATTATAGAACTACGAAACCTCGTGGTTTTCCTTTAAGGACCGTAACAATCCCTAACAACATGTCTAACCTTATTTTAGTTATAACACACAATTGCATTCTTACCTCTAGAACCTTCATTCCTCCAATTATGACTAGATGGTTTATAGAGATAGTACCTAGCAGTATGACCCTTTTGTTGACATTTGTAGCACATTACATTCCTTGATTTCTCATCTTTGTTATCCCTCCATGGGTGGTCATCTTTGAAAAACTTCCTACACTCCTTTTTTCTATGCCTAAATCCATTACAAGTATAACAATAACCATTAAAAGATATTTTATACCTTGATGCATTAGGTTTCCTAATTGAATTTTTCTTCACATTTTCTTTGAGTTTATTCTCCTATTTGGTGCTTGGACCTTCAATCTCCTTTGTTGGAAAACTATATTCTTTCATCACTTATTTTCCTTTGTGATCATCCTTGAATCCCAAACTTGTTATGTCTCCTGCAGATCTCTGACTGTCTAAAATTTCATCAAGATTCTTGGTGCTCTTTTCAAATTTTTGGAATGATTTAGCCTTATTGGCTGCTTTAGACGTAAAAAATCTAAAGCTGTTGATAAAAGTAATGGTAAACCAATATCTCCCTAAGCTAAGGTTTTGTAATAAGCTCATATTCCACATACTATAATGGCTTGAAAATTTATTTGTTGTGACTAAAAACAATCTTTTATATATTTTTATAAAGGGGAAAAATCTGAATGAAAATTACAATATTCTTCATACTAATCCTAGCTTAATGACTTACCCCTAATAACACCTATCCCTAGCAACAAAACGAAAAATGATGAGGGTCATTTTATCCTCATCACTTAATCTAATATATTTGTCACCCAATGTGGTGTCCAAGGCTATTTTCAAAAGGCTATGAATGAAATAGTGATCTACGAGTTCTTTATACTAAATTGAAAATAGAAACATCATATCTTATTCAAATTTGGTGAATTCATTCTCTTTATCTTGTAGTCTTGTAACTAAAAAAATTATCTTTTTATCTAACCTCTTGACTCTATCATCTAGCTTACCTATTTCTAATCAATGTTTCTCTTCAAGTTCATGGATCTCACCTTCATACTCTTTGACCAATGCTTTCATATTCTTGTTTCTCTTCTCAAAATGCTTCAATTCTACTTAAACACACATAAGCTCAATTTCTATATCATCTTCTTATTCTTCTATCTCAGAAAGCACTCATGAGTCACTAAAAATTATGGAGTATTCTTTCTTAGAGCTCATAACATCCTTTTCCATGAACAAGCCCTCATTACCAACATCATCATTCTTGGATTTAGAATCAAAATCAAAATCATCATCATGGCTTCTTTCCTCAAATGAGAAACACTCTTTCTTTAAATATAATCTCTTCTTAACATTTTTCTTGGTATCATACCTCTTGAATTTATTATTTCCTTTATCAAACTCGTTATCCTTCTTGTCATTGTCTTCATCACTCTCTTCATCTTCATAATTTTTCTTATAAGGCTACTTTTTAGAAAAGTGACCAATTTCTCCATAGTTGAAGCATTTGAAAGGAAGATTTCCTTTGTACTTACATGATCCAACCTTTAATCTTCTAGAAATCATTGCAAATATTTCATCATCATCAATCTCAAGAGCATCATCATCATCATCCTTAGCCTTCTTATCCTTTGTCTTCATCTCATTTTTGAAAGTAATCTCCTTCTTGACAGGTTTGGAATCAGTAATCCTCATTTCATATGTAGTCAAGATGTCATGTAGCTCATCCATTAACATGACCTTCAAATACTTAGCTTCCTCAATAGAAGACACCTTGGAATAAAACTTGGGAGTGAGAGTTCTTAATACCTTTTGAACCACTACTTCTTTTACTTCTTCACCTAAACCTCTCATGGAGTTAACAACTTGATCAACTATAAGTAGATATGTAGATAAGTAGATAAGTATATATTTAGGCCTTCAAACTGATTTCTAAAATTTTGGAGCTTTTCCATCCTTACCTTGGAATATCCTTCATATATGACTTGAATTTTATCCCACATAGCTTTAGCTGATGTACAATGCATGACCTTCACAAGTTCTGATTCAGCTAGACCACACATGATTACATTCATTGCTTTGGAATTTTCACTATTAAGCTTCTCGTTTGTAGTGCTTGTTGGAGGAGCTTGAGGGATAGTATACCCATATAACATAGACTGAAAAATGTCAAACCCTAAGGACATGATGTGAGTCCTCATCCTAATACTCCAAAATGCATATTTTGATCCATCAAATAAGGTATCCTTCTGCTTTAGAAGTGTCACTCTGTTGTCTCGCCATTTTAGTGTTTCAAAGGATCTCCTTTTGAGTGATTAAACTTATTCAAAAGGTCTTGATCTGATACCAATTGTTAGAAGAAAATGGACTGAAATGGGGGTGAATCAGTCCTTTAAAACCTTTAAATAATTCCATTTAACTTGCATAAACTATTTACTATTCAACCATGCATTAATGTGAGATTAACAACATATAAAAATTGTTCATATGAGTATAATCATAAGAAATTACACAAGAACACAAGATTTAAGTGGGAAAATCTCAAGGGGAAAAAACCCACTAAATTTTTTTATTGTATTACATAAGCCAAAAGACTTTCATGAATATGACACATCACACAAGATTTGTTTAGTGAGGCATCAACCCCACAATGAGCACCAACCCCTACTTAGCAAGGAACCAACTCTATAAGGAGGATACAGCCCCCTAAGGTGATCAAGAACCAACTCAACCACTTGAATATGAAGAGAACTGAAGATATGTTGAAGTTACAACTAATAGTGATCTCAATTTCAGCTCACACACCTTAAAACCCTCTTTAAACACACTCTCTCCCAATTCGCTTAATCTTGATATTTTATGGGTTGATTAGGATAATTTTCCTTACACACTAGCTCTTCAACACTCCTCAAAACTTCATTCCTTCTCTCAAATCTTTCTCGATGCCCTCATACCTCTTTCATACTTACATCTAGTATTTTCCCTCTCACTTCACACCTTCAAAATGAACAAATACATGAACTTTATATAAATGAATCCTCTCCTAAACATAACTAGGTCTACCATGACCACTAAGATCGGTCATAATGACATAAAATTATACCTAAAACACCATATAAAATCATAACATATACCCTTATACATCGAAAATGCATCATGACTTATGACAAGCCCACCTAGACCTAAAACAAGTAATTATCCTTCACCAAGAACTCCAAAACCTTCAAGGGATTCATCATATATTTTCCATGGCTCCAAAGGCTCAAAACATGTCAAAACTTTCCTCACAACACACTTCATAAGCTTAGGAGCTCTTCTTCAATCATTTATTTCAAGTACACATTTAAGTAGGATTGCTTCCTACTCAAACTAGGCACCTCAAGAACACGTTCCCAAAAATAAATTCAAAACCATACCAAAAAAATAAACCATAGAAATTAACCACTTGATGTAAATCCATATATTTGAGGAACACCATAAACCACTTTAGAACCCAAGACATAACTCCTAACGCTATATGAACAACTTTCTCCTTCAAGCAAAATATGCTTCCCGAAAACCATTTTACAAGTAGGAGCTTATTGCACCCTTGATGACACTTTCAAGATCTCTAAATACATGGAATATTATCACATTTCATCCCTCTTCATTCTCCAATGAATAGGAATCATCAAACAATCCAAATAATTAGTCTTTCGGACCAAATTAGTGTTGTCCTAAACGATTCAAACTAGGTTAGCTTATGACCTCAATTATACCACCAAAATTGACTTGCATATCTCAAACAAAACATGAAACACATCATATGGGATGTTTAAAACACCTTAAATTTTTTTATCAACATCAACTTATGACATACATGCCCAAGAACATCCATTCTCCATGATTTGTTAAAATTTCCTTCTAGCCCTAAAAACCATTTTTCCAAGATTGACCTATGCATACATCCAAATCACTTCACAAAGTGCTAAAATCACTCCAAAAATCTATTATTTCTCCCCAAAAACTCATAGTACTAATTTATTCTTAGGTTCTAATTGAAAACTTGAGAGCAAACTAAAATTTCTGAAACTAGCATATTTGAGTATGCTCCACTAAATGTCACAAACTCAAACCACCACCATCTGAAAGTGAGGATATTCCTATCCATACTCCAATCATCACATTTTATGATCTAATCCATTATGTGCTCAAACCATGAATATTTATCCTATTGCTCAAGAACTAGGGTTTCAAACTCATAAAAAAACAACTTACCTTCTTAACATTCGTTCATAAAAGATAGAACCTCATTTAATATCATTCCAACTCTAAGATCTTATTAAATCCATACATCAAAATCCTTAAAAGGATCAGGGTCCCATGTAAACCTCACATGTTCCAAACAAGAATATTTCTCTCACTTCAAGCTGAAAAATTCACTCTCTTGAGCCCGATATGACCAAAAACCCCATAACTTGCAAAATATTATTGTCATAAATAGATTTGAATCTTCACCACATTTAGATAACCTTTAGATAAATTTTATCACTCATCTTCATGCCCTTATTGGCTTACATATCTCTGCTGACTAATGATTATGTCTCATTAGGCCTCCAAGCACCTAGACTAGGTTTATATGAGCACTTATAAATCACGTTATCACCTTACAACCAACCTATAACCCTATATGAATGATTCAACACACTCTCCTCATGTTATCCATACCTTTACCATGATCCTCAAACTACCTTATTTCTTCATTCCATCCTATCAAGTCATCATGTTGACTAGGCCTCATTATTAGGCCTACTAGACCAAACAACTGGCACTTTTTCCATTCATGCACACTTGTGAACACCATATAGACTATACTACATCATTTCATACCTTCTCAAGCATATATGACATCATCATGACACCCTATCATATCACCATCATGCTTCTACAAGTCACTAGCTACTCAAGAAACCATGCCTTACCAGGTGATCTCAATCATGACATCATGAACTCATGCCACACCTTCTCTTATCATGTCATCATCATTAAAAATTTCCTCTTGTACTCCTTACATCACCCTTTTTCATTAATTATCCTTTTACATCAATGACAACACAACAAGCACTCACATGCCAACAAGTCATTCAATATGGATAAGGATGAATCACTTTGGATTGAAGTGTGTGTGTGTAATTAATTCTTTAGGTATAAATATTAAGTTATCATTCATAAATAAATTATCAAATATATGTGTCTACAGTCTTATAAAAATTCTATATTTTTGAAAAAATTATAGGTAAGGTTTAAATCACTTTTGAGCATAGATTCCACTATCACCTTTTAACAAGCACCACCAAGTTATTATGTATAAAATTAGATCAACCTCAACCTTCTATGTCAAATCTTTTTATAGTTTCAAAAATAATTAATTAACATATATGTCTATATTTTACATGTTTATTTATTCTAGTTTAATGCAAAGGGTATTTGTGTCTCAATTCAACAATAATCTATTTATCCATTTAGATTTATATACATGAACCGGTTCCTTCTTACACCTCTACTAGAATTAAATATTTATCAATACAAGGTTAGATTTGAATTTTGGTGACAAATGTTTGACATTCCACTTATGCTTTCAAAAAATTATGATTTATTGTGCTTTCTCTTATGGTTTTATATTTTTTCCAAATAGTGTCAAAATTGAATTTATCCAATTTTTATCAAGTTATTTTGAATGGTAAAAAAGTTTTTAGGTCCCTTACTTATTTGTATTAGAATCGAGAGATAGTTTGGATTAAAAAAACATCCATGTCTTAACAAACTCTTAGAGGATCATATAATTGAATTAAATTTTCTTCTATATACATAGATAAACACTAAAACAATAAAGTTCCTAATAGGAATTTAAGAAAATAAAGTGCAGAGTTAGAATTCATCCTTGTTTACACCCTAATTACATTTAACATGAAACCTAATTGATTTTAGTGAATTAGTACACTAAATTATGTAAGGGTTAACAACAAGTGATTATTATGATTAATTAACTTCCAAAATTAATTACCATAATCATAATAATTATTTTATACTTGTAGTCGATATGATAAATAAGATGTGAACTTTGAAATACAAAGGAATGAGTGTGCTTAGTTGATTGCGAGATGATTATGAAAAGTTATAGGAGTATGTGTTATTAGAACATGAAGATATAAACCTAATGATGCTTTGTTATAAATATTGTAACTAGAAACTAACCTAGGGTAGGATTGTATAAATCTATTAGGGATGTACTATACATTCTTGACCCTTATATCCAGTCATGGACCTACTTGGTTTTGAACTTTGTAACTTCGCACATTGGTGATTTCTAGAACTATTTATCACTATCAAACCCTAATTTTTAATCATGTTATGAAGCTCTCTAAATACTCTAATCATGATCTCAAACCCTAATTGTGGATGATAATTCTTGTAAAATAAACATTAGTTGGGTTGTGATCATCCCTATGCACTAACAACATTGCCACTAGTCCAAAGAGGCATCAAAACAACACATATTACACTTTGGCACTACTCCAAAGAGGCCCATCCCTATCCCTTCCACATACTATTCCTAGGGAAGGGATGTATGCGTAATTTTAGATGATATAAATCTTTATATTAACATAGTAAGAAGCTTCAAACCTATATATATTACTTCCTAATTATTGTATATGTGTTATTTTGAGATTTAGGAGCCTTGGGTGCCCCTTTTATGTGTTGGAAGTGAGTGTATAAATGCATAACATGGAACTTACAGAGTTACCAAATTAGGTAATGTTTACTTCCTTATATAGGGTTCCATAGATTATTTATAGAAGAAATACCAACCCAGAGAGATTGTATGACCCGAAAAAAAAGATATTAATTTGAATGATAATTTGGAGGACATGGTTGTCTAAGATCATACAAGCTAGTTAGGACTAGATATAATATCCTTACCAAACTGTACGACCTTGGCCAGGGAATTAAAACATGCAATATGAAGTTTGAAACTTGTCACTAGATGTTTTTTTTAATGTATTTTGTGCATTTTACTCTCATAATTTAATGACATGTTAGTGTGTAAGGATAAACAAGGTAAACAAGAGACCTTGGAATGTGCTAAGAAGAAATAGGAATGTTGTATTTATCTTAGAGATATTGCATTATAAAAACTAACAATGTCAAAGAGTGATTTTCCAAATATGAGTGTCTAAAGTTTCCCCCTTAAGTATGAAATGAAAATTACATGCTTAAAGGAAAAGATACTTGAGTATGTAGACACACTTTATCTTTGCTCAAATGTTTGTTTTGTAGAATCTTATTGTGCTTGGTGTTGGCATGTTCCATGATGAAACCTATAACATGGAGTGTAGTCAATTTCCATGATAAATAATTGAAATTTAACTCAAATGTAAAGTGTAATACAAAATATTTGCATTTACATAAGAATGAAATGAAAGAGATGTAAAAAGGAAGGAACACATCTATTTGTTTGTAGAGGGAGAAAAGTATGTGCTTTAATTTTGCGTGAAGAATAATTTTTCTAATTTTTCCAAAGAATTGGGGGTGATCAGTCCCCAATTTTTCCAAAGGGAAACTAGAGTGATAGGTACATGAAACCTAACATAGAAAATAAGAAGAATTAAGTTCCAAAACAACTCACTAAGAAAGAAGACTTGGTATCAAGTTTATTTAAGCAACTATGATATATTGCCCTTTAAGTGTAAGAGGAAAGGAAAGTCTTCCAATGAAGAAATTAGTTACTTTTATACCTTCTATAACCCCATGGAACACACCAGTGTAGATGGCTCTAGGACTGATTTTGTAAATAAGGACACATAATAGAAAAGAGAATAGGTTCCCCCATGCCCTTCCCATGTGCCACACAACTGAATAGAGACTGTAATGTACTAAAATGATGATAGAGGAAGGACTATTATGTCCCCAAGTTTCCTAAAACTATAGTAGAAACTGAATGTCACTATGAAGTAGGAGTGAACTACTTCATGCCCCCTGTATTGGTCTAAATTAAGTGAATTAGGTCTTAAACTATGCTAAAACTTGAATCAGTATTTGGAAATCCATAACTCCCGAGAAATTTGATGTAATTTCCCCTTGGGTAAAAACATGTGGTGGGTTCAAGACCATATTGTATGGTCTCTACTAAGTTGTATGGTTTTGAACATGTGCATTTTTCTCAATTTCTAAGCTTTTTATGGATTTTTGAGTTCATGTACCCTATTTTTACATATATAGTTCTCCAAAATTCTTCATGTGTCTATTATGAGTGTAGAAAATGCTTAGATAAATTCTCCCTCTTTTTAGGCATGTGTGAAAACCATGTTAAGCACTTGGATCAAAAGGAAAGATGTGTGTCCATGCATTGGATGTCTAAAAATTCTAGGAGAGTGTAATATGTTGAAGATGTGACCACTTTGAAGAACCCATGATTACAAAAAGGAAGGTGTTTATGCATGGTGGAAACCTCAGTATTTAAGAAAAGAAATCATATAAATATATAGAAATGATATAGGTGATATCAATATAAGACAAATATAATAATAGTGAAATCAAATGTAACAACTATCTAAACAATGACACATAAAATGTGTAATCTGCGAACATGGGAAACTCACAATATCACAAGACAATCAATGCTTATAAGCCTACAAACAAGAGAAATCAAGAACAAAAAATCTAGGGATAACACCACAAATATGGGACACCCACGGTGTTGCAAGACAATGAAGGAACATAGGCCACAACTAATGAAATCAAGCAAACACACACACACACACACACACACACACACACACACACACACACACACACACACACACACACACACACACACACACACACACACACACACACACACACACACAAGTGATTATGTATAAAGTGAGAGTGTTAAAAC
The DNA here is from genome assembly GCA_018340775.1 of Taxus wallichiana var. yunnanensis. NCBI lineage: Eukaryota > Viridiplantae > Streptophyta > Pinopsida > Cupressales > Taxaceae > Taxus > Taxus wallichiana. The sequence continues at coordinate 395,421,180 of CM031234.1, forward strand.
ATGATAACTTGATACAATAGCCAATATAGGTGAAATATATGTGAAACAATAGATGTCAACACTTCAGAAGACACATGTGTTTTTCTTGTTAGCTTAAAATATAACATACACATATATATGTAATCAAGCATAATGAGTAAGTCTAAAGGAACTATAATAAAACATATATATGTAATCAAGCATAATGTGTAAGTGTAAAGGAACTATAATAAAATAATAACACCTATATGTTGTACAAATAGATGACCCCAGATGTAAAGGACATTTGGGTGAAGGGGTCGACCAATACCTATCATTGTGTGACACTTATTGTATGTCTTGCATCATGCTCAAAATCCTCGTGAATACATGTGTGTAAAGAGTAAATAAGCACATTATCTATCAAACCAAAGTGAAAAACAAATTGTTATTATCAACTCAAGAAAAATGTACATGTACTAATTTTTTGTTTTCCAAATATATGAATGTTTTTGTATTTTCAAATTGCTTAGCTATGTAAAAGAAGGAAAGGGGAATTAATTATAATAGTTTTTAAATGTATGTTCATATGATATTTCACAAGCCTAAAGTTGAATGTGGATAGCCAATAGACACTAGGGCCAACATGTTCGGTAACTATATATGGGCCTAACCGGTTGGTCTTGAAATTTACTTTTAATGATTTTTATGTATTTGTAATTTTTGGTTTTATTTGAGGACATGGTCACCTACTTGAAATTCATAGGCATAGAATTTTTATTATAATCACATTTGATGTATTATTAATATATGTGAAGGTTTTCCAAACCATGTACACATTTAGAATCAATCATTTCCAATTCATGTAATTTTTTTCTCAGTAATTTTTGTCTTTAATGATGTATTTTCATGAGATACGGGGTGAAGGGATTTCTATTTTTAATGATAAAACAAATTTGGTCCTATAAACTAGAGAAAAGTGGGTAGCATTTGTGGGCGTACAAAAATTGATATGGTAATCCCAAAGGGTGTAAATTATCTAATTATTCTAGTTAGTACCATATATTTCATCTTGTTTGGAGGATTTTGATAATGATTTTATTAGTGGCCTCAACTTGGTCATTGCCTTATAGGTAATAAGGAGTATAAAAAGTATGTTTGATCTAGAACTTTGCACAAAACTTTTTAAAAATGCAGTTTGTAAAATATGGTTCATTATCTCGTGATATTTTAAGAGGGGACTTCAAAGTGAGTGATGATGTGTGTGAGTAATAATTAGTAGATATTGTCACTTGTAGTAGATTATATGGGTATAGTATTAACCCATTTGGTAAAGTATTCAATGCTGGTGATGATAAACTTATGTCCTTGTGTAGAATTGAGATTGAACTTTCCAACAAGATAAAAATCCCATATAGAGAAAGTCCATGGGGAAACAATGGGATTTGATGCATAGAAGGGACATGGTTAAGGTTTCTATGGAATTGACATTGATCACATCATTTGACATACTCATGATAGTTGTGCTCCATTGTTGGCTAATAAAACCATTAACTTAATAACTTATGGGGAATAGATCTACCACTAAAGTGGACACCACACTCACTATCATGTAATTAGGATAAAGAAATTTTTGCATCATCATATCTTAAGAATCATAATAGACATCCATAAAAATAATGTTTAAACAAGGAGCCTCCTATAAGGACATAATGTAGTGCCATCTCGCTTTCACATTTTTTCCCACTTTCTTATATCCTACCTATGTTCCACCGACAAGCCAAGGTGAGCTTATGTCACATGCCGATGTGTCTTCACACGTAGGTGTTCGAGAGGATTCATTAAGTTAAATTGTATTTTCCTCACCCAACACCCTCATTGGCAATAATATAAGTTTTTATGCTAGTTAATGATTAACATTCTATGTTTCTATTCCTTGATCATCTTCATCTCACATTTACAAAATATAATTTAAGTAATAAATTGAAATAAATAAATAAAATTTAATATAATTGGAATAATAAGTATGGATAATAGGTATGCATATAAAATAAAATACAATTGAGATTTTAAAATAGATGGAAAGAGTAATAAAATAAGGAAATCATTTTAGAGAGGGGGAAAATTTAGGGAAAAAAGTGGTCTTAGGTTTTCTTGTTTTCCCCATTCTTATGCCCACCGGAGGTGGCCATATAAAACCCTTTTGCAAATGCAATCCACATGTTTAAGCATGTTCAGTTCACCATTGATATCTTACTCCTTGTCTACACCCGGATGAGAGTTTTCTTTTCGCACGAGTTTGGGCAACTAGCTCATCCCAAAATGGGAGTGTACAAAAATCCTATAGACACCCATTAATGCTCTTCATGGAGGCATGAAAAAATTGAATTCTATCCATTTTATACACCCATGAAAATGCATCCTAGGACTCATGGACAAGGAACCTATAGTGTTTGACAAAAATGTGTCAAAGAAACTTGATTTCAAGTAATGTCATGGTTGAAGGATGGTCAAACCTTATGCCCCTTAAAAAAATCTCTTGTGGTGACACCTATTGGTTCTATTTGGTGAATCAGTGTCAATGCTTTGTAAGGATGCACATGCCATTTTTTTATCCTCCCACCATGTGTCAAAATGGAGTTCAAGAGTAGGTTTTTCATCGATTTTGAAGTTACAACAACCCTAGTTGATTATATGCAACGGGAACTATTACGTGTGTTTATATAGCTGTCGGGTGAAGTAAGAGGGGTGTGTGGAGTTTCAAGCATGTGGAATCTAATGGTTTCATTATACACGTAAAATTTATTATTGAAATAACCTTAGAAAATTTCCATAAAAAGTGTTTGGCAAGGGCAAGGGAAAGCTCCATAAAATTTGCAAGCATCCCCTCCCCGTTGTGTTCATATCCTATGAATTTTCCTCCAAATTTGCTTAGATCTGCCATGTCTCTGTGGAAGAAAATAATTTGCAGCATTTTGGGGACCCATTTATTTTAAAAGAAGAGTTGTGAATAATCAAAACTCATATTCTCTTGCGCTTTACGAAAACCTAGAAAACACCTTTGGAAGGTGTAAAGCTAGAATCTAGTACTTCCAACAACGATCTATCTGTACCACAATGGCATATTTAGGAAAGTATGTACATCCATCATAGAATTTTGGAAAGTAGATTTTTGTCAGTTGTTTTTTTTAGTGTCCCGTAGGATTTATACAAAATGTGGAATCTTAGAAAATTCCCATGAACCTGTTTGAAAAAATCCTTGAAAGAAACATGCTCTCATCAAATGCAATGATTACAAAATAGGTATGGATCTCTCTTCCTCTCATGTCAAACTATGCATTTCATAATTTATTTTTAGCTTTAGAATTCAATATGTTTGAATATAAAAAATGCAATTAAAATGAATGATACAACTTTTACCTTTCACGAGAAATTTTTTAAGACCTCTTTAAAAAAATTGACCTTAGAAACCATGTGCATGGAGCACCATGGATCATTTTAAGCCCACCCCCCAAAAATAAATAAATAAATAAATAAATAAATTATAGAATGGGTGGTGAATCGATAAAAATCCATTCACATTGTAGGCGAATGTATAGAAATTAATTTCATGATGGCAATGAAAGGAAGCCGCTTTTCAAAAAATGATGGAGGAAGGGAAGTTATGTTTATTATCGGCGAAAAACATAAAACAAAAATATTTTACCGGTCGAAACACGCACGGTATGCTACCATATGACAACAAAATGTCGGTTTACCAACTGGTAACACATGTTTTTTTCCAGCTAGAACCATGGTGTTACCATTCGTAACGTCGTGTTACCAACCGGTGACATAGTGTATTAACAAGTGTCATGGTGTTGTCAAGTTGTAACATTCCCATTTTAAGAGTTTAGAAACAAGGGGAAACAATTTTTTTACATAATGTTCATTGTTCTAAATAAAGCATTATTTAGAACAAACATTCCATGCCAATCAATCTCAAACAGAATAACCATATGCAGTTGTAAATGACTCGGTGATCCACCGATCTATTCATTTCATAACTCGGTGATCTACCGATCTATTTATTTCATAACTCGGTGATCTACCGATCTATTTATTTCATAACTCGGTGATCTACCAATCTATTTATGTTAACTTTAAGTATTGAATACTTATCGTTTACTTTGTATACTTGGTTTTTCCTACCCTAAACTCGGGTACCAAGTGATCTGTTTAAATAACATATCTGAATATTTGTTACCAATATTCATCTGACATCATGTTGCTTCAAACTTGGTGACATAGGACAATGCAACCAACAGCTTACGATACTTTGGCCAAATATTTTCAACATAATGTGTATGTCACTATACCTAGACAACATACTCATCATTTCAGAATACGTCCTTCACCTCACTCCTCTATTATCAAGAATGGTCTTTATTGACTACAACCAGTCCACTTACCCAAGGTTTAACCCTAGCCCTTATTAGAAACATAAATTATTATAAGAAGACGTTCACAATGACTTAGGGTATATGGGCATACTCGGTTGACCTAAGTCAACCGGTTGTGCCAAGGTACCCTGAGCCATTGAAATCTACTACCTATCCTAACATGCCACTAACTTGACCTAGAGAGAAACTAAGTTCAAGTCCTTATTTGTGTGTAGATCTAGATGATCAATGTAGAAGGGTGTTGCCACATGTCAACTGTAATGTTGTATTCTCGAGAAGACCCAAGTCTTCTTGAAAGTACAGCCCTGTAGTTGGCGTGTGCCAACATCCTACAGAAACTACCTCATCGAGATGTACATACCCCTAGGAGGTTATTAATACATTGTTAATTTGGATTATGTCTTGATTACAACAACCCTGCTAAACCCTAATCCAACACTCCATAAGTTCTTTTCTAAATTTGATTCATTTAGTCATTGAAGAACTTCCTTAACTTATGATTTCTTTTAATGTTCGTTTACTTAGTTTAACAAGTAGTTAACCAAAACAGGACAACAATATCATAAGTTTTCAATAAAATGTACTTTAACATTCAGGAAGGTTTAACAACCACATAGGTCCAACTAAAGTAGACTTCATACAAAATGAAGTCTTATGATTAATAATCATATCTCCAATCCTTTTTGGTTTACATTCATTTGAGAGAGGAAGATTCTTCCTCTACATGATTAAGTGTTAGGGTTTATCATTCACAATATCCATAGTTCTTACTGCATGTTCATTATGCATCACATTACTATGTTAAATTGTTTAGATAATACACATCATCTTATGCAACTTAACAAGTTGCATCATTATAAGGGAAATTGAACTAATTCCCTTTATCCATCTTATCAAAGGATAACAAGATAAGCATAATATAATATGAAGAATATCAACAAGATAGAACTTCCATCTCCTTCATAAAAGTATGAGATAATTTACACAACCAATGCAAATAAATCACAACTCGCAATTCATCATTATAACTTATAAATTTACAAGACTATGCACTTTAGGCGTATTGCATAACAACAACCTTCATTCTAAAAAGTATACAACTTTTCTTTTTCAATACAACTAAAGAATGAATCAGAATTCTTTACAAAGAATCAGACTTATATCAGCCAATGCATCATATAAGTTTTTGCCTTCTTTTATCACTTACGATGTCCATCTACAAAAATTGCTAGCATAGGTCATTTCAATGAACTGAGCATGATAAGCACTAAGCATTAAAACAAAGTGCATTCCACTAATTGTTTCATTAAAGCAACACTGCTTTAATGAGATAATTAATATATCATACAATAAGCATAAGTGATACCAAATAGTAAAGAAGTACAATAATAAATCTAGATCCACTTTTAAGAGAAGAGCAGAATATAATCCACAACATCTAGCCTAAAAATTAAAGTTTAATTGATCCTATCAATAACTTTTAAACAAACAATAGATCTTGCCATCCCATTATTTCATAATTCTATCCTAATAGAATACAACATTTATCTTTTCTATAAGACAAAAGAAGTGTTTACAACATGGTTCATTCTAGGATGATTCATCTAAATCTTAAGAAAAGAATAAGAAGAACCAGTACGTACCATACCCAAACTCATAACATCCGAAAAGTAGATCAGGTTCATAACATGAATTATTTGTTTCCTTTCCAGGATAACAATCTTATAAATTCAACATTTAAGATATACATCTAAACATAATTTCATAACAATCCAAGAAGGTATAGAAAATCAAAACAGTCTAACTGCAATTCTAATTCTACTTCTACATGTTAGAAGTTATCAATCAAAGATCTGAATCACAAATCAAAGTAGTCCCATACGGAGTTAATCTCTACTCGAGTTCACCCAAAAATATAGAGTACAAGAGATAAAACCTACTCCTATCCATCCAAATAAAGCAAGGCTTAGTCAACAATAGTCGATCAAACAAGTATGCATTCACTTATCAACAAAACCGACTTAGCTACTATCTTTCTACATCATTACAACAAATGATTCAAACAAAGTAGACCAACAAGCCATAAAGAAATCACCATCTCATAAGAGAATCGAGTGCAGAGAAGTTCAATCAATGAGCTTATCCAAAAGACAGAGAAAAGGAATCTCTATTAGGAAAGGTCCAAATAATCAATCATTTCATTAAACTGAACAAATGAATTTCCAGTTTCAATTCAAATCAGAATGAAAAACATTTTACAGTCCCAAAAATAGTATATTGATCCCAAGAGAATATATATATTCTCTCTTTAAAAGAACCCAAGGACTCATTCAACTTGTATCCAACAAGAATAGAATCCTGAAATAGTAAACTAACAAGTTCATAATTATCCACGAACTCAAGACTGAAGACTCATAAATGCTTCACCACTTAATACAAAGAGTAAGTAGTTCGTGATTCAAAATAACTATACACAAAACAACTGAACGGAGAAAGTATCCTTCCCATATAAATTCAGTGTACAAGGGTAATAACTCAACCTTCCACTGAGACCCAAAATTATTTTAAAGGATCAAAAGAGAGAGCAAGAACCCAAAAACATCTAAGTCAGAAGATGTCCCATTCTTATCTCAATGCAACTGAAACAGAAATCCGAAACAAGACTTTCACAACCACAAAATTTCGATAGAGGAGACTTAGTTTCAAACAAAACAGTCAACCTAGAACGTGGGTTTCCTCAAAATAGAGGGGAAAGAATACCCCCAAATCTCATCCATTACCATCTCAGAGAAGATGATACAGTCATAAAAATAGAAGTACCACTTCTTTTAAACAAGACGTTCCTAGTTACAAATCTCTAAGGGATTACAAAACGACTCAATCAAGCTATCACCCAATTTTTTGGTGAGTAAGTTGTTCAATAAAAGAATTATAAGTTTTAAACTTTTAATACAAGAGAAACCCAACACAAAAATACCAGAACAGAATTGAATACATCGATCCAAATAAAATCTCATAACACTCAAGTGTCAAATAAGAGTACAGTGTCGAACACGAGCTTCACACAAAAGTTTAGAACTTCACAAGTAATAAAATACGAGTATAGTGCCAAATATGAACTTCAAGCAATAGCTCAACGTTGCATAAGTTTTCCAAACACTAGTTCCGAACAACACGAAGCTCCAACACAAGCTTATATCAAAACATGAAGCCCAAAAAAAGATCAAATGGAACTCAAGGTTCCCATAAAGTTCAGAACCCTATATTGCAACGAAGGTCAATTCAAAGCACAACAACCTTGAATACAAGTTCCAGAATGAAAAATAGAGCTACAGAAACAAGTTTCGCATACAAGCTTCACATGCATGCTGTCATTGAACTTGCACAAACATCACAACATCACGAGAGATTCATAAAACCCAAGCAAGAAAATAACCAGTCAAACATGAAAACATGAATCTCATGAGAGTAGATTTGTTTTAATGAATCATTTAGAAGAAAGCAAAGAATCTTAATGGTTAGAGCCTATCATGCCACGATAGTGCTTCCGTGAAATCAAAGAAGTCTTCCGGTAGGAGCTTTTAACTCTTTTTCTCCTCCACGAAAGATCAACAATCAAACATCTTTTCTTCCTATGCCTCATATACTTTCCTTCAATCAAAAATAGACCATAGAAACCAAAAATAGCTTTGAAGTGAAGGTCAAACTACTAGTTTGAAGAACCAGATAGCTCCATGCAGAGAAAAATCCATAATGCATGCAAAACCAAATAACCTCCTACAAACCCACCTTCCAAGTTTCCAAGATGGTTTGCACACAAAAAATGAGGCCCATCAATGCCATTAATTCCAAATTTCCTGCTTATCTTTCCTTGCCACCACCTCCTAAAACTGGCGAATACCAATTCCATCCAAACATGCAATTCCATCTTTAGTGGAGCTGTCGACACTAAAATTTTCCTCCGTAATTTCTATTTCATTAATGTATGTATTAGGAATAGGATGTTGTTAAGTGTAATTAGTAGTAGCGTCTGATAGAAGATAACGGCGCCGTCAGTACGGTGCCACCAATAATGTAGAGTATGGTAACAGTCAAAGTACAATAGGAATGTTGTAAAAAGTAAATATTTGTCGTAAGTGGTCCGATAATGTTAAAATGTCAAAGTTGGGATAAGTAGAGAAGTAGGGTCTACATGATTAGGAATTAGAAATATTATATTGGTAATAAGGACAAGGGGTGAGGTCATAAATATTTTATGTATTTTATTTGTAAAAATTCTAAAAATGTGGAACCCATGTGAAATGATAAGGTTTATCTTATCTTAAAAGATAAGCTTACATATACAGATAAGAGTTAAGGTATGGAATATGATTCGTCAGAGTGGATTTCTTATCCTATCTTAGAGATAAGATGGATAAGCCTAGAAGTTATATAAATAAAGAGGCCACCCCCCTCATTTAGCATAGAAGGAAGTAGTGAGAAATATTGTATGAAGTGTGTAAAGGAAGCCATCAGTTTAAAGGTGTGTTGAAGAAGCCATTAAGAGGTGTAATTGTAAATTTTCTCCCATAGTATTGGTGGAAGGCAAGTGAAGTCAATAACACTTGAAGTACCTCATGGGTGAGATTGTAACAATTTCATGTTAATATTATAATTTACTTTGATATTTTAGATTTGCCATCATTCCATCTTATCATAGTCGATGGTATTCTTGTGTTATGTTTGTTGTTTTGTTTCTAGATTACATCCACCAAACTAAAGGCTGTGCATTAGTAAATAATCATAGCATGAGGAGTTCCCGGTGAAGAATTATCATAGTGCCGGATTGGTGATGACATTTTGGTTCCGTTCTTAGGGACCATTCCTCGTTGGTGGATTTTAGGAGAGATATTCCCACTTAGTTAAAAATCAATTGGAGGGTAACCTTATTTTCTTATGCGCATAGTAGTTATCATTGTAAAGTCATTTTTACTGTGAATAGTAGTTACCATGGTAAAGTCATTTTTCTTTGTGAATAGTATTTATCAAGTAAAGTCACTTTTTACCGTGAATAGTATTTACCGCATGATAACTTCACTTTTTTTGTGAATAGTGTTTACCACAAGATAAAGTTAGTTTTTACCGCATGATAAGTCAATTTTACCATAGTTCTTTGTGGTCATTTTTATTTTTCTTGTAGAAAGGTGTAAAGTCACTTTCTATTACAGTGATTCCAATTATTTGTGCACATAAGTCTTGTTGATTGTACTTGTGGGTTGGTATTTTACGGTGGTTACTTTTGAAAATGGGGAAGATTCCTGTTTTTTCAGCCCAATCTAATGAAGATGCTTCCTCTTTCATTCAAGAGTTTAAATGATCTTGTATTTGTAATGGCCTTATAAGAAGGGAACAATGGACTGAATTTTTTCCTACCTTTTTGGATGGTTCAGCACTTAGGTGGTTTGAAACACTAGGTGAAAATGTGAAAAATTCATGGGATTTATTAACTGAAAGTTTTCTTGAAGAATTTGGTGAACAAGAAATATGCAGATCTCATGATTGAGATCATAAAGCTATCCCAAGGAGAGAAGGAGAAGATAAGGGATTATCATGCTCGTGTTCTAGAGCTAAGGAGGAAGCTCGATGCCTAGATCCGGAAGGAAGGATTAGCGGATGGGTTGATGAACGACATGGATAATCTCCTATGTAAGCACTTCATTCTTGGGATGAAGCCAGAGATCAGACAATGAGTGAAGTATGACCGCCTAGCTACCATTGAACAAGCAAAAGGAGATTGCAAGAAGGCAAGAAGAAAGCATGGAAGAGGAGCCCAAATTTTTTTGCTAAAGTAGAGCCTACACCAAAGCACCTTTGGTCAGAATCCACAACCACTTGGTGAGCACAAATATTTCTCCTAGTACATCTACTTGAGTATGAAGATCTACTCAAAAGATGGGTCGAGTTAACTATTAATCTTCTTCAAGGAAAAGAATTTAGTTCTCGGGGAGGAGATAGAGGTCAAAAAGAAATATTTCGAAGTTGTATGTTATGGTTGTTATAAAAGGGTCATTATAAGTATAATTGTCTAGATAGAGCTTCACATACGGTAAAGGAGATAATGATAAAGGAAAAGCACTGTGAATTCTTTTGATATAGTAGATAAGAGCATAAATAATGAAGTAGATGTGTTTGTAACAAAAAGAAAGAAAGAAAAAGATAATCAAAATGGAAATGATCCTAAGAAGATGAAAGGAGAAACTAGTAAGAAACATAAGAGAAGAAAGTTGGGTGTGCGGGATTTTTGATTTCATGGGGCAAGGACCATACTCCATCTTGGAAGATCTGTCCAAAAGGCCTACAAATATTACATATGGTAAACTCTTGGCTATGTCTTCGAGAAGAGGCGGGAGTTGCGAAGTGGACTCAATGCTTGACAAAGGAAGGAGGTTGAGGTCCCTGTTTTGGAGGTAGAGGCGGATCCCTATGCTCCACAAGCTGAGGTATTATGTAATGGTATTTCAATTCATGATGTCTTAGTTGATGGAGGTCTTTGTAGTTAATGTAATGACCAAGTCCTGTAATGAATATGTTGGATTTAAAAATTGATCGCCCTTCAACACTTATGTTAAGGTCATTAAATAAAGGAAAAACTAAATCAAAAGATGTAGTTTCAAATGTGGCAATCTCTATTATGGGTGTTGTATGTGTGGTAGACTTTCGGGTGATGAAAAATGGTATGCTATTGAGTACCCAATGTCTTGGGAAGACCATGTCTAAGGAGAGTTCATGCAAGAAACTACTGGAATGAAGGCTTCATGACACTTGGACATGGTCGAGAGAGGGTGAAGATAAACGTGATCCCTCGACATCATAAGGTAGAACCCGTGGATTCAAGTGATGAAACCGATGATTGGACATCCTCTCGATTACTCTACTACCAAAGTGAAGTGGACACTTTCGAAGATGAAGAAAGTGAGGTTGATGTTTGAGTCATGGATATCCTTCCAGTCACACTGCTTGACTCATGACCCCATAAAATATCCGAAGAAGAAGTTGATGATTGTCTCCAACAAATAAAGATTGGTGATGCTGTGATGGAGAGTGAGAAGGAATCCTACCTCCAGCTCTTTCGAAGGTACATACACATATTCACTTTTGATTACAAGGAACTCCGTCAAGTAAGTTGGGTAGAACATTCTATTGAGCTGGTAGATGGTGCTAAGCCCATAAAGCAAATGCCATATAGAATGAATCCTAATTTTTCCAAGACTATAAAAGAAGAAATAGATAAGTTGCTTGATGCAGGATTCATATTTGCTGTGGAGAATTCAGAATGGGTTTCTCCCATTGTGATCTCAATAAAAAAGAATGGGAAGCTATGCATTTGTGTTGATTACAGGAAGCTCAATAAGGCAACAAAGAAGGATCATTACCCTCTTCCATTTTTAGATCAGATCTTGGATGAAGTAGCTGGCCAGGAGTGCTATAGTTTTGCTAATGGATATAATGGCTACAACCAAGTTCGTATAGCAGAGAAAGATCAGCTAAAGACCACATTCACCACTCCTTGGGGAACATTTTCTTATAGAGTTATGCCTTTTGGGTTGTGTAATGCTCCAAAGAACATTCCAAAGCATTTGATGAATAGGGTGTTCGAACCCTACATTGGGACCTTCATCGAGTATTTCGGATGATTTTTGCATCTATGGGAGCAAGTTGGACCACTGCACTCAGATGGAGACAACATTTCAAAGGTTAGATGAAGCACAAGCCTCACTAAACCCTACAAAGTGTGTCTTTGGATGTTTTAAAGGTGTTTTGTTAGGGCATGTTGTATCCAGAGATGGTATTCAGATCGATCGATAAAGTTTCAAAAATCAAAGATTTACCATTTCCTATGAATAGAAGTAAGTTGAGATCATTTTTAGGCCATGTGGGTTACTATAGAAGGTTCATCAAGAATTTCTCAAAGATTGCACAACCACTAACTTGTTCTTGAAGAAGGATGTTACTTATGAACCGGAAATAAGGCACATGAAGCTTTTGGACAATTGAAGGAAGCCTTGGTGTCTTCACTGTTTTAAAGAATCCAGTTGGATCAAGCCATTAATTGTGTACATCGATGCCTCGGATGCAGCACTAGGAAGTACTTTAAGCCAAAAGGATGAAAATGGGAATGAACATCCAATTTACTTTGGGAGGCAGACAAATGAGCGAGTCTTTGAGGTAAATTATATCCGTAACTAAAAAAAGAGGTGTGTATTTATCATTTTTGTTGTAAAGAAGTTTAGAAATTACTTGCTAGGGCAGAAATTTATAGTTGTAACAGATCATCAGGCTCTAAAATATATTATCAATAAGCCTAACCCATCAGGGAGGATAGCAAGATGGATAATTTTGCTACAAGAATTTGAATTTGATATTATAGATAGGCCAGGAAAGAAGCATGTCAATGCAGATGCACTCTCTCGAGCCTATGATGGTTTAGGATCATCTTGTGATGATGATGATTTCCCCGATGCAACATTGTTATCCCTTGACACAATCCCTAGTGAATACATAGATATTTGGAATTATCTGAATGAATTCAAGTTTCCTGATGGTGCCAATGCAAAGACTAAGAGAAATATTACTCAAGCCAGTCGTCCATATTCTATTCTGCATGGAGTATTATTTCGAATAGGACCTAATGGACAGTATAAGAGGGCAGTTGGACGTGATCAAGGGAAGGAACTGCTAGAAGAATTCCACAATGGTACATGTGGAGGGCACTTCTCTGGACAACTTACAGCAAGAAGGATCTTGGATGCGAGTTATCTTTGGCCCACTCTTTTTAAAGATTGTTATAATTATTGTAAGACATGTGATATTTTTCAAACACATGGTAACCGTAAGACTTCATCAGCTCCATTATGTCCTATTCTTCCACTTGGTCCCTTTGAAAAGTGGGGAATAGACATTGTAGGTCCACTTCCAACTACCTCATGCCAAAATAAGTATATTGTAGTTGCCACAGATTATTTAACCAAGTGGGTTGAAGCTAGGCCATTGAAAACAACTTCCATGGATGAGGTGGCAAGGTTCATATATGAACGCATTGTCACCAGATTTGGTTGTCCATTAGAAATTGTAACAGATCAAGGAAGCCACTTCATTAATGAGGTAGTAGAAGCCCTAGTCAATAAATTTTCTATTAAGCACAGGAAGGCAACAACATACAAGCGGTGCACAAATGGACAAGTGGAGCAGAACATATTTTGTGTTGTGTCAAATTCTAGCAAAAGATGCAGCCTTGCAGTACATAAATGGGATAAAATGATTCATGCAAAGCATTGTGGGCATATAGGAAACATTAAAGTCAGCAACAGGATACTCCCCATTTCGGTTGGCCTATGGCATTGATCCATTCTTCCTATTGATTTTGATATTCCCCTTTGTGAGAGTTATGAAAAATGAAAGGATGGATGAAAGTGATTCAAGAAAAGAAAGGTTGGTACATCTTCATTTGCTAGAGGAAATGAGGGAAATAGCAAAGGATACAAGCCATAAGAAGAAATCGAAGCGAGAAGGAATACTTTGATCAAAAGATCCATTGGTCTCCATTTCATGTGAATGACTTGGTTCTAGTATATGATTCCAGATACAAAAAAAGAAGACAGAGAAAATTTCTTCCAAAATGGATGGGGCCCTACAAAATAGCAGTTGTGCATGAAAATGGTACATACCGATTGGAGGAATTGGATGGCACTCCCATTACGAAATGGGTCAACCACGACAAGTTGAAGATTTTCCAAGCACCAGAATAGTCTACTCGAGGATGGAGTAGAAGCTAGGAAGGGGGAAGATGTCGACACTAAAATTTTCCTTCGTAATTTCTATTTCATTAATGTATGTATTAGGAATAGGATGTTGTTAAGTGTAATTAGTAGTAGCGTCTGATAGAAGATAACGGTCGTCGATCAAGAGTGCTCGCCAATAATGTAGAGTATGGTAACAATCAAAGTATAATAGGAATGTTGTAAAAAGTAAATATTTGTCGTAAGTGGTCCGGTAATGTTAAAATGTCAAAGTTGGGATAAGTAGAGAAGTAGGGTCTACATGATTAGGAATTAGAAATATTATATTGGTAATGAGAACAAGGGGTGAGGTCATAAATATTTTATGTATTTTATTTGTAAAAATTCTAAAAATGTGGAACCCATGTGAAATGATAAGGTTTATCTTATCTTAAAAGATAAGCTTACATGTACAGATAAGAGTTAAGGTATGGAATATGATTCGTCAGTGGATTTCTTATCCTATCTTAGAGATAAGATGGATAAGCCTAGAAGTTCTATAAATAAAGAGGCCACCCCCTCATTTAGCATAGAAGGAAGTAGTGAGAAATATTGTATGAAGTGTGCAAAGGAAGCCATCAGTTTAAAGGTGTGTTGAAGAAGCCATTAAGAGGTGTAATTGTAAAGTTTCTCCCATAGTATTGGTGGAAGGCAAGTGAATTCAATAACACTTGAAGTACCTCATGGGTGAGATTGTAACAATTTCATGTTAATATTATAATTTACTTTGATATTTCAGATTTGTCATCATTCCGTCTTATCATAGTCGATAGTATTCTTGTGTTATGTTTGTTGTTTTGTTTCCAGATTACATCCACCAAACTAAAGGCTGTGCATTAGTAAATAATCATAGCACGAGGAGTTCGGTGAAGAATTATCATAGTGCCGGATTGGTGATGACAGAGCTACCACATATGCCTCCACTAAAGTTAACTAGACCTGCCAAAAGCCGGTAGTACCACCATCCATTAAACCCTATCAACTCACTTAAATGCCATTGGAACCGTCGCCTTAGAGACATGCGACCCCTTAGGTTCCCTTTTAATAGTTTAGGATGGATCCCATAAAACTTAGGTTAGTCTAGCAATAACCACCCTAGGTCTTAAAAAATTGCCAATAATAATTACCACCTTAGGTTAGATTCAATTCATAACCATTTAGTATTAGGTATTAGTTAAAAAAATATCCTAGCATTAATTTAGTAATCCTTCCCTTATTCATTTAGCACAATGCTTAGGTTAGGATGCCAACCCAAAAAAATAGAATAAGAGGTTTAGGTTAGAATAAAATTGAAATAACTAAACGTAGCTAGAACATAGGTGTTCTTACCTAGCTTAGGATAATGTTAGGATAATCCTTAGGTTTTAGGACTCTGAACTCCTCCTCTATCGTGAAATAAATTGAATTTTTCTTACATCCTTAATGTCTTGCCAAGATCAATCACCAAAGACCCGAGCACAATCACACAGCTGAAAGAAAATGCGCTCACATAAGACTAAAGAATTTGTAACATACAAATTTCACTCCTCTATGTCCCTTAAACTAGTGAATGTCAATTTACCATTCAATCAATGAAGTAGATTTAAAACATTCCTTGGATCATTGAAATTGATCCAAGGATGAGTCAGAAGAAGGGATAAGTCTGCAACTCTTAAAGCTATATTGTAACTCACCTTTCCAAAGTGAAAATGAATTCTTTACCGCCATAATATTTTAGTTTAATGATTTTTAAGAACAAAAATGATTTATCCTTATCAAGCATGATCTTCAACAATCAAAATAACACATCTTTATCCAAAAATCACATGTCAACACTTGAAATACAAAAGAGGAATATAACAATTATCGAAGGTGTTACATGCTTCCCTCCTAAAAAGAATCATCGTCCCGATGATTATCTCATTTTTTAAAACAGTTTGCATTAAGGAAAATCAACTTATTCACTTTTCTTACCATATGTCAAAAACATATTAGAATTTTTAGTTCCAGATATCAATATTACATAGTTGTTTATTCAAAACAAATAAATATCTGCCCAAAACTGGCATACTTATTGTAATATAAAGATAAAATCACAAATTTTTATCAGTTAACAGAATCAATTTTGTTCAAATAGATATGGAAAATCAGTTTTCATATCCTCAAGGTTTTCCCAAGTTGCACTCTCTTCATTAAACTGGTCCCACTGGACCTTACATTGTCTTATTTCACGATTTCTTAAATGTAATCAAGAGTTTCCAACACTCGTGTGGGTTTAACCATGATTATTCTTGGGTCCTGGACCTACAATGAATTATAATTTAGCACATGTGATAAATCTGATACATATTTCTTAAGTAAATAAATATGGAAAACATCATGCATTCGTGAAAAAGCGAGGAGGTAATGCTAAACGATAAGCTACAAGGTTTATTACTTCAACTATCTCAAAAGGTCCCACATAATGAGGTGATAACTTTGACAACCTTGCTAAAAGTTATAGAACTCTTTTTCGGTTTAACCCGAAGAAAGACCTTCTCACCAAGTTCAAATTTCCTATCAACCCTCTTTAAGTCAGCATAACTCTTTTGCCTATCTGCTGCTTCTTTCAAGCGTTCACGAATCAATTTAACTTGTTCCATTTCAGTAAGAATTTCAGGTCCAATTACCTCTCTATCCTCCATGTTGTCCCAACTAACAGGGGTTCTGCATTTTCTTCCATATAATGCTTCGAAAGGTGTCATCTTAAGAGAAGCATGATATGTATTATTGTATGTAAATTCAACTAATGGAAGATACTCTTCCCACTTATACTTTGTTGATCCAAATAATACATCTGTAACATATCTTCTAAAACTTGATTTACTCTTTCAATTTGTCCATCCATTTCCGGATGATACGTAGAACTGAAATTCAACTTAGTTCCTAGAGCTACATTAAGAATTTGCCAAAATCTTGATGTCATTCTAGGATCTCAATTATATATGATTAGTTCGGGTAATCCATGTAATCTAAAAATCTCATGTACAAATATTTTAGCCAAAATAGGATAATCATCCTTCAAATTTCCATCAATAAAATGTGCTACCTTTTTAGTTTATCCACAACTACTAAAATAACATCATGTTTATTTCTTGACATAGGTAACCCTTGTACAAAGTTCATGCTTATCACTTGCCATTTGTACTTTGCGGTATCTATGAGATTACAACAAACTGGCTGGGTGCATATGTTTCGCTTTAACACGTTGACATTCAAGGCAATGTGTCACAAAGTCTATAACATCCTTTTTCATTCCTTTCCAAAAATATTGTTGTTTTATATCGGTAGGCATTTTTGTAATGCTAGGGTGTCCGAGAAAAAGGTGAATTGTGAAATTCTGCAAAAAAATCTCTCAAATCATTTAGCGAAGGTATATATACTCTGTTTTGAAATCGTAAGACTCTGTTATCAAAGTAAAAACCTTTATACCTCAAATCATTTGAATCTGCAGCAAGTTTTGCTTTTACTTGCTTTGGAAGTAAGATTCGATTCCATAACACTTTTTATTTCATCCTTAAAGCTGAGTTCTTAACATTATAAGAGCATAAATGTGCTTCCTACAACTTAGAGCATCAGCCGCTCTATTTTCTTTACCCTTTATATAACTGATGTTAAAATCATATTGAGACAAAAAAATCTAACCACCTTCATTGTCTTGCATTAAGATTTGTTTGAGTGAAGATATACTTCAGTCCAAGGTGATCGATTTTCAATTCAAAAGGTTTACCAAGCAAGTAATGCCTCCAAACTTGTAGTGCATGAACAATGGCAGCAAGATCTAAATCATGTGGAGCATAATTCAAATCATGTAACTTAATTTTTGTACTTTCGTACATTATGACATGACCATTTTGTAATAAAATGCCTCATAAACCTTCACCGAAGCATCTTTACCACAATAAAATCTCCATTAGGATTTGGTACTACAAGAATAGGTGCTAAAGTTAAGCTGTTCCAAGGTTTTGAATGAAATTTCACATTTCTCAATCCAAAAAAAAGTTTTTATCTTTCTTCTATAAAGAAGCTATTGGTGCAGCCACCTTAGAAAAATCTTTTACAAATTTCCTATAGTAGTCAACAAGTCCCATGAAGCTTCTAACTTCATGTACATTCTTGGGTGCAGGCCACTCAGTTATAGCTACAATTTTTGAAGGATCTACATCAATCCCATTCTTACTTATTACATGTCCCAAATAGTGTACTTTTGTGTCATAGAAAGAACATTTAGACAGCTTACCAAATAATTGTCTCTTTCTTAATATTTCCAAAACTATCTTCAAATGCTCATGGTGTTCCTCAATACTTTTAGAATATATGAGAATTTCATCTAAGAATACGAGCACAAATTTGTCCAAGTATTCTTGAAAGATATTATTCATTAAATTCATAAATGTTGCGGAGCATTAGTTAATCCAAAAGGTAAAGCGTGAACTCATAATGTCCATACCTTGTTTTGAAAGGTTGTTTTATGAATATCCTCATCCTTAATTTGTAATTGGTGATATCCAGATCGAATATCTATCTTAGAATATACCGATGCTCCACGCATCGATCAAATAAATCATCAATCCTAGGGAGTGGGTATCTATTCTTGATTGTAGCTTTGTTTAACATTTTGTAATCAATGCACAATCTAAGTGTTCCATCCTTATTTTTCACAAAATTACAGGTGCTCCCAAGGTGAAACACTTGGTATAATCAAACCTTTAGACAAAATTTCTTGCAACCGAGCTTTAAGCTCTACTAATTCTGTAGTATTCATTCGATACGGTGCTTTAGAATTAGGTTTAGTTCTAGGCTTGATCTCAATCGTGAAATCAAACTCCATTTTAGGTGGAAGACCTGGCAATTCTTACGGAAATACGTCACTAAAGTCCTGTAATAAATGGATTTTGTTCCATAACATCATTGTTATCTTCTATTGATTCAGCAATTTTTACTACATATAAGGTACAACCTTTATTTTTGGCCTTTTTAAGTTACATAAGCGACGAGTTTTCTAACGAAATCTCACGTTTCACACCACGAATCTCTACTTTTTCTGCAAGTCGCCTAAACAACTAATGTGTTTCTCAAAACAATCCACTTTAGCCTTATGTTCTGCTAACTAATTAACACCTATGATTACATCATAAGACCCCAAAGGTGCAACATAAAGATCAACTTCAGTGGAAAATTTAGGTAAATCAAGGATTGCTCCAAAAAGACACATACTAACCGTATGAACAACATTGTTTCCATACTATACAGTCCATGTTTTATCCATGTTTCCATCTTTTCTTTTTAGTTTTGATGCTAATTTACTAGAAATAAAACATTTAGTAGCTCCGGTATCAAAAAGAATAGTTATAGGTAAACCAAATAACTTACTTAGAACTTCTATGGGCGTGGCCTATTTCTCATCTTGCTTTTGTCGATTCTTTGTAGCATGTATCTTGTGTTGTGGATTGTGATCATCCTTCTTCAAAGGAAATTTATTCATGTAATGATATTTACCACAGTTATAACAGCCTCCTACAGGTCCCTTTCTAGGCTCGGGTTTAATTCCAACCTTAGAGTTATCGTTCTCGAGCCCCATAGGACTTCATGCATTATATTATTGTTCTTAGCAAGGTTGTTTTGTGCATTACCAGCAAACTTGTTTGTTGCTACTTTCTTACTTTTCATTCCAAATTTCTTCCATGGTCCTTTCTTAGGTGCAAGAGATGATGTAGAGGAGTTGGGAACTTTCTTCCTTACTTCCTCCTTATGAGCAGAAATTGCCTTTAATTTATGTTCCTGCCTTATGGATTTTTCAACAACCCCTTCCATTGTGGTTGGGATGTGAACATCCACCTCTCCTCCTATAATGAGATTCAATCCCATGATGAATTTATATATCCTAAACTTCTCAGTAGTTTGGTATTGAGGTACATACTTAAGGATTTTTGTAAACCATTCCCAAGTACTCGATTCAGTTAGCTTTCCTTGAGTTAAGTTCGGAATTCAGTCATTTTCTTATCATAGTAAATTTTCGGCAGCCATCATTTCCTGAAATATCATTTAAATTGATCCCAAGTGATATTAGTTTCATCAATATTCAACTCAGCCTTACGGCTTTCCCACCATGAAGATGCTTCATAAGAAAGGCGATATGCTCCCCATATCGCCTTTGTTTCTTCTAAGAAATTCCTTATTGCAAATTATTTCTCCATTTTTCCGAGCTAATTCTTAGCCCCATATCCTAATGTGGTGCCATCAAACTTTGGTGAACTTATCCTTTTTATATCATTAGTGAGTTCGTTGTTGTTAGCCTAGCCTTTTTGTTCTCAGGCTGAACAGGTATGTTCACATTGTTATTATCAACACCTTCATTAGCGTTGTCCCCAGGAGGTGGTTGATTATTGTTATCAGCATCTTCTTCCTCCTCATTACCCATTAATTTTTGTTCAAGTATATCCAAAGTATCTCTTGTGTCAAACAGGCGGTGAGGTTCTCATCTAGTTTAAGGCGATTCTTTGCTCCTTTCTCACAGTGGAGGATTATTTGCAACATTTCCTATTGTTCTAACCATTTTCTATTAACAAGAAAATTTAAGTTTCATCATATTATGGACACAGTAGGTCCAAGAGTTGCAACCTTCAGCTCTTATACCAAGATGTAACATTCCCATTTTAAGACTTTAGAAACAAGGGAATTTTTTTTTAACATAATGTTCAACTTTGTTCTAAATAAAGCATTATTTAGAAAAAAACATTCCATGCCAATCAATCTCAAATAGATAACCATATGTAGCTGTAAATGACTCAGTGATCCACCGATCTATTCATTTCATAACTCGGTGATCTACCAATCTATTTAATTCATAACTCAGTGATCTACCAATCTATTTAAATAACATAGATACGAAACAAGTTTCACATACAAGCTTCACATGCATGCTGTCATTGAACTTGCATAGAGAGAAAGTTTCCAAAACAACATTATTTTTGCCATGGATTCATATCCAAACATCACAGAGATTCATAAAACCCAGCAAGAAAATAACCAGTCAAACATGAAAACATGAATCTCATGAGAGCAGAGTTGTTTTAATGAATCATTTAGAAGAAAGCAAAGAATCTTAATGGTTAGAGCCTATCATTCCTGATAGTGCTTCTGCCAAATTGAATGAGACTTCCAGCTAAGCTTCTAACTCTTTTTCTCCTCCATGAAAGATCAATAATCAAACATCTTTTCTTCCTATGCCTCATATACTTTCCTTCGATAAAAAATAGACCGTAGAAACTAAAAATAGCTTTGAAGTGAAGGTCGAACTTCTGGTTCAAAGAACCAGATAGCTCCATGCAGAGAAAAATCTGTAATGCATGCAAAACTAAATAACATCCTACAAACCTGCCTTCCAAGTTTCCAAGATAGTTTGCACACAAAAACTGAGGACCATCAATGCCATTAATTCCAAATTTCCTACTTATCTTTCCTTGCCACCGCCTCCTAAAATGGGTGAGGGCCAATTCCATCCAAACATACAATTCAATACTCCATAAGTTCTTTTCTAAATTTAATTCATTTAGTCATTGAAGAACTTCCTTAACTTATGATTGCTTTTAATGTTCGTTTACTTAGTTTAACAAGCAGTTAACCAAAACAGGACAACAATATCATAAGTTTTCAATAAAATGTATTTTAACATTCAGGAAGGTTTAACAACCACATAGGTCCAACTAAAGTAGACTTCATACAAAATGAAGTCTAATGATTAATAATCATATCTCCAATCCTTTTTGGTTTACATTCATTTGAGAGAGGAAGATTCTTCCTCTACATGATTAAGTGTTAGGGTTTATCATTCACAATATCCATAGTTCTTATTGCATGTTCATTATGCATCACATTACTATGTTAAATTGTTTAGATAATACACATCATCTTATGCAACTTAACAAGTTGCATCATTATAAGGGAAATTGAACTAATTCCCTTAATCCATCTTATCAAAGGATAACAAGATAAGCATAATATAATATGAAGAATATCAACAAGATAGAACTTCCATCTCCTTCATAAAAGTACGAGATAATTTACACAACCAATGCAAATAAATCACAACTCACAATTCATCATTATAACTTATAAATTTACAAGACTATGCACTTTAGGCATACTGCATAACAATAACCTTCATTCTAAAAAGTATACAACTTTTCTTTTTCAATACAACTAAAGAATGAATCAGAATTCTTTACAAAGAATCAGACTTATATCAGCCAATGCATCATATAAGTTTTTGCCTTCTTTTATCACTTATGATTTCCATCTGCAAAAATTGCTAGCATAGGTCAGTTCAATGAACTGAGCATGATAAGCACTAAGCATTAAAACGAAGTGCATTCCACTAATTGTTTCATTAAAGCAACATTGCTTTAATGAGATAATTAATATATCATACAATAAGCATAAGTGATACCAAATAGTAAAGAAGTACAATAATAAATCTAGATCCACTTTTAAGAGAAGAGCAGAATATAATCCACAACATCTGCCTAAAAACTTAAAGTCTAATTGATCCTATCAATAAATTTTAAACAAACAATAGATCTTGCCATCCCATTATTTCATAATTATATCCTAATAGAATACAACATTTATCTTTTCTATAAGACAAAAGAAGTGTTTACAACATGGTTCATTCTAGGATGATTCATCTAAATCTTAAGCAAAGAATAACAAGAACTAGTACGTACCATACTCAATATCATAACATCCGAAAAGTAGATCAGGTTCATAACATGAATTATTATTTTCCTTTCCAGGATAACAGTCTTATAAATTCAAAATTTAAGATATACATCTAAACAATATTTCATAACAATCCAAGAAGGTATAGAAAATCAAAACAATCTAATTGCAATTCTAATTCTACTTCTACATGTTAGAAGTTATCAATCAAAGATCTGATTCACAAATCAAAGTAGTCCCATACAGGATTTAATCTCTACTCGAGTTCAACCAAAAAGATAGAGTACAAGAGACAAAACCTACTCCTATCTATCCAAATAAAGCAAGGCTTAGTCAACAACAGTCGATCAAACAAGTATGCATTCACTTATCAGCAAAACTAACTTAGCTACTATCTTTCTACATCATTACAACAAATGATTCAAACAAAGTAGACCAACAAGACATAAAGAAATCACCATCTCATAAGAGAATCGAGTGCAGAGAAGTTCAATCAATGAGCTTATCCAAAAGACAGAGAAAAGGAATCTCTATTAGGAATGGTTGAGTGCAAGGGCATACTTTTACCTGCAAATGCAATGTATGCATTAGGTTCATTCAATTTTTAAAACTTTTTTTTGTGATTTTTCATCCAATTTGTAAGACTCTTTCACCACGCTTTAGTCCGCTCATCCATCTCTCCGAGATGGGAGGAACAAACTAGCCTACTACCTATTCTCCTCATATTTCAAAGTAGAATGATCCAATTCAAAAATCTCGCCTAATTCTAATATCTTCTCCTTATCGTAAGCGATGATTCTCTTATTCATACCGAATCTAGTAATTCGATTCTCTTTTTTTATCATTTCTCATTTGTTTATCAAATAATCAATCATTTCATTAAACTAAACAAATGAATTTCTGTTTTAATTCAAATCAGAATGAAAAACATTTTACAGTCCCAAAAACAACATACTAATCCCAAGAGAATATATATTTTCTCTCTTTAAAAGAAGCCCAAGGACTCATTCATTGTATCCAACAAGAATAGAATCCCGAAATAGTAAACTAACAAGTTCAGAATTATCCATGAACTCAAGATTGAAGACTCACAAATGCTTCACCACTTAATACAAAGAGTAAGTAGTTCGTGATTCAAAATAACTATACACAAAACAACTGAATGGAGAAAGTATCCTTCCCGTATAAATTCAGTGTACAAGGGTAATAACTCAACCTTCCACTGAGACCCAAAATTATTTTAAAGGATCAAAAGAGAGAGAAAGAACCCAAAAATGTCTAAGTCAGAAGATGTCCCATTCTTATCTCCAATGCAACTGAAACAGAAATCCGAAACAAGACTTTCACAACCACAAAATTTCTACAGCAGAGACTTAGTTTCAGACAAAACAGTAAACCTAGAACGCGGGTTTCCTCAAAATAGAGGGGAAAGAATACCACCCTCAAATCTCATGCCATTACCATCTCAGAGAAGATGATACAGTCATAAAAATAGAAGTACCACATTATTTTAAACAAGATGTTCCCAATTCCAAATCTTGAAGGGATTACAAAACGACTCAATCAAGCTATCACCCAGTTTTTTGGTGAGTAAGTTGTTCTATAAAAGAGTTATAAGTATTAAGATTTTAATACAAGTGAAACCCAACACAAAAAAATACCATAACAGAATCAAATACATCGATCTAAATAAAATCTCATAACACTCAAGTGTCAAATAAGAGTACAGTGTCAAACACGAGCTTCACACAAAAGTTCAGAACTTCCAAAGTAATAAAATATGAGTACAAAGTGCCAAATATGAACTTCAAACAATAGCTCAGTGTTGCATAAGTTTTCCAAACACTGGTTCCGAAAAACAAGAAGCTCTAACACAACTTATATCAAAACACGAAGCCCAAAAACAAGATCAAATGAAACTCAAGGTTCCCATAAAGTTCAAAACCCTATATTGCAACAAAGGTCAGTTCAAAGCACAACAACCTTGAATACAAGTTTCAGAATGAAAAATCGAGCTACAGAAACAAGTTTCGCATACAAGCTTCACATGCATGCTATCATTGAACTTGCACAGAGAGAAAGTTTCCAAAATAACATTATTTTTTCCATGGATTCATATCCAAACATCACAGAGATTCATAAAACCCAGCAAGAAAATAACCAGTCAAACATGAAAACATGAATCTCAAGATATCGAGTTGTTTTAATGAATCATTTAGAAGAAAGAAAAGAATCTTAATGGTTAGAGCCTATCATGCCTGATAGTGCTTTTGTGAAATCAAAGAAGTCTTCCGGCCCAAGCTTTTAACTCTTTTTCTCCTCCATGAAAGATCAACAATTAAACATCTCTTCTTCTTATGCCTCATATACTTCCCTTCGATAAAAAATAGACCATAGAAACAAAAAATAGCTTTGAAGTGAAGGTCAAACTTCTAGTTTGAAGAACCAGATAGCTCCATGTAGAGAAAAATCTGTAATGCATGCAAAACCAAATAACCTCCTATAAACCTACCTTCCAAGTTTCCAAGATGGTTTGCACAAAAACTGAGGCCCATCAATGCCATTAATTCCAAATTTCTTGCTTATCTTTCCTTGCCACTGCCTCCTAAAATTGGTGAAGGCCAATTCCATCCAAACATGTAATTCCATCTTTAGTGGAGCTTCCACATATGCCTCCACTAAAGTTAACTAGCCCCTACCAAAACTGGTAGTACCACCATCCATTAAACCCTATCAACTCACTTAAATGCCATTAGAACCATCACCTTAGAGACATGCGACCCTTAGGTTCCCTTTTAATAGTTTAGGATGGATCCCATAAAACTTAGGTTAGTCTAGCAATAACCACCTTAGGTCTTAAAACATTGCCAATAGTAATTCCCACCTTAGGTTAGATTCAATTCATAACCATTTAGTATTAGGTATTAGTTAAAAATAGCCTAGCATTACTTTAGTAATCCTTCCCTTATTCATTTAGCACAATGCTTAGGTTAGGACGCCAACCCAACAAAATAGAATAAGAGGCTTAGGTTAGAATAAAATCCAAATAACTAAACGTAGCTAGAACATAGGTGTTCTTACCTAGCTTAGGATACTGTTAGGATAATCCTTAGGTTTTAGGACTCCAAACTCCTCCTCTATCATGAAATAAATTGAATTTTGCTTACGTCCTTAATGTCCTGCCAAGATCAATCACCAAAGACCCGAGCACAAACATACAGCTGAACAAAAACACATTCACATAAGACCAAAGAATTTGTAACATAAAAATTTCAGTCCTCTATGTCCCTCAAACTACTGAATGTCAATTTACCATTCAATCAATGAAGAAGATTTAAAACATTCCTTGGATCACTGAAATTGATCCAAGGATGAGTCAGAAGAAGGGATAAGTCTGCAACTCTTAAAGCTAGATTGCAACTCACCTTTCCAAAGTGAAAATGAATTCTTGATAACCATACTATTTTAGTCTAATGATTTTTAAGAATAGAAATGATTTATCCTTATCAAGCATGATCTTCAACAGTCAAAATAACACATCTTTATCTAGAAAATCACATGTCAACACTTGAAATGCAAAAGAGGAATATAACAATTGTCGAGGGTGTTGCACAAGTGATAACATATCATTTTTGGTTGGTAACGTGCATTGTTCCAAAAAATTGTCTATTTTTGATGTTTTGTTATTGGTCGGTAAAAAATCATCATACAAACGTTGTTCCCGGATCACCATATATGGTGTTCTTGGATGGTAACATATATGGTGTTCGACATTTAATACGCCACGTGTCTTCTATTTCCCACATTTAATACACTTTCCTTTCCTATATATATACCCATCCCCATTCATTTTTTCCCATTTTCATGTGCAGGTTTCTCTGAGATAGACTTTTTCAGAGAGTTCCAACCTTCTCGTCCACTTCTAGTCTTCTAGTATTAGATAGTAACCAGTGCCACCTACCACACGATTTGTTCTATGATCCTCAAGGCTCATATACATGTATCTTTATCTGCCATTTTCCAACCTCTTCTTTTTTCAAGCAATCAACATTCAGGAATAATGGCCCCAAGAAAAAAGACCATTAAACCAACTTCCTATGTTTACCGAAACATTTTATATCCCCAGTTGCTACAACTGCTCGAAAACCCTAAAATAATCAGTCAATCCGATTGGATTCCTAAGTCAAGCTTCTATGGACTTATTTACATGCCCCAATATTAGACATACCACAAATTATTAAATAATTTAATGCAAGTGTATAATAATTTGGATGGCACTTTCACAATTCAATTACCATCCCACCAATTTCACATCAAAATAACACCTGAAGATATTTATCGTCTAATATGCTTGCCCCATGATGAAAACGCATTTCTTGTAACCACAAAAGTAGTTTTTTTATGAGAAAAAGAAATTTTTAGAGTCTCATTACAATATCTTTGTTGAGGCTGAGGTTAATACTCCAGCCAAAAGAGGCATTAACTCTCAATCTATCAAAGACCCCTTTCTCCTAGCCATGGTGGAATTTTCTAGTCCCTGTATCACTCTAAAGGTAAGATACACCAACATTCCTTGATGGGAAATGTACTACCTTATTCAAACCATTTTCAGCATTAGATTCGATTGGTGCTCATATCTTGCATCAAATATTTGTTTTAAACTTGACAAAGCCAAATTGAATCTTACGCAATTATTTTTATTCTTTTTATGTTCTTGATTTATATTATGATGGTTTTTATGGACTCAAATCCACAACTATTCCAACTGCTCTTCACAAGAAGATGGATAAACATGGAATTCCTATGGACAAACAGTTGGTGATTATTTTGTTTTAAAAGCATTTAATCTTGATTCCTTTAAAAAATCATTGTTAAATTAATTCTTATAAATATGTAATCTGTAATTTTGTTATGAACAAGTAAAAGCAAGTGAAACACTGGAATGCCATCATGCGGCAATTCGCTTACATAACCCTGTTGGGCATGAGGGGTCTAGTGACAACAATCTAATTGATCATGATGTCACCATGTCTAATGACTCTTTGGCTATAGATTTAAGACCAGAAAAATGGATGCATGGTTCCTTGGATTCCTCCCGCTCGGCCCGGTCCCAGAGCAAGGAGAGAACGCACTCTGCTTCTAATCCAAAGGAAAATATAGGTTTTAAGTTTTACATACTACAAAATCATTTCAATTTTATGAAATTATTTTACAGACTAATGATAATCTGAATCTTTGATTCTTGAAAATGACATATTTCTAATTTCATTATCCTAATTTATAACCTTTCGAAATATTCGCAGACACAACATACATACCTAAGCAAGAACAAGAAGAGTATCAGTTTGCACCGCCACCATATCATCACCTAGGCCCTTCAAGTTATGGTACAAAGCAACCAATAAATAGTGACTTAAAATTTATTTATATTAGTCTTTTGAATTGATTTTATGAATTTGAAGTTCTTATTGTTCACTTGTTTGTCTTCTTAATTTTAAATTTTCAACATACTAATTATTGAATATGATATTGTTAAAGTATTGATGCTCACAGATCTTTTGCAATCTAAAATTGATCCCTTGGCCATGCCCACAACCACCTTCTCTTCTCTCGAATCCATCTCAACACACAAGGAGTACATCATTCGACCTCCCCTTCCACCTCCATCACCTACTTATGGTAGGGGAAAAAGGCTTGTGCTCCCTAACCCTAGAATAACTATGAGCATGAAAATTTGAAATTTCACAACATCTGAGTTCCCCAATTTTTCAATTGGCGACGTGTTGAGTGCCGAGGCACTTCTGTTTTAAATAATATAGAAATGGATGAGGAGTATCTCAGGTTTGAAATCCTTTTTGACATGATAGTGTTGGGGAGGCATGCTGAGGATTTGACGTAATTTGTTCGTAAGTAAATGCCATATTTGGTAGGCTCTTCAGATCCTCCTTCCCCAACTGGGCAAGAAAAAATGGATGATGATGCAAAGACTAGGTTTTCACTTGACATCCTTGTGTCAGATAATGCTATAGCCCTTTTCATGGAAAATATTATTCCTAACATTAAGGAGCTGAAGATGTGGGAGATCAGAGCAAAAGCTTTGATAAAATAAATCAATGATAGATATCATAATTTTGAAAATAGAGAAAAACTTTTTCATTGGTTAAAAATCAACTAGTGACAATTGACATTATACTTGCTCAAGCACAAAAAGGAAGTGCAGTCACCGATAATGTTTACAATAGGGATGAATTTTTGACAATAATGTTGAACAAATTGGCTAATTTGAATGTTGAGGCACAATCTTACTACAACAAGTGGAATTGTGACAAGAACCTTGTCACTATTGCTAATGCAGAGAAAGACTTGGTCGTGGTAAGTTCTAATTTTTTTGTAGATTGTTAGATAAATATATAGTTATCCTTTATCTTATTCTAAATACTAATTATGGGATTTTTAATTGCATTCAAAATACCAGACTTTGAAGACAGAGGTGCAGGTGTTAAATGAGCACCTTAAAAAAGTGAGAGAGAGTGTCATGTGGGCTATTAGTTTTAAAGAAAAACTTGTTCTGTTAAACAAATAGAACAATACTTTTGCAAAGGGTTATCAAAGAGCATAGAATGGATCTAGAACTTCTGAAGAAGAAAAAAATTGATGAGGATCCTTTTATCCTTTCAGCAAGAGATGTAGCTCATGAAGATAGAGAAAATTTAGAAAATATTAATGTTTGCAAAATAATTAGTAGAGTCTGGTGTAATCCAAGATAGTTCAAATGTTGTAGTTGTTGAATTTGTTCAAGGACAAGGGTCCAATTAACTTCAATTAAAACTTTAAACTATGTTACTATTGATGTATTCAGTATTTGAAAAATGGAATTTGAAAACATTATCTTTATGTGAAATTGTTGATCTTTTTATTTCTCTCATGTGAAATGGTTTATTATCTTTATGTGAAATAGTTGATGAATAGTACACATGGATTCTAGAATCTGGATTTACATTGTTCAATTTAGTTTCAAATATGTATGAACTCAAAAATTAAAACTTGTGTCTTGAATGTGCATGTTGTTGTTGATCTTGATAGTTGAATCTTGATTCATCATGTAAATATTATCTCCAATAATCATGATGGGATGTAGTCATAGACTGTTATGTTTTTTATTAATCCTAATAATCACGATGTTATATATCATATATGGATTATAATATTTTTGTGAACAATTTTTCTGTGGAATTGTGATAGTGAGAAATCAAAGATTGAACATACTTTATTAGTAATGAACTTTAATTTTATTACATCATCCAATTTGCATATTGCACAAATATGAATTGTTATTTACAAACATTATTAAAAATATAGAAGGGATTAAAAAAATTCCAAACATTATATGCACAATATATGTAAATGAAAAAATATCAAGTAACAATATATATTTTAGAAAATGAATACAATCAACTATCTAGTAGTTGAAACAACCCTATCCTGGATGGTCCTTCATCACTTCTTATATTTGTTGTAGTTTCTTGTCTAGCAGAGTCTAATTCTTTCAAAAATGAATACAATCAACTGTCTGGTAGCTGAAACAACCCTATCCTAGATGGTCCTTCATCACTTCTTATATCTGTTGTAGTTTCTTGTCTAGTAGAGTCCAAGTCAATTTCACCATTATTAGAGACTTCATTGTTTTCTATCTGATTAACAACTCTGCTGCTCTGCAAGAGATGTCCATGTAGCTAGTGCTCTTTCATATGGAAATGTGTCCACCTATATCTTGAAACATAGATTCTCAAACAAGTTTCCAAATTCTTGTCCAATCTGTTGCAAAGTTTTGATTTCACAAATGTAAGTGCACTAAATACCCTTTCATCTTCAACAGACCCAAGAATCATTGTCTGTATGAGTTCATATAGTTTGAAGTATTCACTTATATTCTCTCTCAGAATGTTACTCTGATACATCTTTCTCCACAATAGAGTGACAACTCCCATTTCTGTTGGGTCAACAATAGACTTATATTGATCAGACATTGTATATGCAAAATGTTGTGACTATGATATGAGTAATTTTTTTGTCCAATATACCATTTAATTCCCCTCCATCAACATCTGAATATTTGCAAAACTGCTCCATAAGTGTAGTCATGGATTTCCCGAAGTTTGTAGCTCTTTGTTCTTCATCAATCATCGGATTCTAGAAAATGGGATTTACAACTCCCATGGCCTCAAGTAGATCACTTTTTTAAAAAACTCTATGATCTCAGAAGATAATGTTTTAGATATCTTCATCAATTTTTTATGTGTATCGTAAAACTGCACATCAAAAAACAATCTTCGTGACTGGTACTTCCTCAAGTTCAGAACCTATTACATAAGGATCTTTGTATAAAGTGTGCATTGGAATATTTTTCCCATCAACAAAATACAAAGATGACCACTGATATTGAAATTTAAATAGATGTTTGGATCTTTTGTATCTATCAAAACCTTGAAGCTTCGAAAATTGGATTTTGAATCCAGTCTTGGGTGTAATATAAGGTATCCAAAATCATACATACTTGTCTCCTTAATTTTATAAAATCAACAATGTATATGGATATTTCTTGAGCATGTTTCACCAAGTTTTTATTTCCTTTAGCATTGGAAAAATACCACATAAATTTAATAATGTCTCTAAATATGTCAAGTGATATAGCAGATCTTTAGCCTTGTCCACTTCTCTTCGATGCTTGAACATATACCTTGTTAAGGACCTATATTCCTAAAAAAATCC
Source organism: Taxus wallichiana var. yunnanensis (assembly GCA_018340775.1). NCBI lineage: Eukaryota > Viridiplantae > Streptophyta > Pinopsida > Cupressales > Taxaceae > Taxus > Taxus wallichiana. Next base: position 395,452,903 of record CM031234.1, read on the forward strand.
TACAAGTTGGTTCATACAATGATATCCATCTCATGTCAACATCTTTTAGAAATTTTTACCATTTTTATTCCAACAGAAAATATTTGAAACTCCAGAAATATTTTAGGACTTCTTGACATATATGAATGCAATTCCCATATCAGCTCCTCCACTTTAGCAAAATTTTCAAAATTACTTACAATCTTGTAATCCAAATTCATTCGGTGATCCATATAGTGAATATGTATCATATAAGGGGATACGCTTGTTTACAAAAAAATAAAAAGTATAGTTTTATGACCTTGCATGACAGATGTGCCATCAACTCCTACACAAATCAGCTTTGCAGAGATTGAATGATCATCCATACTAGTTATTTCCTTCAAATTTTTAATAACAAGTTTACAGATGTTCTCAGCATTATAGTTCTCCATCATTTTGTGCATAGCTAGTAGATGATTTTCCTGAAATGGTTACTGAAACTGAAAGTGTAGACATGCATTCACACCCAAGATGTATTTCTCTATTGTTATGACCTCATCAATTGACAAAGTGATAAAATTTGCATTTTTACCTTCTCTCTCAAATCAATGATTTCAATTTCTCCCATACACTTTTCCATCTCCCATGCACTGGTATCTGACTAGTGTGTTGTTGGAATATTTAGAAATCCATTAGATTGAAACAATATATTATAATTAATGAGATCTGAAATTGGTCTTCCCTTCTTTAAAATGTGAAATATTGTTATGAATTGAATGATTTTTTCTGAAGACTTACATTAGTAGCTTTTTCAAATCTAGCCTTTATAGTTCCACCTTTCTCAACTAGGTCCTAAAGATGTTTATGATGATTATCATATTCTATAACATATCTCATATGTAAACAATCTTCTTCATTTTCCATCTAGTTGTTTTTATAACTATTCCATCATCTTACTTTTAGACTCATATACCTTCCCACAATGTTTCTCTATTGTGTCCAACTTCAATTGCATTTTGTGGTCTCTGCCTAGTTTCCAACTATAGATAGTACATCTACATTTTGTAGGAGTATCAGTACTATTTTCAAGTTCAATAGGTTCAATGAATGGATATTTGGTTGACCATTCAAATTTATAAGTCCTTCCTATAGTCCACTTCCCACTCTTACGTTTCTGATGTGAGTTTCTAGAATGTTTATCAAAAGTTTGATTTGGATGGGAAATGGGATTATCAATACTGTCAATTTGAATTGAATTACTTTGGTGATTGGAAATTTCATCTGGAGTAAGGTCACTGCTAGGGTTTTCTGCATTTGAGAGAAATTGGTTTGCTTACAGCTTCCCTAAGTAAATCAAAAAAATAAAGTAACATTATCATAGTAAGAGTGAAAATTACCTCTTGCCATTGGGGTTACTATTGGTTGACTAAAATATTTTGAAATGTCCATATCGCATTTTCTTTTTCCTTGAGTTCTTTTCTCATTTGTAACAGGGGCCATCAAATGGGTGATTTTGAAGTCTGCACATGCGACAAAAATATAGAAGTTTCAAATACTGAGAAACATAAATTTATCCAACCGCCCAACAACACAACTTAGAATGATGGGACGACAACACTAATGAGTAGTTGAACGGAAAAGCAATATGCAGGATGGCTGCAAAAAATACTACTACCGGTTGATAAACAGTTAAGCTATTCACGGATGGTAACACATATATTTTTACTGGTCGGTAACACATATATCTATTACCGATCGGTAACACATATACATGTTGTCGGCCGGTAACATTTTGTTGTTTCCGTTCAACTTTGCACATTTATCTTATCGTTTGTCATCACAAAATTTATTGTCATACGGTAACACAAAATTCAAATAATTTTTACCATCCATTAACACAAAATAAACTTTCCAGTCTATAGACAGAGTTCTCTTTTTCACTTACCTCTTGAGTCTTTCAATTTTTCCTAAATCCTTCAGCTTTTTCTCTTATACTTTCATATTTTTCACATGCTTATAATGTAAATAATATGACTATACTATGGTGAATTAATCCTATATATGGGTAAGTACAAATGAAGTTGGTGGACATAAAAACCTAAAATTCGTGTACCAGTTATCACACGGTTTGTAAACTACAATTGTGAATTTTTTTCTATAGGTTTAGGGATTTTCAAACCTAAAACCACGATTGCAGTCCTCTGAGACAGAAAAATAGACCCGTAACCCCTCATTTTCCCCATTTTCCCCCTGCGAACCCCGATTTCTCCTCAACTGTTGGCACTCGAGCTTTGAATACCCCTGTAAATTGCTCTTCAAACTTCTAGATCATGAAAAATTTTCAATGATGTCACAAAGACGAAGAGGTAAGCCCTCAATTTTGATCAAATTTCTTACATTTTAGGTTTTTTTGTGGGTTTTTCAATTTTGTATTTATGTATACAATTTTTTTGTTTTGTCAGTTGTTTGGAAAGCTTGTAATCCTACAAACCATCCAAATATTCCTCAAAACCCTCCAAACATTCCTCAAAACCTCCTCCACACATAGATCCGCCTCCTATGGCTCCTTCATCCCCACGGAACCAAAGCAAGAACACCATTTGATATCATTGGAAGAATCCAACAAAATAAATTTCCATTGAGAACCTTATTCAGACAATAAGACAAAATCATGCCATAAATTCGTCCCGCATGACTTTAGCCAACACATTGCAAACATTGATTGGTGAAGTTGACTCTACAACCAACCAAATAGACAGATGGAATACCTTTAGAGGTGATTGTAGGTGGTGATATGCAGATAAATTATCTCATGCGTCTGTAAAAGATAAAAAAATGTAAAAGACTGCATTTTTGTATTATTTATTGACCCAAAAACCAAAGCCCTCCCCCCCCATGCAACTACTTACAAATGGTTCCTAATCCATTGGTGCCACTATGAACGAATCAAGAACAATTTTTGGGACCGATGGTGGATGGTTTTTTATTATCCACCATGCAACAACAATGAGGTTCCTCTTTATTTTTTGAAGAAATTATATTGTGAGTTCGTGCTTAATGAGGTCCCAAATTATTTTGAATTTTCTAATTTTTATGGGTGAGGAGGTGGCTCTGCACATAGTAGACCTAGTGCACACATTGGTCAACCAAGGATCCCCCATGCCCCAAAACCCCACTACCTTTAGTTATCCCTCCTACAGTGAAGGAGGTTATGGAGATTGACACACTACATGCATTAAGGGAGCTCACTGACACTTTGACCCAACATAGTGACCAAATTGCATCTAGTGATGTTGGTGGAGGCATTAGTTCTAGCACACCACACCACTGTGGATCATGTGGTGTCGTATGCATGCACTGCAGGAAAGACATCATTTGTTAGATCACATGATTTTTTTTTCTCTAGATGAGATGATGGTGGATGTTTTTAGAACTAGTGTAAATGATCTTGGTCTTTCACAGGTAAATGTCAAATAAAAAATATTATATATATATACAATAGTTTAATTCATTTGAGATTTTAATATATATGTATTTGATTACATCATGTACATACATGTAAAAACTAATATTTTTTTATTTTAAACAACAAGAGTCGGTGAAGGACACATCCGATGTCAACATGCTAGCTATTGTAGTTGGGCGTGTTATAGACGTAAGTTTCAAGTTACTTACATTTAAAATTTCATTTGATTGCACTTTTATTATTAAATACACATTTTTAATGTTCGTGTATAATGTTTCATGTGTACATGTACATATTAATATGTTTTTCTTTTATACGCAGGAGCCTGACTGGGTCATCATCTGCTCTGGGCATTGAGGCTACTAGCATGCCTCACGTGACTTTTACGTAGTTAGTTTCTCTTTACACTTTGTTTCTAATTGTGGAAGTTCAGTTGTGTATCTACTCTTGTAGGAATTTTAGAGACTCGAGTAACATCGAAGCTTCCTATGATCATTAAACCTAGATTCCTACTCTTCCAAGAGGTCATATGACAATAAGCAGTATTATTAACCTAAAATGGAGGATTATTGGGAAGATTGTGTCAACAAGATTAATGTTTATTACCGATACTTCTATAGAATGACATTACAACAAATAACATACTTTCGTCTCTAATGGGTCATAGAGGACATAGAATATGATGCTAATGAGTTGTTCAAAATGGGATACCTAGAGTCGATTCACTTCACACCTATCCCTCCTATAGACAGGTCATTTGTGAAGCCTATTAATACACTAAATAATTCTTTGCAAAAGTCCTCCAAAGATCAAAAAATTGGTTCATTCAAAATATGCATGAACTCAACTATACTACTTTGCCTACTTATAGACAATCCCCCCAAAAAAATTAGCTTCCTAAACAATATATTTCAAGTACCCAACTTCTTAGTGATACAAGTTCAATCGTTTCCATTATTGAAATAAAATGATGTTTTAGTACCATGGCTTTGAGCCATGTTCCACATTGTAAACTAACTTCTTGTAGATTAAAGAATTATAAAATAGACATGTTGAAATTGATATCTTTCAAGACAAGTTGACTATACTAGACACATTCAAAATTTTCAAATACTTGGCCAAAAATAGTCTCAATAAGGTGATTGACTTCCATATCTCACTAAATGTGTAGACTTATTATTTTCATGCATAAATAATTATGAGCCAAATTCTTGGGAAGTGAGAAAGGATTCACGTACTCCATTAGCACAACTAAGCAAAGACTCTATTGATACTTACTTCAAAATCCATGTTTGTGAGGTTTACAATGACTTGAGCATTAATGGTGTGTTAACTTACTAGGAAAATCATCAAGAATAGTCTCTAAAGGAAATTAATTTGTCATGGCTCCAATTTTACAAATAGGGTAGATCCTAAGTCTATGAGAGACTCCAAAAGTATGATTTCAATGATGTTATTTTTAATGTCATCACATTTGTAATTTAAGTAAAAGGAGATAAGGTGATATGGTGTTTTGAGCCTTAAATATCTAGGTCATTTCCACCATCAGTAATGAGACAAAATTCATAGATTGGGGAAAGATAATCAATGATAAATCTCGTAAGAAACTAGTGGACCTCCCTTGAGCTCAAACATTATTTATGCCTTCTAACCTTATCTATTGCATTGTCAATCTTAGACATTGTTGGTATGTAAAATTTCTCCTGCATTTTACTAGACAACCCAGTCAAAGTTGTGAAATTGTCTCTTTTCAAAGATCAACTTGTATGGAAGGTTTTGCAAGCCTTGGGTGGTTTCAAAATACTAGGTTATATTAATTGGGAAGGTATATAATTCTACTTCATGATAATATGCAATAAGAAAGGCATTAAGAGCATTGCACTAGTCTTGGGAACACATTCACTTTTGACACTTTTTGTAGACAAATTGTACTCTCAATCGTAAAAGGAAAATAAACTTGGGAAGAAGATATTAAGAGCCTTGGTTGGTTTCTATTAGCAAATTAATACATTGGTCTTGTTATGTGTCGATTATGCTTTGGGTCTATTATGTGGCAATCATGTAGATTAATATTGATCATGTACATTTTTTGTATAGCTTATGACTACCAGAGAGACTCCTCCCTATATGTAGACTGTGGAGGTTGTTGTAGATGTTGCCATAGCATCTCTGAGATCCACTAACTCAGGTACAATTTTTCAAATTTGTTAAATTTTGGAGGAATTTTTCTTATTACTTATCTACAATATCAAATTTTGTACATGAAATATTTAATTTGAACTATTTATTTGTATGTAGCCTACCCCTTATGAGTCTACCATTGACCCTACAATGCATCGATGACAAATTGATAGGGATCATGAGATTGCGGTAAGATTTCACATGCATTATAAATTCTAAGTTTCTAAATTTTGAATGTATTTTAAAATTTTGGGTGTTAAAACTTGTTGTTTATGAAATGCGAGGCTAGGGTAGAAGCCTTCTTAGAGATGCCTAGGACCACATGGATGAAATCTATAGTGGCATCTCCCTCCACTACATCCACAGGTCATGGACATGCTTCTTCTAACAGGGAAAAGAGAGGGAAGATGTTTCATGATTAGATTCATAGGACTTAGATGTATATATATATATATATATATATATATGCCATCTAGTCCTAGTTCATGATTCTTCATATAGTCCATGTATATAGCCTTATGCGACCACATGTGGTCCTATATGTATGACACACTTAGTTTGATACATTATGAACTTATATTTTTAGAGACACGTGGCACACTTAGTTTGATACATTATATCCATGTTGGTTTTCATAACGATATTACTTCTATGTTTGATTTGATTTCATTACACATGATATCCTTCTATGTATGTTTTCATAACCATATTAGTTCATATGTTTGATTTGATTTGATGGCCTCGATTATGTGACCATTATCCATATGATATATATGATATATGATGTTATGTTATATAATGGTTTTGAAGGTTCTTGGGTGCAAGATCATTTTTTTCAAGAGATTCAAGTGTGGACTTATATCAATTTTCTTATTTTAAGCACATGGTTAACACACTCCAAAGTGGGAAAAAATGTACACAATTAAAAATGGTCTTGAGGGATTTATTACAAGTCATTTTATATGTTTTTAGTGTACTTACAATTTATTTGTTAAGTATTAGTCCAAATTAAGTGTTATTGATGTGTGTAACAATAAGGTCCTAATTTGAATTCACTTGTTTAAAAAAATACATAAACATTGTAGTTTAGTTGGCACAAGATATGAAAAAATATTCTTAACACTCTATTGTGTATTAACATGCTTTAAAAAGAGATCAAACAATCATTAGAGTATTTACATGGTAATGTGTTAACCTTGTTGCAATCTCATTGATGTGAGCCAAGTAGTGAGAAGTCATGCCCTTGGGATGTCATGGGAGAAAACTGTCACCGCCAACGCATGATTGGGGGGTATATGCTTTAGGTGCTATGGTGGGCTCTAGGAGGCCCGGTTTGGAGTCAGACCACCCGATCAGAGCCAAGAACCCCTTCCCTATTAATCCCAATTCACGTTTTCAACTGAAAACTTATGATGATCACAACTTGGCACTCGGTCATCCAAACCAAGAACCATTTAATCCAAAACTTGAGTGAAGGAGATTTCTCTAGTTCGCACCCAAGAATTCAAGGTCGTGGCATTCCTTGAGCCTTCGTGGCATAATTGTTTACAAACTACCTTTTTAGCAGTCTAGGAAATGAACAGAGGCAAGTAGTGAGAATTCATGCCTCGGGACATCATGGAACTGAACCGACTATGCCAACACGTCAAAGTGGCTAGGTAAAATGCTAAAGGAGGATTGATTTTTTCGGTGCAAGGACAACGTCGTTGTTTCAGGCTACTTGAATGCTCAGGCTTATTTGGGCGTAGTCCCTTAAGAGCCCTTAAGACCCAAAAAAATCATTAAACTTGACGGGTGATTACTCGGGACTGTGGCACCTAGAGATGTCTCACTAGATCTTACACCTTGGTGTAGGGACCCTCTACAATGGTATATCTCATTTTTTCCCATCTCCAATCAGTGCTCTCGCTGCCCTATTGTTTGTAAATGCAAAAATAATGTAGTTTGAGCCCAAGTGTAAGGTATCAAACACTATATTTTTTGCAACGGTGGGTCATGGCACCAAACCGAATGCCAACATCATGGTGGTGGCTAGGTAAATGCTAGAGGAGGTTTCATTTTGGTGTGGGACAACGTTGTTTCTTGGGCTACTTTCATTTGGCGTAGTCCCTTAAGAGCCCTGAGACCAAAAAAATTGTTCAACTTTGACGGGTGATTACTCGGACTCTCCGTGGCACCGAGAGATGTCTCTTAGATCCTACACCTCGGTGTAGGGACCCTCTACAATATATGTCTCAGTTTTTTCGTTTCTCAATCGGTGCTCTCATGCCCTATTGTTTGGAAAACGTGAAATAGTGCAATTTGAGCCAAGTGTAAGGTTGTCAAACGCTATATTTTTGCAAAAAAGGGTCGTGGCACCAAAACTAACTACTGTGCCAACATGTCATGGTGGCTAGGTAAATGCTAGAGGAGGCATTTTTGTGTGTGAAAATGACACGTCAATTCGATTTCTTCGGGCTACTTTGTTGGGCATAGTCCCTTAAGAGCCCTAAGACCAAAAAATCGTTCAACTTCAACAGGTGATTACTCGGACTCTCGTGGCACCTAGAGATGTCTCGTTAGATCCTACACCTTAGCATAGGGACCCTCAATAATAGTATGTCTTTCTTTTTTCCATCTCTAATGGTGCTCTTGTTTGCCCTATTGTTTGAAAACGCATGAAATAGTGCAGTTTGAGTAGGTGTATAAGGTTATCAAACGCTATATTTTGCAAATGGTGGGTCGTGGCACCAAACTAACTATGCCAACATGTCAAGGTGCTAAGTAAACACTAGAGGAGGTGTTATTTTGGTGTGTGACATGTCGCTTTTCAGGATACTTCGTTCAGCGTAGTCCCTTAAGAGCCCTGAGACCAAAAATTGTTCAACTTCGATGGGTGATTACTCAGACACCATGGCACCTAGAGATGTCTCGTTAGATCCTACACCTCGGCATAGGGACCCTCTATAATAGCCTATCTCATTTTTTTTCATCTCCAATCGGTGCTCTCGCCCTATTGTTTGCAAACACGTGAAATAGTGCAGTTTGAGCTGAAGTGTAAGGTCATCAAACTATATTTTGCAAAATGGTGGGTCATGGCACCAAACCGACATGCGCCAACACATCACAATGGCTAGGTAAATGCTAGAGGAGGCATCGTTTCGGTGTACAACATCATTGCTTCCGGGCTACTTTGTTGGGCGTAGTCCCTTAAGAGCCCTTGAGACCAAAAAATTGTTCAACTTTGACGGGTGATTACTCGGACTCTCGTGGCACCTAGAGATGTCTCATTAGATCCTACACCTCAGTGTAGGGACCCTCTATAATAATATGTCTTAGTTTTTTTCCATCTTCAATCGGTGCTCTGTTGTGCCCTATTGTTTGCAAATGTGTAAAATAGTGTAGTTTGAGCCAGTGTAAGGTTGTCAAATGCTATATTTTGCAAACGGTGGGTCATGGCACCAAACCAATGTGCAACACGTAAGGTGGCTAGTAAATGCTAGAGGATGCATTATTTTGTGTGAAAATGTCGTTGCTTTGCCTACTTACTTCGTTCGGGCGTAGTCCCTTAAGAGCCCTGAGACAAAAAAAAAACCGTTCAACTTCGACGGGTGATTACTCGGACTCTGTGGCACCTAGAGATGTCTCGTTAGATCCTACACCACCTCGTAGTGTAGGACCCTCTACAATAGCCTATCTCGTTTTTTTTCCGTATCTAATCGGTGCTCTCGCTCCCTATATTTTTGCAAACGTGTGAAATAGTACAGTTTGAGCCAGTGTAAGGTTGTCAAATGCTATATTTTTCAAATGGTGGGTCGTGGCACCAAACTCAATATGTCAACATGTCAGGGTGGCTAGGTAGACTCTATAGGAGGGCGTCATTTCAGTGTGTAATAAGGTCATTGCTTCTGGGCTACTTCATTTTGGTGTAGTCCCTTAAGAGCCCTGAGACCAAAAAATTGTTCAACTTCGATGGGTTATTACTCAGACTTCGTGGCACCTAGAGATGTCTCGCTAGATCTTACACCTCAGTGTAGGGACCCTCTACAATAGTTTGTCTCAATTTTTTTTTCTCTCTCAATCGGTGCTATCACTACCCTATTGTTTGCAAACATGTAAAATAGTGCAGTTTGAGCCTGTGTAAGATTGTCAAATGCTATATTTTACAAACAGTGGGTCGTGGCACCAAACCGACTGTGCCAACACATCAGGGTGGCTAGGTAAACACTAGAGGAGGCATCATTTTGGTGTGTGACAATGTCATTACTTTTGGGCTACTTTGTTCGGGCATAGTCCCTTAAGAGCCCTGAGACCAAAAAATCATTTAACTTTGATGAGGTGATTACTCGGACTCCGTGGCACCTAGAGATGTCTCATTAGATCCTACACCTCATGGCATAGGGACCCTCTACAATATTATGTCTCAGTTTTTTTCCATCTCAATCGGTGCTCTTGCTTGCCCTATTGTTTGCAAACGCATGAAGTAGTGCAGTTTAAGCCAGTGTAAGGATGCCAAACGCTATATTTTACAAATGGTGGGTCGTGGCACCAAACCGACATGCCAACAATACATCACATGTGGCTAGGTAAATACTAGAGAGAGGCATCATTTTGGTGCATAACAACATTTTTTCTTCTAGGCTACTTCGTTCGGGCGTAGTCCCTTAAGAGCCCTGAGACCAAAAAATCGTTCAACTTCGACGAGTGATTACTCGGACTTGTGGCACCTAGAGATGTCTCGTTAGATCCTACACCTCAGTGTAGGGACCCTCTACAATATATATCTCATTTTTTTCCATCTCTCAATCGGTGCTCTTGTTTCCCTATTGTTTGCAAATGTGTGAAATAGTGTAGTTTGAGCCAGTGTAAGGCTGTCAAATGCTATATTTTACAAATGGTGGGTCATGTCACCAAATGCCAAAACATCAAAGTGGCTAGGTAAATGCTAGAGGATGCATCATTTGAGTGTATGACAACATTTCATTGCTTCAGGCTACTTTGTTCAAGCATAGTCCCTTAAGATCCCTTGAGACAAAAAACCATTCAACTTCGATGGGTGATTACTCTAACTCCGTGGCACCTAGAGATGTCTCGTCATTAGATCCTACACCTTGGCAGTAGGGACCCTCTACAATATTATCCTGTCTCAGTTTTTTCCGTCTCCAATCGGTGCTCTCGCTGCCCTATTGTTTGTAAACATGTGAAATAGTGCAGTTTGAGCCAGTGTAAGGTTATCAAATGCTATATTTTACAAATGGTGGGTTGTGGCACCAAACCGACTATGCACATGCATAGGGATGGCCTTGTAAACACTTGGGAGGCATCATTTTGGTTCCCTACACTCCCTAGTTGCTTCAGGCTACCCTCCAGAGCCAAGAACCCCCTCCACAGGTACATAAACCATTAGTTTCTTCTCTTTTCTTGTAAAACAATGAAAGCTTCTCTTAGCTTCGAGAATATAAAATTATCTACTAATAGTGCCAACCATGTGAAGGTGGAAGATTTTTTGGCACCACTAACCTACATAAAAGTGTTAGTCAAAGAAATTTAAGTTGAATCAAAACCATACTAGATATATACAAAATACACAAATTTAATAAAATATATGAACTTGAATCTAGAACTAACAAATTTAAACAATTCAAAGAAATTATATATACTAGACGAGCTCATGTAAATTCATTCCAATGTTCACCATCAAGATGTGAAAGTGGAAGCTTTTTTGGCACCACTAACCTGCATAAAAGTGTTAGTCAAAGAAATTTAAGTTGAATCAAAACCATATACTAGATATATACAAAATACACAAATTTAATAAAATATATGAACTTGAATGATCTTGGTTGAAAAATTTAAACACTTCAAAGAAATTATATATACCAGACATGAGCATGTAAATTCATTCAATGAACCATCAGGATCGGATCTACTCTGAATAGTGGACATGATTGCTTCATGATCTGACTCTCGAACCTTCAAAGAATCTTGTTATTAGGCCTTCCTCGATATCTATATAGCTGAATATTTGTCGCTAGAACTAGATGTGAATATAAGAGTATTTTCATGTGTGTCTCAAAGTCTTCAAACACCCAAACAGAGGAATTTTTAATGGATACCATCGAAGCCAAGTTCCAAGTAACTACCATTGACCCGTAGGGTACTCAATATCTTCACCATCTATAACAAGAGAAGTCAACTTCTTTCTTTCCTCAATGCAATGACATAAGAAATAGTTTGTTCCTTCTTCATTGTCTTCTATCACAATAACTACAAACACATGTCCTAAAAAACAAAGGTTTCAACTCAAATTTAAATTACATATTAATTTCAATGGACATAACTCAATACAAAAATTGTAAATAACCATTTACCTTATCGCACCAAAATCAAAATTTTGTCAAATTCCTTGGATGTTGCAACTTCATCTGGAGAAACAAGTCGTAATGCCTGTGGAGGTTGATAACTGGGAAGGAGTTAGAGGCCTACAAATCCATCCATCCACCCATTCTTGTGAATCACACTCAACAATGACAAATTTGATACAAGATGCACAAAAACATGCCAAATTTATTGTCCATGTGGCCCATGAAGTAGCGTTGAGCTACAAAATGAGTGCATATCATTGGACCTGTGAGTGTCATACAATCCTCATAGTTAGCAATTTTTTGTTCCTCTATCAACCAAAAATATTTGTGAATTGTGGAATTTTCTTGAGAACCTCGGGCCATGTTGTTCAATACACCATTCCACTATGCTCTTTGCATCTTTCAATTTAGCACCATCTTTTTACTTCAACTCTTCTCTTGCAAGAGCTCTTTTCACACATGCCCCTGCCATCATGCTCTCCTTTTCCATGTCCAGCCTTAGTGAAACTCCAAATATGTTACACACCCATCTTGATGTGCATCCTTCTCATCCAATAAAACATTTGTGCATTCTTAAACTGAGACATGTAATTATCTGACCATATATAATGTTGATTGAAGTGGATGTCCCTATCAGACAAGTTTCCATAAAATAACTGGAAACACCCTTGCACAAATTCAAGTAGAATGAGTATGATCATCACTGATATAAAAGTGGTACTCTCTTAAAAAAATTGATCATTCTTTATATTATCAAGAGAATGTATAAATGTTATATGCATAAAAATAGAAACCTGTATTGAGTTGTAATATTGTGATTGAACCTCCATTTGTGGTTGTAATGTGTAATTCTCTGCAAAATTGACCACTAAAACAATAGTACCAATAGGAAATGTGTCCTTGCATATCTTGAATTATTCATCCAACCATCGAGCTGTGTGTATGCCTAGCATACTCATAAACAATTTCATCCTTAAATTTTCTCATAAATTGAAAAACATGCATATGTTTCAGTAACTAGCTCACACCGTTTAGACTCCTTTCCATCTTTCAACTGGTATGGTACTGATTTATATTTATCAAACTCAACTAAATTATGTCTTATTGCACCTCCAATTTTCTCATGGATGCAACTTTCCAATTTAGGTAATCCACCACACGTACCACAACTTCCATCTAAACAATCCTGACTATAAAAAAATTTCCAACTTCTCTTTCAAAAATATTGTAGGAATGAAATCCCTAGAAGATATTGGTGGAACTTGAACACCACATTTCGATAACATAGTTTCAAAATGAAAATCAGAACGAATACATAAAAATTTAGCATAATGCATCGTAAATTCAACATGTTGCCTACAACAACAAGTGGTGCGAGCGTGGTTGATTTTCACATAGAATGGTTTCAACATTTCAAAAAAATGTTGACTAATTTTAATTTCTAGATGCTCCTGTTCAAACTTTTGAAAAATTGAGTTTGAGTCATATCTAAGAAATGCTTTGGATGTGGTTTCATGATTAGTAGAACCAACTCTCATTTTACAACATCTCTTGTATTAGGTGAAAATCTAGTGTTATCATGCCAAAATTGAATAACAACTTCTCTTATAACATCAAGATATATCTTTTGTCCTTACGTGGTGCTCTAGAAAATGCCCAAAAATCAGTGTTATTGAGTGATTGAAGGATATTACGTCTTTCAATTGCTTTCATTAGATTTTTTTGATTAACTTTCAACATTCGACTTGTTTGCGTAATCAAACGTTGTTTTTTTGTTGATTCACTTACAACACTAGTAGTATCAAGTACATGACGCACAATATTACTATCCCTTGTGCGTCTCTTGACACCAACTAGTGTGATATGCATCATGAAGGTTTTCAACAATTGTAGAGGTTTGACCATGTATATTAGATGTTTCAATCCTAAGGTGTTTAATGTAGGTCTCATTTTAATCAATTTCATCAAACTAACCAACAATGACATCTTTGGGAATCATTTAAAATTTCAAAATGATTATCCCAAATTTCAATGGCTTTTTTCTTTTGATTTTCATTCAGAAAGTTTGTCAAACATTGGTTTCAAAATGTTCTCATCAATTTCAATAAAATAATTAGGTTTCTTACGTAAAATCCTAGGAGGTTTTTTTGTCAAATTTTGTTTGTCTACAGTTTCAACCTGAATTTCCTGATTCACATTTTCATTGTCTCCTTCAATTTCAACATCAACTACATCACGAGTATTTAATTCTTCTTCAACATTGACAAGTAAAAACATCTTCATCACGAGTATTTAATTCATCTTCAACATTGATAGTAGAAACATTACCTAGTTCCTCATTGCTTACAATAGTAGGGGTTAAAGATGAACCTCTTCTTGATTCATGAAGATTTCGCATTCACTCAACATTTTGAAATATTTTTGCCTCTAATTCGTCTAGTGTTTTTTACTTATTGATTTCCTTTTTGACTTTGTTTCTTATCTCCCATGATGTTTTGCTTCCAATGATAAGAAAACATGTAGAAAGTGACATAATTTCACAGTAATTCATAATAAGGCCAAACAGTAAAAATCACATGGTAATTCAAACATTGGGATGCATGTAAATATGATTTAATAACCATGATCATGCTTTATAAACCGTGATTACGGGTTATAAAGCACGATTGTAGTTTTAATATTAAACACCGTGATCGTGGTTTATAAAATGATGGCGGTTCTATCTATATCATCAAATACGACCCTCAAGGCTCAAGAGAAATCTTTTTTTTCCCCAACCAGAGCTATGGGAGGTCATTATGGCATGTAAAAGGTCAAAAACTTCAAATTTTCTCTTCCACGGACTTGAACCATGCTGAAAATTTGAAAACATCTCACAAAAATGGTACCATCGCGTAGGGGAGATTGTTAGCTTCGTAGAAATATTGATTTTAAAGTGAATAGAATAAGATAAATATCATTTTATAATTTTTACTAATAGTAGGTCTTTAAGACATTTTTTCCCATGAATGTTCATGTCTATGTTTAAGACTGCAACTTTTGTTTTCGCTTATCAAAATGTGATAAAACCTATACCATCCTCCAAGCATGGAAAAATTCTATACACGTTAAAAAAAATTGATTTTGATATTTTTTGATATAGTTATGGCGGGAAACGGAAAGTGCTCCATTTTCTAAAATTTTCAGACCACTTTCTGGAAAAAATCAATAAAAAAATATTGCTCGAAAAAATAAAAAATAAAATCCATCCCAAGATAGACAACGACATATAACTTTTCACCAAAGGAAAAAAAAATCACAATATTTGGTCATCCAAATCATGGGCTTATAGGTTTTTAAAAAAAAAAAAATGGACTAGTCATATCTTATAGGTTTTTAGCTAAAGTTGTCTGTTTTTAAAAACATTAAAAAAAAACTATGATTCAAGTCATATCACATTACAGGATTTTTCAATTTTAAAAAAATTTTTTCAATAGTCCACTTATGACCAAACTAGACTTACCCATATATTAGAATGTTATAATATGAAGGTGAATACGATTCATACCCTTTTATATGAAATTATATTTCAATTTTTTAGGCCTTTGTAAAATTTTGGTGAACACCCTACCATATAGTAGTACAAAATTCACCAAATTCAAAATTCAAAATTCCTAATATCCGCCTTTTAACGAATATTCACCCCTAAAATTTACCGTGTTTAATGGATGGGCTGACATTGAAATATTGTACATTGATAATGAATGTGAATTTTGAATGAAAGTGACTTTGAGAGAGAATGTAATTCATAAATTTGTGTTGAAAAGCTGTTGTTTTTATTAAATTCCTGCGTATTAAACATTGTACATGGAAAACTATGTGGTTTCTATATGCTTTGTTTAAAACTAACCATTCAACACCAATAGGAGTGATACCTAATGAATGTAGGAATAACTATGTAGAGACCACATCAACTTCATTAACAAAGAAGATAATTAGCAATGTAAATTGGTAAAAAGTGCACCATTTATTTTGTGGATTTCATGACTATTTGGATTTAAATGTGGTACTTATGGTTTAGACATTTGAAACAATCACTTGCCAGGTAATTATTGTGGTTCATTCATAAAATCATAATGTTTGGTAGAAAATTTATCATATTTAAACCATAGAAATGAAGCGAGTATTTAACCTTTATAAACGGGCTCCTCTCAATCAAATCACATCCAATTTTTCTAAACCCTAACGTCCTAAGAAATAATACTTCAATCCTCCCAGTTTGTCTTCTTGTCATACGCCTAATAAAATACTTACAAAGGACAATTTCCTAAAGTATTTTGTGTGAGGCGGTGACTATACTATGTGAACCTTATCATACTTGGGCGAGTGAGACCAACATTTCTAGGTGTTGTAGGTTTGATCACATCATGGATAATTTTATTCCTCATGTGCATAATTGTCCTTGGTACCCTAGTGGGTGGCCAAATCCTTGTAAAGATAGTTGGGTGGTTTCACCTATGATTGATCTCGTTGAGGGATCTAAATGATGTGAGTGAAGTCTACATGTCAAATTACCTACGCATTAAACTCTTGCATTTGAACCATTTTGTCCCTCTTAGATAAAAGTGTTACCTTGGTGAGTAGTAGCAGATTACCTTGTGTTGCTTCAAGATTTTGTAAGATAAATATATTTGATCTCTCTAGTATTATCTTGTAGTAGGGTGTAGACCCCTTGTATGTTTTCAAATTAATAGATTGTGGGACCTCTCTTAAGGTTATTGGTGAAAGAAACTCGATGCATATTTACCCAATGATTGAAATAGTTCCTTGGAAGGCATTTAAAATGCATAAAATTGTATTGAATGTCTCACTTGTAATATGCATTTAATACTTAAGTGTCTAAGAGAAATGAAATTATTTGTCTTGTGTGAGGTCACACTCCTTATAGTCTTGAATCCTAAGTGTAAAGTAAGTGTTATATGAATTACAATTGTTCTAAAACAATGCCAATAGTGAGACCAAAGTAACAACGTAATTGTAATGAGTATAAGATTAAATGAGATATTGGTTTAGGAATAAGCTTATACTTGAAATCCTTATAGCTTAATTGGGAATTTTCATGTTGCTAAAAATGAATATGAGTTTCTCTGGTGAGATCAAACATTTGAACAAAACAAACATAAACTCTTTATATATATATATATATATATATGATGTGAAAATGTTGAATTGACTCAAAGAAGTTATTGAACTTTAAATCTTAAGATTTATTCCCTTGACTAATTGTTAGTTCCCTTATGTAATGAGTAAAAATTTAAACATCAAATAAACATATTTTGAGAAACAAAACTTTAGCATAAGAATGAGCATCATAATTTTTGTATGTGTTTAAAATGTGTCAAATAACAATTGAGTTATGGAAATTATTGTAATGGAGAAAGAGCCAAATTAAGTGTACTTATTATAAGTTAAATCTTAAATGAAATTAAGAATATGTAGGTGGAGAATGATAATTTATGCTCATGCGATAAATGCTCTTGGAATTTTAATTGTAACTAAGATGTAACCATGGTAATGATGTGTTGTGGAATGTTCCTATCCTTGGGTTCTTTTTTGGTTGGGTCATTATTTGTATTTGTTCATTTGGGAAAGTGTGGCATTGATGTGCATCTTGTGTTATCCTATTGTATAGGTGGGTTCACATTTGTGTAAAAATCTCATGTGATGTTGACTTATTTTATTTGAGCCCAAGTGGTGTCGTGTAACAAGTAATAGAAGAAACAAAAATCTAGAAATTTTCAATGTTCTATTGAATGTGAAAATTGTGGGCATCACATATGGTATTAAAGAAAAGGTTCATACTCTCAAACCTCTTAGCCAACTTGGTGTTGTGATGGTTATTCATGATGGTGGAGGAGTTGGAAGATTAATGTGATATTATATTGTGATGTGATAAACGTTGGACTTGTAATGATATGAATATACTTGTCATACTTACAACTTCATGTGGACTGTCTATGATGTTGATGTGGTCTCGTGATAAGATTACAATCTCTATCCCTCATAAAATTATTTTCTATTACATGTATGTTACCACCATGTTGTGTGAAAATAATGTAATTGTGAACTGTGAAAGTGTGGCGGTGTTTCATCATCTTATGATGTTGTATATGTGTTGTGTTCCAAAAGGTGGATTCCTAATAAATTTTGTTGTATCATGTTTCGCCACCATATTGTGATGTAACATGATGTATGTCACAATTTTGTATTTCATTTGTGCATATTTAGTGACATTAATCACTATATTCATCATATTTATGTATTCTTGTGTTATGTGAAATTTTTGTGTCATGAATTAATGGCATATGGTGATCTTATGACCCTATTGTATTTTACTTTCACTTTTGGTGCATTATGTGGAAATTTTACGCGTCATAAGCCGTGGAATATTATTATGTTATACCCCGTAATTTTACCAAGCGTAAGACGTTATGGCTATTATGTGTATACACCATTGTGTTAATAATGTATTTATGTGTTATGTTGTGTACCCTACACTTACCGACCCTAAGGGAAATAATCGGTAAAATTCTATGTGTGGAGAGAGAAGGTGTGAACCAAGGGACCATAATTGAACGAGTTTGGAAGTGGAGTATCATGTAGACTGAAAAACATGCTTATATATCCATTTGGTATACTTGGAGTTTGCTCAAGTATATTGTAGTTCTGTACCACCTTAAGCTTAGTTTATGCAAACTAGAGTCCCTAATCTCTCCTATCTAGGTTTTCCATCAAAAAATCCTATGTGATACTGACTATGTGGATCCTTGACGTGTGATTCGAGAGATATATGAAGATATGCTTGTTCTGGTTATATGTATTTTGTGAGTTGAGGATCAATATCTCGAGTGTCGATAACTCGATGAGTAACCCTTTGGTGGCCGCATAAAGGCCACGTACTAATTGTAATGTGATTTTTTCTATGTTTGTATTTTATTTGTAAATTGATCTTCTTCTTTCTTCTATTAAGAGCCAACATTTTTCTTGATTGATGTATTCATAAACTTTGGGCATTTAATTTGATTTTGAGCTAACAAAAGGCCTTTGCATTATTTTGGTTGTTTAACCACCTATTTTTCTTAGTTTGAAAATTGCTTTATGAGTTTAAAAGCTTTCTAGCCTATCCCCAGGCTTGAGATTAGATGCCACTTGGCAATTGAAATTAATTGATATGTTGGTTCTAATGTTTTGATGTGATGGATTAGGGTCATGGGTTTCACCATGGAGTGGTTAGACCTATGGAACCACTTTGTTATATGGGGGTATGCCCCAAGGGGGTCATGGGGTTGTGCATCTTTGAGCTACATGTTATTATGCCACTTGGGTGGAGGTGACAGGGTTCTATGTGCATACGGTCATAGAGTGACCCGACCTCATTAAATGGAGAGATAAGGTGATAGGGATCTTGGTGAGTGATCCGACTTGGAGAGATAAGGTGACGAGGCTTTTAGTGATAAACAAAACTAATTTTATGAAACAAATACTTTTCAAGTTATTCACTTTTTCACCATACACACTCCTAAATTCAAATATACTTATTTAAGAGCATAGAAACCATCGCAATATAAAAACCACAAGTCATATACGGTCTTTCACAAAGAATTCATAAATGATAAAAGTAGGATGTACAATAGTTTCAATCAGTAGATTCTTAAAAGGATTAAAATATAAATAGTTTTCCAAAGTAAAATGCATCTCCAAAAGACTCTACTAAGTGTGTGTAAAAGGACCACATAACCGGTCTTGCATATTTAAAATACTACACATAATGTATAGATTAATTTGTATTTTCTTCTTGAATAGTGTTCAAATCATCATAGAAATCAGCTCCAACTTCAATCCAAAATCATCCTTAGCTACAACTCCCACCCATATGTAATATTTATCCTAAGGTAGCCATGGCCACTTAAGATAATAAGAATTATAAAATTAGAATCTTAAGTAAACCCCTAAAAATAAGATTAATATCTTTTGCAATAATATGCAAAATTTTCTAGGAAGATTATTCCCTAGAAACCATCGTATCAAATCCTAGATTCCTTCTTCTCCTATAGTCACTTGATTCCACAATGATGTCCTTCTGTTGATAATTTATTGAACAAAACTATGGATTCAATCTTCATGCTGGTTTTAGGATTTTATGACCATCAAATCCCCAATAATAGAGATAGGAATCTAAGTTGAAAAGGAAGGGACTTCCTGATGAGTATTCCAATTTGATGCCTATATCTTCCATTCCAAAGCATATCATCTGTGAGTATTACAAATAATCTTGAAACCATAGCCTAGAATCTTCTCTTTGAAATATTAATATTATTCCAAATATTTTTAAAATTTTGATATCCTAAATATTCCATAAAAATATGTTTTATCAATCAATTTGATAACTCTAATCTTCCATAATAACTATGGTCATCTACTTATATAGTCCATAATCCCCCTTAGATAATATATTTGGGCCTTTTGTATCCTTTCAAAAACCTTCATCCTTATCAAATTAATTTTCCACTCCTACCCACTTAGATCTAATCTCCATCAAGTAAGAATATTTACCTTCAAAGATAATTCCATTCTTGATCCAAATCCTATCTAATGAACCATTCATGGATGGGCTATCACAAAAGGTCCTCTATTTCCACCAAAAAAAACATCCATGTTCATGTACAAGGTTTTATTACCACTCCATAAATCAATGAAAAATTAAAATACCCCGATTCAACTAATAAATACATAAATAAGGGAAAAATGCAATGAGAAACAAGGATCTATGTATTAATAGAGTACCATGTATCGAGTCTTTTACCATTTTTCATAATCCACACATTGTTCAACCTCCTTTCAAGTTTTCAATTAAGTATAAAAATTTACTACCTTTATTTATGGGTTATGAATAGACGAATTAACCAAGAGGGTGACTTTTGTAGGTTTTAAACCATATTATCAAAGCCAGAATTATCATATCTCTAATAGTGTGAAAAGGATTCCAAATTAGTTTGAGATCTATTTCACAATGTAGTAGTAAGAGTTTTCATTCCAAACCTAGTTCCTTATCATCTTCAACATCTATTCATCAAAGGATTGACGTTTGAGATCTATTTCACAATGTAGTAGTAAGATTTTTCATTCCAAACCTAGTTCCTTATCATCTTCAACATCTATTCATCAAAGGATTGACGTTATTTAAACTAATTTTTTTGATTAGAATTAAGGATATTAGGTAGTACTTCCAAGTCACTTCACTTCTTGCTAAATATAAAAAATAATGAGTTTTGATCACACCCAAATTTTAAAGCATGTTTACATATTGGTTTCATTCATAGTAGTAATTTTGAAATTAAATGGAAGATTATTTTTTCAAATCCGTGAACCCATAAAAAATATCATCTAGTTTCAGCTAGGTTTTCCCTTTTACCCTTAGAGTTATGATAATAATGAAATCATCTTCCATGATTGCATCATTTAAAAAAAAAATCAAGCCTAATCCATTCAAGAAAGGCCTTATTATTAATATATTTTTATCAAGAATATTTGATAATATATTCCACCCTCCCTTCATGAGATTTGATAATATATCCTACCCTTAAAACTTGTGGATTATTTTTTAAAGCCCACTCAATTTTTTTTAATAGACCCCTCCTTGGGCAATATTTACCTTGTATTATTTAGTCACAAGTTCTTATCATCTTAGATCTAAACTCAATGTTATCTAGGACAAGTTTTCTATAAAGGTTTTCTCTTAAATCAAATAAGTTATTATTGATGTTTTTGATGAATAGGATCTTATATTACATTAATAATGATATAAGAAAATTCAAAAAAAAGTGTAAGGTATGAGAGTACGCCCCAAAATCACCAACAAATCAGGTCAAGTTTAGGATAACCAACAAAACAACTTAACAAACATTGAATCTATATTGTTGCAGCAAAAAAATGACCAGCAGATTGAGGATCATGGTCGTCGACCAACCAAGACCAGGAAGGTCTTTGCCACTTCCCAATACAAATTTATTATCGTTGAAATTCTGGTTGTTTTTCTCCAACCAAATGTTTCATATTACATAGTTTGGTGGTACTTTCCAAAGACAATAAAGGTTTTTTTAACCTTTAGGGAATAAACATGAAGTTTCCTTAATCGAGCATGGAAAAAACCAAAAACCACTTATTTGTTTTATAACAATAATAGAGGAGTAGATTTTCCATGGATTCACACTCCTTTTTACACAAAATAAAAATGAATGGACCAGAAAATCCCAATGTATAACTACAATCTTGAGTGAATAATCTTTCCTATACAAGAAAAGGATGTTTATTTCATTATTATAGTGCTAACAAAATTTCAAATTAAATCACCCGGCTAATACTTTTCCACATCACCATAATTTGTAGCATAATCATCTACAAATTTAACACTATGAAGTGTATTCTCACAAGCATCTATTAGTAATTTCCTTGATTCAATAATTTTTCAAAGGGAATCTTTTTTAGAGACTGAAAAATCTGCGTTCTCTAAGATTTTCTTATATCTATTCAATTCAACTCACAACGTTTTTCAAACCTCTATTAGATGCTCTCTTTCTCATAGCACCTAAGAACCTTTTGAATTTTATTTTACACCATTACAAACCTCCAAAGTTATATTTTCAAAGATAACATTGCTCGGAGAAACAACAAAGTTCTAAATATGAGAGGGGGAAGGTTGTTAGCGGTAGAACCTATCTCGACCTATTATCGTCTAGATCTTTTCCGTTCACAATTTTTCTCTAGGGTTGATCATGTTCTTAATATATTTTCCAAGCTAATTTAGCTCCAAGAAAAGTATAGTGTGCTCTCATATTTTTATCTTATCACCCTATTTATCTAGGCCTACTTAGATTATCTCATTTTGTAAAGTGGATTTATTTTCTCATCTTTCCATATCCATAGAAATTTCCAAGTTTCATTTTTTGACAATGTATATGGGAACTTGTAATATAGAAAAAATGCATATAGGAATAGCTTGCTACATGGATTTTATCAAAATGATCTTACAACCAAAACTTAAACATTTATCTCTCCATAAAATAATTATTGATTGTATTTTTTCAATCAGATTGTCCCAAGATTTTATACTTTTCTACCCTAGTGAAAAGAGGAACCCCAAGATATTTACTTTGAATATGACTAATATGAATGCCTACGGTTCCCAAGATTCCAATTTGTTTATCCTAATAACTTTTACAACAAAATTATATGATCTTGCCAAATTATTTTTGTAATGGATTCCTCCTTGTAAATTTTAAGATTTTTAAAAGGATAATGCCACATTCATGTAATCCAACCTAAATAGAATGGTGTCATCCAAAATATATAGATGTGTATAAGGGTCATTAAATAAAAATACATTCAACACAATAATTTTTTTCCAAGAATGGTCCTAATGTCTCAACCATAACAATTAATAAGTAAGGGAAAATGGATCCCCTTTATTGATTCATCTAAATTTTGGAAGAAACCCACCACACCCACATTGATTGAAATCGAGAAGAAATACCACTTCACACAACTCATTATCCATGATATCCATCCTCGATCAAAAACATGTTAGAGTGGCCAAAACTCTCTCACTATGATGTCTCTAGTCGCATAAACAAAACCACAACCATGTAAACTTACGCACAAAAAACATTGCACAAAGGAGGAAAATATTGCATTAAAAAATAAGATCAATTTTCTATCTAGTGATTTGTCTCAAGTCTACAATCCTATATATAAATATATAAGTGAGAGTTCACATTAAATAGGCTTGAGAGGTGGTTACACAAAAACTAATGGATTGTTGTGAACCCCTCAAAATAGGGGATTTCACTATATTTGTGCACTCCAAATTGTATGTGCACAAAATAGTGTTTATCCCAACAATATAAACAAACTCCCAAATTAAGCTTAACTCAAGAATTAGTGTGAACACTCACAATCCTAGGCCGGATACAAAATATCTAGATACATAGGCCTAGTGTGAACACACAACTCCAACACCCTCCCTTAAGTGCAAAATTGGGAGTGATAAATGATAAAAGCTTGTAGAGATCCAAATATGGGTTCTAGAACCTAGATTTGAGTAGGTACCCATTTACAAATAACCACAAAAAAATAGCTACCAAGGATGAAAATGTGTCATTGTAAGGTACCCAAAAACATTCAATCATAAAAATGGAGAAAGAAATATCTTTTTGCATGGCGTCCCAAGAAGCAAAACTCAAAAATCATACACTTTTCCTGAAGAATATGGTCAACACTATGGTATGGATCCACTACTTGATCACAAAACTTAACCAATTGATATTGTAATAAAACAAAATAACTACACTTGAGGAGGGAAATATCAAATACTAATTGAAGGATACTATTAGAAGTGAGGTTGGTATTGATGATCATCACCAAACTTAATTCAATCTACAATCAAAATATGGTGTGCTGCCAACCAAGAATAGTTTCCAATGCAAGCACATGTACCTGAAAGTAGGGTATGCATCACACCCTCACACTATTGAATAGGTGGAGTGACACTTCAATTCCATACGAGAAAACAAAACCAATTAATCAAAAAATGACTAGTTGACACTAGGATTCACCATAATAGATCCACTACAAAAGGGACTATTAACATGCCAAAAAACTAAAAATATAGATGAAATATAAGTCTCAAGAAGATAGCCATAGTGGTGATAGGAAATTGATGCAACTAAATAAGATAAAATTACTCAAGAAGGACCAAAACCACATCTAAAAAAGCCATGGATCTATAACCTTATTGTAACTACAAAATGGTCCCATAAAAATTACACCACCAAGTAACGCATATAAACTTTAGAAAGTTATTTTTGGAGCTTAAAACTGCAACTTGCCTCGAGTCATAGACAACCCGGGATTTTGAGGCAATATGGGACTATGGGACTATGTTGGCTAGATTTTCTGCATAGCACAAAACCTAGGCAGTCATGAGATAAATCTCCCTCATTTACCGGTGAGGCTCCCGTGTCAGATTTGTCAATTAAAGTATGCTAATATCTAAATGGGGTTTTACTTTAACTACTCAGTTCATGAACCATAACTGAATAGTTCTGCAGCAAGTAAGCAATTGTTTAAGAAAGGAAATATTTATAGAAGAAGGGAAAGGGAATTATATAAACACAGAGAAGAAATGGGGAAGATGTGCATCCCAATCAATAGATAGCAGAGTTGATTGCATGCACATAGAAGAAACCAATAGATATAAACACAAAATTCTAAGCAAAGGTAGCTCTAGATCTAGATCTGAAATAACACAAAGTCTATTAAAAGATCTAAGATAAAAAGCAAGAAACACAATACACCGTGACACAAAGTTCTTCGGAAATATGCTCCTGTATATTCCTTTGCTTCAAGTGGCTCTCAAGGGTTTTAGCACAAAGTCTGGAACACAAGGTTGCTGCTTACAAATTTTGATCATTAACCGAAGGTTCTTCCTCTACTTATAGAATGTAGAGGGGCAATTACAAGTTGGAAGCTTTAGTTGAACTGGCACATGTGGAAGTCGGAGGAAAGAAACAACTGGCAATCTCCATCCTGGAATTCCTCTTTGCATGACATGTATGATTTGCAACTGAAAATAGAACCTTCTATTTTGCACGCCTGCCACCTATCTCCAAGTAGTTGACTTCTTCAAGTAATGGCTTTTAAACCAATCACTTTAAGTTGTATAATTTAATTGATCGCTCAATTACTTTGTCGGAGGAAAGAAGAAGGAAGAGGAAAGTTGCAGTCTTGTCATTTTTCATGTCTGCATGCAGCTGATTCTTTTTCCTTTGATTCTCACCAAATTGGATCTAGGAGTAGCTGGATCTAGAAACAAGCTAGAATTGATCTGGATCGGAAACAACAAGCTGGATTTTTCCTTTGCCTTGTCTTCTCTTTTATCCTTAAAGTATTTGCAGTTCTTCTCCTGTACATGCATCAGTGCAAGGTTGGCCATAAATAACTCATCATCTTTATTTTTAATTGCATATGAGCAATTAAAAATTTTAAAAGCACTCCGGGTGAATGCAACTTCAATGAAGGCTTCAACTGGAAGATGGGAGCATTTACACAAGATCTTGGAAGGAATTTTCCACACACTGACTTCTTCACGGGCTGCATTCGAAACAAGAGGATGAAGCCTTTGTGTCGGAAGCTTTTGCAACTATGAGATCTGGATCTTGCATATGGATTTGCATCTCGCATCCGCATCTCGCATCTACCTATCAATTCAATAAGAGGTTCCGAGCCTAGATCCGTGTCTCCAATATCTACAAATTTAGAAGTGATGAACGACTCTATTGTGCTTTCTTTTTCATCTTTCTTCGCCATAGCTTTGTCTATCTTTGTTTGAACAATTCTTTTTCTTCTTATTTGGCTGGATTTCTTTAAAACTGGTGTAGATCTGGATATTTCTTCAGATTCGGAGGATATATGCAATGTATTGGACATTGATTAAAGCTCCTTTTCTTTTGTAAAACACCTGTAATGAATTCCTGTAACACCTATGCAAATAATTATGCAGACAAAGATCAACCTCCTTCAAAGCATGTGCCAATTTTGGAAGCTTTTTGCCTTGTTTCCACCTTGCCTGAGCAAAATCCTTCTTCAAATGGGGCGCACTTTTCCTCTTGGCTGCAATTCTTTACCTGTGAATTAAATAATTCACCCATATGGCAGCCCATGCTTATATAACCCTCACAATTCTATAATTAATAATTGCCCTTCCTATTCTTGACAATTAATTAATTAAAAATCATGCTTCTCTCTTTAAAAATAGCATGTTTAAGGACAGCCATCCAATAAATTAAATTAATCCAATTTAATCCTTCACACTTCACTTCACTTAAGCTTCACAGTGTGCCTTGACCATAGCCACTGAAAATAGAATTTAATTTAATGATTTAATGCTTTAAAAATCATTAAATATATCCTAAATGGGGCGCACTTTTTTTTAGCATAATAGAATTCTATTTTTAAAAACACATGGCAATGGGAATTTTTACCTTGCAAGGCAGCCCGGAAATCCCATGATCCACTTAAGTGATTTGACTTTGACAATGGGATTATTTACCCTACAAGGCAGGCAATAAAATCCCATGATTTCACTTAAGTCACTTTTCTTTTATTTCACCATGGGAATTTTTACCCTGCAAGGCAGCCCCGAAAATCCCATGATCCACTTAAGTGATTTGACTTTGATAATGAGATTATTTACCCTGCAAGGCAAGCAATAAAATCCCATGATTTCACTTAAGTCACTTTTCTTTTATTTCACCATGAGAATTTTTACCCGCAAGGTGTAATAAATTCTCGCATGCCTCGCCTCTAATTTTCCCACTGCAGCTTAAGTGAATTTTATATCATGGGAAAAAGTACCCTGCTAGGTAGGTACAAAATTCCCACCTTGCCTGTTGCTTCTATTTTTCCCATTGCAGCTTAAATCCTTTGTTTTCCAAAAATGCACCCAACCCCAGCAGGGCTTTTCTGTGCACGACTTCAATTTTTCCCAGTGATCCAGACCTCCGATGGTGACTTCCTCCACCATAACGTGCATATATGTTCTCCATCTACTCTGTGCCAAGAATTGGGCTTACCCTAAGAAAGGAATTGTTTCGAGAGAAATTTCACGTAAAACGAAAGCGGACAACACAAAAACACGAAAAATTGCCAAACGTCACAAATAAAGCCCAAAACTCATTCCTCGTTAAAATCCTTCAGTATAAGGGAATAATGATATGTTCGATCATAACAGAGTTAAAACGGAGCACAAATAGCCTCATACGAGGCTCAAAATAATTAAATACAAATTTCCCCAGACAAATCCGGATGACAAAATATAACAATTTTGGGCATCGGGTATTTAGCGAAAAAGGCTAATATGGATCTTTGGGAATATCCCGACACAATACAAGAACTTTCAAGAAATAAAAACATAAACGACCCATTATTTTAAAAGTACAAAAAAATCGAATAGGGTAGTCACAGATTTCAGGATGAAATCTGGGTACACCAGTTGGCTCCGTCTATGGACATCTTTTTCTCTGTTAGAATGAGAAGGGAAAATATGAGATCCCAGCATCTTTGGTTTCGTATCTTGTCCTTTGGGCACGGGGTCAGGCAAACAAACACAACACAAAAATAAAAACAAAACAAAAAAACAAACAAAGTTTTATTTATGTACATACAGGTTTTAACCTACTTTTTTAGTTCCTGAACAGCTTCAGATGTTGCCCGTTGAAAGGCAATGGTAACTCAATTCCATCTCGGTAGGCAAGGAAGAAAGTATCCATTCCTGCAGCTCTTTTGATCATGAAGGGCCCTTTCCAGAGTGGATCAAATTTGTCGTGTATGCCCTTTGGTTCATATCTCTTATCCCACCAGAGTACCCAATCTCCGTGGTGGGTAAGTCTGCATCAACTTCTCTCGTTCTCATATTTATTTGCTGCATTTCGAGGAAGAACTATCACCATATTCCTTGTTCTTCTCTAGGTACTCGATCACATTTTTGAAATTCTTCACTAAGGAAACTAAACCCTTGGGGATTTTATTACCTTTTAGTTGGATTGCTCCACTACTATCATCATAACATGTAGATGTTTGTTCAGGGACTCTGGGGTGGTAGACCATCTCCACTTTATAGTTTCCTTGTCTGAATATGGATAGTGGTCTATCCAGATTCAATAGTACAACCGTGACTGCCAAAGAATCTACCTTGGAGTTTTGATTTATTGGAATGAAGTCAATAGAGAAGGCTGCAAAATCAAATGTGGCAGATAGTACTCTATCTCTGTAATGCTCCAACTTATCTCTTTTGACTTGATTTTACCCTCGAACCTGCTTTACCAGAAGTTCAGCATCTCCTTGGGCTTTGAGGATTTTTACTCCTTTCTTTTTAGCTTGCTCCATTCCTAGAAGCAATGCTTCATACTCCACCGTATGATTATTGGTGTTCTCGAACATCAGCTTGTGGGAGTATGGAAATACCTCATAATATGGAGATATTAGTAGAGCGACGGCTCCTGATCCAAAAGAACAACATGTGCCTTTAAAACTATGCGTCAAACTTTTCTTCTTCTTTTGCTGGCTCTGGCTCTAGTCGAAGTTCTTGCTCTGGAATGTCTTTATCCATTTCCAAGAAGTAAACCCCACGGTCAGATTCCTGAAAAAGAATCTGAGATCTTGGATCCTCAGATTTTGTGACCGTGTACCTGGATTTCTTTTCCACTCCAGCTTATGGTTAATCCCTTTGATAGGAATATGTGCACATGACCAATCCATCTTTACTTCTCCTCCCAGCTCTTTGCAAAAGTTTCTACTCAACAACATCCCATAGGAGATAGGAATATCTACAACTAGAATTGTCATCTTTAATCTTTTTTCAAGAAAAGCTGCCAGAACACTTGTGCATCTTTGATTTGTCGATTAAAGGGACTTGTCTCTCCATGGAGTAGCACCTTTTTATGGTTTTTGTCAAGGTAAGCCCAAGAGCATCTGCAACTTTAGCTAGCATGACATTGTCAGAAGCACCTGAATCTAAAATGTAGTTGCTTAACTTGAAACCATTAAGCAATAGGGAAACATAGAATGGTTCCACTCTTTCAGAAGATGGTGAGGATTTAACAACTGTAGTGTTGTTCTAGGAGGAGTATCCTCGAGCTTGGGCAAAAGGCCTTTTGATGTGTTGGATTGTCCTGGTGATTGTACATTTTTGACTAGCATATTTAACTGCTCAGGAAAAGATCTCAGGTATTCGACTTCTGACATTTGAACTTTAGTTTTCTTGGCATGATCAATAATGTCAAAAGAAGAAATAGATTCAAATACTTGAGCCGCTTTCTGTGGTTGAGATGAAGAATTCACATGCTTACTTCCAAGAGCTAAGGAAGAAGGCAAAGGGATGCCCCTTCTTTGTTTGTTAGCTAATGCCTCAGCTTGGCGAGTTTGTGATCTTGTAAGTACTGCATATGTATGACCATGATCATCTTCATGAAGTTTCTCATTGTCATGTTCAAATTTGATTCGGAGTAATTAATGTTGGAGTCGCCGGTAGAGTACTATAAAATCATCATCCTTGAGTTGATCGGGGGTCGACTTCCTAGTATTCTTCATTCATCTCCACATTGTTTCTGGGAGCAGCTTCAATTGTTAATTTTTGGGAACCAGCAATGCAATTCCAGTTGATGTTGTTGAAATTCCGAGCAGGGGCAGTATTGTTGCCTTGAGCCATTTGTTTCTTCATCTGCATCATCTCATTTGCTAACTTTTGTAGTAGTGAATCGGAAGTAGTAGCAGAGGATGAACTTTCAGCTCTAGAAGTGTTGCTCTTTATCTTTCTAGCCATGATGAGGTCATCTTCAATTTCAACTGCCATGTTTTGAGCTGCTAACAAGTCAGTAGGACATGCTCTTCGCAGTTGATAGCTTACTTCAGGAAGTAAAGCATTGATGAAGAACACCTTTTGATTCTCATCATTCAGAGAAGCAGAAGTTGGAATTTTGTACAATAATCTTTGGAATTTTGCAATAAAATCCCGCATATGCTCATGTGGCTCCTCCTTCAGCTGAGTGAGCTGAGTAATTAATGTACTGGAATATTCAGCTACCTTGAATCTTTTCAGGAATGCATCCCGCATAGTAGCCCAATTGGTTATGGTGCCAGGAGCTAGCCGGTAGAACCATTCTCCAGCCAAGTCATGCAGAGTCTCTATGAAGAGTCTGACAGATACATCTTCATGTTCGACTGCAAGCACTCCACAGGATATAAAGAAAGCCGCCAAATGATCATCCGGGTTTTGCTTTCCATCTCCAAAGAATTTTGGAAAATTCTTTCTCGTCCCTTTAGGTAGATCATGCATAGGAGGAGTCAAATTCAGAGGTCCAAAGGCTGCACCCCATGGAATAGGTGCTGCAAGGGCAAGTGGCTGATTCTACATCATGAAAGGAGCACTTCTTCTTCGAAAGTAGACTTGATGAATAATTCCAGCAGTCGGAATATGCTAAAGATGATCCGGATCTGGATGAGTTTGTAGTCTTCTTCCTGGTGAAAGATTGGATCTGCGGCTTCTAACTTGAGGAGGGTGATTAAAATTGAATTGCTCCTGCAATCTGTAGAAATGATCAATCCTTCCTTGCGCCTTCATAGATCGGGTGAATGGACGTTCAGCCAGGTTGAGAGTAAAATGGGAAAACACTCAGATCTGCAACAGATAAGCTTTGATCTGCAAAAAGAGTTGTTCCCCAGCGGAGTCGCCAAAAACTGTTGGCTAGATTTTTTGCATAGCACAAAACCTAGGCAGTCATGAGATAAATCTCCCTCATTTATCGGTGAGGCTCCCATGTCAGATTTGTCAATTAAAGTATGCTAATATCTAAATGGGGTTTTACTTTAACTACTCAGTTCATGAACCATAACTGAACAGTTCTGCAGCAAGTAAGCAAAGCTGTTTAAAGAAAGGAAATATTTATAGAAGAAGGGAAAGGGAATTATATAAAACACGAAGAAATGGGGAAGATGTGCATATCAATCAATAGATAGCAAAGTTGATTTCATGCACATAGAAGAAACCAATAGATATAAACACATAATTCTAAGTAGAGGTAGCTTTAAATCTAGATCTGAAATAACACAAAGTCTATTAAAAGATCTAAGATAAAAAGTAAGAAACACAATACACCGTGACACAAAGTTCTCGGAAATATGCTCATGTATATTCCTTTGCTTCAAGTGGCTCTCAAGGGTTTCAGCACAAAGTCTAGAACACAAGGTTGCTGCTTACAAATTCTAATCATTAACCCGAAGGTTCTTCCTCTACTTATAGAATGTAGAGGGGCAATTACAAGTTGGAAGCTTTAGTTGAACTGGCACATGTGGAAGTTGGAGGAAAGAAACAACTAGCAATCTCCATCCTGGAATTCCTCTTTGCATGACATGTATGATTTGTAACTGAAAATAGAACCTTCTATTTTGCACGCCGCCACCTATCTCCAAGTAGTTGACTTCTTCAAGTAATGACTTTTAAACCAATCACTTTAAGTTGTATAATTTAATTGATCACTCAATTAATTTGTTAGAGGAAAGAAGAAGGAAGAGGAAAGTTGCAGTCTTGTCCTTTTTCATGTCTGCATGCAGCTGATTCTTTTGCCTTTGATTCTCACCAAATTGGATCTAGGAGTAGCTGGATCTGGAAACAAGATGGAATTGACTGACTCTGAAAACAACAAGCTAGATTTTGCCTTTTCCTTGTCTTCTCTTTTATCCTTGAAGATTTTACAGTTCTTCTCCTGTACATGCATCAATGCAAGGTTGGCTGTAAATAACTCATCATCTTTATTTTTAATTGCATATGAGCAATTAAAAATTCTGGAAAGCACTCCAGGATGAATGCAAATTCAATGAAGGCTTCAACTGGAAGATGGGAGCATTTGCACAAGATCTTGGAAGGAATTTTCCATGCACTGACTTCTTCACGGGCTGCATTCGAAACAAGAGGATGAAGCCTTTGTGTTGGAAGCTTTTGCAACTATGAGATCTAGATCTGCATATGGTTTTGTATCTACATCTGCATCTACCTATCAATTCAATAAGAGGTTCCGAGCCTAGATCTGTGTCTCCAATATCTACAAATTTAGAAGTGATGCATGACTCCGTTGTGCTTTCTTTTTCATCTTTCTTTACCATAGCTTTGTCTATCTTTGTCTGAACAATTCTTTTTCTTCTTATTTGGTGGATTTCTTCAAAACTGGTGTAGATCTAGATATTTCTTCAGATTCGGAGGATATATGCAATGTATTGGACATTGATTAAAGCTCCTTTTCTTTTTTAAAACACCTATAATGAATTCCTCAAAGACTGTAACACCTATGCAAATAATTATGCGAGATAAAGATCAACCCCCTTCAAAGCATGCGCCAATTTTGGAAGCTTGTTTGTCTTGTTTCCACCTTGCCTCGAGTAAAATCCTTCCTCAAATTGGGTGCACTTTTCCTCTTGGCTGCAATTCTTTACCCGTGAATTAAATAATTCACCCATATGGGCGATTGATGCTTATATAACCCTCACAATTCTATAATTAATAATTGTCTTTCCTATTCCTGGCAATTAATTAATTAAAAATCATGCTTCTCTCTTTAAAAATAGCATGTTTAAGGACAGCCATCCAATAAATTAAATTAATTCAATTTAATCATTTACACTTCACTTCACTTAAGCTTCACAGTGTGCCTTGACCATAGCCACTGAAAATAGAATTTAATTTAATGATTTAATGCTTTAAAAATCATTAAATCTATCCTAAATGGTGCGCACTTTTTAGCATAATAGAATTCTATTTTTAAAAACACATGGCAATGGGAATTTTTACTTTACAAGGCAGCCCCGGAAATCCCATAAAGCACTTAAGTGATTTGACTTTGACGATGGGATTATTTACCTCTATTCACAAGGCAAGCAATAAAATCTCATGATTTCACTTAAATCACTTTTCTTTTATTTCACCATGGGAATTTTTACAGAAATCTCATGATCCACTTAAGTGATTTGACTTTGACAATGGGATTATTTACCCTACAAGGCAAGCAATAAAATCCCATGATTTCACTTAAGTCACTTTTCTTTTATTTCACCATGGGAATTTTTACCCTGCAAGGCAGATAATAAATTCCCACATGCCTGTTGCCTCTAATTTTCCCACTTTGTGACTTAAGTGAATTGTATATCATGGGAAAAAGTACCTGCTAGTAGGTACAAAATTTTCACCTTGCTGCCGCTTTCTATTTTTCCCATTGTAGCTTAAATCCTCTGTTTTCCAAAAATGCGCCCAACCCCCACAGGGGCTTTTCCCGTGCATGACTTCAATTTTTCCCAATGATCCGGACCT
Organism: Taxus wallichiana var. yunnanensis; assembly: GCA_018340775.1. Taxonomy (NCBI): domain Eukaryota; kingdom Viridiplantae; phylum Streptophyta; class Pinopsida; order Cupressales; family Taxaceae; genus Taxus; species Taxus wallichiana. The sequence continues at coordinate 395,486,804 of CM031234.1, forward strand.
CCGATGGTGACTTCCTCCACCATAACATGCGTATATGTTCTCCATCTGCTCCAAGCCAAGAATTATTATTAATTAATTAGCTTCCTCTTCCATTAAATCAATAAATCATCATTTATTTGATTAAATCCTCATTTATTTGATTAAATCCTTCTCATAGTCTAAATCATGCTAATTATTCCTCTAAAAGGATTCTATAAGCTTGCACACCTATTAATTAATCACTTTGGGTTAATTAATAAATCCCCTCAAACCCCATGGGTCACTAAAGGACAAACTAAACTCTCCTAAGGTTGACTCAACCCTTTCTAAACCTTCCTTATCCACAACTAACCCAACCTCTCCATTTATCCCACATGAAGAGGGATGTAGAGATTCTTCTATCCATTGGGCTATATAAGGAGCCCTCCTCCTACCTTTCTTCTTACACCTAAATGAGCATAGAACCTAAGCTATAGCCATTTTCATCATCTTAGAGTATTCTTCATTGGAAGAACTAGCTATCTTCATTTCTTGTATTCATCCATCCAAGTTTTGAAGTCATATGGAGATATGTCAAATGGTCTTGTAGCCATGGATTGACAAGACTCCATTCTTGAAAACCTTGGGATTCAAACATACAATCAAACCTTTGATTGCTAAGGATCTAAATAGGTTCATTTCATTTGATTAACATTCAATAGAGATAGAGATTAATGGATTAACATGTTAGTTTGAATATTTATTCATGTTCTAATGCAAGGATGTTGGTAGATTAGTCTTGTTTAAGCTCTAAGCATGATGGTGCATTGATTTTGATTTAGCTTTGTTTTAGGACTACTAGGTGTTAGTTCTAATTATTTTTACATTGCTAACAAATTCATGTACACATTTGGACATGCCGGTGGGACTTGAACCTTTGTCCCTTAGCATTCTAGTTGAAATTTTATTGTTATTTCAAACATTTGGCTAACCCTTTCTATACACATATGTGAAGTGATCTTTATGACTTTTTTTTTTGCAATCTTACATGTGTAGAATCTCATTTAGAGCTTTAATTTTAATGGGTTATTGTCAATTTTGAGCTAACATACTAAAATTTGGAGCATTTTGAACTTGTTTGTGTCATTTGGCCATATTTTGACATCGTGACTAAGTAGGTAATTTTTGCAGAGGAGGTACACAAAACCCACAACGTAGGCACACATATTCCATGCACACACACACTACTACCATATTATACCTTTTCTATTTTTGAAAACTTTCAAGCTAACACACCCTATAAATACCATAACCCATGTACACACACACCATTCTACATTTAAGTTTTTGCACGTGTTTTGTGTTTTATGTACGTATGGAATTACATGCACACCATGCTTTGATGAACATACCTAGCGTATGCATCTCTCTGCACAACACACACCTTGTCATGTTTTTTATGTACTATATTCTTTTTTTTTCTTTTTGGGTGCACACACCTATACCCTACACACACACACATATATCCTAGCACACATCATCTTGGTGTAGCAGCGCACTATGAGACCTAGATTTACACAAAGGGGCGTAGGGCCCCTAAACCCATGTGCACATGCCCTAACTGTGTGCAAGTGCTTCAGTCCATGTTTGCATATTAATTCCATGTTTCCAAAGGTTTGTGTCCTAAAGTGCTAACATCATTGTAGGTTTAATTTGGCTAATTCTATTTTTGCATGGCAGAGTATGTTTACATGCTTTTTCTAGACTAGACATTGGATAAACCTTGCATGCTTAATTATAAGAGTAAGGTCATGTATGCTCTTCCCTCATGCATCCTTTGGGGTGATCTTGGGAATCAAAAATGATTCTTATATCTTTTATTGCTTTGAAAATGTGTAGAATGTCCAAATTGAGTAAAGATAAATATATTTTGTGTTTGAATTAAGTGTTTTCCATTTTATTGATTTCTTGATTGGATTTTTGCATGTCGTGTATGCTCTTCTCTTACATCTTAGGGTGATCTTGAGAATCAGAAATGGCATTTATTATTTTCATGGAAAATTACTAATCTTATTGTGTAGAGACCAAAAAAATGCTTGTCAAAGAAAGGTGGAGTTGAAACAAAACTAAACTACTAATACAGTTTTCATGCAGGTTGCCAAAAGGTGTTCAAGAAAACCACATCAAATTAAACAAGATAAAAAACACACCACAAACATCACATTGTATTTGTAGGTTCGGATAAGGGTACGCCCCATCCACTTAAAACTAGGACATAACCCCTTTGGCATAATCCTTAAGCTACAACAATGGGGGTGGTCCTAGGAACCCCAAAGTAGTCCACACAAGAGGGAACCTTGTGGATGAAAATGGGAAGTGCTCCGCATAACCTACTTGACTAGTATTACCATTTGTGAGATTTAGCATCACAAGTTATTTATATCGCGACCCTAAGTGAGAGTACACGATGGACACATTTATTTTCCACTATGCTTGAAGGGGGTAAAGTAAAGATGAGATACTCTAAGAATTAGTCAGTGTGACTTTTCTTGGTAAATCAGAGCTCGCTCTTAGATAACTTGTGACACCTAGTTGAGTGAACCACCTAGGAAGCTATCTTTGACCAGGAGCCAACTTGGACCATATCAAAGCCAATTTGAGTTGAGAGCTATCATTCATCATGAAACATGTGAAGCATTACTTTTTCTTAGTTTTTCACTTGCCCTAAGGCAAGGTGAAACTCTCTATGCGAAGTGAGGCCAACATTTTTCAACACCAATTGATCTACTTCCTTCACTTTCTTTTGACACTTTGTTGATCAGAAGAAGAGTGACTACCCTTGTGTTGCTAATTGATTGTATTCACCACTTTTTTGTCTATTTACGCTCATCCATGTTTTGCAGGTGCTAAGTTGTTAAACATCTAAAGTGTGTGGAGACATTTTTATATCATTAGTAGCCTTTTGATCTTGATACCCAAGTCAAGATCATCATCGTAGTTAGGCTTGGTTCATCACTTTGATTCTCCTTTGAATGGTTATCTTGTTTATATCGTGTCACTACAATTTTGTATTTACGTCTTGTTTCTTGTAAACTTGACCTAAATATCTATATTGTGATGTTACACTATATACACTTTAACAATTCCTAAGTATACTCTAGCTTTGTTTGATTCCAATTATTACCTTGATTTTGAAAAGTGTTAGTGTTACCACTTGTGTGTGTTATATCAATATCATCTTGATATCAATACCTTACTTTCTCACAAATTTTGGTTAACATATCTTGGTGACATTGTTGTGTCACTCACAATTATAACTAACACTTTTTGGAATATAGGTCTTGATTGGATTTGGGCATGCTTTTAGTATACTTTGTTTGGAGATCGTGTTAACTTCTTGTTATTACTTAAGCCTTGTTCATTTTTTTGAACTTGACATAAGTAGTGACATTTTGTTAATCATCTTAAAACATCAACTACCTTTTCAGAAACAAATTTAGGAAGTATATCATTTGATTGATTGGTTTGAAACTAAACATTGTGTGATTGAATCTTGCTTATCACTATTAACTCGTTCATTTAAGAGAAATCACTTTGTCACATTGGTTCTTTGACATTCATAATATACCTTGAATTCTTGACATTATTTTTTTTTCACTTAGGTTTGATAAAAATATTTGAACACATTCACAAGCACCTTAGTGAAACTATTACACGTCATGGCTCCTAAAACAAGATTAGGGCTCAAAAGTAGGCTTTGGAAACAAGACAAACACAAACTTGGGAAACCTCAAAAAAGCAAGGGTCAAATCCCTTTATTGGCCATGATCTTGGGCCTTTATTCTCCATGGAGAAAGAAGTAGAAGAAATGATAGATCATAGTGGTGATGAGTTAGAATCGCCACACGCGGAATTTGATTTTGACCCCACCTTGTTAGATGAATTCCTCTTTAGAAACAAAGATCGGGTGCTAGCACGAGTGGTGGAGTTAGGGGCTAGAATGCCTATAGAACAAGAAATAATCCCACCAAAAAATGATGCTAATGAAGAGGAGAAACCTCTTATTAACATGGAGGATATCTTAACACATGGACACACTTCTACCTCTAACGTGGGAAATGATAATGTAGTGGGATATAGAATTCCTTTCATCAAAGTACCACGTAAAGTTAGAATAGAACACAAAAATGTTGAACAACCTCCGTCATGAAGAAGAAGAAGAACCTCTTGAAGAAGAAGTCACTATTCAACAACAAATCCAAAACCTTAGTCAAAAATTAGCTTTGTTAACATCTCATGTACAAAAAGAAACAAACAAGAATGTACAAAAGACAAAACCTAAGGTCAAAATTAGTGAACTTCACATGGAAAGTCAAGGAGGAGACAATATGGAATACAATCACATATATATCCCTACTTCTCCTACTAAAGAACAATTACTCACACAAGAAATGCAATCTATGAAAGTGACACTTACAAGCCTTCAAGAGAGTACTATGGGGAATAACAAAAATATCAATATGAAGAACTATGTCCCCATCCATTTGATAAAACTATGATGCTTCAACCCTTCCCTAAGAAGTTTGACATGCCAAAATTTGACAAATATAGAGGGAAAGGTGACCCGTGAGATCATGTGAAGGATTTTTACATGGCATGCCAAGAAGTGGCCTATAGACAATTACCTCATATGAACTCTTTCCAAAGAGTCTAGGGGGCCAAGCCTTGGAATGGTTCACTCGCTTACCTCGTGGGTCTATTTTCACATGGCCTGAATGGAGACAAAAATTTTTGTTCGACACTTCTCATACAACATAGAAAGTGACATAACCATGGTGGACTTGTGTGGCACTAAAAAAATGCCCCAACGAGACATTCACTAGCTTCTTACAAAGATGGAGAGGGATAGCCAGTCACTTCCCTTACGCATTTCTGAAAAACAGCTTGTGAGTATCTTTGTGCCCAATCTCAACCCAGACATCACTTTTCATCTACAAATGCATTGTGTTTCACACCTTTGAAGAGGTCATTGAAAAGGGAATTCAAATAGAGAAAGCCCTTATTTCAAAGGAACCATTAAATCACACTCTAAGGATAACCAAAATGCCAAACCCACGGAAAAATATGAAAATATTTAACAAAAACAAGAACGTGGGGGAGATGGGATCATAGATTCCAAACGTGTACAAATGGTTCAAGTTGGTCAACCTTTTAAACTGAATAAAGGGACCTATTCAACCACCACCCAAATGTAGAACATTCACTCCTCTCAATGAGCCTTTGTCTACAATATTGAAGCAATTGGATGCAGCTCACATGGTGACTTATCCCATGACACAACCCTTTGATGAAAATGCTCCAAAGCCATCATGGTACAAAGAGCATGACTATTGTGAATTACATCATGTCAAGGGACACAAAATAGACAAATGTCTATGAATTCGTCACTACATCCAAGATCTCATTGACAATGGAGAGATATAAGTTAACACCCTGAGAAAACTTAGATGCCAAATGAAAATATGGGAATATTCAAAGAACCATTCCCTAAACATGGTAAGTCAGATGAGAAAAATTCGGATCGAGGAGAGTCATCCCAAAGTTACAAAGTGGTGAATTATCTATATACCAAGAATGACAATAATCATTATGATTCACTCATTGGATGTATCCACTCTCCTAATGACCATGTGAATACCATTCGGATCAAGGGAAAGTATTGTGTTGTGGTAACAAGGTGTGCCCGCCTCATGATTCCCGAAACCTCTCTCCGTCGACCCCACAAGATGGTAGGTACAACCTCTTAGAACAACTTGAGAAGACATCTGCCAAGATTTCAATCTTGGATCTTCTTAAAATATCAAATGTACATAAGGACATCTTGTACAAAACTCTTCAAGGGTAGGAGTGCCACTAGAAGTAGACCCTTTGCATCTTCAAGTTATGGTGGAAAACATTGCACCAACTGAGTACATCTCCTTTAATCATAGGGAGATCCCTATTGAAGATCCTACACATAATCTCCCCTATATATTGAGGTATTTTTACCCACCAAAAGATAAAATGGTGCTTGTGGACAATGGATCAAGGTTGAATATATGCACTTTGAAACTAATTAAGAAACTGGGACATACAAAAGAAGATCTAGAGTCCCATATTATTACCATAACCACTTATGACAACGCGGAGTGGGAATCAGCTAGAACAATCACTTTGCCAATGGAAGTAGGACCAAATTGTCATCAAATGAAGTTTCATGTCTTGGACTTGGAACTTCCATATAATATGCTTCTTGGCTGACCATGGATTCATGCCATGCAAGCCATACCATCAACATTCCATCAGTGCATCAAATTGAAACATGAGGGACACACTGTCACAATACAAGGAGATCCAGAGCCCTTCGCTCACTGTAGAGCTCTCAATAGTTTTGTGCGTAAGGGTGCCTATACGTGTCCTCTATTTGATATAGTTGTTCCTCTTCAATCTGAAGCCATGGAGTCATGGGTAGATTTAGATTCCCTAAGTTCTTGCACCCGTGAAGCTTCTACATCAACTTCTCCTTTTGATTCATGGGAGATGAAGGTTCTGGAATACGGTTATGGAGAATATAATGTGCAACAAGCTCTCTTAGTTTTAGACCTATCATTGTCACCTAAAACTAGAGGCTGACCCAACTATCATTTCAAATGGCCTAGAGATGAGAACTATTGGGTCATTTTTACTTGGGGGTTACTTGCTAAAGAGAAATTGTTGGACCCACCTATGACTTGGGTCCCAGAAGATACTCAACCAACTTGCTACCAAATCCCTAAGTATGAGAAGTCTAGCGAATGATGTATTCTATGGGCTACAAGGGTCTAGGATGTGGAAAGAATGAGCAAGGACTCAGAGAGAACCAGTTCCTCTCCCACATTTCAAGATAGAAAGATATGGTATCGGCATTCGACCCTATGGATCACACCCCAATGATCAAGATGCTACTGTTCTAAAGTGTGAAGATAGCTCTGATTATTTAGACAGTGACATAGATTCCCACTGTAGCCAATATGAGGATCTTTCCTCCATGAACCTATTCATGGATATTGTTGTCCTTACCTTAACCCCCATTGAACCTAAAATTGACCTTGTTTACCCTTTCCTTGTCGAATGGGACCAAAAACATCATGTACCACTAGACCTCTTTGAAAATGATGAGGCCATTACAAAATTCATGGGCATTTGAGGATACAATTTCAATTGGAGACCATAAGAAGGTTTCTACATTGACTTAGATACATGCACGTACTTCGGTGAGGAAGTTGAGCTTTGTGGTGACAAAACTTAAGAAAAAGTGAGGGAAAAAGTTCAATGAAAAAAGCCTCAGCAAAAACAAAAGTCCAAGTCACACAGTGAAAACCTCTTTGAGGTGTTGGCTGATAAACAAGTAAAAAAATCAATGGACAAGAAAAGTGACCACACCAAGGGTGAAAATATCATAGAGACACCCTTGGAAGAAGATCTCAACCTTCCTCCCGATCCTACATGCATATGGAGGATTTTTCAAAAATGCTAGTAGAAGAAACCATCGATGTGAATATTGGAACAAAAGATGACCCAAAGATAGTCAAACTGGGAGCTTTGCTCTCAACACAAGAGAAAAAGACATTCACCATGCTTCTGTGGGAATTTGTAGATATATTCACATGGTCTATAAGGATATGTCGGGCTTGGATCCAACTTTGGTAGTGCATAACCTAGTTGTGCATGTAGACGCCAAGCCCATCAAACAAAAAAATCTGGAAAAATGCATCCATGGGTGGCTCTTCTAGTTAAAGAAGAGCTAGAAAGATTGCTAAGAAGGCTTCATTAGACCTATTGATTACTCAGAATGGATATCAAATATAGTCCCCGTACAAAAGAAACTTGTTGGGATCAGAATATGTACAGATTTTAGAGACATCAATAAGGCATGTCCAAAAGATGATTTCCCATTTACCCAATATTGATATGATTGTTGATTCAACTGTAGGATATGAAATGTTATCTCTTATGGATGGATTTTTAGGCTATAATCAAATCAAAATAATAGATGAAGATCAACACAAGACAACCTTCACAACCCCTGGGGGACTTTTTATTATCAGGTAATGCCCTTTGGCCTAAAAACATAGGTGCAACCTATCAAAGGGAAATGACAGTGATTTTCCATGATATGATTCATGACATCATGGAGGACTATGTGGATGATATCCTCAGGAAATCCAAAATGAGAGTAGATCACCCTAACATTTTGTGGCGTATCTTCGAACACCTACATGGGAATACAAAGTCAGATTGAATCCAAAGAAGTGTGTGTTTGGCGTATTATCAGGAAATTTTCTTGGATTCATTGTATCATGAAGAGGGATTGAGGTAGACCTAGCTAAAGTTACCACCATTACTGAAATTCCTCCTCCCAAAAACATCAAACAACTACACAGCTTGCAAGGAAAGATACAAGCCATCATCGCTTCATTTCCCAACTTGCTAAAAAATGTCATTCATTCACCCATCTACTTAAAAAGGATGTTGCCTTTATTTGGGGACCAAAGAAACAACATGCCTTCACCTTGCTTAAGCAATACTTAGCCAATCCACCTATCCTCATGCCTCCAACTCCCGGTGAGCCACTCTTGTTGTATATTTCTGCTACTCAATTTTATATTGGTGTGTTGCTTGCCCAATATGACCTCAGCCACAAAGAAAATCCGTGTACTATCTCATTTGTACCTTAATTTCTTATGAGCTCAACTACCCTAGATCTAAAATGATTGTTTGGTTGTATTTTTACCTTCCAAAAACTTTTCCATTACCTATTGAATACTAAAACCAAGCTTATATCCAAATTTGACCCACTCAAATACATGTTGTCAAAACCCACCCTTATAAGAAGAATGGCTAATTGGATCATTTACTAAGTGAATTTGACATTGAGTATGTACACCAAAAGTTGGTTAAAGGACAAGTACTCACCGATTAGTTAGCAAAAGCACCATTACAGGAACAGAGCCTATGAATCTGGATCTTCCAGACACTTCATTAATGTATATTGAGGAATCTGTCATGTGGCAAGTGCACTTTGATGGATCTTTTACTTTTCATGGTTGGGGTAGGTGTGGTATTAATTACTCCTTTAGGTGACCCCATACCTCAATATTTTCGCCTTGGTTTTCCTTGTACAAATAATATTGTAGAATATGAGGTGCTCATCATTGGGATGAAGCTAGAAATCAAATGGGATATCCACCATGTTAAGGTCATTGGTGACTCACAATTGATCATCAAACAAGTCAACAATGAATACAAAGTCAAGGATGAGAAGCTCATCCCCTACAAGAAACTGGTGGAAACTTTGAAATAATATTTTGTGTGTATTACATTTGAGATATTCCAAGGCACATAATAGATATTTCACTAATGTGAAACCATAGGTTCCATTTGAATTCCACCAGAGAGTAATGATATGCCATTCGATTTGTTGAGAATCTTATCATAATCATGCTAGAATCTTTTTTGGCTTGTGAAGTTATGGCTATTCCCATGGTATGCACATATGCCTATCTTAAAAAATCATTCCAAGAATCTCCCAAGAAGTGAAAGACCTTATCATTGGTTTCAAATAAAATTAAATTGGAGGTAGGCTACTATGCCATATTACCCTCAAGGTAATGGATCAAGCAATGATCAAAGCCATGGGGTGTGTGGTGCCCAAAAATTGGTTCTAGCTAAGAAATCATGAAAAATATGGTAAGAAAAGATACAAGTCTATGTGATCATGGAAATGGTCATTTGCAAAAGTATGGAAATTCACCCACCCTAAACCCCTCATGGGCTTAAAGGACCTCCATTGCACTTAATGGTGACACCCTATTCCTTAGTGTATGGGATAGAATCTATCATCCCATTAGAAATAGAGCTTCCTTCACAAGTGGTGAGAATATTTCTTAGGGATTATCTGAACAAGGATGAGGATTTAGAGTAATTCGGGATGGTAGAATTAAACTATTGGATGAAAAGCATCCGCGCCCTTAATCATCTCAAGGTGTATTAGATCAAAGTCTCCATAAATTATAACAAAAGGATCATACCTCATCAGTTTGAGGTTGGAGATTTGGTCATGAAAGAAAATCAATTCAACACAAGGGTAGAAAGAGAGAAGAAAGGCAAGTTTGAACCCATAATGGTTAGGACCTTATGTCATTTATCAGAAAAATATGGAACAAGAGCATACAAACTTTCTCATCCCAATGGAAATGAGTTCCGTGAGCCTATGAATACCATGCACCTCAAGTGATTCTATGTTTAAACATGGCATGGAAATCAAATACACAAAACAATTTTAAAAAATTAAAAATGATCAAAATACAAAAAAATTAAAAAAAGAGAAAAATAAAAAGAGAAAGTAGGTCATCCATATGTGAAAACCACACAATTGTGGCACTTTGGATAGGTCCCTTGGTGAAAATTGGTTTCCAACACTTTGGGAGGATTTGTTGTTCACAAGAATCTTGCATCTAGAGGGTACTTTTACTTAGCCTAGGGCTAGTTCTACACTTGCATCCAAGATTCCCTATGAACCTATCCTGTCAAGCCTTGATCTAGATTTTTCTCCTCTTATAAATCGGTGAAGGGATGGTCTTTGTATATTCCCCATCTAACGTTGGGGGCACTTCTACGACTTCACCTTCCTGTTTATAAACATGTGGGCATTCGTTGTTCTTGTATATTTCTATCATCTAATGTCAGGAGCTAAAGCCTTGACAAATCCACGACATTTAGTGGTTACTGCATGCATAGCTTGCGAAAACCTTAGAAACATTCAAATATGTTCGAAAATCACAAAAACATTCAAATATGTTTGAAAATCACAAAAACATTCAAATATGTTTGAAAATCACAAAAACATTCAAATATGTTTGAAAATCACAAAAACATTCAAATCCCAAAACATTTTCTTGATCAAAATCCAAAAATAATAGAAAATTAAATATTTCAAAACCACAAAAACAATAGAAAATTGTTTCACAAAATACAAAAAATAATAGAAAATTGATTGGAAAACTTCCCAAAAACAACGCTGAACACATTGAAAAATAGTACCACAAAAACAACTTTAGTTTACTTGTTTTTCTGTTTTTTTCTTGTTTTTTGTTATGTATATTGTTGGTTTATATAGTTGCTGCTTGTTTGTACATTTGTATAGTTTTTTGCTTAGACATACTTTGATAAGATTCATCTTTTCTTGTTTAGATTAGATTCATTCTTACTTGTACATATGAAGTGTGTTTTTGCATGCTTGTAAATAATTATACATAGTTGTGTTAATTCATGTTGGTTAACATTGTATATTTGGTTAAGTTTGTTAACATTTGATTGTGTTTTATTGTACATGTACATAGTTTTGTTATCACATCATCATATTTCCATCAATATCATCACATCTAACATCATTTATACATCATATATAAATAAAAACTAAGTATACATCATACATGAATGCTAAGCTAATCATCACATATCATATCATCAAATGGGGGCAAGAGGGATCGCAAATATCAAAATCTATCCCCCGCACCAATATCATCATGTCATCCCATCCACTAATCTAGAACATCACATGAACAATACAATTGATATCATCTGCAGATCTATCATGTAAAAATCAAAACACATGTGATACATCATCAAACACATGATACATACAAAAGGAGGAACCAAACCATATAACATCATGACACATCCATAATCCATATAATCAATCATCAAAACAATAAAATCCATCATCCCATAACAATGTGCCACATCAAAATGTCCATATATATATATAATATATATATATCTATACATATATACATCATATAAAAATATATATATAATATAAAAATATAAATATCATATATATATATCATATATCATATATATATATATATCATCCATATAAAATGTGGTATATAAAGTCCATATATAAAGTATAAAATGTCATGGTCTCAAAGGATAATACATCATCGATACAAAATGGGCCATCAAAGGGCACAACTCATAAATGCCTTCATCAGAGGCATTACATAAAAAATGCTATACATCGATAAAAAAGTGTTAAATCCTTCATCAAAGGCATACATCAAAAAAATGGTACATCATATACATCTGTCAAAAATGATAACACCTTCATAAGAGGCATGTATATAAAAACACAAGTACAATCAATAGATACAATGAGAGTCATGGCTGACTGGAACCCTCGGATGGACCGGATGGGCTGCTGAGATGGGGAGGACCCATGACCTTATGTACCACGTGGTTTTGTAGGATGCCCTCAGTGGCTTCTCCACTGATGCATGAGGCCTCTCTGATCTCATCGATCCACTCGACTGTTGGCTATAGGTGGGTGTCCGTTGACCACTAGTTGGAACGCTCTCATAGTATAAAGACCGATAATAGGAGGCTCTTGCCCTCCATTATCACCAAATCTCTGTGGGTGCACATTGTCACCACTATCCCATCTATGGATCATTGGAAGGATACTACCCTTTTGATATCTGTAACAACCTGGCCGACCTACTTCTCTCTCTACATGAAGTGATCTCTCGGCTATCACTGGATGTATCTGAGTCTAGGGACTGTTGTAATAATCTCATCACCTAAGCCATCTGGGTGGCCATATGTCATATCTCTTGAAAGTGTATATAGTCATCTCCTCCTGACCTCATGCTGGGATCTCTTGGCCTTGCTCTACTTTCACAACCTAAATATGAATATGAGCCTTGTCCTCTCTCTCTCTCTACTACCACATGCTGTCGTAAGGAAACTAACTTTCCCCCATCATCATCTCCCCCTTGACCTCAGGGAAACCTCTAAGGTACTGTGGGAACCTATCCCTACTCCTTACTTGGGCTAGGGCCTAGGGCCTTGAGCATGTCCATGTACTGGGCAGTCCTGCCTGCCTCCCTCTCCCTCCTCTAGGATCTCTATCTCAGGATCCTCGATTGGAACCCTGATCATCCCCACCATCGTGTCTCTGACCATCAAACGGATCATCGACATACAACACCTACCATCATCACCCTCATCACTACTTGTATGGGATCTCTGGTGGTGCCTCGGATGCCTACTGCATATGCCCCATCAGGTATAGTCAATCTTCATGGCAAGACAATGGCATACCATGCCAATAATCTGGTGTGGTGCCTGGATCTCTAACTTGTCGGGCAGGGGCCCAAACATGTGGTACCACCTGTAAGAAACTATCCCTAGCTCTCGAGCCACCTGAATATGTGGCCCCATGTCCCATCTCTTTTTGCATCGCGGTGAGCATACCAAATATTAGGCTGAGGGATGCCTGAATCATGCCCAAATGTATCACTGCACTACATTACTGGTCTACCCTGTATAGCTCTGTAATATAGTTCCAAGAAGGAAATTCTCTACCACAAGGAACCAAGATCTATCCATCCTCAGGCCACTGTATGTGCCTATAGGGCCTCAAATAATATCTCTCTCCCAGCAGCTCATCAAACTCTCATTGATAATAATAATGATTGCCTAGGTTCCCTCGTACATCATCTCCGACAGAGACCCATGCCATATGTTGGCTCCTCAGGAACTCGGGCATGCAATGCACCTATGGGGTGCCCAATCGCTATATGGTCCCATGACCAAATCTGTAACAATGACATCGCCCCACCATCTTCTGATGGTGGTAAGTGATCAAATGCAGATCCCAGTATAGATGTGCTAGTATGCACTAGCCCCAACAATATCTCTCACCACTGAACAATCCATGAACTACTATGATCAATCCCAATGGAAATGATGTCCCTATCTTATCAATGAGTAAGAACCCACTGATAAGAGCCATCAAGTAGAGCGGTCCCTGATGAATGGTAGATCAGATATACACTTATGTAATGACACTGTCATACCCTTGTGGGGTATCTCATCATGGAAAAATATGTCACTAACTACCACAGTGATCCACCAAAATCACTCATGTACTCAATCACCGAGCCAACAATGGGGATGCACAAAATCCACCACACGTCCTCCAGTGTGATAGTCATCATCTCCCTGGGGAGCCTTGAAACTAGCGGCTCTCATTATGCCACCGCTCAATCAAAGTGGTCAGTAGGCCATGATCTAGAGTGATCGATGGCATCCGTGCTACATGGCCTAAACGACCACCTCCAAGTAGTACCGCCATATCACGATGGATCATCATCCATGCATACTTGACTCCATCTTGGCTACATGACTATGTCACTCTCTCTCATGTCTCTGCAGTTGACAACCATCTCTGTAAAACACTACATGTATTAGACACTAACAATTCTTCTAAGTTCTTATATTGTTCTTCTATCCTACGCTAATTTTTACTTTCTTCTAAGTGTCAATTTTGGCATTTTTCCTACTTATTCGTCTATGCAACTTTCCTCTTTTTGGCACATGTGCCCCTTTTGGGCATGTATGCGCTTGGTTGCGTGTGTGCCCCCCTTTTGTGCACGTGTGCGTGCATCACCTAAAGGGCACTTGCGCCATGTTTTTTCTACTTGCGTGTGTGCGTGTAGGTGTGTGTTATGTTGTGTGTGCACTAGGGTTTTGTACATGCGTGTTGCGAATGCTATCATGTGCATTTGTGTGGGCACACATATGCTTTTATGGTGTATGCACATATGTGCATACATTTTTTATGTGCCTACGCATGCTTGCACACGCTTCAAGGGTGTCTGTGCCACCTTAAGATGACACTGTGCCCCACGCATGCATGCACATACGCTACCCCTACATATAACCTAGTAATTAATGCATTAATTACAACATTAAATGTGTAATTGAAAGTAGGTCAAGCTACTCACGAAGGAGCCATCGTCTATATGTTGGGCGTACTCCCAAACTCGTTGGTGCGTCTCTGTGGGCTCATCCTCTCACCATCATCCTCATCGTTATTGAGGGTCTCACTGGTAAATTTCAGCAATGGTGGTAACAAATGAATTGCTCATGATTATTTACCCCCCCATGTGGGGTATATTAAACCATTCTCACCGGCTGTGATTCCTAGAAGACTATTTTGACCACCGTTGTTGCTCTAACTCTTCTTCTACTCGCTCCGTGAATAATTATTTTATTTAAATAATTATTTTTCTTTCATTTTTCATCATGTTGGGGCATTATTTGTCATTGGTACTCATTTCTTCTCACTAGGGCAATTTTATTGCTCCTAGGTGATATCCCTTCTTCTACACATTTTCCGATGAATAATTATTTATTATTAAATAATTCTTTTTTTAATTTTTCCATTGTGTTGGGGCATTATTTTTCATCATGCTTGCTTCTTTCTTCTCCTTGGGGAATTTCTTTTGCATTTGGGAGATTCTTTTTTATTCTTCTACCTTCTTCTACGTATCCAAACCCAAAAAAATTGCAAAAAATAAATAATAAATAAAATGTGAAATAAAAAATAAAATTCTCCAAAAATTCTAAAAATTGTAAAATTTACAAAAATAGGTAAACCAGCTCATAGCAGCTGAAACTCGTGTCTTGCACATGGTATTCATTCCATATCTTATTGGAATTTTCACATGTTCATGAATTAAATGACTCACGGATCATTTGAATTACAACCATTTACAAAGCTAGCTTGCTTGCTTCGTCGGTACTCTGGGGCACATCTCGTTGCCTGGTATTGTTTCATTGTGCACAATGCTTTATCATTGGACCCCACATCCTTCATCATCTCCCCTTGCATGTATCCTTGCTAGGGGCATCATTTTTAACCCTTTTGTTAATCATGAACATTTGGGGATCTTTAGCTTGATAACAAAACATTTGTACAACCTGTCTTGACCATTTTTGGTTGGAATATGTGTGCTTGTACTTTTTTCCTTGTTAAATGAGCTTTTTTCCTTCTCATATTGCATTGCTTTTTGTATGTTGCATTGAGTGGGTGTTTTCAGCAATGGACAACTATTCGTAGTATGGATTTTCATGTCATCCTACTTTTTTCGTATGCTTATATTTTTAATAAGGACCAATGATGTAGATCTTTGGCAATATGATGACACTAAAGTTGTTTTAATACATGGGATGAAAGCTTGTTCTTTTCTCTCTCCATCTTCCTTCCTCTTCTACATCACTCTCCTATCAACATTATTCTTGATTCCCTAGGGCATCCTTCCCCTACCCATTCTTCTATCCTTTTTCGATCGTCGATCGCCTTCTTTCATCACCCCATCGACACTCGAGGGCATCTCCCACTTCTACTAATTTTTCTTCTACGCCTTCAAAATTTATTTGTCTACTATCTTTGAAGTGGCATCACTTATGCCACCCCAAAGAGGGGAAAATGTAGACACCTATAATTTAACCCAAGAAATTTAAATACTTAAATTATGCTAATTATCCTCTTTCCCACAAATTGATGACATATCGTCAATATAGCACACTTCCTCTTCTATCATCGTTAATTAGCTACATTACACTAGTTAATTAACCCTTCTATCCAAAAATACACCAATTAACGACCTTTCGTTAATTAATCCCCTTTCTATCTAGACTAATTAATTATTATTAATTAATTAGCTTCCTCTTCCATTAAATCAATAAATCATCATTTATTTGATTAAATCCCTCTCATAGTCTAAATCATGCTAATTATTCCTCTAAAAAATCTTCTATAAGCTTGCACACCTATTAATTAATCACTTGGGTTAATTAATAAATCCCCTCAAACCCCATGGGTCACTAAAGGACAAACTAAACTCTCCTAAGGTTGACTCAACCCTTTCTAAACCTTCCTTATCCACAACTAACCCAACCTCTCCATTTATCCCACATGAAGAGGGATGTAGAGATTCTTCTATCCATTGGGCTATATAAGGAGCCCTCCTCCTACTTTATTCTTACACCTAAATGAGCATAGAGCCTAAGCTATAGTCATTTTCATCATCTTAGAGTATTCTTCATTGGAAGAACTAGCTATCTTCATTTCTTGTATTCATCCATCCAAGTTTTGAAGTCATATGGGGATATGTCAAATGGTCTTGTAGCCATGGATTGACAAGACTCCATTCTTGAAAACCTTGGGATTCAAACATACAATCAAACCTTTGATTGCTAAGGATCTAAATAGGTTCATTTCATTTGATTAACATTCAATAGAGATAGAGATTAATGGATTAAAATGTTAGTTTGAATATTTATTCATGTTCTAATGCAAGGATGTTGGTAGATTAGTCTTGTTTAAGCTCTGAGCATGATGGTGCATTGATTTTGATTTAGCTTTATTTTAGGACTACTAGAGGGAAATCCTAAGCTAGAAGGGGTGGTGATAGCACCATAAAAATTTGAGAACTCTCCACAAGGGGAAGGAAAGAAAGAAAACATGGGAGAGAGGATAGAAAAACATGCCACAATTCAAGAACCATGGAGACTCATTCGCCTCTACATAAAAAACACAAAGCTAAGATGGAACTTGCAAGCAAGAGATACACACAACATGCCAAAAATGAATGGAAAGGCATACTGCAAGTAAAGCAAGTTAGGGTAGAAAAAACATACCAAAAATAGATTATCTTTGCTTAAAATATGCACAATTCTATTATATTCATGGCAGAAGGTGTGATATTACATTACGAGACCGGGTCATGAGAGCAGAGTGGTGTGTTGGCAAGGTAGTATTTGGGAAGACGGATGCTATCATTTGGTAGCATGGTACGATGTTATCATCCGACAACAGACACAAAAGGTGAACATGCAATTGTCCCAACTAATGAGCATAGGGATTATGGATGTGATCTATTGGTAGCATGAAACAGTGCTACCGAGAAAACAATTAAAATATGAAGCTATCGGCCGAGTGAAGGAAAAGAACACTACCAATTGACTCTTCAGACATTAATGAATATTGTACAAATTAGCTCAACTATTTTTCATGCATTTAATGCATGGTAAGTGGGAGCTAAATTTATATGTATATGTAAAACTCGCTCATTTGAAGGGTCTTGGTTTTCTTTTAACTCATATTTTTTAGAACTCTTTGTTGTAACGGACACCATGCCAAAATCATGGCCGAATTCCCACGAGTTCTAAACCTCAAATTTGATCTTTCGCAATGTAATATTGCACCTTCTTCCATTAATATAATAAACTTGTGCATATTTTAAGCAATAGAATCTATTTTTCAGCATGTTTTGTCTTCCCTAACTTTTTTTACTTGCAATCTTTCCTTTTCATTCATTTTTGGCATGTTGTGTGTATCTCTTGCTTGTAGGTTCCAACTTAGTTGTGTTGTCGATGTGGAGGGTGAGTGAGTCGGATGGTTCTTGAATTGTGGCATGTTTTTATGCCCTCTCTCCCATGTTTTCTTTATTTCATTCCCCTTGTGGAGAGTTCTCGCCTCTCTTTTGGGTGTTATTACCTTTCCTTTTAGCTTAGGATTTCCCTTTCTACATCTCCTTCTAACCCTGGTCCCTTAGAATGTGTAGATTAGGATTAGTTATATTTCTTTTTGTTGTAGGAGTATTTTTAGCATTAGATTTAGGTAGAGGAACTAGACTTCTTCGGAGGTCTTTCTCAGGTCACAAGGTCCCACAACTTGGAGACAATGTCATGCGCCTCAAAATCTTGAGTTTTTTATGACTCGGGAAGAGTACAATTTTGAGCTCCAATGGTTATCAATCACTAAAGGATGTCATATGAAATAAGAGAGTTTCTCTACAACTACTAAAGAAAACAAATAAAACAAAAAGGAACATTACAATGAAGGAAGAGTGATGAGAAGATCAAAAATTTAAATGGTGGAGGAGTCATGCCTATAGTTTCCTCTCAATGAATGCTTACTTTTCTACCATAATTGATTAGATATCCATCCCAGATGAACATGGATGGTTGAGGAGGATGAATGCATATATTTTGGTGTACAATGAACTACCGGTGCTTGAAAGGAAACATTTGACGTATTCTAGGTTGATCATGTCTAATAACTAAAATCTCGGGATTCTTAGTCTTAAGTGTAGGTACAACAAAACTCATGTGTTGCTCTAAGTTCTCATGAAGAGTTTAGAAAAAAAAAAGTTATAGATTTTCATCAAGTGATCTCAATGAATTAAGCGCATCAAACCCAATGTTGTGATATTTCAACCCAAAAGGATGGATAGGGTCCTTCACGGAAATTTCCTTGAATCGGTAAATCAACGATTTTTCCGTGAGGATCTGACATTAAGCCTCTCATACCTACTAATTGGTGAACCTGAGATGTACTTCCTCTAGCTCCCGAGAAGGACATCATATGTACTGGATTAAAAGGATCAGTCATCCTAAAATTTGGATTCATTTCTCGTCTCAAATATTCACTGGTAGCATGCCATATCTCGATCAATTGACGTAATTTTTCCACTGCATGTACATTCCCATAATCATGATGTTTTTTTACAAGTAAAACCGTTGTGAGCATCTACCAATACCTCTACTAATAAATCACATAGAACAAAACATGCAAGAAAAAAAAAAACAATAGTATGCTTCTCAAAAGATCCATGAAAGTATGTAGAAGTAGAAGTGGGATATATAGAGTTTACAATGGTGATAGGTGTAGATGTATATGTTGATCTGCGTTTCCAGCTTCCTATCTAGATGAGTGTACGAGTAATCAAGAAACATTAAACAACATCAAGTATACAAGGGCTTAGTACCTTGGAGATGACGATGGATGATACGGGCACAAATAAGATAGATGCATGATATAAAGAAGCTAGATCTGTAAAACTAAAACAGATAAGATTATATCAAAATATGTGGGGTTTCCCAGAGGCAGTGCCGATTCTATGAGGATTTTAAATCCCTTAGAGGATGTCAACCCCCATTTCGAGATAAGATAACAATAGATCGTGAACAGTAGTAATGGAATATAAATGACAAGTAACTAAAATGACGAGAGGAGTTAGCTTGTGCTCTGCTATGGAGATGAACCAAGCATCAAGATGGCAAGATAATGAACCATGGAAAAGGTTAAACTAGAAAAACTTAATTAAGCTCTTTCTTCTCTTCTCTAGGCCTAGGTATCTCTAGGTCTTCGATCCTTTCCTTCTCGGTCCTTGAAATATGGGGAGAAACCCATATTTATAACTTAGATGTGAGGTTAGATTTGAGGTTAACAAGTAACCGGGGTTGAGTAAAGTAACTTGAGTTAGGGATATGATGTGATCACGTGGGGACCACGGTTTGAATTATTAGATGGATAGGGAGCATGATTGACATGGTGGGTTAGATAAAAGATTCCATTTTAAAAAAATGTGTCGAATGGGTGTATTAATACCCATGGATTAAATAATTTGTGAAGGATGGGGATATGCTAAAGTTGAATTATCAAATGGGTCTACATGGAGCCCATTTGATAATTAATCAAATAATGTGAGAAAATAGATGGGATTTGATTTAATTTAAGAGAAAGAGATGTGAGAATGTAAATTTTGTGAATGTGAGATGACGGAGGGGAGATATAACCAGAAATAGTTGCCTACATTTTTCCCTTTTTGTTGAGTGGTTTCGATAGCAAGCCATGAGACAAAAACAAAAAACGTTAGATGAAATATGTGTCTGAGGATGGATGAAGACATGACCAAAGGCAAGATGCCTCAGGAAAAATAGAATCGCAATAAATAAATAAAAGTATGGCAGTGACTTCAATATCACATCGGTAGAGGACAATTGTGGTCTCAAAGGAGACAGACGACAACATTCTACAAACCAGTGAGTGGGTGAAGACCATTACAGTATGGATGTAAACCAAGATGACCAATGGGTCATAGGAAAACATCTAAATATGTGCACAATCCTTTTTGTGAGGAATCGCGAAAAATCATGTGTCCGTAAAAGGGACGTGGATGGAGATAATGATGCCCCAGCACAAGGCATGAGAAGGACACAAAGTGAGTTCTATGCATTAACAAGTACAAGGATGAAAAGGTGCCCCAACATAAGACATAGATGGAATAATCATAAATGTGGGTAGGATGAGCAGATAGGATAGAAAGGTGAGATAAAATTCCCTAAAAGGGTGATAAATATGATGACAATCATGTTTCATAGGAAAGATGCATAAGTGTTAGCAAATTAGAAGGTGAAGAAGACAAAAAAGTCTCATTTCTTCGATAAGTATGATAAGAAGGATAATAAGTCAAGATACTTTTGTGACAAAACAAAAGCAGAGCAAATATTCATGGAAGAGAACAAGATCAGATAGGTGATGGTTGTTATGGTATCTTCCAAGACAAAAATGTCAAAGGAAGATGGGAAGAGATTTCTAGAAATGGATATGATGATGTCCCTATAAGAGGACAGGTGAATATAAAAGATGTGACAGGGTTCTCAAAAAGAGAAGAGGTCAATGTTGCAAAGAGAAGAACAAGAGTGGTAATGAAAGGGATAGATGGCGATACATAAATGGAGAAACATTAGCTTTGACCGTGAATGCCATATGTGAGGGATGTTAAAAAAGAGAAGATGGAATAGACAGGAGGATTGGTTGATTATGAGAAGAGCAAGAAAGATTGAATATGAAGTCGATAGGGGTATGGAATAAAGGGATAGATACGGAGGAGGAGAAAATAAGGAATGGAAGGGGAGGAAGAAGATAACAAAGAAGGATTATAGAGAAAGGGGGAAATGAAGAAGGACAAACAAAGAGAAGACAAGAAAAGAACAAAGAAGAGGATGAAATTATGAAAAGGGGAGAAAATTATTCAAAACAAAAGGTGTGATGAAGGATGGAATAGAGGAAAATAGAGAGGTAATGGAAAACAAAAGAGATTATAGAGCAAATAAAATTGAAGGAAACAGATCATATTGAGGAAATCCAAGGCAAAGAATATGGAACTGACCACATGGAAATGCATGTGGATGATGAGATGATAAAGGAAATGGGATAACACTGAAGAGTCAATTTTTCTATAGGGAAGTAAGGACGAAGGGTGAGGTAAAATGGGGAGAAGGATGATGTAGAGGAAGTGAAATAAGACAAATATTAGAAAGGAGGAGAATACAACGAAGAAAATTAGGCAGAAGGAAGAGAACCAATAACAAATATATTTGATAAAGAATGAGAAGCACAAGGAACGTAAAGAGAAACTTAAAGGAAGGAATGAAATCGATTAGAAAATAAACGGATATGCATGAGATGAGGATATGCGATGATGACGAAAATAGAGAGAAGGTGTATGATGAAGACGGTGAAGAACTTGGCAAGGAAGAATGGAAGATAGAGAGGTGGCAAGAAAAAGAAAGGAAGGGATAGGAAAGGAAATGCCGGTGAATGGATGTTAGGAGAAATCCACTGATAATGATCAGTAGGAAAAGATGAGACAAGGTAGAAAGTAAACAAAGAATGGGAGGGGGAACGCCAATGAAGGGACGTTAGGAGAAGTCCTCCGATAATGATCAGAGGACACATAGGAAGGAAGGAATGAAGATAGAATGGAGGAGGTCAAAGAAAAGGATTCAAGCTATGCGAGAATGGGGATGAGTGATTTTTAGGAGAAGTCCACTGATAATTCTAGCATGGAAATGGAAGATGATGATGAAATAATTGGAATATCAATGACAATGATGGGTAAACATGGGAGTAGATATGTGGGAGAACTCTAGAAGACGGAGTGAAAAGAGTAAAGAAAGGAGGGATAACAATGTGTAGGAAGATGAAGACAAGGAGAGGATGTAGTGGATAAGAATGAGTGAGAGATAAATGAAGAAAAAATAAATGAAATGAACAAAGAAGCAACGGTTAAGTAAGATTACCCAAATGACGGAGGATGGAGATGAAAAGGGGACTAGTAAGAAGTGGTTTTTGCTAGAATGAAAGAGGAGGTGAGAGGATGTGATGATGGGGAATGCCAAGAAAATGTATATGGAGAGAATTTGGGATAGTGGGGAGTTTAGGATGAAAAATCATGCTCAAGAGAATTTCTTAAGTAAGATCACCATGCCGTAGGAGGATTTAAGTAAGATCACTAAACCGGTAGTGACGATATGGAAAGAGAAAGACAACATTGTATTAGATGCGGTGTAGAAAGGTTTATTGGAATGGATAAGTATGATGAGAGGTAGAAGATAGAAGATGAGGAAGAGATGATGGCAGATGGAAGGATCAGATGGCCAACCATTCCTAAGAGAAACTCTTAAGTAATATTTCCCTGCGACAAAGATGGTTAAGTAGGATCGCCAAACCGAAGAAGAAGAAGAATGATGAAAAGACTGAGTAGTGTATACCAAAATGGAACAAGAGATGAAAGGAGGTGATATTAAAGTGATAACAAAGAAACAAAGGAGTGTGACATGAGTGGATGGAGGAACATATGCAACGTAGATGGAGAATGTAAGGGCAATCCTTAACTGTGATGCCCACATGGTGGTAGTGATGATGCAAGAGTGTTAAGCGGAAAAGGAGGAGTGGAAAGACGTTTGTGGTGGTGATTGTCATTTTTTGAAAGAGGAAATGGTGGAGAATCTTCTACAATGGGAGGATACAAGGAAGAAGATATACCTTAACTAAGATTTGCTAGCTATATGGATGGTTAAGCAAGATTGTCAAACTAAAAGTGGAAGAGTAAAAGAGAAACTCAAGAGTTAAGACAAGTAAGATATCAAGGCGTCGTGTAAGGGGATAGAAAGGTGAGAGGGATGATGTGGAGACAAATGGATCAAATATGGTTTTGAACATGTTGAGAGATAAGGAGCTGCGCAGGATAATGAACTTGCCCGAGAAGGATCCTCAAGTAGGATTCAGTAAACTACAATGGTGATCAAGTAGAGTTCACAAACCGAAAAGTGTATTTGCAAACACATTCATGGAGATGAATTCATAGTGTGCAATTTGATATGATTTTTATAAAATATGATTTGGATGAGATGAATGGAACATAGCTATAGCAAGGGTGTACAGGGAAACTATGTTTCAAACTAGATTGGAGATAAACAAGAAAGGGTTACCACTCAAGGCATTGCACTTACTGCCAATAATAGGTGTTAATACATAACCATCAATAGTTAGTTATACCAAAATATCATGAGGGAAATATGGATGAAATATGCTCGTAATCCTAATGTTGACATGAAAAAGGGATCAAAGATGTGACTTGTACGCGGGAAGAGGGATCTCCAAAGGTGGTGTTCCTTAAGTCCATGCCCCAACTCTGGGAAAGAGAGAGAACAATAGCATAAAGCTTTCTGAAAATGCTGAGAAGGGAAGGCTGATCAATATAGAAAACCTTCCAGATGCCATAATAACAGAGTAGCCATCCTTCAAGGGTATGGTCTACTTTATACATAATATGGATGGAAAGAATAATATGATAGTCGTCCTTCAAGGTATCGGTCTACTTCTTTTGATTTTACTTGAATTTTGATTTATATACTTTTTTTTTTTTTCTTTTGTATTTTTGCATGAACTAAGTTCTCATTGATAGATATGCTAACAATAGACAGTCACAAGTGCAATGCATTAAGAGGTTACGTCTCTCCGGTTTACCACCATGAGAGGGAAGACAGTGAAGTTACAATAACATGAGATGATAGAAAAGCAAGAAATAAAAATAACATATGACCACAATGGTGGATTTAGATGAAAATAAATGATACCCCAAGAGAGACATAAACATAGAAGGACAATCATGGCCTCAAATGAGGGCTTGATGAAATAAACGGTGTCCCGAAAGAGACACAAATATAGCCATAATGGTGGACTTTGAAATAGATGGTGCCCCAGAAGAGACACAAATATAGCCACAAAGGTGGACTTGGAGAAAATGGTCCCTCAATGGAGAGACAAACATGGCCTCAAAGGAGGACTTAGAATGAGATGAGGATTTGGACAGAAATAGTTTAGATTGGATGAATATGAATAAGGTAGACAAGACAATGTCAAAGAGCGAAGTCCCCTAGTAACAAGGGATTTGTACGAGATGATGTGTTCAAGGGTGAGGGAAGGTTGTTCCCCCAATAAGTTAAATGTGAAGGAGTTAAAGGATGTCAAAAGAGTTTAGATGATATTGTTTTAGATTTGGATGGGATAAATAATTGGAGACCACAAGTTTGTTTAGCAAGATAAGCGGTATTGATGAACAATGGAGGGCATTCCTTAGGAGGAATGACATGAGCTAGATGGATATTAAGGGATGACGTGGATGGAGGGATCATGGGAGATCTGACAAATGGGATATGGATTGGATTCAAGGTAGATGGAGAAGGAACTTTCCCCTGAATGAGGAAATCATCTTTCTCAATAAGGTTGTTGATGATTGACTAAAATGCCTTACAATGTTCAATGTCATGGCCTGGGGTACGATGATAGGTGCAACTACAATTAGGATTGAACCATGATGGCTTGGGACCATAGGGATTAAAGGCTTTAATATGAGGAAGTTTGATGGCAGATGTTTGAGTTAAATGTCAAAAGATATTTTTGTATGACCCCATTGAAGTGTTATGGGAAGGTAACTCTCATGGGTTTTGATAGGATGTCTCACTTGGAGTTAGGAGAAAACATGGATGTAGATTGGATGTGTGAATTTTTGTTTTGGAGGACAAATCAAATTTGGTTGGAGGATTGTATTTTTGGATGTGGATTGATTGTTGCAAGATGTCATAGATGGAGAGACTGATCCTGAAATAGATATTGTGGCATTGGATTGTTGAGAAGAGGGAAAACCTAAATATTTCTGAGGATGCATAGGGGACTGTTGGGGATGTTTTCCTGAGCCTTAGACTTTAATCGAGAAGATTTACCTCTAGCAGGAATGACAATAATTTCAATTGGAGGATCTGATAGCGGTGGTGTGGTTATTAATGGATAAAATGTCCTAAAACAAGACGAGGACGTTAATGAAGAGATAGGTGTTTGTATGATGTGATTAATGATATCTATGTGAGATGTGGATTGTTTCGGTTTTGGCATGGAAAGAGATGATTTTGTAGAGGGAGAAGGTAAATCATATTTATTTGATTTAGGTGGATGTGTTGGTACAGTAGGTGATCCAAAGGGTATCTTAGATAAGGTTGCAAATTGAGAGGATTTGGTTGGTGTGATAGAAGGATTGGGTAAAGAGTATTGGGGTAGACTGGGTGACGTGGCCACAGGAAAGGTTGTCAAGGTAGAGATAGGTGGAATTTTTGACATGATAGGTATAGGGGTCGTTGGCATAGATAAATATGTAAGCACTTTTGGAATATGTGGAGATGTGAGTGATGTGATAACCGATGGAGTAGACCTTATAGGTATGGGTAATGTAGAAAATGCGGGATAATTTTTAGATGTAGAAGCGAGAAGGAACTGGTTGTTTCATAAATGTTTCGAGGGGTAAGAATGATATTTTTCTAAGGGGATTGATGTTGAAGATGGGGTTGCAAGGGTGCATATTGTAGAACTGAGTTTAGTTGGGATGGCTGTGATCAATGTAGGTGTAGTAACAGTGTATTTGAGGAGATGTGGGTGAAGAAATAGATGGGAGAATTGTAGGGATGTGTGCGGATATAAGTGGGGTTGAAATAGGTGCTAAAGATGAATCAAATGTGGTAGATTGGAGTGTGTTTGAAGTGATGGAAGTGGATGGTACGATCAAATTTGATATGGATGTGACAAGGATAGGAGAAGGTGTAGGTTCAGGACAAGTAGTGAAAGTTGATGTAGGTGTGACATGTTCTGAATAAGGGATAGGAATAATGTCCACTATGGGAACATGTGGAGTTGGTGATAAGATAAGATCTTGACTGACAATATCAATCATACAAGCATTTGATAGTTGAGATGTAAAGGGGGTGGCTTGATTTTTTGGTGGTTGATTAATTTGTGTAGTGGAGGTATCAATTTGGATATCCCCTCGATTTATGAGTTGTTGGACACGATCTTTAAAGGAATGACATCTCTCAATGTCATGACCTTTGACTCGATGATATTTACAAAAGTGGGCCTCGTGATACCAAATAGGCTTGGCTTGTGAGTTGTCCACGGGTCGTATGGGAGGAAGTTAGATAGAGTTTACGCTCATCAACCTATCAAATACAGAACTATATGATTCTCTTAAAGGAGTGTAGTTGGCTATTAATTGAGGAGATCGTTGTTGAGACCATGTTCTTGGTGTAGATGGGGACGAGGGTTCAATGACCATAGTGTTGGCTATAGCCTTGAACTCGTCATTATGTGTGAATGGTTTAGTGGATTCAATTTTTGATTTAATTGAACTTAGTTTAAGATGACCTTGCTCAATGGCACGGGTTTCAAGCTTACGAGCCATTGTGAAAGCTTCATCAAAGGTTTGGAATGATTGGATCTGCAAAGTGGATGATATATGTTTTGCACACGAATGTGAGAATAATTTGATGAGTTTGGTTTGTAGGATAGTGAAGGATAGTTGGTTTATAACATCATGCCATCGCATGCACGAAGTCGACGATGGGCTCCTCTTCATACTATCGAATGGTATATAGATCAGTGATAGGGTTTTTATGTGTGATATTGATAGAAAATTGTTCTAAGAATAACTGTGTAAGTTGGGTGAAAGAGAATGTGGAATTTTGTGGGATACTATGGTACAAGTCCAACCGGGACAGGACATAAAGACATGGGAAAGTGCGAAGAAGTAAATTGTGATCATGCGCAATAAGACAACATGTATGTTTAAATGTGAGGAGATGTTGTTGGGGATCTTATTTATTGTTGAACTTATTAAATGTAGGAATTTTCCAACGAGGAGGGTAGGGTTTGATTGGAACCGACGGATGAATCGGTTTGTTACAGATTTGTTCATAGGATAAGGTGTTCTTGGGTGGTATGGTAATGGTTTCTAAACTAGCTAATTGATTCATTAAGGCATGAATTGAATCACTTGAGGTGTTATAAGGTTGAGATTGGATTGGCTGTGTGGTTTGAAAAGTAGTTTGATAAGGAAAATGATGTGTTTGTGGGTGTGTGGGTGTTTGGCTATAGCGTCTGATAAGGTGGTTGATAAGTTTTTAGATAAGATGTTTGTGGAATGGTTTGATAAGACAATTGATTAATTTGTGGATATGTAGGTGTTTGGGGAGCTTTTTGGCAAAGACTAACATGTGTCACAGGTTGGGATTGCTGCATAGGCTGGTGTTGAGCAATAGGGGCATGATGATAAGCGGGGATATGTGTGTTAAGAGTTTGAGATGGTTGGAGCATACAATGGGCAGGAATGTAAGTGTGAAGAGGTTGAGATGGTTGGACATGCCTATTAATGGTGGATGAAATAGAATTGTCAAAATGGGAGGTGGGTGGAATGCGATCCACCAATTTTGGAGATTGGGAGGATTGAGAAATTATAGGATATTTTTGGAGTAAGAAGTCATATATAGGGTTAGTAGGAGATTTGAGAGTATCTAGAAGAGCAGGAGATGGTGGTGTGATCGATTTAGGAATACCGGCTTCAAGAGGGATATGAGGTTGGTTTCAAGGTGGGGACAATTTTGTATGACATGGTTCTCATGAGGTGAGACCATGGAGACTAGAGATTGAGTGACTGATGACGTGGTTTTGAGTTTAGTATCTTGTTGGGTGAGATCATCAGAAGAAGTAATATCATTGGATAGAGCAGATTGTTTGTTTGTCTCAATTTGAGAGAGAGCGACAATAGGTGTGAAATAGAGAAACATCTATTTATGTATGTTGTTGACAAACAAATCAAGAAAAATATTTTTATCATCATGTTTAATTTAGAGGATGTGAACAGAAAAGAAAAGTAGGTAATGAAGGTGCCTAAAGGAGTCTAAGGAAGGTTTAGGTAGTTATGGATTGGGAGATGTCTGAGACGGTTTCCTATTGGGTGTTTAGGTCCTAATCAGTTAACCAGGTGAGAGGAATGTTTTGATGTGTTAATTATGTTTGTGCAGTCTCAGGCAGTGTGTGATAAGTGAAATGCAAAGAGTTAAATTCTTTACTTAAGCTATGTGATCAGGCAGGATGTAGAAGGTTCATTTTAGACCAAAATGAAATGTGACGTTTGATGTATACGAAACTCATGAAAGGGAAAGTTCGATGTAGAAAAGAGAAAATAGGAAAATGAGAAATACCTGGAGAATCACTTATTGGTGTTATTTGATTGCACTTGATGATGGCGTACTTGAAAGCGCACGATGAAGTGGCCCTGGAATGCACAGTACCCTAAAATTGTAGCATGAAGAATCTCGGATGGGGTCAATGACTGGAGACTTGGGGCATGTTTTATGTTTAACAATTGATCTTTGATGGTGTAACTCTGTGGTCAATAGGTCGTAGGTGTCACCGCAAAATCGAAGAACACAATTAGCCACTTAGTCTGAAATGGTGTCATAGAAAATGGAAGGACCATAAAATAATTATACGATACATAAAACAAATGAAATAGAAAAGTAAGTAATCGGAATACGACAATGTACAAATTAAAATCGACTACTTAGGATTAAAGATTAAAGAAAAAAATGAAGCTTATTTAAATGAAACAAACTCAAAATGGCTTAAATAATGATAACAATGATTGTTGATTTAATAGAATCTATTAAGGAATGGATAATGGTAGAGCTTAAAGACGTTTGGATAATTGATTTAATGTATAGAGTTGAATTTAAGCTTATGAAGGTGAATTGGAGTAATTAAAAAAAATGCTCCCAATGAGAAAGGATTTTGTCTCGAGTGGAGTTTAATCAACAACTCATTTGTGACAAAGACCGATAACCAACATTACATAGCTTTGCTCCTCACAGTCACAACTTGGTGACGACAAAGAAAAATGAACGTAGGGGCACGTTTTGACAAAAGGACATACGTGGCCCAAGCCATAGGTCAATACATCGATTATGCCTTTTAAAAAAATGTCAATCACTATGGCCCATGCATGTGGAAAAAACACTAGACCTCCACGACAAAAGTGCCAATGGGGAGTAGATCTCTATCAATGGTAAATTGGTTCAAATCAATGTTAGATTATTTCAAATTCCACTTTATGTAAAGTGAATGTGTGGGGGTGTAAATGGTGTGACTAATTTTCTATTATGTGGGGACTTTGACCGAGTAGTTTTGTGGTGTGACCCTTGGAGAAGATCACGATGAGGGGTGCAGGAGAGCTTGGGGAACCTGTGAAGATTTAGAGACTGGGAAATGAAATAGATTGTTAGATTATCCTCCGCTTTTAAATTGGTATGGTCCAAAAATACTTATGTTTTTAACTCTGATTCTAGGTTGGTATACATACAATTAGAATTAGGAATACAAAGCAAAGGGAATCAGGATTCTGAACAAGTAGGAATTGGGCAGAGGATCCAAGTGGCTAAGCAAAGGGAATGAGGTCGGAAGGGAGGTAGGGAGCTCGGATGGAGTGATGCAGTGAGGATGTGAGGAAATGGCTTGGTCGAGATGGCCGAGCCAGAGGAAAGGGATAAGAATAGATAAGGGATGGGATAGTTTAGGAAATTGTTTTTATTTATTATTATTTTTATAATTATTACCATTGTTTTGTTTTTAATTTGATTTTTTGTTGATTTAAATAAATAAATATTGTCTATTATGTTTTAAAATAAATAACTATAGATTGTTATGTTTTTAACAAATAACTATAGATTAGTATGATTTGAAATGCGAGATCTATACATAATTAGAAATTAAGATCTAAATGAATGTATAGACATATTTTATTAGGTCAAAGCAAAGGTTGTTGAGAAGAAAAATTTATCTATTATACATCTAAGATTGCAAATAAAAGAAAGACAATAAGATTAATTTCTGGACTTACTCACCATGTGGGTAAACAGAAAATAAAGAGCACGTACCTCTGAGGTGACTTAAACGATGGATTGTGCTAAACTGAGATCAACGAATATTAAGACCATGCAAACAAGCAAGTTAGAAAAGATGAGTAAAATAACAAACAAAATGACTAGATCTAGGATCTAGTCCCACCGGGCATGCCAAATGTTGATCTGAGTTTCCATCTTCCTATCTAGATGAGTGTACGAGTAATCAAGAAACACTAAACAACGTCGAGTATACAAGGGCTTAGTACCTTGGAGATGACGATGGATGATACGGGTGCAAATAAGATAGATGCATGATATAAAGAAGCTAGATCTGCAAAACTAAAATAGATAAGATTAGATCATAATATGCAGGGGTTTCAGGATAGTGCCAGTTACAAGAGGATTTTAACTCCCTTGGAGGATGTCAACCCCTGTGTTAGACAAGATAACAATAGATCGTGAGCAATCGTAATGGAATATAAATGACAAGTAACTAAAATGACGAGAGGAGTTAGCTGTGCTGCTGCTGCTACGGAGATGAACCAAGCATCAAGATGGCAAGATAATGAACCATGGAAAAGGTTAAAGCTGGAAAAACTTAATTAAACTCTTTCTTCTCTTCTCTAGGCCAGGTATCATAGGTCTTCGATCCTTTCCTTCTCGGTCCTTGAAATATGGGGGAGAAACCCATATTTATAACTTAAATGTGAGGTTAGATTTGAGGTTAACAAGTGGCGGGGTTGAGTAAAGTAACTTGAGTTAGGGATATGATGTGATCACGTGGGGACCACGGTTTGAATTATTAGATGGATTGGGGAGCATGATTAACATGATGGGTTAGATAAAAGATTCCATTTTTAAAAAAATGTGTCGAATGGGTGTATTAATACCCATGGATTAAATAATTTGTGAAGGATGGGGATATGCCAAAAGTTGAATTATCAAATGGGTCTACATGGAGCCCATTTGATAATTAATCAAATAATGTGAGCAAATAGATAGGATTTGATTTAATTTAAGAGAAAGAGATGCGAGAATGGAAATTGCGTGAATGTGAGATGATGGAGGGGCGCTATAACCAAAAATAGGTGTCTACAAAGCATAATTAGAAGGTGGAGTAATAATAGTAGTAGACACAATAGTAGAAGTTGGAATAGGAACAAGAGTAGGCTTAGGTACTCAAAATTAAGGTTATTAGGTGTGAGATTAGTGAATGAATGTGGACTAGAAATAAATTCAAGTCGATCGTATTATGAGGGGGTGCTCAATACTAGAAAGTGTTTGTTGCATGTATTGTATGAGGTCGTCCTTTCCATGAATGAGGGTGTGTAGAAGATAGTTTTACTTCTTGATGTTTCTATGCTCTTCCAAAATTTGCATAGATCCTCTTGAAGTCATTTTTTAGAAATCATCCTATTATCATATTGAAGGAAAGGAGATCAAGGTGAGAAGCCATGAAAGAAATAAAGAGATTTAGGTAAGAAAAGATTAATAATGATGTTTTTCTCGTGAGGGGGTCTAATCTTACGCCACATTAGACCTCACTCTCTAATCTTTGACACATGAGAAAATAAAATACTAAGTAGAGAGGGAACCATGGATGTATTAAACAATGAACCAAGTGCCACTTTGCTAACATGAATCATAATTTAGAAGGTAAATGACCTTTGAAATGGCTCAAAAAATACTTTTCAAACAAAAAATCACCCCTTTTACAAACAAAAATGCCCCTTAATTTACAATATTTTTATCCTTGTATAATAAAATGCACCTTTATAAATTTCTCCCAAAAATAATAAATCCCCTTTTAAAAATTAAAATTAACTTGACCTCCTTTACAAAAATTTCTTTGTAATTTTGTTTTTCTTTTCAAACCAAAAATACAAAGCACAAAGTTTTACATCTTAAACCATGTTTAAGACAAAATCTCAATATAAAACTTTGTTAGCTGGGTGAGATAACACCTCACTCAAACACATATATGAGAGGTCTCACAAATTATTTTCAAAAAAGAAATTAGGCAAAAATATTATGATTTTGGAGTCTCAAATATGATACCTTTACAATGCATAGTCTTATTCAAAAAAATATCACTAATTGAACTATCAACTCATTTGAATATGAATATGAGAATAATTATATATAAGATTTAAACAACTCAGGATTCCTATTTTAAAAATCAGAAAATGTTATTTTTATAGTTCAATTTGTATCTCTTTGAAGAAAAACCTTAGTTGCCACAAGGACAAGAATCTAAGTTGGCAAGAGTTCTAGATTTAAGTGATCATGAATAGTGTAATGGTTAGATTTTTATGCATATATACATAAAATTTTTAAACCACATCTTCTTGAAAGGTGTCAAAATCTGATGTCGAGCTCATAGTCAAGATAAATAAGAAATAGAGCTTGATGAGTTTAGTCTTCATATAGAGATTAATTGATCCACAATTAGTGAGATTCTAACTCACCGACTAATGTAATAAGAATCTGGTGAGAAGCTTGGTGTAACACAAAGGGTGTCTCATGGAGAATAAGTAACTCTATAAGCACTACAATTAATTTGAAATATAAATTTTCCTTGCAATCATTGTCTCCAATTAAAAATGCAAAAATTCCTCCGAAATTTATACTACAACTAGAATGCAAAAATTTCAGCAATGCAATATAAATACATATTTTGTAAATTTATGAAACTCCAAAAATTTCTATAAATGCAATGAAAAATTATTTCCTTCTTTTTACACATAAATACTTTTCGCTACAATGTAGAGTGCAATCAATGCAGAGGATTGAAAATACACTATATTTTTGCAAAACATATTTTCCAAATTTATGAAAAAGTGTATTGCTGAAATGTAAAAATTGGAACTTTGTAAAGATGCAATGTAAATATATATTTTGCAACAAATAATATAGAGGTGGAATTTATTTTTAAAAATCTACAACATAATGTAAAAATAATTATTTTGTAAATTTGATTGATCAATGAATGTAACCAAAGTGATCCAAGATGAGTAGTGGATGCTAAAAACACATTGCTAGCATGTTGCAGTGGCAACACTCTCTTGTTAGAACACTCCAACAACATAAATAAAACCAAAACCATGAAAAATTGTGTACAATAAAACATTACACATCATATAAAACTATTGGTTGTGAACCCCTCTAAATAGGGGATTTCACTATATTTGTGCACTTTAAATTATATGTGTACAAAATAGTATTTATCCCATAATATAAACAAACTCTGGAATCAAGCTTAACTCAAGTGTTAGTGTTAACATTCACAATCCTATGATAAATACAAATATGTAGATATAAGAGACTAGTGTGAACACAAAACTCCAACAAACCAAAGACTCTCAAACTTTTTGTTAACAATTACCAATTTACGCTATCATAATCCTTTATATTATTCAATCCCTACGTGTTTTCTGATTTTAGTGTGTGTAATATCTTCTAGGTCATAACCATTCTATGCCCCAAAAAAATAATGTACTAATAAAGCCTCCCACTCAACTAAAATGATTTAAATAAGAACCACCTTAGAATTTCACTTATTACCTAACAAATAATTCTACACCATATTAAAGAGAGAAATAGATCTAAAATATATAAAAGTGGATGAATTTGTCTTTTTAGGAATTGAAAAGATGAGAGTAAAATTCAAATATCAAAATGTTTGTTTTGAATTCATTGATTCATTTATCATAATTGTTAGATCTATCCACATGATTCCCAAAATATTTTGATTGAAAATCAAATCTTCATTAATAAAGAAAATATACTACAATGCTAATCATACAAAAAGATGGGTGGTATAAAAACACACCCCAAAATTTAAATCAAGAATTAACTCGAGAATAAAAATGCCAACATGTTGGCTAGAATGTTAATATTTACATAGATTTAATAGAGATTTTCAAAAAAAGAGGCAATAAATAAAGAACACAAATCGAAATACATTGAGATGTAACAAAAAACATGAAATCCAAAGTGGAGGAAAAGGAGGGAAATCTAGCTTCCTCGGATCGAGATGGTCACTAAGATGAAAATTAAGTTTCTACCCTCTTACTATCAAATATGTTTGTTCAAGAAGTTGCAAACTTGAAGCAAAAGGAGATGTCAGTTAGAGATTACATAGAGGAATTTCACTCGATCATGATCAAATCTAGGAACACTGAATTTGACTAGGATAAGGCCACAACATATATCAATAGATTAAGATTTCGCATCCAAGAAAATTTAAGTTTGATATGTATTCAGACTATAGAAGAGGCTTATTAATTGGCCTTGAAATTAGAGGAAAATTTTACACACAAAATTTGGAGTGGATCTCGTAGAGTAAGCCACATGATGTGTGATACATAAGGAGGAAGTGGACATAGATATAGTAATCCACAAAAAGATGAGTGTAACAAGGTGAATATACGTAGATAGAGTAGTGTGTGGGATGATGAAGTGTTTTACTCATTGAAGGGGCATGGAAGATTTAGTAGAGGTAGGGGAAGAGGATTCTCTGGAACATGTTTCAAGTGTGGAGCAATTCGGCACCATGCATTTGAGTGTATGAATGCACAAATTGAAGTAATGAGTAGGTGCACGAAAGGTAGCATGCATGTAACATGTGGAGATGTAGAAGCAATAGGATCCATAGAGCATTATGAAGGCCCAAAGTGCGAGAGAATCTCTCGATGATAAAAAAATTCTATTAAAGACTACAAAAAGAAAATGAGCTTGCATAAAGGAAAAGATTATTTTGAATGATATGCATGTCGGGAGGAAAGTGTTGCAAGGTGATTATTGTGGTGGTAGCATGGATAACCTTATTTCCAATAAAATGGTGGAGAAGCTTTGAGATGAAGAAGATTGTGCATCCTAATCCTTGTAAAATTTCATGGTTACAAAAATGACACCAAGTTTTAGTAAATAAGGAAATCCTTGTCAAGTTCTAAATTGGGAACTATTGCAATGAATTTTTGTGTGATGTGATGCAAATGGATGTTTATCATTTTCTGTTAAGAAGGTCATGAAAGTATGAATAGAAATTTTTCCATGATGGATGCATCAGTTTTAATTACATAGAAAAGGAGGGAAGGAATTTTAATTTCTCACTATTTAAGGACAAGGATGAAGGAAAAGTACATGGTGGAGTTTGTGTAAGAGTTCTAGTTGTGACACGGAAGAAAATATTGTGAGAATTGGAAGAAGAGAAATAATTTTATGTGTTTGTGCGAAAGGAAATGCACAAAATATGAGGAGATCCTAAGTGACGTGCATGAATGTTGACATATTTTTCATGCATATTGATGAATAATTACTACAAGGATTACCGCTAGTGCATGATACCACTCACCAATTTGATTTGATACGAGGATTGAGTTTTCCAAACAAGGCACCATATATGATCACTCCGAGTAAAATGCAAAGGTATGTAGAAATTGCAATAGCTTCTAGAAAAAGGTATAGTGTGTGAAATTTTGAGCCTATTTATAGTACCCACAGGTCTTAGCACCAAGTAAGGGGGAATGGTGCATGTGTGTTGATTTGAGCCATCAACAAGTTCATGATTAAGTACAAGTTTCCTTTTCCAAAGATGGATGACTGATGGAAATGAGTGAAAAAAGTTCAAATTGAAGGAAGGTTTAAATGAATGGTTAGTCATGTTATTTGGGTTAATAAATTCCCGAGAACATTCATGATATTAATAAATAAAGTTTTATGCATGAATAATTGGTATACTTGGGCTTCATGATATTTCATGATGGATTTGGGATGGACCCAAAGAAAGTGCACATAATAATTGAGTGGTCGTTGTCGAGGAATGTAAGCGAGGTGCGAAGTTTTCATAGATTGTAAATCTTATATAGGAATATCATTAAAAATTTGGTGGGGTGTGCACAACAATCATAGAGACAATGAAGGGAAAGTGTAAATAATTTTTTTGGATGGAAGAAATAAAGCACAACTTATAGGATTTGAAGCATAGGATTACAACATAACCATTTCTAGTGTTGTTAAGTTTTGATAATCTTTCAAGTAAATTGTGATGTAAGTAGAACAACCATATGAGCAATATTGATTCAAGAAGGGAATCCCATAGCATACTTCAAAGAAGAAATAAAATGATGCCAAAAGAAGATCTTGAGTCTATGATTATGATTTTTACACAATTGTGCAAGCATTAAAGAAGTGGAGGCATTATTTGTTTTCAAGTGAGTTTGTCTTGTACACTCGATCAAAAGGTGTTGTATTTTATCAACGATCAATAAAAGCTAAACCAAATACACATAAAGTGGGTGGAGTTCTTGAAAATTTATTCATTTGTGCTGAAACATAGAAGTGGAACACAATTGTATATGTATTGAGCAAGACATTTTTTTTTGAAGGGAATGCCCTTTGAATTCATGAGGTTTAAAAATATGAAGGAACTATATGTACAAGATGAATAATTTAAGGAAGAATTGAAGGAATGTGTGGAACGAGAAGGTGAAAAAATAACGTGTGGTTGGATTATTTCATCCAAGAATTTATGTTGTTCAGGGGAGCATGGTTGTGTATACCTAAGGGATAAGTACATAATAATTTTATTAGAGAAAAGTACAATGGAGACTTAGGAGGTCACTTTGGAGGTGACAAAACTTTAGTGCAATTGGAGGAGTATTACTACTAGCCAAATATGAGTGTGGATGTGGGAAAATATGTGCAAAATTATAGAACTTGCCGAGTTGGCTAAATTGCATATTTAGAATACATGGTTGTATCAACTATTACATGTACCTAGGAGGCCATCGGAGAATATAAGCAAGGATTTTATGTCGGAGTTTACGAGGGACGCAGAGAGGAGACAACTCCATTCTATGGTCATCGATAGATTTTCAAAAATGGAATGTTTAGTAGCATGAACAAATACTATTGATACAATGGGTATAACAAAAATATTCTTTAAGGAGGTAGTGAAATTACATGGGTTACTATTGAGCTTGGTGTCGGAAGCTATGTTTATTAAGCTTGATATGGAGAAATCCTATGACCATGTCTCTTGGACCTTTCTTCTTAATGTCTTAACCAAGTTTGGATTTGATGAAGACTTTAGGATTTTGATACAGACATGTATTTCCACAACTAAATTTTTGTTTTGATCAATGGGACTCCCTATGGTTTTTTCAATAGTTCCAGAGGATTAAGACAAGGAGACCCTATCTCTCCTTTTCTATTTATAATCATGGTTGAAACTCTCAGCAGAGCTCTCAATAAGGATAATTTTGAAGGAAGAATTAAAGGCATCTCACCTGTTGTTAATAGTGACAATGTTGTTCACCAACATTTTTTTGATGACACAATGTTGGTTGGAGAGGCTACTGTCCCAGAGGCTAGAGAGTTTAAACAAATGATGGTTGATTATGAGGAAGCTTCTGACCAAATGATTAATTATGGTAAAATTTTGATATATTTAATCAATACGAGTTGATTAAAACATTCCCTACTAGGTATTTAGGAATGATTATCGGAATTGAAAAACCAAAAATTATTCATGCATTTGTGAGATTAAAACATTCCCTACTAGGTATTTGGGAATGATTATCGAATTGAAAAACCAAAGATTCTTTGAATGGAATTTTTTGATAGACAGATTTCTTAAGAAATTGGAAGGATGGAAAGGCTCACTTTTATCCCAAGCAGGTAAAGCAGTCCTTCTCAAATGCTCAATTCAAAATTTGCATGTGTACTCTATGTCTATTTATAGATTACCTTCTACTATTGCTAATAAATTGGAGAGTATCCAAAAATATTTCTTTGGAGTGGCTCGAGAACAAAAAGACAGAATTCCTCTCCTTGTGTGGAAAAGGTTTGTAAGCCAAATAAAATGGGGGTCTTGGTATTAGAGATTGGGCTAAAATGAATAAAGTTATGCGTTGTCAAAAATTATTTGGAGATTGGTTAAGGAAGACAGTGTGTGGACTTCCATCATAAGACAGAAATACTGGTCAAATCTTCTAGCTAATGAATGGTGCTTTAGCAATGCTGACTTTAATGGTTCAACTTTTTGGAAATCTATAAATTGGGCTAAATACATTGTTTCAAGGGAAGAAAATGGATGATTGGAAATGGGAGAGTGGTTAATTTTTGGGAAGACAAATGGTTAGGTGACAAACCTCTTAAGGTAACCTATCCTAACATCTATAAGGACTAAGGTCAAATATTACTTCAATTTTGAGGAACCTCTAGGTCAATGGAAAATAATTGAATTGGATGGACATAACAACAATGATATCAATTCTATAAACAAAAATTAAGAGGTGTTATTGTTAATAAAGAGAGTTTAGAAGATGATAGCTTATATTGGTCTAGAGAGGATAGTGGAATCTTCTCGGTTCGAAGTGCCTACAATGCCTTTTTCTTAGAGGAAGTTGATCCTGACAGCTTCAAATGGGAAAGTGTGTGGGTCAAAGAAGTTACTCCCAAGATCAATATGTTCTGGTGGTTGGTTATCCATGATAAAATCCTTACTATGAGAAATTAATAAGAGAATTTTTCATATGGTGAATAGGTGTGTTCTGTGTGAAAAAGATACTGAAGACTCTTTACATCTATTCCTCCATTGCCCTTTTTGGTATCGGTTAGAAACACCCTTCTTAACCTATTTGAAATCAAGTGGATTTTCCCATGCTCCATTAAACAACTATGGTCCCAATGGTTTAGCCCTTTTAGGAGTCAAGGACTCAAACATCTTTGGACCCTTTCTATAATATGCACCTGGCTTGGGAAATTTGGAAAGAGAGAAATAGGTGGATTTTTAAAGGGAAGAAGGAATCGGAAAATAAAGTTGGAACTCATTGTTTTAATGCTATTAATGCAAACTTCTCAACCATAGCCCCACATAAGAAAACAATTCTTCAAAGTGAGAGTAAATTATCTAAGAATTGGGGTTTAAGTCCTACTCAAACTGACCTTCCTACACATAATCCTAGGCTTCAAGGTTGGGTGAAACCTAGCAAGGAATGGATAAAGCTAAATTTTTATGGGGCCTCCAAAGGAAACCCCAGCAAAGCTGGTTGTGGAGGGGTCTTCCGTGATTTTGAAGGAAGATTCATTCTTGGGTATCATTGTAATCTTGGAATTCAAACGAATCACGTTGTTGAAGCGGTTGCTGCTTATTGGGGGTCTCTATAGCTTGTCAACACATATTTGTTAGATTGGAAGTGGAAGGAGACTCATTGAACATTATTAATAGTATTACTGGTAAAGGTACTACTTCTACATCTATCCAAAACTCTATAACTAGTATAAAGGAAATGTCTAACTTGTTTGAAGAAATTACTTTTAAACATATCTATAGAGAGGAAAACTTATTGTTGATTATTTTGCCAATAAGGGGGTTAATTTTCATGATATGACATTAATCAATGATGAAGAAGCTTTAGATACTAAGGTGCGAGCACACCTCCAAAAATATCAACATGGACACGTCACCACTAGGTAATATGATGAGTCATGGTATGTTAGGAAATAATGTATAAGAGCTGTAAGACTCATGTGAATTTATGGTGGGATGATACGAAGCTTTGGGCTTGGATACGCTTGTGTCACCTTGAGTCATTATTTCCATCCATGTTTGTAACATCAGCATTGTTGGGATTGTTCATTTCATTCTAAGTAATTTGAAGTTAGGATTTTCTACGAACTGGTGCTCGTATTTTCAAATGGGGGGTGATCTTGTGATAACTGAGCCGTTCGACTGGATGGGGTTAAGCCTAAATCCATGGAAGTGTTCGAGAGAAAGGGTTTCTCCCCTTTTCTCAAAATATTTGAAGGTCATTATGAAAATTTGAGTAAGGAATTTGTCAGAGCTTGGAAGACGACCAGAAAAGGGGCAGTTGTGGACCTAAAAGGTGTGCACATTGAGATTATTATGGAGTCTATTACTAAAGTGATGGGTGTACCTGATCTAGTAGGGAGGTTTGCAAGCCTGAAAAGGAAGCTACGGATGAGTTGAAGTTGTTCTTGCAAGGTAATGAAAAACTTACCACTCATTTTGTCAGTTTTCTTTGCTCTACTTTGAGCCTTTTGACGATGTGGCTTTAACCCTTATTTAGTTTCTTACCCTAGAAGGTCATCACAAGTGTATCTATGCCTACCATTTTCCTATGCTTAATTATTTTTGACATGGCCATAGTTTCAGCTTCCCGTATTTCCTGTTTCACTCTCTGAGTGCTTCCATTGCCCAGTTTAAAAACAACAGATTTGTTGTCCCCCTTCACCAAGGTTTTATTCTTGCCCTAGTTAAAATATTTTCTCTTGACATTGATAAAATGGGTACCCTCATGAAATCCCTTGAGGGTTATGCCAAGGAATAAGACTCGGAGGAGGAGGAGGAGGATTCTAGCAAAGATTTGGAGTCTCAGGAAGGAGATTCTTTAGGGGATGATAAGGATGTAGTGGAAATTGATGCCACTCAGAATCTCAAAGAGATAAAGTTGAAGAATGTTCCTAGTCGATCTATCAAAACCAAAGGAGAATCAAGCATGTAGGGAATCAGGTTCCTGTGAATGCCCAATTGGAGTAGCAGATTGAAGCTTTGGGTCAAGTGGGTCTGAGAAAGGGGATAATCATCTAGCCAAGATGGTGATGGATATTGAAGAACTGAAGGGTGACATGAGGCTTACGAAGAGTTCTATTTAGTTCCTCTTTAATGACTGACACAAAATGAAAATGCAGGTTGAAGATGTGGTGAAAATTAGTAATGGGGCGAGCTTGAAATTATGAAAGCCAACTACAACAACCTCTCAAATGAGGTGGATCACATTAGAGCTATTTTACATAGCTATATGGAATGGAGTGTTGTTATTGTGAAATCCACTCTGCAACATCTCCAAACCCTTGGTCAGTTGGCCAATGCTTACAGGCTTGTGGATGAGCATGGCAATCGAAGAAAAGAAAATGGGATGTTGTTAGATGTGACCTAGCCTCGTTGGGTGTCAATATTGAGTCTCTATCAAAGGAGTGGGTGAAAGTGCTAGATGGTCTTGAAAAGGCCAAAAAGTGATGTTTGTCTAGGTGGTTGTTATTATATTGTTCTATTTTTTACTCTGTTTTTAGTTAGTCTGTGGTCTAATCTTTACTGTTATTACTCTTTTTGTTATGTTTTAAACTGGTCTATATGCTCATGGAGGAGCTCGGATGTAATAGTCAATATATATGTATCTTTTTGAATGTTATGTAATGTCTTATCTGATCTTTTTAGAGCTCTGAATTGTAAGGGGTAGGGCCCCCTCAACCCTATTTCACCTATTATCAAAAATAAATGGTGTCGAGACAAGGATACAAAGTTCCTAGGTCATTTTGGAGGACATTATTGAAAAATATGGGAATAAGGTTGAATTTTATTTTAGATATCATATATAGATTGATGGATAGATAAGAATGGTTAATAGAAGTCTAGGAAATTTATTGCACAACTTGGTGGGAGACAAGCCAAATCAATGGGATATTGTGTTAGCACAAATTGAATTCACCTATAATGACTCGGTGAATAGAAGTAGAGGGAAGACTCAATTCCAAAAATTTATGGGATAATTCCAAGAGGAGCCATGGAATTTTGTAAATTGGTGGGTAACCAGAGCACAAAAGCAAAGTATATGTGTAAGATGCATGAAGAGATGTGTAAAAGTCTAGATTTGAGTAATCAAGGTTATAAGTAATGTGTGAATGAGAAGCACATAGCAAAGGAATTCAAGTTTGAAGACCAAATGTTTGCACATTTGCGTAAGGAGAGGTTTCCTAACGGGACTGTAACAAGCTAAAGATGAATAAGATCGCACAATGCAAGGTGTTTCGCAAAATGGGACCAAATGCCTATAATATAGAGTGGCTAAAAGCATTGGATATCTCTCTAAGAATCAATGTTGTAGATTTCTATAAGTTCCATGAAAGGGAGAGAAGTGTGCAAGATAACATGGATAAGTGCACAAAGGAAGTAGATGAAGGCACGTAAGAAATAAAGGCTACCTTATACTAGAGAATACATATAATAGAAGAGTAAACAAAATAAATTAAGGCCATTGTGGACTCAAGAGTAGTCAAGAAGACACGTGGAAAAGAGTACGAGTATTTGGTAAAGTGGGGAATTATTTTGAAGAGCATGTGACATGGATAAGTTCGAAGGAGCTTGGTCAGTTGGGCCATACTCCAAAATACTTGAACTCATGAGACAAAGATCACTTTTGTTTAACCCGAGGTGTTTGATGTAGGAGCATTTTAGGATAATTTTGATTGCATGACTTCAATTTTGGCTAGGTATTGGAGTGCACGCAAGGTTTATAACCGCCACCAAGATAAAAGATGCATGGAAGAATGTGTGGAGGATTACACAAGTATGTGTGGAATTTTTTTGCGCAAAGTTATGAACTGTGAAGTGCGAGGCAGAAATGGTGTGCAAAAATATTGCGAGAAGGGGTGTGTGCAATGTTTCATCAAAATTATGGGAACATAGGATTTTTGGTAAGGTGTGAAGGTGGTGCACGAAGATTGCATGATGAGAAAATAAAGTGTGTGGATCTTTCAAAGGTCGAGTGTGTAAAACTATGCAGAAGAAAATTTGTGGGGAAGAGTAAAGAAACTAAAGGACAAAGCCTAAAAACAACAAAAGAGGTAGGTGGAAGTTAGCGGGTAACATGCATGGCAACCAATGAGGAAAAAATTGGCATACTGATTAACTAACATGGATGCTTCATAATATTTTTGTAACTACCAAATTAGGGTAGTTCAACATCATTAATGCACAGTCTGAGCAAAGTGGGTAGGAAGGTTCTAGAGGAAATTTTGACATGCCTATAAAAGGGTAGGTCCATGCCACATTTTAGAGTTGCTGAGGGATGAGAAAATA
The DNA here is from genome assembly GCA_018340775.1 of Taxus wallichiana var. yunnanensis. Lineage (NCBI taxonomy): Eukaryota > Viridiplantae > Streptophyta > Pinopsida > Cupressales > Taxaceae > Taxus > Taxus wallichiana. The sequence continues at coordinate 395,530,440 of CM031234.1, forward strand.
ACTTCTATAAGTAGAGAGGTGAGTGTTGATGTTATAAGATAAGGCACAAATCAAGCCAAATTCAGTGTGAGTCAGGGATTCCTTGAGTGCAAGTACCACCCTTATGATAACTTTAGAAGTTGTTTGAGCACTGTAATAGCCCCATTAGTGGGAAATTCATTGTAGATGTCGTTAAGGATTTTTCAAGTTAATAGAATTTGGTGTTTAGTGTCATCTATTGTATTAATTTGTAGCAAAGGTTTCGTTGCCCATGCATCATAGCCGCATCGATAAGAAATAAGTCTATGATCTAAGAGCATATTGTATGATGAGAAGATTCGGTATGTGCTTGGAAAGAATTTCCCACAAGCCATGTCGTGGAGTATGGATATTATTGACAATGGAGTTCTCCACTTGAACCATCACAAAATTGGAAAAGAGGTTGGCCACTTTTTGGCTTCTCGATAGCAATGTCTATTTTCCCAATCGGAGAAACCAAGAAAAATATAAAGAGCATGGGAAAGTATATTATCAATCCTCCAAATCTTTGAATTTCCATATTTTGTACCCTAAATCATAATATAGAATTGCCCTTAACAATTATTCAATCAATCCCGAGAATTCCCATCCATTTAGAGACCCTTGACCAAGGCAATAGCCTCAACATTGTTATTGGTGCTAGAAGATAAATGAAATGAACCCGCCCTAATTAAGGATCCTAAGCAATCCCATAAGACAACCCACACCAGAAATCTTAGGGTTCCCCTTAGAGGCACCACCAAATTTTAATTTAAAGAAACCAAAAATTAGAGGAATCCATTTAGAATTTTGCAACCTTAAATCGCTCTTATTGAGAGTAGATACGCTTGAACCATTAACATGAAAATTATTACAATAGTTATTTTGTATTTATTATTTTTAAATTACCCTAGTAATTATATATAAAATGTTACGGTTTGTAATTCATATATATGATTTCTTCATTATAATAAGGAATTACTTTGTATATTCGACACATTGATAATTATAAAAATTGCACATAATTTTATTCAAAAGGTTCTTATTATCCTCTATTTTTCAAAAATATTTATCTTAAAATAAAACTATGTAAGTTGTACACTTTTAATATTTAAAAGAAAAATTGATAAGAGTAAAGTTAGGGATTGAAAAGGGCCCTATCCCTTTTACAAAAGCCAAAAGATAAATAATATTATACCAAGTAGATCATAAAGACATGAATTTAACTTAAAGAAGGAATTGTTGAAAGTTTGTCTGCAACCAACATTAATTACAACAAAAATAACACTTAAGACCCTCAACATAGCTTCCCATTCCTTCCATAAGAAGTTGAGGTAGTCCTCGGCCTTACCTTTATCCTTTCTCTTTCTACCATCTTCTTCCAACTTTCTCTTTTGCTCAATATTGAGGCAAGGCTCCTCGGTTTTGTATGGAGACTTTCATACTCTTACTAGTGGCACTTTTTTACTACCTCTTTATTGATTTGGAGGAGTTTAAAATAATTAATAATTAAATTACTTATTTGCCCTAATCCACAATTTTATCATACTATTTCCTTACTATACTCATAAATATTCTCTAAGCATTTTTTAAAATTTATTTAAAGTAAAATTTTATTTCACTAACTTAATAAAAAATTTATTGGGAAAAAAAAACAAAAAAATTTAAAATTATATTGGTGATATTTGGCTCGTAGACTAGAATTACATTGACGATGTGATTTTTAGCATTCAGGGTGTGACTTTTCCACCCATTTTTGTACAAATGATGTTGTATATATTTTTCTATTAATATAAAAGTGTGTTTTTCAATGAAAAATAAATTACTTGAGCAGGGATGATATTTTTAAAATATATGTAATATTTAGTAATAATAAATATTAATAAAAAGGGGTATAGGTAGACTGATAAAGATTGATGATGGAGGTTGTTTATATTTTTTTAATTGAAAAATACACTTTTATTAATATGGAAAAAGGTACAGTGCGAAATAGATAAAATTATATTCTAGAATTCCAAACATATCAAACCAAATAATTTTAGAGAAAAAGGTCAGCTTGCCTCAAAGTAGCAATTTTAGAACTGTAATTGTTTATATTCATTCTCGGGATAACTGTATATATCAACCACAAAAATGACTTTAACTGTTTAGATTTTCCATAACTATTTAATCTAATCAAAAGAAAATACTGATCGTTCTTAATTATGACTATTTAATTGAAAGAAAATACTAATTTAAATGAAGATTACTCGGTATTATAATCCACTGTGTGTAATCCAAAACATAGACAGAAACGGAGATGTCTTATATAATTCATTGAATCTCAATCAAAATAAAAAGAAGCAAATACCAACTTAAAAAGGGTTCGGTGGGAATCTCTGAGCAGATAACTGACGTAATGTCCATTTGAGGATGCATTTGCATTTCAGCTTTAGGTTTTCTCATCTTTTCATGCCTGCAACAAACAGATGGTGGCAAACCAAAAAAACTGATGAGATGGGGTATCTGCATGTGGGTTCCTACTGACCATTGCAATCAGATCTTCTACTGAAAATTGTGCAGTACAGTCTTTTAACGGAAGGTTAGGTAAAGTACATATCACAATGCATTCCAACTTTATTCATGATTTTAACGTAACAACTACCAGTCAGCTTTGCCACACAATCTGAAAATGGATGAGAATGTCTGTTCCATGCAAATAAAGCTGTGGGTTTATACACGCCGAAGAGCCCACAACAATGTTTGCAGAGTTTTTGTCTGTTAGATGCCAAAATTCTTATCTTGACATAAATAATTAAACCTGCGTGTCTGAATTTGGAATTTGGAAGGTGCCTGATCCAATACAATTCTCTTCCCCTCTATTTCTATGTCATGAGATGTTTCATGGTACTTGCATAACATAAATTTTTTAGATATTACGGGAGTTAATGATCCATTGATCTGACACACTTCTTAGCATGTTAATGGAGGAGAGTCCCCCAACATAAATTATATATACTATGCAATACAACAAATATAGAATTCATCAATAAATAAATAAATTATGTTAAATCGACTATTTACAAACTTGACATGATCATGATAATAAATATAATGATTCAACTCTCTTTTGAATTAAAACTTAAGATTTGTGCATGTACATCTATGCACTGCATGTTATAAAGGTGGATGCATTCATTTGAATGGCATTGAAAGTATGAGCTTTTAGTTCACCCAAAAAGTGTTGAACAGCCATTCAATACAAACTATTTAGAGTGGTCCATCTCAACTACTAGTTTTTTTATGGAAGAGCCTAATGATCATGTATGTTAGTGTAATAGTCAACAAAATGTAAACTCGTGATTTGTTATGCACAAGCCACATGTCCCAACGTTGCATTGTTCTTTTAGATTTTTTTGTCAGCTATTGAGTATAGTGTCAACTGTAAACTTGGGTGATCTTTCAGCTCGATGGTTTTTACCACTTGAGTTCATCTTATTTCATACACATTTAAATGTAATTTTTCCTCTTTTATTTTTAGAGGAATAGGTATAGGATGCACCTAAATTTTGCATGGGATTAGTTATTAATCACAAAATTGTATTGTTCTAGTCTACTTCAAGTGTATTTGTTAACTATTGGTTTAGATTAAGTTTATATATTGACATATTTCTTCATCTTTAGCTACATTCTTGTATTTTCTTCCTCTTTTTTACTTTTGGGATATTTAAGATTATTTTGTCTCATATTTTCTCTCTTCCTCTATTTTCATAATGTTCAAGGTTTTCTACATAGCCTTAGAGTGATGATTTTGATGGAATATGTACAATTATAGTTTCTTGGAACCATATTATAGTTCTAAGGATTTTCTTTTTGTGGGACCTTCCAACCCTTTTTTGAGTCCCCGAGATTGTTGGTCCTTCTTTGTTGATTTTCCTATTGGTTGTGTGTTGGATTTTGTGCTAATAAGGTCCCGATTAGAGTTCAAGAAGTCTATAAATAGTACATAAGGACATTAGAGCATTTAGATGAAGGAATGAGAAAATGATATTAGAAAATCCCCTTGCTAAGAGAAATTATTACAAGCATTTAAAACATAAACTCAAGCATTTAAGGAAATATGAAGAGCATCTAACATTTATTGTATGTTGCAGAAAATATTTTGGTGAGGCATGTTATGTAACCTTATAGGGTTAAATTTTTCTTTCATTAGTGATAGATATTATTGTTCTAGTGTTTGTTCCATTTTATTAGTTCAAATATAATAGCTCTAATGTGTTAAAATCATAACACTTGATTATTTTTAATTATTCACCTTGTCAATGTGATTTTCCATGATTATGGTTCCCTTTGTATAGGCCCTCATGATTATGGAAAATAAAATTTTGATATGATAGAAACAATTAGTAAGGAAACAAATATTTGCATCATAAAAGGTGAATTGGAAGAATATGGATTAAGAATTTAGGTTGTGCAAAACAACATATTATTTCCTTTGTAGAACACGAAAAATCTTTAATAGCTCCTACCTACAACAATTCTTGCATCATTTTTCTATTTCTGTATTTTGCAAAATTAGTGTCGGTAAGGATGAATATTACGTAATAAACTTCCTAAAATAAACTAAATTGTATGTTTTTCTAATCTATTGACTCATGCCTACAATAGTTCATGTATCATGTTTCTATTTCTATATTTTACAAAAAAGAAGAAGAAGAAGAAGGAGGAGGAGGAGGAGGGGGTATTGGTAAGGATGAATGTTAGGAAGTACACTTGTAATTCCTAGGCTTCCCAAAGACTATTACATGCTTAGACAATATTTCTTGCAAATGCAACAAATCGTTGGGATCAAATGAATCATTGATTTGGATAACACAAAGCTAAGAGATAATCCCATGAGATCCTCGTTTTTTTAATTTTCCATCTTATCTGAAATATTGATACTAGTGGCTAGGATTCAGTCCTTGTAAGGTATGTTGATGGTCGTCATATGTGAATTGCATCTAATATAATTTGAAAAAGTATGAAAGAATGGGCCCGAATTTCTGTAGCCATTGTGGGCCCAAGACTACATCAAAACCACTTAGAGGTTGATAAAACATGTGTGATTTCGTATAATTATAATAGTGAATTGAGATCAGCACATTTTGGCAGTTCCCATTTTTAGGCTCAGGAAGTGACTCTGCAACTAACAAATATAATTTATGTTCCATTGAGGCATAGTTTAAACATAGCATCATTGAGGCATTTGATCGGTGTCAATTGGTGTTTTACGAATTTTTCGGGACTATTATTACTTGTGTTTGGTGTGAATTCTTGAATGGTTTTTAATATATCATCATTAAACATATCCTTAGTGCATTTGTAGCTACTAACATATCCTTTGGTTTGAACATGTTTACCTCAACTCTAATATCTTATTTTAAATTGCTTGTGAAACAATTTTTGAAGAATTCATCTATCAAATATTCTATTTTATTAGATATTTGTTCAAATTCTATTTGATATTCATGAGAAAAATCAATTTCTTGTAACTTGGTTAATGCCCCCATGAAATCCTTGTAATCGCTTAGGATGAACCACTATCTCTCCATATGGGATGTTATGCAATTTGAAATATTGTTTTTCTTTTTACAGCCAAGCGATGGGATCATTGCCATCAAATTTGGAAAATCAAATTTTGCACCACATGACATTCTTCTCAAAATGGTGTTGTTTTCATAATTGTTTTGGTAACCAATCCATGAATTGTACTTACTTAGGGTTGTGATAGTACCCATCATTTATGTTTGTTGAGTGGTATGGATATTAATTTGCACAAATAATTTCGATCATTATGACTAGTATCTCTACTAAAATTTGTTTCATTTCTTTGGATCAATTCACTAACATCATAAAGGGGGTATAATTTTTTTAAAAAATAACTCAAAAATGATAAATAAAAATAGAAAATTGATTTAGGATAGGCCAATAGGTGAAAAAAATTAGAATCATTTTTAGAACTTTTCTAACTACTCAAATTTTGTAAAAAAATCCCATAAAATTCGATATCTCTATCTTTCGTATTTCCTCTAAAACTACCTCTAAGTCTACCTTCTATAACTTCTAGTCAAAAAATATCCACCAATGGTGGATTCTTTGGACACCAAATATTCCTAGGTTTATCATAGTTAGGAATATATCCAAGAGGTTTTTCGTTGCGTCTAGCATGTGGACTTGTAGATATATTGATCCCATTTGTAAATAATGTCAATTCAATGTTACACAACACTAATTGTGGAAGAAGTGCCATTTTCATATCACATTATCCCATCATTGAGGTACATTGCAAGTAACTTCTTGGGACTAATTACTTTTTGGTGTACCATAAGTTACATAAGTCCAAAGACTTCTTGTGGTTACACTTTCAAAACAACTATGGGGTATTTTAATTTACATGAAGGTACTGATGAAGCTCAAGTTTGTGCATAAATGTTTTTAGGAACTTGTGATGATGGGTTGAATCCCACCTCACTTCACACATATATCTCATATGTTTATCCAAATAATAGCTTATTATGATATTTTAAAACCTCGAGTACATTTTTGGCCTAAAAATAAAATAACTACTTACATGGGAAAATATATGACATGTTTGGGGAGGAACTTAGTGCCACCGCTTTTACTACCACTTTCTAATCACTAAAATCTATAGGATGTGAGGTGAGAGCATACGGTAGATAGTCATAGAAATCCCATAATTATTGAAGCTGTTATGAAACACAACCCTGGAAAAATCTTCAATACCGGATGATATGAACCTTCCTATAAATAGATTCATTTAACAACAAAAATATATAGTGAATATTTACCACAACTGAAATAAGTAAATCAATATTTTTTAAATGATAGAATTGTATCCAAAAGTATCACAATAATCTTCGAGGAGGAAACTTCTTTTGATAAATTATCAATATAAGATATTTAATGGATGGTTTTTCTTCGTACATGTTTTTTTATTTATCTTTACTCTATTTAAGACAAATAATACTTTCACATAAATGTGGGTTGGTTATAATTTTTGAATGTGATAACTTGTAGAGCATATGCATCCAAAATCTAATAATAACAAAATATATATATATATATATATATATATATATATATATATATATATATATATATATATATATACCGAAAAAAGTTCCTAACATGTTTGACATGAATAGTCCATCTATACGACTTAGGTTGACATGTAGTATCACAACCATAATAGTAAGGTATTCTAATAATATGGCATAGACCTCCAAAGGTTTAATACGAGTAAGTGGTGTTATCCCATATTGGTTTGAATTTATATTAAAAATTACATTTTCATCATACTTTTATATTTTTCCTTAATCGGACATCCAAGCAAGTATGGGCAATGATGTGTGAAAGTAGGAAGTGCAAGCCATTAAGACACATCCAGAGGAATGGTGTTATTTTTACACCCAACATCGATGATGACATGGAGAGACACAAATCATTGTGTCAAAAAAATTCTCATGTACCTCCAAAGTATTGTTTTGATGTCATTGGCGCTCAAATAAGAACTATATGTATTCATGACACTCGTGGCTATGGTAATAAATGTAGATTAAATAAGGAGTGATTGTTGCACTTTTTTTGTCATTCATAATCTTCATGGGTATACTGATCCACGTCATTAGTACCACTTTTTGCCAATGTATTCTTCATTTTATCTCGGTTATAAGGTACATTAACCTTATAGTGTTGTGGCCTTAAGTTGTTCTCTCTCATGATATACATTTTTTTTTGTGAAGTGGTTTTAAATGATGTGTATTACATGGGATGTTTCTTATGTAGGATATTGGATGAAGAGGGGAAATTTTTCTTCCTCTTTTCCTTCGATTATATCTTTTTCACATTACATATGTTTTCTAAAGAGATACAAAGGTCTCCCAATTGGTACCCATATGGTTCAAATGGGTGTTTCGACTCCCAAATGTCCCTTCGCAGTGGGAACTTGGAAACCTTATTGCACATGTTTTGGTTTTGTCCCAAAGCCCAACGAGTTTGGAATTAGATTCATTCATTCTTTTTCCCCCTCCGGCCAGAGTGTTTTACTTGGCAACATATTCTTTTAGGAGATAGCCCCATTACCTCACATGTTTTCCCAGATTTGGCATGTTTTCAGAGGGGAATTTTTTTGGTTATGGAAAGAAAGGAATTCATTTTTTTGCTAATGTTGAAGTTGATCAACAATTCTCCATGTATAATAAATCGGTGGTTATCTCCAATGTGTTGCTGCATATTCAAGTTCAAGCTAACAAGGTGGCCCTTGAGGTGGAGCACCTCTAAACTCTTATGTGTCATTAGGGGATGCCCCCTGTAATTTTTCTCGAGAGCCACCTCAACCACCACGATGATCTCCACCTTGTGGTGGCCATCCTTGTGGAGGTCGTCGGATCCGTTCTCAATGGTGCTCTTTCAGTCATGTTCACTAGTCTCCACATAGTCAATCATGAATAATTTTATCTCCTCTAGCTCACCATCAGGGTTAAGGCTCCCCCCACCTACTCGTCAACTCGTTTAGGGATCAACCTTGTGGCTCCCGAGCCCCGCACCTATGATGGGTGGAGCCTCCCACCTCCACCTCTCCCTCCATCGGATAAGTTCCCCTTGATGTCTCTTGTTATTTCTCCCACGTGGGTTGTTACTGACAATGTAGAAGATGACCTCCCGGGCTCTGGTTGGGAAGTGACAGATTCTGGCAAAGACCTTCTTAGTTCTGGTTGGCCAGATGTTCATGAACCCCCCTCTTCTAGTCTTTTCGCTACAACTTCTTAATTTCGGTGTTTCTTAAGTTGTTTTGGTTGTATTCATAGGCATGGCCTAGTGTGCTTGTGGCTTTGGGGCATGCTCTCATACCGCCGGCTTTTTTGTTGAAATTATCTTGTATCATGTTTCTTTCAATATAATATAAGATAGTTTTCATCAAAAAAATATACAAAAGTCGAAAACTCCATATTTTCATGAACATAAATTGAAGTATACTGAAGGGGAGGTAGGAGCAAATGGCGAAAGAAGTGGCGATTGGGAGTTGCCCTAGTGGAGGCCTCCGAGTTGGTTAGGGTTTGATCATAGGCCATGGTAATAGCCCCAACCACGATTCGGGAGGAGTTTGAGCTATTGGAATCATGCATGGAGAGCTTGACAGGGAGACCTTTCATTTTTTCCACTCTTTGAGCAAAGTGAAAAAGTTGGCTTATCTTTAGAAAGCCAAACAACTCACGAATATTAGCCTTCCCTCGGTCACTAGAAATAAGCATCACATTGCAAATCCATCAGGGGGTTTGGGTTTGGCGTCTTCTATGGTGGTGGGATGGTTCATGGCAAGGTGAGAGGTGGAGAGGCGTCATCCCTTATAGCTAGCTCAAAGCCTGCCTCTTTCAAGGATGTTGTACTTCCTAAAAACCCCAACTACATTAATCAGTCTATGTATGTTGTTGATTTGGCAGAGTATATGTCGTATTTAAGAGTAGAAAACCCCAAGGTAGAGACCTACCTTCTATCCTTGTCTCATATTTCAGTTATTGGTAGATTTAATGGATTATGACCAGCTTCCTCTACCCTTTCATAGTGGGTTTCAAAGAACTGGTCCAAATACTGTGAAATATCCTTGTGTTCCAAACGTTTTTTGTGGTACATTTCAAGAAGGTGAAGGAATATCAGAAATGTCTATCTAATGGCCCATGGTTTTGGAGTAATGCGGGCTTGTTTCTCACACCGTGGTTCCCCGAGTTCGATCTAAACTCTTTATCGGTTATAAAAATACCAGTGTGGGTTCGGTTACCTAACCTTCCTTTTCATTTTTGGCATGCTCTTGAGGACATAGATAACATTCTGGGTAGATTCTTAAAAGGTGGACCACGTCAGGGAAATGGTTGGACACCAAACATATGTCATATTTTGCATAGAGATTGACCTAAGTAAAGGACTACCTGACAAGATACTACTGAAATTAGGAAACATTCAACACGTTCGGCCCCTAGATTATGAGAATACAAGACATGTGGAGGCCTCCATGGGGTCGGAGTCTTTAACCAATTTTTGGTCCACTCTCCTTTTGAAATTTTTTGACCATTAGCTACGTGGAGGGCTAGCACAAGTTTGAGTCTCCACTTAGGATTTTGCCTTTGGGGATGCACTTTGAGATGACACGTCGCGAGCCTTTGCTAGCACTTACATACTTAGTCGATTTTGGACTCGTTCTAAACCTGCCCGAAGCCCGAAGACCTCAAACCTTTGCCACTTCTTCTCTTTGAACCTCGGCTCCTTTGGCACTGCTCAACCTCGCACTCTAACTCTACTATTTCATTTTAGAGCCTTCCGAGTTTGAAGCACAGATTCACTTGATAGAGCCATTTCTCGAATTTCTTTACTGCATAGGGTCGTTTGATCTTTCGCAGGCCCCGCCACCCCATTGTAGAGTCCCTCTGCAACTTGTTTGTAGGATTTGAACGTGATTTCTCAAGTTCTTTTTGTGTGGGGTCATGGCTGATCCAATATTTTATCGGGGGCAAAATATGGATAACAATTTTGGCGACTCATAGGGGCATCTACCTGCTAGATGAATGGACCAGTGGCCTTGAAGCATCCATTGGGCATGGAGTCAAGAATGATGGCCTAAAACTGATCCTTCTTATAAAATGGACCCCGAATGCCCGCCTTTGCTGCCTCTGCCTAACCCTGAACCTACCTGCACGTGCGTTTGCACTCTCAATTTTCATAAGAAATCTTGAAATAAGGATTCTGAGAGTAGAAAATTGTTTGACCCTGGGGCTTTCATCTATCCCTAAAATGGACTATTTTGAAATGGCTTAAGTTTCTCTACATTTGTTTCCTTTTGGAACTAGAAACTAATGCAGAAAACTATGAGTCTTTGTACTTTGAAATTGAAGAGCCTAGACTGATGCACCCTTGGAGAAAAGCAAACAAAAATTTATATATAAAGACAAAATCATACATGCCTCAAATGAGACATGTAGAGTGTGCATAAGCACTTCTTCTGCTAAAAGAAAATCTACTCCTACTCCTAAACTAACAAGAGAGAAAAATGCTAAACAAAGCCTAACAGGCAGGGAGAAGTAGATTCCCTTTCTCAAAAGGCGAAGCCATGCAAATGACTTGACACTAAATATAGCTTCCTATATGAGTGAAAAAATGACAATAAGCCGGTCCTCCACCCAAATCATCAAGGTATCAACATTAATGGAAAATACCTCTTTAAGATGATTTGCATTAGACTCATGGAGGTATTGATCATGACCCTTGGTACTTTGATGCTCATCATCATGCCCTGAAGTAGGCATGACTGGTTTTAGCTTCTCCCTTAGCTCCAATGAAGACAAGTACCTAATTGGGCACGGTCTAATCCTTTGAACGCGCCCCTCATTCTGAATTTTAACTCCAAGAATGGATTTTTATTGTAGACCCTCTTGGATGAATGGTGTGAGAGGGATGGTGATATTCTCTTGCTTTTTTCTTTCCTCCTCCTTTGAATAACATGGAAGATCAAGATATTCTAACCTTAGTTCTAGAGGGCCATTATGGAATGCAGGCTGTTGCACTTGGATGTTATCCTTCATGGTAGCAGTTCATGTGCTTGGAAGGTGGAAGATGGAGGGGAAAATGATGTTATCTCCTTAGACTCCTCTTCATTAAATCAATCTTCCAAGTTTGACAAGCGATCTGTTTGAGGGGGATCCATATCATGCTTTCCAAGATGGGGGAGTTCCTAATACTCTAGCTCCACATCTTCTACATGAGCTTCAAATCCTTCATGAGCCATCTCTCTCCTCAACTCCATAATTTCTGCAATGGTACGTTTCTTCTCTATCTCCCTCTCGCGCACCTCATTATCCTTAAGTTACCTTTCCTCTCTTTGCCTTTTTGCCACTAGGTCTGCCATCTTTCACCAATCCTGCTCCTGCCCCCACACATGGTGGGGTTTAGTTAGCCATCGGTTTACTCTCCAGATTCAAGGTTACCATCAAGATCTTGATCACCAGAGGAATTCCTTGTAGGTAAGTTCCCCTTGGATGTCGTAAAAACTAGAATTCAGCTACCTCTAGACACGAATAAGTGGAAATTGAGTATTCCAAGATATAAGCTGTTAAAGACACCATAAGACCACATATCCACCGCTTGAGTCCAAATCAGATCAACATCATAAAGGTCCTGGAATTCTTCCTGCGTCCATACAAGTGCGTGATACCTCTAATTCCACTTAGATGCATAAGAAATTAACCACTCGTATAATTCTACTGGAAAGATAGCGAAAAATATCTCATATAAACTATCATACATATTTTTTTCCACCCATACGTGTTTTTAAACTTAGATCTAGTGTTGAACCACTATGTGTATTCTTCCTCCAGATCGTGTATCCATTCTTCAACACTTGCTAAGGTCAACTGGTATGTCTTCATCGTGAACCATCTTGAAAACAACTAAAAAGAGGTCCCGCAACGGAACCAATGATGCAGCCTAGAATTCAGTAATTCAAACCAATAAGACCCTAGACGTGCTAGCACATCACTCAACCTAAGTTGAGTGCTCACCCAAAGTGCACAAAGGTACCAGGTCCCTCTTTAGGGTTGTTGTTGCAGGAAGTTAGCATGATGAAGACTTAATGCATGTAATTTCATTACTAACACAACATCCTACAGAGCATACCAGATCTATACTTAGGGAAGAATAAAATTAAGTATTAACCATGATGAGATCAAGAACACACTAGATTCATAACATGCAGAACTAACACTTAGATCTAGCCAATATCCTCCATTGTATTAAACGTAATAAGTATACAAAAGCTTCATTACAATAATAGTAGTATGCACGTACAACATATCTTTGTATATCTCCTCTCTACATATCGATCTATCTATTACAGTTCACTACATATATATAAGGGTGGGGACTTTCCCTTCACCGCTTATCAGTTCCCAAAATAGGTCGCATGTTATTATTAGCCACGTGCCTTTACAAAACTGGCCACACATGCAAGTGCGCTAACAATAGACTATTGCTAGCTAACTGACAGTAGTAGATCTATTTCTAGCCTGTGCCCATGCAAATTTCTTCATATCCGATCCTCCAAGAATAGCCAATGTGTGGTGTGCACGTCTCTGCCTCGTTTGTGTGCTCTACATGTCATCTCTAAAAATAGACCTTCATGAGTAAAACGGCTAAGTCCTAAAGATTAAAATTTTGTTCCACACGCGTGTTCTCCCCATCCATTCACACCTTAAATATAACCTACTTCTCGCGTGGAATTCTTGTTTTCTTTTTGTCAAGTGTTCTCTCGATCAACATACAACATTCATTCAATAAACCAAGAGTAAGATGAGAAACACCATAACACAAGATGTAAGTGGGAAACCATCAAGGGAAGAAAACCCACTGAAATTTTTTCTAATATTACACAAAAAAAAGACTCAAGTGAATATTACACATCACAAGATATTTCTTTAGTGAGGCACCAACCCCACAAGGAGCACTAACCCCTAAACCCTTGTTGATATTACACACAACAAGAGACTTTCATGAATATGACTCATCACACAATATTTTTATGAAGTATGACCACTAAAAATATTATGATACCACATCTGATAGTGATCTAAAGATTCAGCTCCAAACCCTTGCTCAAACCCTAGATCTTCAACTTGCACAATCTAGCTCTTTCTTCACTTCTCAATGCTTAAAACTCTTGCACACATGCTTATTGATCTTCCTTAACCTGAAACATTCTTGATCTTATCTCAATTCATGCTCAAACACCTACAAAACTCTCACACCTAGGTCACACACCTTGCACACACACACAACTAGCTTGCAAAAGCACCCAAAACTATGCTTTTATAAGCTCCTCATGATTTCAAATTCAAACACAAACTCTTTCCTCCTTTTTCTCAACCCATACATCAAGGAAAATCCCAAATTTTAATTACAATAGTCACAAGTGACCCAAGTAGGTCGGCCTAGCTAAAAACCTCATTACATGTGCCAAAAATGGCTCAAAACCCCATGGGCACAAAGATAAAATGCCCTTACATCAAAACCATACATATTCATGACCCATAAACCCTTAAACATGATTAAAATATCATTTAAAATTAATAAATGTCACAATTTATCTCAACCAATCAAATTATTTCATTTAATGGGCCCAGTGCACTTTGTAAATCTCAAAATTGTTGTTTCCTACACCCTTGACATCTGGAAATTTAATAATGCCACCAAATAACTTCAACTTAAACCAAAACATACCATGTGAAAACTTTATGGAATTTCCTTAACCTATATAACACTTCTAAGAAAGTTATAATCCTTGAATCAACCACTGCTCAAACCACAACCACTTTTGTCTTCACTAAATCAACATGTCAAAATAGTTGTTTCCAAAGGTTATCTCATAAAAACATTTATATGAACATTCAATACCTCTAAATGGATTCATTACATACAAAATTAATCCCTAGTCACATTCCATGTGATAGAAAGCATCAACCAATCCATGTCATGCTTCAAACAACTCCAAACTTACACCAAAACATATCTTGTTACGCGCTTTGGAAAAAATATTCCTTTCCAAAGAATGACCTAAAACCATGAAAAATAACCTCATCATGATTAAAAACTCATATCACTATAAATATCTCTTAATCCTCTTTCCAACACATTTTGAATCACCTCAAAATTCAACCTGTAGCTCAAGATATAGCCATTTCATTAAACCCTACTTTTAAGGCCTCAAAACTGCCCTTTGACCAATCAACTTGAATGGACCTCAAATGACCATGTACCTGAATGAAAATTTCCTTAAACCTCCATGTAAATCAATATAAGCTCACATAAATTCCATAACATCAATTTACTTCATACATCTTTTGGACAACCTTGTTTTAAAACATTCTTCTTTAGAAATTGGCTTTTTTGAGTGGGGCCCACTCATCACCATGACCACTATCATACATTTATGGAAATATAAGATATTCCTCTACATCATCCAATCATTAATTTTTATGAATCAATAAAAACTATCTCACTATACCTCTCTTTCTGCAAACTTCTCCTAGCTAGGGTTTAACTAGGGTTTTAGACCACTTTATCTTCTTAATGTTCGTTCATAAAAACATGATGATTAAATGACCTCATTATTTATTTAAAACCTTCTATACTCACCATATAAATATCTCTGAAATCCACAATGTCCCATGCAAAGCACAAACTTCAGGATGAGCATCAGAAATACCAACTTGAGCTGGAATTTTACTTGTTCGTGACCTGTCTCACATAAACTATCATATCTTGCAAAATACACCTCACAAAAACCTGAAATTTTTCCCAAATCACAATGACACATCATAATAATATCTCTAATCATCATAATGTAAATATCATACCTCAAACTCTCCATCCTATCTCATTTGCATAGCTTCACCTTAAGGATTCTCACTGTAGAAGCTAAGATCAACTGAAAGAATGCTATAACACATCATAAAATCACTAGAAATGACCAAAACATACCTGATATACCATTATAAACTTGAAAACATGCATCCATGAGCTCATGTAGATCCAAAAGTCAATCTCACACCTCCAAGAATCATACATTATGCTCCAGGATGAGCACCTGTAACATAGCTAAACACTTTTATTTGCATCATGCACCTTCTCGTGAGTACCTACAAACTCTAAAAACTTGTTATCCATCATGTCAACATTATTCTAAATCATCCAAGAAGCTCATATTGTCATGCGACATCACCTAGGCACCTGAATAGGCTTGCAAGAGCAAGAAATCCTTACTAAATCTCATTGTATCAAAGATAGACAAATCGAATCATCATGTTATCATAATATACATCATAAAATGATCTTAATCCAACATCCACTTTTTCATTAATGTGGCTTTTCATAAATTACAACACTTAATAGGACCAAAAACTAACATTTCACTCATCCGAGATTGTCTTTCACCATTTTCCTTGGTGTTATCACCTCTGTTAGTGAGAATTTATCCTTTCATGCATCTCCTTCTCACTCGGGTCCCTTGTAATGTGTATTTTAGGAGTAGATAATTGTTTTCCTTGTATTATGATTAGTTTTAGCATTAGGAATAGGTAGAGGAATTGTCCTTCTCCGGAGGTCTATCTCAAGTGCAAGTCCCACAACTTGGAGACAATCCCATGTTTCCTCAAATCCCTGGATCTTCATGATTCAGGTGTGGGTGCAATTTTGAGCTCCAATAGGGTGTAAACATTTGGTGAACCCAAATATCAAATAAAATCTACTATTCAAATGCTAATGGCCCTAGGGTGCTCATTTGAATCTATCATGACTTATTCCCATGGCCTACAAAGTATATGTTGAAGAGTATTTTCACATTTTATCTATATTTCAAGGATATTGCAAATCAAGAAAGTTCATCTTAATATAAATTTTGAATATATGGCCTCTATGTTTGGTTGTATGAAATTCATTAAAGAAACCATATCCTTTAGTCATGATGAAATTCCATCATAAGATATCATTATTCTTGATCTTTTATTGTATGTTCAAGTCAACATACATAATATTCTAGCCAAGTGATCCCTTGTTGACAATGGCTTGGGTTTTAATATTTGTGACATTTCATTTTTACATCATTTCAGTATTTTTACTTCTAATCTTACTCATTTCACTATACATATACATGGATTTGATAATACCCTATGTAAAGCACTTGGAAAAATTACCATACCATTTACCATGGGTGAATACACTTTTGAATAGTATATCATGTTATGCCTAATTATCTTAGTTACAACATATTCCTCAATCATCCATGGATACTTGTTTTTCAAATTGTCCCTTCTACCCTTTATGCTTTCCTCAAATAATCTTATTAAGGATGTGTGTACACTTTGTTGTAGTTTATTCCTCTTTATTTTTATATTGTACTCACTACTGATCTTGATGATTTATTTTTCCCCATGTCCAATATTAAATGGATCTAAGGTTAATAAAACTAACTTTTTCCCCTCCTACCTATCAATGGTACGAAATGGGTTACCAATACTTGTTATGCAAGGGATTTATAGGATGTCAACTTGGTCGTTACGATCGGGGGAATCAATGTACCCATATTATCTTATATACACCCCCACCCAACAAGGTATTGGATATATTACAAGGCCATTGTGTCAACTAGAATTATCTTCTATGTTTCTTCCAACCTCATGGATTAATTCTCAATAGGATGGTATGGTACATCCTGCAACATTTATCGTACTCATTTTACCTAATCTCATCAAAGATAGTGCATCTCCTAACATATCCATTTTGGATGAATTGACTAAGGAGGAGCCTCTTCTTGAATGATAGGGTGCATGTGAGGATATCCCTTATTTCTTTCATAAGATTAGGTTTCCTCGCACATTACATATGCATGCCTATTTTGGAGAGGGTTATGTTTTTGATATGTTGACATATTTTTATGACACTATTCATACACATCCTTATGTAAAAGATCACTCCACCTTACTTGATGAAGAAACTACTTCCTTCAACTTTTGGATCAATGTTGATCCTCACATGGCTCTCTTGAAAACCTCCCTTAACCCTCAAGATCATGAGGTTATTCAACAAGTGTTGCATGATTTTATTGACCTATTCAATTGTAACTATAGTGATATACCTCATATTGATCACTCTTTTGCATCGTTAATATTTTCTTGCACAAATATTTTAATCATGTACAATAGTGGATTTTAAAATGCACCCCCACATTTCTTTGATGCTTAAATATGAAATACAAAATATCCTTAATGTTGGTTTTATATTTTTCATGGATTACTCAATGGGTTTCTAATACTTTCCTAGTAATTTGAACCAAATGGAAAGATTCGGTGTTGTATTGACTTTCATGATTTAAATAAATCTTATCCCAAAGATATTTTTCCTCTACCCTACATTAATATGATTGTATATTCCACCATTAGTTATGACATGTTATCTTTTTATGGATGGATTTGCATGGTACAACAAAATAAATATCATTCATGTTGATCAATAAAATACATCTTTTACTACCTTGTGGGGTAATTTTTGTTACATGATTATACTTTTGGATTAAATTTTTTGGTGCTACCTATCAACATGATATGACCCATATATTTCATGACTATATTCATAAAATTGTTAACGATTATAAGATAATTTAATAGTAAAATTCATACATCATCAAGACCAAAAAATCGATCTATGTCAAATATTTGCATGATTATGAAAATGCTACAAATGTTTGAATCCTAAATAAATATTTTCTTTTGAGCTATTTTTTTGTAAATTTCTTGGTTTTATTATCTCTTAGCCTAGAATTGAGGTTCATCCCAAAAAATCAAGTAATTTTTTACATTCATCCTCCATGTAATGTGAAATAGCTTGGGTCACTCAAAGGAAAGATTTAATTTATTCATCATTTTGTCACTTATTTGGCGGATAAAACATAACCCTTTACACAATTACTCAAAAGGTACCTATTTTAAATGGGATGCGGTTTTTCAAAAAGTGTTTAGTGACATCAAACAATATTTTCTTAATCCTCTTGTGATCGTACCACTTGTTCCTAAAAACCTTTACTCCTATACATATCCTTTGTTGACCATGCACTTGGATCCTTGTTTGCATAATACAAAGATAATGATAAAAATGTGTAGTGTATTATATCAACCAAACTCTATTGGCATACAAACATAACTATAGTTTCATTGAAAACTTATGCTTAGCCTTGATTTTTATCACTGAAAAATTAAGACAAGTATATACTCAACATTGAGGTCCATGTTCTCGCTAATTTCATTCCCTTATTCTATTTACTCACTTGTACACACTTGTTTGTTTTTATATCTCAATAGTTCATTATTCTAATTGAATTCAACCTAAATTTTAATAATCAAAAATCCATTTAAGGACATGTCATTGTTGATCAACTCACTAAGGCACATTATTCAACTCTTCCCCAATCAATGATGATATTTGTGATGAGTTCACAACATATAACATCGATACATATGCTTGTATTATGTACTTTGATGGATCTAAATATGCTACTAGTGTAAGAGTAGGTATTTTCTTTGTACACACCATGGTGAAACAATTCCCTTTACAAATTGACTTAGTTTTTCATGTACAAATAATATCATTGAATAGGAGGCTTTAATACTAAGACCCTACACTACCCAAACACTACAAGTCCACCATATATGCATATTTGGGGCTCCCGATTAATTGTTCATCAAATATAAGATTTTTTTCACACAAAAGATTATCATCTCATTCCATAAAACAACTTGGTTAAACAATTTATGTCTACCTTTGACTCATATGTCATTTCTATCATCTTTCAAAAGGATAACAAACATGTGGATGTCATGGCTAGTGTTTCTTCACTTATCCCTCTTAATATAGTCAATTATTTATTACATTCACAATGAAAAATTGTGTAAAATATCCATTAATCATAATAATATTAGTATTCTTCATTTCCTTTTTTTACCCATAGTGTTAACAACCCTTAATGGTACACCAACATTTACAATTTTCTCTATCACCAAGTCTTATCAACTAATGTGTCATCATAAGAAAGACACAAAGCGTGACATGATTCCATACGCTATACACTAATTGATGGGTATTTATTTAAACCATCCTTGTATGAATGATCAGTATAGTACTTAGGGGCCAACGATGCATAATTTTCCCTCCAATAGATATACGATAGCAAATGTGGTGGTCATTTAAGTGGAAACTCCATGTCCCAAAAATTACTTTTTCAAGGGTACTATTGGCATACAATGGAACAAGAGTGCTATAAATATGTAAATAAATGTGATCAATGCCAAAATCGTAGTAATATCAATCATGCTCCATCTCATATGTTTACAACATATTGTGTCCCTCTAGCTATTTTCACTTTGGAGCTTTGACCTTGTTGGTAAGCTAAATCTGGAATTTTTGCATAGATTTATTATCACCGCCACCAAATACTTCACTAATTGGGTTGATATGGTAATTTTAAAGTCAACTAAAGGTGAGAACATCTTCACAAACATTGTTACACATTTTTACTACCTTTGTAAATTTTTACCGATAACGGATCTTCCTTTTAAAATTGAATAGTTAAGAAGTTGTGAGCTATGTTCAAAATCAAAAATAAATTCTCCACTCCTTACTACCCATAGGGAAATGATTAGGTTAAGGCCACTAATAAAACCATTTTAAATATTCTAAATAAAAATTTTGTGAATTTTGGAGCCAATGTCCATAATCAAATTATATATACCCTATGGGCTTATAATACTAATGTTCACACACCTACAAATGCTACTCCTTTCTCTTTAGTCTATGCAACAAAATTTTCCCTTTCCCTAGAACTTAAAATTCCCCATTATGAGTTTCACTTGAAGATATTTCTTAAGGAAATTGAGTATCATGAGAAACGATTGCATGAACTCAAATACAAACACATGAACATCTTCACATGTACCAAGAATGCATTAAAATTTCCTATAATAAGAAGGTTCATGCTCAAGAATTTCACATTGGTAATATTGTCCTCAAATAAAATCATAAAAAATACTAATTTCAAGGCATCTCTAAAATGTATGTTTAAACCTAGTTAGTTCAGCCCTTAGGTAGTTACTAAAAGGCTTGGATCTAGTGTTTATCATTTGGCCTCTCTTGAAGGAAAACCTATTAAAACCCCATGAGCATCATGAAATTTTGGAAATATTACACTTGAATATCTTTCTTTTATATATCTATTTACAAAACACTTCAAACACATTCAAATAATAACATAACACAAAAACATGCAAATATGTGCAAAAATAGAGAGTCGTGACTTGTTTATGGTTTACTTGGTTGACGTGTTACCTAACACATGTTTTTTTTTATGTTAATTTGATATATATAATATTTACTCATTACACACATGCATTCTCAAGGTATATTGAGCTTGATGCAAGACACACATAGGTTGATACATGATGACAAAATTCATCTTGGTTCTTTACATTATTCTTTTAGGGCATCCCCCATACTATACTGGTGTTTTTATTTCAATATATCTTACTTTACACATTCCTCGTTATGTTTCATCTATACATAGTGCTTATTGGTATTGTTTGAGCTAACATGACTAACACATGTATCTTGTGTAGTGCTAACTTGTCTTGTTACCTATATTTTTAAAATTTATACTTGTTTCATATGTTTTTGTCACTACTTGTCTATATAGATTCATTCCTTGATTTCTTATTGTGTGGATTTACTTGATTGGATTATATGATTATAATGTTATGAATATTTTTTATATTCAACCTAGGGGCCTTATTTTTCTTATGGCACTATGGGTGTCCCATGTTTTTGGCTCTGTGCATATCTTGCGTGTATGCACATATTTCTTAGGTTATGGCATATTGTGATTGTCTTGTGTCACCACGGGTGTCCCATGTTTGTTTCCATGTGCCTACATATGACTCGTGTTTTATATACTATTGACTATCTCATTACACAATGTTATTTCTAATATCGTATTATTGTAGCTTATGGCACACTTGATTTACACTTTGATGTTTACATTATTGTCTTTACTATGTCTTATGGCATGTTTGTTGTTGAAAATTTTGTTTCTACTACTATATTATTATTATTCTTACATATTATACACTTGGTTTATACTTTTTTATTACACTACTATGGCTTTTGACATGTTTTCTAGTTATGTTGTTTCTACGATCGCACTACTCTAGTATTATGACATGATTAACACTTTCCTTTGTTGTTTCTATTGTGTAACACATGTATTCTTACTCATTACATATTACATGTTGCTTTGTCTCCACATCATGGTTTCTACCATACACAACCTCTTTGTAGGTATAGGTTCTCTATGGTGGCCACCATTCTAGCCTTCTATGTGATCCTATATAGATTAGCATAGTTATAACTCATGGGTTCACATATATTATTTTTATTTTTCACTCAAATGTTTTATCATGCAGACCTTAAAGGAGGGAATTCATCAAGATATTTCTACATCTACAAATATATTACAAAAGACATGAACAAATTTTTACAAGGTTTGTATCCTTAGAAAATGTCACAGATCTTGAAACGAGGCATAATTCAAACAAGGTCAAAATAGTACAATAGAATCACAACCATGGTACGGTATTGACCATGATGGATGTTCCCAATAGAAGGAAAATTATCTGTATTTTTCAATTTTTTTGAATTTTACTAGCTATTTACAGGTTTTTCATATAATTTTAGATTCGATGACATAGTACAAAGCATGATACATGGGGCATAATAACTTCATTCCTTCTTAACTACACTATTTAGATTCAATTACAAGAATGGGGTCTAGGGGCATGGGCTCCCTTCTCCCTTGTGATTTTTTTCACAATCTACATGATGAATTTTAATGGCATTACACCTTATGGGGGCATGGAAATGTCCATTCTTTCTATGGTTTTAAGTTAGAACAAAATTACACCTAGATTTTTCTACAGTGGTGTGGTATGTGGGTTTAGTGGAAAGCAACAAAGCAACTAAGTTCTTTGTAGAATGTTATTTCCTCTTCTCTCACCAAATTCCCAAATGAGGAAAGAATCAAACCAATTGAAATGTTATTAGTCTAAATCCTTCCTCTCTATAAAGCTCTAAAAATAGGGAAAACATGAATCCTCTCCTCACTCTCTCTAGTGTTAGGGTGTACTCAACACTCTATTCTCTCCTATGGAAAAACATAGAAGACTGACCACCCCTAATCCACTGACATATGTATAGAGAATACAAGTCTTCAAGGGATGGAAACCATGGGAAATATTCTCTCTATAAAATGAACAGTGTATTCCTTCCATGTTTTGTTTATATACACTTACTGTAAATTTCAAAGTTACATGCATTATCTATATTTTGATTTAAAGTTCATTATCTATAACACCATTGACTACACTGTGTGTGTTGCAAGTTTCTTCATAGAGCATGCCAACACTAACACATTAGAGAACCATTTTCAAGAAAATACAAAGTGTGTGTGTACACTAAGGTATGTTTTTCCTTTAAGCATGCAATTTTCAATTACACACTTAAAGGGGGATGTAAACACTAAAATTTGGTAAATTTTCCTTGTACAATAACAAGTTTGATCGTGCTCCTTTGTTAAATAAAATGCTCATTTTGGAATCTAATCATGTCATCTCTCTAGCTCTTCTATAACTTTCTTATCTTTACACTCTACTATGTCTTCATTTCGTATAATATTATATTATCAAAGTAGTATATAACCTTTATTTTTCATGACATAAATTTTGATTTATCTTTTCATTTCTCTAGTTCAAAAATGTGGGGAAGGGTTGGGATGTGAGGTCCGGTCTTGGACAACTTGTACGTTCCCACCCCTTCACATTCTTTGACACATCATTCAATTTAAAAATATTATTTAACCATTTCATATTTTTAAGGCCATCCTTATTATAATATTTCACCTATGAAAGGTTATATAATAAATTCAATGTCACTTTATAGTTCACCTGGAACTCTTACAAGATCATCTTCTTCCTCGTGATACTCACTTAACTCATTCATGTGTTTTTAGATTGTGGTAACCACCAAGGAAGAAACATTGTCTTGATGACATCTTCATTAGGTTCATCTACCCAAAGATAGTTACCTAAATCAAAAGAAGGTTTTGCATGGGGGTATACAAAAAATGTATTGGAATTTAACATATTTGATATCGGCGTGCCTCCTTATCTATATTCTATAAGAGAAATTATTGTAACAAGCCAATGTATGCCTAATATTAGTGGGTATCCCATCTTTTGAGTTTGTGTATTTAGTATCATGAAGTTTATATGATAATCCCAAGATTCTATAGTGACTTAAACATCTTCAATGATACTCTTTGGCTTTACAATGGTTTGATCATCCATTTATGAAACCGTAGTAGTAGGTTGTATGTCGGTTAAGGAAAAATTATGAGCATGATAGTAGTCATAAAATTAATAAGCAGCACCCAAATATACGAGAACATTTTTATACTAATGATTCCAACTTATAAAGTTATAATAGGGATTTTTAGATCTCCATAATTGGGAGGAAGAGTTTTCCTACCAAGTATCTTAACATGTTTTACATCTACTTGGATGGATTTCTAATGTTGAGGTGTCTAAGTTCTTGAATAAAGATAGATTCAGTTATCCTATTAGTTTTGTATCAAGTTGTTTTCTCCTTAAGCATCTCTAGAAATGGTATTGATAGGGAATCAGGGTTTTTAATTTTTACTCATCACACAATAAAGGTTTCTCAAGAGACCCTTAAAACTCTTATTTTCCACTAGTTATTTCTTTAACGGCCAGAGAAGAAAGCTAAGATAGTGTCTTACTAGATAAAATTTGGATGTTGGAACATCTAATGGAATTTAGACTGGATGCATTTCTTGATTCCACAATATAGATAGGGGTTCCTTATTTAACATGTTTAGGATTTCTCATAAGTTAATCAGGGAATTATGGTTGATTAACCTTCTTTATTAAGGTTTTTGAGAAATCTTTGGAAGTCTTTAACATCAAGACGTGTTACTAATTTTGTATGTTTTGAGTTCACCTTTGACCTTAGAATTTATTATTTGAATTTGGTTGAGGTACCCATTTTTGTCAAAACTATTGAGATTCCCATTATTATTGGTATTGGTTAGACCATGTTTGGGTATTTCATTTTTTATACATATGGACCCAAAAATTGTGGACCAAGACATGGTGTAGTCCATTGATTCATAAGACAAGGAGTTCTTGGAAAAAATGAGTTAGAATATTGATTAGAAGGAAAGTTACTACCTTTTCATTTTCTCATATAATAGTATCCCCTCTTGGTGGGAACTTTCTTTCATGTAATATTTTATCACTAGAAGTGAGTCACATTAATGATTGTGATGATTTAGGTTAGAAATACCACATATTTCTACCTTTTCTAGAGGGAAATATTGAAGTACGTGTTTGCATTTGCATTTAGGAAAATAAATAGATAAGGTTTTAGTAACCCCAACCTTTGTTTGAATCCCATCCAGAGAAGTGTTTAAGTGCACTAAGATGTATGTTTTGAGGTTGTAAAATTCCTACATGAGTTGTCTTACTTTTATATTCCTTTTGTTTTAATTTATCTTATGAGTTTCAAGTTTGGTTCTTGAATAATTCCTACAAAGGTCAGCAATATTTGTGAGTAATAACTTATTTACATCACCTTTTGCTATAAGGTTCGGACATTATCTAGATTTAAATCATCTAGTCCTACTTAATTATTAGTCTATGTCATTGCCACAATGTTTGTGAACAAATAAGAACATATCAAGATAATCCTTTAGGATTTTTTCCTCCTTTTGCCTCATCTTGAAGATTTATTTGTAGTTATCAACCATACAATAGTCTTCATACTTATCTAGAAAGGTTGTTTTCATTTTATCCCAATTACAAATGGAATTATGAGACAATCCCATAAATTAGTACATGGTTGAATCTTTGAGTGTGGAGGGAAATATTTTTAATTAATTATTTTTTATTTTTGGTTTTTAAATATGTAAGCATAGGCTTGGAAAAGAACCTTTAATTTAAATAAAAATTGATAAGGAACTTCTAAAGATATAACCCTAAAAGTAGGAAATATAGATGGGGATATATTCTTCATACTAGCATGTTCCTCATTGATTATTACTATAGGATGGGTGAATGTTCTACTCTCTACAGACCCTCTATTTTCTACTTCTTCCATGTTTTCTTGTGGTTTAGCCTCGTTTAATGAACTTTTAGTTTGGTATTGGTTTTTTTGTTTGGTGGGGTGAGGGGGTGTTGTTTGATAAATATTCATTGTGAATCCCTAAGACTACTCATGAACTAGAAAGGTGTATTTAAAATCCTAATTATGACTATAAGTAGTACTAAATCAATATTTCTTCTGCATTAAGAAGTTATGAGAGATTTTTTCACTTACTTCAAAAATCTAAGATAGTATTCTAGTTATCACACACAGGTGCTTTTCATTATCGATAGAAGTAAAGAATTTTAAATTATTAAATGGAATCTTACGATAAAATCTTCCACAACACCTAACTCAATGAATTCCCTATTGACACCTAAGATTGCATGGAAATAATGCTAAAAAGTGATAAGGGTCATCGTTATTTCACTTTAATTCATCATTTGTCAAGCCAAAGTGACATATAACGGCTATATGCCATACGAAAGAGATAAAAACCCTAATATTCCTTTATGTCGGTAATTCTAAGAATATTATATTTGACTTCACGTGATTGCTTCATACAGACTCAGGAACAAGCATGGAAAAAAAAGTTGGATTTGAACATATCAAGAGAGGACAATGATTTGCATGATATAAAAATTATACTCGTTGATTCTGTCACTATAAAAACTATTCATTTCTGAAAAGTTGAAAGACCTTAGTTTCAAAAGGACCTAACTTATAGAACTAATCATGCAGTGTGTGTATATTCAAGTTTATTGTCATTAATGTTTTTTTGGTGTTTATGAATGATATATATGGTTGTTATTACTGGTTAATGTGTTGCTTAAGATATAAGTTTTATACTTTTTGTGCATTCCCCTGGATCCATCTTTTTTCATATTTCTCTTGATCATATTTTTCATATGAAGTTTTATTATATTTAACCTTGGTGTTTCTTTGTTTTAGTTATCTGACCTTTGCATTGTTTCGTCATAGTTTCATAAAAGCTTCGGTATAGGACATTTGTGCTTCATTTGGAATTTAATCAAGAATCTTTTAAACTCTCGCCCTTCGCTATTTTGTTTTGAACATTTTTCAATATGATGTTTTAGTTGATGTAACCTTTTTACCGAACTGGCTTAGTTCAGGTATTAAGCTCCTTATACTTTCTTTCTGAGGTAAATGAAAATATTGTTTTTAATTCCCTTCCTTATTGTTTATTGCATATTTATGCACAGCAAATTTTATTTCAACTAACCTTCGTAATACTCCATTTTAGTTCCTTAGGGAAAAATACTTCTCATATTAGATTCCTGTTCATCTTTTTGAATTAAATGAAAAATATTTTTATCCCTTAGTTACTCCTCATTGAATATTTTTATATCAAAATTGATTTGATCTAACCTTTGCACTGCTTCATCCCAATTCATTATAGTCAAATTGTAATGGGTATTAGACTCCTTTTTCGTGAGCAGGGAGTAAGAAGAACAATAAGATTGAGTGAGGAGGACATAGGACATGTACAAAGAACGAAATAGGATGAATGATGCAAGTGACCTTGGCTGAAAAGGGAAGCACATCTGTCCGACCCTTGCAAATGGTAAGATGTTGATATATATAAGAAGCATTTTAGTTAGCATGTTGCCTTTTCCTGTAAAAAAAAAAACTTGTGTGGTCACTTGTTTTAGCTTCGACAAATTGTCATGTTCTACTACTGTTAGCTTGCCTTCCATTTGAATATGTGTTGGGCTCTTGCCTTCTATCTACAATTTTAGGACGTTTTAATCGACAAAGCATACATACAACACATCATTAAATTGTAAGGTATAGATCACCCCTCTACACAATGTGTTACTCGTTTTCCTGAAATTGTGTTTTTTAAGGTTTTTGAAACTAAAATGGGGTTTTTGGGATTTAGGATTTGGGGGATTTTGTGGGTTTTATATCCCCAAATTTCTCTCTATTGGAGTAGATATTAAATTGACTCTTATGTCATAATGGTTGACTAATGCGACAAGGTTGATGAATGTTAGTTGCGAATTTTCATCAATGTTGTGAGCTAAGGAGAATTCTTGGGAACCCATTGATTTGGTAGGGATTTGTATCATTTCTACGGGCATAGGATCATCTACACTTGTCTTATGAGATACAACTTCCATCAAGATAACAACGCTTGGTATTGATATTCTTCAAAGTTGTCCTGGAATTTCAACTTAGATGTGCATGTCAATTCAATTTTTGAGAGCAAGCTCTTGCAAGTAGCAATGTTTTCTTGCTACATATTTTTTTTAAGTTGTTAGGTAGTCTTGGCTCTCTGCATTTTCGTAAATATTAAGAGTCTCAAATATTAATATTGACTGCAGAAACACAGAATACAATTTTTTATAAGGTTGTAACCATTTACCCAATCACATATAGTCTGAAGCACTAGATTGTCAATTAACATGAATTATTTGATTTTACCCCCAAAGCTTTAAATTTGACATCCACTTATGCCCATTAAACAGAACAATATTACTAATCCAATATTGATTAAAAATGAATAAAATAATTTTTTTGTTTATTTTAACAAATATTAATATTCATATGTATATATAATTTTATATTTAGATATATAATGGATATATTCTAAATATGCAAATAGGATATTATGGTTATTTTTAAAAGCTACAAATATTTTATGGTTAAAAATGAAAAAAGTGTAAACATACATCAAATTTAAATCCTTCTCCATCTACTGATTGAGTGCTTAGTTGACATAGAAAAATTTCCATCAAACTTATGTGTCATAATATGGACTATTGTTATTAACTTCTTATTTATAGTCATGGCCACCCAATCCAACTTTTGATCTTCTTTAAGACCAACTTTTGTCGAGAGTGTTAATTATTCAAAAGGATAAGGTGTATCGATTTAAATTTATTGTGGGTTGTTATCTCAAATTTAAATAGAAATCGAAGGATATATTAAACAAGACTTTCATGATGATGCCACAATGGGTGCATTGACATTTGCATCTAAATCACTATAAAAGTACGGAAGTGTCTTAAAACAATAGTGATTTAGAAAACAATCTACAACAAATGTAGAGAAGAATGGACGCCTCAAATTTCTTTGATGGTCATCAAACATAGAAAATCATTTTAGGGGAAATGAGCCAATGAGTGTGCATGGGCCAATGACCATGAGATGATATGTGAAATAAAATATCATTAGTTGTTTCATTTAATGTGAGTACATGTCACTTTCACACTTAAAAATTAAATAAAAACTAGTCAATAAAACAAGTCACATCAAGTCACATCAATAAATTAACCAATAATATCGTGACACATAGACAACCCATAAAAGATGAGTTTATTCCCAACTAATGGGTCACCTTAAATTTCTTTGTATTCAAAAGTTCTTAATTTAAATCCCTTAAAAATATGCTTTCCACATAATTTAAATACTCAAAAGAAAATTTACATATTGAAAAAATCATGATCTATTAAAGGTTATTTTTTAATAAAAATTATGATAGTTAAGTGGTTGTAACAACCCCTTAAGTTAGCATTCACGATAATTGGCTCCTTTCTCTAATTCATCGCTATATTTATAAGAAATAATTGGTTTTCCTAGTATAAGGGTTGAAAAATAATTTAAAAACAATAATTTGATCAAGACATAAAGATCATAGAAGGTTGTAGATGTCATTTAAGTTTTGTCACTGTTATTAAAAATAATGTGTAAATTTTTGTTCATGTTTTTAAAATTTCAAATACATGTGTGATTTTTTATAAGAAAACATTTCAATTTTATTGAGTTTAGAATTTCAAATATATGTGTGATTTCTCATAAGAAAGCATTTTATTCAAATGAGTTAACTACAAGTTTATGTCAGTTGTGCTAGCAAATGCCTTAAGCTATTTTTGGGCAAGTTTATTTGTTTTTTATGATATTGTGATAAATATCAAGAACATTGTAATTTGATACACATATTTTGTAGCTAATACTAAAATTCAACATGGAAATCTTAGTATAATATTATTCCTTAGCAGATATAATGATTCTTTGACGTTTATTACTAACCTAAATAAGATATAGATGTGATTACTAACCTAAATGGGGAAAAGAAAACACTTCTTCAAACCATGTTCATATTTGACAATTTTTTTATAAAAGATTTTTTTCTATTTTTACCTTATTTGCGGGGTTGTGCAAACCCAGATCTTCTATTGTTTACTCTAATTGTGCTTACCATGCAAGTGTTGGAAATAGTTTATGTTGCTTTATAACATTGTGAATATGAATCGATTTTTCATTTGTTAATGAGTATGATAAATATGCTTTCATTATTGTACCATAGTGAAGTCATTTTCATAAGTAAAGATACTCCTCAATAGGTGTTTCCGAAGAAAAAGTGTCTGAAATATGTAGTTGGGCTCTATGTTAATTTGACTTTCAATATTATTGTCTTATATTATTTTTTCCTTTATCCGCATTTGATATGTTGTCAAATTTATTTAACAAAAAAGTGTATGTCTTCACTAATTTTCACACTGTTGGGCACCTATATTGTCACAACCAATTATGCCTTGATTTTTATATTCATCCCTTGTCAACCTAAAATCATGTTAATTTGCAAGTTTGCACCCCTACATTCTTAGAAAGAAACTATTGACATTGGGGGATTGCGGCGAGGTCTAACTTTTACAATTGTCTCTAGAGTGTGGTGCCTCCACCACCTTTGTTTCGCTCCACCACTCTCATTGTAGCGGTTCATAAAAATGTCTCTTAATCCTTTTGTTTATTTACAAATAAAGGAAGAAGAGTAGTTATAGTGCCTTCAAAGTTGATCCACCCAATGAATTGCACTTATCTTCCCCAATTATGTTCTCCTTTTCTATTTCTTCTTCCCCTTCCACTTATTTGTTGGCTTCATCCTCTCATATCAACATATTTATTACACTCTTTTAATGTGATTGCTAGTTTATATAAAACATTAACATTTTGTTCTAGTTTCTTACTTGAAAAAATGGGAAAGGTTAAATAATTGTGTGCACGGAGGTACTAATAATATGGGCCAACTTGAAAAGGTTACCACATACAACTTTAAAGTGACCCACCAAAAACAAAACTTGAGAAAGACAAGTCCATAAAGCAAGATAAAAGATTCACAAAAAAACAACCAAAAAGTGGAAAAGCATTAAATACTTCAAAAAAATTCCACACTTCAATACTTTGGATAGATGTTGATAAATTACAAAGGTGTGAGTTTTGATCAATATAATAGAACTACTCGGCTCTATTTGGCTTCCTATGCTTTTTCATGTCGTATTTTGTTGTGCTAACTGTATGTCCTTAGCCCTTCTAGCGGTCTTCCCGAGTCTTATCATAGTGAGTTTCGGTCCATGCTCACCACTTAGGTGGTGTTCGCGCTTATAAATGGCCACCACCTCCCCCAGATCAACGACTGTTGATTCTGGTGACCATGGCTCCCAAGCGTGCATGGAAGTTTGTCCCAAAAGTCTACGATGAGGTATGGACTCTGAACCCTCCCCAGATGTGGTTATTTCTCATGATTTTTTGGATCCTGTAGTGACTTGGTATCATAACCACTGCCTTATTGCCTATTTTTGTGGTCACATCCCATTTGAATCATATTTATAGAATTGGATGAAAAACCATTGGGAGTCTTCCAACATCTAGGTTTTTGGTGTCTCGCAATCTCACCAAAGGTTTTTATCTGTTTACCTTTCGTGAACCCTCACAGGTCCAGACCCTTATGACTAAGGCGGCGTGTTGGTATTTAGGCAATACCCTTCTTGTGCTTTCCTCTTGGACTCCAGATTTTAGCCCGACTAGCAGGTTTTGCTCAAAATCCCTATTTGGATTGAGCTCCTCAAGATTCCTAATCATCTATGTTCTTTTTAAACAAGATATTCAAACCCATTAGCAGGGTGTTATGCCATGAGCAAGACCGTTTTTTTATGCCCGACCTAATAAGCATGTGTGTGTCGAAGTGGACCTGGCAAAGGATTTACTGGACCATCTGAATATTCAGGTGGGGTCCCTAAAAATATCTCAAAAGGTAATGTATTTTAACCTCCGAACACGTGTTTTCGCTATCAGCCCTGGACCATCATATTAGGGATTGTCCCCTTTTAGCTCGCTCTAAACCTCGCTCTCTTGCACCGCTTGTGATCCTAAAAATTGTGGTTCTCCTCAGGCTGATGGTTGGAAGGTGGTACGTTTGAAAAAGAACTTGGGGGTGTGGTCTTCCATAGAATTTATGCTCCCATCTTCTCCTTCACCACCACCCGCCGAGATGAGCCTCTCGATAGAGAATCTAGTCCTTCAACTTTCATCAGTAGTCATCACCTCGCAAAGCCAAGAGATGTAGACATGATTGAGAGAACTCTAGGAATTTGTCTTCAACTTCTCTACCACTGTGGCATTCATGTATCCCACCTCGTGAGGTGGAGTGTGGTGCAGGAGTTAATGGGGCTAAGCATCGCTCCATTCAAGTTGAGCCTTCTCATTTAGACCAAATTCTACTTGCCAATAATTTTACCATTCTCAGATCCAAGGATGGTTTTCCAAATGGGCAGGAGCATTTGATATGTCTGATTTTTCATGAATTTTCTGTCATGGAATGTGCAGGGGCTGACAGAGCCCTCATGAAAATTTTGTCCATTTAGCTTGTCAGTTAATTAGTGGTTTAGATGTTCTTTGCTTACAGGAAATCAAGATTTCTAGTTTTTTGCTTCAGACTTCACTGACGTGTATTGCCCCTGATTTTGTGCACTTTCACACTCATCACATTGATGGTCGGGGTGGTGCTAGCATTTCCATCATACCGAAGTTTTTGGCATTAATTATTTCCTCGGGCCACGACCTAAGCCATCGGGCGGTGTGGGTTATTTTGCATATTAATGATATGTCCTTTGGTATTCTCAATGTTTATGCTCCTAATGACGCTTCCGAAATAATATTATTATGGCGGTGGTTAGGTGACAACTTACCTTTTGCTTATTGGTTGGTTTGTGGTGACTTTAATATGGTGGAGCATCTTGATGATAAATGTGGTGCACTCTTGATGCGTTGGTGCCTCGAGAGAATGGGCTTCTTGGTATTACTTTAAAAGTCGTTGGGGCCTTTCCGATCCGATTCTCAACCGGTGGCAGGATTTTCCAGATTCCACTTGGTTTACTTGGACCAACCTCCAAGAAGGATCTGATCACGTATTAAAACATCTTGATCATGCTCTTCTTACTCAGTAGGCCTATTTTAATTTTGACATGCATGGCTCCACTGTTATCAAGGTTTGGTCAATGTGATTTTGTCAAACCATCATCCGATAACATTTAAGGTTGTTTGGCAAGGGGCCCTCCCAAGGTGCCGAGTATGCAGTTTTTTCTCAATGTATCACTACTTCACCACCCTAGAGTGATCCATCTCATCACCAAAATTTAGAAATGATGCCACGTCCCCATTTTGCTACTAGTTGGCACTCTTGGTGGGAGGTGGAGCTCCATCACACCTAAAATTTCTCCGCCGGTTTGGCAAAAAAGTTGCTCAGATTCGAAGATAGACCGATTCTTCTCTACACACAAAATTCTAGTGGGTATCCTTACTCTTGGAATCCAATCCTTTTAATATTCAGGTTCAATCTCAAGCTACATCTCTTTGACATAAGCTCAAGATCAGTGAATCCTACACTGCTCGGGGTGCTCAGATCCGCTCAAGGCTCCACTAGCTAAAGGTGGGAGATAAAGCTTCTAAGAGATTCTTCAAATCCCTTCGTGTCAAGCATGCTCGTCAACAAATCAAGGCTATATATGAGTCCACCAGTGGCTTACCAAGCTCCCAGAAATCTCTTCTATTTTTTCAAGCATTATTGTCGGTGTTTCAAGCTCAGGAGGATTCTCTTGAACGAGCTTCTGCTTTACAAAAATTCCTTGATGTGGTGCCTTTGCAACTCACTTATTCAGGATTTGGCTTGTTGTGATGCTCCTCTTTCTTTAGATGAGCTTCATGTTGCCTTACTTTGTTTAGCCGATGATAAATCTCCCGGTTTGGATGGCTTTCCCAGTGAATTCTATAAAGCCACTTGGTCGATTTTTGGTCCTGATTTACTCAAGTATATCTTGAGGCACTTCAATCTTGCTCCTTGGGAAATTTCATCAATCAAGGAAACATCAAGTTCATTCCGAAAGTAGGCAATCCAAAGCTTATTAACAACTGGAGGTCGATCACTTTGTTGAACGTCTCCTACAAAATTCTTGTTAAAGCTCTAGCTCTGCATGGATTGCTAATATTCTGCCAAAGATTTTGCAACTTGAACAAACGGCTTTGTCAAAGGTTGTTATATTCTAGATAATATTCTTGCGGTTTGGGAAGGAATGGAATGGGCTCGTATTTCTGTCAGAAGCCTCTTTTTCTAAAAATTGATTTTGAAAAATCTTATGATCGTATTGAGTGGCCCTTTATTCTAGCTATGCTCAAGGCCTTAGGGTTTGGTGCTTTCTTTTGTTCTATTGTTTCTACTCTATTCTCCAATGCTTCCACTCAACTCACTATTAATGGCCATCAGTCTCAAGCCATTGGACTCTACCGCTCCATCAGACAAGGTTTCCCTCTTGCTCTAACTTTGTTTGTTCTTGCAGCAGATGCTCTGGGTTACTTAATTGCTCATCAAGTTGCCCAGGGTCGAATTCGTGGCATTACTTTACCTGACCACCACACATAGTTGATTAATGGGCATTTTACAGATGATTCCTTCCTTACTTGTGAGTGAGTCGAGCAGAATTTTGTTGTCATTTTTATTGTTTATCCACTTTTGTTTAACCTCTGATTCTAGCATTTAGATGGCCAAAAATCTTGGTTTTCACCAAAGTTGTTTGTCAATGCCGATTATCTTTGGGCTTACCCCTAGACTTGGATTGGTCACAAAGTGAGAAATTTCACTTTCTAGGCATTCCTTTTTCCTTTGATAGTGATTCGATGACTCTTTGGACGTATGTGGTTAATAAGGTAGAGCAGAAAATCATGAAGTGGTCCTCCAAACCACTATCCTTAACAGGCAATTTTTAGGTGTGTACCAAAATTCTTGTTGCCACCCATGTTTATTACTCTATTTTTAGTGCCCATATCATGCCTCGCTCAATTTCCTAGCTAAAATTATGAGAGATTTTCTCTGGTATAAAAGTTCTTGTTCAGCTGGCTTTCACCGTGTAGCCTAGGATGTTTGTTGCCTCCCTCGCGAGCAAGGTGGTATGGGCATTCTTGATCTTTATAGGAAAAGTGTGGCTCTGTGTGCTAAGTGGATTATCTACAATATTTCTGGGGATCGATGTTGGCGATTCTGTTGAGACATTGTATTGAATCTGGTGCCCCATATGGTAAGTGGAGCTGGAATGGTATTGGTTTACATACTCTTATTATTACATCTGCTCCAGTTAAGATTTTGGGTACCTTTGTGGCTAAGAGCATTTGGAAATCCTTTGAGCAGGTGAAGCCTTTTTTATGGTGGGTTGGCGATGGATTTTGCACTGGCCTTTCATTTAATACTCACAACATCTGGTGGTCACCAATTCTTTCTGAGGGCACGCTTCTGTTAGCTGAACTCCCAGGCATCAAATCCATTCAAATTTTTTGCAAAGGCATTCACACTATACAGATTGGTGCACCATAGAGATTGGATCACTTGGCCTAAACTTAAAGCCAAATTCCATTTGCATAATTATGATCTTCCTTCAATTTTTAAGATTCAGGAGCTTCTTCCAGATGTGATGCTTCATAAACTTGGCCTCGTCCATCAACTACCTAGTGGCGCAATTAGCAATGGAATAAGGATATAGCTTTTTTGTGTTATAATTCTCACACCATCTATCAGCTTCTTTGTCTTATGTCACCCACAATTGCAAAGTTAAATGCTCATTGGGGACTCCAGTCACTGCCCACTACCTGGCTTCGCAAGCTTACTTGTGCTTGGAACCCTCTTCTTGAACCTAAAGTTAACCATTTTCTATGGTGCTTGATTTATCAAGGTCTGCCTTTAGGTGAACGGATTCAACATATTGGCATTTCCCCGACCTACTCCTTTTTCTCCAACTCAAGTCTTTTTACATTTATTCTTGGTTTTTCCTGCATGCATAGGCTATTTAGTGTGGATTCATTCCTTTTTTCTCCCTATCACCCCAAGTTTTTCTCCTGACGTCTGGCTTTATTTGGGGACTTTATTCCATGGCCTCATTCTATCACTAATTTATGGCATATTTTCCATGCATGCATTTTATTTCATATCTGGAAAGCTCGCAATGCCTTTATTTTCAAAAATGATCTTACAGTTCTCAACTTTTCTACTAATGACAAGGTGATTATTTTGTCTACTATGCGATCTCATATTCAAGCTCAGGCTGCAAAGGTTGCTTTGGAATTTACACACTGCAGGAATTACTAGATCACTGGGGGAGTGCACCATGTACCATGAGTTGGGTTCCCTCCGATCGCCATTGCCACCACCTCGGCCACCACCCGTGACTACACGTCGAAGGAGCCCACTCGTAACCACCGCTCCGCCTCCCCTCGATCTCACTCTGCCCCATCCTCAATTGGACCTGGCTCGAGTCCACCCCTAAGGGGGAAAGGCATTGTCAACACTCCCCGGTATGGCTCACCGCCACTAGTAATGAACAGTCTTGTAGGATCTCCACCACCTAGGTGGGGAATTATGGTGCCTCTTCAGATGCGGTTTCCAGAGAAGTAGGGTTAGGAAGTGGATCATGCCTGTCTATTAAGCCTACTAGCAAAGCTTTCATCCCTCCCTCTGGATGATCCTCCCCCTCCTCCTAGTGTGGCGGTGGCGTGTGCCTAAAGTTTCTTTCATCTTTTGTAGATGATATCTGATTTCCCTTTAGGCATGCTCTTGTAAGCCTTTGTGACGTTTTTGTGTTTTCCCTTGTGGCATACTTTTGTTTCCCTCGTGGTGTTTTGTGGGACCGTGAGTTGTTCGGTCACCTCACTATGTAACTCTCCTTTACATTAATATAAAGGTTTGTTCCAATAGTAAATAGGATCAATATAAACATTTACCGTGTTTGTAAATTATCAATAACTTTATATCATAAAACAACAATCATGAAGCGTGAAAAGGGTACAAAGAAAATGAAAATATTAATGTCTATTACTCATCAAATTAAGGAAATGAGACTTACAATAAGGAACTTAATATCTATTAGACTATTTTTATAATAAAAATAAATATTTTAAATCAATATTGAAGTGAATACACACACATAATTTCGGAATGGATTAGTTATTTGTTATAAATCTATATTATTTTTGTGTTTGTTGATTATTGGTTTAGACTATGGTTTTGTAAATATGTTTTTCTTATTTTCAATCATTTTTTGGTATGTTTCTCTTTATTATTTTGTTTCCTCTTGTTTTTTTCTCTACTTATTATCCTTTTGTTGTGGATTTTCCCATAACCATAGTTTACATTTATAGTTCCTCAAAACAACACCATTATAATCTTGGGGCTCATTTTTTGTAAGAGGGCCCTTCGACCCATTTAGGTTTCCATTGTTTTTAGTCCTACTTGCCTCATGATTTTTAGTCTTTTATCAACTTCTCCCATGAATTATGTGTCGCAAGTACTCCAATAAACCTTAATTTGAATTCAAGAAATCTATAAATACATAGGTGTACTAGTGCATTTATGATATAAAAATTAAGTGAGAGAAGAGCTTCTTGGGGCAAAATCACTTACAAACATTTAAAGCTCGCCATTCAAATCTTTAAGGAAATCAAGAGCATCTATCATTTATTGTATTACATTGATTTGGTTAATGAAATTGATAAGGGTTGATTCATTGTATTGCATTGGATTGCATGGTGACTTGCATTATACTTGATGTGTTTGATTCAAATAATTATTCCCATCATGGACATGATAATAGTGAAGGGATAACATATGTCCCTCAAACCATCCCCTAATTTTTATGGTGTTCTCACAAGGTGTTGATGTTTTCTTTCAATGCAAGAAGGAGATTAGTTAAGAGCCCTAAAATAAGAAAATAATGTCAAAAATTAGATTTTCCTCATCTTATAATTGCTGGAATTGTATTATTACGACAAAGAAAAGAGTGTAGAAATTAATCTGATCTAATACAAAGAATCCATGAAATAACTACAAACAATAATTGAAATCAACAACTCTATATTATATGTTTATTATTATTACACTCCATTATATAGGAGATGTAAAATAACAATCCTTACAACAACATTTGTCTTCATATACAACCATACACCCATATGGTTTCAACCTCTCACCAATATAATAATAAAACAATACTAATTGTTTTATTATTCTAACTTACTAACTTACCACATACTAACCACATTTTACATTTACTATTTACATTTACATAGTAAATGTACTTTCACTAATTTACCATAATAATAATTACACATGTAATTATTATTCACCCGTACATACAAATGGAGCACTAAGATATATTTCCTAACATTCCCCCCCTTAGTGCGAACATGGGGAAAACTTGCCTTATACTTGCACCTGCTCATGATCTGATGATTTTACAGGATGATCATAAACCTAATAGATGGTTTTTCATAGGGTTGACCATAAACCAAAAATGATGGTTTTGCAATTGGTTTACCATAAACCAAAAAGGGTGATGGTTTTGCATAGGGTTTACCAACAACCGAAAATGGTGGTTTTACAAGTGGTGTACCACAAACCAAAAGGGTGATGGTTTTGCATAGGGTTTACCAACAACCGAAAATGGTGGTTTTACTTTGGTGTACCACAAACCAAAAATGAAAGTTTTCAAGTGGTTTACCTACAACCACATCATGATATGCCAAGTATTATTATTAGCCCTCATCACATCTCACCGCAGGAATAACATAGGAAATTTACATTGAAATCACTGCATATATAGAAAATACCAGAAATGTAGAAAACTAGAAATGGAACATTGAGATCATGTTCCCCCCTCAATGTGAAATTTCATTTATTCTGAAAACCACAATAGGAACACTGCAACCAAACACTCTACCAGAAATACAAAGAAACAACAGGAACACACTGTATTAAAAATAATCACCATAGTGATACGCCCCGTCGTTGGTGACTGACGAGAGGTCGTTGAATGACCTCCAACCTCCTGTGCCTCCTTCCTCCAAGAACTTCACTTAGAATAGAAATTCTTCAGAATTATAGTCAATTTCATCTGTTATTCGTTCATCTCTAGTTTCCCATTCTACAATTTTACTTACATCTGTAGGTGCTTTTTCTTTTCCATCTACTATCCTCCATAGGTTTTTATTCATTAACTGCATCTGGATTTTTACTCTCCATGTATGGAATTTCAGCCCATTAAATTTATATAATGGTGTATCCATTTTATTGAATCTAAATATCCAAAAAAATTGAATGTAGATTTGAATTACCTTTGATTCTCTGATTTCTTCAAAAAAACAACAGTGATCAATGTGTTGTATAGTAAATTACACGTTTCTCTCAAACTACGAACTGGGTTTTTCTGAAATTTCTCCTGTAGCTTTCCGTATAACAGATAGTTCCACGACAAAAAATTTTGGAGAAACCCAGATCGCGAAACAAAAGTTACAAGATCATCTTTGAGACAAATTTAACCTGCTCTGGTACCAAATGTAGAAATTAATCTGATCTAATACAAAGAATCCATGAAATAGCTACAGACAATAATTGAAATCAACAACTCTATATTATATTTTTATTATTATTACACTCCATTATATAGGAGATGTAAAATAACAATCCTTACAACAACATTTGTCTTCATATACAACCATACACCCATATGGTTTCAACCTCTCACCAATATAATAATAAAACAATACTAATTGTTTTATTATTCTAACTTACTAACTTACCACATACTAACCACATTTTACATTTACTATTTACATTTACATAGTAAATGTACTTTCACTAATTTACCATAATAATAATTACACATGTAATTATTATTCACCCGTACATACAAATGGAGCACTAAGATATATTTCCTAACAAAGAGGACTAAAAGCAGATTATGGTGAAGGTTCTTTATTCACCCTAATTTTTTTGTTGTTCTTTGCATTGTTGTCTTGACCTATGTGTTTTTCTATTGAAATGATTGTCTCTCAAATTTTGATGAATCATTTAATCCTCTCAAACCCCCTTTAATCAATTTTCTACTTAAGAAATAATATTTTGTAATTGTTTGTTATTCTATTGCATTGTTAATGTAGAACTTCTTTGATCATTTTACATCTAAATATATAAAATGAATCAAAGTGTGAATTAATTTATATTATTAGATAAATATAGTAATACATGGTAATTTGAATAAGAAAAGTGGATAGATATATCTACATAATGCACAATGGTAATACCCAACTTGATTCTACCTCAAGGAGGAGTGTATAGTGGACATAAGACATGTAACCAACTCAGAAATTGTCATCAAGTTCTAGGGTGAATACTATGATGCAAAACCATGTCAAAATACTACCATCAAAGAAGGATAGTACCATCGAACAATAGTGACCGAGGTGGATGATAGTGTCTTCAAATGTTTAATAGTTCTCCAATTTTTTGGGATTGTTCGCTTATAGACATGGGCAATCCAAGTTTAAAATGTTTAGGCATTATGATTTGATGCAATAAAGCTTGCAAAATATCTCCTTTGTCCATACACTAACAATGCACTCAAACAACAATCCACAAGAAATTATATTTGGAACTATTGGATTGAACCAACCTCAACACTTCCCCAATGTAGGCAAGTATTACACTACGGACCAATACTCCAAAAAAGTATCAACATGAATGCAAATTTTTCCCACTTCTTATGTGAATGTGAAACTATGAAAATAAGTGCAATTTAGAGTGATCCCCTTTTGTGAAATATCCATTGTGGGATACCACTTAAATAACACAAAATATTGAAAATTTGCAGCCAAATAAAATACTGACTTTTACAGATTTTTACCAGTTAGGGCAACGAATCAAGAAAATTAATAACTCCCAAAATATCCACTCAAATCAATTGAAAATTAAAAGAGAGCTTTCTAATATTACAAAGAACATAAGAAAACTATTTTTAGAATTTTTAGACAATATAACGCTGCCATAAAATTACAAAGATACCCTAAAGCAATTGGAAAACTTATAAAATTCATATCTTCCCGAATACAAGTGCAAAAACTATGAAACTTTGGAAATAACATTTGCAAATGTAGAAGATGATATTTCAACCCTCAAATATGAAAATGGCTAATTGGAAACCCTCCAAATAAAGGCTGCATATCCAAAACAAGTCACCCTTTTTTGGTAGATGGTCAAAACCCCTTTGAAATCCTCAGGAAATGATGTCAAACCCTTTCTTTATTGCTGTCATAAGTCTGGTCTGAAAACCCACTGATTATCTTCACAAATTATCTCAAAAACCCTCAAAACCCTATCTCTAAAAACCTCTGAAAATATCTTTGTAAATCATCCCTGAAAACACTCCAAAATGACAAGCTAGGGTAGATCTTTCACTACCAAAGAATGTCCTGCTAGCTAGGGATGGATCTCTCACCACCGAAGCTAGGGTTCCCATGGATTTCACTCCACAAGCTATAGATTTACAAACAGCAATTGCACATGAAAGGAGATAATTAGGTATACAAGAATGCCTTTCCTTTCTCCCCCAACTCCTTATATAACTTCTCCAAGGCAAAAGAGCCTCAATAAACCCTAGTCACATTTTTCCCTTGGAAGGGCCGATAAAATAAAAGTAACTTAAGTTACTTTTCCCTTTTAAAGTCGCAATGGTCCAAAAGTGACTCCCCAACGCAAAATTAGAACATTAGTACCATGTGGCCCCTTCCTAACGACAGAACGTAACATGTAGTCCTTCCAAAACACCTTTTTGCATATGTCAATGAAGAATTATAACAAAATAGACTAGATATTCATACCCAATAGCTCCCAAAGATCCAAATCCCCTTGGGTATGACCAAGGCTTAGACACGAATTGGCCCTTAGGCCTTTGGCGTAGGAAAGGGGACATTACGGTTTGATCCTTAACACTTAGCATCATATAAATTTAACCCTTTTAATGTTTTATTTTTAGCTTAATAGACTTATCTAGGGTTACACTTAGAAAATTTGAGATGTGTATGTCTTTGTTGAGTAATTTCCATGTATCTCTCAACTTTCAAATGTTTGGATAGATAATGATATATGGGTTCACTAGAATGTCCCACTTCTTTCGTATGAAAATCTACAAGTAAACATGTGTAGATTAATGTGTCATAATGATGAGAAAAGTGAAACATATGAACCATTGAAAAATATCGAAATTATAAAAGCAAAAAAATAAATACCCTTAATGATATGCAAACCAACTTGTCAATTGTTAAATTTTGAGTGCCCTAGGGTAAACATGCCCCCAAAAATGTAATTGTTAAACCAAAGAGCTAAGGGATGAATATGCCCTAACTAAAGTTAAATATGGTTTCAATATAAGTTGAGGGATGTTGATTCTTCAGTTATACTAACGCATACCCAACTTGTTATAGAGAATGTGATCCATCATTATTCTTTTCTTGGCCAAAAATCAAATAAGAGTTTGCAATGATAACGATTTCTACTTTTGAAGCATTAAACCAAACATGTATGAAAAATGAGAGTTTTCTTTTGTAGACAAAAATAGACCCAAAGTGTGCCGACATAGTACCATTGTTCACCGTTAGGTCTCCAATTTTAAAATATAAAGTGTGAATATTGATTAAAAAATCCATATCTTGTCTCGATCAATTACCTCTCAATTTAGATGTCTGCTCTTAATAATTATTAATATAGTCCCTCAAAATCATAAATATAGTCCCTCAAAGAGATGAAATACATGTCTCCTAAAATCAAACCTCTCATAAAATCATGTAGATTGTCTCAAATGTGATCAAATGACATTCAACATCACTTGAAATGTCTCTACGCTCAAATGAACCCTATAACATCCATAAAGTGAAATCATTTATCTAATATAGTCTGAATCTATAAAACATGTCCATTATATGCCCCTTTTTTATTGAGGGGTGATGCTTGTGAATCAGTCATCTTGAAAAGTTTAAAGTGTATTATGAAGAGAGAGCATGTGTAAAAACATGGTAAAATATGCCAAAGCATATAAATATTTGATTGTTGTAAACATATGAAAAACATGTAATCCAAGTTATCGCATTTGTTTGTTAGTACAATATAAGATATCATCATGAAAAAAACTTAGAGATAAATGTCAATATCAACAAGATATAATAATGAAGCACACCAAAAAAATTGTTGTAATGTGTGGGCATGCGTGGCGTGGGTGTGTGTGTGTGTGTGTGTGTGTGTGTGTGTGTGTGTGTGTGTGTGTGTGTGTGTGTGTGTGTGTGTGTGTGTGTGTGTGTGTGTGTGTGTGTGTGTGTGTGTGTGTGTGTGTGTGTGTGTGTTTTGT
Source organism: Taxus wallichiana var. yunnanensis (assembly GCA_018340775.1). Taxonomy (NCBI): domain Eukaryota; kingdom Viridiplantae; phylum Streptophyta; class Pinopsida; order Cupressales; family Taxaceae; genus Taxus; species Taxus wallichiana. Next base: position 395,573,786 of record CM031234.1, read on the forward strand.
TAGTACAATATAAGATATCATCATGAAAATAAACTTAGAGATAAATGTCAATATCAACAAGATATAATAATGAAGCACACCAAAAAATCGCGTGCAAGTGGGTGTGCGGGTGTGCGCGTGCGCATGTGCTGTGCAGAGACGCACGCGCGCGTGTGTGTGTGTGTGTGTGTCATATGTCTATCATGCTCTGTCATGCTGCTCGTGTATATATATATATATATATATATATATATATATATATATATATATCAGCACTAGTAAATTATACATATTTGTGATGTGAATCACAACACCAAACATGTAACAATACATTTTCAAATCAATTACAATCAAGTAGTTCTAAAATACAAACATGTAAGCATACACAAGCACAAAACATTCTATTGAATAAGACATAATCAAACATCATGATCAAGAAGACACAACCAATATGTGACAAGACAATTGATCAAAGGATCCTCTAACACAACATGGGACCCAACGGTTGTGCTTGTAAATAATCTAAACCATCTTTCAAGTTTCCATGGACACATTGCATCCGTAATTTTCAATCACATTGGTACAGCCCAACCTCCGAAATAGCATCCATCAAATCCAAAACTATAATACATATAAGATCAAACATATGTGCTAATAAGTAGCTGAACCAACTTTCATGTTTCCATGAACATGTATAGCATCAATTACCAAAAATCACATTGTTGGAGTCAACCTCTTCAATAGCATCCCTCAACTTTTAAACTAAAATATGATGTCTTCATGTTTTCTAAAGCAATCAATAGCCCTAAAAAAATATGGACCTTAAATGTTACTAATGATGAGTGGGCAATGGCAAATGTCTCCCACCCAACCAAGGTGATAGACCACCCATCAAAATAATTTTTTCCTAGTATGGTGATTCTTAATATGGTTTTCACATGAGGCTCATAAGAAGAACAAATTTGCATGCTTTGGGCAATCGCTTCCTTGTAAAAGAAAAGTCAACATTTCCTAAACAAAATGCTTCATGAGAGGCCACTGAAAATAAAATTAAAAAAAAAAAGTAAAAATTAAACTTCGAACATAAATCATAATTTATAAACCTATGATATTTTGACTTATGTAGTACTATGTAAGTTTTTCATTTATTTCAATGTTTTTTCCGCACAACACAAATACATAATTCTTTATATTTTTTATAATTTTAGTATAAATGTTTCATCAATGTACCGAAATTTGGATCCCAAAAATTAATGTTTTCCCATATCCACACACATTGACTAGTAACTTCATATTTAAAAAGATGAGCTCAACATCAAAAATAACTTGTACCATGCACTTGATCTCGCCTCACCTTAGTAGAAATAAAAAAATCCGCACTTAATATCAAAGATAACATGAACCATATGTTTTCCTCCAATTATTAAGTCCAATCCACACAATTGTGATAATATATTGTTAAGAGAACATGAGGGTCTACACAAAACCTTTACAAACTTTGATTTGCGGTTATTGAAACCAAAGTACATTTGCACCTACATCAAAAAAAAAAATATACATGACACCCAAATAATTAAGTAATACAAATAAGTGTCAATTACATATTCTTCACAAATGACACACTTATACTTTACAACAAGAATCATATAGCCTATTTAAGTAAATACAAATGGCACATATATTCTTCAACAATGACACATACTTTACAAGAATAATTGCACAACCTATCATATCATAGTCAACTATTCACCACAAAAAATAGATAAATTATGTTACCTAGTGATTGTTGACCCTAAATTGATGGGTGTATATATTCACTTAGAAAAAAAATACCCTTTAATAGATCGACCTCTAATATACTAATTTCCTTTTGAACATTTAAAATATATGGAGGGTGCTTTTAAGGTATTTAAATAAGGTAATTGTTGGTATAAGAAGCGGTGGTTAACACGATGAGATCCCTCTCCACCATTAGTTTGAGCTTTTGGTATGACGGCAAATTGTAACATGGTATCAAAGCCAGGCAGTTAAGTGTGCCCGACCTGGAGTAGTACTGGAATGGGTGACCTCCCAGAAAAGTCTCGGTGTCCTTGCCTCCCAATGTTGTTGGACCTAATTTGGTGAATACATGGTGGGCCCATGGCTCACGTGGTTGCATCTGGCTCTATGTGTGTGTGTGTGTTAGCGTAGTAGTTGGTTAACACGATGAGATTCCTCTCCACTACCAGTTCGAGCTTCTGGTGTGACGAAAAGTTGTGCAACTCTGATACCAGGTAGTTAAACGTGCACAACTGGAGTAGTATTGGGATGGGTGACCTCTCGGGAAGTCCCAATGTCGTTGCCTCCTAATGTTGTTGGGCCTAATTTGGTGAATACATGGTGAGCTCAAGGCTCATGTGGTTGCATTTGGCTCCATCGTGTGGGGGTGTGTTGGCGTAGCATTGGTTAACACGATGAGATCCCTCTCCATTACCAGTTCGAGCTTTTGGTGTGATGGCAAATCGTAACATGGTATCAAAGCCAAACAGTTAAGCACGCCCAACCTAGAGTAGTACTGGGATGGGTGACAAAGGATTTTAAGGTGGAACGTAACCTAAGGATTAACTTGTGTAGTTGAAGTCTACATAGGTGTCATCATTTGATTGACTAGATATTTGATGTGACCCGATGTGACCTACTTTATTAGCTACTTTTATTCAAATTTTAATTGTGAAAATGGCATGTACTTATTTTAATTGAAACAACTATTAATACTTTAGTGTGCACATATACCTTCCCTACTATATATCCATGCACAATGGTTGGGTCCTTTCCCCTATATATTTACACCAAATCTTTCAAGCAGTACCCAACGCCGGTGGCGTTGCCCTTCCTCACAACAAAGGTGTCGACCACCGAGAAAATTGCAAGCCATCCGAACAATACCGTGGTAGCGAGAATTGAAAGCATCCAAGGAAAAGATGTGATCAAATTCGATGGGGTGCAAGAGGTTGGTCTATTTGTAAAAGAGGGAAGCGCAAAGCTTAGGAATGAGAAGAGTCCTGTTCAATTTCCTTGCACTCAACGCTACCCTAGCCAAGGCTATCTTCTGGTTGTTGAGGCCCCACACGATCTGCGGCACCTCCAACAAATTACCGGTCTTAACGCCCACCATGTCTCAGTAAATTCTTCATCTTTAGTCGTTTCAACACTAAAACCAAATGCGTCATGATAGAAGCTTTTAATGCCCCTGAAGCTAAGATAACAATGGTATCGTTAAAATTCTATTGAGCAACACACGTAAGAATGGTAATGTAAACGATAAAAGTTAATTGTTGTTGTTTCATAGTATTGTTATAATTTTCATCTTCCTTTCTTTGGGAAAAGGCGAGTTCATGTCACCACTCCCATTTTGTTGCAGAGATACCGAAGAGGAAGCTTCGTTCTCAATTCATGCGGCCAAACCTCTACGTATTTTCTATTTCGTTAACATCAATGCTTGGAAACGTAGGTATTACGTAATCATTTTTGTATTCATGTCACTAGTCGGAGTTCCAATTTTCAAAACTTGGATTGCATTATTGTCCACACGTCAATTTTAATTGGCGATATGACCATATATGTGCCAAAAATTTACACACAGCAAATGTCACGAGCCAATATTTGGGTATGTACCCTTTCTACTTAGTGGGCATCGTAAGTAAGAAAAATATCGAAGACCATTTCCCCCATACTTTCTAGAAAAAAATGTTTCTTTTAATTATGTAAAGATTGGTTGTTGGCGTCGTATAACTTACGAACAAGTTAACAATGTTGATTGAGAAACCCCTATTCTTAATCTCAATATTATATTTGATTAGGTTGGCTCATTTTACAACAAAGAATGATAAAAATGAATAAAATTGTATCGAGACAATAAAGTGGAGCACATATAGTAGATATTATTTGGTGAATAATCTGAGTCATGGAACAATAGGTGTGGGACATGCATGTATTTAATTGCCACCTTTGTCTTTCCAACTTTCCATTCATTTATTCTTCTTATATAACAAATGAAATGCCTTCTAATGGGAAATCTTAACTCCGTAAAAAATAAAGTAACAAAAATAACAAAGCCTATTTTCCCCATACTTTCTAGAAATAATTTGTTTCTTTCAATTGTGTAAAGACTGGTTGTTGGCATCGTATAACTTGTGAACAAGTTAACAACATTCACCGAGAGACCCCTATTCTTAATCTTGATATTATTTTAGATTTGGTTGGCTCATTTTATATTTTGCGCTTTACTTGGCGTTGGGGTGAAAAGACCCCAAGTAGAAATATTTTTCTCCGCAACCTTCCACTTGCCACAAAATAATAGAAACATGCATGTATTGTTGTGAATTATCCACAAACAGTGTTGCATGATATCGGTTGTTGGATTTGTAATGTTAGCAAGTCTTTACAACAATAGCCTTTTCTCCATATAAAAACCAATACGAATAAACTATGACTAGCAATCACATGTGAAATGTATGATGGAAACACCAAAGGGGAAGCAGGGAAGAAGGTAAACAGGAGGGTGCAAAATTACGAAATTACGAGCGAGGAAGAGGAGCGGTGAAGAAGGGGCTAAAGGGAAGATAAGGCCAAGGGAGACAAAAGTGCTATAGAGAACCCATGTGAAACTCGATTATTTGAAGACATGAATGGAATGTCACAAATAAAAGGGTGGGAGATAAATACTTACATGTCCCTCACCTATTCCATCGCTCAAATTCTTCTTGATAAAATAATAATCGGTTTGTGTTCCACATTTTTGTCTCCATCTCGCTTACATTATTAGTGCAGTTTGTGCTTAAAGGGTTCAAAATAGTAAATGGTGAAAATCTAAAAGGTTCCGTGTTCAAAACCCAATCGTAATGTTTCTTTCTTGTAGCACTTTGTAGCCACCCTTTTCAGTTTTTAAGCTCAAGTAATTGCAAGAAAGAAGGAGATTTGCAACCAACCATCTCCGATTAAAACTTACAAATCTTCACCCCTGTGGATGAAGGAATGTGACAACATGGTATTGCATGGACCTAAGCCGCCTCCACACTTTAACCACATTGTCGGCATAATGGATGAAAAGCAAACTCCTAATCTCGATGACACTTTGAAAATGACAATGTCATGTTGAGCTTGAATGGACTCCACACATTTGAAATCCAACATCCTCCACGCTTTGACAGTCTAGTCCCACGAACCCAATACAACAAACCTTGTGCCTTATTTGCAGGCAGGGAAGAAATGACACCCTTGTCCTTCATCTATGGGCCCTATTTGTACTTTGAGTGATAGACAAGACAACCATTCTCAACACGAGTAAAGAGTTGTTCAATGGCGCAACACGATGATTTTCATGAAATGGGATTTCCTATTTCAATATTATTATTATTTTTGATGTTAAGGTTTTTGATTGGACGGCGTTTAATTGTTTATGTATTGTGAAGATATGAATGAAAAATTGGACATAAGATGGAGGAAATTAAATACCTACATGTCCCACACCTATTCACATCGCTCATCTTGTTCCTACAAAAATAATATCTCGCTATTTATGCTCCACTTTATCGTCCCAATGTCACTTGCATTATTCACGTGAGTGCACTTGTTACTTAAAAGGGGAAAATCCAATAGGTTCAAGGTCTGAAACCCAATAACACTTCTTGCTTCATGTAGGACTTTGTAGACCCCCTTTTCAGTTTTAAGCTTAAGAAATTGTAGGGAAGCAAACGATGCACAAAGAATCATCGATAAGTGAGGCCTTCCAATGGTTGATCATCTAAGCAACATTATCTGCTAGTCAAAATTTGCATTTTTATTTAATTTTTGTCTCCAAAGTTATATATGGGATGGTGTTTAATTTGATAGATAAGATCAAGACATGAATGGAAAGTTTGAAATAAAATGATGGAAAATAAATACCTCCATGCCCCACACCTATTCCATAACTCAGATTGTCCTTGTCCAAATAATATTTTCAATACATGTTCCACTTTCGTATACATGGTTCCAACGATTCATGTGTGAACACAAATATTAAGATTAACATTAATTCATAACTATACGATTACAAACTTAGTTATTAATAATTGACACAAATGATTGTCCTATTTCATTTACTATTTTTCAGTTGATTGTTGTAATAGCTTCGAAAGACTTACTTTTTAATGTGTTTCTAATTTTTGGGATTATTGCAATTATATTATTATGTTTTTTAATAACATAAACATTGAACTGATATAGGAAAAATAATTGTAAACACAAGAAAATTAAAAATACTATGTAACAGAAAAACATAGTATATAAATAATAAATTTCAACACATATTGTAAGGGTTAGAACAAATTTGATAACTTTAAATATTATTAATAAAATATACATCTAATACTGAGTGGAACATGCAAGGGCGTTACCTCCGAAACACAATCAATCAAAAAAATTGTTCCAGAGCAATATTTACAAAATTGAATCTTCAGTGTTGCTTAAAGATTGAGTAGGAAAAACATGTCTATGCATTCACCACCACTAAGAACTTACATACATATTATTCTTGACAAGCATTAAAGATTCTTCCCTACTACAAACAAAAAATCAAAACAAAAGATAGTGAACTAACTAATGTTTACCATGGTGGTTGTGTTTGTGGCAATGCAAAACATTCCATTAAGCCCAAAGGTGATGAAGGAGCTAAATGAATTCCACCATATCTTACACTTTCAATTTGAGGCTCCAATATGGCACATAAGGGGCCATAAATACAAGTCCTTATCCTTGCATCCCTTTTGCTACAACACTTACACCATCTCAAGGTCTTGTTTGGGCTTGGAGAAGCCCCTAAAGGCTATCGCTCAAGTTCCTCTTCCCCTTCTTTCTTATTCACTTCTTGTCGCTCTCCACATGTTCTTCTTCTCTTTTAAGGTCGACTTCATCCTCTTGACTTGGGACTCTTTCCTCTATTTGGTCGACCTCCATTTCTTCTTGATTGGGACCCTCTTTTCCAAGACTTGCCTCTTATTCTTATGGTTTGTTCTCCATTTCCTCATGTCATGGTACATCCATCATTGCATTTTCCATGTTCCTCTTTTTTTGTATGTCACTTCCCTTGAATGCTTCCTCGTGTACTTCACTAGTCTTGTTTGTTTTTGGCCTTTCCATGGGCCCTTCACGAAGTCCATACATATTCAAGCCTTACAATTATGTTGTTCACATTAGGGAGTAGTATGGTAGAGGGAAGCTAGTGGAGTTATGGTGACTGTGGGCCCCAAAGTTTCCATCTACATTAGCTTATGGTTAGACTTAGGATCTAGCCATGTTTCCATTAGGGGTAGAGGTTACAATATTGGCATTGGATTGTTAGGGCCTACCTTACTTGCCGCCAATCTGTCCTCCTTATCTTCCACATGGTGCAACTCCTGCGATCCGGGATTTGAGCTTCCTACATAAACATTTTGTGGATCTAATGGGTTTTCTGTGAAATTACCTGTTGACATGATACCATTTCAGAATGCTCCAAACCTCCTCTCGAAAATCCAAGACAAAATCAAACTTATCAAGTATACGCATCACAACAACATCAAACAAATTAATGTGTTGCGAGATAACAAGGGTTTGTGGTGAAACCTACAAAATTATGTCGAAGATTAAGATGAAAAAAATATAACCACGTCAATTTTATAGAGAAACGAGCGCGCAGGAGACAATACGAAATTATGTACAATTTTGAATAAATTTAATGGGAATATCTAGAAAAAGATTGAATTGCAATGAACATTTACAAATATTAAACTATATTCATTGAATGCTAATTTCAATTCCATTACATAGAAAAATCCAATCTTAACAAAGCGAGATATATTATTCCTTTCTTCGTAAAACAAAAACAAATGAAAGCCATACACAAGGAATCTAAAATCAACACATTGACCAACATGGTAGTGTTGGCTAGAACACAAAACAATCTATCTCACGGTGGTTTGGTCGCCCAAATGTGACCACCAGAGAGACCAAGAAATTATGATCTCGTCTATTAGGGAGGCCAAAGCATTCATAGGGCAACAAGGTACTCACAAATTGCGAGGGATAGCACTCATTAGTCTTAAAATCTTTTGTGTCGCTCACCATTGCATTGAAAAGGAGATGTTGCATAGAAGTCTTAAAATCAGAGGGAAATAGTATATTATAAGATTGCCTTGATAGCATTGCATTGCGTCCAATGTATATATTATCTCCTACGGCTGCCAAAACAGTGTTGATATTGGTTTTGGTGGATACCGCCTATTACTAATTAACTTGCAATAACCACCAAGTTTATGCAAAGGTTGTTTCTTAGATTGACGCCAAGTTCTTTGATCATTTCAGGGTTTGCTTATTTGTTAGATTTAATCAATACGTTGACCAAGGAGTAGACATTTGGAGGTAATTTAGCATGCATGGGTTTTATGTTCATTTTTAAAGCCGAGATTTGATTGTTTATTATTTGTCTTTCGTTTGTTTCCATTTTTAGGTTAAATCCCTAAATCTATAAGTTGAGGTTGGGCTTTTTGCAACCGAGTTGGACATACAATACTACAAAATCCTACCTTCCCAACCACCGAGCTAGGCATATTGGGGTTCAAATCAAAGCCACATTTTTTGTTTTGTTGACAATTCAAAGCCATAGACCCTTTCATGCAAACCCTACCAAACGCACCAATCCAAAGCGGTGAGGGGAATATCCAAAGCGACAAAAACGTCCATCCACGGATCATAAAGGCGACAACACCAATCCGATACGAGCGGGGAAGTCAACAAACCAGCACAGAGATAAATAAAAAGCGACAATGTCAATCTAGCAGACATCATTTTTGCATCTTCTACTTCGAGCACATGTGCCACGTGCATTGTAACCTCTACAGACCATTCTCGAGGTACATGCATAAGTGCTGAATATTTAGTGCATGTCCTTCATCCTCCCTATACCGTCAATTTTGTGCCATCCGTATGAATCAGCCAAGCTCATTCGATAGAGTAACACACAAATATCACACAACGTTGGGTTCTTAGGTCATTGCCTTTTGTCCATATCCATGTCACAAATGATTTTAGAGACCTTTTCATCTACGATAGGAGGTCCCACAGAAGGGTCCCACATTCCTCTTCCCACCTTTGAATGCACCTTTGTTTTTTATTACAGGGAATCATTACATGTTACAATTACACATAGTCTCTCGACTTCCTTGAGCGATTTAGCCTCATGTGAGGGCAAGGACCACCGGGGCACAAGTTTCATAGTGCCTTTGTTCAACTAGTGCCTAGACTTCATACCGCCTCCATACGGTTGGTGCACACTTCATATCGTCTTCATACAACTAGCGAACACTTCAAGACATTGGTCGAGTACTTCGACAAAACGTAAGCACCTTCGCACATTTGTCGCATACTCATGGACTTCAAACAAACTACTCCGACAACACGCAAGGACATTTGTCAAACTATTCCTCGTGCACGGACATGCCAAAGGGGTTGTACCTTGGGCGTCCTCTTAGTAACCACTCATACTTAACCAATCAACCAAGACCCCATTGGCCCTTGAATGCACCTTTTGTTGAGAGGCAATTCCAAATGCAAGTCAAGACAATTGTGCTTGACACGCATAAGGGAAATGAGAGGTCAAGGTTTAATGCAGGTGTCCATTGAGGGATTTCGTCATTAGCACTATTGGTAGCCAATGTGCATGACATTGTTAGAGTGAGAAACGTTAAGCATCTTAGACCACACTTTTCTGTCTAATATTTCCAAAGTGCATTGCCTCGATGACATGTGCAAAATGTCACTTTTCTCCTTCAAACACTTGGCACATATGACATGTTTTTCAGATATTTCTACTTGTAATAAACATTATTTTCACAAAGATTCCCCCACTAAATTTCCACACCCCTTCACTTCTCCCTCAATTTTCTTCATCATCATCCCTCTTCCTCTTCCAATGTTTATATTGCTAGTTTATTCTCTATCATCACCATTTCCCCTCAATCGCCGACTCCCATACCACCATGGATCCACCCACCTCTCTGTCGCCCCCTCCCTTGTAAAAAGATTTAAGGAGGATAAAATGACTCAAACATTTATCATAACAATCCATCAAAATTCTAACACCACTAGAATTTTGCCAATCCTCTTGCACAAATATTTTGCTAATACTCTTTGTAAGAGTAATAATTGTGACATTGTTGTATAACATTATTTACACTAATGTAAATTCATATGGAAACGGGCTGATAAATAATGTCATTCGCACTAAATATAAATTCATTGTTTTTTTGGTAAAGTTGTCGAGAAATAGAAACTGGTCCAAAGCATGGAAATGTTGATTTTACAAAAACCTTGGAAACAATTGTACAAAAGATTATAGAATTATATAAATCCATATATTAAAAATGCATAATATACTCATTTTTAGTCCATAAAAGATAAAGCACTTAAAAAATAGAATCTCTCTTTCATATTTGACTACCTTGGGGATGTTGTTTAAGGGTAGAGTACTGTTAACTTTTGGAATTTTTTTCAAGTGCTTGGAAAATATTGCTGCCAAAAGGTGCCCTGAAATGATCCAGCTTATGGCTGAATACAGATAAAAACATCAGAGCCATTTGTTTGTCGGAAACTTTCAGTGTTTCCATGACATTTTCCAGTAGTTTCGGCTTTGCAATTCATACCAGAAATATTTCTGATTCGAAACACGCTACCTATAAGCATTTCCTGCCTCTTAATTTTTGAATTTCTCATTGTATGGTTTTTTATGTTCTCCTTGCCAGGCTACGTTCTCCTTGCAAGGCTACCTCACACAAAGGCTTAATAACATTAAAATGTATTCTTCATAAATGATTTCTATTAAGTAAATGGATCAATATGTATTGTTGTTTTCTTGACAATACAATTCATAGTAGCATTCCATTGACATGGCATTGACACTGTAGCAGATGTCTATATGGAAATTCGTAATCATGATTGAAATCAGAAAATTTTGGCAAAATATCAACAAACTAAGTGTCAAATTGAAAAAAAGTAAAGAAAAGGGTATATTAAAAATATCAGAAAAACTTTTATAACATCTTACCGTTGACTTTTTCAAAAAAAAAAAAAACGATATTCAAGAGCTCACAAGTTTGGTACCAGAGTTTTTCAGAGCGTTAAGTGTTTTTCGAATCAAAGCCCAAGTTAGACTAATAACTGACACAGGTTTAGATCGAAAAAAAGAAACATGGGGAGACACAATACCTGCAAGAAATCGTAATTTTCGCTACTATATTATGATTCTATTTTTGGTGCTTATGCAAACTTGATCTTTCCTAGTTGATGGACATAAAACCAGCCTGCGAACAAGCATGAGTTTATTTTGAACGTTTACAAGTGATTGTGAAAAGGATCTATAATGGCATTCCAATGATCTTGACAATTTTTTAGAACATATTAACAAGGCAGAAATTTGGGCCAAGCATTCTTATTTTCCTCCTGTTTAAACTTTCCTCGTAAAACCTGTATCATAGGCATATTCTCAGGGCTGTGGCACTGTTCGAGAAGCAGGGCCACCATTCTCAAAGTATTTCTTGTATATTCTTCAACATAGGGGAATACTTCGTGTCTACAATATACATAAATCTAATAATGGGATTCAGCTTCTCCATTAGACCGGCTCAACTCATTGTTGTAATTATGTTTTAAGTACGCAAGTACACAGTAAATAACAATGTTGAGTTGAAGAATCCAACAAGCAAAACATTAATCGAGTATCAAATAAAAGTAAATGGTTTGCGTTGACATAGCACTTGTTTTGGTCTATCCAGTTAGTTAAAACACGCCAATTTTGTTTCACTGCCTTCAAAACTTTGCAGCCCTGACAGTTGACAGATTTTCAACATAACATGAAATACTGAATTGTCAGCAAAATACAACAATTCAATTGGTGCCTGCCATGCTGAAAAAGATTAACCTAAAGCTATACAATGAGACGCACATGAAGTATGTCAAACCATTGGCTTGTATGCAATAAAAAATGAGCCGCACATTAAATAGCATACCTATCTTAGAAAAATATATGTAAAGACATCGAGATGTATCATTCTTGAGGCAATTATATTGAATTTCAAACATAAATGGAATAGCCACCTCAACAATGATACCTCTCAACATCTTTTACATAGATTTATCAATACATCAATACATATCAATTTCAAGGTCCTTAGCTTAGATTTTTCACATACCACATTACTCAATAACTTCATTAAATTCTCTATCAATTTCCCATTGATATGTGACAAATGGAATAAATTTAGTTTCATCATTGTCAGTTTCAAAAACTCTAATCAAGAAAAAAGGGCCCACATATTACTGTGGCCACAATATTACCATTTTTCTATTGACTTCCGCAAGAAAAAAAAATTAAAAACATTTAAGTGACAGTCCAATGGAAGTCAAATTTATGAATGAATTGTCATGTGATAGTCAAATAGACATCAAATTTCATGTCAAGCACAAAAATGAACTCACTCCATTACAGCCCTAGCTACCATAGTAGGGACACTTCTCGGCATAATAATTAGTATGTCTAACTGTTGGCTTCTACCAATCAAAAATTTATCGTCTTCTAGAGCAAATACAAATCAATCAATAAGGGCTAGACATTTTTAACACAATCTCAAATTTACAAATCTAAAATACAGGTACATGTAGAAATCATAACTAATAAAGTCCATTACTTTCAGAATGCATCATTCATGTATAGTTTTATTAATTTTTGTAGTTCATGACTTTTCATACCAACTTTCTGACAGTATTCCAATAACAAAGGCCTCTTATTGCACTGTTAAGCAAACATCATTTCAAAGCCAACATCCATTTTCACAGGTAATTATGCACAAGCCAGTACTGTTTGCGAAAAAAGAACATTAGAGACTTCTATAATTATCATACTTGTGTAGCATCTGGCTGAAGCAAAATTCGAATATGCATGAAAAACTTAAATATCATTAATAGGCTACAAACTTGGGCTGCAACTATGCCGCCCCTATTATGGGTGCGGGTAAATGTAATGTGATCACTGGTTTTTATATATCATTAATAGGCTGCAAACTTGATGAGTAGCTTCATAAGTGAAGGATTTTACAACTGATTTTTCTATTTTAGTGCTGAATGTGCCACATTCAATAAGTTAATTTTGAGCACCCACTCAATGTTTTAAAAATCGGAACCGGTCAAGGGTTGGACCAGACCTGTTCAAACTTCATCAACCGGTTTACTAAAAGACACATTAAAAACTGCATTTTTAATGAAAACAATATATTTGAAAGATTAGAAACCATGATTTCAACAATTACACACAAAATATGCAAAGTTTACTCGTGTATATACAATATAACATGTAAGAAAGGTGTTAAAAGCAAAATGGCATGAACTCCAAGTAAGAATGGTGTTAAAAGCATAAATTTTAATTGAAAATTTGAATTTTTCTACTCAACACCGTATGCATGTGTCTTTGCACGACTCGGTTGGTTCAGGTCGGAACCAGACCAGTTCAACTGGTTTGGTACCGAACTGGCGGTTCCTTACGAAACCGGCCATGTTCGGTACCAAACCGGTCGAACAGTCCGGTTTTTTAACCAGTTCATGCCTAAAAATGTTGAACCAGTCAAACCGGTCGGTGCCAGTCCCGGTTCAACCAGTTTTGAAAACACTGCACCCACTACGGTACAGAATAGAAATCCACTCAAATATACTTTATAACATTATATTTATGATCAAAATTTCCCTAGTTTGTTATGGACATGTGACCACTGCCCTTCTTTCAAGATTATTAGTCATGCTAGTAAGGAATATATAACATGACACTCTTTAATCGGTATGGAGTTGCTGGCAATCTTTTACCAACTGAGATAATGATGGCATTTGTCATTCAATACATAGCAGGTACACTATGGAGGTAATTGTTTTTAAAAAAACAACACTGTTAAAGTGGAGTTGCCTGTGATATACCTAATTCATGTTTCTCATGCTTATGCACATTCACAAAAAAGAAACCATGGCACTTGCAGAACCTTCTGATATAGCCAAGTTTATTGCAGTGACAATCTACCATCCTCGTGTACAGATAAACTACTGATTTACACACCCTTCAGATGCTCATACAAATCATTACAAATGGGTTATGCAAGCAAAAAGTAGTTCCCAAGAGAATTTATCCTACAGGATAATGATTAGGCCTCGAAAAAATAATTCCCACTGCACGCTTTGATGTCAATAAATAGACTGCAATATGAACTTAAACATTCACGCATTAGCTAAAAGTTAAAAAACAAACAAGCAACAAACATTGCTATACAGTATTTTATTTAGAGCCAAGATTAGCCATGTACACTAGTTATTTTGCAAATACACCACTCAATTTCATGGTATGAGTATGCATCCTGCATTCACAGTGAAGCAAACGAAACAGAAGTCAAATATTCAAAAGGAGACCAAAGATTCAAATTTCCTCGATACATCAAAGAATTTTCCAACAAACTGCGACTACAAAGATAACAATTTAAACCGTAAAACACACAACATTCAAGCAAATCTTGAAAACCCTGGATAAAAGCAAAACAAGGAATCCCTGTGGCTTAAAACTTAAAAGCAAGTGTATTAAACATTCCACAAGTACAACACTTGTTGCAAGCATTTGTGAGACATTGCATATACAAAACTCAGTTTTTAAATGCATTCTGTACAGTAATTCATAGGAAGGTAAGCCAATCTGAAGCCAAATCTCCCGAAGGAGCTTTTAGATATGGATTTTTCTCAGTACACCAACAAATGGCACAACAAAAACCACGGTAGGAATTTAAAACCACAAATAAACCAAACCAACCAGTAATTTTCAAACAAATTTCAGAACCCAAGACCAAAGCTAGTTTAATGAATGCTCATAGGCTCGTAAGAAAATTAATTATCAAGACAGGTGTGCCAGCCAAATGCCTTTCCTGTGTAATCCTTTAGTGATGCATGGTTTGAAACACAGATAACAAGAGGGCAAGAATCAGATATTGAAATCCTTCAGTATCTGCTCAGATTTGAAACTAGGGTATTTAAAATTTTCAAATTACTCAAAATACAAAAGTACTCTGTTAAAGCATACATGAGTTTCTAGTTTTGAAGGTTGCCATACACTGATAACAAAATGAGATTCTAATCGCTAAAGATAAATTAAAAATAGCTTAGAGTTTAGAGAGAGCAGCAACACCTACAAAAAAAAACCTTCTCAGGAGAGTCATCTGTTCAATGTAGCTGACACCACCTAGAAGTTGAAAGAAACATATAGAAGAGCATAGAATGTCAGTCACAACTGTATATTCAATGTAATAAAGGAGAAGCCGCAGAGAATAAGATTGAAACACTGTAGTACAGTGAGATGAGCAATTTACACAATTTTCTGAGCTTGCCTCCCAACAAGCACACTTATGTTAAGGATGTTTTACATTTGGGAATGTGGTTTTAGATAGCTTTACAGCTGGAAGCGGTCGATCGCAATTATTATGGCTCATATAGTGTATGTAATTTTGCTGCCCCATACATCACATAGGGCATCCTGACGAGATTCATATAAACTTGTGTCATTTCATTAAAAATTCAGTGTTATTTTCTTTTCATTTCACTTTTAGGGGACTAATAAACTCACAATCATTATCCTCACCACTACAAAATGCTAGATAACATTCCAGAACCCAAATTGATGAAGTAGAAATGGTGTAAATCCCTGGATATAATCACCCTGGAATTACATGCAGAGAGAAAAGAGAAAAATAAAATGATTTGAGCATATATTTAATCCCACAAGCTTGGCCTATTGCAAAATAGTGGGTGCTTACCACCAAGATGGCTCATATTAAAAATGCACGTGAGTCCAAATGGTAGCATTCAATCAAAAAATATATATACACAAACATAACTTGATTGAAGAAAGAGTCCTTTATACTTAGTCTTACATCAATTCAATCAGAATAACACATACATGCTGAACAAACTCTATAACTCAAAGATGAATTACATGGCCCTTAAAAATCATTTATCCTTGTGTTGTCTACTACTCAAGAGACTATGACATGATAAGAATTCCATAGTTGTCATTTCATTCTAAAAAATCACCTTGTGAGGAACATCATAAGGTTGGATTGGGTATCTTAAAAAAGTACCTTGTGAGGAAAATCACAAGGTTGGAATGGGTTATCTTTCAAACCATCCAGCGGTAAACAAATGTAAACAGGCCAAACTGAGAAATAACATAAATCTCTTGGTATGTGATCAATATACATATCTAAACATCACCGAGTGAAATATAGAGTGCCTCTATACATGCATCACTACAACCGAACATAAAAATACGAGCTTATGCAACACTAAACACAAAGCTGAACAACTCTTTCTGAACCCGCCACTCTTCAAGTTTGGCACAAAGTTTCCAAAGATAGCCACACCAAATATATTCAACCGTGAAAGATTGAACAATCTAATGAAGAAACATCTATCACTGTGGTGTCCAGTGCTCAAAAGAATGTGCAATTGAATTAAAAGAGTACAGAAAGAGTGACCTCATTTTGAAACCAGCAGCACCTCGGGCTTCTTGCGCTTGGTCGGTGTACTATTCTTGCTTGCAGAAGCATCAGCAGTAGCCGCAGCAACCCTTGCTCGCGCAGCCACATCCAACCTTATGAGACTCCTAGTCGCCAGAATTGCTTCCGGGACCAAATCATGTGAAACCCTGGCGAACAGAAATCTTGTTGCGGACGACGCCGCATCCTTCACTTGCTGTGGATTCAAAGGCCCCAGGAGGCAGTGCCCGAGAATTCTCAGCATCGGCTGCAGCAGCTCCCATGTTAGAGGAATCCTCGCACCCTTCGCACGGCATTCATCAATGACACCAGCAGGATAAACCACTGGTCCAGGTCCAGGGCTTGGGCTTAGGCTTGGACTGCCGCCATTACTGTCCTCCTCTATACCAAATTTCCCTAATTCATCGATTAGCGTCCTCGGGTTTGCGCTAGGGATAGAATTAGGGTTAGGGTTAGGGTTAGAATAAGTATTTGCAGTAGTATCGTCTGCGAAGTTACGAGCGCAAGCGCAGTTTTGCCCGGCGAGCCCCTGCACGAACTCGCAAGCTTCCACCTTCGCTTCTGACGGCATGAAAGCAATCTTTCTGTAAAACATATCCAGTGCAACCCCAACAATCGATGCTCGTTTCGTGGACTTGACAGCCGCGTGGGGCTCCAGCGGGGCGCAGAGCTGGCCGACGATCGGCCGCAGAGAGCCCTCGGGACAAGGATTCCTCGGCGCGTGGTAGAGGCTCGGCTGTGCCAGGTCTGGGACTTGAATCAACACGGGTCGGCCGCCTCGTGACTTCGCCTCGGCCGTGTAGAGCGCAAGCAGCACGGCTTCGAATCCCGCAAGCGGCTGTAACACCTGGTCCCCGGCCTCGGGTTGGGTAACGAGGCGGGACAAATACAGGCCTGCGACCGCCGGCACGAAGCGCAACACGACCAGGTGGAGGTCCGTGTCGGGGGTTTGGAAGGTCTCGTAGAGCCATCGGCAGAGGGCATCGGAGGCCGAACCAGAGGTGGGCTGGTGGAGCCTGGCGGAGATCGAACCTGCGACGTCCTGGCTGTCGAGGAGGGCCTTGGCTGGGCTTTCGGAGTCGATTAGGGTTTCGTAAGGGCCATCGCCGAGAATGGAAATTAGGGATTGGATTGCAGAGCGAGCTTTGGCGATGTTTTCCCACCAAGCTTGCATTGGGTTGTTGGTAGTTAGGGATTCGCTGCTGCTTCTTGTGACGGCGCCCGCCGCTGCTGTTCCTGTCGGTGATATGGCCATGGCCATTTTTTCTTTTTTTTTTGGGGTAGCGACAGCACCGGTCCAAAAAGTGATCGGTATTGACTCTTTTGACTCGTATTATCTATCCAGGTTATATATAAATTATTAAGGAGATGTAAATTATGTGTGGAATTTGGTTTTTTGGGTTATCATTTGCTCCTGGCTAAACTCCAAACTATTTTGTATTTGTGTTACCTAAACTCCAAAGTTTAAGGTTTTTATAAGCAATTATTAATTTTTATGTCATTTTTAGTTACACTAGTATAAATATTTTAAATAACTATCAATTTCAAAGTTTTTTATCTTAGATTTTGTCTATATTCTTCTGATCAATATTTTTAGTGTATGTTTTTTTAATGAGGGTGATTGGTGTTACTCGTCTTGTATTAGAACCTCGCCTCTTTGAAGCTTCGGGTTGTTACGTATTCATTGATCCCTCAGGTTTACCACACAAAATAAAAATTGCATTCTCTTCATATTTTCTATTTTATGGTGATAAAATAATATTTTTGGAAAAGAAAGGGCTACAAACTATATAGTATATTTAAAAAAAAATCTTCTTAAATGACGGTCACATGAATGTCAAATTTAATTCAAATACTAAATGTTTACACAATCACACCATTAGGTGACATTCGTCATTGTAGTTATAGAAAAAAAAATCCTTTTAAACGACAATCAAATGAATCTCAAATTTAATGCGAGAGAATAAAAGTTTACACGGCCACACCATTGGGTGTCATCCCTTACTTTCATTATAGAATGCCCATCGACATACTTAATAAATTTTGTGGGTTTTTAGTGATATAGGTTTAAGTCAATTTCAAGATGACTACTATGAGTAGTCTCTAATGTATGGACATTCTTTCTTTATATATTTTTGTTAATAATTATAAGGTGTGCGACTTATTTAATACATAAGGTTCGTTAAGTATTTGTTAGAAAAGGTGAGGAACAATGAATATAACAACCTATTTGAGCCTTTTCACAATCAAGTTTATAGAGATTTTGTATGTAACACACTATTATAATATCAAAACTAGGCTTATCTAATTAACATATTAATTCAAATGTGTATTATAATTTAGAACAATAAATAGTGTATGGTCCTAAAATAACCCATAAGATAATATTTGATCGATGACTTCTAAAAATAAATTTGAGAAAGACTAGGGTTAGAGTTTACAAAGATGTCGATGTTTTATGAGGTCTAAAGATGTGACAATGATATGAAATTGGGAAAATACACTGTGAAAAGTGTCGTAAGGATCTTTGCAAATTACAAAAGCTTCAAAATGATCCCTGGATAGGTTCACCCAATGAATTCGCCCTAGGAAAGTTGAATTTTTCCTCTTTACCTTGACCTATAACTAGATTATGGCACCTAATGTGCATATTTCTTTGGATTTGGGATATGTGTTTGAAATCATGTGATCATCGTTTGTACTTACAAACGACTTCTCTTATGTTAAAACCCTTGTTTCATGCTTTGTGACCTAAAAATTGGTTAGTTTGATGAATTGGGCTAACCTTAAAGAATCCATGTGATAGCTAAGAATAGTTGACCCGACACTACCTTGAAAAGGTCCTCAAGCTCTGTAATTCTCCTTCCCAATGGATGTATGGGAGTGCGCATAAATTATGTAAATGGCAAGCTCGATTGATGTCTTGACATTTGACAATGAACTTTGGCTTCAAATTTGGCACATGAGAGTGATCTATCAAATGATAATGTATCATATTTGTAGCTTGTTGTGATGTGTTATAAAGACTTGATGCTTCAATTATTAGGGCTCAAAAGTCCTTGTTAGAATGTCCTTGAATAAAATATCCATAGATATACCTAATAGGTTATGGTGCATGTATTTATATAGGTGACATGTGGGAATGATTTCTATCTCAACTAATCCTAACCCAACTAAGGTAACTTATGTTTTTGAAAATGTGACCATTATAAGTACAACGAACGGCTTAAATCGACCTCGCATGACATTAAATCAATGAGAACTTGTCCTTATATGTATTTTTCGATTGAACTCGTCTTTGGATGACATACACGTTCGTGCTTAGGATGGAACCCAATAAGATACGAGGCAAATAGTTGAGAGTCCGAAGACATATGTTTTGTTTTGTTCCAAAAGTACTAAGTTCAAGAGAAAGTTGTGACCTAAAGGACTTGAAAGTGTGGGGATTAGGGAAGATGCATTTAGTTTTAGCTAATAAATGTATAAAGGAGATGACATTAAGATACATGCCAAATGATGATTCGAAAGTGCTTTAAAACCATAGTTTGGTATTATAATTGCCCCATTTGAATCTAGTAATGAAATATCTAGAGTGAAATTAAAAGGGTTGGGAAACACAAAACCTCTTAATGGATATGGTGTATACAAGAATGAGTAAGTACGTCCCCACACCATATAGGTGAACCTATAAATCATGTGCCAAAGCATGTATTAATGTTTTATAAAGATGCATATAAAAATCGGTATCAAACTAAATGAAGGATTGATCCTTCCAAAACTCCAAACTATTTTGTATTTATGTTACTTAAGTTGAAGGATTTCATGAGAAATTAGTAATTTATTATTTATGTGTGTTTAATTTTTAAGCAATTTAATTATATTATTAATTTTGGTGGGATTTTTAGTGATATAAGTTTAAGTCAATTTCAAGATGACTACTATGAGTAGTCTATTAATATAAGGACGGTGTTTCATATATTTCTCGCTAATAGTTAAGGCATGTGACCCACTTAACACATAAGTTTTGTAAGTATTTGTTAGTAAAGGGGGGAATGGTGAATGTAATCCACTGATTTAGGCTCTTCACGAAAAGTTATAAGAAATTTTATATATTGTTGGCGAGAAAATTTGTCGAGTGGACAAGCTTATGGATTTCTTACCAACGCTCTGGGAATCTAAGTCCCTCTACTTAACCGGTGCAGTTATCGTATATGCATGCGCATGAAAAGGTGGATTTCTGTGGTGGCCTTTCGACTAGGGATCCAATAGGGACACTCCACTAACCCTGCGGCAAAGATTGCAAATACCTACAAGAGAATAATTCTCAGGAGAGTGGGAAAGGGAGTGAGAATATTAGACAAGAGAAACTAATGTTGCAAGTAGGAAATCAGAGACTTGCATTACACTAGTTGGAAATTACATCACATGCATTGAAATTAAGAGGAAACAATACTACAAACAACAACAAGATGAGGTAAGATTGAGAACTCAAAGTTTCTAAAATCTTCTCATCAAAAAAGGATAGAAACTCCTTCTTCTTGTATTGGTGCTCAAGTAGAAATTGTACATAGTGTAGGAAATAGAGGAAATTTGAGAATGAGGGGAATGGAAGAATTTGGCTATCTCCTTTGTTCTCTCAAGGTAGAATGCACTCTTGAGCTTACAAAATTAATGACCAACCCTTTGAGATGGGAATGACTTTACAATTTATAGAGTAGACTCGACTCCTCATCTTCTTCATGACCCTCCATATGCCTTATTTCTAACTTTAGACTATTCATATTCCTACAAAATATTTAAGTCCCTTTTATAAAATCAAGGTGACTTAATTTACATTATGTTTCTAAAGTCACTTTTAGGTGACTTAAAGGCATATCAAAAAGTGCAAACCCCAACGAAGAATTAGAACATTTGAAGGGAGAGAAAGTTGGGGGAGAGGGAAGAGAGAGAAGAGGAGAAGATGTTGCCCCGATGAAGTTTGATGATCCTCGTTGATGGAAAGATCTAATGTGACGAAGTTTTGAATGTCCCATTATGCCAAAATTGCTCTTTGAGTGTGACTTACTATTTTTAGTAAATTCCCAGATGGGAGACTTACTATTTTTAGTAAGAGGTGATTCTTGCTTCTTCTTGATCATCTTGATGTGATGAAAATCTTCATTCAATCCTATGCACACTACCTTTGCTTTGACCACTTCTTGGGGTGACTTACTATTTTTAGTAAGCACCCATATAAGGGACTTACTATTTTTAGTAAGTGGTCATTTTCACTATTTTCTACTCCGGATAATCATTTTGGCTTCTTGGATATCTTCAGTGCACACTACCTTTTCCATAGCCGCTTTTGATGAAGACTTACCAAAAATAGCAAGCATGTGTAGGAAAGCTTACTATTTTTGGAAAGTGGATTTCGGTTCTTGTTTTGTGATGAGTATATTTTTCTCGGATTCGACTCGTCATCGCGTTCACGTCCTCCTAATTTTACTTGATTTCGCCTGCTAGAATGATTGGAAATAAATTTTGAAATTTTAACTTGGCAGTGGCTTTGAGCATGGAGCTGCCATGGTGGCCATTAATGGAGCTCAAAATTTACAGGTCTAGTTTTTGTCTCTTTTGCATGCGTAAACAACTCCATTGCGATAGGTTTTTCATTTGGAGCTCGTGTGTAAGTTTTTATCTCGTTTCCATTGCTGGAATGATGGGAAATCGACAAATGTGAGCCGGTGCATGAAGTGAGGATTTTGTTGGAACAAATGATTTTGGGCACCATTTGACCTCCTATTTGTTGCATCTTGATCGCCTTGAAAAATGTGGAAGTATACAAAATATGGCATCTCGATCGAATTTTATTTTGCAAGATATGAGGATTTTTCGATCGGGTGACTTCGTAGTCATCTAGCGAAAAATCTTTGTTTTCTCTTTGTTCTTCATCATTTCAATCCATTTTTCTTTGAGGCCTACATATTTTCAGGGATTGGAGGATTTTTGAGTCATGGTGGTGCTGGTTTGGAGTGGCAATGGTGGACCGGTGTCTGGACAAGCAAGAACATGGCCATGGCATGGTGAGGAGCTGTGAAGGAGAAATGAGGGGAAAAACGGCTAAGTGCCAGATTTAAATATTCAAAAAATGCATGGCAAAGGGGATGGGTGAATTTTTATGTCCCTGACATCCCTCACCTCAAAGGGATGTGAGGGACATCAGTTTCCATGGTGATCCTAGAGGCAACACGTGGCATTGATCTGACAACAGGAATGAGTGCTCCAAAATCAGCTTTAAAGCACTGAGGGGCTAGAAGCGGGTCACATGGGTGACCAAAAATATCTCCTAGAAGCGGGTCACGTGGCATTGATCGACACGTGGCGGAGATCCGACGATAGGGGATTTGAGCTCTAAATTGCAACCGAGGGCTGAACTGACAATTTTGATGGTTGTATGGGGTTCCAAAGGTCACATGGGTGCTAGGAGCATTTTTCCAAGGTTGATGTACCTGACCCTCATGGATGTTGGGGACATAAAATCCTACCAGGCTCCTGGAGTTGACACATGTCCTTCCAAAATTTGGCTAAGTCCCGAACTTACTCCGAGAGGACAACTTGCGATGATCATATCTTGAGCTCCGATGGAATTTTTCAAAAAAATTATATTATCCTAACTGGAAATGGCCTTTTGAATCCAATGGTTGGGGTATCATGTCTTTATTCATCCATTTGATCCCTAAAAAAGTTTTTTGGTTTGGTACTCCACTATGTATGAGAAAATATGCCTGAAGAACTAATGCGCCAAAGTGTTGTGAAAAATATGATTTCACCATCTTGTAGGGATTGGAATTATCTTTTCGGTGATGTTTTTTTATCCTAACTCCATTTGGAGCTCTCAGAATCACCTTTCAAAGCTCAGCGGTTGTTTTGGAATGTGCATTGACATGGCCTGTGAACCCTAATTATGGCGAAACTGCCCCAACTTCTCTGCGCCCTTCCATAATCTTTCTGAATCATCTCCGTGATGTCCCAAGACCTTTGAATCACCTCCAAATCTTCTTAGGCTCTTCTGATCCACTCCGTGGGGTTGCTCTAGCCCTAGGAAGGCCAGTGATAACCCTTCCCACAACTATTTGTAGCTTTGCAAATGAACTCCTAAAATCACCTAGGGGAATGAATGGACTTTCCTAAATCACCTAGGGGATGAGATGACATTAATTGGGAGGTCACTTAGATTGACTGGGAAGATTCGGGGTGTCTTGGAATGATAGGACTTGAAAAAATTAACATAGGGGTATAGTTGTCATGCTCATAAATTGTTGATTTCCTTGTTGCACATTTGCATGACAACACATACAACACCATATTATATTATCAAAACTAGGTTCATCTAATCAAGATATTAATTCAAATGTGTATTCTAATTTAAAATGATATATAAAAACTTCATGGTCCTAAATTATGCCATAAGATCATATTTGATCAACGCAATTTTTGTAAGTAGATTATAGAAGGCTAGGGTTAGGGTTTAAAAATATGTCATTGTTTTGTGGGGTCTAGAGATGTGACAATGATGTGATGTTGGGTAAATATGTTTTGCATAGTGTCGCAAGGATGTCTATAAATTATGGATGCTTTGAAATGAGCTCAGACAGGCTCACTCGATGAATTTTTCCTAAGGTTGTTGATTTTGTCCTTTGTTACTACTCGTTCGTGCAAATGGATTATGGTACCTAGTGTGCCTATGTCTTTGGATTTGGGATATGTGTTTGAAATCATATGATCACTTTTTTACCTGCAAATAAGTTCTCTTGTGTTAAAACATTTTCTCCTCACTTTGTAACCTAAAAGGGGTTAGTCTAATGAGTTGGACTAACCTCAACAATCCCCATGACAAATGAGTGTTCTTTGACATAACACTACCTCTAAAGGGCCTCGTGCACATGTAATACTCATTCTCGGTGGAGGTGTGAGGGTGTGCATAAATAATGTAAATGAAAATCCCGAATAAGGCCTTCAAAACTTGGAAATAAACTTTGGCTTCAATCTTAGCACATGAGATTGATTTAGAAGCAAAGAAATGAGAATGTATTCAAACTTGTTAATTGTTGTAATGTGCTATAAGGAATTGACGTTTCAATTATTAGGGCTCAAAAATCCTTCTTATATTGTGCTTGAATAAGAGATCCCTATATGTCCCTAATATTTTAGGGTGCATGTGTTTATATATGTGACTTATGGGAATGATTTCCCACTCAACAAACCCTAACCCATCGAAGGTAACCTATGTATTTAAAAATGTGATTGGTGTAAGTACAACGAACAAGTTCATATCCCTAGAATGGATTCATTGGCAAAACTTGTCCTCGGATGGATTATTTAGTCAAACTTGCCCTCGAATGGTGAGCCATTTCAAACTTAGGGTGGAACCCGATAAAATACATGAGCAAAATAGTTAATATTCAAGACATATTCTATATAAGGTGCATTGGTTTTAGAAGTACTAAGATGAAGAATAATTCATGACTTAGTGGACTCGAGTTGTGGGATTGAAGAGGATGCCTATAGGTTTAAATAATAAATGTATAAATGGGATGATGTAAATGCCAAATGATTATTGCAGTGCCTAAGGAACATAATTTGGGTACTACAATTACCCCCACTTTAATCTAGTAAAGACACATCCGTATTAAAATCGAAGGGGATGGGAAAATGTAAAACCTCTTAATGGATATGGTATACACAACAATGATAAAGTTTTTCCCACACCTTACAAGTGAACCTATAAATCACATGCCAAAACATGTATTCACGTTTGATAGAGATGCATATAAAAATCAACAAAATGATAACTAAATTTTAAAAACATGAAATCTCTAAACTTGATTTCCCTAGTGTGCTCATATAGCATGTGCACGAGTATTATATACGAGAACTTTAAAATTTGGGTCTATTACTAACCATTTGTAACATTGGTCCCACTAGTTTCTGCATCAACCCTAATTAACTTTACTTAAGTTATATCGAATTGATATAATTGTAACTAAGCTTATGAATACATTCAAATTTATACTACAAATCAAGAAAATGAAGTATACAACATAACAATCATAAAAACATTTATATATATGTAATTACAAGTGTAATCGGAGAGAGAAAGAAGCACTTAACTAGTTCAGGAGGTTGGCAGGATGTGTTGATGAGTAATATAGAACGAGAACATAGTTTAAGAACTTAAAAATTAACTTTTGTGTTTCTGAAGCTTCCTGGGTGGGATTGTACCGAGATAGTTAGGACCATGTTTAATATCCCGACCAAGCTATATGGTTTTCCCTTGCCTAAAATGGGAATCTATAACTAGCAGTATCATTGTGTGTCATTGTTTATCACTCTTTGGTATCTTCAACTTCACATGAAACCCTATATGTCACACATAAATCTGCAAAACAAACCCCAATTATCCTACAACATAAATAATCAATCACTAGCTCTAAAAATAGAGATGCAAATGCTTGAGTCAAACTGACCTCAATGATCACCCTATTCATAAGTCACCGAGAAAGCTGTACTACATTTCAAACTCAATGTAGTTCTCTTAGTGCTTTGTGTTGATGTGTATGTAATTATCCCTTGACCTAGTTTGGCCCTTGTGCCTCAACACTAATAGTGGGCTATGTTACTTCATCCCAATAAAAACCTTACGTGTAGATGAAAAATTTAGATTTATACCCTCTTATTTTGATATGCACTATGTAGATGTATCTCTCGCTTTTTTGGCTCAGTAGATGGTAGATAGATAGGTGTTTGTTAGTGTAGACACTAAATCACACACTTTGGGTACATTTATAGGTCCTAATCACATACTACTATTCATATGATTCCTAAGTGAGAAAACTAGCAATTGATAGCTATCTTTGGCCTTTTTTTGTGTTTCATGTCTTCTTTCTAGCCTCTTACACCCTACAACCTAGTTTGATATTCATTGTTTTATCTTTCTTGACTCTGACACAAAGGTGCCACCAGTTGTTAGCACCAGTGCCCTCATTTCCTTTGGGTGCCCCCGACCTCCTTGTATCTTACTTGCCTCTTTTGGGCCTCTTTTATCTTTTGGTCGTCCTTTTAGTTGTCAATTGTGAAATTCAACTAAGGGAATCATATAAATATAAAGTTATGTGACCAAAATAAAGGACCAAGCTCTAAGCATCTATTACTATCACCTAAGGTTGCATCCAAAGGCATTTCAAGAGCATCAAAACATCTATCTATCTTTATTCAAGGGACAAAGGACTGTATTTTCTGTATACACGCGTAGTAGGGGAAATTCATTTTGACATCCACACATCTACTTACATTGCTACATCTAGTTATTGTTTGATATCAAGTGCATCTTGCACAAGATCCTCCTAGGGCATGATTCTTGCACACACACACAAGAATTACACGGAGTCTGAAATGTAGTGCAGTGCTCGGTTGTAAGCTCACTCAGTTTGGTGACCACTGGGGTAAGTGTTGGCATGTACGTCCAATGATCCCCATGAGTTTCGTGACATGGACTAACTGCCTCTCGTGGATCCTAACTCTGGTGATTGCAGTGGAGATTAATGCCTGCAAGTTTTAGTATAACAACAATCATGGTCCAACAAATGGTATCAGAGTGACATGTCTCGAGTTCAAAACTCACTGGGTAATCTTGGGGGGATTGTTGGCATGTGCATCTAGCACTCCCCATGAGTTTCATGACATGGACTAATCGCCTCTCATGGATCCTAACTCTGGTGATTGTAATAGAGATTAACACATGTAGGTTTTGGTCTAACGACAATCATGGTTCAATAGTCGGGATGACTCCCCATTTGCATCTTTTTATTTTTAGGATTTGATGTGTTTTGGGGTTCTACAGGATATCATTTGTTTTACTGAGTTACTGGTGAACTCGGTGATCAACCAACAACATATAAGTGACAAGCATCGAAGGTTAGTGATCATCTTATAACACAACAAAAATCAAATTCTAAGATCTTTTGTAGTCATGGGCACCCAGAAGTAGTCTCCAACGCCCAGGTGCCCTTGACCCCCGATCCAGCGCCTGGTCCAACTTGTTTGATAGTTCCACTATTTTTGGGTTCAATTTGCACATGACAGTCCGCCCTCTTGTTTCATTAAATTTCTAGCTCAACATGCCTCGAGATCAATTACAAAATTAGCTAAGTCCTTTATTCCCTCTCTTACACTTAGGGTTTCATTTTTATCTAGCTTATTGCTTAGGTTAGATTTGTACTTCATTGCTTTATTTATCTAATGTGACTCTGCACTTAGGAGTTTACAAATTTCAATATTTGTTAAATCATTTGGTGAACCCATCCTTCGAATACTCTCTTCTTCTTCTTCCATCATTCCATCTATGACTTTTTACAAGCTCACCTTGAATGTAAGGCTAAAATCAACTCTCTTCTAGCTAATACTTACATTCCTGCTAATACTTCTCTAGATCGTATATCAATTATTCATTGATGCATTTACTCAACACCTTACTTTCCCATCTGATGTAGTTGTTGCTCTTTCTATCTACAACAATGATCCTCCTCTTTATATCAACGCTTGCATCTTTAACATAGGAATTAGGTGGGTACTAGTTGATAATGGATCTGAGCTCAATTTGTGTAATATCACATTTCTTCACAAATTGGCCTTTCCTCAGCTAATCTCACTCTAACATCCATTTTTTCATAGTTATGATTCTTTTGCATGACCGTGCATGGGCCATGTCACCTTACCTATCACAGTTGGTCCAAAAACCATCCCCATGATATTATTTGTTATTAATGCCAAGCTCTAATACAATTACTTACTTGGTAGACCATGGCTTCATGCTATGCATGTAGTACCTTCTACAATTCATCGATGTGTTAAGTTCATACATGATGGTTGTGTGTATATTGTTCTTGCTAATTGTGACCCATTCAAATATTGCACTCTAGACCCACTCACTGCTCTCCCTACTCCATTTCTCCATCACAATGTTGGTCATCCTCATAATCCTCCTACATATCTCACTGATGATTATCAACTCACGGAACCTCATACCCCTACCACCAACATGATTCGTCTCTAAGGATCCATTTGTGCATTAGACACCATGTCACCTATTTCATCTTCTCAAGAACACTCTACATCGACACCCCCTCTTACTACTAATGTTATGGTACTTTATCAAGGGTCTATCCATACATTGGATGTCATCTCACCTCCCTCATCTTTTCATGAACAACCTACATTTGTGCTTCCTCTTTTCACATGCACTCTGTTCATCAATAATGCTTATTGGCCACATATTTCATTTGATCATGTTTGCTCTAACACTGTTTGCACACATGATGGCTTGACTCAGCTTGGATTCACACTCAATGATCTCCTCCCTCCACCTCATTCTCCTCATCTTTATCAGGGATATGTTCACATCATTATTGTTTGTGGCCTTCGCATCTTTCATCTATCAATTTTTATTACATGCACTTCTCGCGCTTCCCCACTACTACTCTTGGCGGTCTTGGCTTGATTAAATTGGTGGAACTCACAATCCTTATCATATTGATATCACATTTCTAATGCCCTTTGGCCATGTTTCTATTTTCAATGACTCATTTCTTGGCTATTCATAAAATCTTACTCATTGGTATGCACATGGATGTCCACTACCACCTTTCACTAATGAAGAATAAACAATGGACATATATAATTTACTTTGTGTGACGGCTCCTATATATGTTGACTACATAATATTGCTTACCAAGTCTCTGACACATCTCCATTTGGCTTCGATCATGACAATGATGATCTCTTAGATGACATTACTTGACTTTTCTTCACATCATACACTCGAGGGGCATCAAGCTTATTCTCCCCCTTTTCTAGCATTATCAAGTGTCTCACATATCTACTATCACGCTTCATGCTTCACATTTAGTCTCTCTCATGCATCTTATACACATTAATACACACAACTTGTATCATCATTACCCTATGATGCACTCTTGTGCTAAGGTTCACACTTGATTGTTGAGGGCATACTACATCCATGAACCTCACATCATACACACAACATATTTCACACTCGTGCATTTACAACACATCTTTCTTGTAACATCTTGAATTTTCTTGTAAGTTGAATTAACTACGGTTAAGTCTAAACATGATTAAACGAGATCATCATTGGGTGTAAAATTCATTTTCTTCCTTGTATCATGACCCACAACTTTTGTTGGGGCATGACACTGCGGAATGAATAACCCCGCACCCACCTTGATGATCCTTCCTAAAACATGATTAGGCCTTAATCATAGGTAAAACGGTTCATAAATGATAGTGAATCTTTCGGTTTTGTATTCTGATTACTTTATTTTAATCGGTTTGGTCGTCTTTTGTTTTGTTCGACTTTTGCATGACTGCGAAGATAATTGTCTTTGTTTAATTTGACAATGTTATATCAAGCTAGCTTTATGAGAATATTCGAATTATTATTTATGGACTTGGTGATTTTCGTATTGGAATGTTTTATATAAACCTGGAAAGTCAATTAATTTTTATGGTAATATATTGTTGGAAATATGTGGACTTGTATTATGAAGGTTAATTTTAACTTAACCATTAAGTTGGGTAACACCTAAAGTAAAAAAATGTATGAAATATTAATTAGTGTATATATATATATATATATATATATATATATATTATAGAGGATTTGGCATGTAAGCCAAAATTTGTATTTAGTTATTAAAATTTATGGGTTTCATAAAGTGAAACACCTTCACATGGCACAAGTGTGCGCATGCACTAAAACACGTACCAAAGACGTTGGGAAGCTCAAAAATTCTTCAATATGTCACCCAACTATAGTTCTTTCATATATTTTTCTATTATTTTTTCTTCATCTATTTTCATTCTCCTCTTCTGGAATACTTGCATGAGTTTTGGAGGAAAGAAGGATTCAACTTGTTGGAGCGGGAAGAGTAGAAGGTTGCCGATTCTGGGTTTACTTTAGGCATGAATATCTTCTCCTTTCTCTGCTGCATTATTTGTAAAAAATGAGGAAATACACATTCTATTTTTAATGGCAATCAAGGAAATTGTGGACAGCTTTTGATTTAATTGTTTGGAGATGAAGTATGAAAAGGAAATTGATGGATTATGTATTCTTTTTAGTTTTCTTTGTGTGGTTTTAACCTAACCCAGAAAAATTAGCAGATGGGGTTTTGGATTTTGATAAACAAAAATAAAGTAAAAGAAAGGTTAAAAATTCCTTCTCTACATTATAATAAATTATACCCAAAAGGAAAAGAGTTGGGTTTTTCCTATACAGGAAGAAGGAAAACGTTTTGTGAATTTGTGTGTTTAAAATCGATTTGTGCTTGTGGGTTTTCATTTTGTTAAACTGAAATTTTGTTGTGTGTTTTCTGTAAACAAATCGATTTGGGTATGCAAATTGATTTGCATAAAGGAATTGATTTGGGTAACCCAATCAATATGGGTATGCAACCGGTTGGGGTTTTATATTTTTCTTCTTGGTTGTTATACGAGTCTGATTTTTAATTTATTGAGATCTTTTGAATGATAATTTGTGGGTGTCAAAGCTCTTGCATGGGGCTGCATTTTCCAGAAATTTTATTATTATGGACCACTAAATCGGTTCATGTATAAATGAGGGTGTCTTGTTATGTGTGAATAATTTTAAAAATGGCATTTAGCCTGTAACTTCTAGCCTGACAATATGACTTGGATTCTTGTAAGACTGTGAAATATAAATTGCTTGTGTTTGACTCATTGTATGATTTCGAGAGACAATTCAGGGTGTGAGAAGAAATTTTAAGTAGAGTAAAGAGATAAGAAGATTGGTGTGATCAAGACAAAGTGGATCAAGGTAGAAAATATTGAGTTCAAATTTAGGATCATTATCAAATGTTCATTACATCATTTTGAAGTGTGATCAAGACTAATTGTTGTATACCAAGGATTTATAGCTTCTTTATAGGTAGAATCTTGCAGAAGGCTAGTTGTAATTAGTTAAATCATTCAGGAAGTTGATGTTTCCTTCACCAAGTTATAACATGTCGATATATCGAGGTTGTAGCCTCACAAGTTGAGTTGTAGCTCAACAAACTCTTTGTAACCTTTTGCCACATAGTGCATTGGTTCAACAGTTTTCTCCTATTTGGGTTTCCCACTTAAATTTATTGTCTCATGTGTGTGTTTTCTCTCTTTTGAATTATCTTTCAGATTAATTGGTTGAGTTTTTAATTAGTAAAAGTTGAATTGAACATTGATTCACCCCCTCTCAGTGTTCCAATTTCTAACAATTGGTATCAGAGCAGGCCCTGGTAAAGTGATTTTAACAGCTCAAGGGAGATCCAGTAAATTCAACTATGGCAAGCAACCAATCAAGTGGCTTCTCTACTTCCAAATCACCTATGTTCAATGGGTCAAATTATGCCTTCTAGAGTGTCAGGATGAAGACTTACCTAATGTCTATTAGATTTGATGTTTGGGATGTAGTTGATAGTGGCTATATTGTTCCAACAACACCTCCCACTTATAAAGTAGGAAATGTAGTTTGAAAAAAATTCTAAGGCTATGAATGCAATCCTATGTGAATCAGCTAAGGCTAAGTTTATAAAATTTATGTAGTGTACTACATCTCAAGAGATGTGGGACAAATTGAAGACAATCTATGAAGGAGTTAGCAAAGTGAAGATTGTCAAACTACTACAAACTTACGAGAGACGGTTTGAAAGTATAAAGATGAAAGAAGGTGAGAGTATTTCTTCATATTTGCAAAGATTTGATGAAATTGTAAATCTGATTAGAGGCTTAGGAGAGGAGATAAAAGAGAGTGTGGTTGTACAGAAAGTGCTTAGATCTTTGACCTCAAAATTTGATGCTAAAGTATCAGTTGTAGAAGAAGCTAAAGACCTGACTACTCTAACAATGGATGATCTTCATGGTATATTAAGTGCATATGAGATGAGAATCAGTGATTCAAAATTAGGGACAAAGGAGGTAGCCTTCAAAGCAAACAAAGAGTCACGAGAAAAGAACAAGGCATTTGATTCTGACATGGACATAGATGATGACAAAGTAGAAGCTATGTTTGTAAGAAAGTTAAAGAGAGGTTCGATTAAATACAAAGGTAAGCTCCCATTCAAGTGTTTTAGTTGTGGACAAGTTGGTCATTTTTCCTCTAAATGTCCTAATAAACACAAATAAGAAGAGGAATCCTCTAATAGAAAAAAGAAGAAATTCAAGAAATATGATGGCAAAAAGAAGTACTCAAGAATAAGAAGAATTTCTACTCTCAAGAAGATTCAAGCTCTTCACAGTCAAGTGACTCTAGCAGCTCCGAAAGTGATGATAAAGGTATGCTAGCTGAAACTTTGTTTATGGCTATTGAAATACTTGATGCAAGAAATTCTAAAGGCAAAAATCAGACTCAGTATGATAGCTCAGATGAAGAAGAATAAGTAGTTAATCTTGAGGCTGAATTGATAAGTGCTCTAGATGAAATAAAGCATCAAAAGAAGAGAAACCAAAAATTGAAAATTATGGTAAAATAATATGAAATTAAAATCAGATTTCTTGAAGAAAATTAGAAAAAGGAAGCTCAAGAACATGAAGGAATAATCAAGGAATTTGAAGCATAGGTAAAACAAATTGAAGATGCTTTCAGAGTAAAAGAAAAAGACAGTTTGAAGCTCAAAACAGAGATGGAGCAGCTACAAACTTAGTTAGATCAAACCTCTAAAAAACTTAAAATGTATCACAAATTTGAGAAGAGCACTACTGATTTGAGTGATCTTTTGAGCAGGAAAAAGACTCAAGTGACAAAGTTGGTTTGGGATATGAAGAGAAGAAGGAAGATGACAAGTCAGAGAGAA
Organism: Taxus wallichiana var. yunnanensis; assembly: GCA_018340775.1. Taxonomy (NCBI): domain Eukaryota; kingdom Viridiplantae; phylum Streptophyta; class Pinopsida; order Cupressales; family Taxaceae; genus Taxus; species Taxus wallichiana. The sequence goes on from CM031234.1 coordinate 395,607,291, forward strand.
AAAAGATGGTCAAGTCAAATGAAGAACCTTCTAAATCCAAGAGAGCTGATTTCAAGAAGAAGAACTATCCAAGGAGGCACTATGCCATGAGGTATGCATACTCATTCTATGGATATTGTTATGCATGTAGTGAATTTGGCCACAAGGCTGCAAAATGTAGAAGGTACTCCAAAAGTCATGGTAGGCACATAAATTCTTATTATGCAAGAAACAAGGATGAAATGATATGTTATAACTGTCAAAAGTATGGACATGTTGCCAAGTTTGCTATCAAATACCTCCATAGTAGAACATGAGAATCTACAAAGCCAAATCAGATTCTACAGGAACTAAAGAGCAAGGATTAATAGTTCAAACAACCTTTCATTCACAAAGTAAACAAATGGAGTGGTATATTGATAGTGGATGTTCTAGTCACATGACAAGAAGCAAGAAAAAATTCATTTCCTTAGAAGAGAATATATTTGGCACAATGAGATTTGGGGACAACACATCAACAAATATTGTTGGAAAAGGTATGTTAAGTCTTGATAATGGAAAAAATATAACTGAAAATGTGTTGTATGTTGAAGGCTTTAAAGACAATCTTTTGAGTGTTAGTCAAATGTGAAAAAGAGGATATATTGTTCTTTTTCATGATAAAGGATGTGATATAAGAAAAGGAGAAACATGAAAGGTGATAGCAAAAGCTAAAAGAACCAAAAACAATATGTATGTGCTTGAAGAAGTAAACAAAGAAAGGTGTTTTACAAGAAAAGTGACTAATATGATGACTAAACCAATGCCTAGAGCTAGCTATGAGAATTTGAGGCATAATTTGGGGGTAGCTTCAGGCCCTAAAAATCACTAAAGGTCTCAAAAAGACAGGGAGAAGCTAAGGTGCCAAAGTTTCTCCAAGAGGGCTCAATTTGAGTCCAAACAAGGGGAGTTGGTTTTCCAATTCTAGGCAACAAATTTGTGGTCATGTAAAGACAAGTGTTGATGGCTGATTTTGGAAGCTTATCAAAAGGAGTATTGCAGGTGCTGCATGGAATAAAAACAATAATAATTCTTGGGCTTCTTTAGACAAGAAAACAACACCTTTCTAGGGGGTGCATACAAGGTATGAGCATTCTCTTTTTATTGAATTTTTCCAATCTAATCAGTTTGGTGTGCTTGTGCATCTTTGTCATAGATGTCAAAGGGGGAGAGAGAGTGTTGGAAACTTGTCTCATATTTTAGTTTGCCATCAAGTTTCAGAATGTTGCCATCAATGACAAAGGGGGAGATTGTTGCACCCTGTTGATTTTCTAGTTGTTGTCATTGATGTCAAAGGCATTGATGGAAAATGGAGAGTGCAAGATCATGCTTATCAAATTTTGTTCAGAGGTTCAAAGTGAATTCATGAGGTTTCAAGAAGACATGGTCTTGGATGGTGAGTGGCAGTGTCATTTCAGGGTGGTTTTAGGTACCTAAAGAAGTGAAACAGGATGGTACATGTTAGAAAAATCATGGGAGATGTGTTAAGATAGCATATAAAGCATTTATGAGCAAAGGTTAGACTCATCTCAGCTCTAGGAGTCAATTTTGTATGTTGGTCAGAAATAGTGTTGAGAATAAGTAGTGTTCTAGCATGCAAATGAGATGGGATAGAAAATTGTAGACCTATCTTTTCTATAAACCATGGGAGATGATAGAGGAAGGTTTTTTGATGCTTTAAGAAAAATTTTAGGTCAAAGGTAGGTCATTTGTTTAAGTTGTGTGAGTTTTTGTAAAACAGATTTTGAAAAACTCATTATGAGTCACTGGATTCTTAGCCTTAAAAAAAATTGTACAATCTCCTTCAAATAAATAATAGAATGAATTTTTGGATTAAATTGGCATAAAAATCATGTGCAAAAATAATTTTTTCAAAAGGAGGTGTGGTTGAAAAGTTATGAGCATTTTGGTGGAGCAATTTTTCTCTCTCCTAGGTGTGCACCAAATCGATAAGAGAAAAAATGTGAGTTTGAACTCCAAATCTTGTTTAATCTCTTCTATAGTATATCTATAGTATTTTCATGATGTTTCTCATTGTCAAAAGGTGTTTTAAGGAAAATTTCAAATGTAAAAGCTATCTAGATACATTGGCTCTAAGTCATGCTCTTGAGATATCTACCTCTATGTCTTGCACTCAATCAACCTTGTCATCATGATCGGAGGTTAAAACATCTCATCTCATCCTAGTTATGGAACTTATGAAAAAAATCTATAAGGTTACAATTTGTAAATGAATATTAAGGTGTAATTCATGTCTCCATCTTAGAGACATGATTTGTTGATACTTAGACATGCAACTACGCTTCTCTCCATCTAGGTGCAATTTCAAGTTATTTAAAGTGTTACTCCCCTAATATCAAAGTGGAAATGTGTTCTCAATGCACCTTATTGCTCCTAGAGACCAAGTTTAAGACCTACTTCAAGCTTCTAACTCAGTTAAAACGCATTATCCTCATTTCTCATGTATAAACCGAAAGTGTCATGTTGTCAAGCATGCTCCAAAGGATTTATGTAATGTCATGGTTGTAAATAATCTTATAATGGTCTTTGTTCCATCTACACTGCATTCATCACTTCAAAATAATTCCAAAGTTTGACATCTCTATGACTGACTTAACAATGTTGACTACTCTAAAGCTCTATGAACCCTATTCATGTTAAAGAGGAGATGATTGGAGTAATTTCAAAAGAAAATGTTGGTATACAAAGCATTAAGGAGGTTTATCAAATCTTTTAGGATTGAAAAATCAAATTTCATAATCTTGTTAAGCTCAAAATCAATTTAAAAGAGGTCTTGGGCTCTACACTGTCACCACCCGAGAGTTAAGGTTTCTTCAAAATTTGTTTTTCTTAAATCTCTAAAATGCACCAATAGAAATCCATGAAAATTGAACCACATCTCTGTGGGGTGCACAAGAAATGGTTCGAAAAGCAATTTTTTTGATTGATTGAGGTGTTTATGAGAATTTCTTGATAGAAATTTTTTTGAACCCGTGTATAGTCATTTTCCTTAACAATTGCATCAGTTTTATTTCTTTTATCACAAATTGAGATTGGATCACGTTTAAAATTCTTGAGAAAATGTCTAGTGATCTCATACTTTGTGTAAATATGCATATATCAAGTTAGAATGTTTAGAGCTCGTGAAGACCGTGAGTTCCACAAATACGATCAACTATATATTCTTGTTGATCTGTGCAATATTTAGGGGTGAAGTTGTATAGGGAAAAGAGTGAAATGAGATAACATTATTTTCAAAAATATTCAACATTCACTTGACTCAAAGGGGAACTTGAAAAGGCTCAAAGTAGTTTCTTACTCTGTTGGTTTTCTCTCAACTCAATTGAGAAGTGCAATGATCACTTAGTTGGCTCATTCAAACTAAATATGGATTTATGGCCTTTGAAATTTGAGATGGAAATTTAGAGGTCAAGTGATTACCACAAGATTGAACTCGAAGTGCATGTGAATTTTTTTTGGAGCGAAAAAAGAATATGAAGAGCCAAAAACATTTTATGTTAAATATCCGAAGTCAAATAGAGTTTTGGGTGTGAGAAAAAGTATATGCTCTAACAAAAGGAATATACGGTGATTGAAGGCATGCATATGAGAGTGAAATCAGGGTTTGAAGAATTCCATGTGATAAATCTTGAATACACAAAGGTTCAATACTTCAATGATAGTAGTAAAGGAATGTAATTGTCCTCCTTAGAATAGTGAAGTGGCTCGTGAATATGGTGGGAAATACATGTGTGTTCTAAGCAAGAAAATGGAAGTGAAATAAGTGAATGAACTACTTATGAAAGAGTATGTTAGAATGTATAGGTGATTGCACTTGGATATATAAATTTTAGTGAAAAGAATGAACTCAATGAATTTTTAGCCTAACATGTGAATGGAAAAATGAAGTATACCTTTACGTAGAAAGGTATGATCTTGAGAATATTTATAAGTGAGAAAAACATAGATAAAAGTGTTTGACTCAAAGTGTGTGATTTCGAGAGACAATTTAGGGTGTGAGAAGAAAGTTTAGGCAAAGTAGAGAGACAAGAAGATTGACGTGATCAAGACAGAGTGGATCGGGGCATCAAAGATTGAGTTCAGATTTAGGATCATTATTAGATGTTCAAGACATCATTTTGAAGTGTGATCAAGACTGAATTGTTGTATACCATGGAGTTGTAGCTTCCTTGCAGGTAGAATCTTGTAGAAGGCTAGTTGTAGCTAGCTAAATCATTCAGGAAGTTGATGCTTCCTTCACCAAGTTGTAGCTTGTGTGATACTAAGGTTGTAGCCTCATAGGTTGAGTTGTAGCTCAACAAACTTTTTGTAACCTTTTGCCACATAGTGCACTGGTTCAGTGGGTTTTCTCCCTATTTGGGTTTCCCACTTAAATTTCTTGTTCTCTTGTGTGTGTTTTCTCTCTTTTGAATTATCTTTTAGATTAAGTGGTTGAGTTTGTAATTAGTAAAAGTTGAATTAAACATTGATTCACCTCCCTCTTATTGTTCCAGCTTTCTAACACAATTAATTTAATCTCTTTTCCAACCACAAAACAACCATTTTTCCTCCCATCAATCTCTCTTCTTTTTTCCTATGACCTTCAATAACAAGAGGTCCTCATCCTCTATGGATGACTAACTAGAGAGCTCATTAGTCCTTTATTTGCATTTTTATTCCTTTACCATAGCACATACTATATTTAAATCTTTTGTTCATCAAGGACAACTTCATGATACTTCTTCAACACTAACGATTCATTATCCAAATCTTCAACCTCGTATTTGGATACTAAATTTCCCTCAATGTTTTCTAATAATGCATTTTTATGCTTTTTGACTAGTGCAACATCCATTTATGGTCTTAAGACTTGTCTTAACCATTATAATGATAACTCCAAAAAATTGTGCACTCATTGCATATGGAATATTCATCCACTTCTTCAATTATCTACTTCATTCCATCAATCTCAGTAAACTTATCTAAGCCATTGTGCAAATTTATGCATAGCCAAAATATGTGGATGCTAATTTTTAGGGTAATTTTCTTCATCTCCCACCACAAATTTTGATTCTTACGTAATATATTTACATAATTTTCATGTGATATATTATATGTATGCTCCCTTATAATCTTCATTTCTTTAAACAATCCATATAATATCCTCCCTTGTTAGTCCACTCTACAAAAAAATACTTTCCCGAGAACCCATCTCATAATACAAAACCAAGACCCAAATTTTTCCCTATTAGACCTCACATCCATATGTGTGTGCCTTTTTACTATATCATTGAGTTTATTTGCCACATATTCACACCAATTTACTTATTTCTTGAATATTCTATCTAAATTTTTAGATACAAGACTTCACAAATAATGAAATGGAGATCACTCTCCAACAATTATTTAAGGCTAAAATTCTTATGACACTCTCATATGTTTGCATTGAATTGAGTTGGCCTTGATATATTTCGTTTCTTTTTCATCTTCATAAACTTTAATATTTAATAGCACATATTTTCAACAACTAAGACCTTATCCTAATCTTCTCTCTCATTTGAAAATTACGCAACTCTTTGTAATCTCTCGGTGGTCAAGGGTATTACCCTCCCAATTATATATAGTCATCATTTTTGTGTCTATTAAAAACATATATGATTTAACCATGGCATTTTTCAATGATTATTGTTTCTCTTTTTTTTTGCATGAGAGGGGATATCTTAGACCCTTATGGTTTTGTTGTTTTGCTTTGGTTTTATAGGTAAGAAAAAATTATAAAAGGGGTGTATGCCTTGAATTGATCATTATGAGTGTGTATAATTATATACACACAAAAAAAAAAATGCATGTATATCAATAAGTGTAAAGGGGATGGGTCTACATGATTCATCCAATGAAAAAATAAAAATAGTGGGGAGAGAGCCAAAGTACTAAGTGTGAATTTTGGATTATGGGCATGAATATTGTAGTAAATAATTCCACCTATGACGAGACCATGGCATTTCCATTTTTGTTACTAGTAACCATATTGCAATGGGACTCATTGCCACATGGTGGAAATGCAATCCTATCCACCCCTTTAAAAAATATAAAGATAATTTCAACCATGCATTAATATTTTTAATTATATATGTTCTTTTGATTTCTACAAATATAATTATTTATGTATTCTCTTCTCTCTTAATTTCATTTTAAAATTTATATAACTTTAAATTATATAAATACATACAAAATATTAAATTTTTAACATATGTAGACACTCAAATTTGGTAATTTACACTTTGGAAACCCTTGATTTGACTATACATGCTTGTTATGATAAATGTAACTTCTCCATTCTTGTTTAGCACTTTCGAGGTCCATTGTTTATCTTGTTTATCCTTGCACACTGACATGTTAAAAAAATCTGAGAATGCAATGCACAAAATAAATAGATAAAGAGCATCCTATCATCTCCAAAATTCATTTTGCATGTTATTTACTCCTTTCTAGGGTCATATAGTTTGGTCATGGTCATACAATCCGGTCCTTATGTCTTTTTATGGTCTTGGACCGACATGTTCTCTAACCGCACTTTTAGGTTGACATCTTTTATTGGGTCTTATACTTCATCTAGGTCATCCTTTCTTAGAAAAATCATCTATAGAACCCTATATAAGCAAGTAAACACTACCTCATTTGCTAACCTAAAACTCCTAAGGAAATGCACTAGATAACTCACTTCATACACTTGTAAAAGGCATCCAAAGCTCCCTAAATCTCATAATTACACATATACAATCATTAGGAAGAACCCACATCAGTTTGAAGCTAAAAAATAGGTCAAGGCAGTCATATATCTTATCTACAAGCATTCAAAAATCCTCTCTCCAAGTTATTTTAGTAAGATCCAAGTCAAAACAAACATGGTCAAAGCAATTGCCAAATCTTATTGATCTATCTAGACATCACATACTAGGTGGAGAATGGCATGTGGTTTGAGACCTATTCATAGTAGTGTCAATGGTAGTAACGTATAGGGGTTGCCCATAACCCTTTCTAATGTTTGTTTTGTGGGACTCTTCATCCGTGCCTAGGGTTTGAGGTGATGATTATTCCATTTGGAAAGCTTTATTGCATGTGTAACAACTAGGGTTGATAGTGATGGATAAATCAGGAAGTTGAGTAACCTAAAAATTTACAGAGGCATGTTTAGAGCAGGTCTAAGACCATACAAAATGAGTTGGACCATACAATATGGTCCTAATCCAATGGTACGATCTTAATCCGAGTGTAGTCATAGTTCCATTCCATTTTGTGAGGGTTTCTCAAATTTAGATCTTCCAGTTTCTCTATTTCACAACCCCAAATCTTTTCAAAAACACGTAGAAATAAACTAAGTGCTTCTAGACTTTCACTTTGTACTTCAATTGTATGATTAGTTTAATTAATGTATGAAAATTCTTCTATTTGATCCGAGTTACAAAATATGAATTATTACTTGAATTGTATCATCTTTGTTAGATTTATAAATCAACTCTAATATATCTTGCACGTAATTAAATTGGCCTAAAAATTAATTAAGGATTAAAAACTCTCATCTTTAGAAGCTCATTTCTTCTATTTTTGGGTAATGTGATAGATTCTCCTCCTCTTGTTTACATCGATCTCCCTCTAAATGTTAAAGTTATTATGCACAAGACCTTGGTTAAACGTGTTCTTCTTGACAAAATATTATGCCTCAATATTTTTGGTATCTCTTTCATACATGCTTTCAGTGTCTCTTTTGCAGATATATCTCCTTCTAATTTATGTATCTATGGATTTGACAATATCCCTCACAAATTATTTGGTTCTATCACTATTCCAATCACTATTGGTTTGAATACCTTTCACATTGTTTGTTATGTACTCCTAATGACCCTTCCTACAATATTCTTCTTGGGAAACCTTGGTTACATGATACACACATCACCTTAGCATTTGTTGATCTACAAATTTCTCATCAAGGCTCTACTCATCTTTACAATTGGGATATTATACAAGATCTCCTTGATGCACATCCTTTTGACTAGGATATCCCTTCCAAGTCCATTATGACACCTACTCTTCCTTGACATATGGATCAATCACTCAATAATGTCCCTCTAATTGTGTTTCAAACTCTGGCTCCCATAGCTACATCTACCATACCCATAATTTTGGGGGAATCTCATATTCCCATTCAAAATTTTACAATGTCTCTGGATTTCAAATATGTCACTTAGAATAAATATTGATTGGCCACTAATGATAGTACAATTGTTGATCTAGATGGTTGTCTCATTGCTTCACTTGATGTTACTACTTCACCTTGATTGAGTACATCCTCTTCAATGACTCATACTAATTTATCTTCATGTACTCCACTCATAATTTTCTATTCTCATATGGTTATCTCTACTGATGTTCACTCTATGATGCTCACATCTTTGGGGAAACCTTTTCCCATCTACAATGTTACACCTATTATGGATTTCACACATACTACTTGGCACATGCTTGAGTCTCTATCTACTACTCTACAAAAGGCTTCCATTATCTCTTCTAAACTTACTTCCATTAAAGATGATGCACTTCTCTATGTTATGTTGGCCCTAACTTGGTTGAAATTTGTGTTGATTTCTGTTATTGTTTCATGATCCTTTTTGATTTCATATGTTTGCATATTTCTTCTCATTGAGCTAAATAATTATTCTAAGTTATTGTTTAATGAAATCTATTTTTATCATTGGAATAACTCTCCTCTCAATTTCCCCATTCTTTTCTTATAATTATCTTCTCCTACTTGTAAAATCTTCCCTCTCTAATCTACCATTGTAATTACAATAAGGGTGTTCCTACATATTCCCTGGTCTTTGACCACCTCGAGGTTAGAATTAGTGTATATAATTTCTAGTTTTCAATAAATGGGAGCCGCCCCATTTAGTAGTAGAGGGACCTAGTCCTACGAGTATTGATGAAACCCATATTTTGTCCCCAAAAAAATATTTTGTTGACATGGTGTTATTGAAAATTGGCTAAACTAGGTCAAGGGATAGTTACATGCGAATCATCACAACGTATTGGAAGAACTACATTGTGTCTAAAATGTAGTATAGTGCTTAGTGACTCATAAATGGGGTCTGATAATGGTCAAGTATAACTCAAGCATTTTCATCTTTATTTTTATATATAATGATTGCTTGAATGTGTTATATGATAGCTAGGGTTTGTTTTATAGATTTAGGTGTGATATATAGGGCTTTGCGTGAAGTTAAAGATACAAAACAATGACACAAAGTGATACTTCTAGTTATAGATTCTCATTTTCTATAGAAAACCGATATAGTTCAATTGGGATAGTATATATTATCTTTAGCATTTGGTATGGTCCTACTCGGGAAATTTAATTTATTTAGTTTTTATTCTTTGTTCATGTTCTATATTACTCATTAGAACATCTTAAAAACCTCCTAAACTAGATCAAGTGCTTATGTATATCCCAATTACACTTATAATTACACATATAAATTTTTTGGTATAATTAATATGTTGTATACTTCTCTTTCCTAATCTATAGTATAAATCCAAATGTATTCACAACCTTAGTTATTGTAGTATCAATTTGATAAGGGTTACTGAGTTGATCAAAACATACAAAAGTGTGAAACAAGTAATAATGAAGGAACCCGAGAAAAAGTAGACTCAAGGAATTAACATTCTAATAAATTAGGGAAGGTTGGTTTGTAATATTTGGTCCTAACCTTTCGTATGGCATTGTACTAGAGAGTATAGCCAAAGAGTAGTCGATCTAGGTTCATCTATAGTCTTGCATAGTTCCTTGTTCTTATGGTGACATAGTCTAAAACATCTATGATATCAGTTAAGGCATTCCTTTTACCTCACTTGTAATTTCAATTGAAATATTGGTTTGGCATGCTTACAAATAGTTTAGTTTTCTTTGGAAATTTGTAGATGATTATATATTTTTGTAGTCTATAGTACTTAGTTTCCAAATCAACTTGAGTTTATTATTCAACTCTAAGCTTAATCAAAAGTTTGATTAGGGTTGATACATTTTGGGAACTCGTTTTGATCGAACCCTTCACTTAACTTAGGGTCTTGTGTAACCTTTTTACTATGCCTACTATTTTCCTTGACCCTGGGGCTACCTTAGGGAATGTAGGTGACCATTTCAGGTGTCTTTCTTGTTATATCTATGTCAACATGTCTTGTTATAGATCTATAAAAAATTGTAAGGGTTACCATCCTTCTAATCTAGTCCATACCACTTACGGTTTTACAATGTCTCTTAATCTTTCTCATCCAGTTCCTATTTTTCGTACTTTAGCCTATGGCTCTAATGCTTGGTTTATAAATAAGAGTTTTGGCTATGAGGTCATCTTAAACTCAGAGGTTAATCCAAATGTTGTTCCTTCATTCTCTCCTACTAAGGATGATATCATATTCAATTATGATCAAGATACTAATCCCATTATGTTTCAAGACAAACCACCTCTTTTTACTATTATACCTAAGACACTTCCTTATACTTTGTCTACTTTACCACTCCAAACTATAGAGGATATCCTAGCACTTGTATTCCCCACACTCACCACCACTGGTACTATTTCTCCTAGCCTTGAGGGTAATGTAGATGTTTTGGAAAGTGATGGTGAACAACCACCTTCCCCTACACCTGTAAATGCCCCTTCTACTACCATAGATCCTATATAAATTCTAGTGATGATGACAGTGTTTCTAGCTTGCATGAGGATGATATTCCTTCCATTTATACATTGATTAATAGTGTCCCCGTATTTTTAATAATGACCTAGAATATGTTCATATTGAATGCCCTAATGATGACACATGTGATGATTCTTCTTTCCTTACAGATGATTATAATTGTGTTTCTACTCCCCTCTTGAATGTAAAGATTGTAAGCTATGAAAAATACACTACTAACAAGGAAGTAAAATACCAATAATCGTACCTCCTCCTTCGCGTTCCGTAGCAAACCTCAGAATGGGCTAGGAAACTTTGATTGAGCCCTGATTTTGTGATATGTAGGTGCTTTTCTTCAAGACGGAGCAAGACCTTCCTGCAACAATGATCCTCTTACTTTGCACTGGATGGGAAAAAGGATTATGAGGCTATTTTGGCATTAGAACAAGGCAGAATGATGTTCTTTGCTCAAAGGATGCAAGAACTTAGATATGGCATGAAAGCTTATTCTCCGTGTGTTTAGAGGGGAGGGGTAAGGTTGTATTTATAGCCTGAGGGAGTGATTAGCTTAAATTAATTTAAGTAATCATGGTTTGAAAATGTGGGCAAGATTAAGTGGGTGGTTTGAAAATGTGGGCAAGATTAGGTGGATGGTTTGAAAATGTGGGCAAGATTAGGTGGATGGTTTGAAAATGTGGGCAATATTAGGTGAGTGGGGGCCACGAAGAATGGGTGAGGATTTGAATTATATTTTTAATTCATAAGTGGAGGATTTTAGGTGAGTGGGGACCACGAATGGTGGGTGAGGATTTGAATTTGAATTTTTAATTCAATAGTGGAAAAACATGGAGAATAATGACATGTTGTGAGGATTAGATTATTTTTAGATTTGGAAATGGATAATTAATCAAATTATATTTGATTAATTCGAAGTGTATTTTTGTGGGAAATGAGGAAGGGAAATTAATTGATTTAGGATAGATGTGAAATTGGGGTGTCTACATTTGCCCCTCTTTGGAAGGGTACTATGAAAGTAGTGTCCTTTCAAAGAAAGTAGACGGTATGGGGGAAGAATTCAATCTACTTTTTAAAAGGTAGAGTGAATGTTTGTTGGGGAGAATAGAAAGTGGTGAGTGACGGATGTCATGGTATCCTCCAAGACAAAAATGTCATGAGAAGATGTGATTATGGATAGATGTGGTGATGCCCCCTCGAGAGGATTGACGAGAATGAAATATACGACAAAACTCTCGAAAAGAAGGGAAATGGATTTGGTGGAGAAGAGGACGGTAATGGAGTGGAAGAGACTGGAATGACCGCATGATGCAAATGGAGGAAGGATTCAATCGACCTTGAATGCTAGGTGTGAGGGTGTGTGGGAAAGAGAAAAGGGAATGGATAGGGTTGGGGGTTGATTATGAGAAGAGTAAGGGAGATAGGGAGGGAAAAAAAAGGAATGAAAGAGGTAGAAATAAGAGAGAGGGATGATATGGGAAGAAGGGAATGATGAAGGACAAACAAGGAAAAAAGAGGAAAATGACAGAGTAGAGGGTGAAGGGATGAAATAGAGAGATGTGCAAAATGAAGGAAGCAACAGAGATAGTAAAGAGGGATACGTGGCAGTGAAATAAATGAGAGAGTGAAGAAAAGGAGGAAATGGGAAAGGATAAATAAGAAGGAGAAAACGAGGTGGGAGTAGGGGGTGAAATGGAGGGAAATGGAAAGAGGACAAAAGAAGAAGTAGAACGGAGAAAAAAAAGAAACTATGAGGGGCGAGGAAAGTGTGAAAAAGAGGAGAGAAAGGAAGAGAAACATATACAGAATGAACAAAAAGGTAGGGGTGGTAGAAAAAAGGGGAAGTGGTCAGAAGAAACGTGAAAATTAGGGGAGAGGAAAGGAAGATAGAACGAATACAAGGAGAAGATTGAAGGAATCACGTCATTGCGAGGAAGACCAAGGCAAAGAATATGGAACAGACCGTATGGAGATGCATGTGGAGAGTGGGATGATAAAAAAGATAGGACAACGCTGAACAACCAGGTTATCGATGGGGATGTAAGGAGGAAACGTGATGGAAAAAGGGGAAGAAGATGATATAGGGGAAGTAAAATAAGACGAGGGGTGGGAGAGAGAAGAGGATAACAAAGAAAATGATGGAGAAGGAAGGGAATACAGAAAGGGGGTAATAAGTGGAAAGGAAATGGTAGAAGGAATGTTGAAAGAAGAAAGAGGGGAAGAATGACATCGATTGGAAAAGATATGGAGATGCATGAAATGAGGATACTAGGATGATGGGAAAATAGAAAAAGGATGTATGATGAAGACAATAAAGATAGTGAAGAGGGCAAAGAGGAGATGGAGAGATGGGTAAGAAGCGACAAGAAAGGGTGGGAGTGAGGGAAAAGAATAGGAGAGAAAAGAGAATGGGGGATAGAAGAGGCAATGCCAATGAAAGGATGTTAGGGAAATCCTCTTGAAAATGAGTGGTGGGGAAGGGTGAAAGAAAAAATGAAAAAAGAGAAAGCGAACGAGGACTGGAAAGGGTAACGCCAACAAAGGGACGTTAGGGAAAACCCGTTGCCAATGAGTGGTGGGCGTAGAAGATGGAAGGAATGAAGGGAAACTCTAGAAGGTCCAAGGGAGTGAATGAGGTCGTGCGGAATGAGGAGTGATAATTTTTAGGGAAAACCCGTTGACAATTATGAGTGCGGGAAGAGAAGATGATGATGAAAGAATGATATAGGAGTATTAACAGTAATGGCGAATATGTGTGTGGGTAGAAATGTAGGGGGAATGTGAGAAGATGAAGGGGAAAGAGTGAAGAAGATGGGAGGGAGGAGTTGGGACGAAGTGAAAGCGAGGAGAGGATGGGGGTGATGAGGATGAACGAGGTGAGGATGAAGAACCAAGACATGAAAAGAATGGGAAGAAATGGTATGAAGGATGATGGATCAAGGAGGGGAAAATGGGGGAAAAGAATGTGATTGTAGGTGGAAGAGATGAGGTGTATGTTGTAAGAAGATGTGTGGAGAAAGGATAATAGTAGGAGGAAAAAGTGGGTAATAGGAGATACCAGGTGGAAGAAACGATCGATAAAGTGAACTAAGAATGAGGCGGGGGAGAAGTTCACGATGACAAGTTAAGTGTAGGGAGGACCCTAACATAAGATTGTCATGTGACGGAAGTGGTTAAGTAAGATTGCCATGTGAGCAAAACTGGAGATGACAAATGGTCAAGCGAGAAGTGGTGTTTGCGAGAATCGAAAAGGAGGTGAAAGGATGTGATAATGGGGAATGCCGAGAAAAAATGAAGGGTGAAGGGTGGGTAGTGATGGGGAAAGGCAAGGAGACAGATCATCCTTAAGAGGGACTCTTAAGTGAGATCGCCATGCTGGGTGAGTGGTTAAGTAAGATTGCCAAGCAGAGGAGGGTGATAGTGGTGGTAAAAAGATGTGATGATGGGGAATGAAGAGGAAATATGGTGGTGAGATTGGAGAGTGATGGGCGAGTGTAAGATGACATGTCATGCTTAAGAGAATCTCTTAAGTAAGATCGTCATACTGCTGGAGAAGTTTCGTAGGGTCACCCAACCGGCAGGGATGATATGCAAAGAGAAAGACAAAATGATATTGGGAATAGGGGTGGAATGGTAGGGTGAAGAAGATGATCACGATGAGAGGTGGGAGAAATAAGATGGGCGAAATATGATGGGATGGGGGAAGGCCACAGGACAGATCAACCTTAAGTAGAAGTCTTAAGTAAGATTGCCATGCGGCTGGGATGGTTAAGTAAGATCGCCAAGCTGAGGAAGAAGGATGATGTTAGAGTTGGTGGGAATAGGGTATGACAAAATGGACTGAAGGGGAACCCTCAAGTGAATTTGCCATACTACGAGAGCGTGTAAGTAGGATGACCTAGGCATAAGGTGGATTTGGGGAAGGATGAGAAAAGAGTGAGTGAGGTATGCCGAAGTGGTATATGATATGAGATGAGGTGATAATAAGAAATAAAGGACACAAAGGAGTATAACATGAATGGATGAAGGAATATATGTAGTGGAGGGTGGAGAGTGTGAGGGGAATCCTTAATTGGGATGCCCACGTGGTGAGAGTAATGATGCGGGAATGGGAAGTAGAAGAGGTGGAGTTGGAAGATGTGTTTGGTGGTGATGGTTATTTGATGAGAGGGCATGTGGTGAAGAAGCTTCTACAGCGGGAAGATCTTAGGGAGAGGGTAAACCTCCACTGAGGATTCCATATAGAAGGGGTTATTAAGTAAGATTGTCAAGCGGGAAGAAAACGGGTGAAAGGAAAGAATACCAATGGGTGAGAGGGGACAGGAATGGTGAGAAGGGTAATATGGGTATAAGCGGTGGAGGAGTAAAAATGAGAAGTGAGAATGAATGGATCAAATACATGGTGATCATGGTGGGGAGAAGGAGCTGCTTTGGATAGTGAATGCTACTTGAGAAAGATCGTCAAGTAGGATTCGCAATGGCTGCAATGGTGATCAAGTAGGATTCGCAAACTGGAGAATGCATTAGTATGGGTGAATGGATGGGGTGCAAAGTAAGATGTTGATCATGCAGGAAGATACTCACGTGACGAAAAGCATCTTAATTTTAATATAGCACATAACAGGATGCATCGTGATATAAAAGATCAGGATGACTAGACTGTAATATGCGTGATAGCATAGACAGGGGCCATCAAAAAGGTTTGATGCCCCAGTACGATATGCAAATGGAAGAGAGCATAGACAGAGGCCATCAAGAAAGTATGATGCCCCAGTACGACATGCAATCAGATAACATAAGAATATTACAGAGAACAGGATATATAAAATCAAGATGCCCCCTGTAATATATCAAGATACAAGAAAGCAATTAATAATTTGCCACTAATAATGCAACACAAGAACTAGTAAACATGTCCCTAACGTGTTCCACAGTGATGATTGATTAGATGTGCCCCCAAGCAGAGGTACAATGGATTGGGCCAGTCTCCTCAAACAAGGAAACAATGAGAGCCGGATTTTCCCCAAGCGAGGATTCACGCGAGGAGAAGTGGTTTGAAATTGGTAGTCATAAGGTGGTTGGACCATTCGTTTGGGATAATAGTTCAAAGGATGAACTGTGTTACTTATTGAGTTTTTACAATTTTGTGGATGTTTTTGGTCTTTTGAAAATTTTACAAATGTTTTTGTATTTTGGATTTTTTCTAATGTTTTTGTTTTTGGATTTTTTGATTTTCTAATGTTTGTTTTTGAATTTTATATTTTTTTTGGATTTTCTAATGTTTTTGAATTTTTATGATGTTTACACTGTGTTTGGATTTTTGACGATTTTCAAATGTTTTTGGATTTTTGGATTTTTACACTTGTTTTTGGATTTTTGACGATTTTCAAATGTTTTTGGATTTTTGACGATTTTCAAATGTTTTTGGATTTTTGACGATTTTCAAATGTTTTTGGATTTTTGACGATTATCAAATGTTTTTGGATTTTTTTACGATTTTCAAATGTTTTTTGATTTTTACATTGTGATTGACAATTTATGGACCAGAGTGCAGACTTATTTTTGAGAGACGATGTACCGTGTTCCGCATTGTAACTTATGCTCAAAATAACATAAATTCACTTTCCATTGGCATGATATGGTGGTGATGATATGATGAAAAGAATTCCAACTCCATTCTTGACTCCACACAACTAGTAAGATGTGTGGGCTCATCACCAAGAATCAAGAAGGACGTAGGAGGTAGATAATGAATATAGAGACAAATGCTAACAACAATCCCTTTGGGAAATTGTGACTCCATTCTTCATAATGGTACTGAACCGGTTTCAAAAATGGCTTTCACTTTATGAGTCACATGCTAGACTTAGACAGTTATGTGGCCTGCTGATTGATAAGATATGAGGTTAAGGGATAGTTCTCTCTTCACTTAGGCATCTAAATTACGTGTTTGGGGATTCTATAATTTGTAAGCACTATAAGATTTTGTATTTTTGAAATGACTCCCTATGCCTTGCCCCATGCTACTAGTGAGAAGCAAGGGCTCATCACCAAAGGCAAAGTATAGGTGAGTGAATTCCTTTTTGTCTTTTTTTTTTTTTTTTTTTTTTGTTGCTTTGTTTTTTTTTTTTTTGGAATATTTTGCAATGTTTTTATGCTTGTATGAGAATGACCCTCTACGCTTTGCCCCATGCCACTTGTAAGAGGCAAGGGTTTATCACCGAAGACAAGACGTAGACGAGTAAGGGCACCTTCCTCCATTCCTAGTCTCACACTACTAGTAAGAAGTGTGGGCTCAACACCAAAGACTATGAAGGACGAAAGATGTGACAATGAATTATTCATAAGTTATTGAATTGATGGATTTTTTTACAATAGTGCTTTGTATTTGGGAAGAAACATCTGCCCCCAATCTCAGCCCCACACGACTAGTAGGACGCGAGGGTTCAACACCGAAGACTGAGATGGACGACCAAACGAACTGGGTAACGAAGTTTAGAGCTTTGTTATGAAAGAGAGAATGTATTAGAAGGGGATATATTACCATCAGTAAGCTTCTAGGTATGACCATAGAGGAAAGCGACTGAAAGTGGAAGAAGTATGACGCTCACAAACTTAATAGGATTTATATTAGCACTTGTCTCATGATGATAAATATGAAGATGTGATTTTGATAAAGAAAATATCTGCCAATGGAAATGAATGAATTTAAATTATTCGGAAATAAGTAAAACAAAAGGAACAATGTACACATTGTATCCTGGAATAGTGAACATCTTAAGGATAAAATTTCTTTAAATGAACTGCATTCATTGGTTCATCCAAATCTTGACCATCTTCAGTGGCCAATTTATAGGCTCCAGAGCCAAATTTAGCTATGATTACATAGGGTCCTAACCAATTAGGCTCAAATTTTCCTTGTTTTTCTCGTTCTTTAGTGGTATTCTTTTGATTTTCTTTTAAAACGAGGTCACCAATTTCGAATTCTCGGGGTCTTACCTTTTTATGATAACTGCGTTGCAGTCGGTTTTGATAGACTTGAAGATGATTGAGAGCATTAAGTCGTTTTTCATCGAGAAGCTCAAGCTCTTGAAGCCGTGACTGTCGGTATTCATCCTCATTAATTACATCTTTAAGGGAGATCCTCAAGGATGGGAGTTCTATCTCAATAGGTAAAATGGCTTCACAACCATAAACAAGGGAAAATGGGGTGGCTCCGGTAGGTGTGCGGTAAGATGTACGGTAAGCCCAAAGAGCGGGGTAAATTTGAGTATGCCAATTACGTCCATGGGTGTTGACAATCTTTTCCATGATGGATTTTAAGGTCTTATTGGTTGCTTCTGCTTGACCGTTGCCCTGAGGGTAGTATGGAGTAGACCATTTAAGTTTGATGTGAAAACGTTTGGCTAGGTCTTTTACATCCTGGTTTTTAAATGATTTGCCATTATCTGCAACCAGAGCGGATGGAATACCAAATCGACATATGAGATTATTGAAAATAAATTTCGATATTTGGCTACCGGTAACATAAGTGAGAGGCATAGCCTCTACCCATTTAGTGAAGTAATCGGTAGCGGTAATGATGAACTTATGTCCATCGGAAGATGTTGGTCTGATTTTACCAATGAGGTCAAGTCCCCATTGAGAGAAGGGCCATGGTGTGGTTATTGATTGTAATGCCTGGGAAGGTGCGTGGATAAGATTTCCATGCTTTTGACATGCTTGACAACGTTTGACAAAATGGCATGCGTCACTTTCCATGGTGGGCCAATAGTATCCAACTCGTAATATTTTCTTGGCTAAGGCGATACCATTCATGTGTGCTCCACAGATACCAGAATGGATTTCAGTTAATACACTCGAGGATTCTTCCTGATTAAGACATCGGAGTAGGGTGCCATCATATCCTCGTTTATAAAGAGTTTCTGCTAAAATGGTGTAACGAGAAGCACGTTGTGCTAAAGCACGTTTATGCATTGGTTTCATGTCGGCAGGAAACGTTTTATCATGAATGAAGGTATAAAGATCGTGGTACCAAGGGTTATTCGGACCCACGATCTCACATACCATAGTGTTTTCAGGAAGATCATAGGCAGGCATTAAGAGATGTTCAACGAGAAAATGTGCCTGGGGTTGACTAGATGCGATTTCTAATAGGGATCCGATGGTTGCCATAGCATCGATTTATTACGAATTCTGGGAATTTGATCAAAGCTAATTAATCGAAAATAGCTTCGAAGACTATCCACCATGCGTTTATATGGGATAAGTTTTTCATCCTTGACCTGGTATTCATCGGTAACTTGCTTGATGATAAGTAAAGAATCACCAAATACAGCTAATTCTGTAAGATTCCAAGATATAGCCAGTTTTAATCCTGCGATGAGAGCTTCATATTCTGCGATATTGTTGGTACATGGGAATGCTAAGCGAAATGATTTGGGGATAACATGTCCGTTGGGTGTGATAAGCAAAATACCAGCCCCTGAGCCATGGAGATTACAAGATCCATCAAAAAATAGAGTCCAAGCTGGCGCGATGTCTATGTGTAGAATATCTTCATCAGGAAAAGAAAACTGAAGTGGTTCTGTGCCAGGAAGGGGTGCCTCGGCAAGTTGGTCGGCAAGGGCTTGTCCTTTAATTGCTTTTTGTGGAACAAACTCGACATCGAATTCACTAAGTAATACGACCCAACTAGACATTCTTCCCGTGAGAATGGGTCTGGACAACAAATACTTGAGAGGATCAATTTTGGCAATCAACTTAGTTGTGTGATTAAGCAAGTAATGACGTAACTTATGGAATGCAAAGGCGACTGCTAAGCATACTTTTTCGATTTGGGAATAACGTATTTCGTGCTCAATAAGTGTTCGACTAAGGTAATATACAGCCTGTTCTTTTCCTTGATCGTTATGTTGTGCTAGTAGAGCTCCTATGGCATGTTCAGTGGCAGATGTATAAAGCAACATAGGTTTATCGGCAACCGGTGACATAAGAACAGGCGGACTAGAGAGGTATTCTTTTAACTTAGCAAAAGAATCTTGGCAATCGTGGTTCCAGTGAAAGTGTGCATCTTTCTTGAGCAACTGATTAAAGTGATGGCACTTGTCAGCCAACTGTGATATGAAACGCCGAATAGATTGTATCTTTCCCTGAAGACTGCGTAATTCTTTTAGGTTTTGAGGAGGAGGCATTTCCATAATGGCTTTGACTTTGGCAGGATCCACTTCTATGCCTCTTCGTGAGACAATAAACCCTAATAATTTACCAGAGGTTACTCCAAACACACATTTCTTTGGGTTAAGACGAACCTTATACTCACGTAATCTATCGAAAATGCGTCTCAACACACTTGGATGCCCTATTCGTGTTTTAGATTTTGCTAATATATCATCAACATAATCTTCCATGATATCATGTAACATGTCATGGAAGATAACAGTCATTGCTCGTTGATAGGTGGCACCAGCATTTTTCAAGCCAAAAGGCATGACCTTATAACTGAAGGTGCCCCATGGTGTAGTAAATGCTGTTTTATGTTGATCTCCTTCAGCAATACGTATTTGATTGTAACCAGAGAATCCATCCATTAAGGAGAGCATTTCATGGCCTGCCGTAAAATCAACAATCATGTCTATATTTGGCAAGGGAAAGTCATCTTTGGGACAAGCCTTGTTGATGTCACGGAAGTCTGTGCATATTCTGATGCCAGGAGTTTTCTTGGCAACGGGAACTATGTTAGATATCCATGCTGAATAATCAATAGGTTTGATGAAGTCAGCTTCCAAAAGTTTCTCGAGTTCGGCTTTAACAAGCAATGCAACTTGGGGATGCATTTTGCGTAGTTTTTGCTTTACAGGTTTTGCATCTGGATGTACCACAAGATGGTGTACTACAAGAGATGGGTCCAGGCCTGGCATGTCCTTATACGTCCATGCAAATATATCTTGGAATTCAATAAGGAGTGTTGTGAATTCCATGCATTCTTGGTCAGACAGACTAATGCCAAGTTGTAAAATTTTTGGCTGTTCAGTGGTGCCAATGTTTATGTCTTTTGTTTCTTCTACAAGCATTTTAGATGTATCCTTTTCAGAGAACGATGCTAATGGTTGATGTAGGTCATCAGTGTCAGGTGTTTGTTGGAATTTTTTGACATGTTTATTGGATAAGGTGGCGGTGAGGTTTTGACTATGGGAAATCCTCTGTTTGCGCTTTTGATCCAAATTTTCTGACGGTGAAGGATCTGAATATTTTATCTCTTCGCCAAAATAGGCCGATTCATTTAGATTGATTTCAAATCCTTTTCTATGGTCTGAAGTAGGTATTTGGTCACGAGTTCCAAGGAATTCTTCGATGGCTTCATCATTTTGGAACATGTCCATGGCTGCATGATGTGGTTGGCCATGGTCTATGAGACTCGGATGTGTAGGCTCAAAATTGATGACATTAATAGAAAAATGTTCAAAGGCAAGATGTGTTTCAGCGAGGTCTTCAAAAAGACTACATGGAGATCTAATGTCATTATCAGAACTGGTGTCATCATTGTCACTCGAAATTATTATGGGAGCGACATCAAACACCTTGAAACCTAGACCATGTTTACCGTGATGTTGTGTGCAATTTATAGGGTCTAAACGACCTTGTTCATTTGGACCGAGTCCTTTACCCTGCCATCGCATGTTTTTCATTATTCGGTGAGCTTTGGTAAATTGAGGGGACTCATAACATGGAGCAAAGTCGTCATTATATAACCAAGATCCTGAAGAACTTGGAATATGTTCGTTGTCAAGATGACCAAACTTTTTCCAAACTGACTGACCCATTTGGTAATTGGGATGGATTTTCAGATGTGGAGCGTTAGGTTTGCCATAGCTATGTGGGGATTTGGTGATATAAAAAGAGTCTGCCATCTTTTGAAATTGATATTCACCGCATCCCGTGTCAATGATTTTAAATGTGTGAGATGGGGGACCAATAGGTACCTCATGTGGTGGGGAAGTTAGTTTGGTAGTCTTAAAAGATGAAGAAAATGGGTTATAAGAAGAAGGGGGTGGATTGAAGGATGAAGGTTGGTTATTCACAGGAGGAGGTATCTTAATAGAGGAGGTGTGGTTGGGTGAAGAAGATTGGTTAGGTGAAGAAGAAGGTGGTGTGGTGGAAGAATAATTGTTGCTGGAAGAAGAAGCTTGATTAGTGGAAGAAGATGATTGATTAGTGGGAGGAGGACTGGTGGAAGGTGGTTGACTAGCGGATGATAATGGATTGGAAAATGTGTTTTGGTTATGAGATGATGGTTTCGGATTATTGTTAGGGAGTGTATCAGGATCAATGCGTGTTTCATTAGGGATTATCCGAGGTGAAGCGTATTTATCTGTGGATGGACAATAGTGATCATGTCGATACCGTCCTTCGAGGAATCTACAATACTCAAAAGGTTGGGGATCTGCACGTAATGTAAATTCCTTGTCCAAATGAGGAAACTTAATGCATTGGTGGAATGTTGATGGGACGGCTTTCATGGCATGAATCCATGGTCGGCCGACAAGAATGTTATAGGCAACTTCTACATCTACCACATGACAAATCGTGTCTAAGGTGATGGGTCCAACTTGGAGAGGCAACGTGATTGTGCCTTCAGACTTTCTTTCGCTATTATCATACCCACGAATGGTTATGATATTGTTTTGCAAATCATTTTCAGTGTAGCCTAGACAACGTAAAAGTTTCATAGAACAAATATTTAATGCTGATCCGTTGTCGATTAAGACGCGCTTGATTTTACGATGAGTTACATAACCCTCGACGTATAAAGAATGATTATTAGCGATATTGGGATTAAGCATGTCATCGGGACCAAAAGATAAAATAGGATTGGGGACTGTAAGATGTGCAATTAAAGCCTGAAATTGTTGTGAATTGATGTCCTCAGGGACACGAGCATTATTCAATGTTTGCATAAGGATGCGTTGTAGTGCGGGAGAAGAATTAAGTAGTTCCATGATTGAAATTTGTGCGGGAGTCTTCTCTAATTGTTTGACAATATTAAATGACGGCGTAGGTTGTGAAGAGGAATTGGCGGCGGAATTAGATGGTGGATTAGGAGGTGATGCCGGGGACGAAGTGGCAGATTTTTTTGTTGTAGGGACCCATATTTTTTTCTGTCTAGTGGTGATTGCGCAGTCAGTTTTGATCTTTATAGTTGCCACTAAGTCTTGGTCATAATCTATGGTCGAGATGACTGAGTCATACTCGACATTGCTTGATGATTGACCCTTATCTTTTGAATTTTTATCATGGTTAGGGAATGGATTTGTGAACATGTGAAGTTTTTCATTAGGTGTTTTTGTCTCAGAAGTATTTTCGACTTCTATGTCTCCACATTCAATCAGGTCTTGGACGTAATGGCGGAGTTGCATGCATCGATCTGTGGAGTGCCCTTTTATGCGATGGTAATCACAATATTCATTGTCTTTATACCAATTTGGTTTAGGTTGTCCTTCTTCGAAGGGTCTGACAATGGGATATGTAATCATATTAGCATTTGCCAAATGACGAAAGACACTAGATAGACTTTCTCCCAGAGGAGTGAACTCTCTTCGTCGATCCCGAGAAGGAACTTCCTTTCTAGGGATAATGATTGGTTGTTTAGATTTTAACGTGGTGGTGGGATGGTTTTGGACATTTCGGACATGGCGGGAATCAGTAACACCATCGTTGATGATATTTCGATTCCGGTTAAAGAATTTAGATTTGTCCTGGTTTGGAGGAGTGTCTCGATAAGGTTGGTCTCTAAAGGGTGCTTTAAGTAAGCCCTTAGAAATGAGGGCTTTTTCGATTTGTGTCCCCTTTTCGATGACTTCTTCAAAACTATTTAGACAATGCATTTGCATGTGGAATGATAATTCGGCATTGAGATTAGGGACAAAAATGCTAACTAGTTGTTTCTCAGGTACTGAGCAGGGAAATCGGCTTGCAATTCCGCGCCATCGTTGTAAAAAGGAAGCAAAATTTTCGTTTGGCCTTTGCCTAGTGTTGCAGAGATCAAGCATGGTTATCTCTGAGTCTAGGTTATAAGAAAAATGTTTGACAAATTTCTCCGATAAGTCTGCAAATGTCGTGACCGACCCTTTGGGTAGATGGAAAAACCAGTCTAAAGCTTGTCCTCCTAAACTTTGGGGGAATAATCGTAAAAGGTACGTGTCTCGATAGGCAACTTCCTGACATTGCATGTAAAATTCCTTGACATGTTCACGGGGGTCACCTTTGCTTTTGTATTTATCAAACTTAGGGATTTCAAAGGATGGCGGAAATGGTAATCGTGATATTTCTGTATCAAATGGATAAGGACACAATTCTTCAAAGTTGAATTGTTTCGATTGTTTTTGCAGTCCCTGAATGGTGTCTTTCATAAGTTTCCATTCTTGTGCAAATGGAGAAGCGGGGGACGGTTTATCAAACATGTCGCGAGTATTAGAATCTAGATTGAGGTCTTTTAATCTTTCAGCTCTAATCGTTGTTTCCTCAAGTTTCTTTGTTAAATCTTGGATTTTAGTGAATAATTCTTCGGCCGAAGAACCATTTGGATTGTTTGGTATTTCATTGTGATAACTAGATTCACCATTGTCGATGAGTTTGTTTAAATTTTCGGTCCCGAAGTCAGGGGGTAGTTTTGCCCCCATGGCTAGGATGCGTAACAGATATTCATTTTTGTTTTGTTCTATCACCCTATTGACTTGTTCTTGTTCTTCAGTGGTGAGTTCTGGTTGTGCGACTTCTTCGTCGTCATTTTCACGATTGTGACTGCGAGTGAATACCATTATGACTTTGATTACTTTGGATTTATCGTGAATAAGCTTGTGATGACTGATAAGGAGAGTAACTCAAACAAGTTATCTCAATATGATGATGATGTAACTCGAGACGAGTTATTAGACGATTTGTTGCACGTTGTGTAGATTTGACTTAAATAAGCTCTGGACTATTGACGGGGAGAGTAACCTGAATAGGTTAATCACGATATGGTTGTGAAAGGATTTGTGTTGGCTATGATTTGGATAAATGTGATGGTGGACAGAATAATGAGTGAACTCAAACAAGTTACCCAATATTAGTTTGATATAGCTGGA
Organism: Taxus wallichiana var. yunnanensis; assembly: GCA_018340775.1. Taxonomy (NCBI): domain Eukaryota; kingdom Viridiplantae; phylum Streptophyta; class Pinopsida; order Cupressales; family Taxaceae; genus Taxus; species Taxus wallichiana. The sequence goes on from CM031234.1 coordinate 395,632,178, forward strand.
AACAAGCTATGGATGATGTTTTGACAATTGACAATATGGGGAGTGAATGCTAGTCACTCAATATCAGTTGGATATAGCCGATGCCAAGTTATGACAAATGTATTGTTGGATGAGGTAAGCTAATGAAATTGGTGTGATGGTTTGATCTGTGTTGTTGGATTGTTTGGATGTTTTCGCTTGGTATTGAATTGGTCGAGAACTGATTTTTTTGTGGAACACAACTAGGGTCTGAACTTTTACAATGAACACATTGATATCAGCCAAGTTTTATGATAAAAAAATGCTAAACTATTGTGTTTTCAAACAGCAAGCAGTCATGTGGATTCAATTGTTTTGGCTTATGAGGTAACTTCTTCAGGAATGATCATTATTTCATGCAATCATACAAGTATGCTGTGAAATGGTGGATGCAAGCTCTTATTACTCCAAGAAGATGCGTCCTCCGATATACCCTAGTCCGATATACCTAATTACATGACGGGGACGGGGAATTGGTACGGGAACCCTTAGAGCACTTTGGAGGAGACTCACGATTCTTACTTACTGTTTCAAGTGAATCACCACGTCCAGAACAGGTTTTGTGAAAAGGTGGAAGGTGATGGAGGGATGAATGTGTATGGTGTCCTTATAACTCCCCGAAGATTTACAGGGACGATGCCCAGGCTTCGTTGTTACAGCTATTTAGGCGTGACTCGCATGCGCTGCACGACAGCATTACCTGTAAGTGAAGAGCAGCGGCGAGGTAAATACCGAACGCTGTGATGAGACTAGGTCTCAAAGTGCAATGCAAATGCAAATGTTGTTGGTGCGTGGTAGTCAAGTCCACGTCACCGATGTAGCTTTGGTGGTGATGAAATCCACCTCGTCTACGTGCAAAAACAATATGATAAAGTGATTAAACGCAGGGTTCTTTCCAACTTGAAATAAATCACTAGCAGAAAATAATTGCGTACCTGAGTGTCCTTTTTTTTTAGTTTCAGCAATTGTCTTTAAATGGTGGTATTTTTGCGGGATTTTTGTTTTTTTTTTTTGTTTTTGACAATATTCCAGCAACGCGGTTCTACAGAAAACAAATTAGTAGTTATCCTGCAAATGAAATGTTAGAAAAGTGATCGTGGTTGTTTTTGATTTGCCAGATCGCTCAAAGGCGCAGGAAAAGAGCATACACAACCAACGACCAAACAAATATTAAGAATATGACAAAGGAAAATAATTATTAAAATGACAGTTGAAAAACAAAGCTAGGGGATCCTGCAATGTTAGAACAAGAAACTAAAAAAAATTGTGACCGTTTCTGATTTTCTAGATCGCTTGAAGGCGCAAGAAAAGAGCATACGCGGATACAATTGAAATAGTTTTTGTTAAAAAAATAAATATTAATAATTATTGCAATTAATCATGATTGTGAAATAGCGATAATGATTATGTTCACAAAAAAGAAAAATGATGAAAGAAGAGGGTGAAAACGTTACCGAGAAGTGTTTTCGTGGAAAATTTAAATGTAAGGCAAAAAATTAAAAATAAAAATTATTTTCTAAAGCTTGAGTGGCCTCACGTTTCTGATTTCCAAGATCACTTTTGAAGTGCGAGGAAAGAGCATACGTGTGAGGATGTTTCGTGAAATAAAAATTAAAAAATAAAAATAAATAAAACTATAATTTTGTTGTTTTTTTACAAAAAGATAGAGTGTTAGAAGAAATGAAACCAAATTTTTTTGTAAGTCTCAATCTAAAAATTATTTTTGCATTACATAGATCTTTTCAATACCTTTCGTTAAAAAAAAAATGAAGTCATTCGAGTTCGGGAGCAAAAGTTATGGCTTAGGAAGATGGGCTACGAGAACGCTCTGAATGAAAATTTTAAACGTGAGAAAAACGTCCCGGGAGTTGGTTTTGTTTATTTTCTGACTTCTATACTTCACCTGAGAAGCTAAAATTTGGACAGCAAGGTTAAAAAATAAAAATAAGTAGAAAGAAAGTGTTAGATCATAAAATGATTGACTAAAATAAAAGAAAGAAAAAAATAGTAAATGATTAATTTCTTACAAAATAGTTATTTTAGCAAAAGGAAATAAATAAATATATTTTCCGGATTGGTTGTCCCATGACACTAATATGATAAACTAATGATTAGTGCTTGTGTTTCTATAGATTACGAGTGAATAGAAAAATCAGAACTACTAAACACCAAAAGAAGGAGATCAAAGACAAGGGATGAGCTGCATAGTTTCATTGTTGCTATAACCTGCAGATACACCACAAGACACCACACAACAAAGACACTAACCAAAGCGTGAAGGTTAACCAAAGAAGACCATAAGGAATAGAAAAGGAAATAATAATAAACAATAATAAACAAAGAACGGATAAAACCACTAATTGGGAAATTAATGGTAACAGATCGAAAGTAACCGGGCGTGCCAGAATGTAAGCTATGAAAAATACACTACTAACAAGGAAGTAAAATACCAATAATCATACCTCCTCCTTCGCGTTCCGTAGCAAACCTCAGAATGGGCTAGGAAATTTGGATTGAGCCCTGATTTTGTGATATGTAGGTGCTTTTCTTCAAGACGGAGCAAGACCTTCAACAATGATCCTCTTACTTTTTGCACTGGATGGGAAAAAGGATTATGAGGCTATTTTGGCATTAGAACAAGGGAAAAATGATGTTCTTTGCTCAAAGGATGCAAGAACTTAGATATGGCATGAAAGCTTATTCTCAGTGTGTTTAGAGGGGAGGGGTAAGGTTGTATTTATAGCTTTGAGGGAGTGATTAGCTTAGATTAATTTAAGTAATCATGGTTTGAAAATGTGGGCAAGATTAAGTGGGTGGTTTGAAAATGTGGGCAAGATTAGGTGGATGGTGGTGGGCAAGATTTGGATGGTTTGAAAATGTGGGCAATTATTAGGTAAGAATGGGTGAGGATTTGAATTATATTTTTAATTCATAAGTGGAGGATTTTAGGTGAGTGGGGACCACGAATGGTGGGTGAGGATTTGAATTTGAATTTTTAATTCAATAGTGGAAAAACATGGAGAATAATGACATGTGGTGAGGATTAGATTATTTTTAGATTTTGAAATGGATAATTAATCAAATTATATTTGATTAATTGAAGTGTATTTTTTGTGGGAAATGAGGAAGGGAAATTAATTGATTTAGGATAGATGTGAAATTGGGGTGTCTACAATAGGATTATCCAAAATCTTATTTTACACAAGACCAAGACACATCCACTATGAAAGTTCGCCTTACACGAGGTATCACTTCACGGGGAGTTAGTTAACAACAATAAAATTTGTCTTGAATTTTATAGATCCAAACATCAACATTGATATTATTACAAAGAGAAGTTATTTGGGAGTTTGTGAGGAGGAGGATATCTAGATCTAGAAGTGCACACTTAGCTCCGAAAAAAATAAAAGTTTGAAGGTCAAAATTAAGGGGGAGTGTTATAAAAAAATTAATTTTGCCCCAAGAAAAGAAAAACAATTTGTTTTTTACATGCTTTAATTTTTTAGTTTAGTTTTAGATATTCTTAAGTTTAGGAAAAACTACTAAAGAAAATAAATCAAAACCCTTGTATTGCAGAAAAAGCATGTGCTTTTTAGTTCTATTTTTAAGAGTTGGGTGTTTTTTGTTAGATGAATCCATCTATTTATTAGAGGTAATTTTAAGTGTTTTCATATAAAACACATTTAGAGAGATTGTATTCCCCCTTTTCCGAAAATCTAATAAGAAATGAGAAATATATGCACAAAAAAAAATGTTTATCTATGTTTTAATAATCTATTTTATTTGTAATTCTTTGTTTTATTTATGTTAGTTGGTATTTTATGTTCATAATTTCTACACCCTATTGTTATAGGCAAAGCTCTAAGGAAAATGATGATTTTTATTTCCTAGATCAACGCACACTAACCTAAAATACTCAAAGTGCAACTAAGAATAAAGATAAATCTAAAACATATGGGATCCAGGTTGAGGGAAAGTGAAAAAATGTGAAAAAAAAAGAATTGTGATGCTTTTCACCACTAAGATAGAGTTCAAATCTAACCAAAAAGACACAAAGAAATTGAATATGCACATATTTAATGGAAACACATATTTCGAAGAATATGAATGAATAAAAACAAATTAAAAAAAGAGGAAAAACCATAAAAATATAATGTTCGAAGGAAAAACAACCATATATGTAATGCATTCAAAATGTATTCATCACGTTTACAAAGTAGAGGTTAGGAAATTGCTGCGAAAATGATAAATTGGGGGTGCGAAAACAAGAAAATATGTTGTTGCTGAAGGAGTGAAAGAGGGACGAAGACCTGGAAGGAATTCATGAGCATCGAATAGTGCACATCACCAAGGTGTGCGAGTTGCGGAGATTAAAGAAGAGATCTTGGGAAGCGAGCATGTGCAATATGAGAGCTCAAGATTCGAAAAGTGGAGTGGAATGGAAGCCTAAAGCTCTCTTCTATGGCTTAACATAGATCAAAAGAGGTGGTGTACATATAGGGGAGTGAATGTGTAACTCCCATGTAAGAGAAGATTCCTCCATAATGAGAAGAGGAGTTACATTCCCAAATGGGAATGTAACTCCTAATGCACACTTACGCACATATGACAGATTCGTGAAGAGAATCTGCCATAACTAAGATGACATCCATATATCCATGTCCACCTAAGTGAGATGACTCACCTAAGTGAGATGAATAACACTAAATAAGTGAATAAACATACCACATACCAACACCCCCTTCATCGTAACTTAGGATGAGGCGGTAAGTCGAAATGAGAAATGGGTCTGCGGCACAAAGCGATGAGGCACCCATGTACAAGAAGAGTCCCAAGTAGTGAAGGAAAATCTAGTGGGAAAACATCCACCACAAGAGAACAACACACTCTCTAATATAAGAAAGATGCCAAATATGGATCCTGGCCATAGACGAGCCTAAAAGGGTACCCATGTACAAAGAGGAAATCTCTCGAAAAGAAGAAGAAGAGAGAAGAAGAGGGAGATGAGAGGAATGCGAGAAGATGCCATGGACGGATCTAAACTCTGCAGCTCTGTGAGTCTCCCGAGAAGAATGTCGATGACGAGATCCTCTGCCTCTGGACTGAAGAAGAGCCACCCGCAAAGAATTGTGTGCCTGCCCTTAGGGAGGACAGAAATGATGTGCTGGAAGTCCGCCCACTCCACAAAGGAAACGAAGGCAAGAACACGAACAACTCGAGTCCTGGGTGCACGGAAGTGTGACATAGGTCTAGCGAGTGAGTGCCAAGGAACCGAAGGTAATGCCACGTGCGTAGAACTATCAGAGTGAAGAGGAACACCCATAGAAAGGATGTCCAAGTGATGTGAAGGGAACAAAACATCCTCCACAACAAAAAAGGGATCCACAGCTGAGGGTGGATCAATGAAGGTCTCCGGAAAAGTGGAAGTGGTATGAGTCCCAGAAGGGGCACTCCCAACAACGGAGATGATGAACTCCTCTGAAACACCTGTAGATGGATGAGGGACCTGTAGATCATCACAAGTAGACTCTGTGAAAAGATAACTAAGGTCAGGTAGATACTTGTCCCAATGAGGGGGCTCAACAAACAGAAGAGCGATGTCAGATAGGTATGAGTCATCCAATGAAGGTAGAGGAGTGAAATGGGCCTCGCACACTGGAAGTGGAAAGGAGGTTGGTGTAATGATGGTGTGAGACTAAGTATGAGACTACTCGATATCTGATGAGATGTGGGGGGTGATAATAATGTCTGGAATAGTGAGAGAAAGAGGAGAAGAGTCCTCTGTAGTACTCTCGACATCAAAACTGGATGCACAATCCTCGTCATCAGAAGTAGAACCAAGCGAGCCTATGTTAGTGGAATTGTCATCACACGAAGAAATGGAGGAGAAAATCGAAACAAGCAAAGATCAACAATGGCAAAGCAGTATGTGAAGGGTCTCCATAGAAGGACTGAAGAATGCTCCAGACACGGTGAGGTGGATCTGAGTCTGCCACGTGAAACCAGAGAGAACGAGAGACATGCATCATCATGTGACCAAAGACATGGTCACAAGTGTCAAGGAAGTCCTCTAAATGACGATGATCAGTGGGTGTAGGAATTGGCCCAAGTAAGAAGGTTAAAAGACCCTCGTGGGCGAAGTAACGTTCCATGGAAGCACGCCAAGCTGAATAGGTCTCTCTCCCGTGAGAAGTGGTGGAGGCTGTAAGGCGATCCTACGGCGCTCACGTCTGGAAAGAGCACTCTCCATGATGAAAAAATGCAAGATGCAAGGTGCAAGACGTCGGACTCGGCCGATAATGCGTCTGCATGTGTAGGCCCAAGAGTACAAGCAACCCCCCCAGAATGCGGAACTTTATAAAAGTAGTGCATTTACAAAATTGGAAATCCCATCACGTAGAGTGTGAAAATAATGCAACTTTGACCAGGAAGCGCTCAAAATCTTTGAGCCGCGAGTCAAAAGTTATGGCATTATTACGATTCCGCAATCGATGGAAAAATGCACTAGATACATCGCAAACACATTAAAAAAATTCTGAAATGGATGCAAAGGGTGTCGTGTGACTACTCATTGGAAATGGCATGGAATTTTAGCAGGGGTTTGTTTTGACTGTGAGGGGGTTAGCCTCCTGCCAACCCCGGACCTCGCCCTCCGTCTTCGTCGCTCGAAGGAAGGGAAGAATACAAGCCAAAAAACATCTTAAAACTCAAAAAAAAAAATTACATGCCAAGTTGAATGAAATGTTTTTTATTTAACCACCTTAAAACATTAAAAAAGGAGGTGGAGTAAGAGAGGGGCCCACGTGAAGGTGTTTTTCTCACGCCAAGGAACCACGTGCCAAGTTGGAGGGTCGACTTGCTCAGAATCGCTTTATCCGCCGAATCGGAATCGAGCCATTTTAACACATATCCGAGTTGTGAGCCAGGATATGCATCGAAGATCCTAGGCACGTGTCAAGAATAACCTTCGATTGAATATTCTCTGCATGAGAGAAACAATTGGAGCTTGAAGCATGTAAGGTTGAATGAGTGATGTCACGTCCAAGTTCGGTGGTGGGTGTAATTTGTGCAGGAGGGTGGGGCAGGTCGGTAGAGCAACGTGAAGTCTGTACAACGAGGAGAAAACCACCCAAATGGTCTGCAAAGAAAAAAAAAACACAGGTTCAATGAAGGTCATGTGCCAAAGCTACGTAAATGAAACGTGTGGGAGATTCCAAGGCGGTGGGAACAAAAACGTAGGTCCTGGATGAAGTCTCCTTCACGTGGTATAATGTTGAATCCCGAGCTGGTGGCTACTGTTTGAGCGAAGCAAGAAAAACTCCAAAAAGGCTGAAATCGCTCAATATGAGCCTTTGCACATACAAACAAAAAGTGCTGTTGTAACCAAGGACCGAGTCAAGGCCAGGTTGAAGAGACGTTCTAAGCTTCCTGTGTAGAGATTTCACACACTGAGGTCCCCGTGGGCACGAGCAACACATTCAAATCTACGGGACGAAACCAAGGCTCATAGTTCGAGTGCAACGAGCAATAGTTGGATGCGTGAAGAAGGTCGGCCATGAGATTAGAAACATCAAGCATCAACGAACCTTGTAAATGCAAGTGCATGAGTCGTCATGCTAACACGGATACACAAGCCAGAGGCAGTCTAAAGCAATATCAAAAACTGAGCTGATCATGCCGAGATGCACACCACTGAGGAGGACTTACCCACCACTAAAACTCAGTAAAACTAGCATGTGAAAAACTTAGATCTGAAACTCTAAAACGCCCAAAACTGCAACCAAAGACTTTGAAGCACCTCAAAACCACATGCAAGGTAGAAAAACCATGAACACCCGAAAACGACACCCACAAGAATCTCAAAATATGCAAGTAGAACACATGCAAAAGCGAGAGCTTGCACAAACAACTACGGTGGAGCAATGATGGTGAGCAACTGATTCCAAGTCCCACGCTCCGATACCATGAAGGAGTGTGGGACGAAGACTGGAAGGAATTCACGAGCATCGAATAGTTGCACTTCACCAAGGTGTAGGAGTTGCGAGATTAAAGAAAGCAAGCTTTGTAAAGCAATGTACATGCATATGAGAGCTCAAGATTTGAAAAGTGGAGTGGAATGGAAGCCTTAGCTTAGCTTGTATTGGCTTAACATAGATCAAAAGAGGTGGTGTACATATAGGGGAGTGAATGTGTAACTCCCATGTAGGAGAAGATTCCTCCATAATGGAGAAGAGGAGTTACTTTCCCAAATGGGAATGTAACTCCCTATGACACACTTACACATATGACAGATTCTCAGTAAGAGAATGTCATAACTAAGATGACACCTACATCCATGTCCACCTAAGTGAGATGACTCACCTAGTTAGGTGGAATAACACTAAATAAGTGAATAAATATACCACCTACACCAATAGTTCCAAGGAAAAATGTACAAATTTGGTAGAAAGGAACCCTTACAATGTCCCTCTGCAATTATATTTGTAGAACATGGAAGGAGAGAGGGAAGAAAAGGGGAGAAGAATTCTAATTTACAAATAGCAAGATGAAATCCACCACCCAATGATCCTGTTGCCATTAACTCCTTCAGATAAAACGTCATTTCTTCTACAACACACCATCACATTCGAAGATAGGGCATGGGCATCATTTTGTCATTTATTTCGGGTAGATAGAGGTCGTTATGCATTTTGAAAAAAAAACGAACTAAATTTTCCTTCTTTTCCTTCCAAGATCTCATGGGTTTGCTTCAAAACTTCAAGAAATTGTGTTCTTCTTGATGCCAAAACGAAGCCCTTGGAGGGATGGAGCAAATGCAATAAATCGACAAGATAATGTACCAATTAGATTGTTAGCGGCTTATTTTAAAGGGAAATCTCTACAATGGTACATAGGCTTAACAATGAATTCCATCTCCCCTTGGGACATGAGTTAGAGAAGATCTTTCGCAACTATTTCAAAAAGACAAGTTAGACCATTTATCTTTGTTCCAACATCTTAAGTTAGAAAAACAACAAGAGTAATTACACCACTTGAAATTGTTCACTCGATTTATGTGGTCGTATGAAAACAACTTCTATTAGAGGTTGTTCATATTTTATGGCATTCATTGATCTCTATACATCGAAGACATGGGTATATGTTTTGAGACACAAATCAAATCCTTTTGATATATTTTAGCAAAGATTAACACTAAAATATATATGGGATGGTTTTATAGTTAAATTTAATTAATTTCATATGTATTATTATATTTGAAAATATATATGCCATGTTTTTATATTTAATTTGATATCTAAATTTAAATATGAAAATATATTTGGAATGATTTTACAGTTAATCACATTTTCCTATACTCGATCTTTTCCCTCTCGCTAATTTCTTTATAACATCTTTAGAAATTCTCTAGTTGCATTGAATTTTAATCACACAATAGTAAATGAATTTAATTTGATAACTAAATTTAAATATGAAAATATATCTTGAATGTTTTTATAGTTAATTACATTCTCTTACACTAGATCATCGCCCTCTGTTAATTTATTCATAACATCTTTAAAAATTCTCTGGTTGTGCTAAGGTTCAATCACACCATAGTAAATGAAGTTAATTTGATATCTAAATTTAAATATGAAAATATATCTGGAATGTTTTTATAGTTAATTACATTCTCCTAAACTGGATCATCACCCTCTGCTAGTTTCTTCATAACATCTTTAGTAATTCTCTCGCTTCGCTAAGGTTCGATCATGCCAAAGTAAATGAACTAGAAGTATATCAAATCTCATAATTGTCATTATCCTAGTCTCTACGAGGAAAAAGGCATTTTATATATTTAAATATTCATAGTTTAATCTTACAGACATCTTAAAACTAATAAGATCTTTATTCCAAAGAAAACATTAAGCATTGGAAGTGCCCACTAGCCCATATAAACTAGAACATGTTTATGTTTTATATGGGTTGGGTTAGCCACTAGGCATTATTTCAAAAATCAATGTTGGATACCTTAAAATAATTTTAAAATCATAGATTCATTAATTTAATTCATGATCAGATATATTGGACTCGAAAGGAGAATTAATGGATTCCAATATTACATTTTTGGATTCCAATATTTTGATTTTCGATTCCAATATTTTTATTTTCATATTCCAATATATGTGATTTTGGAGTACAGTAAATTCCAATATATGTGATTTTGGATTCCAATATATGTGATTCTGGATTCCAATATATGCAATATTGGAATCCAATATGTGTGATTTTGGAGTGTAGATAATTCCAATATTTAACATTTTAGAATCCAAAACTACTAATATTGGATTTCAATATTGGCTATATTTTTAGTTACTCAAACGGGAATATGTCCAAATTTAGGGAAATAAGCATTATGGACATATGTTAAACTTGTTTTAATTAAAGGATGAGTAGAAGGGATAAGTACATAGTGGACTTTCCACAAGATTTTTGCTTATATCAGGTAAATAATTCTTTGCGGTGAGTTAAGGAGGAAAAGGCGTTTTACCCCTAATACCAAAAAAAGTGCATGGAGATTATGCAAAAGAGGAATAATATCTTGTAGGAGTGATCAAGGTATTCAAAGAGTTCCCTAAAATTGGGATGAAACAATTGTCACATGGATTACCGCTTAAAGTGCCTAGTATTACTCACCAATAAACTTGATACACGGATCTAGTTTTCCATACAATCTTGTATAGAATGAACCTAGAGTCAAATGAATAATTACAAAAAAAGGTGCAAGAATTTCTTGATAGAGGACTTACAAAAGGTTGAGCTCATGTGTGCATTACTCAAGCAATGTTAACACCAAAGAAATAAGCGGAATCACGTATGTGTGTTGATTCTAGAGCCATAAACAAGATTACCATTAAGCATACGTTTCCATTACTCATGATAGATTATCTAATGGATTACCTTAGTGGCATGTGGTACTTTTCCAAGATTGATTTGAAGAGTGGTTATCACCATATCCATATCAAGGAACGAGATGAGACGAAAATGGAATTCAAAATGAAGTCTTATATGAGTGGTTAGTCATGCCATCTGGATTAACCAATGCCCCAAGTACTTTCATGAGACTAATGAATGAATAATTGAGTCCATTCTTGGGAGAACTTGTGATTATATATCTAAATGATATATTGGTGTTTAGCAAGACAAAGTAAGAGCACATTGAATTCATACATAAGGTAATGAAACGCCTGCAAGAAGAGAATTTTTTGGTGAACATAAAAAGTGTAGCTTTATGTGCAAAGGATTAGTATACCTAGATTTCATAATATCCCAAGAGGGGTTGCACAATGGACACAAAAAGGTGTGTGCAATTATAGATAGGCCCTCACCAAGAAGTGTGATTGGGGCACATAAATTTCTTGGTTTATCGAGATTCTATATGAAGTATATAAGGATTTTCAAAGAAATATGTGTAAGGATTATGAAAACTATGAAGGCAGATTGTAAGAACTTTGTGTTGATGAAAGAGGAAGAGCATAGATTCAAATAATTGATGTAGAAGATTAAAGTGTAACTATTGTTAGTGTTTCCAAGTTGTGAGAAGGTATTTCGGTGGACATTGATGCGATGACATTGGTATAGTGTTAAGTTAGGAAGGAATACTCATATCTTATTTTAGTGAGAAATTGAATCAAGAAAAGGAAATATATTCAAGCTATGATAAAAAGTTTTATGCTATAATCCATGAGCTTAAGAATGGAGGCATTATTTGTTTCTAATCGCTTTGTTTTGCATTGATCATCATACATTACAATTAATTAATAGTAAGAAACATTTAATCAAAGGCACATGAAATGGGTGGATGTAATGAAATTACTTGTATAATTCAGATTAGGAGTAACAATAGAACACCAAATAACATAATATTTCATAATAATGATCTCAATATGCAATTAGAATAGCTTTTCCACCCGAGGGGCAACCTCCAAACCATATAATAAGACTCAAATGCTCAAATGATAATGAAATACTACCTATAATCCCCTATATATACTATTCATATGTTATGGCCATCACCAAGGCCGACCTATTAAGCATGAGAAAGTATAAATGATATAATAAAATGATATGGTAAGCCACAAGTCAGCTACTCATATCCTAATACAAGCAATCGATTAAGGGCATATCATGCCCTTCCCCTTCAAACCAACATTGTCCTCAACGTTGAATAATCCTGGATGTTGCTGCAGAAAACCTTCATCCTCCCAGGTGGCATCTTCTATGCTTAGATTCTTCCACTTGATCAGATATTCCTTAATGTCTCTAGTTCTCAACCTCTTAGTACGTGTTTACATAATCTTCTCTGGCTCCAAAATGATTCTTCCTTCCTCGTCAAGTTCTGGTAACTCTGTCTGGGCTTCAAATTTTTTTCTAATAACCTTCTTCAGGCATGAAACATGGAATACTGGGTGTATGTGTGAAGATGGAGGCAACTCTAGTTTATAAGCAACACTACCAATTTTTTGTAGAACCTGATAAGGGCCATAATATTTAGGAGCAAGTTTGTTTTCCTTTTTATGTTGCTTTAGGGACATTTGTTTATAAGGTTGGAGACGTACAAAACCCAGTCACCAATTTCAAAATTTCTTTCACTACGGTGTTGATCTGCTTGTTGTTTCATCCTGTTTTGTGCTAATGCTAAATTCTCCTTCAAACTAGCCAAAACATGTTGTTGATGTTGAATGTGTTCCTCAACATCTCTGACCTTAGTTTGCACCCTCAAGGAGGAAGTGATAGAAGGTGGATGGTAACCATATAATGCTAAAAATGGGGTCATTTGAGAAGAGGTATGAAAAGATGTGTTATACCACCATTCTGCCAATGGTAGCCATTTAATCCACCTTTCCTACTTATCTGATACAAAACAACGTAAATACCCCTCTAAGCATTTGTTGACCACTTCTATTTGCCCATCGCTTTGAGGATGATAAGATGAGCGTGAGCTAGCTGAGTACCCAAACATGAAAATAATTCCGTCCAAAATCACTTGTGAAAATAGGATCACGATCACTTACAATTATCTTTGGGGTTCCATGTAGCCTTTGAATTGTCTCAAAAAAATAGTTAGTCACGATTGTAATAGCTGCAAATAGATGTGATGGGGCACAAAAATGGGCATATTTTGTGAGCCTATCCACAATCACGAAAATAACATTCTTACCCTCTGAACAAGGCAATCCGGTAATGAAATCCATGGAGACCTCCTCCCATCTCTCGGTTAGGAATTGGTAAGGGTTCGCAATGCACTGGTGTCTTAATTATTTCCCCTTTATTTTTTTAGCACACTAAACACTCTAATACAAACTTTTGTACATCCCCTTGAGTCCTTCCCAAAAGAATTCTCTTTTTATTCTATGATATGTCTTCAAAACCCAGAGTTTCCTCGACAATAGGTGAGGCATGTAGCTCTCTGCAAGAATCTTATGCTTCAACGCAGAATCTTTACTCAAGTATAACCTATCCTTGTACCATAGAGAATTACCTTTCTACTCAAATTTGTTAGATGTCATAGATCATTGTTTGATATTTTGTATTAGATATTTTGTATCCTTATCTTGATTTCATTCCAATCTTGCTTCATACACCCAATCGCCATCAACATGGACATTCCACATAGTAAGGCATCTGCGGATGTATCCCTTCTAGACAACGCATCGGCTACTACATTTTCTTTACCCTTTTTTATATGATTTCAAAATCATAACCCAACATTTTGCTACACACTTTTGTTGTTCCTCGATGATAACCTTTGCTCCAAAAGTATTTGAGACTATCATGATCAATTTTTACCTTAAAGTTTCTACCCATGAGATAGGGCCTCCATTCTTGACCGACCTCATGAAGAATAGCCATCATTTCTTTCTCATAGACAGGTTTGAGTAGATATTTTCCTTTGAATTGGTGACTCTCAAATGCAATTGGTCTTCCTTCCTGCATTATAATTGCTCCCAATCTTGATCCTAAAGCATCACATTCAACAATGAAGGTTTTTGAGAAGTTGGGAGTAGCCAAAACTGGGGTGTTGCACATGGATTCCTTCAGCTGTTCAAAGGATTTAGTGGCTACATTTGTCCAATGGAAGGCATCCTTCTTTAGCAATGCAAGTGAGTGGGGTTGCTATTCTACCATAACCCCGCATAAATCTTCTATAGTACCCTGTTAGTCCTAGGAACCCACGAAGATTTTTGAGATTTTGGGCCTTGGCCATTCCACCATAGCTTTGATCTTCGAGGATCAACTTTGGCGCCTTCATGGGATATAATATGACCCAAATACTCTACCTCTTGTACACCAAAAGAACATTTGGATGGATTTTCATATAGAGTATGTTTCTCCAAAACTTCCAACACGTTATTTACATGTTGTAAGTGTTCTTCCCATGTCTTACTGTAAATCAATATGTCATCAAATAAAACTAATACAAATTTCCTTAAAAACGGCCTAAAATAGTGTTCATCAAGCTTTGAAAGGTTGAGGGTGCATTTGTAAGACCAAAAGGCATTACCAAAAACTCATAATGGCCCTCATGAGTCCTGAAAGCCATTTTATGAACATCTTCCTCTTTTATCCTAATTTGATGGTACCCCGAACAAAGATCTAATTTTGTGAAATAAACAACACCATGAAATTCATCAAGTAAATCATCAATTACCTGGAATAAGAAACTTATCTTTGATGGTGTACTTGTTGAGATCTTGGTAATCTGGACACATCCTCCATGTTTCATCCTTCTTACGTACTACATGACCTTTGGTGAAGAATATGCACTGCTATGCCGATGATGATACCCGCCTTCAATATTTCCTCCACCATTTTCTCGATCTCACTTTTTGGTAATATGGGTATCTGTATGGTCGATGTTAGGTGTTTGGCTCCCTAGAATTAATTGAATGGCATGATCATGATCAGGTGGTAACCTTTGGTAGTCCCTTTCCTATCAGTGAGCATCCACAATCTTCTGAAGATCGGGTGGCATTGAAGATTTTGTATTTTGTACTTCTAAGGAAAATAGCTTTGCTATAAAGCCATCCACTCCTTTTCTGAGAACCTTCTACATCTGATGAGAGCTAATAATTAGTTGAGACTTAGCTACCATCCCATTCAATTGTATTTTCCTTCCTCTAAATGAAATCGCATGAACAATTCTTGGAAATTCATCTCTATAGTACCTAAGGTTGTGAGCCATTGGACCCCCAAAACAATATCTGCCCCTCCCATAGAAATAGGAAACATAGGTGAGTCTAACATGTAGTCTCCCATGGAAAGCTTGATACTATGGCACTTTCCTGTGCACTTTTGTCCCACCATCCACAATCATAACTTGCATTTCTGGAGCTGGGTAAATAAAACAATTGAGGTGGGCAGCTAACTTACTATTTATGAAGTTATGAGTACTCCCTGAGTCAATCAACACCGTCACCTTCTATTTTTTGAGATATCCAATAACCTTGAGTGTTTGAGGAGTAATAATACCTAAAAATGCATGGTAAGAAATTGTAGGTTGGTGATCCTCTACTTCATCTTCTACTGGTTCCTCAGCCTCTCCTATAATTTCAGCTTCCTCATCATCCTCATTACCTCCATCAATATAGAACAACTTCTTCTCAGCACATTTATGTCCCGGTCCATATTTGCTATCATGGTTAAACCATAATCCTTTTGCTCTCTTTTCTTCCATTTGTTGAGGAGTCAGTCTAGTTAGCCGAGCAAATGAAGGGGAAGAGATACTACGGTCTCTGGTGTTAATGAAAGGTGGCCTCCTACTACAAATAACTTTTTCCTTTGCACGACGTGCCATGATAATAGAATCAGAAAGCTTGAGTGGATTAAACATATGTACCTCATGCTCGATGTGGTCCTTAAGACCCCCAAGAAACAGGTCATTCAGATTCTCTTCTGGAATATTCTCCACCCTTAAGGATAGGTTTTGGAATTGATGCACATAATATTTGACTGATCATGTTTGTTGTAACTTTTCTAATTGACTAAATTAGTTCTCTGAAACACTGGAACTATAGTGCAATTGCAACTCCTCGGTAAAAACTGTCCAAGTGACACCTAGACCATTCTTCTGCCTTTGAGCACATAACCATCGATACCAAACAAATTGGTTAGGTTCAAGATATAGGGATGCCAATGTCACCTTTTGTCCTGATGGTGTTTGATGTAACTCAAATAAGTTCTCCATTTGATTTATCCAATTCAGGGGATCCTTACCATCAAATTTGTGCATATCCACTTTCGGCATCATGTTCCATGGTTGCGAATAAGTTTGATTCTAATGGGACTGGAAAAGTGATCCAATATGGTTAGTTTGTCCATGATTTTGAACTGAAGGTCCTCCTTGGTTGATATGGGCTGGATTTGGGCCATACTAGTTACCCTTTACATGTTGCATGATATCATCCAACCGATGATTGATTTGGGCTATGTCTCCTTTAGAGGCCATCTCATATACTACATTTCGCAACTCATACTCAAGTTGGCACACCTTATGATCAACCGAGGTAAACCCTAGTGTTGAGGAATCAGTATTTACCCTTCGACTCCATCTCTTCAATCACTACCCCATCTTTATCTCGGGCTTTTACCAGAGTAACTAGATTCTTTTTGCTCTTATGGAAGGCCCCGCCATGATGTCAAACCTTAGGGTTTATGGTTTTGATACAATTTTGGCTGAATAGGAAAAAAACACAGAGAAGATACTAATATTTTTTTTAGAGATTTTTGAAAATGTAAAGAACTTGAAAAATTTCCACAATGTGCACCCTAGGGAGTGATTTTATGAAAAACCCTAAATTTGTAATAACGTTTTCAAAATAAATTTAAAAAGTCTGAAATTTTCAAGGAACCTTACTTGAAATGATTTACAACTCGTAAAAATATCTCCACCAATTCGCTCGGTTCGCAATATATGGTGGAAACAAAAATTAGGGTTTTTACCGTAATTTGGCCCAGATCGCAGCTATGATACCACCTGTAATGAAATTACTTGTATAATTCAGATTAGGAGTAAAAATATAACACCAAATAACACAATATTTCAGAATAATGATCTCAATATGCAATTAGAATAGCTTCGCCACTTCGAGGGGGAAACCTCCAAACCATATAATAAGACTCAAATGCTCAAATGATAATGAAATATTACCTATAATCCCCTATATATACTATTCATATGTTATGGCCATCACCAAGGCCGACCTATTAAGCATGAGAAAGTATAAATGATATAATAAAATGATATGGTAAGCCACAAGTCGGCTACTCATATCCTAATACAAGCAATAGATTAAGGGCGTAGCAAAAGAGAATTCCTACAAAGCTATTCATATGTGTCAAGCACTTCAAATGGAAGATATAACAAGGTCGTGGACACGTTGAGCCTGAGAGTGTTAGTATTTGACAGTAAATGGATAATGAGTTCATGAGATTTGACACTATAAAGAAGTTATATGTGCTAGACAAGTATTTCAAGGAAACATGGGAGGCATGCAAGTAACTAATGTGCGTGGATCAGTAGTGCCCTGTCCCTAATCAATAGTCATGTCTAGTGAAATTTTAAAATACTTTAATAATATGAGATTTGACAGTCACGTTATGGGACCCGAGGATTGTCAAATGAATAGTAACACATCCTAAATGAATTTTCAGCCCTATCATTTTCCTTGCATGAGAACACAAACACTTTATTTGAGAGACATCATGTGCTAGCCATAGTTAAACCCAGTTAATGTGGTAAAACGTAGCAAGCCTCATTGGATCACCGCAACAAGTACAGAGGGTTGGTCAGACACTCATAATTAAATAAATATCTTGTTTCTAGGAACTTTGCTAAAGGGAACTCCACTAATATCCATCATAAAAATCAATTCCATTATGGGTTAAAGTATCCTTACAAACATAGAAAACTATAACCAAATATTTGTTCATTTTACTCAGAAACACAATTGACCTCGACCTAGATCTATTTTTACCGAAATGTTTTCATTTACCTCTCGAGTTGAAAGGAAACTTGTTCCTATCGATGTGTTATTTGTTGTATGAGGAGGAAGAAGAATATTGAGGATGAGGAGGCTTCATTTGGTGTAATGAAGAGTTGTATTGATTTTTCTCCTTTAGTTTATGTGCACCTATGCTACGTGCATTGTTACCCTCCCAACATTGTTCTCATGGTAGGCAACAACTACCACTTCATTTTTATTTTTATTTTTTTCTGTTCCTTAGCTTTTACTTTGAGTAGATGGTGTATTGGTTTTAGGCATAGAAAGCGTCCTTTCCTACTATCCCACTTATGTCTCTCCAAGTTTTTTTGTCTCTTTCATTCTTCCATATGCCCGTAGGAGATATGAAACAATGTTGTTTGCAGATAACCAACCAAGCTTAATATAATGGGATTCTTATCAGAAGTCATGATTACAAGTGTTCTTGTGGACATGTATGCAAAATAAGGAAGAATGGCGGCTACACAGACTCTCTGGGTTATTGCATGTGCACTAAAAATGGGTTTGTTGAAAAGGATTTGGAAATGTTGGACTCCCTTGACCATCCTTCCTCCTAGCATACTCTTGGATGGAGGATTTAGAGAAAGGAACCATCATCCATCAAATCATAATGAACGCTGACTTTTGCTAGAAATCCTCCAGCCTGAGCCAAAATGGTTAACACTCTAATGGGAGGTAGGAAGATTGTGTGTGAAATGTGGAAACATAGACTTAGCAAGTGAACTATTTGAAAAAATGTTTGAAAATAGTTTTGTCTCATGGACTGCAATGATTGCAATATTTACAAAGGATGGTTCATTGAAAAGGTTTTTGAACTATCAAGCCAAACATAATTATTAGAGCAAAAAAATAAATAAATTAAAAAAAAGGTTTCATAGAATTCCATGTTGGTTGGATATTCATCAATGGATTTTCAGAAAGGGTATTGGGAACTCACGAGCAAATGAAAGTCACCAGCCTAAATCTAGGATGAAAAATCCCCATGTTATTTTCCTCTTGCAAACGTCAAATACAAGTATGGTTTTCCCCTTTTCGCTTGCACTAAATCTTGCTTCATCATTTCTAGATTTTTAAAATTAAATGTTGAATGATAGGGAATGAAATCCCAACAATTGAAAAAAATATTACCTTGATGTAAAATCTTAAAACAAAAAAAAATATTGAAAGTCATGCACATGGAGTGCCCCACCCAAACGTACTGTAAAACTAAAACTCGTTGAATGAACCCTAGTGAGATGGAACACCTTAGGCAACCTTAACCAAGTTGTTTGAAATTATTTAACGCACTTGCACGTCGTATTCCTAAACCCTCTTAGCTTAATAGTCACTTGTGTGATGTGTTCATTTTAATAAAACACTATCGGTTTCAACTTACGTTTGTCATTTGGCTTGAGCAAACTGAAATACACTACCTCATACCTCTAGGATGCTAACCAGAGAATCATAAACTACTTTCATTCCTTCAAAAATTCCTTCGGAAACTAATTTTGCAAGTGGGTTTTGGGACCCACTAATCACTGTGTTAAGAGTCACGATTTTAAATTATGATATCTCGCCCAAATTTGCCTCTTATAACTTGATCTCTACTTGACGTAACTGACTTCTGTCATTCACGAGGAATTCTCTATATATGGGGAGTAACTATTAATCATAAAAATCACAAATGAACTTAAGTTTTTAGTAATCATAAAAATTCACCTTTGTTCGAACATAAGTTAAGTTATTAATCATGTTATTAAGTTATTTTGGATATGAAAAATGGATTCATTTATTAGAGTTGTTGGTCTTTTTAGAATTTTGATTTTGATTGAGTGTAGGTGACTTTGAGTGTTTTACACTCTACCTTACCTTGGAATTTTAGACTTGGGCTTAAGGGCCAATTTTGTAGGATCATGGGACAAGATAGGCTTGTCCCACACCTTTAATTTCATATACCAACCCTACATATGGATATGGGGGTCAAAAAAGATCCCATTATGTGTTTTGTAAGACAAAAAATATGACATTTATTGCACTTTTCTTACATGGGTTTTAATTTTTCCTTAGATGGTGTGGGTTTGGATTGTGTGTGTAAGAGACTTGTCATTCCTCTCAACCACAAATTTATTGTTCATTGGGGTTCAGGTTTTGACTTGTGATGCGGAGTTGAGGATAAGTGATGTGGCATCCTACATGGAGCCACCTCACCCTCCTCTCTCATTTTTCTATTTATGGAAGCTTATTTGTTTGTTTGGGGTTACTTCATTTCATTGGCACTCTTGTATTTTGGAGTTAGAGAATTTTTGGAGTGTTTTTGAATTCTGGAGCCTTTTTGGAGTTGGATTGAGCTTGAAGGATCTTGGAGTGTGATTCCTTGATCAAGTTCTTACTATGAAAAGGCAGGTTTACACTTTTTTTACTTGTTTGTATTTACATGTGTGTATTGCATGTATGTGAATCTTTTATGGTTGTTGGGTTCTTGGGTATAATGCCTAAGTATGGTGTAGGAGAAGGCTATGGGGATATTATATGTAGGGAGGCATAAGAGTTTATTACATGTTTTGGGAGGGATTTGGGTTAGGTGCCCCACCTGGATAAGAAAATGCTTGCATTTCTTACTTGGTTCTTTTGAGGGAGACATAAGAGATTGTAGGAGGCATAAGAGGATGTGGGGGAATAAGAGGATCTTGAGGGAGGAATAAGAGTTGTGTAGGTGTTTTGAGTTGTTTATTGGAGGGTTTTAAAGTGGGAACCTAATCCCATTTGGAGGCATTAGTGATCTCCCATAGATCCTTGCTCCATTTGCTTTGTATTTCAAGCCTTGTGTATTTTATTAGCTTCATTCTTGTGATTTTTTTCTTGTGTTGAATGTGTGTTATATGGTATTGAAAAAAAAATATCGTCATGTGGAAGCATTGTATTTTTGTCATGAGTTGGATCCATCCTTTATTTCATTTTGGTTGGAGCTCAAGGTCCAATGAGGAGGATAGCTTCTTCTCCTCATTGGAGTATTGGTGGGTGGAGAGTGTTGTCTCTCCCCATTTTTGTTGTTGTGATCAATTGAAGAAATGGTGGGGCTATTGTTGAAGAATTGGCACTTCAAAATTTTGTGAAGTCAAAAGAAATCTTTCTTTGTGAGAAAACCTTTCTTGTAATTCCCACTTAAGTGGAAGACTAGTAGTATTGTATTTGAAAGAAAAGTTGCATTGTGTATTTTGTTTATTAAGTTGTAATGTATTGTAGAAAGAAAGCTCTTTACATTGTAAGAAATGAGCTATGCTCAAAGAAGAAGGAAGTTCATTATTATTTGTGGAAGTTGTATTTTTGTAAGAATGAAGGAGGAACATAGAAGTTGTAAATATTAATGATGTATTCTTAGTAAATATTAAATGTATAATAGTTGTGTTTTCCTTGAGTAAATGGTTGTAGTGGAAATGAAAAGATGCACTAAGTTATAATAAGTTACCTTGTTGATAGATTGTATTTTGTTGTAAAAGGGAAAAACAATGATACTTAGAAATAGGTTAAGTTTCATTTCTTCTTCCTTTGAAAACAATGATGTTAGAAAGATAATTTTGTAGTTGCCTTCTTGTTACTATTGAAATAGAAAATATTTAAATTTAGTAATTTAGGCATGGAATGAATAAATGGTTAAACCCTTCAATTGGAGACTTTAGGAACATAAATTTAAGATAAGGATAATCTTTAAAAATTCTAGTAAAATTTGTGTTTGGAAAAATGCGGAAATGATGGTTCTTGTTTTGAAGAACAGACCGCCGCCAGACAGAGCGGTGGTCTCGAACGCCTGGTCAAATCAGAGCGGTAGTTTGTGAACTATCACCCGGGTGGGTAGGGTGGCAGTCCTAGGACCCCGGCCGACTTTGGAAGGCGGTTCTATCACTATCGGCTGAAAATTAAAATTTACAACCTGGGAAACTTAAAACTTAATTTTGTTAAAAATTTAAGCCTACAAATTTAAAGAGGAAATCACCTGCAAGCCATAAGGGCATAAATTCATTGTTCTAAACTTGTAAATCTTTAAATGGGTATTTAAAAGCATTCAATCTCATAGATTAAAATGGAAGTTGAGAGTAGGATTTCGAGGAGAATATATAGAGATTAAATATTTCTATTACACATCTTATTAATCATAGAAGCACATACAATATATATAGTTATGTGAATAAACAAGACTCCCCTGGAATAGAGGATCTCATATAAAATAAACAAGAGCGAATAATGGAATAAAATAACCACTATCCTAATATAATAATATATGAGTCATCTATGCTAACATTTCCCCATTATTACATTATTCTTGCAAATGTGACCCCTGAAAAGTTAAAATTTCACTTTTTCGAGAGATTTAGTGAGGATGTCAAAGACTTGTGCTTCTATAGGATAGTATTGGGACTGAATGTGATGCTCCAATATGTGCTCTTGAATGAAATGAAAATCAATCTCAATATACTTTATTTGTTCATGAAAGACTAGATTCTGCACGAGCTTCAACACACTCTGATTGTCGTAATAGATAATACGTGACTATTTTTCAGGAATTCCCAAGTCATCCAAAATGCAACATAACCATATCACTTCGCACACATACTCCTCGTGTGGTGTGATATTCTACCTCTGTGGATGAGATAGAAATAATATTTTGCTTCTTGCTTATCCACGAGATAGGTCCAGATCCAAGATGAAAAATGTATCTTGTGGTTGACTTCTGTCATCAATAGATCTGGTGTGGTCCGAGTCAACGTATCCCTATAAGAAGAATTGATCATTCTTCTTATATTCCATACCATAATCAGTTGTTCCTTGGACATATCTCAAAACATGCTTTACTGCAGTCCAGTGACATTTCTTTGGCTCTTGCATGAACCTAGAAAGATAGATGACAACATAGCATAGATCTGGTCTGGTATATGTCAAATAGATGAGCCCTCGAACAAATTTATCAGAGAGATTAGCATCTACTTGAGGTGAGTCGTAGAATCTTGAAAGTTGCAAGCCTTTCTATTAGGTTGTGGAGCCTATTTTCATGTGAGAAAGTTTTGAAGGTTGTACACTAAGAGTATTGTACACTTTCCACAGTTGTCTCGCCAGGGTTTGGGGCTGGGCGGGGCCCACTGGGGTCCGGGGCGTGAGCCCCTGGGCTGCAATGGTTCGGGGTGCAGCCACCGAGAAAAAAAAAAAAATTGGCCCTAAAACGTGCCCAATATACCGAGAAATGTGTTTTTCTCATATGGGCGGAATTTTTGACCCATAGTTTTATGGGATGGTTTTGATACCCATGGTTTTGTAAAACTACTTAAGCAGTTGTCTACTTATATGTTTCTACGCATATGGTAGGATGTATGTAACATTACATATGTGTTTTGAATTTGAGTGTGAATTATGTAGAGTTCGTTGAGCATAGCTCCAAACAGATATGAATATTGTATTAATCGAGCAAGTGATTCTAGGTGGACGTAGCCCAAATTTGGTGAACCATATTAAATAATGTCTCTTTGTGTTGTGTTATTTTATTCTACACTTTTATTTGAGATCGAAATATTTTCGCATATTAGTTTCTACTATTCTCGATTCTGTGAGGGATTATTCCACATATTTTATCCCTTATTTCCTAACACTTTCTCCATGGGATTGGATATAGGTTTACATTCGACATTATATATTTTTCTAGGAGTTTCTTGACGAAATTTATCTCGAGACAAAAATGTGATGCGCCTTTTGCCATATCTCCAAGCCAAGATAGTAATGTAGTAGCCCCAAATCTGTCATGTTGAAGGTTCTTTTGAGATCATTCTTACAATATTAGCCCAATCTTATGAACCGCCAAAGTGATCACAAGATCATTTACATACACAAAAAGAATGAATTTTTTTTACCTACCTTCTTTATATACAACTTGGAATCGAGGGCTACGAGTGAACCCACGCTTTGCGAAGTTGATCATTGATCTTTATATACCATGCCCTTGGAGCTTGTTTCAAGTACATGTAGTGATTTGATGAGACAACATACCTTCTTAGGATGCTCTTCATCAAAAATCCTTCAAGTTGGGTCATGTACACTTCTTCTTTCAAATCACCATTTAGGAAAGCACTCTTGACATCCATCTACTAAAGTCTTCATCCTTTTTGTGTCGCTAGTGTGCAAACAATTCGATAGTCTTGATCTTTGCGGTGGATGCAAATTTTTCTTCATAGTCGATGCCCTCTTTCCGAGCATATCATTTTTTACAAGTCATGCTTCATGTTTTTCGATGGATACATCTTCCTTATATTTTTCTTGAAAATCCATTTACTGACCTATGGGTTTCTTTCCATATAGCGAGATCGACAAGTTCCCATGTCTCATTTTTCTTGAGTGATTCAATTTATATATCCATGGATTCATTTCACCGAGGTTGGTGAGTGCTTCACAAACATTATCAAGCTTAGAGCTATTAATCAGTGAACTCATGAGTGAAAAGTAAACCTCATTTCTTGATTGACTCCAGATGATGTATCTAGGAGTTGTTGCAAATGTGAGTCCTCGATGGTGCTTTTTACCCACTTCGGATGAGAACTTGGCTACTTTTGAGAAGAACTATGTCATTTCCATGTGGATTGATGTGGAGTCACATTCTCCAGTTCTCCAAGGTCAACATATAGCTCTCTAGTAGCACATCATTTCTCTGAGTAGTCTCCTCTGGCTGATCATTTGATTTGGAGACTAGTCGGTGAGAGGTGGTTGGTAATGGTTCTTCTATTATCACTACTGAGTCAAAGGATGACTCGTCATAAACCACGTCTCGACTCTCATATATTTTCTTCATCTTAGGATCCATGAGATGATATTCCTTTGAAGTAGTGTTATAGCCAAGTAACATGCACAAGAGCATCTATGGCTCAACCTTCTTTCTCTTCTGAGTTGGGACATACATGTATATTGTGCAACCAAATACTCGTAAATGAGAAATTGATGGCTTTCTACCACTCCATACCTCTTCTGGTGTTTTATTTTGTAGAATATTTTGGTGCCCTATTGAGAAGATATACAACTGTCTCAGTAATGTAATGCTTGAGCCCAATAGCGTTCCTTTAGCTTCATGTTGTTAGTGTTGGTACCCAATATGAATCTCCTTCAAAGGCTGAGTAGCATCATGGGTTTGATAGGACATGTAGAGGTAGATAGATGATTATGTATGTCATTTTGTAGTCGGGAAGCAATCTATCGACATTTTAGCACTGTGCTTAGAAAGGAGTGGGTGGCACCTTAAAAGGATGTGATTTGATCGTAACTATTTTAGGTTGTGCCTTTCAACCAAGGTAAGAGAACCTATTTTGTAACCTCCATTATTGAAGAATGCTGGTAAATCCTTCTTTTACAATAATTTTATAGAGAAGTCCTTGGGAAAATACAACCAACACACCAAATCGACTCTCACAAGTTGTCACTTCCAGATTATGGAGATATTTTCAAAACAAGGCAAAGGTTACTAAAGACATTTGGAAACCTAATTGTTTCTACATGTTTTGGTACTAGAAACTTATGCATTAGTATACACACAAGAAAAATAGGGGTAATACGAGTAAGATTGGATGTTTTAAATGGATTTTGGTGGGAGGTGAGGCAAGAGTGAACTTGATTTACCAAATCCTTGAGAGATTTTACAAAATGGAAGACTAAACCAATAGAATGCTACAGAACAACTAAAATGTTTCTTTAACTGAATATGTGCTTCAATGGAGGCCCAGATTAGCACTTTTTCATACAATCTATGAGATTCTAACATGAAGGCTCGAGTTAGAAAACCCAACAAAGCATCAAGATCTAAGCCAAATCACGCCTGAGGTACACCCAGAGGCTTACAGACAATCTCTGTCAACAAATGAAAGAAAAGTGATTTTAAATCATTATTTCACTCCCAGATTAAGGCTCTTCTAAGAAATGAATTGCTCCGCACTCCGCCCTTGAGAAAAGAGCCTAAAACATGTCCTAAGGTGGGTCCCAAAGGAGCCACAGATAAATTCTACCATTTGACCCCCTTTTTGAAAAAGGAAAATTTTCCAAGTTTCCCCATGACTTTTTCCTTCCGCTTCTAGTTTACAATGTGCGTCCCAACAGAACCATGCTCCATTTTATACTTTTAAATCCTTTCTCCGAAAGGAAAATTTTCCAAATTTCCCCGAGAGTCTGCACCTCTACCATTGACTAGAGCAAGCTTTGACCTTCATAGGTTATTTTTATTATTTTAGTCATTTGAATATCAAGGGACAAAAAATCCAAGTTTCCCGATGGTCCGCCTCCTCGCCCTTTTGACTTGAAACAAAATTTGACTGATCCTTTGTCGGGCTTGCGGGCCATTTTGATGTTTTAATCCTTTTGATGACAAGAGGCAAAAAATACAAATTGCCCCCGATAGTCCGCTTCCGGTCCCTTTTGACTTTCCAAATTGCCACATGTCACAATGGCACACCTTGAGATGGTCTCCAAAATTTAAGACCTTGAAAGAGCGCGGACTCGCCACGTGTGTTGGCCTGAAAAAAATTGTTTGAAGGCTTGAAGCTCGGTGGAGGCGCCATGTGTCATGATCTCGATGTAATCTCCTTTGGCCATTGAAAAGTCCAAGAAAAATACAAAGTGAGCAGAGGCCTCCAAGTGTCCTCTGGAGATTCTTTAAAATTAAACTCAAAGGACGGTCCCCAAACATGCGCGGTTCCTCCACATGTCCGAGACCTCCCAAACACTTTTTGAAAAAAATACTAAGTATGGGAAGACCCAATGAAGCCTCCACGTGTCTCTGTCTCCGCCAAACTCGTATCCAAACTACATAAAATTTTATCTAAGTAAAGGTGAAGCAGTGGAAACCTCCACGTGTCCTTCGGGCACTACTCCAAGGCCAAACCAAAAAGTAAATCTTCAATGAGTTTCGTTCCTCCGTGTGGACTAATTTTAAGTTAAGGCTATTCATAGAATTTTTGGAGTACCCAGCTGAGCCGCGTCTAACCAAAAGAATCCATGTTTCTTGTCGATGCAAGGATGTAAATTTGACTAGGAGAAATGCTCGTCAAATCGTAAAATGCAGAAGATGACCATTTGAGCCTGGAGATGAATTTTTCTCTAAGGACAGAGGATTTAGAAATGTTACAAGGCCCAAATACATTCTTCTGAGATTCATCCATTCATTTTTCTCAAATATTTAGGGAAAAAATGACAAGGATAGAAAATCTCAACTGTGAAAACGGAAAGAATGGGAGAGCCCGAGTTGTTGAGTGAACAAAGAATGAGAGACCCAAATTACAAACCTTTTCAGAGGAATAGAGAAATGAGGAGATAAATATGGACCCATATGTGATCTTCAACCAGGATAGATTGAATATGGCAACAGAGACTAACCAGGCACAATATGGGGAAGTAAATGTGACAGAGGCCGTAAATCGATGGATTTCAAAAGCAAAATGGGGAGAGACTACTTTAAGCACAAACATCGGCTCCGACTCGAGGGATGGGCACTCCTGCGAGCTCTACAAGAACAAAGGTAGATCATGTGCCACAAATATCCATTGGGCGATAGAGTTAGCTTGCAGAGCAAAGAAACAGAGCCATCTCCAAAAAAAACAAACAGGAAACCAACAAAAACAGGCCACCAAGGACTAGAATGAACAAAAACACAAAAGATAGGAAACAAGCAACGAACTATACACTATACAAAATATTTTTACCCTAATTCTGGGAATCAATCCAAGAAATGTTTCAAATTCTGCCATTAACAAGCGGAAATTTGATCAATTCACCATCCAAGTCCTCAAGAAGAAGGTATGTTCACTAATTCTAATATCAATGGAGTAAGGGCCCATCCATAATGAGTCAAACTTTCCATGCTTTCCCTTATCTTCATGTCCTGTCATCCCATAAAGAAGACAAGATCTCCAACATTGAAAGCTCTAGGAGTGACCTTCTTGTCAAATAACTTCTTCAGCTTTTCTTTGAACTTTATATGCCTATGATGGGATACCCTCCTCTCTTCATCAAGCTCAACAATCTGGTTAATGCGAGCATCATAAGGACTTACTTTTTATCCTCCAGTTGTTGAATGAACTGATATGAGGATAATTTCATATGCATGGGTAGTAGGGCATGAGTTCCATACACCAAATCAAATGGGATCTTTCCAGTGGCTCTTTTAATAGTAATTCTATCATCCCAAACAACAAACTTCAACTGTTCACCCCATTTTCTTTTGTTCAGCTCCAAGGTTCTTTGATAATCTTCAGCAAGTTTTTATTACTGGACTCAGCTTGTCCATTTCCTTGGGGATTGTAATTAGAGGAATATTTCAAGTTCATCCCATACTCCTTGCACATTGCCACCAGATTTTTAGCTATGAAACTCATGGCATTATTAGCTACTGATTTCAAATGGCACCCCAAACCTGCAGATGATATGGTTTAGCACAAAGTCCATGACAATTTGGTGTGTTTCCTTCTTGGTGGGGATTGCCTCCACCCATTTGGTAAAGTAATAAGTGGCTACAAGAATCCACTTATGGACAACACTTGAAGGGTCTGAAATATCTCTAATGAATTCCATTCCCCATTGCTTGAACAGGGCTTCAATTGATACAAGTTGCAAATGCAAGCGATCCTAAAGCTTTTAATCTTCCAGAAAACACTTGGCAACTCTCACATCTTCTAACCAACAAGGTTTTATCCTTGAAAAGAGTTGGCCACCAATAACCTAGCCCTCGGGATCTTGTGTGTTGTGACTCTTACAAAAAATGCCCCCATAAACTCCTTCATGGAGATTAGCAATTATCTTAAGGGCTTCATCTTCAGTAATGCACCTTAAGAGGACTCCCTCTGGGTTTTTCCATGCCAACCCATAATCACTAATGACATATCTCTGGGAGGCCAACTTAAGATCTCTTTTCTAGTTCTTACTTAAATACTCAGGGTAGTATAAGTGTCTGAGATAAAAAATCACATCCTTGTACCACTCAGAACTCATCAATTTTTCAAAAACACCTACCCTTTCTTCTTCTACCTCATTTACCTCAATAGTTTACAAGTTTCTCTCAGCCATAATCTTAGCCAACCCCAAACCTCTCACTAACTTCATGGTTTGGATATCCATGTCATATTCTTGCAACTTGTTCACCCATCTACATCTTTTGCTTGAGACCTCCATCTCTAATAAGATGCCCTTCACCATGGTGTGGGGAACATAAGCAAAAACTTTTGAACTTAAAATGTAAGGCCTGAAAACCTTTGTTTATTTTACCAAGGCAAATGTCTACTTCTCCATAATAGTGTATTTCAGTTCAGCCCCTAAAATTCCTTTCTAAAAAAGGAAATTGGCCTCTCATCCCCTTCATCATCCTTCTGCAGTAGGATAAAAGCAATAGTGTTCTCTAAAGAAAAGGAAAATAGTTGGAAAGGCTTCTTATAGTCTGGCCCTACTAAAACTAGGGCATGCTTCAATGCCTCTTTGATTCCATTGAAATCTTGGATGACAGCCTCCTCCCATTTGATGACCTACTCCTTCTTTAGTATGGAGGTGATTGGAATGGTCAACTCAGCAAAGTTTGATATGAATCTTCTAATGAAGTTTATCTTCCCAAAGAAGGATTGAATTCCTTTCTTGGTTCTTGGAATTGGGACCTTGTTGATGGCCTCTACCCTTTTGGATCAATCATCACCCTTTTTGTGACACAATGTGACCTAGCAACTTTGCCTTCGCACTCCAAAATGGCATTTCTTTGGATTGAGTGAGATGCCATATTCTCTACATCTTATCAACATCTTCTCCAAGTGTAGCAAGTGATCACCTCTCTTTCTAGAAAACACTGTTACATCATCTTGGTAAACAACAATAAACTCATTGATGTAACCAACAAAAGCAACATCCATTGCTCTTTGAAAAGTGGCTCTAGCATTCATCAGACCAAAGGGCATCCTGACATACACATAGGTTCCCCAAGGAGTAGTAAAGGTTGTCTTGATCCTTTCTGATTCCTTCACCACAACTTGGTTATAACTAGAGAAACCATCCAAGGTAGAGAGCAATTCAGAACTAGTCACTAACTGCAGCATGTTCTCCATGTTTGGTAAAGGATAATTATCCTTCATTGAAGCTCTGTTTAGATTCCTGAAGTCCACACATAACCTGATATCACCATTCTTCTTTCTTACTGGTACTAGGTTTGCAACCCAAGAAGAATACCTTGTGGGCTGAATAATCCCTCCATCTCTTAGCTTCTTCAGTTCTTCTTGCATTTTAAGAGATAAGAATGGATTGATTGGCCTCCATTTTTCCTGAATGGATTTGCATTGGGATCCGAGGGAATCTCATGTTGAAACAGATCCTCTCTGTATGCTTTTAATTTAGAATACGTCCATGCCATGCAATCTTGGTATTTTTTCAACAATTGGATGTATGATTGCTTTTCCTCCTTTTTGCGAGATTACTACCTAACCAAATCTTCCTTGGTTTCTCCTTTGTGCCAAGGTCATGCTCCTCAACATCCCTTGAGGCTATTATATGTCTATTAATAATGCAATCAACATTATCAAAGTTTGACTCAAGAGCAACCAACCCTCTAGGAATGGTATTAGTCTTTAGTTGGATGATGCCCTTTCCAAATAAGGTTTCTTTTCCCTCTGCTACACACACCATTGGCTCCCAATCAATGCATTTATAAAAACTCCCTTTGTTCTGCAAAAATCTTCGACCTTGAGCATCATCATCAAAAACTTGCCAATGTTTAATGTTGTCAGGGATAGATGGCCTTGTCAATACTTCAACATCATATTCACAATATGGGGACATTTTACAATTGTCAAACCAAGACCCCAACATCGTAAGTTTTTATTCCAAGTCATTGAACTTCATATCATGATGCATAATTTGAATGAATCAAACATCTCAATGAAATCCCAAAATGCATGTTTGTATTGTTTCATTTGTTGATTCTTTGTGGCATACAGTTTTTTTGACTTGCTTTACAATTAATTTGAGTCTCCTTTGAAAGATCTCCTTTGACACCATATTTCCAAGAAATTCTTAAACCTAACAATAGTGCCTCATACTCAGCAATGTTGTTAGTGCACTCAAAGTTAAGTTTGAAAGAAAAAACAAATTTTTCTTGACCTCGAGAAAGCAGAACAACACCAGCACCATTTCCAAACTTGGAACAAGCTCCATCAAACAATAAATTCCAAGGAGAGCATGTATTTTCAAGACACTTGCATTCTTCAATCTTGTGCTCTTTTCCATCAAAGCAAATCTTACAAAGTTATCTCGCATCAATACTTGTGTACAATAATTCATATGATGCATTGTTGGGGTCTTCAATAAGGTGCAACATCTTCTTTTTCTCCATGCAACCTGACAAGGCTGCCTCCTTGGGATGGTGGAATAGGACATGTCCATTTGAACACTCCCACCAACACTTATAACCCATTTTGTAGATAGCAACTTACCCCACTTGGCTGGGTAGTCAACAATGACAACATCAAGTTTTAAATTTTTACCTAGGTAAGCTGCAAGATGCACCACCAAACCCTTCACACATCCCACTACTGGCACTTCTTTGGAGTCCATGGCAGTGCACTTCCCATATGATGTTGTTACTTTGATATCCAACTCATTCATAACTTCCAGAGGCATGACATTACACGATGCCCCTGAGTCAAACATACAGTTGTGGAGCAATATGTCCTTTATGATCAAAGTGGTGAAGAATGGATCCACATTTAACTGAGATTCCACCAAGGATGTCCCCAAATAAACCTCAGGTGGTTCACCTAGTTCCTCCAACACTGGTGGTGTTTCTAACTCTTCAATGACTAGAGGAGTCTCCACAATGTTTACATTTCTACCTAAGACAGTCTTCTCTTCATTCAATCCCAAGTATTCAAATGCTCTCTTTTGTGCTCAAGAATCCTAAGCAACTCAAAAATTGGAACAAAGACTTTGATTTGACTTAAAAATTGGGCAATTTCATATGGGACATTCTTGGGCAAGGTAGTATTGGAAGGAAAGCTAACACACTCATTAGGTGGTACAGGATTTTTGACAGCTTGGGCATGAGGAGGGGTATGATTTTGTTTGGAACTATAGGGATTTTGGTAGATGCATCTTTCTTGGGAACCTCTTTAGGAATGTTTGAAAGTAAGGGAGCTTTTGGCTTAGCTTGAGGCCCTGTCCCTTTGATAACCTTACTTCTTGTGTTATATTCCTTCTCTTGAGCAACAACAACATTCATCAATAATTGTCTATCTTCCTGAGATGGGATTCCTCCATCATACTTCTTTATCATTAAAGCCCTTAAATATTCAAATTCATTATTGGGAAACTCAAAATATTGTACAATATCTACTTCTAAAGTATGAGAGGGAGGAAGAATAGGTACCCTATGAATGCAGTCCCAAAAAGTGGCAGCAGTTCAAGCACTTATTACTTCAGTTGAAGTTGCCCCTTGTTGTGAGCTAGTGGAGCAACCCATCATGCAGACATCATCATCATTTTCATCATCAGCTTCCTCTTCTTCTTGCTGATCTTCTTCACAAGGAGCATGGGGCATGAAACATTTGTCACACCAATCAATGACCTTTGTTTCTTCCACAACAGCAACTCTAGCAACCAAAGGATCAAGCACCATTTTGTTTTCCCTGCCTTGGGGCTTCCTATTTCCAAATCCAATAGGTCCTTTGCCTCTGTCATCAGATCTTTGGTGATTTGTAAACCTATCTGGGCCTTGTTGCTTGTGTTGTCCTTGTGAACTTTTCCAATTCCTTTCTCATCCGGGCTAGTTTGTAGGAAATTTCTTTGACAGCCCCTGCCAAAGTCTTCACAACTTCCTCCAGATCAGCAGCTTTACTTGTTTGAGGCTTTTCGGGTTGACCAACTTCACACCATCCCTCTTAGGAGGTTTTCCAATTTCCTTGATATTGTTTTCAATTTTACAAAGCCATAGTGAAGGCCTACCTCAAATTAGTAGGGTTCTTGTCCCTCAAGTAGTATGCAGCCTTTTTATCAAATGCATTAGAATATTTGATCAAACATGACTCATCACATGGTCTCAAGTTAACAGGAAATCTTCTCAAAGTCTTATTGAACCTTGTGTTGAAATCATGTACTGACTCATTAGGATTCTTCTTGATATTTTCAAATTCGATAGAAGAAACCTAGGGTCAGTTCTATCACCATACTGCAATCTAAAGGCATTGTTCATCTCAGTCCAAGAATCAATAGAGTTATCTAGCAAATCTTTATACCAATCCCTTGCATCCTCTTCCAAAGTGTGAACAAACAATTTGATGTATACATCTTCATGTTCAATCTCAAATTCTTCCATCATATTGATAAAAAGATTTAGATGTTGATCACTAGTTATAGCATTGTTTCCCTGGAACTTTGGTAGTTTGTTCCTTACATCTTGAGGTACTACATTTGGATAACCAGCCATTCCCACAAAATTTATAGGTCCAAAGGTGTTTACAAAAATGGAGGTCTGGGTGGGGATGAGCCATATTGATTCGAGGAGGTGATCTTGGAGGAGAAACAAATTGATAAGGGGCGGAGGTTTTGAAATACAGGAGTATAGATTTCAAAATGAATACCCTCTAAAGGCCTTTCTTCTTGGAAATCCCTATCAAATTTTGATAAGAATGGAAAAGTTACATACAACACTTGTAACTTGAAACTTTTTTAATGATAGCCCAAAAATAGGATGATATTGAAACAAGATTTCTGGCACTTAGAGCATACAAGAAATGCTTACCAGGGTTTGAGTATGAACTGTAATCACAATTTTCCTGGAAACGGTGCGTCCTTATGTGTTGTTGTGTAAATGGATATGAAATAGCAACAAATCAACAAATTGGTCTCAAAGAACGTAAATCAAGTTTCTCAACAACTTAAACAATCCAACATCAGCAGAAGCGTGTTGGTACCCAAATTTAATCTCCTTCAAAGGCCAAGTAGCATCATGGGTTTGACAGGACACTCAGAGGTAGATATATGATTATGTATGTCGTTTTGTAGCCATGGAAGTAGTCTATCTGAATTTTTAGCACACATAGTTTGAAAGAAGTGTGCAACACCTTAAAAGGATGTGATTTGATCCTAACTATTTTAGGTTGTTCCTTTCAACCAAGGTAAGAGAAACTGTTTTGTCACCTCCATTATTGAAGAATGTTGGTAAATCCTTATTTTGCATAAATTTTATAGAGAAGACATTGGGAAAATATGACCAACACACCAAATCTAACTCTCTCACAAGTTGTCACTTCAAATTATGGAGATATTTTCAAAACAAGGCAAAGGTTACTAAAGACATTTGGAAACCTAATTGTTTCGCATGTTTTGGTACTAGAAACTTATGAATTAGTATACACACAGGAAAAAACAGGGTAATACGAGTAAGATTGGATGTTTTAAATGGATTTTGTGGGAGGTGAGGCAGAGTGAATTTGGTTTACGATATCCTTGAGATCTTTTACAAAATGGAAGACTAAACCAACAAAATGCCATAGAATAGTTAAAATGTTTCTTTAACCAGAATATGTGCTTCAATGGAGGACCAAATTAGCACTTTTTCATACAATCTATGAGATTCTAACACAAAGGCTTGAGTTAGAAAACCCAACAAAGCATCAAGATCTGAGCCAAATCACACCTGAGGTACACCCAGAGGCTTATAGACAATCTCTGTCAACAGATGAAAGAAAAGTGATTTTAAATCGTTTATTTCACTCCTGATGTAAGAAGGATCTTCGAGAAATGAAATTACAGATGCCACTAAACTATCACAAGGATTGAGACCTATGTGATTGAGACATATTTTGATACAAGATTACAACAGGAACAAGAGAAACTATTTGCAGACATTCAGAAATAAAACAAACACATTTTTCTTAAGATCAACACAAAATAACTCTGGAGTCTAATTAAATTTACAAAATAGGGAAATTATCTAGAACAAAATCGAGCTTGTCAATGGATGTACAATCGCAACCACCTTAACACAATCAAATTCAATACAAAAGAGATATAAAGGATTCTCAAAAATATGGGCTCTATCAAGATTTTTTCTATTAGAAAAATTAGTCCCGACCCCTAACACTCCAACCATTTGCATGATAAATTTGTGCCATTTATAAAATTTACAATGACCCTTTTTCCCCCAAAAATCTAGACATTGAGTGCCACCAGTGCTTTCCATGATCACGATCGTGATTCCTAGAATCAGATCTGTAAAAGTCAGGTACTCGGGGGAAGATCTCTTCGAATATCTCCTACATTA
The DNA here is from genome assembly GCA_018340775.1 of Taxus wallichiana var. yunnanensis. Classification (NCBI taxonomy): domain Eukaryota; kingdom Viridiplantae; phylum Streptophyta; class Pinopsida; order Cupressales; family Taxaceae; genus Taxus; species Taxus wallichiana. The sequence continues at coordinate 395,667,518 of CM031234.1, forward strand.
AACTCCTTCCTCTGGTAGATCACTCTTCCTTCCATTCGCCAACTACTTTCACCCCTAATCTATCAAATCGGGCCCCTTGCGTGTTTGGGAAAAGAAAAATGGAAAATCAGATCGAGCCCGATAGTCAGACCATTTTAATGGCGAAAGACATCTCCAGATCTTCCCCACCAAACTTAGATATCAAAATTAACTCTCTCTCTGTTTGGCATGTAGGAAATACCAAGAAATCATGAAGACTCACACTTCCAGGAGCTTTTCAATAAAAATGGGGGGAAAATCAGATTTAGACACATAGTTGTTGTTGATCTTTACTTTGAATTTGGGCCATCCATGTGGAAGATTCAATTTAAAATGGGCTCGGGGGCTTCCTTTTGAATTTTTACGACCCTTTGAAAAAATGTAAAAATTTCACATTTTTCTCCGCACCTCTACCCTTGAGAAATGAGCCTGACATGTGTCCTAAGGTGGGTCCCAAAGGAACCACGGATAAATTCTACCATTTGACCCCTTTTTGGAAAAAGGAAATTTTTCCAAGTTTTCCCCACAGCTCCGCCCTTCTCGCTTCTAGTTTCCAATGTGGGTCCCAGCAGAACCACGCTCCCTTTTATACTTTTAACTCCTTTCTCCCAAAAGGAAAATTTTCCAAATTTCCCCTGAGAGTCTACACCTCCGCCATTGACTGGAGTAAGCTTTGACCTTTCTCCATTGGGCCCGCAGTTATTTTGATGATTTTAGTCATTTGAATATCAAGGGGAAAAAATCCAAGTTGCCCCTGATGGTCCGCCTCCCTGGCCTTTTGACTTGAAACAAAATTTGATTGATCCTTTCAAAGCTTGCGAGACCATTTTGAGGTTTTAATCCTTTTGATGACAAGAGGTGAAAAATCCAAATTGCCCCAATGGTCGCTTCCCCGCCCTTTTGACTTTTCAAACTACCACGCATCACAATGGCGCACCTTGAGATGGTTCCCAAAATTTGAGACCTTGAAAGAGCGTGGGCTCGCCACGTGTCTGGCCCGACAAAAATTGTTTGAAGGCTTGAAGCTCAACGGAAGGCGCCATGTGTTAGGATCTGAGGCAATCTCCTTTGGTTGTTGAAAAGTCCAAGAAAAATGCAAAGTGAGCAGAGGCCTCCAAGTGTCCTCCTAGTGCTTCTTTAAAATGAAACTCAAAGGCCGGTCCCCAAACATGTGCAGTTCCTCCACGTGTCCCAGACCTCCCAAAATTTTTGGAAAAAATACTAAGTATGGGAAGACCCAGCAAAAGCCTCCACATGTCTCTTTCCCCAAACTGTATCCAGCTTCATAAAAATTTATCTAAGTTAAAGCAAAGCAACGGAAACCTCCACGTGTCCTCCCGGCACTACTCCAAGGCCAAACCAAAAAGTAAATCTTCAAATGAGCGTCATTCCTCCATGTGGACAAATTTTAAGTTGAGGCTATTCATAGAATTTTTGAAGTACCCAGCCGAGTCGCATCCAACAAAAAGAAGCCATGTTTCCTGTCGATGCAAGGATGCAAATTTGACCGAGAGAAACGCCCGTCAAACCGTAAAATGCGAAGATGACCATTTGAGCCAGGAGATGAAATTTTCTCCAAGGACAGAGGATTTAGAAATGTTACAAGGCCCAAATACATTCTTCTAAGCTTCATCCATTCATTTTTCTCAAGTATTTAGGGAAAAAATGACAAGGATAGCAAATCTCGACTGTGAAAGATGGAAAGAATGGGAGAGCCCGAGTTATTGAGTGAATAGAGAACGAGAGACCCAAATTACAGACCTTTTCAGAGGAACAGAGAAACGAGAAGACAAATATGGACCCATACGTGATCTTCGACCCATGACAGATTGAATATGGTAATAGAGACTAACCTGGGCACAATACGGGAAGTAGAATGTTACAGAGGCCGTAAATAGATGGATTTCAAAGGGAAAATGGGGTGAGACTACTTTGAGCACCAACAGTTAGCATGCAGCAAGCCATCTCCATCACTACATAGCGATTGTGAGATTTAACAATGTCATTTTACTTGGGTGTGTAGGGAGCAATCAGGTTCTGCTTAATGCCTTGTTGGTTTAAGAAGGCCAAGAACTTCTTTGATGTGAATTCCCCCTCGATCTAAGTGAAGTAGAAGAAGTGGTTGTCTGGTCTCTTTCACAACACGATGATAGAAATTCATGGAAATGTTGAAGAGCCTCACTTTTCTTCTTCAAGAAAAACACCCACATCTTGCGAGTGGTCATCCATGAATAGTTAGAAGTACTTGTATCCTGAAAATGAAGCGGCGCGGACCATTCAGATCGGTATGAACTACCTCCAGATGCTTCTTGGCATGGAAGGTGCTCACCTAAAATGGATCCCTGTGTTGTTTTCTGCAAGACAACTAGGGCAAATAGGAAAGGAACTGGACAATTTGGGTAGTCCATGGACCATTTCTTTTGAACTCATCTGATGCAATGAACTAACCGACAAGTGACCATATCTAAAATGCTAGAGGGTTGTAGATTCTACTGTTGAGGAAGATAAAGCTACTACAAAAGATGAAACAATATCTAAAGCAAATAACTTATCTTTTAGAAATGCTCTAGTAATAATTGTACCTTGTCTGGAGATCAAACATGATTTAATGCCATTTTGGACAAGAAATTCTACCTTAAGGTGATGATTCAAGAGTTGAGTCACTAATAAGAGGTTGTTAGTCAAGCCAGGAACATATAGTACCTTTGTAAGTGTACATTTTCGTGGTCCTAGAGGAATGGTGACATTTCCTATTCCTTTTGTAACATACTCTTTGTCATCTACTATCCAAACCTGATCTCCAGTGGGTTGTTCATTCAGTGAATCAAATAGTTTCTTGTCACCTGACATATGCTTACTTGCACCGGAGTCTATCAACCATACTTTCTTTGTGGGTTGAGAAGTTTGAGAGACTAGTACAAGGTTCTTACCACAATGGGCTCCTTCTAATGTCTCCTCATCAGATTCATCATCTTGTTGATCTTTGTGAGATGCCCCTTTACTTTCTTTGATGAGGACCTTGTTTGGATTTTTGAAAATCTTTGCACCCGATGTGCTTGTTTGACTCAAAGACCCTTGTTTCAAGACATTGTACCAGTAATGATTAGTGTTGTGAGTGTTGGTTTTGTAAATGTGACACCACCTCTTTGAATTTTGATATTTCTGTTGTTGATTTGGTTACGCTTGAGTTGGCTTCTCTAGGGGACCCTTCGATTCTTCTAGCCATGGTATGGATTTGAGAACAGGGATTTATCCTAAGTCTCCTCTTGGGCTAAATTGATGGCCTCTTCCCTCTTTGCAGAAAATTCATGAGTTCTTCGAATTCCACTGTTTGTTTAGATACATTTAGTGTCATAACGAACACTCAAAAATGAGAAGGGAATGCTCTCAAGGTGATCAGCACAAGAAGTTTTTCGTCCACCATTTCACCGAGTGCTAATAAGTGTGATAGAGCTCAGCCACGTGACGTAAGAACTCCTCAACTTTCTCATCTGACCCCAGAGAGGGTGTGCAACTTTGACTGAAGATGGAGGATCTTAGTCTAATTTTTGCTTCATAAATTATTGCCAACTCGTCACAAGCCTCCTTTGATTTCTCTGCATTCCAAATATGCGTTTGCACATCGTCATTGATACTGAGCATTATCAAAGCATCAAGGCTTTGGCACTAGCCATCTCATACTTTATTAATTCATCAGGGGTTGTGGGAACAGTCACAAACCCTATGACAATGCCCCATAATCCTTCAAATTGAAGGAGTTTCCTCATTTTTTTTTCAGGCCGCAAAATTTGGCCCTCTAAGTAATTGAGCATCTAAGAGTAAAATTTTCGATGCAAACATTAGAATAAAATAAATTGTTTTTTATTGAATTATTGAATTCCAAGAGAGACTACAACTTTAACTCATTGATGAGAAGTACTCACTCATAGATGGTATTGATACTTGCATGTTGAGAGACAATGATGCTTTGGGGCATCCTTCTTTGTCTTCACAGAGTTACCATCGCACTCTACTTCTAGCTCTTCCCAAACTTGCTTTACTTTCTAGTTGACATCAAAAAGGAAATATTCAAGAATTCCTCTTCAAACTAGCTCGTCGAAGACTAGATTGTCAATGTTGCATAGCTTGTTGAGTAGTGCAAAGTAGAACCTAGAGCTCTCAGGAGCTTCTATACGGTGTTCTTCACCGCAATGCGAGTTGATTTTGTGGCTTTTCAGCAGCTTCAATCATGTCATTCACACTTGTCATTCAGTGTTGGCTTTGAGAGACTCCACTTTGGCTTGTTTGAGGCTTCTTTCTCTTTCACACAAGTGATACTGGCAATGCTAGTGCTAAGTTACGGGCTTGGTCAAGTAAATGCTCAAAGAATTTGATGATTTAAGTCCTCCAATTGGTATTCTACATGTATTTTCTTTGTTTCCATGATGAAGCTTCCTTCACTTATTCTCGAAACAAATTAAATAGATATTTTATTTCCTAGAACTGGTTAGAGATAGCACAAGACTCCAATCACAACAAGAAAATATATCTTTTAAATTTTCCACGTAGATCTCCATGTTTAGGGGCTTTTGGTAAATGAATTTTCCACGCAGGCAGTTGTTTCACTCTTCATGTCCTAGGAGAAAATCATTACAAGCTTCCACATGGTATTTTGCAAGGTAACTTTCCACGGAGGTGTAGAAGACTTCTGTGTCTTCACGTAGGTAGGTCACTTGGTCAAGTTCCACACGTAAATTTTGAGGAGATCTTAAAACTTACTTGAAGCAATTTCAACGTGTTTACTTTCCATGGTGGTGAAGATCAACAAAACACCAAATGCAAAACAAACAAAAGAATTTTGTTTTAATTAAATCCTTACACAAGAAATATCACACAACAATCTATCACCCCTCTCCACATAGGTTTTTTCTTCCTCCACGTAGGTAGAAATGACTTCCACATCCACTCTTCCTTAACCTTTACGTGCAACAATTTCTTTGCATAATTCAGCGTTTTGATTTGAATGATGGTAAAATAAATGCATGCGTGTTGTTGTCCAAGTTCTACACACTAAAAACTAGAAGACAAAGTTTTTTATTTATTTTATTTCTAATCTTTATGCAGATCCCTAACGCAGGATTTGAAGACTTCTACGCAGCTTTTTATCCACTAATATCTCTTTCACGCATGCAAACATGCGAGAAAAGCTCTCTACAGAGTTGTCCGGCCTTTGCTCGGTCTTCTCCTTCAAATGCACAGCAGAGATAAAATTTTATCTCGCTACGAGATTGTGAGTAGGATTTCAAGGAGAATAAATAGAGATTAAATATCTTTATTACACATCTTATTAATCATAGAAGCACGTATAGTATATATAGCGATGTGAATATACAAGACTCCCAGGAATAGGAGCAGTTGTTACTGAACAAACAAGAGCGAATAATGGAATAAAATAACCACTATCCTAATATAATAACATATGTGTTGTCTATGCTAATGTAGTAGGGTTTTTTCCCAAATAGAAGACAAAAATGGAATTATCTATATAACAACTCCAGATTTGGAGTGGAAACCTCTACAATCTTCAAATGGAAGACCGTACATAAATAAATCCTTAATATAAACTAAACTAAGCTTGTTTCTAGTGAATTTCTTCATGTCTCCTTCCCCGTCTAGCTTTCATGGCTTCCTCTCCTCCAATTTGCGAAAATGAAAGAAAGAAAAGAGACCAAATGAGGAGGCTAGGGAAACTAAAAAGGTTTAATAAAATTTCATAAGGATAGTTAGGGTTAGTGTGGGACCCTAAGATATAGTGGCCACAATTGAATTGATCCAAGGGTGGAGAATCAACCCTACGATTATTAGGTAAGAATGAATATTATGGGTGTTTTAAATAATTTTAAAGGTATGTGTAATGGGGTCATTTAATACCCTTATATGTTAAGTTATTTATTTAGCTCCTAGTATGTTTTAGTAATTATTTAAATGGACTTTAAAGAAAACAAATTAAGTGAACTAAGATAACTAAGGATAAGGGTTTATTTATATAGGTGGAATGATATTTCCCAAGAGGGAAACTATTTAACCTAGCAAGAAAAATTAATGGATACTTATCTAGTGATGATAATTAAATTGACATTAGAACTGGATTAAGAATATTTAATTAATAATATAGACTGGATCTATTCTATGAAACGTAACTTTGCTAGTAGGAATTAATTAAAAGTAAATTAGGGTTTGACATCCTTGTAACTTAAAATAAAAAATAAAATGCCACAACTTTCCGGATAATTGTTTAAGCATTAATGTGGTTTTAGAACGTTGAAATTGTGGGCGTTATAATTTGAGACCCTCTTGTAAGCACTTTTGTTGTTTTGATAAGTTTTCTCAACCTTAGCTAGAATCTTCTTTTTGAGTCTCGTTTAACTTATAGCCACACGTGTTACGTCGTAATACCATGCAATGCTATGTATAATTTTATTTGATCTTTTATCTTGCATAAATGAATTTTGAAATGTATGGTGATTTTCTCTCTCCACCCTCTTCTCTCTCTAGAAATGACTATGATACTTGATTGATTTGAAAATGTAAATGAATTGGGAAATGTGAATTGGTTTGAAATGAAATGATAATGGACATGAAATGCAAATGGTTATGACATTGTGAATGGAAAATAAAATGTCTCTTAACTTTCTCTCTCATCCTTAATCTCTCTCTAGTACAAAAATATTAAGTGCAACTAAATGTGAAAGCCTCGAATGCAAAATAAACGAAAGTTTGTCTTCTTCCCTCTCCCTATCTCTCTCTCTTCTATTTAATTGAAAATGTTAAAAATGATGAGTGTTTGGATTTATGCTTGAGTGTGTGGATTTATGCTTCCAATGAACAGCTTACACTTGAATGTAAGTGTTGAAAGGAGATAAATTAAGCTCTTGAATAGCTCTCGAGTATTCAATATGAGAGGCTTCATGAGCATTCTTACGAAAAAAATAAGCTTGTTTCCCATATAGCCGAAGAAAGGAAGTGGTGCGAGTGATGGCATGAGACCACCAATCAATCCAACCAATCCCATCAACAAGTCTCGGGTCCAGATTCCAAATACGTCTTATGTAATCCAAAGTCTTGGGATGAGAGAGGTGAGACGTATTCAAATAGAACTGAGTGGACTTGGGCTTGGGACACTGAAAGTTCCATTGAAGCCCAAAGAAGATAGGCTTATGGTCAGAGACCAAAGCATTGTCCACGACCGAGACCGGGAGGTTGTGTGAAGCATCAAAGGAGAACCATTGTTGTTTTGAAAGCAGAGCTCTGTCAAGGCATTTATAAACTCTGTCATCGCCAGCTCTAAAATTAGACCATGTGAACCAAGGAGTGGTAGTATTAGAATGCTTGCGGTGGTTGGGATCAAACAAATAGAGCTTATTGCGCAAGTAAAACCAGGCTTCACGCTCACTAGCACACCAATGCATAGGAAGCTGGCCCAATTTGTCTTCGGGAGATTCAACCATGTTGAAATCACCACAAAAAAGCCAGGTAGCAGAGGGCAGGTGATCACCACCACCACCAAAAAGAAGAGCGCTCCGAAGCATCATTGGAAGCATAAATATTAGCCAACCCAAGAATGTGGCCATCAAAATCAAAAAGGGTCCACACCACCCGATGGGTGGGGTCAGAACCCCATGATATGATGTTGGAGGTGAGGTCAGGGCTTAAAAGAGTGATAACACCACCTCAACCATTATCATGCGCTGACATCTGGTAGAGAGAACCAGGCCAGATGGTACGCATAGAATGTAAAGATGGAAGCCTGTGATTTTGACTTCCTGTAAACATAACACCTGAAACTTTGCAAAATGATTACAACTGTCCCTGACAAGATATCGTGAGTCGATCGTTAGCCCCCGAGATTCCACTAGTAAACTATCATGGAGAAGTATCAAGGTGCATGTTTTCCTCCTCAACACCGCTAATCTCTCGAGCTCAAACCGCCGGTGAGGTATCAGAAAAATCCTCCTCGGAAGGAGGGGAGGGACTTCATGAATGGTGTAAGGTAGGTTTTCTCTCTATCTGAGCAGCCGAACCACCGGCAGTGTTATCCAAAAAGTTTGAAGTTTCGGGAAGCGAGGGGTGTGACAAAGCAGAAGCTGATGGGTGGGAGCTGATGACAGTATGATTCAGGGGTCTAGGAAATAATGGAGGTGGGCTTGGGAAGGGTTATAACAGATGGCTTCACAGGAGCAGAAGTCGGAAGCATTCACTAGTTTATAGGTAGCTTGTTGGGGCTTGTTGCGGGCCGAAGGTTTTCGGCCAGAGACAGTGGTCCAACCATCAGAGGAGGGGGTGTTGGATTTATGGTCCGACGGGGTTTCTCTGAAACTGGCGGTGAGCTTTGTGTCATGAGGGGACAATCCTTGATCATATGGTCTGCGGATTGGCACCGGAAACAAGTATTGGGTAGGTTAATATAAAGAACCTTCTGTGAAAAACATGTGTCCCCAACCTATATATCTAGGGTATCCTTAAGATCTTTCGAGAGATCAATCTCAACACAGACCCGTTTCTGGGGTCGAGCCAAGTAGAACTTAGGTTGCTCATGGCAGATGAGACGACCTAAGGGTTTGATAAGCTAGTCAATAAAACCCCAGAGAGGCAAGGGAAGACCTGGAAATTCAATCCAAACAGGATCTTGAGTTTGGCTTGCTCAAGACTTGAAAGTCCCGAGTCCAGTGGGAGAACACCACAAGGGTATTACGAATAAACCAGGGACCATGATTGACAACAACTTTGCAATGTTCAAAGCATTGGCAAAGCAAAACAGAAAGAAACCCTTAGTCATATTCTTGGACTCCCTCCACCTTGACTCCGTGGGGTTGCCAATGGTTATGGATCCATTGGCGGAGGATACCCTCAGGGGGAACTCACCCACAAAATAAGCAATAAGAGAAAAAGATTCAAACCAGCTGCAGGCTTTATCAAAAGTAGGTAAATCAAGCACAATATCTGGGGAAGGAGTATCAGAATCCTTACCTCATCAAGACTTTCGGAACAAACTTCCTCGCTCTTTTCATTGTCAGTGTCCAGAGCTCCCACGTTAAGACCAACATCAATGGATGCATGGCCCGCGGAGGTGGTCATTATATAAGCCACTGCCCAAGGGGTAGAAAGGCGATCAATACAAAATTAATGTAGATATTCTTGCTTGGATCTCGAAGATCGGCAATGTGACACGATGGCGGCGTAGCATTTAAGGCCGAGCATTCACCGCGCATATGTCCACTGTAACTAAAACCCTTAATATATATAAATTTTAATTCTAATTTCTAAAAAAATGTACATTTTCCACAAGAAAGGGTTGGATATGTGAATTCTTCACAAACTATTATCATTGCATGTACATTTTTGTGTACATCCACAATACCTAAGAATGAGTAAATAATTGTTTTATAGAAATGCTACATTTTTCTACAATTCTTCCAAATTGTGACAATTTTGTGGAATAATTATGGGTAAAAAGCTTGTTTTTTGTAGTGTTAACCCATTGCTATTAGGAGTAAATCCTTAAGATGATGAAACTCAAGTAGTTTGAAATGTTAAAATTGTCACATAAATTCAAGAAAACTCTCTATAATGGGAACACAGTGTAATTTACCCTTTCATGCGCAATATGATTGTGAAAATATATGAATTCCTAATCGAGCAATGGATTGTGAATCAAGAATGATACAACTTAATTAGTTAACCTACATAGTAGTTGGTTGTAATAATTGTAAGATGAAAAGAGTGTATTGTTATTATTAAACAATGTTTGTGAAATGAACTCTGGATAGGTTTTCTATTGATCTAGTGACCTTCCTTTTTCTTCCTATGAATTTTCCTCCTTTTAACAAGATTATTTTGCCAAACCAAGTAAACGCGGCTCTCTCAAACAAATCCTTAACTCAAATATTCAAATACCCATGTGTGTATATATGTTCCTAATCACAACTATGCTATATAAAAGTTATTTCCACAAGAGAAATGAGCAAATTCTAAAGGAACCACTTTAGGTGAAATGTTAAACAAAAACATGCAGCCTATTTGTAAAGGAATGAAGGGTCCCATGTTATGTGTTCTTCACACAATTATAGTCAACTAATAAAAATAGGATGGTAATAAATATTTCACCATGGACAATGATGTGTTGTGGGAAGTTCTGTGAGTAAGTGTATATTGTAGGGGGTCATTGTTGTACTTTGTCATTTTTGGACATGTGGCCTCAATGTATATATGGTGTTATCATGTTGTCTATGTGGGTCGAGGTTTTGTGTAAGTGTCTTATGTGATGTTAAGTTTATCTATTGGAGTCCATGTGGTGTTGTGTAGTGAGCATTCAATCAAAATAAAATATTCCGCAAAATATTTTGTTGTATTATGTGTGTCAAATTGTGGGCATTACAAGAAATTTTGAATTCCAAGTTAAATTTGTGATTGGTTGTTTCTCTCTTGGAAAGTATTCATTTATTGACACATTCATACATGAAATCAAAGTGTAGTCGGGAGGCTTTTTGAATGAACCGTCATTGAGAATTCTTCCAGGGAATGTTTTGATCATGTTCAATTTGATTAAGACTCAAGACTGGTCTCCATTTCGACTATTTTGGAATGTTTAAATGAGCTTGGTTGGGCCTAAAATTATAAAATCTCTACTCTTCTCTCGTACTTTTACAAGCTAACAAGAGTCTAGGGTAAACTTAAAAGGTGGTAAGAATGGATGTGTTTAATTATCTTAGCATCTACATGAAGTAAAAATTTAATATTATATTAATATGACATCATAGAACAAACTTGTTGTTTTTAAGAACAAAACAAAAAAATTATAATTTTATGTAACCGTTATTTAATCATTCAATTTTGACTCGATTGTTATTTTATTCAACGGTACAATTTTCATGAAGTTTAAATAATTTTGTTTCCAAATTTATAATCATTATTTTAAAATTAAAAGAAAAAAACTTTTGCTAACAATACAATTGTTTATATGTATTTTAAATATTTTTGAAATTGAAAAATAGTCTCTTAAAAATTATAATTAATTATTAAAATATTTATTTAAAACAATTAAAAATAAGTTAATAATAAAAAAATTATCAATTATTTATTAATTGTATAATTGAAAATATTTGTAGGTTATATATTTTAACTCATGGGTATATTGTAGAATATTTTAATTTGAATGACAAATTTTTATTTTAAATGTATTGTGAGTGATGTGGGACGTGATTCATGCAAAGGATTATATGAATTAAGTTGTATCTTCAAGTCATAATTAAAATTACATTGTTTATTGCCATATGCTTTATATTCATAAATTTTGCAAGAACAATGTTTCTAATGTTTATTATACATTCATTATTGCATATGCATAATACATTTAAATTAGTAAATGCACTTTCAGCTCATGAATCTTAGTTGATTATGAAATATTGATTGACAAACCTTTGTTGTCATTTGATTACATAAAAATATATGTAATTCATGCTAATGACCCTATAAATAATGATATCTGAAGACCATAGTTAAGCAGGTTCACGTGTTGATTTAGTAATAATAAAATGCGTCTTTCACATTTCAAAAATGCACTGAATAATTACAAGACATGGAGGTGAAAATATACTTACCACACAGTTTTTCTCCACTCCTCGCTAAGTCAAACTATATATATATATATATATATATATATATCGTAAATTGAAGATTACAGAACTATATATATCCTAAATTAAAGATTATATTATCTACTTTGACAAGGACTATTTATTTTTTTACCGAGTAGAAAGTTTGCACAACTGTCATTCCCAAATATGGTAGCGCAGCTACAAATGATAAATAGGTTGTTTCTGCGCTTCATTTCGACATGAAACTATAAATATAAATAAAGATTACCTATATTATGTACCTTGATGAGTTTGATTATTATTTAAAGGAATTGAATGTTTGCACAACGGTCATCCCCAGAAGCAGTGCTGCTGCCACAAAAGAGATTAAATACCATGGCGTAGAGAAATAATCTTCCTGCAACCGGCGCCTCCAGACATTCAGTTGGAAGCTGTAATGTTCGTTAACCACTTTCAAAAGATTCCCAAATTCAGTATTTTCATATGTAATTCCGGTGCATATTTTGTTGAATATGGTAGCAACTTCCTCATCAGACCCCATGTAGTTGACGATAACATTCTTTTTCACGAGCGCCTCAACATCCTCTTGTGTGTGAATTATGTTATCCATTAAACATACGTGCTGTGAAATTGTTGCTTTTCTTTGAATAGCGTTTACCCTGCGACACTCTTCAAAAGCCATCAGGTTTCTCAGAATTATTTCCGTTGAATCGTCAACAATGATTGGCTTGAGGAAAAGTATACCGCGTCCCAAAGATCTCTTTTTGAAATGAACTTTTTGTCCACTGTTGGTTCACAATTAATTCCAGCCCTGCCTAACTTTACCACTGAAGGCATCGTGCTTAGAACCGTAGATTGATACAGACACGGAAACACATTCTGCCAAGTACAAGTAATAACCTTTGGACTGGCTGTGCAAGAGGAAGCACCGCAATTAACAGTACAACTACAACATTCAATGGTCTCGGATGCAGAATCTATTAGCGAACTTTCAATCACCTCTCTACACAAATGCAATAGATGATATAGACGTTTTCCTGCATTAATAAGCCTGTCAATTACTGATTTTGCTCTTTGTTTATTAAGTTCCTTATTTTCTTCTTCTCTTGCTTGAGACTGTGTTTGTTTATTAAGTTCCTTATTTTCTTTGTCTCTTGCTTGAGACTGTGTTTGTTTGTTAGGTTGCTTATTTTTTTCTTCTCTTGCTTGAGACAGTGAGAATGGAAAACCTGTAAAGTATTGGTAGTCAGTCAATAGTTCGGCCAAGAATCTTGATACTTCTTTCTGAGAGCCTTTAAATTCCAATTGTAGGATTTTTACAAGAATACACAGAGGAATCTGATTTTCCAACTTCAAAATGTCCAATATCATCTCTCGTTTCATAATGCTATTAGGCATGCCCTTTCTAAGGAAATCAAGAATAAAGCACGCATCCATAGTCAACATCCACACAAGTGTTTTCGAATCCCATTCAATCGCCGAATCTTCATAGCAATTTCTGATGTCGTCCTCTAGCTCACTAATCTCTTTGATTAACTCAGTCATCATCACCTCGCTATCTTTCTTCAACCCGATATCATCGCCAATATGGAGGCTTATCAATATGGACTGTACTGCTTGGAGCTTACGATCTTCCATCGCTGATAGGTGTTTCTTTTGGTGATAAGGGCCAAACGACACAACCACAGGATCATAAGCTTTTTTGTCGGTACTCCTTATGGATTCAGGAACCCTACAGATAGACGCACCATAGGACGTTTTTCGCCTTTCAAACTCACCAGAATTAAACCTCTTTTCGACTTGAAGAATCCATGAGTCAGATTCACCATTTTGGGTGTACATATTTGTTTACCTTTGTCCTCAGTTACAGGACGACCTTTATTCTTTTCGCCTTCCATAAAACTGTAAAAAGAAATAATACGCTGTTATAAAAAAGCAGCCCTCTGGTTGAAAAGAATTGCGACAAGCCGACAATTTTAGAAGAAATAAAGAGTAAAAAATACAGTAACGAATTTCCTTAAACGACATTGTCAATATTTTGACTAAAATAAACGGTCATAATCCTGAACGTGGCAAAACATGAGGGGTCGATAAGCTTAAATATGGCCGTACAGCTTTATTAAATACTATCAGTTGTGATAATTTATATTGGAGGATTAGAAATTAAATGTTTTTATATAGTTTTGAATACTTGCATAATTTTTGGACGGACTGTCCAAAAAATAGTGTTAAGGTCCTGTTGTCCTCTCAATTTTCCCCACCCTTTCGAATCTAATTTCATGAAAATTGGAGTCTTATCGTAGAAGAAATTCGTGTTTTAAACTCTCCGGATGCTCATTTTCATTTCCCACGACGTTTTTAATCAGAAATTCCTCAATCTGTTGTCGTTAAAACGTTTTACCTATTTACAATTGATGGGAATTGTTTTAAGTTCTCCTTTTATGCATTTGAAATGCGTGGGACCTTGCATCTTTTGTTTTAACCTTTTGCAGAGAAAGAAATCCTTCATCGGGAGCAAAAATGGTGTTTTCCCATTTCCTGCAACTTCCTACGTTATTTCCCCGTCAAATTCTTGCTCGGAAAGGTGAAGCTACGTGTTTGTTTCCCATTGGATGTGGCCGGGTGGTTTTCTTTTGGAACTTATCACTTTTGGCGATTTTAGAAAAATGCCGATTTTCCCCACATCCCCGCCGGTCCCTGATTGGTTGGAGCAGTTTTGGCGGAAGTTCGGGTGACGGATCCATTTTATTCTCTAAGGCATTACAAGGAAAGGGAAAAAAGTTCTAAAATGACCTGCGGCCCCGCCCAAGCTAAAGATAAATTTCTAAGTTAGAATCTACGGCCAATCGAAATGGGACATGTGTTCATATTGAAAAGTCAATGGTAGAGGCATGGACTTCGGGGGAAAGTTGGAATTTTCCCCTTTCTCAAAAATAGATAAAGTTTAAAGTGAAGCACATCCCCGCAACCAATCAGGTGGCTCCACATGTTGAAAAATGAAATTGGGACACGTGGTTATTTCTCAGTTCATAGGCGCTTTGGCGGACCGGTGGGAGACTTTGGGAATTTTAGCCTTGTTTCCACAAAAGGTAAAAAGTTCTAAAATGGCCCGCGGCCCCGCCCAAGTGAAAGGAAAATTTCTAAGTTGAGGCCCACAACAAATCAGAGAGGGACATGTGTTCATATTGAAAAGTCAAAGCAGGCCGGTGGAGATTTTTGAGAATTTGAGCCTTTTTGTTAAAAGAGTTCAAATGGCAGTTTTGACCCGCATTTCCTCAGCCACTCAAATGACGCCACGTGTCCGGCCTTAGCGGAGCTACAGCAGTGGAGCAAATCGAGAAAATGCGCTTTTTCTCCCAAATGTCAGGAAATGCAAATTTCTCCCCCAAGTCGTCCTTGCTTGGATCTCGCCACGTGTAAGATCCAAATTTAAAGGTAAAAGGGGGAAAAGATAGCCGAATGCCCTCTTCTGGTTTTTATCGCCATTAACGAACCAGAGCTCTGCAAAATGCAAAAATGGCTCATTCTTCACTCTTTTCTCTGTATTTCTTGTCGTTTCTCCATGAGATGCATTTCTGGTTGGTTTTGAAGCCGGATTGATAAGTTTGAAGGGATGTAAAGCTTAATCATCAGAAGACAGATTTTATCAAGCATACGTGATAAAAAAATGGGATAAAACTTATCAGTAAGCACTTGAAAGTGCTATGGAGATGGTTAAAGGTGGAAATGGTAGAAGAAAATCATGAGATGTCCCCTTCTAAATTAATCATGCTCTACCTAACGAAATATTCACCTTTGAACCTCTAGTTTTCATGAGTGCATTTGTTTCATGTCACTTTCCAAAAGCGGGTCCTGCAACAAACATTATTCCTTTTGGATATTCTTTTCTTGGGGACAAAGCATGGGTGTATACGGGTTGTTATATAAGCATGGTTTAGGCCATGGAAAAAGGGATTCTGGTTTTCTAGGAACGTTGTAAATTCTGAAGTAATTCAATACAGAAGTTCTTTCATTTCTTATTTTCTTCGATATATCTCTCTCTCCTTGCTCGATTCAAAGGGGTCATTTGTTTTGCATTCGATAGAAACTTTGTGTTCGGTCCCAGTGTGAATCTTTAGAACTTTGTGTCTGTAGATTTGTGTCGTTGTTGAAGTAATTGATC
Source organism: Taxus wallichiana var. yunnanensis (assembly GCA_018340775.1). Classification (NCBI taxonomy): domain Eukaryota; kingdom Viridiplantae; phylum Streptophyta; class Pinopsida; order Cupressales; family Taxaceae; genus Taxus; species Taxus wallichiana. The sequence goes on from CM031234.1 coordinate 395,683,331, forward strand.
CTGTTCTTTATTTTCTTGGTTCAATGTAAGTAGGAGATACTTGCTATCTATATTTCCCAAAAGCATTGTTGTTTTCTTCCTTCTCTCATCTCTCCATTCTTCCATTCCTTCTGGTTGATAATATTTTAAGTATGCAAGCATTCCAGAATATCAGGGTCTAAACATTGAGAGTTGTATATCTGTACATTTGTTTTTCCTGCTTTCAATAAGGGAACCTCTCCCATTAAAGAGGAGGGACTTGTTGTCCCCTAACTGTGGTTTCAACCCATGTTCTATTCTCGAAACCCAAAAGGACCAAAAGTAGCAATCAATTTGATAATGGAAGATTAAATATTCTGGCTAACATAGGATAGCTTACAAGGTGTGCACCCTTTTTCTTTGAGGCAAACCTCCAGAGAATGATGATTTCTTCTCTCCTAGATCAACGCACACTAACCTAAACATGAACTCAAATTGGAACTAAGTCTATAGCTAAATCTAAAACATACAGGATCCAAGGTTGAGGGAAAGTGAAAAAGGTGCAAAACAAAAAAAATAGTGATGCTTCAACACTAAGATAGGGTTCAAATCTAACCAAAAAGACACAAAGCAATTGCATATGCACAAATTTAATGGAAACACAGATTTCTGAAGAATATGAATGAGTAAAAACAAATGAAAATAAGAGGGAAAACACCACAACAAATACAATGTTCAAAGGGGAAAACACCATATATGTATTGCATTCAAAATGTATTCATCACGTTTACAGAGTAGAGGTTAGCAAATTGTTGTGAAAATGATAAATTTGGGGGTCTGAAAAACAAGAAAATGTGTTGTCCCAAGGAACAACGTGCAAATTTAGTAGAAAGGAACCCTTACAATGTGCCTATGCAATTATATTTGTAGAACATGGAAGGAGAGAGGGGAAGAAAAGGGGAGAAGAATTCCAATTTACAAACAATAGGACGAAATCCACCACCCAAAAGTCTTCTCTAATCCATAAACAGGGGTAAAAAATTGAACTTACCCACGGACCCCTATAGGCATTGCCATATTTTAAACTCCATGAATGCAATCAACTTCAAAATGGAAATGCAATGTAAATTAAAACACATGCACATTGAAAGAAGATTGATAATGGAGTTCGCATTGCCTACGTCTCCAAGTTCATATGAACCGATTCATTACGCTTCTAAATGCAAACTAGTACAATGAAGCAATGAATCAATATGCGGATACTAGTGAACATGTCTATCTGATACCCAAATGATAGTTGTATAGGGAATCCTACCCTTTATGATCACATACCCACTGATTACATATGAATCGAACCAGATAAATAAAAGTGACCACAATCCAGATAGAGAATTGGAAATATGAAGACACGTTGCTCCGTCCACCAAGAGGTAGAACTCAGTTGATGATGATCGTCGCAGAAGTATGTGTCTTCAAATAATCTCCCTTGAATGAGAGGCACGCTCAATGACGACTCCAGATTGACGTCAAACGATGATATGACTTTCGTTGATTAAAACAATGGTGTCGAAATGCATCCATAATGGGAAGATGAATATATCACTAGGAGTGTAGGGAAATTTGGAGCATTTTCCCTTTTTACATCAAAGGCTAATTTTGAGCCTAACTCCTTCTATAAAGTGATATATAAAGTTGCCCTTCTATAACCTATGGCCTTACAAACACTTAGAGCAACTAGTGAAGCACTCCTTATGGCCTATGGCCTTACAAGAGGATACTTATGCTCTGGAAGGAGACCTATCTTGATCAACCTTGCTTGCCTTAACATCACCAAGAGAACGTAGGATAATTATGAGACTATCTCCATTTTTACATCAAAGCTCAATTTTGAGACTAAGTCCCTCTAAATTGGTGATCTATGAAGTTGCTCTTCTAAGCCATATAGTTTTGGCTAGAACCACTTAGAACAACCTACGTTTACAAGTAGGGCCAAGCCCATTTTATAGCTCATCGAGCTATTATACCGTAGTGGTGAGAGGATATGTTTAGGCACGGGAGAATATGGGTTCGAGTTACTTTTAAAAGCCCTTACAATTTTGCAGTCTAATTAATAGCACTAGGCTTTCAAAACATTTTACCGCTTTACATATAAATTCCACATAATAGTGGATATGTTTTTATGTGCCAGCTATAAATAGTATTAAGCTATTAACAAAACTTAATACCTCCTCTTTCACTTGGCCTCCCATTTGACCTGTGAAATTCCCACTATCTCCACGCGGGTCTTCTTTATGGCTTGGTCTATACTTCGACTGGTCCAAATTAATTCTTCTTCGGTAAGCCTTTTTATGGCTTATAATGGCTCGCATAGGTTTTATTGCCACTCGTACTTTAGTGGTTGTCGTTTTAGACTCCACGTTGTCCTTCTTAGCGCAGACCACATGCTCCATTTGATGGGGAATGCTTTAATCCCACATACTTGGGCAATGGAAGCATCGAAGCCTTTTTAAAGGCTTGGCCGCCAAAAACACACGTGACTTCGGCCACGTGTCCCTTTCTACCGCGTAGTGTGGTTGTTGCATAAGCCCGCCCTTGAATGTATAAAGGCCCGAGTGGAGGGCGGTGGCTATTAACTGAGCATTATATGTGGAACATGTGTCGTGTGGGGTAGAGGAGTGGTGTGAGTTGTTAGGAGACGGGGGAGCTCGCCCTAAAAGTGTAACTTGACCCATATACAATAAACACGACCAAATATGAACTTGGTCATAATATTAAATAGCTCACCATGCAATATGAATGAGGAACTCACTTAGTTGTACAAGCTCACCCAATAATGACTCGCCATGTGGAATAAAGAGCTCATACCAAACCGAGTTGGCTCAATCTACCCCTGATCATTGTGGTGGTAGGGCATGTCATGGCCTCGAGGCCACGACGCGTGCCCTACCACCACAAGTGAGCGCGGCGGCTATTAATGTGAGCGTCAGATGTGGAACATGTGTCGTGTGGGGTAGAGGAGTGGTCTGAGTTGTTAGGAGAATGGGGGAGCTCGCCTCAAAGTGTAACTTGACCCATATACAATGAACACGACTAAATATGAACTTGGTCATAATATTAAATAGCTCGCCATGCAATATGAATGAGGAACTCACTTAGTTGTACAAGCTCACCCAATAATGACTCGCCATGTGGAATAAAGAGCTCATACAAACCGAAGTTGGCTCAATCTACTGCCGAGTCGATCATTGTGGTGGTAGGGCATGTCATGGCCCGAGGCCACGATGTGCCCTACCACCACAAGTGAGCGCGGCGGCTATTAATCGAGCGTTGTATGTGGAACATGTCATGTGGGGTAGAGGAGTTGTCTAAGTTGTTAGGAGAATGGGGAGCTCGCCCTCAAAGTGTAACTTGACCCATATACAATGAACACGACAAAATATGAACTTGGTCATAATATTAAATAGCTCGCCATGCAATATGAATGAGGAACTCACTTAGTTGACAAGCTCAACCAATAATGACTCGCCATGGAGAGCTCATACCAAACCGAGTTGGCTCAATCTACCTCGCCTGATCATGTGGTGGTAGGGCATGTCATGGCTCGAGGCCACGACGTGCCCTACCACCACAAGTGGAGCGCAATGACTATTAATCGAGGCGTTGTATGTGGAACATGTGTCATGTGGGGTAGAGGAGTTGTCTAAGTTGTTAGGAGAATGGGGGAGCTCGCCCTCAAAGTGTAACTTGACCCATATACAATGAACACGACCAAATATGAACTTGGTCATAATATTAAATAGCTCGCCATGCAATATGAATGAGGAACTCACTTAGTTGTACAAGCTCACCCAATAATGACTCGCCATGTGGAATAAAGAGCTCATACCAAACCGAGTTGGCTCAGTCTACTGCCGATCATTGTGGTGGTAGGGCACGTCGTGGCCTGAGGCCACGACATGCCCTACCACCACAAGTGGAGGGCGGTGGCTATTAACTAAGCGTTGTATGTGGAACATGTGTCATGTGGGGTAGAGGAGTGGTCTGAGCTGTTAGGAGAATGGGGGAGCTCGCCCTCAAAGTGTAACTTGACCCATATACAATGAACACAACCAAATATGAACTTGGTCATAATATAATTGAATAATGCACTTAAATATATCTAAGATATTAAGAGTCGACATTCTCACCATTAATATTAGATGCAAATTTAATATTTCAACATATCTTCTAGATATAAATAATTAAATACTTTCTAATTATTATTAAATATATTTTTATTAAAGAGATGTGAAGAGGTATTTACCTCTAATAAAAATATGATAATAATAATACTTTATATTAAATAAAATTTACATTTGATTTGTCTACCTACATGTAAGGCGGGAACCTGACCAATAAAACTTTGGGGAATAGAGAATAAAATTTCTTAAAGAGATCTTCGAGGAATGCACTATAATAATAATAATAATAATAATAATAATAATAGGTTTTTACGGCCACCACGATGTCGTAAGTGCCCTGCTTTTGGGTCTACAAGCGGTTTATAGCATATGGAACTACCTCGTACTCACATGCGGGAGGCAACTATCTTTGCTACAAACGAAGCGTACATACCCTACCCTCGCAGGATTTGAACTTGTGATCTCTATTTCAGAGCACATGTTCTTCACCATTAGGCCAACTCAAAGCTTTGAGATTGGAAAAATATATAGGTATAAAGAGAATGCTTGCATGCAAAATTCAAAATCGAACGCCCTAACTTCTAAGCAAAACATTTCACGGGAATATCTTTTTCAAATTGTAACATCACCTTTTAAGTGATTGGAAATACTTCACAAAACTGATTGAAAAAAATTATTATTAAGAAAAATATAGTTGAAGAAACTTTTTGATACCTATGAACAACAATGGTTAGAATTGAAAAATACAACTCTAATCAATTCTAGATAGTTATGGAATACATAGACCAAAGGCCACAAACTACATCTAGAAGTCTCAATTCATACCACATACTAGATATATAAACATCTATGACCATCTAGAGGCACAAACCATCTTGAAGAAAAGACTATCTAGAAAAATATATTTCCTTCTATTGTATTCTCTAAATACTAATTTAATGCAATCTTCAAGCAATCAATGCGTTGATGTTTTTGTTTGTATGTCTCATATGGTAACAAACCGATTTTTGAATGGGTTGGGTGCGAGAAAGACGAGAGTGGTAGATAGTAAGTGAAAAACTAGTAAGAAAGGAGTCATGGGTTGTGAAGGAACAATATATACTTTTAGCAAGATAAAGAGGGCGTTCTAGAAACTTAGTTTGATGTGGCTTCCATAATATAGAAGATTGTGTGAGCTTATTCTTATTTTTAGGAGTTAAAAGGTCCACAATTCTAGTGTAGATTCATTTTTATATTTGCCTTCAACAATTTTCTACTTGGAGAATATTTTTTTATTTAATTGAAGTTTAGCCCTATTAAAAACAATAGGAATTGTGGATGGTTGATAATTTTCGATATTGAATCTTGGTTTATATTTTTATTGTGTAATGGCCTCTTGAAGCATTTTATTCCCTTATTAAAAATGAGATTGAAATAATTATTCTCTGGATGTAGATATGATATAAAACATGTGTTTCTCGTATAAGATTTGTGGGAATGTGTAGAAGAAAAGAAATAAGCTCCTGCTGATTATATAGTGTTATCTCTAAATAAACTAAATAATAATGAAGCCTTAACTATTAGAGGAATGTCTATTGTTGATTAATTCCTCCCACATATAAAAGATATTAATAATGTAAATGATGCTTAAAACACACATTAATAAATATTTGGGAATCCTACAAAGACTAGGATTTTGTATCTAAATAAGGAAATACATAATTTAGGAATGAAAATGTTGGATGCAAACATAATATCTCACAAAATTCAAGGAGATTAAGAATCGGCTAGAGGGTACGAGAGATAAAGTTGAAGATAAAATGTTATTTAAGATAACTCTTAATAGTCTCACCATGGTGTATGAATATCTACTCACATCCTTAGAAGTCTCTAATATTAACATTTATAATAGAAAATATTTGAACAATTACATTGTTGTTGGAGGAAAGAAAAAGAGTTAAAGGAAGTTTGATGAAACTAACTCTACAAAATAATCCTACATTTCAAGAAGTAGAAGAACAAAGGCAACAAGACACAAAATTGAGGAAAGGTGACTGTTAAATCCAAGCGAAGGATGAAAATGGAGAGGATGAAAGAAGGAAACAAAACTATAAGGTGAATTATTACAATTGTGGAAAATTGAGACATTTTCAATGAGAATGTACCAAAAAGAATCCTCAAATGTAATATTGGTAATCCAAGAAAATAAACAATATGACAAATCAAGGAGAAAGTGAAATTTATCTTCTCATTGCATCCTTAGCTTCTACAAAATACTTCAAATGATGTTTTTATAAAAATCCAATAAAGAAGTGGGATACCTATAAGAAAGAAAGTTTCAAATATTTTCAAAAAGATGAGTAATGTCAAAATAAAAATATTTTCTTGATGATGATAGTTCTTATAATATAGAGGCCATGATGATTTTGTTATTAGAATAAATAATAGCGAGGTAAAATTCACTACTAATTTGTGAAGCATGTACCTCTTTTAAAGAAAAACCTTCTTTTAGTTGGTCAAATAAAAGGGTAAGGTTTTAAAGTTGAAGTTTACAAGGACACTTATTTGAATAAGGATATGATACATGGTTAAAAATTTATTGCATCATCTACTTTAGATGTGAAAGTATACAAATTTGATGTTGGAAGTATAGGTATGCATGTTCTTGTTCCATCACACGATAATTTTATTGTGTCATGGCATTTAAGATTTGGGCCGTTGAATTATTAATGTTTGACTTTGATGAGGAAATTTGACATGGTGTGTGGTCTTCCCAAAATTTATTCGTATATAAAAATGTATGTAATAGATGTTTGTATGGGAAACAATGTAGGAAATTTTTAAAGAAATATGGAGCATATAGAGAAAGAGAAAAACACGAAATAATACATAGTGATGTCATTTTTCCATTTCCTACTTCTTTTCATTGTATGATAAATATGTCTTAATTTAATTTATGATTTTTAAAGAAATAAATTGATTCAGATATTTTTTAAAAACCAAGGTTTTGAAAAGTTTAAGTGATTTAAATCTCTAGTGGAAAATGAGTGTGGGAGAAAAAAACTATTTTTTTGAAGAAAATAAAGGAAGGGACTACATCAAAAACGATATTCAAGACCTTATTAAAAGTGAAGGTATTATAACTCGTTTAACAATTAGATACACACCTCCGTAAAATGGGGTTTCAACAAGGAAAAATAGAACATTATAAGAAATGACTGTTCCATGCTAAAAAAATAAGAATGTTCCCGATTCTTTCTTGGTTGAAGTAATGAGTACCGAATCCTACATAATAAATGGTCTCCAACACAAATTCTACAAAATATGATACCACAAGAAGCATTGTATGGTAGTAAGAATTTATTGTTTTGATTTAATCTTTACTCTCATGCACATGTTGAATTAATGAATACATTTGATAAAGAAAACATGTAATGTATCGTTATTGGTTATAATGAATAGTCTTAAGGCTACATGTTATATGATTCCCAAACTCAAAAAGTAATTACAAGTACAGATTTTTTGTTTGAAAAAGGTGTTCATAATGAATATACACCTACTTTTGAGATGGTTTCTCAATTTGAAGATGTATTACGGGAAGAAATCACCGAGAATAGGTAAATCTTTGTAAACATAGTAAAAACTCTTCAAGAAATATATAAAAAGAAGTACCAAACTAAAGAAAAGGATCAATCTATTAACTATTCCTTAATAAATAGAATAGAGAAAGTATTTGATCCCCAATCTTATGAAGAAGAAAAAGCTAAGAAAGAGTGGGAAGATGAAATGTGAGAAGATTATAGCTCTTTAATGAAGAATAATGCATGTGAATTGATAGAACTCCCTAAAGATAAAAAAATTATTGTTGGTACGAATTGGGTTTATAAGAGCAAGTTTAGATCTAATGGATGTATTGAAAAATTAAATGCACGTATTGTTGAGTTTTTTTCTATAAAACAAAGGAGTTGATTTTAATGAGACATTTTCTCTTATTGCAATACTTTATGCAATAAAGATTGTTCATTATCTCTCTTATAACATGGCAATAAAAATTGTTGATAAGACAAATTAGTGGATTTCCGGCAACACTGGGACTAGGTCCCTCTGCTTGAATGGGCAGCTCCATTATCATGTGTAAACAAAAATAAAACTATGTGGTTTTCCAGGAGGCAGGGATCCAATAGAATAGTCCACTCCACCGCAGAAAATGTTTGCAATCTTGTGCAAGGGAGGAATTTTCTAGGAAGGTGGGGAAGTAGGAGTGGGAAATTAGGAAAGGATTAATACTGTAAGTAGGAAAACTCATATTCTTATAGGGATTAACCAGAAATATTAACACATAAAATTAGAAAGAATCACAACCTTGTTAGTTATATCAAGACAAGATGAAACCATGAACAACAAAATTTCACTTATTCACTCATCCACAAAAGCATGAAACTCCTTTCTTTATTGACATATTGGCAAAGTTGTACAATGAGAGGGATGGAAGAACATATGAAAAGTAAAATGGAAGAAATAGCTATATTTTGCTTATTATAAGTAGTTATCTACTCTTGAACATACAAAGTTGGTAACCTTTTAGAACGGAGAAGTCATTACAATACATATTTCAGAAATACTCTTCACCTACCCCCACATGACCTTTCATTTGTCTTTACAACATGTGACTCTTCATATTCTTAGGAATAAAATTAAGCCCCTTTTTTATTAATTGAGGGTGACTTATTACAATGTTAACTATAGTCACATAAGACAAAAGAGAATAGGACAAAAAGAGAATAAGACAAAATGAAAAGTGCAACCCCCCTAATGAAGAAATATAACATGAAGGAAGAGAGGGAGGGGGAGAAGAGAGAGAAAAGAAGAGAGAGAACTACTCAGATGGAGGAAATTCCCTTGGTGGTTCCGCTTCGCTCTTGAGTGAACATTTGTTCAGTACCTTTGTGAAGATATCCACTCCTTTGAATTATCTGCTATATTGAGCTACCATAGGTGCAACTTTCTCGGCTTGGGGAATGTGGACAAAATTCAATGACTTGATCCAATTATCCGAGATGGCATTGATGTTTTTACACTTTGTGAACCAAGACTGATGTTTCTTCGTAGTGCTTGATATCAAAACCCTTATCTCAGGGAGAGATTTCAGTGTGTCATTGTTAAAGACAAAGGGATTCCCGGATTTTATTTTGGCAAGTCTTTAAAAGGCTGCAACAAGTCATCAGCAGAGGTGTTTTCATCAATTACAGATACTCTAAGCTTATGTTTCTTAATGTTCACATCATCCTGCATCTTAGAGGCACAATCCTCATTCTGTTAGCATAGCTAAGTTAATACGTTATTTAGAAAACTGACAAAGTCCGTTATGCCCTCATGGAAGGTCAGTTATCTCCTCCTATAACCGAATCCTCGTATATATTCAATGTTCGTATTTTGGTTTCAATCAAGGAAAGGCATTCAGGTCTTTTCTGTTACCATATTTGCCTTCATTTTTATCATAACTTTTATGCACTGTCGCATTTCTGTTTTTTTGAATTGTCTCATTTTTATCATTTGTATCAGAGCACTGCAATCTGGAGGACTGTGTCATTACTTTGGTGTATAGGTGACTCCTAAATGGTGTGAAGACCTACATGGCGTCCGTTGGAATTCACGTTCTTTTGGATATTTTTTCATTGGAATAAAAACGTGATGCAAATAAATTGGTTTACAATTTTTGTTAGCGTGTGAACAATTTTTGGAAATTTGATATTCCCTTTGCACAACGCTTTAAGAGTGGAGCTAGTGCATTGACTAAGGAACTCCTTTTGGCATTTTGTTGTCATTGGACCCGTGTCCAAACTGTGGAGAAACCAGCACCTACAAGTCTTGCAGACCTGCATTGGAGGAATTTGTTGTTTGATAGCATATAAAGACATCATTCAGTGTAAACAAAGCCAAGCCTCCTGAAACATGGCAATCGCTTTCCTTTTGCGTTTTCTTTCACAGCATCTGAACATGAGGAACCAGATAACTGTGGTGTCGCTGGAAGAGCCAAATATTTCATTGGGATTGCATAATAATTACTTATCCCGTTCCTGCCAATGATTCTGTACAGTTCGTCTACTTGTTTTGCAACTTGATCGCCAAAACCTGGTATTGTTCTTCACAAAAACATGGCTCTAGGCTACCAGTTTCTGAATCACATAGACTGGAAAGTTGAATCTTGTGCCACTTTGCAGTCTCGAATTCTTTCCCTAAGACATACCAGCCAGTCTCTTGCTTCTGTTGCAGTTATGGAGAACTTATACGTACTGATCAATCATGTGTTGTCAGCAGTACCTTTTACAGTCGTGCTTTATGTCAGAAGAAATCATCATTATTAATTGTTAAAAGACTGAAGCTGTTGAGATCCGTTGTTAATGAACTCAAAGCTATATCCACTAATTAAGTAGCATGTTAGTGAAGGTTGGAGCATACATATATGTTGGAGGATAATTGGCGTCCTCTTGTGAGTCGCCTATGACGGGGTCGCACCATTGCTTTGGTCACAATGTTGTTTTTATTTGTGTTCGTATTTTTGCTATTCGTGTTGTTTTTGGTGTGTTTTTCAAAAAGTATGCAAAGAGTTTTCCATTTTGGTACCTCTTGAATGAACGACATTGTGACAAGCAAAAGCACTTAAGTAGTGCTTGGTTCTTGTGTAAGGGGTTTATAGGAAATCTAAGAAACCACCGAAGTGTACGGTTGAGACATCAGTCACATCCAAGTTCATAGTGAACGTGCGGTTGGAAAATCATATGGGTCGTCGTAATCCTAGGAAACAAGAAACCATTGAGGTGTCCTCAAGGATGGATGTGCTCATGTCACTTCCAAGTTTTTGGTAATCCTATAGGAAAAACCAAGGTGTCACCAAGACCAAGAAGCTAGAAATATGACATGCCACCTCAAAGGTGAGCAGGCTACACAAAGAGTGTAATAAAAATTTTATTGTGTTTGGAATAAGGGGGTCCACTATATGGAAATATGATGTTTGTAAAAAAATTATTAAGGGAGGGAAGGGGGAATGTTAGCATAACTAAGTTAATACATTGTTTACAAAACCGACCAAGTCGGCTTATGCCCTCATGGAAGGTTGGTTATCTCCTCCTATAAACAAATCCTCCTTGTATATATTCATTGTTTGTATTTCGCTTCAATCAAGGAAAGACATTCGGATCTTTTATGTTATCATATTTGCCTTAATTGTTATCGAATCTTTTATGCACCGTCTCATTTCTATTTTTCTGCATTGTCTTATTTCTCGTCACATTGGAATCCAACTCTTCTAGATCATGGTTCAACATCTCAGACTAGGTAAAAACAGTTCTAGCCCATACCTATGACAAATCCTCAGATGGAAAATTAAATACCTTCCTACCTACCAATACTTTCGAATGAGATTTCCTGATCTCCGTCACCAGAGGAAACAATTGATCCCATTGTTCCTTTTCTTTCTCAATTTCACCCCTTGTCATTTGAACCTTGGTTAATGTCACGCATACATACTTGAACAATGAGATTATCTCTGTAAGTAACACTTTCCCCTTTTCTCAAAATCTTGTTCACCCATTTTTCAGCTTGCTTGTTCATGTCCTCCTAGTTAGTAATGGATCTAGCCGGTAGAATATAAAACCATTTTACTTCCTTTTCTTGAAGAGATTCTACAAAGCATCTCACAACAACATCTTTGTGTTTAATTCCAAGAATCCTGCATGAAGTGATGAAGACATATATTTGTTATTCGGGAATTCTAAGTCATCACCTTTGAACTTCGAGATTTTTGAAGAAACTAGTTGGTAGATCATGAAGGGGAGGTGCAAGAGCAAGAAGACCAAAGTATTCCTTCCCTGTGGAACAATGGGTTGATGTATTTCTCTTGCTTCATCTACCATTTCTTGTCCTACTTCACTCGCTTCCATTTCTACAAATTCTTCTTCTAATTCTTGTTCTCCTTCACTAGGGAATTCAATGTTCAATGGTGGGTGGAAGGCAGGGAAATAAGAGGATTTTCAAGGGGAGTATCAACAACGCGTTCGGATAGGATTACTGTGTAAACTGTTGAAGAATTGTATGGGGATGAAGCTTGAGAGAAATATTAGGGGTTATCTTTGATCTTTTCTTGTGGATTCTACAAAGCCTAAAAAGTGCGATCAACAATTCTTCTCACAAATTCGTCTTGGTATATCTCCTTTCATCCAACTTTGGGAAAATATTTCAAAGGGAATATAAGAGGACATTGTGGAATATGAAGGGTCATTCACATGAATCAACAATGTTTATTTAGTAATGGTTTTCAATCAACCTCTTTTTGTGTTTTTAATTTTTGACTTTTTTTAGAATTTTGGATATATATACTATTTAGGACTTTGTGGTCATATTTTGTATGCAGAATTTGCCAAGTCTGTCCCACGGTGGGTGCCAAAATCTATTCACGAGAAAATATTTTAGGTAGACAAATTGGTGGGTATCTCGCAACGCTCCTGGGACTCGTAGGTCCCTCTCGCTTGAATGGTGAAATTCCATTTATTATGCATGAATGAAAGTGAAATTTGTGGGTGGCCTAAAGGTTAGGGATACAACAAGAACAATAAACTAAGCCTATGGAAAAAACTTGCAATTTCTTGCAAGGGAGGAATTTGCTGAGTAGGTGGGAAAGGGAGTGGGAAAAAGAAAGGGGGATTAATATCTCAGGTAGAAAATCATATTCCAAAATACATTAACCAAAGTACTTCAACACGCATATATATATATATATATATATATATATAACGACTTTTTTACTAGCTTCAAGATAAGATAGAATTAGGAACACAAAGTTTTAGTAATTCTCTCATCAATAAATACAAGGAACTCCTTTCTTCTTCATTGATGTTTTGGTAAAATTGTACATAGTGAGGAATGGAAGAAAATATGAGAGGAATTTTTTATCTCTTTTTCTTTACTCCAAGTAGTAATCTCCTTGAGCATACAAAATTGAAAACCCTTAAGAATGAGGGTGTCATTACAATTTATAGACCTTTAGAAGACTCTTCACCTACCCCCACATGACCTTTCATTTGTCCTTATAACATGTGACTTTTGATATTCCTAGGAGTGAAATTAATTCCCCTTTTATTAATGAAGGGTGACTTATTACAATGTTTGCTAAAGTCACATTTAAATGAATAGGACGAATGTCATGATTTCTCACAACGAAGAATTAGAAAGGGGGTAGAGAAGAGGAGAAAGAATGAGGAAGGAGGGGAAAGAATAAATGCTACAAAGGATGAAGATACCTCTGTTATTGATGAAGAGCCGCCCCGAAGAAGTGAAGAGAAAATATTAGCCTCTCGGTGACCTCTACAAAATGCTACTGCACTAATGATGTGAAGCTCCAATGAATTTCACTTTGAACAATTTTCCCTTGTTGATGATGATCACAAGATACCCCTTGTACATGATATACAAACACCTTGAATTATTGAATGAGTGTTTAAAAACACTTTTACAAGATCTCACAAAGTGATCTTTGTGATGAACACAAACCTCACAAATGATGATGCATTCCCGATATCGCAGTGAGAGTGAGGATTATTCTCATGTTCCTTAGGATTGCATGATTGATATTCATGATGCTCAAATACATTGACACACATATCCTTGTTTTGCACATGATGTTACAATATTGCAAACTTTTCCTTGATTTTGGACATTGTTGACCTCAAGATGATGTTTCCAAGACCCTTATGAAGTTCTCATTTCCCTTTTGAGCTATGAGGTCATCCTATTATCCCTTGGAGAGTCTAAAAATTTGAAAAGATGAGTGAAAAGGGAGTCATTTGCAACTTTCTACACTCAAAATGAACCATTTCTATTTATAGTGGTAGGACCATGACCTACTATTTTGGGACATATCACCTATTTTGCTTCGATATGTCCTTATAAACCTTCAGGAACGATCCATCCTCTTTCATTGATGATATATTGATATTTTCAACAAGCTTATTTTTCTTGACCTATTATTTTGGGAAAATTGACATTTTCCCCTATCTTTCACTTTGCAGATCTTTTCTAATTTTCCTAGGTGATCCAAAATTGCAATTCAAGGAATTTACTATTTTTAGCATGTGGAAGAGCGTAGAGTATGCTATTTTTAGTAAATGACAAAAATGACCTCGGTTTGTGATGGGAATATTATTTTTAGATTCGGCTCTTCGTCGCGATCTCGTGCTCCAAATTTCATTGTGTTTCGCCCACCAAAATGCTTGGAAATAAAAAAATTTATCTCTGTGAGGTTTTCAAGTTTGGAGCTTTCATGGAAGTCATTAATAGATTCCCCTGAGCTTTTGAAATTGTTCTTCCCCACCTCATATTGCGATGAAACCAACTTCATTAGGATAGGTTTTTCTCCTAGAATTTGTGCTCATAGTTTTAGCTTGATCCATTCACTGAAGTGATGGTAAATCGAAAGAATGAAATACATGGCATGAAAGGAGGGTTTTTTTGCCATTAAATATCCAAGGCATCACTTGAAATTATGAAAAATTCTTCTTAGATTCCTCTAAAAATGAATAAGTTCGCAAAAAATATCACTTAGATCCATGCATTGGATTGTGAGATATGAGTGTTTTATGTTTTTCATGAAGTTAATCTAGAAATCTAGGAATTTAGAAGAAATGGAGAAATAGAGAGGTACAATGGATTATTATAGCATTCTCTCGGTAGTGAGTGTTTTGCACGCTTGAGTAGAAGCAACACGATAATCAGTAATTTTGCATTTTTTACTTTTTAAAAACTTTATGAGGTTGAGCGTATTTTTTTGTCACAAATGTCCCAATGGGATGGTATTGTTGGTGAAATAAAATGCACCTCAACCTCATCTTGACAAGTGTCATAAGAGGATTGGTTGGTGGAGAAGATAGAGTGTGTGGGTGAAAAGTACCTCAAGGTGGAACTAGGTCACATGGAGGAAAAGTGGAAGGGTTAGGTTTGGGTACATTTTTGTGTCCCAACTATCCAAAGGGGATGGGACACAAGGTACAAGAAAATGTTCCTTTCTCTCGTTATGACAAGTGGTGAATACTAGTTTGCGAAGGCGGAGAGGAGAGGGCACTGAAAAATGGCCTACAGAGCACCTTTCCGGCCATATGAAAACCAGGGGTCAATCTTGGGCTTTGATGCATTTTTGTTCCAATTAACCCAAGGGGATGGGATAGTTTATGTAAGAAAATGTGCCCTAGTCTGGTGAAGACAAGTAGCATTTTGGGATTCGATGATGGAGAGTGTTTAAGATTGGTGCAAGGGGGCTTAATTGGCTTGGTTGAGCTCCACCAAGGTCACATGATGGTCCATGAGTCTATCTAGGGAATGTGAGAATTTTTATGTCTGTTTTGTCCCAAGGGGATGGTACAATTGCGAAAAGAAATCACACTCATACTGGGAGTGACATGTGTCCACTTAGAAAATGACTAAGTTCCAAAGCATACCTTAGAGAGCAACTTTTCGACAACACATCTTGCATCCGAGGTACTTGTTGGAAATTTTTTTATGATATTGACTGAAAAAAAAACATTTAGAGAAGTATGGGATAGGTCTCGTGCTCTAATTCTTCCTATAACCCCCTCAAAAATAGGATGTTTTCTAGGATCACAGGTTTTCCTGTTGAAAACATTCTATAGGTAAAATAGCTTATGTTTTGTGAAAATTATGAAACCGCCATAATTTATATCTCTAAAATACCTTTACAACGGTGTCCTTTTTTACCTCGAAATCCTTAAACTGCTCCTAAAATCACTTACTGAAGTTTAGGGTCTATTTTATACTACAAGCTCATTTACCCTCAACGACTCGCTTTTACTAAACTTTTCCCAAAACCTCTTAAACTTTCCAAAATCTACCAAAATAAGTTACACAATGTTCATATCTCTTTAATAATTCTCCTTAATGAATTGGCCATTTAATTTTTCTCTAGGGGGTGTGCACCATGCCTTAGAAAGACTAAAAATAGTCATTCCTAATCTTCTTGAAAAGTTTTCCTTTAGAGGTACAGTATCATAAGAACTTGAATGAACTTATATGCCTAAATCACCTATGGACAGGTTGAAACAATACAAGGACCACTTGAAAGGGTGGGATAGGCCCGATATAGGGTGTGGATTAACATGGAGGGTGTGTGGAAGGTTTACAATGAAAATTTTGACACTAGGGTATAGTTGTCCTGTTTTCAAGATGAATGTTGCCCTTGCAAAAAAACAAGATAACAAATCTCTTTGCCTCCTTAAAAAATATCAATATTTTTTTCCCGTCATCCTCAATTTCTAGTAAGTTTTGTTTCGAATATCCTAGTAGTGGTAAAAATTTCTAGACATCTACTTAACAAAAGGAATCTAGGCCAAGACACCAAAATGTTGAACTTAAGCCTCAACAATAACATGAGGGTTAAGAAGTTCACCCTTTTTTTAAGGATGTGCGAGGAAAAGATAACTTAGATTCAAATAGATGAACATAAAGAATGTAATATAAGATAACATACATTACACATTACATTAACCATCATTCTTTATTCATATATCAAAATAAGTTACATTAGTCTCTTATGCACACTTCTTATAGACATTTAGATTCTTCTCTTATACATATCAGTCTTCTCTTCTACCATACTCTACTTACTACTTCGATATCTTTATGATTAAGTATAATAAATATCTTTTCATACAAAATTAGGAAAAATACATTTCTTTTTGTCGTGACTTTGACGACTCCAACCGCACTCTTTTATTCTTCTTCGTATTGTGGCTCTAGATATGCTTATGTGGCTTTATCTTGTGTTCGACGACTTTTACAGGATTCTATGGATTTCTTCGGCCTTCGGCGACTTTCTCTTCTATCCACATGATTCTCATGTGTTTCGTGGTTTCCTTCACTTTGCAGATTGTTCTCAAAATTAATGAAGAACCCCGTGAACAATGCCACACTCACATTTACATCTCCCCGACAACAAACTCTCACCTCTTCAGTTCCATCTTGGCTAGCAAACCAAACCACAAATAAAAGAAATATGGATGTCCCCCTAAACCTTTGATTTCAATATGTTGCCTCTTGCCCCCTCTCACATCCAAGAAGCCCAAGACACTTTCTCATATCATTGTTGATTTATCAAGTGAGAGGTTTGTCAAGATCATTTTACTTGCTACAAATAAAAGCATGAAATACATTACTTCTTTTCATTATCAAGAACCAAAGTAGCAATGGGGAAAGTCAAGACCAGAAGGAGCATAGCAAGACATGCAAGTGGCCATGAAAATTTCTCAAGAAACTCAAATAAACTAAGGCCACCAAGGATAAACTAAAGGAAAAGGTGGAGCAGTTGACAACCATCCTTCTAAAGATTTCTAAACCAATTCTAATCTCCTCTCTGGATCTAGTAAGTTTCGATACATCATCCATATCAGAGGTAGAGAAGATCAATGAGAAAGTTTAGGTAGTGGATAGTTAGACCGATAGGATCCTCAATCAAGGTAAGAAGTTGATTAATGACGCTATCAAGCTTCACAATGAAATTGAAAATGAAAAATCTCCTATCAAGAGGATGAATAAGGAGTTTGACGAAGAATTCAATAACTAGGAGCTGACTTTGGAAGCACTAAATGAGCTTAAGAATATCGATGCTAATAACCTCGCCCAAGAGGGAATAACTAAGGAAAGAGGGAAACATCTTGAATTTTTCAATGTCATCAACTTTCAAGTTAGGATTTTACATGAGGCTAAACATAAGCTGCGGAAGGCTAGGGAAGAATCATTGATGCCACAAATGACATTGATGATGAAATTTCCAAAGTGCCTTATCAATTTTGGATGAAGACTTGAATATGTTATCTAGAGAAGAAATCTTCTGCGAATTCAAAGATCCTGTAAAAAAGGAATCCAAGGTAGGAAGTGATTTTGATTTACAATCAATTGACAAATTGGTTATGTATTAAATTTTTTTGAACAATCCATGTAAAGTCCTCACAAGACTCTAGAAGTTTCCCAAAATAATATCAATGTGTTTAACACATCGATGTGTTGAATAACTACTCTTGTGTACCCCATGATAATGAAGTGCAAGAAGTGATTTAGAAATTCCACGTATATTGCATCAAACAAGCTAGATAAGAAAGCAAAAAGGTATAATTTAGTTGAGGATTTGTCGTGGTTTTTTTGCATCAAACATGTAAATTTTTGAGATTTCAAGACATCATTTGGATTAACAAGTTGACTTGCTCATTTTTTGCATGAACTAGTCAAAAGAGCTTTAATGTGTATTTCCTATAAATTTAGATTGTGATCCAACAATTTCCCTTTTTCTCTCTTCCCTTCTGTCTATAAATGTAAAATGCTAAGGCATTCGAAAGGGGAGATTTTTTGGGACTAAGCAAGAAAGTTGGAATCTAATCGAGAAGAAAAACTGTGTTTTTTCTTTTACTACAAGGAATAAAAAGAGATGTTTTACAAATAGGGTGTTGTGTGTAATCTATTTGTTTAAAGTATTATTCTTAATTTCAATGTATTATATTATTCTTTAAATTTCAGCTCATTGTTTGTTGTATCTCAATCAAGTTTATTACTATTTTATTTCACGTAAGTATCATTAGATCTGCATTTTCAAGGAAAACACACATTTCTTCTTCTCTTTCTTTTCATCTTCTCCTTTCTACTTCCACTTCTATAAACCTTTCATCCATTCTCAATATTTTCTTCATTCCACAAGAAATAAATCTATTGGGATGAGATCCCACTTAGATGTTAGATTAGTGTAAATATTGTGAATATTCTTTGGTGTTGTTAGGATAGTAATAAACATGGTGGCTCCCCTTTATTTAAGGAGGGACTTTGTCTCGCATGTTGTGGTTGAACCTCATATTTTATCTCTAACAAAAGATATAATCGACAAAATTGTTGTTGCATTTGGTGTGGTCGTGTGGGCATTCGCCGAGTCAGAGAGTTTTAAAGATCATATTTCAATAATGGGACTTGATGCAGCGTACATGAAGCAAAAATTCGATTTAATATTTTGTTTGACTCCTCCTTCAGTTTGTTATCCATCTTACATCATATTTGGAAAGAAGTGCTTTTTTTTCCTTGCCCTAACTTTATTATCATGTAATCCTCTTCAAATTTAAATTAATAAGTAGTTTCTTACTTTTATTTCAACTTCTTGAATGAATTGTTTTTCGTCAAATTGTTCATTGTCGAGTAGCAAAGGATCTTGTTTATTACTTGTTGTCTCTAAATCTTAACAGATAGAGGATTGTTTCTATAAATCTCTCGACTACGAGTGTTTTTAAGGTACCACTAATGCTAACTAAATATTTTATATTATTAAATAAGTGTAATAGTTTAGCTTTAGAAAATGTGTTTTATATAAAATTGTACAAATATTACTTTATGAAAATGACAAACAACAATTTGTGGCAAATCCAAATGTGCATGGTGATCATGTTGATGCACAAAAATAGATCCCCATATTTAACCCATCCAAGGAGCCTTCGCAAGCATACTATGTCTCAACTTCACCATTCTCGAGCTTGCTTTCCTCTAAAGTTTAATATCATATCACCTCGGCCCTGGGACACAATTTGGACTAGTCACATACCGGTTTATTAACCTGCTAGTTTATTCATTCTCAAGTCCACACCACCTCCGATTGAAAGCAGCTAGGAAAAAATCGTGTAAACAGAACACCCCAAAAAAGCTTCCAGAATACGGGTGAGTGTTTCTCAAAGGACTTTTACAAACACCCAGGCATCCAATCACACAATAAAAAGGGACAACAATTTCATGAAGTACTTAGGCAGGGGCAAAACAAAGCTGTTGGAGGGGACCGCTTTCCAGATAATAAAACAAAAGCATTGAAAACGGGTAGGATTATTCAACATACTAATGCTGCTAATTCTGATAGGAGGACCGAGCTCAAAATTAGTTTCGGAGGAGTGTGAGATTGTAAATCGTGTGTTAGTCGAGAACTCGCTCGTTCCGGGTGGAACTTATCTCTCATGAGAAGAGGCTACTCTCCACTCAATATACACTGGTGAATGCCGGTCAACACATCATGACCGTCCATTATGAAATAGATGGCTATAATGCGTTGACCGGCATTCACCGGGTGCATATTGAGTACAGATTAGCAGGGCATCTCTCACGTGGGTTCGAGAGGAGATAGGTGGATTTAAAGTGGTGTCCTTCAAAGTAACAGGTAGGAGGCCCACCACTGTGCCACAACACTTACTTAGTTGAAGTTTGACTGTTTTTTAATAAATATCCCCGCGAACGTGGGTGAGGGATAGGTATAACACTAGCGAACGCCATAAAAATTTCCATTAAGTTTTTAAGGGCCTTACTTTTAAACTGTGGAACTGAATTGGAAGGGAAATTATTTCCACGTTTTACAGGAAGAGCAAATCTGGATTCAGAGGGAGCAATTTTTGTATAGAAACACTTGGAGAAATAATTATTACGGCCGACTCACTGAGGCTTAAAACCAATGAAAGTGAAGGTGGATCCGTACAAGGCCAAACATATTTTGTTCCAGGCTATTAAACTGCTACTTAAATTTCCATGGAACACATCTACTTAGAGTTATAGCGCAGGAGATCAAGTGAAAGCAGCGACGGATAAAATAGTAGGCTCTTATACATCTTAAGCAAGTATAACACCCAAAATCTCTGTAAATGTAATAACAATTAGGAGAGAGGAGAGTACCTGGTGGAACAGTGGAGCTTCTGAACCTTCCAAGTTTCAACAATCACCGCACCGGTCTTGGCAATCGCGACTCTCAAAGCTTTCTTTATATAAGTAGATTCCATTAATATGAGTGTGCAAAAACACGTGAGCTATTAAGTATACACCTTCCATAGCAAAAACACGTGAGTAAAGTAGATGACGCAACAAACTCCAGATTAATAAAGTCAACAGTTGCACGAAACCGTACGCGGACAGCTGTCCAAAATAAGACTTAAAATATTTTATAATATATCCTTATTGATTGTTTAGGTAAGTAGTGAATGGTTTAATAAACTCTGCTGTATGAATTTGGTTTTGAAAGGCTGTCAAACTATGGCAGGTATCCACGTGTATTTTGTGTATCGTCCTTATGACCTCTCGCCATCCGGATGACGGGGACATGCCCTCTCGCAACAATGACATAATTACGTAAAAGGCGTTCCTTGGTGAGTTCAGCCGAGGGCTCTCTGACGCATATCGAGAGGAGAGGCAGGCGAGATGAAGTCGCAGAGGACGACGTCGATCACGGATGCAATCTAACCCTCCATGTGGTGTACACCTCCATGCCTGGACAGAGATCATAAACCCTTTTAGGTGAAGGAACTGTTGATTGTGAAATTTCTCCTGCACGCCAGTAAGGGTTTGGTGTAGTTTTTGTACACCTCCATGCCTGCACAGAGATCGTAAACCCTGTTACGCAAAGGAACTGTTGCTTGTTAAATATCTGCTGCACGGCATTAAGGGTTTGGTGTGTTTTTTTGCAGTAGGTACGTTCGAAGCATGGCCGTGTCGAAGGAGGGGGCGTCGGTTTGACTATACGTGAAAGAGGTACACACCGTTGTTATTTCAAAACGAGACTAGGTATAAATATTTATGTGAAGGCTAGCTTTTGTTGCTTTTTCAAATGTGTCGTCATTGTTCTGGTTGTTCTGTGGGTAGGTTTGAATTCTGATTGCCTTCGTGAATGAAAAAAACCCTTCACAAATGACAGGCTAACACACTTGTTTGTTTTTCTGTCGTGGGTTTTAGCAGGTTTAGGGTTTGCGTGCTTCAGAGGCCTGTGTGAAGATGGTGGCGGGCATATACATTCCTCTCGGGGTCTGTGGGGCTTTTGTTGCTTTTTCCAGTGTGTCGTCGTTGCTCTGGTTGTTCCGTGGGTAGGTTTCAAATTTTGATTGCCTTCGTGAATGAAAAAAACCTTCACAAATGACAGGCTAACACAGTTGTTTGTTTTTCTGTCATGGGTTTTAGCAAGTTTAGGGTTTGCGTGCTTCAGAGGCCTGTGTGAAGACGGTGGCGGGCATATACATTCGTCTCGGGGTCTCAATTTTGAGCAACTTATTGCAGGCAGCCAGAGTGATTTGGGTAATTTGCTTCCACTGCAAGATCGTTGATATCCAGAAAGTATTAGAGGTCATAAATAAGTAAATCTAGTAATCTAGTATGTCTTTAAAGTAGTTCGTGTTGTATTAAGAATATGCAAAAGTTAAGAGGTTCCGGTGTTATTAACTAGCACCAATATATAGAATTTTTCACCGGCGTCTTGTCTGAAGCTGATTATTTTTGATGTGAATGAAATCATTAATCATTAGGCTAATAAAATAATTGATGGTTCGACTGTTCTTCGACAGTAACGCAAGTGATGCTCTTGATAAGCTGTGGTTTTTGAGTGTAATGGAGCCAGAATTACTTGCAGAAGGGGGTAACTTGGAAATCCGTATCAAACCAGATCCTGAAAATGGGATCATTACTGTTTTGTAAGTCTTGTATGGATGAATCGCAAATTAATTCTTTGGCATGACCAAGCAAGAGCTAATTGATTGTCTTGGAACCATAGCTCAGAGTGGAACTTCGAAGTTTTTACAAGCTTTGAAGGTTGGACAATCTTTTGTTGTTAGGTATGTGGTCTATGACAGGATGTGTTCTCAACATACTACTTGTCTTTATCAGTTGTTAGAAGATAGTTTTAATAGTATGCTAACAAGTAATTATGGAATTGTATCTGTATGTTTCTAGGTTTCTTTATGTCCTTGTTTTATTCTGGATTTTTTTCTTGTGAAATTATAGATTTTTGCTTTGAAAATCTTGTTGTTATTTACATTTGCTTTTTCTGCCATTTCTGCAGGACTGTCTTGGAGGAAACAACAAAACTGTAGAAATTATCAGTCTGAAGTTAGCTGCGTTTCAGCCATGGTAAGAATAGGAAAATAATAGAATCTATAGGTTTGCTACTGGAGAGAGAATTAAGTCAAAAACTTAAAAGTAATGGTGTTCAAATGTGACTAACAAGACTTATATTTATCTCTTCATGTTTATTTTTTAACACTCTTCCGGAAAGGCGCCCTATTCCTTCTTATCGCTAAACTTATCATCCAAAAAACATCACCTTCTTTTACTTATAAATTACTCTTTTGGAAGATAGAACTTTGTGTGTGCTTAAGTAATGCCTTTCTTACTGATTATTGAAGAACCGGATCTCGTTTTAAGATATTTTGCTAAGCTACATTCTTATTTTAATTTTTCTTTACTATTACAATTGACAAATGCCACGAAATCTCTCCTCTCTCTTTATATATATGTCTTGGAGGAAACAACAAAATTGTAGAAATTATCGGTCTAAAGTTTGCTCTGTTTCAGCCATGGTAAGAATAGGAAAATAACAGAATCTCAACCAATATAAGGTTAGGAACTACCTTCAATCAATGTTATTCCAAGAATGTTTCACAAGAGGGAGTTTCTTGTATTTCGAAGTATACATGACAAACAAAAAGTAGGATAAAATGTAGCTGTTATAAGGCTGTGAAAAAATTACTCTATAGCTGCTATAGGTTTGCTACTGGAGAGAGAATTAAGTCAAAAACTTAAAAGTAGTGATGTTCAAATGTGACTAACAAGACTTATATTTGTGGGCTTTTTAGTGGTTAAGGTAGCTTCCAAATATATCATATTGAATATCTCCTTATAAGATGTCCCAATTCACTTGCAAAAGATGCAGATTCTGAGGTTGCCTCTTCAATAGGCTTATATGTTCATTCAATTGGATATTCTTTTGTTTCTCAAGTTATCTTTTCTCTTGGTCACTTCTTCAACTGTTTATGCATGGTCATGCATTTCTTGTTCCACTTGGAACTGCAGATTTTGATGTTCCTTCGACAATAGGTTTATATCTCTATTCAATCAGATATTCTTTTGTTTCTCTTTTTATCTACTTTCTTTGTTCTTTCTTCAATTGTTCTTGCACGGTAATCTAGTGATGCAGAATTGGATTATCCAGGCCAACTTTTTATGTGTATTTACGAACTTCAATCATGAAAATGCCCCATTGTCCATGTATATCTCTTCATGTTTATTTTTTAACACTCTACCGGAAAGGCGCCCTATTCCTTCTTATCGCTAAACTTATCATCCAAAAAACATCACCTTCTTTTACTTATAAATTACTCTTTCGGAAGATAGAACTTTGTGTGTGCTTAAGTAATGCCTTTCTTGCTGATTATTGAAGAATCGGATCTCGTTTTAAGATATTTTGCTAATCTACATTCTTATTTTAATTTTTCTTTGCTATTATTATTGACAAATGCCATGAAATATCTCCTCTCTCTTTATATATATGTCTTGGAGGAAACAACAAAACTGTAGAAATTATCAGTCTGAAGTTAGCTCTGTTTCAGCCATGGTAAGAATAGGAAAATAATAGAATCTCAACCAATATAAGGTTAGGAACTACCTTCAATCAATGCTATTCCAAGAATGTTTCGCAAGAGGGAGTTTCGTGTATTTCGAAGTATACATGACAAACAAAAAGTAGGATAAAATGTAGTTGTTATAAGGCTGTGAAAAAAATACTGTGTAGCTGCTATAGGTTTGCTACTGGAGAGAGAATTAAGTCAAAAAACTTAAAAGTAGTGATGTTCAAATGTAACTAACAAGACTTATATTTATACACACCATAATCCTTCAACAACCCTTCCCGAGTTGGTTATTTACAGGAAACAATGTGCTTGCGTTGACCATCATAATTTGCCTTGTCAAGTTGGGTAGCATACTTTAAATTTTGTCTCTCTTATGCTGAAATCGTCTGTTTTGTTATGCCTATCTGTCATCGGAAGTGATGTGGGAGTCTCTGTTAAACCTTGTGGGCTTTTTAGTGGTTAAGGTAGCTTCCAAATATATCATATTGAATATCTCCTTCTAAGATGTCCCAAATCACTTGCAAAAGCTGCAGATTCTGAGGTTGCCTCTTCAATAGGCTTATATGTTCATTCAATTGGATATTCTTTTGTTTCTTACGTTTTGCATTTTTTTGCTGCTTGAAACAGGAAAATTGGTGCTGAATTACAAGCTGTCTTTTACCCTTGTTTGGATGCAAAACAACTTATTCTGAAGGTTTTCATCGGCGGCGGGAAAAAAAGGTTGTTGGGAGGAAAAAAAGGTGCAGTCATCTTTGGTTTTATTGATGCTTTGTCCCTTTGTTTGTTATTCATTTAAGCATGCCATGGACTTTAAAAATAAATTGTAAACATGTTTGTTGGAATGAATACCTTAGGTTTTTTTGTCTTGTTTGCGTACATGTTGCTTTTTTTTTTGTACGCTGCATATCTCTGACTACAATTTTGATGTTGTATACATCTAGTTCGCTTGTGATAATATTGCATGGAACTTTCAATGTGTGTTTTTGTTTCTATGGTTGGATGGCTTTACCTTTCGGAAATTGTTTTGTGTGCCTCTTTTCTTATGCTTTGTAAAGATGCAAACAATATCTGCCCTGAATAATAATGGCATGAAGGAGCACGTGCCTTTCTTGTTAGCATGATTCCTAGTGTGCCGAGGGAGTTATCTCCCTGGGAAGCCACTTTGAAGCATCCCGCAAGCAACCCTTGCGGAGCGTTAAAATGTTCAACGGGGAGGTTTTTAAAGCTGCCTGCTTGAAAAGAAACCTTCTTTCTCAACTCATCGTACATTTTGCTTTGGCTACTACTTTCCCTAATGTTTGGATGTTTTCCTTTTAGTTTAAAAGAATGAGGACTAGAAATACAATTATCTCTCCCTGGTTGGTGTGACTGTTACGACGCCGCACTTGCAAAGAGAAGAATAGTTTAAGAGGACTCAGTTTGTTGTGAACGTTTTACACTACAAGCAACCAAAACCGCCTAAACCGGTTATAGCAGATTTGGTTAGAGAGCGACTTCGCCTTTTGCCACAAAGCCCTTTGTATTTGTCCAAATTTCATACTTCGTTGGGCCTCATTCCCGGGATTTGGCCTGGCCTACGATTCTAAGGAGGCTGCAATGGCATGTGAACCTTCCTATAAATTAAGAAAATGGGTGTTGTTGTTGCGAAAAAAGAAAGCGGAAAAAATAAAAACAAAGCTGCAAAGAAAATTGTTGGTGCTAGCAAGAAGAAAAAAAGAAAATAAAAAAATGATACCCTCCTCCCCAAACACCTTGTAAACGAAAACAAAGTTGTAGACTGTATATAGTTATAGGCTTTTTTGTAAGGCTTTTCTGCAAGTATACGTGAAACAATGAGCCATATTTTGGATCTGTAAATATTAACCCGAATATACTACTTTGTTTTATCTAACAACATGTACTTTGGTTTTTCTGGGTGTAAACTTTTGCAATATATTTGTTGTAAATGCAATTGTTTACCTTTCCGTATTTGATAGAATATGAAATGAAAATGTTAATTTCACATAATGAAATACCAAACAGAATTTTGAAAAATGTCTGTTTGAACATGTGTATACTTCAAACTTTAGTGATTTGTTATGTATTGAAAGATGAATCGTTTTTTGAAATGTTTGGATTTTTGGGAGAAGTTTGCATATTCCACACACATCAAGTTCAGATATAATAGAAGCTACAATTTGACGTGATAGGCATTCTATAAATAATATGTATTTTTTTATATTTATTCTGTATGCAGTAAATACGTTATACTCTATTTTACTGCTGGTTTTTCTCTGAATCTTCTGGATCTCCATTATTTCCTGCCATGGGCTCTATATACTTCAACGTGGGAGCTTGATTTGCCTCTCTGGGGTTCGAGTTTGTACTAAGCTAAACCCTCCCTTTATTTATCTTTACCATTGGATTTCAATGTCGAAAAACTTATATATCGAACCCAGATCTGGGTTATGCCTTGAATAATAGAGGCTTTTTTATTTTCTTCATCCAAGTCGCCATTTTAATTTCTTCTGTCAAGCCTGCATTGGATTTTTGACTTGTAACCAGCCATTTTATCTACCCTTCTTCTGTATGAAAAGACTACTCGACATAGCTCTCCATTGCTTCGAGTGGTCGAGTTACTTTGCTTTTGTGCATTCTTAGTTTGTTCCATTCTTTGCATTCAACTGTGAATTTTACCAAAAAACTTTGTGTTTGTATTAAATCTGCTAAGCTCGATTTTTTCTTGGTCTTCTACTTTCACAGCCGTAATATGGGTTAGAACTCGGTTCTTATCTTTGATTTGTGTTGCAGTGGGTCTGTAAGCAACACAAATATTCAGTCTGGTCACAAAAAATAAAGAAAACAATGAAATTGTGAGCGATGTGTAAACAAACACTCACCGTATCTTGACCCAACACCTTGGCATTGGCCAGAGAAATCTAGTGTTTCCCTTACAGTCATTTCTGCATGGTGCAAATCATGCTGGCTAATGTAAGCAGATGTTCTTTGTGGCACAAATTATGTTAACGAGTGTCCATTGTAGGTCACATTTCTTGCAATCTGTTAAAAGAAACAAATATTCATAATTTTTTGCAAATGCAAGCGACCGCATTAGTCTTTGCCCTATCTCAAATAGATCATAAGAATAAATTGATTTATTCACCAAGACCTATACAGACAACAAATGCATCCACATATTTTAACAGAAATGAACAATCCCAGCTTCTCTAAACAACAAATCCCCTCACTAGGTAAGATAAAATAAATAGAGCTTGAACTTACTCTGAGATTGCGGTCAGGTTCTCCAGCCAGAGTTGTAAGCAATGTAGTTTTCCCAGCACTAGGTGGACCAAGAAGCAAGTGTCATCCTGAATGCATCAATGATAGGTTATTGACAAGATTAAAAATAGCCCCTCAATCCTCGATTTATATAGTTTCGACATCTTAAATTTCAGAGATGGTAACGTACACTTACCGTAAAGGCTTGAGGATGCCACTTACATCATGAAGGATGGTGAGAGTTGTTCTCTTTGACTGCAATATGTGCAAGTAGTTGAGAAATCCCTGCACAACAACATCGATTCTTGTGCAGTTTAATAAAAAGTCAACAAATTCGAGGACATTCTCACCCCACTACCTGAAAGGGTAGACAAAGTCCTAAAACGTGGCAATCCACCATAAGATTTGGGGTGCCGGTTTCTTCTGCTCTCTCGAACACTAGTTCCATGGAATCATTTATAATTTGTGAAACGGCTAGAAACAGAGGTGGACATTTCTAATGGTGGTTAAATGTTTCAGCCTTAAGAATGTTACAATGTAGCAGATTACTGAGGAGGCCCAAAAATTGAAAGCACATTTCCTCAAGTTTTATACTCCATTAATAGCAAATAATTGGAAGCAACAAACATTGCATTCAAGATTGCAAATATTAAGAAATTGTTGATTAATTGCTATTAGGTTGGTTTAATTGTAATTTTTGCAGTGCCCTCTTCTTAAATTGGCATTAATTTTTGAAAGATCACAATACATTGCCATAGGCTAGGAGTTCAGATTGTGAATAAAGTTGAGTTCAAAAGAACCCATACAATTTAATTCTTGTTGGGTGCAGTTGGAGTTGGGTTCAATCCGCAGTGACATATCCATCTGCTGATGTTCTCTCCATTTTTAACTTTTTGTGCCTTCTCTCCCACTCTGTCCTATTGATACAATTTTCCTTTTGTGCTTAAATTGTAAACCCTGCACTTGCTCCATTTGTGCTCTGCTCGATTTATCATGAATATGAGTATGGTTGGCTTTTATTTTTAGACATGTGCTGTCCTAAAGTATGAATATCTTTGAAATATATGCATATGGCTTGATTTCCATAAAAATACACCCAGCTGTTTCCTTGAGCTCTACGTATTGCATTATTGATTGAATGAAGAATTGACCCACCCAAAAAAGTTTGCTGCCCTGCTGATCAGGTATTTCTTTCTAGCTGATCTGTTCCAACTTCCCAACTTAGAGAGTTTCTATGAGTGGAGGCATGGATATAGACATGGACCATACCCCTTCATCAAATTTTAAACCTTGGCATAATGAGTAAACTCTTAGATTTTCCATACGAGGAAAATATCGGCCATTTCAGGTTCAGAAAGCACACTGTTTTTGAAAGCTTAATAAATCGGCAGCGAAAGCGTGACAAAAAATAAACACAAACAACACGAACAAGTTGAAATTGGATATTCCCTAAGCCCCAAGCAAAAGAGCAAAGATGCATGCTTATCGCAGCTTCTGACAAAAACCTTCGTTTCCAAGTAGCTGTAAAAAATCCAACCCACCAACTGCTGCACAGTCACGCAAAGAAGAAATTAGGCTCCTATTATCCATATGGAGTTGGACATAAGATAAGAAAAACAAGATTTCATTTATTTACAAAAAAAACTAATAAAGGTTTGTCTTAATGTTTTGGTTGACCCCAGCTTGCTTAAGCCTTATAATTTTTTAAAAAGACTGAACTCAGCCTCTACAATGAAGTTGAGCGGGCTTCTTTCAGCCCTTAATGTGCCAAGAAATATACAGCAGAGAGGATTCATTTGTTGAGTTTGTTCTTTTAAAAAGATGCATCTTATAATATATATTGTATATCATACTGCACAAGAGGAACACTACATACAAACTAGATACATTTAAAAAGGAAAGCCTATTCGACCACCTGTTATGACACACTGTCAGCCGTTAAAGTAACCAAATTATTTGTCAGCAATGAGGCCACAACCAAAAAGTATACGGTCAAACCATGTAAAGAGGTGTTACACTATTTCATTATCAATAACAGAGTAAGATGTCAGTTAAAATGAAGAACATAATCACACAATTTAGAAAGAATGGAAGTTAGAATGAAGAATAGAATAAAAGAAAATAGAAAATAACCATTATTCCAAGTAAATCCCAAATCATTTGCAAACAAATCAAACTGTAAGCCAGCTGCCCATCACTGAATCACGGCCCTTAGGCTGCATGCTCTAAATATGAATACAAAGTAATATCTCAACAAAAGTTCAAAATGACTTATGGTAAGTTTTTTAATATAATGATTTATGTTTTTATATAATAAGTATCTCTTAATTATTATGTAGTGGAATTCAATAAAGATATTTATATTTAGGTACATTCACAAATGGTAAGTTTTTTTCGCTTGATCATTTTTCGGACACATTTTCTTATGCAAACTCTTCTTCCATGCTAAAATGACATTTATAGAATACACTTATATAATGCATATCTCTATTAAATTTGTCCTTATTCGAAAAAAAGAATCCACAACTATCTGTTATTTCAAACTCTTTTTCCTTGGGTATGGCTTCGTGTGCATTCGCAGTTTTTAGATTTGTTCAATGATAACATGTTTGCTTCACCGTTCATTAATTTGTTGCTTCCTCCTTTTTAAAAAACTTATTTATACAAACTCGCCGCTACTATCTATTTGCCTGTTATCGTTCTTTACATTCGTTTCTGGCTTCCCTTCCACAATGGAATTTAATAACAAAAAAATGGCCTTTTGTGATTGGTGGCATTGCATTCGATTTTACCTTTTTGTGCAAACTCTAAGCTACTATCCTTTACTCGCCATCAGTCTTTTGATCCGCTTCAACCTTCCCTTCCGCATTTGCTTTTAGTAAAAAGAAATATCGGGTTCGATTTTCTAGGTGGGGGCATAACATTCGGTTTGCTTGTTTGTTTTGGTGTGTTCTTTCACCTTCTTGGTTGACCGTTGCATTTGTCATGCAGCGCATCCATTCTCCTCTACTTTTTGCATTGAAAACATGGACACAACTTTAACAGAAGGAGGTGTTGCACGCCTAATGTCCGGTTGCTCAGATACGAGTTCCACGTTCCAGCTCCTCAACATTTGTCCTGTGCACTCTCTATTGAATAGTGAAACCCAACATCGAGTTGACCTTTCTGACGGTATTCACATCCAGAAGGCATTGTTGCCCTCCAAGTTTTCAAAACTGGTTGCGGACAAAATGTTGAAAGAAGGCACAATAATTCAGCTACAAAAACCGTTTGTAGGATGGTCAAACATGAAATGTAAGTAGTCGATATTTTGACTTCCCTTTCGTCTTTTCTATCTCGTACAATATTTTCTAACATTTTCATTCCTTGCACTGCCTGCCTACAGGACCGTTTTAATTACCGATATGGATATAGTGAAAGAAACATATCGCAGATTGGTTCTCCTTCCTAGGATCCCCAGCCATGTTATTCGAGGCAAACAAGCCTGTGTTGACCAGCCTGAGGGTGTGCCCAAAACTTTGTTTCCGCAAACACCACCTCAAAAGATATATGCTTCCTCGAAATCAACATCGAAGGCCATCTTCATAAATGACTTGAACACGACCATGCGGGTTTGGTCCATAAAGGCAGAGCGGTGGCAAAAACTCCATGTGGACATATAGTAATGATAACGGAAATGGTTGTTTCTTTGGATTCGATTTCATGGATAGCAAGAGGTGGTGAAATCCGTGTCACTTGTTTCAATGAGATTGCAGAAAAGTTCTATGACAAGATAGAAAATGAAAAACTGTACACCATCTCTAACGGAAGAATTGGAAAAGAAAAAGAAAAGTTCAACAACCTGAACAACGCGCTCGAAATTTTCTTGTCGGCAGCATCCATTGTTCGGCCTCTGCATGTCAACAATGAAATCATACCTTTGCACCACTTCCACTTTGTCCCCATCAAAGAAATACGGAAGACCTGCCGGATCTTTTGTTGACATTCTTGGTGTTGTTCTTGTTATTTCTCCATGATCCACCATTCGCAGACATGATCAGACAAAAATGGTGAAGTGAAGCAAGTGCAGAGTTAAAGACATGTCCGCATTTAGTGTTTCCATCACTTTGTGGGGTCAACATTCAACTACACTTGGAGAAGAGCTAGAAGAATTCCTTTCAATTCCACAGAAACCAGTTCTTGCTCTTAAAACTGCTCGTGTTTCCGGCTTCAACGGAACATCTCTTGATACTATATCCACTACAAAATGGTTTGTCAATCCAGTGATCCCTGAAAGCCTCTCTCTACAAGAATGGGTTGCATCTGATGCTTTCAATGTCCCCACACCATCTATCACAAACAGGGTTCTAGGGCCTCCATCTGCCTTGTCCTCTCCGGAAACCGAGAGACGAAATGAAGGAGAAAGAATAGAGATTGTGTATCTCATATTATTCTGTTTTAACATAAAGCTCACGTACAATATTTATAGGAAATAACTTGTAGTGGACTCCCCTAAATGAATGGAGAGGTTACACAACAGAAGGAGAGAATAATGGAATACAGAAGGAGCAGATAAAGAGATAGGATAGACACCTAAGAAATATCAGTTATCCAATGTATGCTAACATTCCCCCCCTTATTACATTATTCTTGCAAATGTGACCTCTGAAAGATTCAAATTTCACTTTTCCAAGGGATTTAGTGAGAATGTCAGCAACTTGTGCTTCAGTAGGATAGTACTGGAGCTGAATTTGATGGTTCAAGATGTGCTCTTGAATGAAATGGCAGTCAATTTCAATATGCTTTGTTCGTTCATGAAAGACTGGATTCTGCACGAGCTTCAACACACTCTGATTGTCGCAATAGAGAATAGGTGACTATTTTTCAGGAATTCCCAGGTCATCCATAATGCGACGTATCCATATCACTTCGCACATAGCTCCTCGTGTGGTGCAATATTCTACCTATGTGGATGAGATAGAAACAACATTCTGCTTCTTGCTTATCCACGAGATAGGTCCAGATCCGAGATGAAATATGTATCCTGTAGTTGACTTCCTATCATCAACAGATCCAACGTGGTCCGAGTTGACATATCCCTGTAAGAAGAATTGATCATTCTTTTTATATTCCAGACCATAATTAGTTGTTCCTTGGACATATCTCAAAACATGCTTTGTTGCATTCCAGTGACATTTCTTTGGCTCCTGCATGAACCTGGAAAGATAGCCTTGACAAAGCATAAGCGAGATCTGGGTGCGGTGTATGTCAAATAGATGAGCCCTCCAACAAATTTCCTGTAGAGAGTAGCATCTACTTGAGGTGAGTCCTGGAATCTTGAAAGTTGCAAGACTTTTTCCATGGGAGTGGATATAGGTTTACAGTCAGACATTCTATACTTTTCCAGAGTGTCTGGGAGAAAAATATGTGATGCTCCTTTTGCCATATCTCCAAGCCAAGACAATAATGTAGTAGCCCCAAATCTGTCATGTCGAAGGTTCTTTTGAGATCATTCTTTACAATATCAACCTGATCTTCTAAACTACCAGTGATCACAAGATCATCTACATAAACAACCAGAATGACAATTTCTTTTCCTACCTTCTTTATATACAAATTTGAATCTAAGGGGCTACGAGTGAACCCATGCTGCAAAAGGTGATCATTGATCTTGATATACCATGCCCTGGGAGCTTGTTTCAGTCCGTAAAGAGATTTGATGAGACGACATACCTTTTAAGCTGATTTTCATCAACAAATCCTTCAGGTTGGGTCATGTATACTTCTTCTTTCAGATCACCATTTAGGAAAGCACTCTTGATGTCCATTTGCTGAAGTCTCCATCCTTTGTGTGGCTTTGAAGTGCGCAAACTACTTTGATGGTCTTCATCTTCGCAGTGGGTGCAAAGGTTTCTTCATAGTCGATGCCTTCTTTCTGAGCATATCCTTTGCCTACAAGTCGTGATTTATGTTTGTCGATGGATCCATCTACCTTATATTTTGTCTTGAAAACCCATTTGTAGCCTATGGGTTTCTTTCCTGTAGGAAGATCGACAAGCTCCCATGTCCAATTTTTCATGAGCGAGTCATATTCTATTTCCATAGCTTCCTTCCACTGAGTTTGATTGAGTGCTTCACGAACATTATCTGGCTTGGAGCTATTCATCAGTGAACTCATGAGTGCAAATTTTACCTCATTTCTTGTTTGACTCCTTGTTTTGACTCGGATGATGTATCTGGGAGTTGTTGCAAATGTGAGTCCTTGATAGTGCTTTGTACCCACTTCGGACGAGAACTTGACTGCTTTTGAGAAGAACTGTGTCGTTTCCGTGAGGATTGATGTGGAGTCACATTCTGCAGTTCTCCAAGGTCAACAAATAGTTCTCCTAGCAGCATTTCTTTTCTCTGAGTAGTCTCCTCCAGCTCATCATCTGATTCAGAGACTAATCGGTGAGATGTGTTTGGAAGTGGATCTTCTGTTGATACTATTGAGTCAAAGGATGACTCGTCACAAACCACATCTCGACTCTCGTATATTTTCTTTGTCTCAGGATCCATGAGACGATACGCCTTCGAGGTATTACTATAGCAAGAAGGATACACGAGATTGTTTTGGCTCTACCTTCTTTCTCTTTTGAATGGGACATGCATGTATCTTTGTGAAACCAAATACTCGCAAATGAGAAATTGATGGTTTTTACCACTCCATACCTCTTCGGCATCTTGTTCAAGTAGAATCTTTGTTAGTTCCTATTGAGAAGATATACACCATTTGTACTTGCTTCACCCAATAGCGTTCTCCTAGCTTTGCGGTTGATAGCATGCAGCGAGCCATCTCCATCACTTTGCACGATTGTGATGCTCAACAATGCCATTTTTTAAGGGCATGTAGGGAGCAAATCAGTGCCGCTTAATGCCCCGATGGTTTTGGAAGGCCAAGAACTTCTTTGATGTGATATCCCCCTCGATCCGAGCGGAGTAGAAGAAGTGATTGTCCGGACTCTTTGACAACACGATGATAGAAGTTCGAAAGTGTTGAAGAGCCTCACTTTTCTCGCTTTAGGAAATATACCCACATCTTGCGAGAGTGGTCATCCACGAAAAATTGGAAGTATTTGTATCCTGAAAATGAATCAAGCAATGGGCCGTTCAGATCGGTATGAACTACCTCCAGACACTTCTTGGCATGGAAGGTGCTCGCTTGAAATGGATCTTTGTGTTGTTTTCCTGCAAGACAGCCAGGGAAAATAGGCAAGGAACTGGACAATTTGGGTAGTCCACGGACCATTGCTTTTGAACTCATCTGGTGCAATGAACCGACCGACAAGTGTCCATATCTAAAATTCCATAAGGCAGTTGATTCTATTGTTGAAGCAGATAAAGCTACTGCAGAAGATGAAATAGTATCTAAAGCAAATAACTTATCTTTTACAAAAGCTTTAGCAAGAACCGTACCTTTTCGGGAGATTAAACATGATTTAATGCCATTTTGAACAAGAAATTCAACCTTAAGGTGATGATTCAAGAGATGAGTAACTGACAAAAGGCTGTTAGTCAAGCCAGGAACATATAGTACCTTTGTAAGTGTACATTTTCGTGGCCCCAGAGGAATGGTCACATTCCCTATTCCTTCTGCAATGTACTCTTTGTCATCCGCTATCCGAACTCGATCTCTGGTTGGCTCTTCGTGTAGTGAATCAAAATGACTTCTTGTCCGACATATGCTTGCTTGCACTAGATTCTATCAACCAGACTTTCTTTGCGGGTTGAGAAGTTTGAGAGACGAGTACAAGATTCTTACTACAATGGGCTCCTTCTGATGTCTCCTCATCAGAGTCATCATCTTCTTGTTGGGCTGCAAGATGTCCTTTTTGCTTTCTCCAGCGGGGACATCGTTTGGACTTTTGAAAATCTTCACACCCGGATGTGCTTGTATGGCTTGAAGGCCCTTGTTTCAAGCTATTGTGCCAGCAGTGATCAGTGTCGTGAGTATTGGTTCTACAAATGTGACACCATCTCTTTGACTTTTGATCTTTCTGTTTGGGTTGCACTGGATTTGGCTTCTCTGGGGGACCTTTCGATTCTTCTGGCCACGATTAGGCTTTGAGAACAAGGCTTTGTCCTGAGACTCCTCATGCGATGAAGTGATAGCCTCTTCCTACTGCAGCAAATTCACAAGCTCTTCGAATGTCACTGTTTGTTTAGACACATTCAGTGTTGTAACAAACACTCGAAATTGAGAAGGGAGTGCTCTCAAGGTGATTGGGACGAGAAGTTTATCGTCCACCATTTCACCGAGCACTAATAACTCTGATCTCAGCCCAACCACGCGACGCAATAATTCCTCCACTTTCTCGTCAGACCCCATGGAGAGGGTGTGCAGCTTTGACTGAAGATGAAGAATCTTTGTCTGATTTTTGGCTTCATAAATGGTTGCCAACTTGTCAGGGCCTCCTTGGGTTTCTCCGCATTCCGAACATGTGGTTGCACATCATCACTGATACTGAGCATTATCAGCATCAAGGCTTTAGCACTAGCCATGTCATATTTTATTAGTTCATCGGGGGCTGTGGGAGCAGGCACAGACCCTGTGACAATTCCCCATAATCCTTCAAACTGAAGGATTGTCTTCATTTTTGTCTTCTAGGCCGCAAAATTAGGCCCTTTGAGCAATCGAGTGTCGATGTAAGAAGTAACTTCGGAGCAGACATTGTAATAAAAATATTTATTTATTTGAAAAGTTATTACAATTTGGACTCACTGTCGAGAATTACTGGCTCGTAGATGCTCGCGATATTCACGTGCTGTGAGACGGCGACGCTTTGTAGGGCGTTCTTCTTCGTCGTCACAATCGGCATCGTATCCGGCTTCTAATTCTTCCCGTACTCGCTTTGCTTGGCAGCTGACGTCGAAAAGAAAGTATTCAAGGAGTCCTTCTCGAACTAGTTTGTCGAATGCAAGATTGCTGGAATTTCGAAGCTCGTTCAGCAGAGCAAAGTAGAACCCAGAGCTCTCAGGAGCTTCTCCACGGTGTTCTCTAGCTGGCGAGTTAATATTCTTGCTTTCAGCTGTGGCGACCGTGTTATTGACACTCTCAATCGAGTTGTCTACACTCGACATTCGACGTAGTGTTGAAGAAACTTGACGTTGCCAGTATCAGACTTCCTCGTAGAGGGTAAAAACTTCAGGCAGCAAGGTTCTTTTGCACAGCACTACACAGGTTGAAGGTCTCCGGGAGAGTCTACTCTCTCTTCCTCCACGTGCACAGGTAGCAAACAAACAAGATTTCCCATGGCTATCTAAAAAACTGCAGTTGCTACAAGAATTTTTAACGCCTCCACTCAGCAGGTGGCTGGTTGTTGTTTTTAGCGCACAAAACACCAGGTTGGAAGATCTCCATGCACAGCAGTTGAAAGATCTCCACGCACTGGCGAGGTTGGAAGATCACCACACACAGAAATAAGATCTCTTTCCATGGCACAGTCCTCCACGTTTTGCTTTCCACGCAGATAGTATTTTCTCCACCCACGTGCTGCCTTCCTTCACTTCGCAGCAAATCAGTCACGCAACAACAACAAGTTCAATTTCCACGCAAAAAGAAGACTTCTCAATGTGGTCATGGGCAGGGGAAAGTTTTTACGCAGGTGGCTGAGTAAATCTCCACGTCCAGCTTGTGTTTGATCCTTAGATTGTTTCCTCTCCATGCAGCAGAACAGTCTTCAACAATCATAGTCAGCAGAAAAAATAGAAGATTTCACGCTGAAGTCTTCACGCAGCAGCAGATCTCCTGTCAGGCTGAAGATCTCCACGCAGTAGCAGCAACAGGACTCCTCTCCCATGTACGCAAGACAATAGAAGACCAACGACCCTAACCACACTCTTCCATGCACAGCAAAGGTAGAGAAAAATAGAAGACTTCTTCCACGCACAGCGAAAAAGAAAAAGCAGTCTTCTCCTTTGCAACGCATAGTGCGGAAAAATAAGCATGATCTCTCCTTTCCAACGCACGGGAAGAGATCAAGTTTGCTCACGTACCAAATTGAGAGACAGAAATGAAGGAGAAAGAATAGAGATTGTGTATCTCATATTATCTGTTTTAACATAAAGCTCACGTACATGTAGTTATAGGAAAGAAATTGTCTTTGGATTCCCTAAATGAATGGAGAGGTTACACAATGTATGAAGGAGAGAATAATGGAATACGAAGGAGAAGATAAAGAGATAGGATAGACAACTAAAAATATCGGTTATCCAACGTATGCTAACATCAACAATAGCTCAGTCCTGCAAATGGGTAACACGAGAAAAAATGAATGGGCTACAATTAATTAAAGAAAATCACAGAGACATTGCATTGGACAATTTTTATTACTTAGCATGCCCTTTAGTGAAAAATGGTACACAGTGTCGCAAGAAAGTGCAAGAACTGGAAAACGGGTCCTGGTTTTGTGGGAAATGTAATGTTCCTATCCAAAAATGTGACTACAGGTATGCACTCCATGTCACTTTAAAAGATGACATAGGGGAACTTCAATCCGTAACTGCATTTGATGAGACTGAGAGAATATAATGGGCGTCAAAGTGAAGACTTACGAGTTTTAAGCATAGATGACAAATGCAACAATGAAATTATAAACCATGTTATAGGCCACGAATATCAATTTATGCTTTCCATCAAAATTGAAACATACCATGAGAAGAAGCAGTTTAAATGTGTCATTATAAAGTCACACAAACTTGAAGTGCGGCTTCCCTTCCCTGAATGATGTTTACGTAACAATATACAGGCTTCCCTACATTCATGTTCCCCCTTGTAAAGCTCTCTTGGTCTCTTGATATGCTAGCACCCTTTCCAAGAACTCTTTCTTGCACAAACGAATGTTTAGTTGTTCCTTTTTGCTCTGCTTTTGTTTATGTAAACTCGGGTTCAATGAATATCGATATATATACCTTTTGTTTTGTATTTTTAACACACTCTCTACGTTATTGAATATCAATAATTGGAATTCCTAAGCCATTTCCTTTAAAAATTAAATACTAGTGATGGTCATTTATATTGTATGGACATGTTATTTCCTTCGAACACTTTACTGTATTCATAACTTTCGTTGAATGAGCTTTGCTAGTGCTATGTTCCTTTACTTGTAATATACATGCACACTACAAATTTCATATTCTTTTGTTTTACTCCATGTATGGCTAGATACACATTTTTTCCTTTACTTGTCTCATACTTTTGCTCCTTCCACAGAGCATTGCAACATTCCCCATGTCCAGCGGAACAATGATTAGCTTGAAGAAGAGAAATCTACACGGAAGCAAAAAAGCGAGATAAATGCGGATCAACGCCGCCATTACCATGCAAGAAAAAACACACCTTGCACATATTTTTTTCCCCATCTCGCACCGTCCGGTCCCCGACACCTGCCCTTCCTTTGCCCCATTCCACCTCTCACAGTGCCTCCTCATCCAATGCCACAAATGTTTTTCAGTCTCCACCTTCCGCTCCGCTTTACCCGTTCCTTTCACAAAACACTTCCACCCTTCCCTTCTACGAGGCCCGTGCACCCTTGGATACACAACACTTCCCTTCTCGATCGACGCATTCCTCTTCCCCCCCATCAACCACGTACTCTCCAATGTCCTCTTCTTTCTCCCTTCCTGTCGATGCTCTGTCGACCTCTTCACATTCATTTGTGCTACCTTCCCCAGCTACCAATACATGCCAAAATCTTGACGATTGTTGTTCTGCCACAATGTTTCCTTCCGAGCCATCTGCCTCTTCTTCATCCTCATTCGCAAATGCACAAAGGAATTTCCACAAAAGGATAGATTCCTTTCCACTACTCTGACACATGCACTATCTCGCTTGGAGAATTACCCTAGCATTCAAACTAGGTGTTCTTCGGGATCTGTTGTTTTCTCTAGGTGCGAGGCTTGAGAAAAAAGGACACGATTTTCTTCTTGGAACAACATGGGCCCTAGTGTCCAGCCATCCATACTATAATATTTTCTAGAAGTTGAAGAAATGTTGATTGCTAGAGTTAACCCAATTCTCCAAGTAACCCATGCACGTGGTGGACAATACAAATACTCTAGGCACACTATAAGCTTCCCCCAAAATATCTCTTCCATAGCAAAGTACCTCCCTCGACGTCTTGGTGATTTGGATCTACTTCTTGTGTAAAAGGTAGGCTCCCAACAAACAAAATACGATTTCTACGTTAGTAGATCTTGTGTATGGCATGCACTTCAATACAAAATTTTGCATGACCCTTACTACAAAGATGTTCTCATTGACAATGAAGCCCTCAACGCTCTTCCCATACAACAAACAAATATTTCCTCCTCCCTTAACTCCATACCAATGGACATCCCTACCTCTTCAGACACTATCGCACCTGATTCCAGCGATGATCCTTCACTCTGCACTTTAATTGACGCCCATTCTTCTTCTTTCATCCCTTCTGCCCACAACTCCGGCACCGAAGATGAGAAGATCTCACAATTCCTTCTCTCCCATGATCAAAACATGCCTTCCACCATGCCTTGGCTAGACATAAGTCTTTCTCCCATAAATGAATACACCACTGAGGGTCTATTTTCCATGGCATTCCCAACTTTTTTTCCTGAAGGTAAGGCTATGTTTAGGCAACCTCGCATGAAAGAGGTGATTTTTCATGAATACGCCCTCCATTTAATCCATTACCATGATAACCGCTTCGGTTCCCACCCCCGGTTTCGCTACTTTTTGCTTAACCTCATCATGTGCCATAGGAGCCAATCTATAGCAGCTGTTTTCATGTAGCAAAACCTAGAAAATGGCATACCGCCAACTATAGCAGACCTCTGAAAAATATTGCTTGAAGACCCTGCATATTCGCTTCCGGATACCTTGATGTGGTTTGGAAATTACCTGTGAGGAACACGCTCCTTCTGGTCCAAATATAGAGGAGAGATATCAGACATGGTTGAACAATTGGGTGCACCTACATTCTTCTTCACTCTTAGTGCTGCAGATACCAAATGGCTCGATCTCGCATAATCAGTATGCCGGGTGTTCCGCCTCTTGATCATCGGGTTCGCACAAAGATTTAGAACACACAACATTATCAACCACCCCCATCTTGTTTACCTCGCTACTTACACTAGAGGTTCACAATATTCTACGAGGAGGTCCTGTAGAAACACCTTGGAGCTAAGGAATACTTTGGTATGGGTAAAAAAATTAAATGGTTCATTTTCCATTCTATTGCTTCTCTTTATTTCTAACCACCTTCTTCCTGTAGGTACGAATGGAAACATAAGGGTCTGGACATGTTCACGGTTTCCTTTGGCTCGAAGGCGCCCCCGATGTTGACACGATAGATTGGAATGACAATGCTTCTGTCAAGCAACAAGACTGTACTTTGATCAATACGTTTCTGCATGGAACCCTAGAGCTCCTGAACATAGACCGACATTCTTACAAAGATCTCTCGAGGATGATCCCTGCTTGCTTTCCTCTTCAGAGGTTCTAGCTTCCAACCCTCTGCACGACCTCGAGGAACTTATAAACCAGGTTCAACGCCACACCAAATGTTCTGAATAGACATGTCTCCGAAAAAAAGGGTTCTAGAACTATATGTCGTTACAGTGCGCCTTGGGAAACACAGGATTTTTCTTCCTTGACCATGGATGCCAACAAAAGCGTTAAATACCTTCCTTTCAGGAATGATGACAGATTAAACATTCACAATAAAGCCATGCTAGCTATATGGAGAGCCAACATTGACTGTCAGCCTGTATTGTCTCGACACGCTGTTCTTAAATACATTGCAAAGTATGCCTCTAAAGCAGAGCAACGCTCTGAGACATACCACCAAATGTTGTCTAGACTTTGTTCGCATGCTAACCCCGATTTCCCTTCATCTTTTGCAATACGGAAGATGCTCACAGAAAGTGTTGTTGAACATGACATAAGTGCACAAGAAGCTTGTCACTTGCTTCTCAAACTTCCTCTTGTTGTGTCCAGCCGCCAGACCGTCTATTTGAATGTGGGCAAAAAAATACTTAGGCGCCTTTCTGCATCGGCTACTCAGGAACAAGATACATCACAACTTCTTGATGCGTACCTTGTCCGCCCTCCATCAATGGAGTCCCTTTCCCTTATCCAAATTGCTTGAGATTGGAGTTACAACAAATACCAAAAAAAGAGAAATGGAAACAACGCACTACACCAGCAATTGTCCGTGTGTACCCAAGGTTTTCCATCATTCCACCAACTAATACAGAGGCTTTCCACCTTTTCTGTTGGTCTGAGCTCCCTCCGATAAGCCTTTCCTTTAGGAACATTCCTTCAGATATTGGTTCTTCACCAGATATTGTTTCTTCCAATTGGTGCCTGTTCAAAACCTCATACAAACCGTGGCATGTTAGAAGAATAGACACGGAACCTGATACATATCCAGATGAATTGTCTGAATCTGACACAGACCCAATGCAAACAACCGAGAGAATCTATGAATGGCAACTTTTGGTGGGCCTCTATCTAGGACATTCTGAAGGTCTTGACCATCT
This sequence comes from Taxus wallichiana var. yunnanensis, assembly GCA_018340775.1. Taxonomy (NCBI): domain Eukaryota; kingdom Viridiplantae; phylum Streptophyta; class Pinopsida; order Cupressales; family Taxaceae; genus Taxus; species Taxus wallichiana. The sequence goes on from CM031234.1 coordinate 395,725,698, forward strand.
ACAAATGCTTGGCCTCCGAGAATTTGACTCCCGCTATGATTGGTCCTCAAACAACGTTCCGGTTCACCTGGTCGACATCGCCCCGTCTTTTATCGAAAATTGTAAGGTTTTTTTGCCCTGACCATACAAATCCATCTAGCTTGTCTTCTCCATCGACTTTTTCCGATGGCCAGCAACTAGCCTTCACTACAATTCTCCACCACTTTTCCTCGACGCACATCCTGCCACCCCTTCTTCTCATTATTCAAGGAACTGCAGGAACAGGCAAGTCATTCCTTATCCACTCTCTCCAGTCTGCCTTCTCCTCCCTCGCTACCCCTGCCATTTCACCCCTTCTTTTGCTTGCCCCTACTGGCGTGGCCGCTTTTAACATTTCTGCGTCGACCATTCATTCCAGCCTCTGAATTCCCATTCGAGATTTAAAACCCCTTGAAGGCCAAGCTTTGGCCTCCTTTCAAGACTCTTTAAAACATGTTAGATACATTTTGATTGATGAAATGAGCTTCATTGGCTCTAAACTTCTTGCAAAAATTGACTTCTCGCTGCGTGACGCATTTCCGTACTTCCCCCTTCAGAAATAAATCAATGATTTTGGTTGGGGACCTTGGTCAACTTCCACCCATTATGGACATTCCACTATATGCCAACAATTCCTACGGTGGATCCCTTTGGCACAAATTTCCTAATTCAATCTCATTGAGATCTATATTCAGACAACAAGGCTCTGCTCCGACTCAAGTTTCCTTTCACAACTTGCTTCTCAACATCCGTAACGGTGTTGCCACCCTTCCAGATTGGGAGACATTGATGTCCCGCACCGATTCATGCCTCTCACAACAAGAACTTTTAAACTTCCACAATGCCCCCCACCTTTTCTCAACAAATATTCTTGTTAAAAACCACAATTTACAAATGCTGAAGGAACTCAATTCTCCAATTGCCTTGTCCATTGCTCTGAATACAAAAATAAGTGACTACTATGATCTTGATGACGTCCAACTAGAAAAAATAGTGCTCCTTTACAAAGACCAAAAATCATGCTCACTGCTAATTTATGGATTGCTACAGGGCTTGTTAATGGCGCATCTGGCACTATCATTGACATTGTCTATTGCCCTTCCTCGGCTCCACCTTCTTTGCCTTCTTTCGTTATTGTCGACTTCGATCGCTATTCGGTCCTCCATGGAATCCACAAATCCCTCCCACATCCCCATTCCCCCCATTTCAAGAGGTTCTCGTAGACAATTTCCTTTAAAAATGGCCTGGGCATTATCAATTCACAAAGCCCAAGGACTCACCCTTGCTCGTGCCACCATAGACATTGGATCCACCGAGAGACCTAGCCTTACTTTTACTGCTCTTTCGCGAGTTCCCTCCTTGGATAACATTCGTATCTCCCTAGCTTTCTCCTTCGACCGTTACTCCAGAATTTCTTCTGCCTCCCTCCTGCAATTCTGAAAAAATGAAGAGCTTCGTCTCCTTTCCCTTCCATCCTCCCCCGCCTCCTAATCCATCCCCTATAATCTTCTTCGCCTAAAGCTCCCTCCCCGTAACATCCTCCGCGCATAACAATCTTGCCATTTCTGTTTAGCTTGTGTGGGCCTTCCTTTCCGCTTCTTCTTCTACATCATGCTCGATGTACATCTTTGGTTTGTTATACTAAATAATATTATCTTCTGCCCACTCTTCATTGCTCTTTACATTCTCGCAATTGAATTGGTTTTTTTCCGCATTGTTTTTCTCAGATCGCTTATCCTGGTTTTTTTCTCTTTCGTTGTGGCAATTATTACGTTCTTCATTAACAATTAATTTTCAACTCCCCGTTTCCATTTCGGCGTTCACATCGCACACCTCGCGTGCGATTGCTAGTGGTAAATGCTACCGACTACATATAGATGATATTATGTATATGTTGTACGACAATCTATAAAATTTGTTTGGAATAATATTCAAGGTTGTCATGTATTTCTTTGGGCGAGAGCTATCTTCCCCAAAGAATGGACCTATGTATGTGTTGCCCCATAAGTTTTACCCATGGAACATAAGATGCACCATGATGTGTCTTTTTATTTACAACGCGAGTTCTAGTCATTTCAATGGTGACTGGAAAGTTATACAATGGAAAAGATGACAGAATTATTCAGATCTGATTTGCATCTCCACTTTTCCACCAAATTCGCGGGTCGAGGCGAGGCCATTAACCGAGATTGGGAGAAATACATTTACTACCAAAAATGTTTGTTTTTCCTTAAACCAACGTATTTAACTATCCATTAACCCTTGTTTTTCCTTAAACCAAGACAAACCGCCTTCATCGCAGAACTTTTGGCTAACAATGGGTGAATTTGGAGAATACAATCCAACCTTTAGACGCCGTGTACTAGCCTTCATATTAGCCTTTAACAAATTCCAATTCCTTCAGTATTAGCCTTCAAACAAATTCCAAAGCTAAACAATTTCCTGCATTTAGTTTTGTTGCTTCGATTATCCTTCAAATTCCTCTATTACACGTCTCGTATGCATGGAAAGTTAAACAAAATTAAATAATTGTAGCTAGAATAGAATAAAATGAAAAATGTCGTAAAATGCAGAGATTCAATGGAATATAATGGGGTGAAGAATACAATAACTTTCCCCATTCCAATTATTTCGCTCAATAATAAATCCCATCTTATGCTAACAAAATAATGAACAAAACCAATCAATCATTTTAAATTACATCTAAAGCTCTTCCTTTATACCCGATTCATTCATTCTTTCTTTCTTTTTCACTCTCGTTGTCTCATAAAACTCGTAGGTACCCACTAGCTTCCATGGAAGTGTGGGCTCTATCTTTGTAATGTTTGGCCAATTTTATGTCTTCATTAATGCGTGTACATAAAGAAAAATCAAAACAGAGCAAGAATTATGTTTCACCCTTAATTTACTTTTACAATCTCTTGAATTTTCCGTGAGAGATGTTTAATAAAATCTCTCGATATTTAATTTTCTACTCAACAATTTTGATACTATTTTTCGCTAGTAATTCAAAGAAAATGATAAAGAAAATTTGTCCTCAGATAATTGTTTCCTCCCTTTCTAATAAGTCAATTACTTGAAAGTTGGAAATAGGGTTGGGTTAGCCATGAACAATGAAGTTAATCAGGTATAAAGCTTACAACTTGTGTTCTACAAATTAAGTGTTACGTTGTCATGTGATTAAACAAACATTAAAATATAGTTGTTTATCGACAACCAGACAAGTAATGGGAAATGTAGTGATTCAAAATGTAATACCCCTTCAAAACCTTAACTTTACCTAGAGCCGATTTTACAACCATTCCATAGGCTTTCTAGACCTAATTTAATGTTTCCTAATAGGTCATCGAGACTTGACCTATAACCTATTTAATAACCATTGCATAGGTTGTCCAGACCTAACCAAGTCCTAATATCCATCGAGACTGATGCAATTAATATTTAGTAATTAACATGTGGAAAACCTTTGTGTTTTTCATCTTGTTGAAAAACATAGTGTATTTTTCAAGATGCGTTAAAAACACAATGTGTTTTTCAAAGCATGTTGAAAAAACATCGTGGTTTTCAACACGTTGAAAAACACAATGGTTTTCCACACAGGTTCACTAATGTAATTAATATTTAGTAATTAACATGTGGAAAACCTGTGTTTTTCATCTTGTTGAAAAACATTGTGTGTTTTTTAGCACGTTGAAAAACACAACAATTTTCCACACATTTTCATTTCTGAAATTAAAATTTTGTAACTCACACTAATACGAAAATAATAGATTATATTTATTATGTATAATCATTTAATGAATTTTTTTTTAATTACATGAGTCAAAACGTGTGGAAAACTTCAACATTTTTCAACACGTTGAAAAACACAATGGTTTTCCATGGTTTATGGCCGATGTAATTATTATTTAGTAATTAAGTTGTGGAAAACCTTTTCATCTTGTTGAGAAACACGGTGTGTTTTTCATCATGTTGAAAGACACACCGTATTTTTCAACATGTTGAAAAACACAATGGTTTTCCGCATGTTTTCATTCATGTAATTAAAATTTTGTAATTCACACTAATATATGTAAATAAAATTTTGCCATATTTTAAAAATCGAGAGTTAAATGGATGTCAAATTTAGGTGTATAATTAATTAAAAATTTTTTTAAAATATTAAATTTAAGTGAATAATTTATTACATTACACTTAATTTATGTTATTTAAAATATTGGATAAATTTTATTTCTTTAAACTTTAAATATATTTTTTATTTTTTTAATTCAAAAATTTAAATGATGATGATAATTATATTTATATTTGTTAACAATATCCATAATTATAAATTTCTTAAAATCCCTAGACTCCTCTTACTTAATTTAGAATAAAAACATTTTGAAATATACCAACAATTGTAGTTCATCAAATTAATTAAGAGAAAGATAATTATGAACAATTCATATTATTGAATATTATTTGGTTGTCATAATTTAAAAGTTTATGAACCAAGTTGTGTGATTCAAGAGATGAGTGCACAAACATGTTTATGTCATTATATTATTAGTTTTAATTATTTTTTCTTCAAATTTTTATTATGATTATGTTAATTTAAAATTAGTTATATGAATAAATATATATCGTACTTGAATTATAATAACCCTCTCAAATTAAGAATGTTAATGATGATACTATATCTTGTGTTTTAAGGTTAGTGTTAGTATTATGAAATACAAATGAATTTTATAGATTGCTAACAAAATATTTTTAAGACAACGTAATTATAACTTAAACAATAATATAATTATAGTTAAACAAAATGAACAAATTTAATGTTATAAGTGTTTGAGATGATTCTTAATATTATCTATAACCATACATAAGTTCTAGATTTGCATGTTGATTTGTTTCTACCATTAAAAATATAAAATTTAAAATTAAATTTACATGTGATCTTTTTCATTTATGTAATTAAAATTTCGTAATTTCATTGCTCTTTGTTGTGTTAAATGGAATAACATTTCAGTAAGTTTTGTTTTTTGTATTCATTATATTTGTAAATAATGTTAATGTTTAGATAATTTGTATATAGAAAATTTCTTTATTATTTGTTATAATTTAGTAATTGAATGAACCAACAAAAATTCTTCGTTTTCATATTGTCACACTTTTTGGTATATTGGGGAATGTGCCATTCGTGCAAACCAGAAGCTTGTTGCATGCTAAAGGAGTTTGCCCTTAGGATGCCACATCGATACATCCCTAGTTTAGTGGTAGACTATGCTACGCAAAGGTTTTTAAAACCACTCGCCAATGAGAAATGATTCATAAATCAATTTGTCTTTCATAGTTAAACTAAAATTGTGTTTTCCTTCCCATATGTTTTTCATATTAGATTATGTATATTAGTTTTGTCTTATAACATACTAACATTAATTGTATGCTTCTTTTTGCATGTGTGGTGTTGTATTTAGTTACTTTTTTGTTCAGTGAAAATGAATACTCAGAGCTTCATTCCTCTCGATCTTCTTTGGCATAACAATAAAAACTCCAAAATTCCATAGGGAGGATGAATATAGCAGGTGCACCTTTATTGTGAATGTAGTACATTACATGCAAAGTTGACCACCTAAACAGAAATTGCAGAAATGGTTAAGACTCGACTCAATTTACCATAAACATCAGTTATGTACCTCTCCAAATTCTCGCACCATAGGCTCCCATTCACGAGGATATAGATTGGCATACGACACGATTGAAGATGCACAAAAATACGAGCCTCCACATAAATTGAAGAATATGAGAGTTCCAAAAGAAAGTTTGAAACCTACTAAAAATCCAAAAAATCGTGCAAAAAGATTGCACAAGGAAGAAACTCTTTTTTTGCTAAATACAATAAAAATAGTTTATGCTTTTCTATGTTTTGTATTAAAAACTTTCGACATATTTTATAAAAACCTATATAAATTTTTCCTATTATGGAAATGCAATATTAACTAGTTTACATTATTTAAGTCTTAGAATGTTTAATACATATTAATTTTATTTTATTTTTTGAGGAAATGCACTCTATTTTTGTAATACATTGATCTAAAAATATGAATCTAAAGTGATCACTTATGAAATCAGCATGTAAATGAAATAAAATTTAGAGACATGTGGAGGAAAAAGTTAATTCTAACTCCCAAAATTGTGGGTCATTTATGTAGGCTTTGAATTTGCAATATGTTTTAGAGAGTATAATTTGCATGACATTTAGATGGTATATATCGTTTTACATGTATAGTTGTCATTTTATTTTCTATATTATTTTTGTTGTAGTTATTTAAAAATTTGCAAATATGACTCGGTAAAAAATTAAAGATATATTAAGATGTGAAAAAGAAAATTAAAAATAATAGTGTTGTAAAGCATAAGGATATATTAAATTTGACAAACTCAATAGTATATAGTTGTGTTCTGATTGTAATACATTGTAAGGATATTACAAATCTCGAAACAAATAGAACTTGAAACTTTCAATTATTGAAAACTTTGAAACTAAAAACCTAAATTTGAAACATTAAAAATCAAAACCTATTTTTTTTAAAAACTATGAACTCAAAATCCCTAAAAACACAAAGAAGTACATTATTGTAAAACAATATTTATATACAAGTTTCAGTGTAGGAAATGAAAATCATGTCTTCATAGATGATCATATTGTGATATGCTTGTGCACTAGAAGCAGTAGTTAGACCTATAATTTTTCCTATAATTTGTTGTTTTCCTTGCATTTGAATAACCTCTTTTCTACAAGTGTTGTTTCATTTACATTCTCCTAGGCCTAATTTTCTTATAATTGTATGGAAAACACATCGTAGCTTGTACAAACTATTTCCAAATAATTGGTTCTTAGAATTAGTTTTATAAACAATGACGAATATTATAGGTCTTGGAAAGTATGGTGGCATTTTGGATATTTAAGAATATATGGATTATATGTTAATTAGCCAAAAATTCATATGCTTCCAATTATTTTAGATGGTATTCATGCTGATGATGATTAATCACAACTCAAAAATGTTATTTGGAAAGTAAGAAGTAATTGTTGCATTAACGATGCCAACTTCATGTAATAATTGTTAGGATGGGAATGAGGCCGAAATGGGGAAGCATGTACAATCTTCTGGGACAAGAGATACACGAGAAAAATGTCAATTCTCGAATGAAGACTTTGAATGCAGCCCAATCGGGATGAGCCTAACATAGACCTTTGTGCAACCATCCGGCTTCGAAGACTCGAGGAATTTGTAAATGGAGAAGGTTCCATAGCAATTTTTGAGACTAAATTCATCCCCACACATCACAATGTATGAAATATAAGCCCGACCTTATAAAATAATAATGCTCTGATTCATTCATATTCATTATGAATAATACATAATATATAGGTTAGTTAACTCCTATATAATTAAGGAGTTAGGAAAAACTATACAATAACCACTTTTGTATTATATGTGAGTTTGGTTTAACAACCAAATCACATTCAAATAACTATATGAGTTGTTATTAGAACTCATTTACTCCACATTATTATATTCACTAGTATGTAAATATAATTAACATATATAAATAATGTGAGCACTAACCAAGTATTCCTAACATCCCCCTAGTGCGAACATGGGAGAAAAACAATCGCACTTCTTTCACAACTTACCGCCCATAGATGCTCATGATCCGGATGGTTTTTCAAGACAACCAATAACCTCAATAAGGATGGTTTTACAGACAACCAACAACCTCAACAAGGATAGTTTTACAGAAAACCAACAACATCAACAAGGATTAACATGCATTGTAAATATAAGACTCAATACCTAAAATAGCACATTTTTGAATAATAAGACTCCACTCACTATAAACAATGACAAAAAGGGTAAGTGGACATTATGAGATAACATGAAACAACTTGACCCGTGATCAACTGATGGAAAGAAAAATAAAATAAAGGGAGACACAATATTCTAAAATTAATAGTGACTATCAATTAACAAACTAACCTAACATACCATGGATTATATAAACGGTGGGCAATAAGACATGTTACAAGTGAATATGATTTTGATGTAACCTGTAATTGTACCTTGTACCACTACCAACGTTTTGTATGACACATATACAAATGGCAAGAAAAAGCAGCAGCTAGCCTACTAAGCAGAACCATAGAATGGGCAATATTTGAAGTCTCGATCCAGCAGGCTGTCACCTTAACTCCATGGCGAGAGAAGCACCATTATTCTCCAGCGTGGAAAACCAGAACATGAGCCAGAAGGTCCGACACATTCTCCAGTCAAACGCAGGGCGCTACCTTCGCTACGGATCAAAGGCGTCGCTTGTGGAAATCGATAACGTTGTCAAATTGTTCTTCATGTTAGTGTGGCAATGTGAAATGACAACATGGAGATTTGAAACAAAAATATCCTCCAACATTAAGCAATAGAGCACCGGAGGGGTGATTCAAGGCAAGAGTTATTTTTAGATATGAACGAGTCTTGACCAATCGAAGTGATCATAAGACGTATAAGCATTAGGATATAATATCTCATCTTGCATACACCAAATCCTTCACTGATGCGACTTGGAAGACAACTTGGAGAGTAAGCAGTGGGAAGAGAAGAGAATTTTATCTCCCACGAACAGACTAGGAGATAAATGTGGGATATGCAGAACTACGAGTTGCAGATCTAAGATCTTGCAAGGAGTCATGTATTTTTTAAATACTTCAGAATGGAAGATCTAAATATGAGAATCTTGACTAGTGTCTAATGTATGGATAGAAAAATCACACTGATCGTCAGAGGGGGCTGCACGATCAGTATTCCTTTGTTATTTTTACAGTAGATGACGAAATTATCAATGCGTCACAAATGCTTAGGTCAAAAGATGAATCGGCCCATGGGAAAACAAACTATTATCTAAAAAATAGACTTGCATCTACAAGGGCGACTAAAATTAAATACTGGTTTTGCCCCTCTAAAATCCTCACAATCCCATATTTTCTCTGATACCAAATCAAATAATAATGCTATGATTCATTCATATTCAATATGAATAGTACAGAATATATAGGCTAATTAACTCCTATAATTAAGGAGTTTGGCACAACTATACAACAACCACTTCTCTATTCTACATGAGTTTGGTTTAACAACTAAATCACATTCAAATAACTATATGAGTTGTTATTACAACACATTTACTCCACATTATTATATTCACTAGTATGTAAATATAATTAACACATATAAATAATGTGAGCACTAACCAAGTATTCGAACACCCTAAACATGCATAAAACAAAGACAAATTCTTGGTTGAACATTTTCTAACACTTATTTTTGTATGTGCTTGTTGTAAAAATTTGTATAACACTTGATGTTAATGTTTTTAATTTCAACTACTCATGTTCATATGGTCCCAGGGACAAGAGAAATAAGCTGGAAACAGGTGAAAGAGTGAGGAGGCATCAAATGAAAAGGGGTTGGCAATGTCACTTCAATGTGAGAGTTATATATGGGAGACCGATGGAGAAACATAGGGAATTTTTTCTTCCTCATCCTCATTGTCGCTAGTGTCGTAGATAGGTGGTTTGTAAGATGTATCAATGGTATTATATTTAATTCAGGAAGATCGAGTTTGGGCCAAGGCACGTTAGTAGTATAATACTTCTAAGTTCATAGAATTAGGTTGTGAAATGATGTAATCTTCATTAAATGTAATTCCTTTCCTCTTGAGATACAACACCTCCTCTTTAGCTGAAACATCGATATTTCTAAAAGATTTGGGTAAAAGGGGAGCGTGGTCAGAGAATAGTTACGCGATGTCTAGTTCACTTCATTCTAATTGATTGGATGTGCAGGCATCTCTCGTTGGCAGCTCCGCATCAGTTTGGGTTTCAAATCGATCTCGAGGTAAGAGGATGGGAGGTAACATATGCACGATGTCATCAGGTAACCTAATCTTATTAAAAATATTTTTAAGGTAATTAAGGTCATCTTCATTTTATTTTGATATTGTAACTTAGATTTCAGACCTAAGACCAAATAATTCTGGATAAGGAATACTTTCAATCTCAGGAGCAGTTGGCATTAGGAAGGGTTCGTAAGGAAATGGTACCAGAATATGCGAAGAATTGGGATCAACATAATGGCTAAACCGTTGGTTGTTATCGATGAACTTAATACGTTGGTATTCAGTTGATGTGACTGCACACATGTGATGTTGTAGGAAAGAAGATGATCTAGAACCATAAGCTTGGTACAAACCGTTTTGGGTCTAAATGTGATGGGAAACTAGATACATCCTATGAATTTTTGTTTGGTTTTTTCAAATCCACGAAAATTTAGATAAGTAGGCTTGAGATCATCAACAAAATATATGAGATTCTTGATTAGGAGAAAGCCGCTAAGTTGATTCTGATCCCTGATCCATGAGGACCTTATGCACTTGTGCATATTGAATAATAGCACTAATGAGCAAGGGCGGGTAACCGACATGAAATAAGACTTTGTTAGTGATCATGTCATCCTCTATATACTCTTAAGGCTAAACAACCTAAAGGTGAGTGTTATAAGGTTGATCCTGTAATCTTTATGTTGTTAATTTCTTGGTTTAAATTCACCATAGGAGCTTTCATAGCCACATAAGAAGGATCTTCAAATATTTGCAGCTGTTGGAGAAGAAACCTTTGATGTGAACCCAAGTACACATGAGTTCCATAAAGGTTATCTCACATGTGAGGAAATTTAGCTCATCTAGGAAATTCCAAGTAGGCTTAGAGCAACTTTCATAGCGATACCCGGTGGTGGCACAACTAAAGACATATCCATACACGGTGATGATTTGAATAAAGATACATTATCAGAGTAAGGTGGGATAGTATCTTTGCTTAGTACTTATTTCAACTCCACGGGCGGAAATTCAATAGTGGGAATGGGTTCCATCGTCGGTAAGTATTGGGAAGTATCAAGCAATGGTGGATTATCAGAGGATTCCTTAAGTTTGATAACTAGGACTTTGTGGGAAGGTTAATTTCTATTGTTCACTTTATCTACATTGATGTATTGAGAGTCTATAAAGCATTGATCATATGAAGGTTCTATGGTGCCCACTTGATATAGATGTCATTTTGGGCATCATAATTTCCTAGGATCTCCATAAACTAGTACATTATGGAAGTGTATTCCAAGAGATTTCCAACACCTATTGGAATGCGTGAATTGGACATCGTATGTTGAATTTTTCATTATTCAAAGTTTGGGTAAAAGTTGGTAACCAAGTAAACCACAATTCAAACAGGACCCTAGCTCATTTCAACACCTATTTGCATGATTAAAGGTTGGTAAGAACAAAAAAAATCAATTTGACATGATTTTTACTCTTCCAATCTTCAACGGTCGATTTGCAAAAGGACAACTACTAAACCCATTTCTCATGGAGTCCACTTTTGTATTGACGTGGAGCCCCTACCACCGCGTGGTAATTAGTGTGACTTTAATTTTTTCAATTACACTATAGTTTACCAAATATTATTTATGTTCCCTCTCGTGGTGACACGTAGTAGGTGAGAAGTCAATCAATTTGATGATTATGGAGAGGTTGATGTAATGCCCCGTTCGTCATTGCTCTTTTTCTTCTTGGATGACCGTGTTGCGAAGCGTTTAACGTTGTTGGGATCCTGTTGATCTTTTATTGGATTCGCCCTTGTCGCAGAAAACAATTGCAATTCTCCCTCTTCATCTTTCCTACTTGTGTTGGTGTCGATGTTTTCTGTTGTTGGCCCACGCAACTTTCCTTGCGATTATCCTATTAAAAGAAAATATTGTTGTTGCTTTCTCGATCTTTCCTGTTGATTGTTATTAATATGATTAATTATTATCATTATTCTTATTTTAATCCTAAAAATAATATATATATATATATATATATATATATAATAAATTATGGTAATAATGGTATTACAAAAGTAATTTTCGATTGGCGATCATGTTGTTTTATCATTTAGGGTAATGGAGAAATTAATTCTTGCTCATTCTTGCTTGGTCGTTTGTGTGCGATCCTATCTTATCGGGTTGTCTTGTCCCATTTCTTTTCAAACTAGATAACATCTTATTAAAAAGGGGGGGGGTAAAATCAAGTAGCTTTGACATTAAACTTATGGTAGAATTTTGCACCTTCTACAACATGTATAACTCTTCGCAAAACCATAGTTTCCTTAAGTAATCCGCTTCCACACGTAATAATGTTTTAAGGGCGTGTTTCTTCTCTGGACAGATGGAAGGAGGAGGTCGTTGTGGCTAGTCTTGTGCAGTTAATGCATTCCACCCAACTGAATGAAGAAAACAAAATCTTGACAGTATGTTGCCGCAAGGACTGTAATGGCCATTATGTTTTTACCTTGCGTGAGGGAGATGGGAGTCGGTGGAGTCTTGACTTCCTTCACCATGATCTCATTTTGATTCTTTTTTCAATGCGTATAGGTGGAGTGTTGGGCGCATTTTTCTTGGGCTGCAGGCGTTGGAAGGAGGGATGCATTCCTGTTTTCATTGCCTCTTTGACCTGCTCTTGTTTTGTTCCTGTTTCCTGCCACGAACCTTCTTCTTTCTTTTGTTTTCTCCTCCTCTGCGTATGGGCATTTTTGTTTTCTCTGCGCTTCTTGGTCATATTTTGCAAGGTGAATCTTTGGGTTCGATATGGTGGTTAGATGAAGCTACAAGCTAGTGTAGTTGGGCGTGTTACCTCGATTTCTTTGGGTGTTGTGAGGTGTGTTCTGGTCGGAGAGCCTCAAAGAACAACCTACAACAAAGATGATTAGCCGGCGGCGGCGGCATGCATGTGCGAGTATGGTAGAAGCCTGTTTGAGCACTTCCAACAAGTAGGTTGTCCAACTATGTTGTTATCTGTTCTGTATCGATGCATCCTCAGATTCGGGTTTCTCCTTCAAGATATTTTTATCAAAATCGACTATGTGACAGTGAGAGTGTTACCAGGAGACCTGATGAAATTTATTTGCAAAGATTCTCTATTGAGACCTTACTTGTTTTACGATGTAACTCATGGAAGAGGATCTCATAGAGGCGATCTGTTTCATATCAGAGTATTCATGAAGCACAATTTGCTTTGCAATTATGAACTTTTAGGAGATCGATGAAGGATAGAGGAATTAAAAAGAAACTTGGATGTAGTTGGATTAAAGGCAATAAAATGGTGCATGCTTTTTGTGTAGGTGACAGATCACACCCACAGGCACAGGAGATCTATGCAATGTTGGAGAAAATGTCTTGGGAGATGAAGGTAGCAGGATATCTTTCATTCAGAACATGTACTGAGTGAACGGGAAAGTAAAAGTATTCCTCTGCCACCATAGTGAGAAGATGGCAATTGCATTTGGATTGTTAAGCCTTCCCCGTGGGACAACTCTCAGAGTTGTCAAGAACCTTAATGTATGTGTTGACTGCCACACTGCACCAGGTTTTGTCCAAGATTGTTGCAAAGCAAATTGTTGTGAGAGATGCAAAGTGGTTCCATCACTTTAAAAAAAAGGAAAATGTTCTTGTAGAGATTATTGGTAATGCCAGGTGAAGCAATCTGCAGACATAGTCTGGCACTATAACAAGGCGCACTGTGCCAGGTCTGCAGTGATAAATAAGAGACCAGATTTTATTTCCAGCTTCTTAAATGGGCTCCAAAAGTGGATTTTCCATTGTGCTGGATGGATGTCCATGTTCCGCTGTAGCTTTCCCTTTTGACACGCATTGGGAGGATGTTGGCAAGTATTTTAGACCACCCACCCTGGCCGTGAACTCCTACCTGTGCCAACGTGAAGATGGTCGATGTTTGGGCGCCCAACGAGCTTGAAGAAAATGGAATTAGGCTTGGGTTGTTGTTGCTGGTCCGGGCGGTGTCCATGAAACCTATTGAATCTGGAGAAAAAGGCAAGATATTTCTACACTTTTTACTGTTATTTTATTTAAAATTATTGTGAAATCGAACCACTTTTTCCTTACATTGATTTTTCATTTGGATGTCATGATGGGAGATATCCCTTTCTGCTTGTTTCTTCTTGTTTTAGCTTTTATCGTTGTCAGTATGTTGGTCGAAAGGATGCGTGTGCCCTCTCCTCTAGGTGTTATGTTTCTCTTGCTCGAGTGATAGACCTTCTTCTGTTTGTTTATGTATTATCCTTCTCTGCGATTGAGTTGCAAGTTTTTATGTTGATCAAACTAGTATTTTTCGTTATCATGGAAGTAAGTTTACGATAACTTTGAAGCCCCTCCCTAGACCCAAGTTTTTCTTTGACATTTTTGTTAGCTCCTTTTTAAGTCCCTTTAATAACCTTTTGGCATCGAGAAAGAAAGGTTGTAGGATTAGTGTGAGCAATGCGTGGGCTAGCCACTTAGAGTTTCGGTTTTAAAACTTTTAGAATGAAAAGGTTTGTGTGCAATGTGTTTTTGTCTCGCGTGTTTAGACTCTTATATTATCTTTCATATTGTTTCTAGGCTTTTAAGGCCATCCTCAAGAAGTACCTTGACCATCCCTATCAACTTGAACCATAACTAGCTTTTCGGATAAACTAAGCTCGAGGTTTCATTGTGTGAATCCGACTGCCTCGTTGACACTAGAATAGTTTTGGTCTAATCCCCCTCTCGTAATTGTTGTTGATGGCGCTCTTCTATTTTTCCTAACTTGCATTATTTCTCCTTTGTAATGTTAACGCTATTAATTAATATTGGTCAGTTTTTATGCACGTAACCACCTTAATATTTTTTGATGGAAATTTCCTTAAATGTGATTAATCTTCGGGGAAAAACTCATCTTTCATTTGATAGTCTTATGGATTCATAGCGGAAGGTTTTGTTTTGATAATGTCACTTAGAAATTATGTTTGTATCTATTGTGTGACGGTTGACTGTGTTACCAAGGGTTGCCTTAAAATATGGTTGTTTTGGGAAATGGGTAATTTATTTTAAATTAACCAAACATTAGTATTGTAGTGGAGGTTTGCAAATCTTTAGTGTTATAAAAATTTGTTGATGACATTATTGTATACTCTTGTTTGACGGAACTCCCTTCTTCTCTCACGTGTATGCTACTAGCCTGTAAGACTTTGACCCTTCTTGGATGATTGGAAAATATTTGTAGTTAATGGTCAAAACTAGTATACTTTGCCTTCGCTTGAAACTTATGTTGTGCGTATACTTTATTGTGATTTCAGTTTGAAACTCGATTATACATGGCTTTTGTGTTAATTTTGAAACCTATGGTTCCCCTTTCTTGGGCGAGCAACTCTTGTTCTTTTAGAAATATATTATTTTACACTATGCGTTGGTAGCTTTGATAAATTTCTACATGGTTAGTATATATATCAAATCTCAATCTTGTAATTATTGTTTAATTACTTACTTGATGGGAATTCTGTTTTTGCTAGATTGTTTATTTCCTCCTTATAGGGCAAAGGGCCACTCTCATACGATTGTTACTTTCGTTGCTTTTTCTCCTAAGCAAGTACAAGGTCTTCTCCTTCTTTGATTGGCATGATAGAGACTTTATTATAACTTAATGTGTTCATAGTGTTTAGAGGTTTGACCCGAGCTTCTTGTAATAAAGTGCTTCCTTTTGTGGTATTGTTAGATAATAGTTATGGTGGCTTTGTGTAGCCTTATCTTGCTCGATTCTCACGAACCCGACTCTTGTGGAAAATTTGTTGCGAGATGGATTTTATGAGTAGATGAGGGATAGACTTGAAGAGTTTTACATCAACCTCGGTTGAGAAGTTCTTTTGCATGAATCCTTTTTATATTGTTCAATTGTTGATAACATCTAGGAGAAATTTTAGAAGAGGATCAATGTCTCGAGTATATAGTATCGTGGATTATGTCGTCTTAACTTTGGAACTTTGAATTCTGCTGTCTATCTTGGAAAATATAAGAAAATTTGTTACCGCTTGTTGAGTGACCTTAATGGATTACGGTATTCTATGAGTTGATGTAACCTTTTTCGTTTTCGTAAATGAATATTGTTAAACTTTATCCCTACTATTAAATGTTGAGTTAAATCTTTCTAAGACTTAGTAATTGTGAGTTATAAGTAAAATAAAATGGGTTGTTCAATACTTATAGACGTTAAACTAAAATTTATATTGCAAATAAATTAGTGTAGAGGTGACCAACTTGAGAGCATGTAATTCCATAAGTGATCAAAGATGAAACTATCCTTTGTTAAGTAACATTATATAACTTGATATCCCTAGCTACGATAATGAACACTATCCCTTTCATGGTGAAATTCTTAAACGAACTTAAAGGAAATCTATGGTTAGTTACGGAAGATAATAAGATTTAATAAACATGAGATAACACTTTTAAAACCACGCAATCTATCTCTTAGCCATTGGATGGTAAATTGTTTTATTTTTTTATAAAACTCATTTATTAAAGCCAAGTAAAATCTTTAATAATTTGGTTAAGTTTTCAAGTTCCAATTATATCTTGGTAATAGCTAATGAGGCCTTGAAGATGATTTCAACTCAACCTTCTCCCTCTATCCTTTTCCAAGGTGCCTTGTCTTTCTTCTCTTAAGTATGTTGAAACGCAAACCCATGTAGTCATATGGGCATGAACAAGTTCTAGTAGCGTAAGTGTTAATAGATGGCCTTGTGAAATTAAATCACCCCTTTCTCTAAATAAACGAATTAAGCAAGTAAATGTCATAATAGAGAAGTTTTAAAGATGATTACTCAAAGTGTAAAAAGAATAAACTTAGCTTGGTACAATGAATTGTATGAATCATATCTTGCACCTCCTTGAAAACGTAAGTTAAGAATTGCAAGATGTCTTTTTAAAATAAATAACCCTCAAGAATATCTCATTGTGGTTTGCCCTAGCTGTGAGAGTGTCATGTGGTTGGACTTCTATGTTGTCCTGTCAAAAAGAAAAAGTGTATTATCCTTTTGGGTGTGAACGTTTCCGTGCTGACCTTGTGGTCATCCCCGTAACAAGTGGTTCCTAGAGTTGGTTGTAACTTTGTGACGACATGTTGTGTCGTGTTATGTGTCGAAGCAAGTCAAAAAAATTTATCCTGTCTTTTACTGTGTTGTTCGTGTGTGAGATTTTTGGGTCGAATTACGATTGACGTGATGGGTCCTTTAGGACAACACCTAGCCTGCCACAAAACTCCATACTTCACCCACATGGATGAGTTGATCTAAGTTGTCAAGCTTCTCCACTTTTTATGTCGAGTTGGTTCCAACCAACTCTCAAACATTATACACGAGCTCTTAGCGGATAGTTCTATCCAGATCACCGCACTCCCCGACCCACCTATCTACTAACCACCTTGGGTGGTCAAGCTCCAACTCTCCAACTCCCAAATAGTACACACAACTCAATGGGATGTTTCTATACATTGAAAACAGGAAAAATTTTAGTGGCTAGTATTTGAAATTTTACTATTTTTAGAGATTTTGAAAGTCCCATTTGGCTATTTGGACACCATATGCAATCCAAATATTTGTAAAAAATAATGAAAAATGTTATTTTTTCCGACTCACATAGCCAAATGAATTCTAATGTCAATATGTTTTTTGTAATGGATCACCTTTAAATCGATAGACCAAAATTTTAAAACATGGTTGAATCGTCATGAGTTCTATTTTCCCTTGGATCACAATCGTAAACATCTTAGAGGGAAAATATGAAATTTGATTAATTTCGTCACATATATATGTATGTGTGTATGCATGCATGCATGCATGCATGCATGTATGTATGTATGTATGTATGTATGTATGTATGTATGTATGTATGTATATGTATGTGTGTGTTGATATGATCAAATATATTAAAGGCACCAATTCAAGTAACCTTCTATTAAATTAAAGGATTATCTAAGCTTAAAATTAGAATATGGATTCTATTCTATGTGATATGATTTAATTAAGGAATTACAAGGACCATTTAAGAAAAAAATGTATTGTTTGCATCCTGTTTTGAATTGGTTCAACTAAGAGTCATTTGGAGGCTTGATAATGGAGGCCTTTGTAATTGTTCCTTTGGTAATCATCCCACATTTCTTAAGGAGTGAAAATAATATGAGTATATATAGAAAATATCATTTAGTCTATTAGAGGAAATGATTAGTGGGACACCTTTTGGAAAAGTGTTGAAAAGTTTCAAAGTAAGAAAATACTAAGGTGAGAAGTGCATAGCCAAAATAGCATAGGTTGTTGACACATTCCAAGAGATTGATGGATGTGATATAACCGGTGGGACTTGTGAGGAAGGATTGAGATAACATGGGTTTTCCTTAATTACATAAAATGATGACATGTGGCCAATGGATCTTGATTAAGGATTAATCCTAAGAAGAATTGGAGAAAATGGGTCTTAATTTAATAACTTGATAATTTTGTTAATTAAGGAATACATATAATGCACTTCATACACAAAATATATTAGAAAAATGATATCTAACCTAAAGATGATAATTGCAATTAGCTGATTTGTTTTTTAATTAGAAAAATTAGGCAAGATTCACCTTTACATTTGCAACATTTTTTACTAATTTTTTCCATATTTTCACCATAGTCAAGATAGAAATTTTTGTAATATTTTTCATCCCAAAGTATCTTGCATTAAAAAGATTTTCCACCCTTTCTATAAGGTTTTTTTCCCATGGGTTCCTTAAAATTTTCAAGATTAAAAAGATGTAAGCGTGACTGAAGCCATAATTAGCATTGAGGCATTAGGCTATTTTAATCCTTTAAATTGTTATATTGTGACGCAGGTGGGATTCCCCAAACCCATATTCGAAAATAAGCATGCGTTATTTTAAACCCAACAACCAATGCAAGGAGATGGGCCGCATGAGATAATGACTATGGACCGCTTTTCATGGGAAGGGCGCCAAAATAATAACCATAACAACACGCCTTGTGCAAGAGGAATGAGTGCAAGAGGAATTTAGAGGATGGAACCAACGACTGTCGAGTACTAAAATTAGTGCCTTGAATTTTAAGTGACTTTTGATATAGAATGCAGGGAAATTGATCGTGCACTTTCTTTGAGAAGTTGGGATGCCATTGTTGAGTATAATTAGAGTCTTCTAGAGGTATGTGGGCATATTTTATAGGTATTTTTAATGATTATTGAATTGTAATATTTTATTTGTACTTAAAAATTACTTTATTTAATGGATCAGATTTCTGAAGGTGATCCTAGAGACATAGCCAATTGGTGAAATCAGTAAACAATTAGGTGTCTCTATTTTTACTCATTTTGATGCAAGGTTATTAGTTTCATTATAGAGTTTCATTAGATTGTGAGATTTATAATTTCCATTATTAATTTACAAGTAAATCATGTATATTTAATATTGAATGGTTTTAATGAATAGGGAATTTAAATGAGTTGACAATTGTTTTAAATTCAATTCATTTCATAAATATTTATATTCAATCTTTAATCAGGTTTCCCATTTTATTTAAATTAGTAATTTTAGATATTAATCAAAATCCATTTTTAATTATTTAGTAGTGGGGGTATACTACGGTTTACGGATCAAATTTTTGTATGAGAGTGGTTGATTGGCAGTTTATTGCTCAATATTTTGTAGTTGGTTCAGTTGTGATTAGAAGTGTGCAAATTAGCAGTATGGGTGAGTTGTCAAAATAGGAGAATGTCAAAGAGATTGAGGCATAAAACCACTAGATCTAGGAAGACAATTTTCTACTAAGATAGATGTACTATTCCTTGGAAGAGGAACATGAAAAACCTAAAACCAAATTGAAAGGCAAGGATGAGATCTTGGAAATGTTACAAACTAGTGGTGACACAAAGAGGAAAAACATATCCATTCTAGAAACATGACCCTCCTCTCCCATGAGTGCACATAGTGACTCGAGATAAGCATTGTAAGCATATCGCTAGTTATTAAATCTTGTCATTCTAAATCGGTTGAAAATGTTTTTTGTTAGTTGGAACAACACACTAGAGGGATTGGTTCAAAATTAATTTTTAAAATGGGATTTAATGGAAAAATCCTTGGAAAAGAAGGCCAATGTATTGCTAACCCCATTCAAGTAGAGGATAGGCCTCACCATGTAGGTTTGGGATTTAGTTTTGGTGGTCAGAATGAAATAGGTGAATGCTCTAGGACAATTGAGACTACAAGGGAGAAACCTCCACCACAACCCATGAAAGGTAAAAATGGTAATGGGAAAAATTATAAAAAAATGTTTATTATAAACAACCTAATTGATCCCACATTCCTTTTTATTATAGATTAGTTACAAAAAAATTGTGGTACATTTATCCATGCAGTTTTTTTAGATTGTCTAACCATTGTGTAGCTAAGTGTTAGAAAAGGAAATCATTGTTGGGAAATATTTTGAAATACCAATATTCTAGAATGAATTATGAGAATGGCAGTTTGGCTAAGCTTCCTTAAAAATTGGACAAATGATATTGTATCCATTGTAATAGGAAAGGTCATGAGGTTGATAAGTGCTAACAACTTTGTCCAAAACAACCCCATCACAAGGAGTAATTCTCGTATGGCTGTAGCATAAGCCTTGATATGTGCGTTTGGATCTCCCTCACCTTTGAACTTGGGTAAATCAGGAAGAGGTCTTGGAAGCATGACGCTTCGTATGGTGAAGTCTAAGGGCTCTTTCAGATATTTTGAATAAGTCCCTATCGCATAGGTTTCGACCATTGATGGTGGTTGCTGAGGGAGTGGTGGTGGGATAGGTTGTTGATACGGTGCAGCGTATGCGTTGGCAGGGGCATAGGGAAGTCCCTGTGTTTGAGAAAACATGCCGGGAGAGGAGAACATATCTCCTTGTGGTGATTTGGAGTACATGTTTAAGTATGACGGGATATTGTCTAGTAATGGATTGTTTGATACTAGACCGGGAGGAATGGTGTTAGAGATGGTGGGCCTTGTTGGCGTTTGTTGTGGATATTGAGGAGGCATGCCTAACGTGCCTACTCCTGTGAGGAGATCTACTTGGCCAGGGTGGTATGGAGGATTGGAACTTCCTGCTTGCATGAACTGAGGATTTTGACTTGCTTGAGCAAGTTCTAACCCTCTCACTTTTTCTACTAATGTTGAAATGACTTCATTTGGTGAAGTCACGGTGCTTTGCCTTAGCGGTGTTTGTTGTATACCCTGGTGTTGTATAGGCATGTGATATCCTACTATAAACTGATCACTATCTTGCTATATTTTCTCGAGATTATTTCCTATAGCGAGTGGCATAGAGGTTTTCTTGAAAAGAGACCTCGGGTTGTATTTGTAAACCTCCTATAGATGGGTACATACCCGAGAGCGTTGTTCACTTCTAGGATAACGTATTGACCATTCATCATCTAAGACCAGGTATGGGTCAGATTGTCTACTAATTTGTGGTCTAAGTAGCATCTGAGGAGATGAACCAGATTCTCTGGTAAACGTCATATTATTCGAGCCTGAAGGCTCTGTTTGTTGCATTCGAGGGGGTTGATCTAACTCCTCCGTTTGAAAGGACGAGCTATATCTGATCCTTGGAGTTTGTGTTGACAACTGATTAGTTGAATAGTTGTCGCCCCACCGAGTGTGAGGGTGATGATTGTCTATTCTAGTGGGCGTAGTATGCCTCAAGACCCAAGAGGGGTCTCGCTTATATGCATCGAATCCCGACATATCCGGGGTATATGAATACCCGAGAATAATGGGAAGGAGCGAAGGTGGTTTGTGAAAGGTATACTAAACTTGGAAGAACACGTGATAATATGACTCGGAAGAGAAACTAGGAAGTTTACGCGCTTCACTAATTTTGTTTGTTTCACGTCGGAGTTCACCAATTTTGTTGGTGAAACTGATGTGAATGCCAATGAGGTACAGAAGGTGAAACAGTTGTTTGTTTCACGTCGGGTTCACCAATTTTGTACGATGGAAAAGTGACATGTGAGGATGATAATCAGCAAGTGACCTTCCCCGTACCCGACCTCTCGAGGTCGCGGCCGAGACACACCGGTGATTTGTAATTCGGGTGACTTAGATGAAGTCACAGCCGGGATTATGGTCAGTTTTCTATGATAGAAAAGCTACAAGCGAGGATGAGAATCGGCAAGCAATTAACCATGGGAGGATCAGTGACTAAGATCTGGTAGTGTGATCTCCTGGTAGCTAAAATGAAAAAGGGGAGATTTAGAGGCTATGAGCGGGTAGCATAAATTCCCTAGTGATTTATCCTCCTAACTAGAATTTAAGCGTTTAATCTAGTTATGAAGTCTCCAAATTAACTTAAACTGAAAATAACAATTTATACTACTATTGAAAGGGAAACTAATCTAAACAAAATATACGATTGAAACATTATAATTACAAGCAACAATTGAACTAATTTATACTAAAACTAAACAAGCGAGATAACCCGGTGTGGTTATTCACCTGTGCAGATGTGTGAATCTAAATAAAAGACAGCTAATTAACTTAATTGAAAACCTTCAATCCTACCTCAGAAGTGAGGAACAAATCATAGTTTCTCAGAAACTATCATTCCCCACAGCTTCCCTGGCAATATTGAAAGCGAGCTTAACTGAAATAAAATGATTCACTACTCTATTTGATAATAACTTTGACAATTTAAACCTGGAGTTTACTGAGCAGAGGCAAATCCAGTTTTGTTGTAGCTTGTCCCCTCAGAGTGATCTCTTCATTCTTGCATGTTCACGTGAATCTAGAAAGAGTAGGAGTATAGCAACATCGGCAAGGGAAGGCACTGGGACGACACTTACTTTGAAGTAAAAATGGCACGAAGAACAAGTAGGAGAGGGATGGCGCAAGAGAATAGAACTTGGCCTATACGATTCCTAGCAGGGTCATTACAGCAATGATGAAACAAAATGATAAACAACAGGTACTCAAACAATGAATAATAGCAGCTTCAAAGAAATACAACGAAGTACAAGTAGGAGAGGGATGGCGCAAGAGAACAGAGCTTGGCCTATACGATTCCTAGCAGGATCGTTGTCGGTGTACAGTGAGGCATCACTAAATACTCAAAATTCTAATCCATGCTAAAGATAAAATGATTCATAAAATAAATCTAGGACTGAGTATTGAAGACTGAAACTCAAGAATGAAGACTCCAGACCAAAGAACCAAGACCATTTACTTGTAGACAAGCTACATATTTATAGCATTTGTAATGACTAGAAGGCAAGTTCAAATTGAACTCTCCCACTATTAAACAAAGATAAATCACTGTTCAATCGGCAAAAACATAAATACAAGCTTTAGTGGTTGAGAAATGCGGGTGAAAATTGAATTTTCACGCATGACGCGAACGTCGAAACATTCTGGAAAAAGCACAGAGGACCGCCCGATCGTGGCGTGAGTCACTGAGACCTCCGCCCGATCGGGCGGCGGTTTCATAAGCAAGAGCAAAAGGTCAAGAAAAGAGGAAAAAGGAGAAAAACAAAGCACGCAGGGGCTAAGCGGGGCATGCGGGATGTTAACGCATGTTTAACGAGCTTTCTGGATTCCGAACACCTTGCGAAGAGATCTTAATCATCATTGGGGCTTTTGTAACCAATTTCTGACTGTACAGTACATACAATTTTGGGTACGTACATATTGCCCCCTCGGAGAAGCGTTTTAGCCATGAAGAGGCATAAAACGTTGGGTTCGAGTATGGCGGTCCCAAAATGGGGAGTTAGAGGCTATACCTGACATGCCCGTGTGTCGAAATGCCACCGATTTTCACATGCTTTTCAGAATGTATGCAATGGATGACAAGTGATAACAAATGTTAAACAGAATGTTTTTACTTTATTTTCTTTTGTAATGCTGATATGTGATGACGAACATGCTGTAGTATTGAAATTTTGGCCTCTTTGGGCAATTTCGTGATTTCTTCTTATGTTGGAAAACGTGATGAATGTGTAGCGATGAAGAGATGAAATTGCCCCAATCCCAAATCCACGCAACTAGTAAGATGCGAGGGCTCAACACCAAGAATTGGGAAGGGCACAAGTTGTATGAGTTTGATTTGAGTGGAATGATGAGAGATAGACAAAACAAGAACAAGAACCAAATTTTGACCTACACACCCACCCTACTCAAAACTACTACCAAGCTTAGAAGGCCACTTACTTTTTAGTTTATCTAGACTTAGATTCATAAATGGCAACCTGGTTGACAAAATCTGGTTTTAAGGATTTGATCTCTTTGGAATTTGGATGTTTGGATATTTGCTTTCTTTTAACAGAATTTGACTTGTGTTTTTAGCATACCAAGATTTGTTAGTTTGTGTGACTGGACCCCCCACACCCTGCCTCATGCCACTAGTAAGAAGCATGGGTTTGTCACCAAAGGCAAGATATAGGCGAGTAAGGGCACTTCTTTCCTTTCCCAACCTCACATCACCAGTAAGAGATGTGGGCTTATCACCGAAGGTTGATGGGGCAAAGAAGTGTGTAAAATAAAATATTTTGTTTGCTTGGCACTTTTGATTTCATTTGATTTTGACATTTCTGATCTATGACTTTGGGATATCCTTTTGTTCCAAGAGATTTTAAGAGGGATAGATGTGACACCAAGAAGCTTCTAGAACAGACCGTAGGCAAGGACAACTTTACCTAGTAGAAAGAAAGAGCAAAGCCAAGTATGCAGGTCTTGGTATGGTTTCCGTCAATGTTTGTCTGTCAAACTTGATGAGAAGATTTGAAAGTACTTGATGATGTTTGAAGAGATGTGATTTGAATATTTTTGCCAATATCTTCAGAAATTTGTAACAGATTACTTAAGAGTAACTTCATGGACTACAATATTTATGAAATGAGTGAACAAAATGAACCAACTAAATTACTAATGTAATGCAACTGCAACCATGTACATATGAAAATGCAGGTGAAACCATATGTCATGATGTCTAAGGTGAAGAAAGTTGATGAATATCGAATTCTTCACCCCTAGAAGTACATAGCGGAGAACCATTATCCTCAAATTTTTCATTTTCTTGATGAGGGCCTACCATTCTAGGTTTGAACTTACAACCGTTGCCCAGAGGTGTATATGTCCCATTATTAAAAACATTTTTCTGAAAGAGGCATTCGCGTACCTCTTTGTCATGTTTTTGAGAGATGACATGTGGGTGAGCATGACTATGCTGCTCGACCTTCTCTCTCATAGTGAGCATTGTGTTAATGATGAGGTCTTGCCCCATGGATAGGGAAAACTTAGCTTAGACACGCATGGGTCGAAACTAGACTTTAGAATAGGGTAGTGCCTAGAGATGGTTTTGATAGGCATCGTTTCAATTTTAAATTGCCCTTCTTCGTTTGTTAATTCTATCATGTTTATATCTAGATTTAGGTCATCGGAGGGAAGAGGTGCTATACCGAGAAGACTACCCATTCCCTGTGGTTCGAATGGGAGAAAGATTGGCTCATCATTCTCCAAGAGTTTCATAATTCCTGTTGTGGTTTTAGTGGAGACTGTTTCCACAGAAATTGACTTATCTTTATTTGTCTTTGCCACCTCGTATATTAAATCATAGGATCCTACCGGTTTAGCATTTGTAGGAACTTCATCTCGTGTGGAGAAAATATTGGGTAGGGGTTGTGAAACATACTCCTTTGTCTAAGTTGTTGCATTAATTTCACACTCAACCTCTAGCTCAACTAATCCCAAGATTTTTGTATTACCATTTGAACCTAGGTTAGGAGCAACTTGAGAGTTGTCAGGAGTTGAGGCGTCTTGATTGTTATTTCTTATTATGATACCTTTGTTTTTCCCGTTTGGATCTAACCTGTTATTGTTAGAATGATTTGGGAGAGGATCATTGAAGATCTTGAGAGGTGCATTTTGAGTGGAAACTGATCCCATACCAAGTGGCAGTGTAGGATTTTCCAGAAACATATCTACAAAGAGTTGTTTTTGCTCTTCTGGTAGATGTTGTAAGAATTTGTTGCAGTCATGGCAAGTCCTAGTATCATGACCCCTGATTTTGTGGAAACCACAATATAGATTGGGATTATAGTTCCGTGGTCGTTGGTTTGAATCCTGTTGTGGCCCAAAGTTCTGATTGGGTTGTTGGTTGTTATAGTTGAAATTTGAGGTTGTGGCCTTTGGATTTGGTTTTGATATCCATCTGGGCCCCGAGCAAGGCCTTGTGACTAGATTTTCTGCTATGGAGGATGATTAGAATCCACCGTATTGATCGCTGGAGTGAAGTTATTATTGCGTTGATTGTTAGCAGGTGTCGGGGTGTTCACAACATTTGGTCCTTTGACTTGATCAGTGACTCCATCTATTGTAACCCCACGGTTTTCATTAAGGATCTTGGGTCCTTGATCGGTATTCCCAGCATTAGGATAGGTCATAGTGTTTTGATTAGGAGTGATTAATTTCCCATTTGTTCCATATGTCTTACGACCACTATCTATCGCTGCTTGATCTATTCGAAGAGCGCTCTCAAGTACTTCATCGTAAGTTCTTAGTGGGAACTTCTGGACTTCTTCCTTCACTTCTCTGCTAAGAGAATGAAGGAATAAATCACATAGTTCCATTTGATCCATGTTTGGAGCACTTGCCGAGGAATAAAGGACTGTACGCCACCTTTGGATGAAATGGGCGACAGATTCATTGTGTTCTTGTTTGATGTGCAAGAATTCCCGATTCTCTGTTCTTAACAGTTTTCATGTCGAATGCCTTAATGAACTCGAAACGAGTTGTTTAAATGAATGGATAGAAGCCGGTGTATTCTATAATACCAATCAAGAGTGATGCCTTCCAAAGTTTTGCGGAATATTTTAGCACAACCCCATCCCAAGGAGTAATTCTCGTATGGTCAGTAGCGTAAGCCTTGATATGTGCGTTTGGATCTCCCTCACCTTTGAACTTGGGTAAATCGGGAAGAGGTCTCGGAAGCATGACGCTTCATATGGTGAATTCTAAGGGCTCCTTTAGATATTATGAATAAGTCCCTATCGCATAGGTTTCGACCATTGATGGTGGTGGGATAGGTTGTTGATACGGTGCAGCGTATGCGTAAGCAGGGGGCATAGGAAGTCCCCGTGTTTGAGAAAACATGCCAGAGAGGAGAACATATCTCCTTGTGGTGATTTGGAGTACATGTTAAAGTATGACGGGATATTGTCTAATAATGGATTGTTTGATACTAGATCGGGAGGAATGGTGTTAGAGATGGTGGGCCTTGTTGGCATTTGTTGTGGATACTGAGGAGGCATGCCTAACGTGCCTACTCCTGTGAGGAGATCTACTTGGCCAGGGTGGTATGGAGGATTGGAACTTCCTGCTTGCATGAACTGAGGATTTTGACTTGCTTGAGCAAGTTCTAACCCTCTCACTTTTTCTACTAACGTTGAAATGACTTCATTTGGTGAAGTCACGGTGCTTTGCCTTAGCGGCATTTGTTGTATACCCTGGTGTTGTATAGGCATGTGATATCCTACTATAAACTGATCGCTATCTTGCCAAGTTTCTTCGAGAGTATTTCCTATATGCAGTGGCATAGAGGTATTTTCTTGAAAAGAGACCTCGGGTTGTATTTGTAAACCTCCTATAGATGGGTACATACCCCGAGAGCGTTGTTCACTTCTAGGATAACGTATTGACTGTTCATCATCTAAGACCAGGTATGGGTCAGATTGTCTACTAATTTGTGGTCTAAGTAGCATCTGAGGAGACGAACCAGATTCTCCGGTAAACGTCATATTGTTCGAGCCTGAAGGCTCTATTTGTTGCGTTCGAGGGGGTTGATCTAACTCCTCCATTTGAAAGGACGAGCTATATCTGATCCTTGGAGTTTGTGTTGAAACCGATTAGTTGAATAGTTGTCACCCCATACCGAGCGTGAGGGTGATGATTGTCTATTTCGGTGGGCGTAGTATGCCTCAAGACCCAAGAGGGGTCCGCTATATGCATTGAATCCCAACATATTCGGGGGTATATGAATACCGCGAGAATAATGGGAAGGAGCGAAGGTGGTTTGTGAAAGGTATACTAAACTTGGAAGAACACGTGATAATATGACTCCGAACGAGAAACTAGGAAGTTTACATCAGCTTCACTAATTTTGTTTGTTTCACGTCGGGTTCACCAATTTTGTTGGTGAAACTGATGTGAATGCTAATGAGGTACAGAAGGTGAAACAGTTGTTTGTTTCACGTCGGGTTCACCAATTTTGTACAATGGAAAAGTGATATGTGAGGATGATAATCAGCAAGTGACCTTCCCGTGCACGACCTCTCGAGGTCGTGTCGAGACACCGGTGATTTGTAATTCGGGTGACTTAGATGAAGTCACAGTGGGATTATGGTCGATTTTCTACGATAGAAAAGCTACAAGCGAGGATGAGAATCGGCAAGCAATTAACCATGGGAGGATCGGTGACTAAGATCGGTAGTATGATCTCTGGTAGCTAAAATGACAAAGGCGAGATTTTGAGGCTATGAGTGGGTAGCATAAATTCCTAGTGATTTATCCTCCTAACTAGAATTTAAGCGTTTAATCTAGTTATGAAGTCTCCAAATTAACTTAAACTGAAAATAACAATTTATACTACTATTGAAAGGGAAACTAATCTAAACAAAATATACGATTGAAACATTATAATTACAAGAAACAATTGAACTAATTTATACTAAAACTAAACAAGCAAGATAACCCGGTGTGGTTATTCACCTGTGCAGATGTGTGAATCTAAATAAAAGACAACTAATTAACTTAATTGAAAACCTTCAATCCTACCTCAGAAGTGAGGAACAAATCATAGTTTCTCAGAAACTATCATTCCCCACAGCTTCCTTGGCAATATTGAAAGTGAGCTTAACTGAAATAAAATGATTCACTACTCTATTTGATAATAACTTTGACAATTTAAACCTGGAGTTTACTGAGCAGAGGCAAATCCAGTTTTGTTGTAGCTTGTCCCCTCAGAGTGATCTCTTCGTTCTTGCATGTTCACGTGAATCCAGAAAGAGTAGGAGTATAGAAACATCAGCAAGGGAAGGCACTGGGACGACAATTACTTTGAAGTAAAAATGGCACGAAGCACAAGTAGGAGAGGGATGGCGCAAGAGAACAGAACTTGGCCTATACGATTCCTAGCAGGGTCGTTACAGCAATGATGAAACAAAATGATAAACAACAGGTACTCAAACAATGAATAATAGCAGCTTCAAAGAAATACAACGAAGTACAAGTAGGAGAGGGATGGCACAAGAGAATGAGCTTGGCCTATATGATTCCTAGCGAGGATTGTTGTCGATGGTGTACATAATGAGGCATCACTAAATACTCAAAATTCTAATCCATGCTAAAGATAAAATGATTCATAAAATAAATCTAGGAATGAGTATTGAAGACTGAAACTCAAGAATGAAGACTCCAAACCAAAGAACCAAGACCCTTTACTTGTAGACAAGCTACATATTTATAGCATTTGTAATGACCGAGAAGGCAAGTTCAAATTGAACTCTCCCACTATTAAACAAAGATAAATCAACATTCATGGCAAAAACATAAATACAAGCTTTAGTGGTTGAGAAGCGTGGGTGAAAATTGAATTTTCACGCATGACGTGAACATCGAACATACGGAAAATGCGTGCAGGACCGCCGAGGGTATAGTTTGATAATAACTTTGACAATTTAAACACTGGATTTTCTTGAGCAAAGCAAAGGCAAATCCAGTTTGTTGTAGCTTGTCCCCTCGAGTGATCTCTTCGTTCTTGCATGTTCACGTGAATCTAGAAAGAGTAGGAGTATAGCAACATCGGCAAGGAAGCCTTTGGGACGAAACTTACTTTGAAGTAAAAATGGCACGAAGCACAAGTAGGAGAGGGATGGCGCAAGAGAATAGAACTTGGCCTATACGATTCCTAGCAGGGTCGTTACAGCAATGATGAAACAAAATGATAAACAACAGGTACTCAAACAATGAATAATAGCAGCTTCAAAGAAATACAACGAAGTACAAGTAGGAGAGGGATGGCGCAAGAGAACAGAGCTTGGCCTATATGATTCCTAGCAGGATCGTTGTCGGTGTACAACGAGGCATCACTAAATACTCAAAATTCTAATCCATGCTAAAGATAAAATGATTCATAAAATAAATCTAGGGTGAGTATTGAAGTGAAACTCAAGAATGAAGACTCAGAGACAAAGAACAAAGACCATTTACTTGTAGACAAGCTACATATTTATAGCATTTGTAATGACCAGAAGGCAAGTTCAAATTGAACTCTCCCACTATTAAACAAAGATAAATCACTGTTCAATCGGCAAAAACATAAATACAAGCTTTAGTGGTTGAGAAATGCGGGTGAAAATTGAATTTTCACGCATGACGTATGAACTTGTCGAAACATACGGAAAAAGCATACGGGACCGCCGCCACGATCGGGGCGTGGTCACGAGACCTCCGCCTGGGATCGGGCGGTGGTCACGAGACCTCCGCCCGATCGGGCGGCGGTTTCAGAATCAAGAGAAAAAGGTCAAGAAAAGAGGAAAAAGGAGAAAACAAAGCACGCAGGGGCTAAGCGGGGCATGCGGGATGTTAACGCATGTTTAACAAGCTTTCTGGATTCCGAACACCTTGCGAAGAGATCTTAATCATCATTGGGGCTTCCGTAACCAATTTACACCGCATGTACAGTACATACAATTTTGGAGTACGTCACAGAGACCTCAACAGACTGCATCTGGATCATCGGGATCCACACCACGACGTCCAAAGTACCTGCAGTCGGACCTGCTACATAGGGGAGAGGATCAGGCGGTTGTTTTGGTTGTGGTGTTAGTCGAAATTTTTAGAGAGACTACCCATAGAACCCTAATAACAAGGGTAAGACAAAAATCTTAGAGTCTACTGTTGGTGATATGGGGCATAGTCATAGGATGTATGTAGCCGTCGAGAACCTCCAGGAAGAGCATCAGAGTATAGTTATTGAGAACACAGGTACCATTGGTGGTATTCCTACCTCCATTTTGTTTGATTCTGGTTCTTTGATTCTTTTATTGCACCATATTTAGTAGAGTGATGCAGGTTGGTGGTAGTTAGGAAGGGTAATAGTTGGGATGTTGAGATGGCTACGGAGCCAAGATCTCTGTAGACTCCTTAGTTAAGGAGTGTGTGGTATATTTGGGACCTTTCACCACTACCTCGAATTTTCGTATCCTTCCATTGGGCTCTTATGGAGTCTTCTTGGGCATGGTTTGGTTGTCTGCTCACGGAGGCCAAGATGGATTGCTACCACAAGATTATATCTTGTGCAGATGATTTGGGAGTTGAGATGGTAATATCGGGGTCGGGAGACTCATTTCTATTTGCACCATTTCCGCTATGTAGCTTAAGCGGTGTGTGCGACAAGGTTGTTAGATGTATGCTTTTACGGTCGGCGACAGATCAGAGGATGGGTCTAGTGGACCATTGCTAGACGATCACCCCATTTTGAGAGAGTTTGCAGATGTCTTTCTGGGAGCTACCGGGGTTACCACCCCCATGTGAGATTGATTTTCATATAGATCTAGTTCCAGGAGTAGAGCCTATCTCACGAGCACCTTATTGGATGACCACCCTGAGCTCGTGAGCTCAAGTTTCAGTGGAGGACCTCCTAGAGAAAGGCCTTATCCATCCTAATGTATCCCCTTGGGGTGCACTGGTGATTTTTTTTGAAGAAGGATGGATCCTTGTGGTTGTGTATTGATTCTTGCCGGTTGAACAAAGTAACGATCAAGAATCATTATCCCCTTCCATGAATTGATTATTTATTTGATCGGATGAAAGGAGCCATAATTTTCTCCAAGATAGACCTTAAGTCGGAGTTATCATCAGGTGAGGATTTCAAAGGTGGACATTCATAAGACTACCTTTTGTACTGAAGATATGGCCACTATGAGTTCACAAAGTGGTACCCTTTGGCTTGACTAATGCCCCCGCAAAGTGTTTATGAGTTTGATTAATCGGGTATTTAGGACCTTCCTAGCTCACTTTGTGTTCATCTTCCTTGATGAAATTTTGAATTACTCACGTACGCGTGAGGAGCATGAGGGCACCTTCGCTAGGTTCTTGATGTCTTCGGGAGCAAAGTATCTTTATGGGAACTTGGAGAAGTGTGCATTATTTTAGAAGGGAGTACAAAGTATTTGGGTCATATCATTTCTAGGAAGGTATCGTCATCGATTCTTCCAAGATTAGAGCTATTATGGATTAGCGGCTCCCACTACTATGACCGAGGTGTGCAGCTTCATGGGACTAGTAGGCTACTACCAAATATTTGTTCACGACTTCTCTTGGATTGCACACCCGATCACTTCCCTTCGAGAGGAAAGGGAAAAAGTTTGTTTGGTTAGGCAGTGCGAGAAGGCCTTGAGATTTTGAAGGAATGTCTCACTACAAAGCACCTATTATTGCTTGAAAGTCAGCCGTATCCACATGGTAAGTTTTTCATCTGCATTGATGCTTCTTTAGTAGGGCTTGGAGGTGTATTGATGTAGGAGGGAAAAGTAGTGGCTTTTGAGCCTCGCAAACTCAAGGATTACGAGCTTAATTATCGACTCATCATCTTGAGCTTGTGACAATTGTGCACACTCTAGTTTGATGGAGACACTTTCTTCTTGGTTGGAGATTTGCACTCAGGAATGATCATTTGAGTCTTCGCCACCTCTTCACGCAGCCCAATCTCAACGCTCATTAGTGACGTTGGATGGAGTTACTTTGTGAGTATGATATGGAGATATAGCATGTGAAGGGGAGGGAGAATGTGGTGGCAGATTCTCTTAGCAGATGGAGACATGTGGTTATGGCTACTTCGGTGGGCACATATTTATGGAGCAGATCCTTCAGCAGCCTTCCTCTTGGCAGCTTCTACATTGCATTTCGAGAAGAGATCAAGTCTCGAGACCCCTTAAGGGGAAGATTGATGGTTTTTCACTAGAGGCGAGATGGCCTTCCTAGGCACGAGAGGTTAGATTTATGTTCCCGAGAGATGGAGGATTGAGGCGGGACATATTGACTGAGGCACATCGTGCACCCTATTCACCCATCACAGGGTGAAGAAGATGCACACTACCTTGAGACAGGTTGTATCCTTTGGAGAGGACTTTGTAGAGACATGGCTCGGTTTGTGTCATGATGTTTAGAGTTCGAAAGTGAAGGTTGAGCATCAACATCCGGTTGGCCTTCTCTATCCTCATGCTATCCGGAATGGAAGTGGGACACCATTTCCATGGACTTCATTGTTGGGCTACCGATGTCGAGATATCACGATGACGCCATCATGGTCAAGGTTGATAAATTGACAAAATTTGCTCACTTTTCTCTTGTGAAGACCAATTATACAGCTAGTGCAAGTGGCACGGTATATTTGGATGAGATCCTCGGAGTTGCGGGATTTTGCAAATGATAATTAGTGACCATGATCCTTTGTATACTTCCCATTTTGGACTACCATGCATCATGCCCTCGAGATGAGAATCAACTTCAGCACAACATATCACCCGAGATAGATGGGTAGACTAAGTGGGTGAATCAGATTTTAGAGGACATGCTTAGGATGTACATGATAGATTAGCGAGTCTAGATGGGAGGAGTACCTATATTTGGTGGATTTTACCTACAATAATAGTTTTCGTGGTTCTATAGGCATGGCTCATTTTCACGCTTTGTATGGTAGAGAGTGTAGAACACCTCTTAGTTGGGATAGGTTAGAGGAAAGGGTTTCTCTTGGAGTGGATTTGTTGCGGGACATGGAGCAGTAGGTGGTTTTGATCAAACAAAGATTGCAGGAGGCACAGGACAAGCAGAAGAAGTACGTAGATCAGCATAGGACTGACTCTAGTTTTGATGTGGGCATAAAAGTGTTCCTTCAAGTCAAGCCACATAAGAGCCCTATCCGTTACGGAAAATGTTCTAATTTAGCTCCTAGATTCATGGGTCCTTTCGAGATCTTGGAACGCATTGGTCCGTTGGACTACCATCTAGCATTTCCACCTAGCTTGTCTTGCATACATGATGTGTTTCATGTTTTAGTTCTTAGGAGATATGTTGTAGATCCTTCTCATGTGTTAGATTGGACATCATTACATGTACATGATCGGGGATAGGTGATGGTGGATCCCACTCACATCATAGATCATGGGACCTTGGGCCTTCGAGGTAGAGTGGTTGACCGGAGTCCAGGTGCGGTGGGACAAATATGATGATACTGCTTGCTACATAGGGGATGCTACTTTGCTACGGGTTCGGTTTCAACATTTTTTCCAATGACTTCCGGGGAGGAAGTTGAGTCTAAAGGAGGGGGAAGTAGTGCCCACCTCCCTTTGACACCTTTTAATACTAATCATGATACTACGATTATATTATGGACTTGATTCTGGACCTTATTATAGTATGATGATAGATGTTAGATCATGGATTATTTTTGAATTGATTCTATTATGATGCATGATGATTATTAGAGGCATTTTGAATATTGGTGATGATATCTTGTTTGACATGGTTATGTTATGGATGTTGATTGGACATGTGATAGTTGGATATTGTGAGTAGACACGGAAATGGAAATTATTGGATGATGATATAGTTGTTGATAAAACTATAAATGATATTGTTATATTGCTTTGATGTTGTTGTGATTCATATATCTAGATGATTTCGGGAACCATACTTATATTATTTTGGATGTTATGATATGGCCATGAGGCCGAAGGAGGTATTTTTGTTTTACAATTTAAAATATCACAACAAACATCGGTGGATTGGAGACCAACCACATTGGAATTCTAGATGAATCTAACAAGGTCACCATGGCAACTTGTTTTTTTGTGTGTGGTTGTTTTGTTAGGGGTACCCATGGGGGGAACCACCTTTAAATGTGACCAAGGGGTTATGTGTATTTATTTATTTGACCCTTTTGTTTAATGTTGCATGTGTTTATTTTGTGATGCATTTGCCCCTTTCTTTATTTATTAAATGTTGTATTAATATTGTGGGTAAGCATGTTGTTAATATTAATTAATTAAAAGATATCATGAGAAAGTAATTAATTGAGTTGTTGGCCTTGAATTAAAGTGTTGTAAGAGATGTGTAAGTTAAATTTTGAGTGTGATACACTCCACCTTCTTGGAAATTCGAATTGTCCTTGGAGGCTGATTTTGGAGGCTTGTGGGACAAGTTAAACTTGTCCCATACCTCTTAAATTTAATTACCAACCATACCTATGGTTGGAGAGTTGAAATTTGAATTTTATAATGCTTTTTGAGAAGGCAATTTGTTGGTTTTAATTGCACTTTTCTTACATGATTTAATTTCAGTCCTTTGGGGTGTGGGTTGGATTTGAGTGTGTAAGTAAACTGTCATTTTATTCACCCACCTATTTATTGTGCATTGGAAAATGAAGTTTACTTTGGGGTTGGGGTTGAGGATGTGTGATGTGGCATCCTACATGGATCCACCTCATCTTCTTCTCTTCAATCTTCTATAAAATTCAAACTCCTTGCCTTGTTTTGGGGTTGCTTCACTTTGGAGACTTGCTTCTTTAGCGAATTCTTTTGTTGTTTTGGAGCTCTTGTTTGAAGACGTTTTGGGAAGACTATTGCATGCTTGTGCTTGGCTATTTTGGTTTGCTTGCATCCGGATAAAGCTTGTTTTTTTGGAACTTGGAACAACTCCATCATGGAGATGTAGGAACTTGACTTTTGAAATGCTCTTCTTTTATGAATGTAAGTGTTAATATATGAATGTTTTGGCATGTTGTGGGGTGTTGGGTAGATGGCCTAGGAATGGGATTTGGGTTCCACCTTACAAATAAATAGCTCGTATTTCTTTACTCGTTATGGGGTGCCATAAGAAGTTGAGGAGGAATAAGGAAATGTGAGGAATAAGGGGTACTTTGGGGAGGCATAAGAAATGTAGGGTGTGATATACTTTATTTTGGTGGTTTGTAATCCAGGTGGTGATACTCATTTCCCCTTTTGGGAGGCATAAGAAGCATTCCCCATAGTTTCTTGCTCCTTTGGCTTGTTTGAAAAAGCCTTAGTATTGTTTGTCATGTTTTAATGTAGTTGTAAACTACATTCAATTTTTGGAACTGTGTTTTATTGTGAAAGTGTTGCTTATGAGTTTGTGGAAGCTTGTTATTTCCATGAGTTGGATCACATCTTTAATTACATTTTGGTTGGGGCTCGGGGGCCAATGAAGAAGGATGGCTTCTCCTTTTCATTGGATGTCTTGGTTGGGTGGAGAGCGTTGCCTTTCCCCTTCTCTTGTTGTGATCAATTAGAAGAATGAGAAATCTGTTGGTTATTGTTCTAGAGCTGAGTTAAAGACAGTTTGACAGTCCCTTGTGTAATGAAATCTTATTGTAGCCCTTTACCACTTTAAAGTGGATGATCTATATATTCATTGTAATGGAAAGATACTTGTATTGGCAATGAAAGTTGAAATGTGAAATGTAAAAGAGTTATACTCTGTACTCTACTTTTGGAAAGAATGTGAAAGAATGATACGTATTTTGTATATTGTATCTTGAAATCAAATGGAAAGGAGGTTGTAAGAGTTTCATTTGAATTAATGGAAGTGTTTGTTTTGCTCATATGATATTATTTCCATTGGAAATCTGTGTTTAACATGCACTATAAAATTCTTGTTTGGAAAGTGGAAAAATGAAATACGTGAGGAGAAAATGTATTATTCTACCGTGTTTATAATATATAATTTTGGAAAGAATAGAAACTGCATTCTTGTTTTAATATTTGATTGAAAGAAAGATAAACTATTAGGACCAGCATGGAATGAATTAATGTTATATTTCATGGAAAAAGAGAGTTAATTTTTTTTTATGTAAATGTATACACTTCTTTCAATTCATTGTATACTTTGTAAAATTCCTTTATCAAATGTTCAAATAACCATGCAAATAGATAGGAGGCAAATGAAGTAATCAATTGGACTTAATGAGGTCAAAAATATCCCAAACCAAGCTAAAACACTTAAGGAATTTCTTAGAAAACTTAGCAAAATCGGGCTCAAACCGTGTTACAGTCGTTTGCTGCCAAGAAATGTAAATGATCAAACTGGAAATCAATCAGGAAAATTGAATCTTGAAATCTTTCTTAAATCCACCTAAGAACAATTCTCCATGTCTATTTGACATGTTGAGAGAGGAAGAAGATCAAATTGAACAATTCTCACAGGTTAAAATTTACCAGTTTGCACTGTAAAAGCCTGCAGATCATTTTCATGAAATTGACCCCTTAAACTTTATCAAAATTAAAAATTAATGATTCTGAGGAAAGAGGACATCAATATATTTCCATAAAGTCCTTTTTTTTTTTCCTCAAAACCGAGCTCTCTATCAAAAGTTATGGCCTTTTGAAGTTTTTTTCACTTGGCGTCAAAAAAATTTGGAAAATTTTCCTTAGCAGGCCCTAATTTTTCCCTTGGTGCTTTGGAAAAAAATTCAAGAAAATTTACAAAAATTTTCCCCTGCCACTCGGCTAGCCTGCGGCACTGATCAAATGTTGCCACGTGGCACCATGAGGTGTCAGCGGAGGGGCGGATCTCTTTTTAAACTTAGCGCTAGAAATTTTTGGGAAAATTTTCCAAATTTTCTCTCCCGAGCCAGCCAATTAGAGGCTGCCACGTGGCACAACGAGGCGTCGGCAGAGGAGTGGGTCCCTTTTTTCCTTTGAGCTTGAAAACATTTTGGGAAAAAATTTCAAATTTTCCTGCCAACTGCATGACCCAATCAATATTTGTCATGTGGCATCACGAGGCATCGGCGGAGGCGTGGGTGAATTTATTATTTTTTTCCTTCGAGATGCTAAAACTTATTTCTCCCCACCACCCCGCTTTCCTCGCATTGGCTTAGGATATGTCACGTTTCCCTTGCGGACTCGCAGGGGCGTGGGTGTAAAAGTGAATTCTCGCCCAGCGCGGGAATTTTTCCAAAATGTTCCTGCCACTCCATTTTACCCACATTGGCTTAGAAGGCACCACATGTCCCTAGTAGACTCATGGGGCATGGGCACAAATTTTTATTTCACCCTACGCGGGAAAATTTACGAAAAGTGCTCCATTGCCCGTAGACACGCCCCTTGGGGCAAATATTCTTCCCAGCCCGCCGGCCCATAACTTGGAAAATATGAGGAGTTAGGAGGACTTCTTTATATCACTAGAAAGGTGAAGAAATTTCCTATCCAATGGGAATGATTTAGGAAATTTTTGAATTCGTTAATTTTGAGAAAAACCAAGTTGAATCTTTAAGCTTGTTAGAGAGTGGGTATGGTGAGGAATTACCCTCTGACCCTAATTGAACCTTCTAACCCTAAATTTTTGGACCTTGTGACCTCTAATAATTGTGAATGAAATAAAAGTATACTCTTGTGGATTATAATTGA
Organism: Taxus wallichiana var. yunnanensis; assembly: GCA_018340775.1. Classification (NCBI taxonomy): domain Eukaryota; kingdom Viridiplantae; phylum Streptophyta; class Pinopsida; order Cupressales; family Taxaceae; genus Taxus; species Taxus wallichiana. Next base: position 395,764,151 of record CM031234.1, read on the forward strand.
TCTGGAACTTGTTAGTGACAGTTGTTGTCTTGTAACCTGGTTGTAGACTCTTTTAAACAAAAAAAAAAAAATTATTCCATAATTTTTCCTAACTAATCCTAGGTTGTTCTTGGGTCTCAAGTGGGTTGTTTTTAGTGGGCGTCACAAATGATTCTTAAGTAATGTAAGTGAGAGGAGCCATTCATCGTGCATTACCCAATAGTTGTGAGGGTATTTGCACATTTGGACTTTATTTATAAAATATAAAAATACTAAATTTTGAAGAAAAATATCTAATACATGCACATAAAATATTCAAATAAGTACAACCATTATCCTATCAATAATAGAGCACATTACATAATTTTAAAAAGTAAAATTAAATAAATAAGATTTCCATCATATCATATATTAAAAACTAATTGTATTACATCAACACATATGTGTTTGTATTCCATCTAGATATAAAATTCAAACAAACCCATCATATCAATTATATAAAATAATTAATATGTTTAAAACCTCTATAGACACTATACCAAATACATTGATGACACAACCAAAGTACTTTCTTGTACAAAAACATAAATATTTGGTCTCAAGTATTGGACCAAACTCCAACACAATACAACCCAAACTGATCCATTTTTAAATTATGTAATATTTAAAATCATGTGCCACTTAAAACACTCTATATAATTTCCCTCCACTTCTAATCTAGAGGAAATATTGGGACATCGGGAGTTCCCTCAATCTCTATAAACCACTACAGAGTGTTAGCAAATTTCGTGAGCTTTCCGTCGGTAACAAGAACGCGGAAAACGGACTTTGATATCTTGAAGTTAGAGCCGGTCAAAGTTTGGTCAACATTTGGGCCCGACAGGGTCAATTGACTAACGTGGCGGTGACACATGGAAAAATGGATGATCTGGAAATCATCTAGAATCAACATCATTACATAGAGCTCGTCAAGACCTTTTCGGCACATTTTGAATGGACCAATCCAAGTCCGTATGCAAAAGTTATAATCAATCAAAGTTCGGTTAATTAACTTGAGATAGACAAGTGGAGATGCGCCGAGTGGAAAAATAACATAGTGACACGTGGCATATCAGAATTTGAGCATGTGGATTTGGGCATGTGGAATTAAATGTGGGTTTATGATTATCGCACGTAAAGGGTTTAGAATCTTTAAAAAAATTTAAAAATTAAAAAGTCCACGTGAAAGCCTTAAATAAAAAGGCTAAGCATTTTTTCCTTTAATGTGGGATCTTAATATTCCACCGCCCACCTTTTATATGGAGGTGATGTGGAAATGATGAGGGGTAGTGGTTACGTGAGATATAAGCCATGATTAGGTAAGGGTATTAATGTTTTTAATAGCCTATGTTATTTTAAAAATATTACGGGTAATATTATTCATGTAAATGTGATGTGGCAATGTTTAATAGCTACATGCTATTTTAAACCATGTAATAATTATTCCAACTGTTACATAGAAATAAATGGTGGAATATTACAAACAAGGGCTACATTACGGTAAGAGTACCTACCTTGGAAGTTGGTGGTGATTGCTAACGATGATGTATATTGGAGAAGCGGTGAGTGGCGTATTGAAGCTCCGGTGCGGTCTGCAAGTGATAAAATCTTATCTTTGGCTAGCCTATTCCTCTGCCGGACCCGCATTGGTTCGGGTAAGTTATCCCAAATTGTGGTTCTCGATTCAACAATCCTTTTGTGGCTGAAAGCACTTGGGACACAAGCGTTTGCCAAGTTCACAAACTTGGGAGAGAATGAGTCTTTTGGCTCAAGAATTTGCTAAGCATGAGGACAAGACCATTTTTCAGTTTCTGAACGAAGACTCTGGCGCATCAGAAGTAGAGATCATCAACCCGGCCATGAAATTGTAGTTCCGGTTGCATATTATGTCGCAAAATCTGCAGGGTTTCTCTCACAAAGACATAATTGAGCTGGACCATGCATATCAGACTTTGCAAAGAGGAGCTTATCCGACGGAGCAGGAATGGCTCAGTTACCAGGCTTCCCTGAAGAAGCTTTGAATGGGATTTTGGAGTGCATATTTTTTTGATTGTTTGGATTATTGCATGGAGAAGATACAGGCAATATTATCTATTTTCAGGTCTAAAAGAAATTATAACAGCAAAAGCAAGCTCAAATCTTCAAGCGAGCATTCCAATTATTAATTAACTTACACAAAAATATTAAAATATTTCACATTTGTGATGATTTCCAGCCATGAAATCAATGTTTCCTATTATAAATCCACTTCCAGAAGACTTTTCGGGTTTAATAAAAATTCTACTATCTTCAATCATATAGGCCTGTCAGCCTAACTAAAAAGAACAAACAAATATTCAGCAACCCCAAGTTCTGGTAAGGATCAACCTCTAGACTATTATAACTATAAAATAGCCCATGTATATTTTATCAAGCATTCTTACTTTAGTCTTTTTCTTTAACAATCTGAGAAGTAAAATTATAAGCTGCCATATTAATGTAGGCTGCCTCAAATCATCCATGAACCACAAAAAAATCCTTGTTACGATGCATAATTTTCAAACAAACAATGATTGTAGGAAACATATAGAAAAATAGATCTTTTATTTCCTTGCAAGTATGAATACAAAGATACTGTAGCTGCTTAAGAATATTTTGTATTGCTCCTCTTCAAATGATACATTCTTCTGCATCATAATTTATTCACTTTCCTCCATAAACACAATGCTGTGAAATATTTCACAAAGATAACTTTAGTGCCTGTATACATATCTTAAATAAATTGGCTTCTAGAAATAATTGCATCTGATTTTGGTCACTTGCCAAAATAGCAAAAAAATTAGCATTATCAACGACTCATGGAACAGGGTTGAACAAATTCACGGACTTCCTTTCCACAATCTTCTCGACACACCATCTCTGGTAAAGTTGTCTTGAGTACTGGACATAATCAATTATGAATCCTGCAAATTCAATTTACACATTCCATCAATTTACAGAAAATTTTGGAATCTCTTTATCTTATATTATCTACAGGCATTCATAACCTTTCTGCAAAATTTTCACAAAACCCTATTTTTTGGCAAATAATGTCACACAATATTCACGAATTTCAATCATTGAGTTTGTCTGTGAAAAACTATATGCTTTGCAATATTAATAGCACAACGTACACTCATTTCTTAAAAATCAAGCTTTTGGTAATTTTCCACGGAGGTGTAGAAGACTTCTTTGTCTTCATGTAGGTGTCACTTGGTCAAGTTCCACACACAGATTTTGAGGAGATTTTAAAACTTACTTAGCAATTTCAACGTGTTTACTTTCCACGGTGGCTGAAAATCAACAAAACACCACACGTAAAACAAAAAAAATAATTTATTAATTAAATCCCTTACGCAGAAATCTCACACAACATCTTATCACTCCTCTCCACACGGAGTTTTTTCCTCCTCCACGTAGGAAGAAATGACTTCCACATCCATCTCTTCCTTAACCTTTCCGTGCAGCTTTTTCTTGAGACAATTCCACGTTTCTATTTGAATGATGGTAAAATAAATGCATGTAGGTCGGTGTCCGTGTTCTACGCACTAAATAACTAGAAGACAAAGTTTTTTTATTTATTTTATCTCAAATATTTACGCAGATCCCTCACGCATGATTTGGAGACTTCTACGCAAATGCTTTATCCACTAATATCTATTTCACGCATGCAAAAGCGTAAAATCTCTCTACAGAGTTTTCCAGCCTTTGCTTAGTCTTCTCCTTCAAATGCACAGGCAGAGATAAAATTTTCTCTGCTACCAGATTGTGAGTAGGATTTCAAGGAGAATAAATAGAGATTAAATATCTCTATTACACATCTTATTAATCATAGAAGCACGTACAGTATATATAGCTATGTGAATAAACAAGACTCCCCAAATAGGAGGAGTTGTTACAAACAAACAAGAGCGAATAATGGAATAAAATAACCACTATCCTGATATAATAATATATGTGTTGTCTATGCTAATGAAGTAGGGTGTTTTCCCAAATAGAAGACAAAAATGGAATTATCTATATAACAACTCCATATTTGGAGTGGAAACCTCTACAATCTTCAAATGGAAGACTATACACAAATAAATCCATAATATAAACTAAACTAAGCTTGTTTCTAGTGAATTTCTTCATGTCTCCTTCTCGTCTAGCTTTCATGGCTTCCTCTCCTCCAATTTGCAAAAATTAAAGAAAGAAAAGAGACCAAATGAGGAGGCTAGGGAAAATAAAAAGGTTTAATAAAATTTCATAAGGATAGTTAGGGTTAGTGTGGGACCCTAAGATCTAGTGGCCACAATTGATTTGATCCAAGGGTTGAGAATCAACCCTACAATTATTAGGTAAGAATGAATATTATGGGTGTTTTAAATAATTTTAAAGGTATGTGTAAATAGGGCCATTTAATACCCTTGTATGTTAAGTTATTTATTTAGTTCCTAGTATGTTTTAGTAATTATTTAAATGGACTTTAAAGAAAATAAATTAAGTGAACTAAGATAACTAAGGATAAGGGTTTATTTATATAGGTTGAATGTTAATTCCCAAGAGGGAAACTATTTAACCTAGTAAGAGAAATTAATGGACACTTATCTAGTGATGATAATTAAATTGACATTAGAACTGGATTAAGAATATTTAATTAATAATATAGACCTGGATCTATTCTATGAAACGTAACTTTGCTAGTAGGAATTAATTAAACGTATATTAGGGTTTGACACCCTTGTAACTTAAAACAAAAAAAAAATGCCACAACTTTCCAGATAATTATTTAAGGATTAATGTGGTTTTAGAGCGTTGAAATTGTGGGCGTTACAATTTGAGACCTTGTTGTAAGAACTTTTGTTGTTTTGGACAGTTTTCTCAACCTTAGCTAGAATCTTCTTTTTGAGTCTTGTTTGAATTCTAGCCACGCGTGTGACCTCAGTAATACCATTGCAATGCTATGTATAATTTTATTTGATCTTTTATCTTGTATAAATGAATTTTGAAATGTATGGTGATTTTCTCTCTCCACCCTCTTCTCTCTCTAGAAATGACTATGATACTTGATTGATTTGAAAACGTAAATGAATTGGGAAATATGAATTGGTTTGAAATGAAATGATAATGGACATGAAATGAAAATGGTTATGACATTGTGAATGGAAAATAAAATGTCTCTTAACTTTCTCTCTCATCCTTACTCTCTCTCTCTAGTACAAAATATTAAGTGCAATTGAATGTGAAATCCTGAATGCAAAAGAAACAAAAGTTTTTCTTCTTCCCTCTCCCTATCTCTCTCTCTCTCTATTTAATTGAAAATGTTAAAAATGATGAATGTGTGGATTTATGCTTGATTGTAGGGGATTTCCATACTCATTCCTAGGACTGACGCAACGTTGGTTGTAGGTACTCCGAATAAGAGGAATTTTATGGATGTGATATGTTGTAATTAATGAGTTGTCATTGTAAAGTTGTATTCATCTTGCAACACATTTATTACCATAGAATAATTATTATGTATTGTTGTTTGAAGAGTTGTTCTTTGTATATTTTGAAAAGGGAATATCAATGTGGCTATATTTTATTATGTCGAATGGATGTGAAGTAATGCCCAATGATGTAGCTATGTTATAAAGATATTAAACTAATGTTTTTCTATGTTAATTATTGGTTTATTTCCTTAACAACCACAATGCTACATAAAATCTCCTCTCATCAAAACAAAAGAAAATAAAAGAAAAATTTATAATACATATTGTACTTCCTCCTCCCATTTGAGTCTTTTCTAGGATATGAAACATTGATCATGTTAATAAAATACACTAATCTCATTAATCCTCTTCATGCTTTGCACCTAAGATGTCTTATTAAGGACTATTTCCTTGATATTTTATGAGGTGGTGCATATATGTTGTGAAACCTATCATATTGGGACGAGTGAGGTGATCATGTCTAGGTGTTGTAGGTCTAACCATAACATGAATAAGTTAATTACCTTGTGTGTAATTTCCCTTGGTACCCTAGTGGGTGGTCAAAGCCTTGCAAGATAGTTGGTGGATATTCCTACGATATATCTCTTGTGATATCTAAATGATGTGATTTGAGACTATGTTTCGAATTACTAGTGTATTTACCCAACAATTGACATAGGTCCTTAGGAGGCTTTTATAATGTATAAGATTATTTGGGATATCTCTCTTGCAATATACACTTAATATTTGTGTGTCTAAGAGCAATGAAATTAGTTTTCTTGTGCGAGGTCGCATACAACTTGTAGTCTTAAATCCCTAAGTGTAAATTATGTGTTATTTTAATTACAATTGTTCTAAAACAACACACATAAGAGTCCAAGTCAACCATATAAGAGTAATGGGAAACAAGATTAATATACAATATTGTTTAGGAATAAATTAGTTATGTTTGAAGTCTTCATAATTGATTTAGGCATTCTCATGTTGTTAAGAAAACAAATATTAATTTTTCTTGGAGAAATCAAGCATTTAAGCCAATGCAAACTCTTATACACAAAAAAAAATGAAATTTATGACGTGTAAATGTTAAACCTACTTAAACTAACTGTTGAATTATAGCAAATTGTAACATGAAAAATAGGGTAATGTGATGGAATGATGTTTATGGGAAGAGGTATCCGAATCTAAATCACCCTTAAATCCTAATAATTCCTTCCTTGATCTCACAATAGTTCCCCTTGTCTAAGCAAAGCTAAAATTAAACATTGAATATACGTAAGTGTTATAGGAATTACATTTGTCCCAAAATGATGTTAATATAGGACCAAAATAACCACATAAATGTAGTTAGTAAAAGGGTAAATAAGATTAAACTAATAAATGACCGCGCCTACGAAAAATGGCACACCATTGAAAGATGTTAAAACTAACTAGAATGTCAAATGTGATCATAAAATGTATATTGTAATAAAGTAGAGCTCCACGAATAATAATACAATTAACAATCTAATAAATCAAAAACCAAATATGATGCATGAGCACATGCTTTGTTTTCATAAATGTGGATTAAACAATGATGCTAATGAAATAATAAAATTTATCCTTGAGAATGGGATAACTTCAACTAAAGCCAATGTCTTGCGAGTTAAGGAAATTGCACTCTAGTTGGACTTGTAAAATTTAGTAAAACTATTGGCATAGATAGGAATATATTAAACCTAGAACACTCGGGGACTAAAATTTATGGTCAAAACATGTAATTATATATACTACAACAAACTTGGCCTTTTGCTACAATTTTTCAACAATATTTTTGTGGTTACATGGTATTCCAAAAATTAAAATTGTGGCATTGGAATTATAGATAATCCACATTTTGATATATTATTGTAGTTTTTCCACAATTCATTATACCATAGATAGTCCACAATTTATAAAATTTATAGATAATCTCCATTTTTAAAACTGTACATTGTCCACATTTCTTAATGTTTGTAACATTTCTACAACTTGTATTTGTTAGTATTCCACAATCTTCACAAAAAAATGTAGTTTTTCTATATATTCCATCTTTGTAGAAATTCCACAATTTACAATTTTGTAACTCTCATCAATGTTATATTGTGGCAATTTCAACAATTTATTTCTACAATTATTGTTACCACATAAAAATTGTAGGTGGAAGCTACAATTTGATTTCCACAATAATTAATTGTGAAATTATCTTTATAAAAATGTAGAAATGTTACTATTTAACAACCAATTTAAATATCATTTAGATAATTTTTATGTGGATTGTCTACATTTGAAAGACACAAATATAATTTTATTATTAAATGGAATTTTTTTTAGAAAAAAATTATTTGTCACTACCATATATTGTAAAATATATTATAAGTAAATACTTGTTATTTATATTAATTAATCTAAATATAATTATTTAATAATATAAATATTTTTTCTTGTATTTATACACTTATTTTTAATTTAAAAATAAGATCTAACTATATAATAAAATAGCAATTAAAAATATCAAAAAAATATTTAAATAACTCAAAAAAATCATATGGAGGAAAATGACAGTATACATTTTCCTCAATTAATATTAAAGAAGTCATAATAATTATTAGTACCTGCCGCTCCGCCGGCAGTATACTGTTGTTTTCACTGTTTGCAATTAGTTTGCACAGATACCAGTGCAATTGTAATGTTCCAAACAAATATTTCAAAAAAAATGCCATTTAGAGCTATGGATTTTTGGAAAATTATTTGCAAATCGATTTCATTGGTCCTTACTAATGCCTTCATTTCTAGAATAGAATCAAGTATATTCGGGCAGATAGCACCTGTTTTATTAAAGTTTATTTGGACTTGTTAAAAATAGCCAACACAGGTGCCTTTCATCCCCATCTCCCATCAATTCTTAACTTACAGAAAATTAACCATATTTAAATACAATTGACATTGAACAAACACAGAAGGCCGGGCACATTAAAAAAAAAAACTTTGGAATCACAGTTCAAAATTGATGAGGAAGGAGTTTTATTGGCAGTCCATTGAGTGGAACGGGCATTGGATCTATGATTACTTTTTCATCAGAATTCATTTCCTGGGCACATCCGCGGACCACCTCTAAAGGGAACAAATGTATACGGAGCAGGCCCTGCTGTATACGGATCAAATTTCTCTGGATTTCTGAAATGCTCAGATTTGAAGTGGGTAGAGTTCACTGTCCAATATGCCTATAGTTATAATGGATTAGAAGTCATTGATCATTTGTTATCCTGCCGGCACAACACATGTAAAATTTTAATAAGTCATCTCAGAATAATAAAAATTGTGACATGTTCAGATTTCGCAAGGTCTCAAAACTAAAAAATTGAATTGAGTGTTGTCAAGTTAAACCAGGATATATACACTTACATGCCTCCACCTTCGCAATTTCCTATTACAATACAGACAAAACATTCCAGAAATGTAATTAAAAACACTATTGGACATTATTGAAGATGAAAGAAGCTTTAACAATGGAGTGAATAAATGCAGAAATCTAGACAAGAGGGATTATGGTCAAGCAACACTCTTGGTTCAACCTTTTTTTGGCATGCAAAAAATAATGTCCACAATGCTCCGGAAGACATACATACCTTGTTACAGAAGGCTTTTTTTCATATCCTGATAAATCCTAATAAAATAGGTTGAATGTTTGTTTGCTAGACTTGGTGAGGCAGTGGATGCGGTAAGCTACAACCAACAGTGCTCGTAATTCCACTTGTAGAACCCTGTAAAACATGCAGTGACCTCTACTTCAGGAATCACATACGGTTTTAGAAGATTGTCTCCTATAATAAATAGCACAAAGATACTATTTGATACCTGTGGATATCTCTTCCTAGAACCACAATTAAAAATAATATATACCTAGAGCTTTGATGAGGACAGGACACCTCTGACATGGTAGCCATGCTAGAGTATTATTTTTCCTCTGCTACTTTTATTTGATCCATTTCAACATCTCTCTCAGGCTGCCATTTTAACACGTATTCATAAGTCCTGTTGAACCTCAATATCTTGTAAAATGAAACATATATGAAAGAATAAGAAGTGTTATTAAAATGAAAAAATGAAAGAAAATTTGTATTAATCAGTGTGTGGTATTCTAAAAATGTATTGGAATACATCCCCTATAAAGAACCGCCCAAGAGTCAAGAAAATGCAGAAACAGAGGATAATGCTAATTAGACTTTGAGCGACATCTTAAAAGGGGAAAAACCTAAAGTGGATATGCCATCGCACCACATAACTAGAAGACTTGAAGCCGCTTGCATAAAAGGCGTAGAACATTTTCAGTCATCATGAAACCCACATATAAAACATATCCCAAAATATCCTTAGCAGGGTGAATTTGTAGTTACCGCTAAATCCTCTCATCGGTTGGTGGAAGAGGAATTGTGGAGGGTTTTCATCTTAACATACCTTTTAACTGTGAAATTGCAGTAATTTTGTTTTTAATTATTGGAAAGTTTGGATTTGTACTTTGGATTAAAATTCTGTTTCTACTTGTGATTTTGTTAAGGAACAACTTTGACACTAAACTTTCCCAAATAATAAAAACACATTAAAAAATGAATTGTTTTTAACTAGGATTTGGCTGAGTATATATTTGTATTAAAAATATCGTAAGGAGGATGAGGAATATTCTTGGTTTTTTTGAGAAGCCATGAGAAACTTGAAATCTTTGAAATAGGTTTTAGATGCTTCTCCATTCAAATTTTGTGTGTTTTTTTTTCCTTCTTAAATCTCAAGCAAGGCTATGGTCTGCCTCAAACAGTGTGTGGGGTAGTCTTGGCTCAAATACACCTCATAGTCATTGCATCACGACCTAGCTACATGTGTGTGGGGTAGTCTCGGATTTGAACCTAGATCACAATCTAAAAAAGCATCCACCATTTCCATTAGGTGACTACCCATTGGACTTTGAATTTGAATACTTCATTTTTGATAAATATGGATGGGCCTGTTATGGCTCTTTCTCCATGAAGGCATGTTGTTGATTGCAATCTACACTTCATGAAAGAATCAGATACACTTCATGAGAGAATCAGAGAGAGTTTCATTAAAAATGGGAAAGTAGCTCAGTGATAGAGCAGCACTACCGAGGGCTAGGCTTTGGGTTTGAATCCTAATTTATCCAAAATCATTCAACAAGATGGCATTGATTGTAGAGAAGAATTATGGGACTACTATTTCTCTCTTGATTTGGTGCTAAATGTTTGATTACTAGGTGGTAGAGGAATTGAGAATGATCTATTATTTTTCCAGTTGGCATATTTGTCATGATTGAAGTTTGGCTCTTAACTATGAAACCGCATTTTGTGGTGCCTTTTTTATGATTTATTTGTAAGTTTAGCACTGATCTCCAGAACTGCATTAATATTGTCCTTGGTGGAACATGTTTGAATTTTATTTTGATGTGTGATTTTTCTTAGGGACAACTTTGAGGCCAAAATTCCAAACTGCATTTTACATTGAATTGGGATATTGCATATTGGCAACTATAGGTTGTGTTTAGCTTTGTAATAAGCTAGTATTTTTATCCTCTACTGCTTATACCTTGGAACAGACTTGCAGATAGCTATTAGTATTAAATTATTAATAAATGATGGATTGAAAGATCCTTAAGAGGGGGCATTTTGCAGCAGTTTGGTGTGTTATTGTAACATTGTTCGCCTAACAGTATCCATTTAAGCCAATGGGATTGTTTATTAGATACAAAGCATATGAGTTATCCTTTATTAATCCTTTAAGGCATTTGCAAAAAAATGGGGATGTTGTCTGTCTGAGGGTGGTCATCAAAGCTCATTATCAATTCAATTCCCTACATTATGGAGAGCTCCTAGAAGCATTTACTAGTAAACTCAGGGTCTCTATTGCACGCATTTTTCCTTTGGCAGTCCATGAAGTTGGTGCATGTCCTAAAACCACAAAACAAGGATATTTCCAAAATATGTGAATATGATGGGTGGAGATGGCAAGAAATAATGGAACATACTGTGTATTGATCACCAAGAAGGATTCATAAAGAAATATGTAACACGAAACTTTTCAAAAGTAGACATGAAGTTTGAACTTCTTTGATAGGTACAAATTCAGTACATGACTACTAGTGGCTGTAAATTCAGTTTTCCATATTATTGCTTTCAAAAATGTATGTGGTCTTCAAAAAAATTGCTTGTAATTTGCAAACTGGCGTGAAACAAGTTCTTGGCCTGCTCAAGCTTGTCCTCATAGCCAACTTTCAATTCCAACTGCTTGTGCACAACAATTTCAGAAATCAACTCATCAATCACATGATCATCATTGTTGTTGGAGACCCACTTCTTTCCTCTCAAACTCCTCCTTAGTTGGGCATGCCTGGCTTTGTTGAAGGTGGTCTCCACCCCACCTACAAATCCTGTAGTGCTCCAACTTAGCTCTGAATTCTGCCCTGAATTCTGCCCAGTTAACGTAATAAACCTTCTTATGAGCAAGGAAACTACAAGCAAAACTTTGACATATGGTATTGTCTGTGAATCCGGGATTTTGTTAAATCTATAAACAATTGACTATTCATCCTCAATTATTTTAGCTAAACTCTTACTAAACTTGTAATTAAAACCATAAGATGAGCACCTAGGCCTCCTTCCAAAAAACATCTCCTTATCAGAAATGATATCTTTTGGAGTTGGACATGAAAAAGATTTTGAGAGTCTTCAATAATTTTCTTATATTCCATTGGAATTGCAAGTTACTGAGCAAAAGTTCTTAATAAATTGAAAGGCCATATAGAGAAAACTAAATGCACACCATTCCTCTAGGAATCTAGTTGCATTCCAATTTCATAAAACTTGTAGGTCATGCATATAGCCAATTGTCCATAGAAGAGAACTTAAAATATAATGACAACAAAGGAAAATCGACATCTCAAAATCTGTAGGCCTTTGCAGTATACCAAGCACACAACACAAGTGTGCATGGAGGAATGCAAGTGGCCACTTCATATGACAATAGCAGTCAAGGTTTTTAAAGATTAATTGCAGTATACATTGGACCATAGACAATAGCTACAGTAAAGGTTTATATCAATTTCTTTTAATGCCTTTAACACACTAAACATATATTAGCCATAGTTTATTAAAAACAATAGAGTTTCAGCCTACTGTGGTTGGCTATGGATAGAAGAATATATTCATAGCTCTTAGTACTTAAAACCTTAAAACTTTATGTTTATACTTCTCAGTTATGGAATGCACTTCCGCACTATTACTTACCATATGAATTTTATGATTCAAAGGCTTCCTCCATTTGCATGCCATGGATTATGCATGAAAAATAATATATTGTAATATTTCAATTGTTGCATTAAAATAATTTTTTTAATTTTCTCCTAATCATTTTATCAAACGACTTGTATGCAGTCTACTATAGACTGGTCTCCAAATCTCTGGGATATTTTATCTAACAGTGACTATGCAATATTATATATAGTATCCTAAATTGAAGCTTTGGACGTCAAAACATTGGTTTTTTACATAATGTATATTGCCCTATATGCTGGGTTCTTTCCCAAAAAAGCTTCTGTAAAACTGTGATTTTTTTTTAAATGCCATTTCAGATCACATTGCATAATCCGTCAATATTTACTCTTCTTTCTGCAATCTAACATTGAGTAATTTTCTCTGAGATGATTTGTTAAAGTCTGTAGAATCTAATAAACTCTTTTGGTACCCACAATCTACAAATACCAATTCCCTTCCCCATTTGCATTTGCAAATGGAATTCACGGAAGGTATTGTTGCTGCAACGCAGCCCTTGTCTTGTTATCTTCAGTAATCATACACATTTTATATTTTAAATAATTGCATTCCTGAATCTTCAAATGAGACTGTAAATTCTTTTTAAAAATAAAATAAATAAAAAACAATTCAAACAAAATATGGGACTATAATTGATCGCATCATAATAATTAAATATTAAAACCCATATGTGGATTCAAATCTGCACTTGTATTTGCTATTCCCACATAGATGTTAAGTAAGAAAGCCAAAATTTAATATTAAATATTGTTTTTGATATAATTATTTAAATACCATTATTGCTGAAAAAACATTTCTTTTAAGAATATGCTATATTCAAATGCATGATTCTTAACTCTAAAAAAACTTTTCATATTGTTATCAAATCATTTACAATTAGATAATATATTATATTTATCTTAAATAAGATAATACACAAATCATTTCCCATATCAGTTAAACTTAAATAACATCTTTTGTTTCTCTTAAATAAGGTGGAATAGAACTAAAAAGACAAACAAAGTTGAGCATTTAATAGATGTTTTAAACCTTTGTACTGGTGGAATTTAATATTTAAATAAGAGGTACTCAAATTTGGACATATTTGAAGGACAATGAAAATAATACAAACACAATGTGAAAGATTTAAGAAGAGCAAGTTTAAGATGGATAGATATGTTTTGTGAAATTCTGCAGTTTGCTTCTCCCAATGGAAAAATATTCTCTTATAGATGGATAGATATGTTTTGTAGACTCCGAATTCTCTTCACCGCAAAATAAAATGTACAAAATCATTAAAAAAATAAGTAAAAATAAAAAACATATATCTATTAATAAAATATTTCATAGAGAGATAAATGTAAATTAATAACATGCAGATTACAATTAACTCGTAGGTAATCAAGTTAATCAAATAGATTATATATATATATATGGGATTTCACCAACAAACTTCAAGCATGCGTGAGTATAAGAGAAGCCGAGAATAAAATACTATTATAAAAGACTTCTTTCATAATTCTCTTGCTCGTAGCTTTTTTAAAAGGAAACATGATATCGTCGGGCCTAGAATTCGACGGTCTTTTGATAGATATTTGATTTAATAAAATAGTAGACTATCCGGGTGTAAAAATCATGAGATCCAACTAGCTATTTGTGTGAAACTGGGAATGTAGATCGCCCTAACTTTGAGATGATGTATCAACTATCTAGTAACACCCAATCTAACAAAAATAAATCTAGGGAAATACATATCTCGTTCGAGACTGAATTTATATATAATACAAAAGAGAAGATCTCATAGGATTTTTGACGTGGAGATCATTGGATCATTTGCATGAAGACATGCGTGGGAATGTGGATTTGTAGAAGACTTGAAAACAAACTTAAAGGGCAACACTAGATGGCCATTACAAGTTAAGGGGTTGTACGCATGAAAAATTTCAGAGAACTGCAACTTTGGTGATCTTAACAAACTCGAGCAATTGTAGGATTTCAGCGTGTCAATGTGTGTTTTGAGGGAAAGTAAGACATGCATCATAGGTTTCGCATCTCATCTTCCACCTGGCGATGTGCATGACCAATGCTGCATTATTTCATTGAAAATTGTGGAACTCTTCTCTTACACATAAGGATTTATCAAACCCTTCAACTTGGTGAACACATGATGATATCGCATAAAAGTAGCTCAAATCTTGATGGTGTAACATGTGGCACGTTCAACGAAGAATTATATTATTTTATCATGTGTGATAATATAATTTTTATTAAATTTTTATTTAAATGAAATATTTTTTTAAAAATCTCATCTTACAATGGTGATCCCGGAGTTTAAGAAATGTATCGGAATTAGTTAAATTCTTGATCACTCTAGATATGCATAAAAGTCAAATCTACATCGACGGTTCTAATTTAAGTATTAGTATAAAATATTAGTTAGCATTATTAATTATGTATTTATTATTTGTTAAACAAATAAACAATACAAAATAGTAGTAATAAGATAATATATTTATTTAATTTGTTAATTATTTTTTATTTTATTTTAATAAAAAATTATATTTTTAAATTGGTTTATTTAAAAGTATGTTAAATATTATCAATATTAAATTTTATGTATTTTTTAATATTTTTATTGATGTGTTATTTTGATGACAATTTAAAAATATATTTATTTAAATTAATTTTTACAATATGTTTTCGAATGAAATAATATTTTCATATAATTATAATTATTGTGAAATATTTGTAGTACGATTTAAAAACTTTTAATACGTAATATTAACACTTTTTATATTTTTAATAATATTCTTAATTTATACTACACACACACACACACACACACACACACACACACACACACACACACACACACACACACACACACACACACACACACACACACACACACACACACACACACACACACACACACACATATTGTATTTCTATAGTATTTCAATTTTAATTTTGTATAAGTTTTCATAAAATATTTAAAATTTATGATTTTTGGATAATATATTATTTTCTATTTATTTAATATCAAATTTTAATAAAATATAATACTATATTAGTTTTTTCAAAATATTCCATAAGTGTAATGTCGTAGATCAAATATATATATATATATATATATATATATATATATATATATATATATATATATAATTGAAAAGCATATCCATATATTAATGATTGGGTGGAAAAGATCACACCCCATATGCGAGATCATAGTAGCCATTAAAGGCTACGAGTGGCACAAGTTACATAATCATTTCGATAGAAGCTTTTCAATCAAAAAAAGTTTGAGCAAAATTTGTAAAAAACCAGCAAAAATCTCCAGACATGGAGCTAGGTGGCGGCAACGAACATGGAGGAAGGAGGCGGTTGAGGCAGCTCTTCGGACGATCACCCCAACCACCAAGAGTGGTGGCGGGGGTGTTATCAATCAGCTCCCAGCCGTCTGTTTGCGGTTGTTCCTCCTCGGTTCCCCGCCGGGAGGGTGAAATGGCCAATGAGAGCCGAGGAAACTTTGACTGATCAGGCGCCTGCCACCCAGAGCCGCCGCCGCTCAGCCGACCAAACACCCCAGGGGCGGGAGGAGCCCATGATGGAGGCGGAGAGGGGACCCGCCGGTGAGGAGAGGCGCTCTGCCACCCACGAACCGGGCCCCTGTCAAAATTGTGCCGCCCACAGAATGGGAGCGGCGACCTTGTGAGCAGGAGCAGCGGTGAGGAGAATATAGCAGAATGAAACTAACAAAGACAAGGGCACTCCCCCAATGGTCCAACAGGGTTTGGAGGTGTTCAACCTCGATGCAGACTTTCTCCGCTTGAACCTGGATCTGAAGCGAGACATTGGAGATGACAACAAGCTTGTTAGAAATAGCAAAAATTCTATCCACTGTCTCCTTATTAAAAATAGCAGCATTTCTAGATTTCCAAATATGATATAAAATAGCTTGCCCTGAAAGAATGCCAAATGTTGTAAAATTTTGTAGGAATAAAGGCCAAATCCCCCAGAAGAACCATTTTCCACGTAAAGAAGGTGGGCAAAAAAGGTTGAAAAAGGGTGTGAATCCAAGTGCAGGGTAGACTGAGCATGAGAGAAAAACCAAAAGAGATGAAGAAGAGTCTCAATGTGGTTGCAAAAAGGGCAGCGCAACAGAGGAGCACCCAAAAGAATGAGGCATTTGCCCATGGGAAGCCCTTGATGAAGAATACTCCAAAGAAAGTGAGCAACTTTGGGCTCTATAGGAATGGTCCAAACGACAGAGAAGCATTGCTTCCACCCAAAATGAGTGGAATGCAAGCTCCAATGAGCATTGAGCTTGTTGAGAGGGAGCTGCTTCTGTGTGAGAAGCTTGTAGCCCACCCGAGGTTTATAATTTCTGAAGGGGGTGGCAGAGGGCCAATGCCAATCAAACCACCACGGGCGTTGCGTAGTGACACCAATTTTATGCAGACAATCACCAAGTATGAGCTCTTGAATAAGAGAAATGGCTTGTTTATCATTATCATGAAGAGAAAATGTAGCTTTCAGGTTGTCCCATGTAAGCCAATCCCTGGTGATAGGACAGTAACAGGTCCTGAATAAACTTAATTCCTTTTTTGAAGAACCGCAAACCCTTAAGTTGTAAGGAAAGAGCAAGAGGCTTGTCATGATATTGAATAACCGAATTCCACCACAGACTGAGAGAGTTGAGAGAGAGCCCATTCCGGAAACCATCACCCCGCCAAAGTAGGTGGGGTTTGAGAAGCTCCCAGGCCTTCCAAATGCTTTTGGCCACAAAAGAACCACCGATTTTGATAGGAACAGGGCATAGCAATAAGGAGTAGTAGTTCAAACCCTGCCAAGCCTTCCGATTAAGAGGAGACCCTTGAGATATGTAATTTCTGAGAAGAATTTTCCAAGACTCCTCACCTTCAAGGCTGCGAATGATCCATTTGGTAGTAAGAGAAAACCCTTGCAATTGAATGTTGATAAGGCCAAGACCCCCAATCTCTTTGGGTGTACAACAAATATCCCAAGCAACCCTATGAAAACCATGATTCCCTCGGAGTTGGCCCACAGGAATTCTCGTCAGAATTTTCTCCAACCTGTGATAAGCAACTTTAGAAGGTGCCCAACATGAGGAGTAGTAAACATGAGTGGCAGCCAAAACCTTGGAACAAACTTGAAATTTTCCAGCAAGAGACAGATGCTTTGTGATCCAAAAGGAGATTTTTTGTTCAACCCACTGGATCACATAGTTCCATAGGTCAGCAGGGGAAGCCATAAAAGCAAAAGGAATGCCAAGAAACTTAAATTGAACACCCGGTTCAATCCAAAGCCATTGAAATCCCTCTAGCCAAGGAGGTTTGGGACCCATTGCCTGTCTCTGTAACATTGGGTTTTCTTCCATTGGATGGCAGAACCAGAAGCAAGACAAAAAGTGTCAAGACATTGCATAGCATTAGTAATAGAGGCCTCAGACTCAGCCAGAGTGAGAAAAGAGTCGTCAGCGAAATGACCATTAATCAACTGCTTAGGAGAAGAAGGTAGTTGGATACCTTTGACTAAACCAGCATTAATGCATTAGTGAGCAAATAGTTGAGACCTTCAGCAGCAATGACATAAAGAGGAGCAAGAGGGCAACCTTGTTAGATGGAACGATGAAGAGAGAATCACTCAGACTGTTGGCCATTGATAGTAATACAAGCACCCACATCTTGAAAGAGCATATTCACAGAGCGGATGAACCGGGGTCCAAAACCAATAGCCTGCAGCATGGCCAAAATGAAAGGCCACTCAACTCTGTCATAGGCTTTTTCAAAATCAATTTTAACAAACAGAGTCGGTTGAGAGGTCCGGACAGCATACTCCATGCCCTCCCACACTGCAATAATGTTGTCCAAAATATATCTGTTTTTAATAAAGTCGGTTTGCTCACTCCTGATGATCAAAGGCAATAAGTTTGTTAGCCTGTTAGCAAGAGCTTTGGCAATGATCTTATATGAAACATTGAGCAGAGTTATGGGCCGCCAGTTGGTGATAAGCTCGGGGTCTCCAGCCTTGGGTATGAATTTGATGTTACCTTGGTTAATCAGAACTCCTAGAGTGTTGGAGGACATAGCTTCCAGATAGACCTGGTAGAGATTTGGACCAACAGTAGGCCACAGAGCCTGGTAAAACTCACAGGGAAAACCATCAACCCTAGGGGCTTTATCGGAGGCCATCTGAAGAGCAGCTTCCTTCAAATCATCGAGTGAGAGGCCGATCACAGGCAACGCATTGACTTTCAGATAGCTTACAGGGAACAACGTCAATGCATTGGAGGAGAGCAACATCACGAGCCGGAGTAGTAGGTTGAGCAGCAAACACAGCATGGTAGTGATGCACAAAAGCTTGCAGAATATCCGGTAAAAGGGTAAGCCTTTGATTGCCTTCTTTAATTGCTTTGATTTTGGTGAGAGTTTGATTAGATTTAAGAGAAGCAAAAAACTCCTTAGTAACTCTGTCACCAATTCGGAGCCAGTGTAGTCTGGCTCGAACTTGAGCTCCTCTAGCCTTATAGTGCTCCTCAACCTGAAGCTTATGCTTCCAATGAGCAGCTTGCACTTGAATGTGAGTGTTGAAAGGAGATAAATTAAGCTCTTGAATAGCTCTCGAGTATTCAATATGAGAGGCTTCATGAGCATTCTTACAAAAAAAAGCAAGCTTGTTTCCCATACAGCCGAAGAAAGGAAGTGGTGCGAGTGATGGCATGAGACCACCAATCAATCCAGCCAATCCCATCAATAGGTCTCGGGTCCAGATTCCAAATACGTCTTATGTAATCCAAAGTCTTGGGATGAGAGAGGTGAGACGTATTCAAATAGAACTGAGTGGACTTGGGCTTGGGACACGGAAAGTTCTATTGAAGCCCAAAGAAGATAGGCTTATGGTTAGAGACCAAAGCATTGTCCACGATCGAGACCAGAGGCTGTGTGAAGCATCAAAGGAGAACCATTGTTGTTATGAAAGCGAAGAGCTCTATCAAGGCATTTATAAACTCACATCGCCACTCTAAAATTAGACCATGTGAACCAAGGAGTGGCAATATTAGAATGCTTAATGGTGGATGGGATCAAACAAACAGAGCTTATTACGCAAGTAAAACTAGGCTTCACACTCACCAACACACCAACGCATAGGAAGCCGGCCCAATTTGTCTTCGGGAGATTCAACCATGTTGAAATCACCATAAAAATCTAGGTAGCAGAGGGTGTGACCAACCACCACCGCCAAAAATAAGAGTGCTCAAGCATCATGGAAGTATAAATATTAGCCAACCCAATGTGGCCATCAAAATCAAAAGGGTCCACACCACCCGATGGGTGGGGTCGAACCCCATGATATGATGTTGGAGGTGAGGTCAGGGCTTAAAAGAGTGACAACACCACCTCGACCATTATCATGCGCGCCATCCTGGGCAGAGAGAACTGCACTGCATGGTATGCTTAGCAGTAGAAAGATGGAAGCCTATGATTTTGACTTCCTGCAAACATAACACCTGAAACTTTGCAAAATGATTACAACTGTCCCTGACAAGATATTTGTGAGTCAGATTAGTTAGCCCCCTGACATTCCATGAGTAAACTATCATGGAGAACTATCAAGGTGCATGTTTTCCTCCTCGAGGCCTGCTAATGCTCCAAAGCGGTTAGAAAAAGTGACTTGCCGCGCATTCCCATGCATATAATCTCCGAGCTCAAACTGCCGGTGAGGTCTTTGGAAAAATCCTCCTCGGAAGGAGGGGAGGGACTTCGTGAATGGCGTAAGGCAAGTTTTCTCTCTATCTCGAGCAGTGAACCACCGGCAAGCAGTTATGCAAAAATTTTGAAGTTTCGAGAAGCGAGGGGTGCAACAAAGCAGTAGAGCCGATGGGTGGGCTTGGAAACGGTTATAATGACGGCTTCGCAAGATCGAAGTGGAAGCATTCACCGGTTTATAGGTAGCTTGTTTGGGCTTGTCATGGGTCGAAGGTTTTGGCCGTGAGAAGTGGTCCAACCATCGAGGAGTGGGTGTTGGATTTATTGTCCGACGGGGTTTCTCTCGAAACTAGCGATGAGCTTGTGTCATGCGAGGGGACAATCTTGATCATATGGTTCATGGATTGGCACCGCAAAGAAACAAGTATTGGGCAGGTTAATATAAAGAACCTTCTGTGAAAAACGTGTGTCCCCAACCTGTATATCTAGGGTATCCTTAAGATCTTTCGAGAGATCAATCTCAACACAGACCCGTTTCTGGGGTCGAGCCGAGTAGAACTTAGGTTGCTCATGGCAGATGAGACGACCCAAGGGTTTGATAAGCTAGTCAATAAAACCCCAGAGAGGCAAGGGAAGACCTAGAAATTCAATCCAAATAGGGATCTTGAGTTTAGCTTGCTCGGAGACTTGAAAGTCCCGAGTCCAGTGGGAGAACACCACAAGGGTATTACGAATAAACCAGGGACCATGATTGACAATAACTTTGCAATGTTCAACATTGGCAAAGTGAAACAAAAAGAAACCCTTAGTCATATTCTAGACTCCCTCCACCTTGACTCCGTGGGGTTGCCAATGGTTATGGATCCATTGGCGGAGGATACCCTCAGGGGGAACTCGCCCACAAAATAAGCAACAAGAGAAAAAGATTCAAACCAGCTGTAGGCTTTATCAAAAGCAGGTAAATCAAGCACAATATCTGGGGAAGGAGTATCAGAATCCTTACCTCGTCGAAGACTTTCGGAACAAACTTCCTTGCTCTTTTCGGTGCCATTGTCCAGAGCTCCCACATTAAGACCAACATCAATGGATGCATGGCCCGTGGAGGTGGTCATTATATAAGCCACCGTCCAAGGGGCAGAAAAGGTGATCAATACAAAATTAATGCAAATATTCCCACTTGGATTTTAATATCGGCGGTGTGATGCAATGGCGATGTATGGCAAGGTCGAGCATTCATCGCGCATATGTCCACAAAACTAAAACCCTTAATATATATAAATTTTAATTCTAATTTCTAAAAAAATGTACATTTTCCATAAGAAAGGGTTGGATATGTGAACACTCTACAAACTATTATCATTGCATGTACATTTTTGGTACATCCACAATACCTAAGAATGAGTAAATAATTGTTTTATAGAAATGCTACATTTTTCTACAATTCTTCTCAGAATTTGAGCCAAAAACCACACACGAATAACACGGTGAAATACAGGATAAATTTTTTTTTTTGACTTGCTTGACACATAACACGACGCAACATGTCGTCACCAAGGATACAACTAACACTGTGAACAACTTGATACAAGGATGGCCATAAAGGCAGCACGGAGACGTTCACACCTATCAAGGACAATACATTTTTTTTTTTTTTTTCTTCTTTTTGACAAGACAACATGGAAGTCCAACCACATGACACACTTACATTTAAGGCATCCCATGAGGAAATTCTTGTTAAATTTTCTTGTTTACTAAAATGTCTCTTAATTCTTAACTTACGTTCTTATAAAATTTCATGTAATGATTCACACAATTCTTTTCACAAGGGAGAACTTCTTTCTTTTCAACTATTGACTAAATAGCTTAAGGCCAAGCTTTCTAAAATAGGATCATCAATTTTATGTCCAAAGATTTTTATTCATTTGATTTTAGAACATTTTCCATTTCTTACAAGGTTAATTAATCTTACTCAAGCCACTAACACATGTTCCACACCTCTATTGCATGGTGAAGGCATAAGCTCCGATTGAGTGGAAAGTACGCGTAGGGTTCATAACAATAACCTTCTTGTTTAAGGATCAATGTTTGACCTTTCTTGAGAAATATCACCATGAATCAAGGCAAGGGTTAACAAAACAGACAAATGTAATTTAGCTTCTGTGGTCACATTGTTTACTATCAGTCTTTCATTGAGGTTAAGAGTTTATCAAGATTGGTTAAATGTTCCATCTAGACTTTACTTAATTAAGTTTGAAAAAGGAAAACTTTTCAAATGATAGAGAGATATTTAAGGTTTAATTAATCAATTTCCTCCTACTTATTAAATCCTATCATCTTCTAAAATCTAACCATTGATTTCACCATGAGATCATTTAAGGTTTCACCGTAAAAGGATAATGTTTATTAGTTTAATTTTTATAAGGACTATCCAACTCACTTCATAGTACTTACAAACTCATTGCTACTATGCCTTAGAAGGATTTACAACTCAACATTTTAACTCAAGAGCAAAGTTTAACAGTACTCGTTTGCGAAAACAAAACAAGGTTACATCAATTCATTCCAACATGATGCACAAACCAAAGGGACATACCATCTCTATTGAACCATGACTAGGGAGCAAGAGAGTAATAACATGGGACATGCCCCGCTACTATTCTAAGGATTAAAATACACTAGAATATCCCGTAACCAAGCGGTAATCAAATTTCATCTTTCACGTGATAACCAAACAAACCAAAGTTTCAACAGTTACAACAACAATACTCTACAATACATTTACTAAGGCACTGACCCTTCTTCTAAAATATCCAAAGGCCCTTTCGAATTTTTAAAACATACTACGCATTCGTACAAAGGAACATCATAACCAAGATTGATGCAATAATTTTTAAGTCTTTCCATCATCTAACCACGTAAGCCATCCGCAACAATTAATAACCTGAGTGGGTTCACGAGAATCGAGCAAGATAAGACTATAGATAGCAACAATAAGCTACTAGCTAACAATACCATGAAAGGAAACATTCTATTTCAAGAAATGGATCAAACTTCTAACCTCTAACAACCTTTTTA
Organism: Taxus wallichiana var. yunnanensis; assembly: GCA_018340775.1. Taxonomy (NCBI): domain Eukaryota; kingdom Viridiplantae; phylum Streptophyta; class Pinopsida; order Cupressales; family Taxaceae; genus Taxus; species Taxus wallichiana. The sequence goes on from CM031234.1 coordinate 395,787,785, forward strand.
AACAAGATATAATTTTCACCATACCAACTAAGAAGAGAACCCTATGTTTTAATTATGAACAATATCTCGAAAACCAAAAAGTTTGACAACCAAATACGCAAGACTATGAAGTTTAAATGATTAGACACAAGATTTGAGAGTATTAGGATTTCAATCATGTGATCCCATAGATTACGTGATTGAAATCTAAAGTGTAACCCATCAATCAACATTCTCAAGGTCAAGTCTAAAGATAAAAACCAGACACGATCTTAGTTGCCAAAATAAAAATAGTTTTACAATCATTCTAGAAGGCCATAGGCCTAATAGGTCGAAGTAAACCACGAGGGTAAGAAGAGAGTTGCATCATGTAAACGAAAGGTTAAATGGCTGAAAATATTATATTCAAACTCAAACCATTATTTCTTATCTAACAAGTGACTTCATAGCTTAATAAGGATGAGTGGAAAGGATGAAAAACAAAGAAAATCAATGTCTACAATAGGTATTGCCTAAGAGCCTACCTACTAGACATAACCAAGACCAGAATAGAGACAAGCCCCATGTTTAACCAAGTCCATTAAGCAAGCTAGAATTCTAAACACATCCATTCAATTTTCATAACACTATAAGGCCATAATATTATCAAATTTTACTCTTAAGGAGAGTAGGTCAAGTGGGGATTCTATCAATAATCATGCCCTATTAAAAAAATAATAATAGTCTAAGCTTCCATCCCATTCAGACCTAACACCATAATCGAAAACACAGAGGTCTAAACCCCAAAAAAATATATATAATTGACCCCAAAGTTCTCAGTTTGGGTTTATACAAAAGTGTTAATTTCTAAACTCAGAATAAAAATCAACTTGCACTTCAACTCGGCTTAGCCCACCAAAACAACGAAATGATACACATATGCCCTATTAAGGGTGATTAAAACATTAAGGCTCAACCGAGTGAATGTCGGCCTACCAAATACAATAAATATGAAGTCGCACAACCCAAGAGGGTTTAAAAAAAAATATTTAAAGCAAGATCAAAGATACGCCTTCTATAAACCTGTGACATATTTTCGGTCCAAAACTTCCTTCTTAACAAGCATATATATATTGAACTTCTAATTTCCAAATAGCCTAATAATTTTCACAATACACGAAGTGCATAATCAAGCTTATCATAAAAATAATAATAATTTAACTGTATATTTTCCTCTAGGGCAATAACATAAAAGAAACCCAATACTAGTCAAAGCTGCAACTTTCAGAGGCGATTACATACCCAGTTCACAAAAGAAACAACGACATCTTTGTAGAAGGAAGTAACTTTAAGATTTTATATATATATATATATATATATATATATTACATATATATATATTATATATATATATAAGCCGACAAGTTGATAAAACCAAAGTATCTTAAGACTCCATTTCTAAAGACAGGTAATTTTATCCTTACAAGCATTCATTATATATATATTTCCATATAATTAATCGAAGCATACACACCGAGAATTTTTTTAATATATAAATGGGTTTGATCATTTCAACAAGACAACCAATGGAGGCAAATCCGTAAATAACAAACTATTACCCGTATATCGAACACAAATCCACAAAATCACAATTTTATACCAATTTCTAGAAAGGAAATGTTTCATTTTAAGAGGTCTCTGTTAGCTTCTAGCATATTATGTATATGGTTAGTCTATCTTGCTTTTAACACATCCACCACCGTGTACATCCAAGCAGGACTGCACATGCCCACATGCTCTCCGCTTTATCCTCTACTACACCGGTCTTTTCTTGCAAGATACCACACCAGGATTCCCTTTTGAAGGCACGACTAGAAGAATGCAATAGGTGGCTGTCCAAACACTAGATTGCTTCAATGCAGCTGCTTTGGGGGTGAGAGTCGAATTGCTTACCACTCAGCCCGAGAGCACTTGCGCTAGAAAGCTAAACACCAACCATGGTTTGAAGCTCGGACACAAGACATAATGATTACATCGCTCCTGGCTCTGAAAGGCATCTACCGTATTGATACATAAACCTTTTCCTTCATCAGATTTGGGGACAACATCAAACTCTCGGTGCAAACATTACAGCTGTAGCTTGTAAGGTATGATAATTCCAACAAAGACCTTTATGCCTGCCAACTCAGTGACTCGTTGAAGAAGCCCATATCATTGCAAAGCAAAAAGTGCTTCATGAATATTCTCGATATGAAACAGATCCACCGCTATAAGATCCTCTTCCATGAGTTACATCGCAGAACAAGAAAGGTCTCAGAGAGAATCTCTCGCAATAAATCTCATCAGTCCGCTGTAACACCTCACTTTGTCACAAAGTTGATTTTGAGAAAAATATCTTAAAGGAGGAACCCGAATCCGAGGATGCAATGATACTAAGCATGTAACAACAACAAAGTTGGACAACCTGCTTGTTGGAGTGCTCAAAAAGGCTTCTACTATAGTATTCCACGCAAGTGTATTGGCCACAGGCACCATTCCAAATAATACAAAGAACATTTTGCCTCGCAAATCCTTCACTATTCCTAGCTTCTACCATGTTAAATTCACCACCTGGATGGAAGCGACTTTTCCAAAATGAAAAGGCAAGACACTCAACTAAAACTTTATCTCGTTCTTCTACTACAGCTGCAAGATTTTGCAACAACTGATCACGACTATGGTCGCGCAACCGTAACATCGTGGATCAACACAAACGGTTCCTCGGGATCGCCGCGGCAATTGTCACACTTAACTCTCTCCGGAGGCCACCGATTTTCTAGGATAAGTTTACTTCTCTACCCCCGTAGCTGCTACGTATATCCAAATCACTTCCTCATGGCACTTTCCTAGAGGGTTCCGCTTCACGCTCCACTAAATACTGCCCTCAAGGCAAAGACAATTTTGAGAACCCACACCCACCCTCGCAACATCAGGGCGATAGACCTTCATTTCACCATCAATGAATCCACTATCCAGAACACGCTGTAGCAATTCATCTGTTGCAGCATTTGATGGAGCACAAACAAGCATTCGTGGTTTAGGACAAACACAACAGGTAGACCACGTGAAAGACAGCAGATGCAAGTCAACATTTTAATAAATGGGCATGTGCGGCCACCAAGGTTTCTTTGCGTGAGTAGGTCAAAATGAGGTGTCAGGGTTATAAATTAAGGTAGATTGGTGAACAAGTAGGCATGTCGAACAATGAAGATAGTTGGTGGAGGCGCCCAACCACACACCACTTGCCAAAAGGACAAAACAACAACAACTCATGGAACAACTTCTCCCTCACGCCAGGCAGGTCGCATAGATGGCCATAAAGGATGGCATGAAGGTAGGTGAATGCAACTATTTTCCATTAATTTTAAGCTTGCATGGAGCCAAGGGAAAAAGACTAGAGGTTGCAGTCTTTAAGGCAACACATTTGAATGGCTAACTAAGGCTACAATAATAGACATCCTCTTCAATTGCATGAACCTGTGCTGGCCTACGGGAGCGACCGACAACATATATAAAAAAAGACTTAACGATAATAATTAATACTTAAAATTGATAACAATTGAAAATAAAATATAATCACCAATCGACAATAATAATAATAGTAATATTATTATTATTATTATTATTATTACTTTGTAGCTTAAAATAGTTATTAATTATAATCATAACGGCCGAAGTCAAGCTCGACAATAGAGAAATTAATTATTATTATTATTATGGATATTCCTCTTTAACCGAACACATCCTAACACACCAAAACGTCATTCCAGCCCTCTACTAGGATAATAGAACACGATATGCCTTTAACAGGGTATTCACAAAGGACACTATGAGGTCTACAACCAGAGGCAACGACAACAAAAGAGGAGGCAAGACGGAGACAAAGGATGCTAATCCTTCTCTCGTGAAAAGGAAGAAGTCATCTAACGAATAATGAGAGCACTCACAAATGTTCAATGTTTAGCATGTGGTCACCGAAACAAGGACTAGGGGTATGCCAAAAGGGGCCTTACATCTTCCAAATTGTGACAATTTTGTGGAATAATTGTGGTAAAAAATATTGTTTGTTGTGAGTGTTAACCCATTGCTATTAGCAGAAATCCTTAAGATGATGAAACCAAGTAGTTTGAAATGTTAAATTTGTCACATAAATTCAAGAAAACTCTCTATAATGGGAACACAGTGTAATGTACCCTTTCATGCACAATATGATTGTGAAAATATATGAATTCCTAATCGATCAATGGATGTGAATCAAGAATGATACAACTTAATTAGTTAACCTACATAGTTGGTTGTAATAATTGTAAGATGAAAAGAGTGTATTTTTATTATTAAACAATGCTATGAAATGAACTCTGGATAGGTTTTCTATCGATCTAGTGACCTTCCTTTTTCTTCCTATGAATTTTCCTCCTTTTAACAAGATTATTTTGCCAAACCAAGTAAAACACGGCTCTCTTAAACAAATCCTTAAGTCAAATATTCAAATACACATGTGTGTATATATGTTCCTAATCACAACTATGCTATATAAAAGTTATTTCCACAAGAGAAATGAGCGAATTCTAAAGTAACCACTTTAAGTGAAATGTTAAACAAAAACACACGCAGCCTATTTCAGAAAGGAACGAAGGGTCCCATGTTATGTGTAATTGATAATTATTTCACAAGAATTCTTCCGTGTAAAATGATAATAATGATAATAATAATAATAATGACATTATGATTGTATTATCGATCAATCGACCATTGTATTTTATTATTACCTTCTTTATATCGATTGTATTATTATCGATATCATCCTCTGATTTATCATTAAACTATCCTCCTTGATTTGTTTGTCGCCCGCCGATCGAGCCTCGTTGCGCAAATGAGGAAGAGTAGGTTTTGTGGTGGCGCCACGGTTTGGGAGTGGCATTCATGTAAATATTTCTTTTAATCGCTCAACCCACCCACTTTTTTAGGAGATACAACATGGTCACGAGCCGACGCATGGCTAGTTAGCTTGACTGGGCGTTTTAGGCTTCAAGACTACACAAGCAGTATTAAGGCTCGTGTAACCATTCGCTTATTGTGGTGCCCCTTTCCTTTTACCGCTGGGGCATACCTGAGATCCAGAAAAATAAAAATAAAATAGAATAACGATATAAATAGAATGAGTTTTAGAATAAAATAAATAAAAATAGAATAACAATAATAATGAAAGTAAAATTTTGAAACAAATAAATTTAAAAAAAAAAAAAAGGAAATGGAGTGGAGGGCGTGGGAAGGCACGTGATTTCTTGGCAAGGTGCAGAAGTTTGGTGAATGAAATTAAGTGTTTGACCAAATGAAAGAATGGGACAACTTTTCTGAGAGAATTGAAGACAGGTGGGTGAGAGTTGGGTCAGTTTGGTAGGGGGCGCCCTCAATAGCTGTCACAGTCTCACCAAATGCAATAAACAATGACCAGTACACTCCTAGCCTGTGCCTATACCAAACGTGGAGTGTAGAACTGAAATTCTCCTAGGAAAGTGCCGTGAGGAATTAATTGGCTATATGCAGCAGCTACAGGGCATTTTTAGTATGTGGAATTCCATCACTCAGGTTATTCATCCAGTGTTGAATTAAAGGCGTTTAGTTCAGAGATCATTGACTGAAGTTGTCGAGTAGAGGCACCAATGGGGCATGGATCGTTATCTTCCACAGTCTACTGTCGAACTTACAACCCATCCGCTAATTTAGCCACATTCAGTATTTCCACAGGCTGCAGAAGCCTCAGGGTCCAGCAAAATCATTTGGGTTCCAATGTGGGTGTTGGCCATAGGCCTGTCGGTAGCTTAGTTTCTAATGGGTATAGGAAATGTAGATTGTCGGGAACAAATAGGATTAATGAAAGACAAAACAAGAGAATGCCTACAGTGGCTTTGGCTGGTGGGTTTTTCGGATTTGGAAAGAAAAAGACTTCTAAGTTGCAGATACAGTGCAAGCAGGTGACCCTGTGCTGCATGAACCTGCAAGCGAAGTACCAGTGGAAGAGATTGGGGGAGAGAGGATTCAAAAGATTATAGATGGCATGGTTGCTAGCATGAGGGATGCACCCGGTGTTGGGATCGCTGCACCTCAAATAGGTGTACCATTGCAGATAGTTGCCCTAGAAGATACAAAGCAATATATCAGCTACGCGCCAAAGGAGGAAGTAGAAGCTCATCAACGGACTTCATTTGACCTTTTGATAATAATAAATCCGAAGCTCAAAACTATAGGCAACAAAACTGCGAAGTTCTTCGAAGGATGTCTCAGAGATGACAGCTACATTTGATTTGAGAGTAGCACACAATGTGATGAAAGCACGTTCTCATATTGAAGCAAATGAAAAAAGTGGAATTCACATCTTCAGTGGATCCAGCAGTTTGGTGAGAAGACATTCAATTGCTAATCTTATGAAAAATATTGGAGTGATGGAATCCTCTGCAAAAGACTGAAGTAGAAATGCCTTGTTTGGGAGGTGAAACGTACCTTTGCAACAAGTTTCATCAAATGGACTAACTAAGCAAGAGTTTTCTGAAACATTAGACGCTAGTTTGATTACAATATCAAAGTTACTATTGCCTATGCAAGAGAAGGCATCCATATATGAAAACAAGTCTGAAAAGGTTTTTATCAATATCAGATGCTTTGAAATCCAAGATTGAAGTTTGTTTGGCATACCAAAATGCAATATCATACAGAAATTTTGCTGGCGAAATCTACTTTGGAACAACGCTCTTCTTTTGGAACTACCACAGTTTTTATGTTGTCCCCAAATCTGATGAAGAAAAAGGTTTATATATCATTACGGTTGATGCCTTTCAGATCCAGGAGCGTGATGTTATCATTATGTCTTGTGTCCGAGCTTCAAATCATGGGGTTGTCCTTGTAGCTGTTTTTCACCGCGTGTTTGGGGCGCTAGCACGAGCTCGCAGAGCACTTCGGGTTAAGGGCAAGCCGCTGCATTGAAACAATCAGATGCATTGAGATGGCGTTTTAAACCAGGCATGTTAAACTTGCCCTTGCAATCTTCTGCTACCCTTTTATTATGTCATGAATTGAATGTCCTTCTATTTTCTTTTATCTGTTATGGCATTTAGAATGGGCTTCTGCTTTTTCCTTGCTCCTCAATTAATTGCTCTCTGGCTTCGAAAATGGTTTTTGTAGCATAAAATTATTTCATAATGGACAAAATGAATGAACTAGGTAAACAGTAAAACTTAACCTTTGTTTATGTTATTAGTTACTGCAATTGTCTGATCAATAATGGTAATTTATGAAAAGCTATCTCAAACCGATTACAATTCTAATTCCATTTTTTAAAAAAAAAAGATTGGCTAGGTTGCTTTATGACTGCCTGATAATGCTTTTATTCTAAATGGATGTAATAGTGAAAGGCAGAAATTAAAATTGTAGAGTTTTCTCTTTCTTGGTAAAGTGTATGATGTTATAGACATTCTATGTAAATTATTTCCTTGTGAATCGAACTCTGTAGTAGCAGATGTTTTCTTTGGAGCGACTATGAGGATAGGTCGAGTAGACTGTCGTGAGATAGATGGGTATGCCCAAGCTATTCATATGTTGTTTTAGAGACGGAAGAGAAGGCATAGTTCGTAGGAAGAGTATTTTGCTTTGTATTTTCCCCTTCGCTGACTGTTAACCTTGTGATTGGTGACTCGAGTTGGGTCACGGTAGAGGATCTTGTGTCGATTCACTTATATTTTCAACAGACTATCCCTTGCTTGTTTAAATTCAAGTATCGAATGAAATGGGTTTCTATTAAATCCATTTTGTAGCTTAGCAAACCTTCAATAATTCAGGTAGGGACTTTCTGAGTAAGTGTTGACTGAGGCATGTGTGAAAATAGAATGGTTATCTTTCTTCGAATTGGGTTAGACTTGTATGAAAATGGAAAAGGTATGAATCGACTCAGTTACATATTTTAGTGAGCTAAGTCCTTAACTCTTACAATGATCATACGAGGGGTGGATTATGGGTTTATTGCTGATTATGTGATGTAAGATAATAACAACCTTTGGTGAAAAGACTTCTTCTTGATCCTTGCCTGTGTAATCCAACTATAGTTGTTGTATGTAATTTTAGTTGGATAGAATCTAATTTATTTAACTTCTTGATGAAAAATAATTAGGTTCGGTGAGAATTGCTTGGTATATTGAACCTTCAGATAGTTAGTTATAATGTTGTGAGTATTATATGTATGTTGGTTTATTCAGCCGAGTGAAGTTAACTTTAATCTTTGACTGATTTGTGTTCATATATGGTTGGGACCTATATTCTTCCTAAAACATGGATGTGCGTTAATGCAGTCTTGTTAACAAGTAATTTTGAATATGTTAAGTCATTTGACCGATCTTTATCTTTTGGTTAATAATATTAGAATGATGTTTGGGTGTTAGATTTCAATCACGTAATCCATAGGATTACTTGACTGAAATCTCAATACTCTCAGCCTTGTTGTCTTCACCAATAAGGTCTCATCTTGATTATCTTTGGAATATCTCTCTCACTTGAATATTGGGATTCCTCCTTGTTGGCTGGTATAAATCTCGTCATCTTGTGAAACATATTGATTAGTGGTTTGTGATTTGATCCATTCTTGAGTTTAGAATTTTACTTTCATGATATTATAAAATGTTAGCTTACTGTTGCAATGGGTAGTCTTAACATGCTCAGTTCTTGCGAACTGACTTTAGTTAATATTTGTGCAGATGGATTATGCGAGTAGACTAGAGGAAAAGAGTGTTAAAGGTTCATCTGTACAATTTATGAAGTTCCTTGTAAAAATGTCGAATGTATTGTAGAGTATTGTTGTTGTAACTGTTGAAACTTTGGCTTGTTTGGTTATCATGTGAAAGATGAAATTTGATTACCGCTTGGTTATGGGATATTCTAGTGTATTTTAAATCCTTAGAATAGTAGCGTGGCATGTTCCATGTTATTACGCTCTTGTTTCCCTAGTCATAGATTAATAGAGATGGTATGTCCCTTTGGTTTGTGCATCGTGTTGGAAAGAATTGATGTAACCTTGTTTTGTTTTCGCAAATGAGTACTGTTAAACTTTGCTCTTGAGTTAAAATGTTGAGTTGTAAATCCTTCTAAGGCATAGTAGCAATGAGTTTGTAAGCACTATAAAGTGGACTGGATAGTCCTTATAAAAGTTAAACGAAAATTCATGTATATGAACATATTAATGTAGATGTGATCTACTTGATAACCTTTGAGACCTGGAACAATTAAGAGGAAACTATCTTTTGTAACGAAATATGATTACTTATTATTTTTTTTTTCCCGAGCCAAACTAATAAACATTATCCTTTTTACGGTGAAACCTTAAATGATCTCATGGTGAAATCAATGGTTAGATTTTAGAAGATGATAGGATTTAATAAGTAGGAGGGAAATTGATTAATTAAACCTTAAATATCTCTCTATCGTTTGAAATGTTCTCCTTTGTCAAACTTAATTAAGTAAAGTCTAGATGGAACATTTAACCAATCTTGATAAACTCTTAACCTCAATAAAAGACTGATAGTAAACAATGTGACCCTGAAGCTAAATTCTGTTGTCCTGTTCTGTTAACCCTTGCCTTGATTCATGGTGATATTTCTTAAGCAAGGTCAAAATTTGATCCTTAAACAAGAAGGCTATTGTTATGAACCCTAAGCGGTACTTTCCACTCAATCGGAGCTTATGTCTTCACCTGTGCAATAGAGTTGTGGAACATGTGTTAGTGGCTTGTGTAAGATTAATTAACCTTGTAAGAAATGGAAAATGTTCTAAAATCAAATGAATAAGAAAGATTTGGACATAAAATTGATGATCCTAGTTTAGAAAGCTTGGCCTTAAGCTATTTAGTCAACAGTTGAAAAGAAAGAAGTTCTCCCTTGTGAAAAGAATTGTGTGAATCATTACATGAAATTTTATAAGAACGTAAGTTAAGAATTAAGAGACACTTTAGTAAACAAGAAAATTTAACAAGAAATTCCTCATGGGATGCCCTAGCTGTGAGTGTGTCATGTGGTTGGACTTCTATAAAGAGTAAATTGTCCTTGATAGGTGTGAACGTCTCCGTGCTGCCTTTATGGCCATCCTTGTATCAAGTTGTTCACAGTGTTAGTTGTATCCTTGGTGACGACATGTTACATCGTGTTATGTGTCAAGCAAGTCAAAAAAAAAGTTATCCTGTATTTCACTGTGTTGTTCTTGTGCGTACAATTTTGGGTCGTTACACTTGGTATCAGAGCGTAGGTTCATGCTCTCGAACCTATGGGCCAGATTGGTGTTGTATGATGATGTTACATGGTGGTGGTGGCGTTACATGATGATACTGCATGATGATGATGATGTTGCATGATGGCGGTAGATATTGGAAGAGTAATGTGCTTCAAGCGTGATGTGATTATTGTCGTAATTGTGATATTGTGAACGCACATGATGTGTATGTCACCTTGTGCATGTTTGTAATCATGTTGATATGATGGGGATGGGAGTATTCTCTCTCCTTCTTGTGGATTCTATGAAGAGTTCACGTGTGAATTACTATTTGTGGCGTGTGAAAAGAATTATATAGTGGATGACATAGTGTTAGAGCATTGTGACATATTGTGATATGTAGGTGTATCAATGTGTTGTATGACTAGATTGATGTTAAAAGAGATGAGTTGTATCATGATGTTTTTACCATGTTTTGAAGAAATGTGTGTACCACCTTGTTATGTAGCAATGGATGTTATGTTGTGATGTACTATGTTCATCGTATGTATGATTGTGCAAATATGTAATGCTTCATGTTGTGATTTGGGGTCATACGGTGAGTGTATGAACCCTATCGTATGGTGATTGCACTTTGGGTGCAGAATGTGGTAAAGTGATGTGTTACACTCAGTGAATGTATGATTGTGATCTACCTTGTATATGTACCATATGTAAGACGTTATGGTAGTTATGTGTGTGCCACCGTTATGTTAGTGATGTTGTTGTATGTTATGTTGTGAACCTTACGCTAACCGATCCTGAGGGAAATCGGTAGAAGTGTATGTTGAGAGTGAGGAATGGTGTACCATGGGTCAATAACTCGAGTCAAAACTTCGGTTTAGTAGATAACATGTGATTCTTTCCTCTCTCCATATGTGGTTGTATGTATGCAACCTAAGTGTATCTATGACTATGTTTAGCCTTGTCGAAGTGGTGGCGGGATGATTCAGATGGAGGTGATGATAGTGGTATTATTGATATGTATTTTACGAGCTGAGGCTCGAGGTTCCGAGTGCTAGCAACTCGTTGAGTACCCCTTTGGTGGCTAGATAAGGCCACACAGTTATCGTAATGTGACATCATTATAAGTTGATTTTATTCGTAATTGATTTTTTTTTCTTTATTTTGTAAGGACCAGCAGCTTTTCTTGATTGCAATGCTTTACAATTTTGGGCATTTCCTTGGTTTGTGGCACTAACATGGGGATTTTGATACTAACTTTGGCTATTTGGCCATTTATTTTAGCTTGATTTGGGGTCTTCTTTTAAATTTGGAATTTTTACCGCCTTGCCCAAGGCTTGTACTTTGCCACTTGGCACTTTGAATTGGATTGTTGTGTTGGTTCTATTGTCGTGATGTGTGGAATAGGGTCATAGGATGCACCATGGATTGGTTGGACCTATGGACCCGCTTCGTTGTATGGGGGTACGCCCCAAGGAGTACATATAACTAGCGGGTTGTTGAACCACGCGTTATTATGTCACTTGGGTTAGGAGTGTTCGAACTCTATGTGTCTTGGACCATAGGGTCAACCGGCCTCCTTGAGGGAGGCATAAGAGTTTGAGGGAGGCATAAGAGACTTGAGGAGGCATAAGAGACTTGAGGGAGGCATAAGAGACTTGAGGGAGGCATAAGAGACTTGAGGGAGGCATAAGAGTTTGAGGGAGGCTTATGATATTTGTGTGTATGGTTGATGTTCTGGGATATATGTTGAGTCATTGCGATGTTTTGTAGTGGTATTTTGATGTATGTGTTACTCATGTCAGATGGATATGTGTTGTGATGTTGTGGTTATGTCATTGATTCCCTTGTGGACACTATGTACCTGTAGCATGGTTTGGTGTTATGTGAGTTTTTCATTGATGCAAATTGAGGAAATGTCTGGTGGATTGTAGTACTCTTTTGTTTGAGTATTTTGTATGTCAGTCATTGATGTGTGACGAGTACTATGTTATGTGGAGTGTGCCTATTCTATTCTGTATTTGTGTAACCTTTTGTGGTGTAATACAATCTTGAAGTATATACTTGTGTACTTGTGAATCCGTAGGGTCTTGTGAACCTGATAGGGTGTTGTGTTAGCAGCTCATGTTGGGCACCCACAATAAGGAATAAATCAAAACTCTTCAATGATGATATTTTTAAAAGAGACTAAAACTAGAAATAATGATAATGGAAAGAGACTAATGAAATGATGAACAAGAAAGAACTGCCAATCTTCACAGAACATTGAAAGTTAAAAATTCTACCAAATGTTCCTAAGGCTACCTTGTGACCGTGCTTTAATCAACTAAAATTTTAAACCATAGGGTGTACTTTCTCCTTTACCTGTTCTTGGTTACGTACCTTTTTCCTTTCCTCTATGTTATGTCGCATCGAGGACGATGCTTTCTTAAGGGGAGGAGAATGTAATGCCCTGTTCTACATTACACCTATTCATCCTGTGGCGATCGAGTGCTAAGCATGGAGTGTCGTTGTGCCTTCGTCGACCTCGATTGCTGACCATTATGACTATAATTGATAATTATTTCACAAGCTGTAAAATGATAATAATGATAATAATAATAATAATGACATTATGATTGTATTATCGATCAACGATTGTATTTTATTATTACCTTCTTTATATCGATTGTTATCGATATCATCCTCTGTTATCGTTAAACTATCCTTTTGATTTGTTTGTCACTCCCGCTGATCGAGCCTCATTGCGCAAATGAGGAAGAGTAGGTTTTGTGGTGGCGCCATGGTTTGGGAGTGGCGTTCGCGTAAATATTTCTTTTAATCGCTCAACCCACCCACTTTTCAGGAGATACAACATGGTCACGAGCCGACGCATGGCTAGTTAGCTTGACTGGGCGTTTTAGGCTTCAAGACTACACAAGCAAGTATTAAGGCTCGTGTAACCATTCGCTTATTGTGGTGCCCCTTTCCTTTTACCGCTGGGGCATACCTGAGATCCAGAAAAATAAAAATAAAATAGAATAACGATATAAATAGAATGAGTTTTAGAATAAAATAAATAAAAATAGAATAACAATAATAATGAAAGTAAAATTTTTGAAACAAATAAATTTAAAAAAAAAAAAGGAAATGGAGTGGAGGGCGTGGGAAGGCACGTGCTTTCTTGGCAAGGTGCAGAAATTTGGTGAATGAAATTAAGTGTTTGACCAAATGAAAGAATGGGACAACTTTTCAGAGAGAATTGAAGACAGGTGGGTGAGAGTTGGGTCAGTTTGGGGGGGCCCTCAATAGTTGTCACAGTCTCACCAAATGCAATAAACAATGACCAGTACACTCCTAGCCTGTGCCTATACCAAACGTGGAGCGTAGAACTGAAATTCTCCTAGGAAAGTGCCGTGAGGAATTAATTGGCTATATGCAGCAGCTACAGGGCATTTTTAGTATGTGGAATTCCATCGCTCAGGTTATTCATCCAGTGTTGAATTAAAGGCATTTAGTTCAGAGATCATTGACTGAAGTTGTCGAGTAGAGGCGCCAATGGGGCATGGATCGTTATCTTCCGACGCTCTCTTGTCGAACTTACAACCCATCCGCTAATTTAGCCACATTCAGTATTTCCACAGGCTTCAGAAGCCTCAGGGTCCAGAAAATCATTTGGGTTCCAATGTGGGTGTTGGCCATAGGCCTGTCGGTAGCTTAGTTTCTAATGGGTATAGGAAATGTAGATTGTCGGGAACAAATAGGATTAATGAAAGACAAAACAAGAGAATGCCTACAGTGGCTTTGGCTGGTGGGTTTTTCGGATTTGGAAAGAAAAAGACTTCTAAGTTCGCTGAGATACGGTCTGCTTTGGTGACCCCTGTCTTTACATGATGAACTGCAAGCGAAGTACCAAAGTGGAAGAGATTGGGGGAGAGAGGATTCAAAAGATTATAGATGACATGGTTGCTAGCATGAGGGATGCACCGGTGTTGGGATCATTTGCACCTCAAATAGGTGTACCATCGAGATAGTTGCCTAGAAGATACAAAGCAATATATCAGCTACGCGCAAAGGAGGAAGTAGAAGCTCATCAACGGACTTCATTTGACCTTTTGATAATAATAAATCCAAGCTCAAAACTATAGGCAACAAAAGCTAGAAGTTCTTGAAGGATGTCTCGAGATGACAGCTACATTTGATTTGAGAGTAGCACACAATGTGATGAAAGCACGTTCTCATATTGAAGCAAATGAAAAAGTGGAATTCACATCTTCAGTGGATCCAGCAGTTTGGCGAGAAGACATTCAATTGCTAATCTTATGAAAAATATTGGAGTGATGGAATCCTCTGCAAAAGACTGAAGTAGAAATGCCTTGTTTGGGAGGTGAAACGTACCTTTGCAACAAGTTTCATCAAATGGACTAACTAAGCAAGAGTTTTCTGAAACATTAGACGCTAGTTTGATTACAATATCAAAGTTACTATTGCCTATGCAAGAGAAGGCATCCATATATGAAAACAAGTCTGAAAAGGTTTTTATCAATATCAAGAGAAGGATGCTTTATGAAATCCAAGATTGAAGTTAATGTTTGAAATCCAAGATTGAAGTTTTTGGCATACCAAAATGCAATATCATACAAAATTTTCTGGCGAAATCTACTTTGGAACAACGCTCTTTTGGAACTACCACAGTTTTATGTTGTCCCCAAATCGATGAAGAAAAAGGTTTATATATCATTACGGTTGATGCCTTTCAGATCCAGGAGCGTGATGTTATCATTATGTCTTGTGTCTGAGCTTCAAATCATGGGGTTGTCCTTGTAGCTGTTTTTCACCGCGTGTTTGGGGCGCTAGCACGAGCTCGCAGAGCACTTCGGGTTAAGGGCAAGCTGCTGCATTGAAACAATCAGATGCATTGAGATGGCGTTTTAAACCAGGCATGTTAAACCTGCCCTTGCAATCTTCTGCTACCCTTTTATTATGTCATGAATTGAATGTCCTTCTATTTTCTTTTATCTGTTATGGCATTTAGAATGGGCTTCTACTTTTTCCTTGCTCCTCAATTAATTGCTCTCTGGCTTCGAAAATGGTTTTTTGTAGCATAAAATTATTTCATAATGGACAAAATGAATGAACTAGGTAAACAGTAAAACTTAACCTTTGTTTATGTTATTAGTTACTGCAATTGTCTGATCAATAATGGTAATTCATGAAAAGCTATCTCAAACCGATTACAATTCTAATTCCAGTTTTTTAAAAAAAAAAAAGATTGGCTAGGTTGCTTTATGACTGCCTGATAATGCTTTTATTCTAAATGGATGTAATAGTGAAAGGCAGAAATTAAAATTGTAGAGTTTTCTCTTTCTTGGTAAAGTGTATGATGTTATAGACATTCTATGTAAATTATCTTCCTTGTGAATCGAACTCTGTAGTAGTAGATGTTTTCTTTGGAGCGACTATGAGGATAGGTCGAGTAGACTGTCGTGAGATAGATGGGTATGCCCAAGCTATTCATATGTTGTTTTAGAGACGGAAGAGAAGGCATAGTTCGTAGGAAGAGTATTTTGCCTTGTACTTTTCCCCTTCGCTGACTGTTAACCTTGTGATTGGTGACTCGAGTTGGGTCACGGTAGAGGATCTTGTGTCGATTCACTTATATTTTCAACAGACTATCCCTTGCTTGTTTAAATTCAAGTATCGAATGAAATGGGTTTCTATTAAATCCATTTTGTAGCTTAGCAAACCTTCAATAATTCAGGTAGGGACTTTCTGAGTAAGTGTTGACTGAGGCATGTGTGAAAATAGAATGGTTATCTTTCTTCGAATTGGGTTAGACTTGTATGAAAATGGAAAAGGTATGAATCGACTCAGTTACATATTTTAGTGAGCTAAGTCCTTAACTCTTACAATGATCATACGAGGGGTGGATTACGGGTTTATTGCTGATTATGTGATGTAAGATAATAACAACCTTTGGTGAAAAGACTTCTTCTTGATCCTTGCCTGTGTAATCCAACTATAGTTGTTGTATGTAATTTTAGTTGGATAGAATCTAATTTATTTAACTTCTTGATGAAAAATAATTAGGTTCGGTGAGAATTGCTTGGTATATTGAACCTTCAGATTTAGTTATAGTGTTGTGAGTATTATATGTATGTTGGTTTATTCAGCCGAGTGAAGTTAACTTTAATCTTTGACTGATTTGTGTTTATATATGGTTGGGGCCTATATTCTTCCTAAAACATGGATGTGCGTTAATGCAGTCTTGTTAACAAGTAATTTTGAATATGTTAAGTCATTTGACCGATCTTTATCTTTTTGGTTAATAATATTAGAATGATGTTTGGGTGTTAGATTTCAATCACGTAATCCATAGGATTACTTGACTGAAATCTCAATACTCTCAGCCTTGTTGTCTTCACCAATAAGGTCTCACCTTGATTATCTTTGGAATATCTCTCTCACTTGAATATTGGGATTCCTCCTTGTTGGCTGGTATAAATCTCGTCATCTTGTGAAACATATTGTTTAGTGGTTTGTGATTTGATCCATTCTTGAGTTTAGAATTTTACTTTCATGATATTATAAAATGTTAGCTTACTATTGCAATGGGTAGTCTTAACATGCTCAGTTCTTGCGAACTGACTTTAGTTAATATTTGTGCAGATGGATTATGCGAGTAGACTAGAGGAAAAGAGTGTTAAAGGTTCATCTGTACAATTTATGAAGTTCCTTGTAAAAATGTCGAATGTATTGTAGAGTATTGTTGTTGTAACTGTTGAAACTTTGGCTTGTTTGGTTATCATGTGAAAGATGAAATTTGATTACCGCTTGGTTATGGGATATTCTAGTGTATTTTAAATCCTTAGAATAGTAGCGTGGCATGTTCCATGTTATTACGCTCTTGTTCCCTAGTCATGGGTTAATAGAGATAGTATGTCCCTTTGGTTTGTGCATCGTGTTGGAATGAATTGATGTAACCTTGTTTTGTTTTCGCAAACGAGTACTGTTAAACTTTGCTCTTGGGTTAAAATGTTGAGTTGTAAATCCTTCTAAGGCATAGTAGCAATGAGTTTGTAAGCACTATAAAGTGGACTGGATAGTCCTTATAAAAGTTAAACGAAAATTCATGTATATGAACATATTAATGTAGATGTGATCTACTTGATAACCTTTGAGACCTGGAACAATTAAGAGGAAACTATCTTTTGTAACGAAATATGATTACTTATTATTATTTTTTTCCGGGCCAAACTAATAAACATTATCCTTTTACGGTGAAACCTTAAATGATCTCATGGTGAAATCAATGGTTAGATTTTAGAAGATGATAGGATTTAATAAGTAGGAGGGAAATTGATTCATTAAACCTTAAATCTCTCTCTATCGTTTGAAATGTTCTCCTTTGTCAAACTTAATTAAGTAAAGTCTAGATGGAACATTTAACCAATCTTGATAAACTCTTAACCTCAATAAAAGATTGATAGTAAACAATGTGACCCTGAAGCTAAATTCTGTTGTCCTGTTCTGTTAACCCTTGCCTTGATTCATGGTGATATTTCTTAAGCAAGGTCAAAATTTGATCCTTAAACAAGAAGGCTATTGTTATGAACCCTAAGCGGTACTTTCCACTCAATCGGAGCTTATGCCTTCACCTGTGCAATAGAGTTGTGGAACATGTGTTAGTGGCTTGAGTAAGATTAATTAACCTTGTAAGAAATGGAAAATGTTCTAAAATCAAATGAATAAGAAAGATTTGGACATAAAATTGATGATCCTAGTTTAGAAAGCTTGGCCTTAAGCTATTTAGTCAACAGTTGAAAAGAAAGAAGTTCTCCCTTGTGAAAAGAATTGTGTGAATCATTACATGAAATTTTATAAGAACGTAAGTTAAGAATTAAGAGACATTTTAGTAAACAAGAAAATTTAACAAGAAATTCCTCATGGGATGCCCTAGATGTGAGTGTGTCATGTGGTTGGACTTCCATAAAGAGTAAATTGTCCTTGATAGGTGTGAATAAGAATGGATGTGTTTAATTATCTTAGCATCTACATGAAGTAAACATTTAATATTATATTAATATGACATCATAGAACGAATTTGTTGTTTTAAGAACGAAACAAAAAAATGATAATTTTATGTAACCGTTATTTGATCATTCAGTTTTGACTCAATTGTTATTTTATTCAACGGTACAATTTTCATGAAGTTTAAATAATTTTGTTTCCAAATTTATAATCATTATTTTGAAATTAAAAGACAAAATCTTTTGCTAACAATACAATTGTTTATATGTATTTTAAATATTTTTGAAATTGAAACATAGTCTCTTAAAAATTATAATTAATTATTAAAATATTTTTTTAAACAATTAAAAATAAGTTAATAATAAAAAAAAATTTTATCAATTATTTATTAATTGTATAATTGAAAATATTTCTAAGTTATATATTTTAACTCATGGGTATATTGTAGAATTTAATTTGAATGACAAGTTTTTATTTTAAATGTATTGTGAGTGATGTGGGACGTGATTCATGCAAAGGATTATATGAATTAAGTTGTATCTTCAAGTCATAATTAAAATTACATTGTTTATTGCCATATGTTTTGTATTCATAAATTTTGCAAGAACAATGTTTCTAATGTTTATTATACATTCATTATTGCATATGCATAATACATTTAAATTAGTAAATGCACTTTCAGCTCATGAATCTTAGTTGATTATGAAATATTGATTGACAAACCTTTGTTGTCATTTGATTACATAAAAATATATGTAATTCATGCTAATGACCCTATAAATAATGATATCTAAAGACCATAGTTAAGCAGGTTCACGTGTTGATTTAGTAATAATAAAATGCGTCTTTCACATTTCAAAAAATGCACCAAATAATTACAAGACATGGAGATGAAAATATACTTACCACACAGTTTTTCTCCACTCCCTCGGATTACAGAACTATATATTTACAGTATCCTAAATTAAAGATTATATTATCTACTTTGAGAAGGATTATTCTTTAACCGAGTAGAAAGTTTGCACAACTGTAATTCCCAAATATGGTAGCGCAGCTACAAAAGATACAAAAGCACAAACATAATGTCTGTATGTGAAAATTACAAATAGGTTGTTTCTGCGCTTCATTTCGACATGAAACTTTAAATATAAATAAAGATTACATATATTATGTACCTTGATGAGTTTGATTATTATTTAAAGGAATTGATTGTTTGCACAGCGGTCATCCCCAGAAGCAGTGCTGCTGCCAGAAAAGAGATTAAATACCATGGCGTAGAGAAATAATCTTCCTGCAACCGGCGCCTCCAGACATTCAGTTGGAAGCTGTAATGTTCGTTAACCACATGCAAAACATCCTCAAATTCAGTATTGTCATATGTAATTCCGGTGCCTATTTTGTTGAATATGGTAGCAACTTCCTCATCACACCCCATGTAGTTGACGATAACATTCCTTTTCACAAGCACCTCAACATCCTCTTGTGTGTGAATTATGTTATCCATTAAACAGACGTGCTGGGATATTATTGCGATATTCTTTTCAAAAGATTGTCCCCTGAGACACTCTTCAAAAGCCATCAGGTTTCTCAGAATTATTTCCGTTGAATCGTCAACAATGATTGGTTTGAGGAAAAGTGTACCGCGTCCCAAAGATCTCTTTTTGAAATCAACTTTTTTGTCCAGTGTTGGTTCACAATTAATTCCAGCCCTGCCTAACTTTACCACTGAAGGCATCGTGCTTAGAACCGTAGATTGATACAGACACTGAAACACATTCTGCCAGCGTGGCCCCCGTGGACAAGTAACACCCTTCGGACTGGCTGTGCCAATATCAGTGGTCTCGGATGCAGAATCTGTTAGCAAACTTGCAATCACCTCTCTACACAAATGCAATAGATGATATGGACGTCTTTCTGCATTAATAATCCCCTCAATTGTTGATATTGATAATTGTCTATTTTTTCTTCTCTTGCTTTGGACTGTGAGAATGGAGAAAACCTGTAAAGTAATCGTAGTCAATCAATAGTTCGGCCAAGAATGTTGATACTTCTGTCTGAGAGCCTTTAAATCCCAATTGTAGGATTTTTATGAGAATACACAGAGGAATCTGATTTTGCAACTTCAAAATGTCCAATATTATCTCTCGTCTTATAATGCTTTTAGGTGTGCCCTTTCCAAGGACTTCCAGAATAAAGCAAGCATCCATAGTCAACATCCACACAAGTGTTTTCGAATCCCATTCAATCGCCGAATCTTCATAGCAATTTCTGATGTCGTCCTCTAGCTCACTAATCTCTTTGATTAACTCAGTCATCATCACCTCGCTAACCTCTTTGATTAACTCACTCATCATCACCTTGCTATCTTTCTTCAACCCGATATCATCGCCAATATGGAGGCTTATCAATATGGACTGTACTGCTTGGAGCTTACGATCTTCCATCGCTGATAGGTGTTTCTTTTGGTGATAAGGGCCAAACGACACAACCACAGGATCATAAGCGTTTTTGTTGGTACTCCTTATGGATTCAGGAACCCTACAGATAGACGCACCATAGGACGTTTTTCGCTTTTCAAACTCACCAGACTTAAACCTGTCTTTGACTTGAACAATCCATGAGTCAGATTCACCATCTTTGGGTGTACATATTTGTTTACCTTTGTCATCAGTGTCATGACTACCTGTTTTCTTTTCGCCTGCCATTAAGCTGTACAAAGAAATAATACACTGTTATAAAAAAGCAGCCCTCTGGTTGAAAAGAATTGCGACAAGCCGACAATTTTAGAAGAAAAAAGAGTAAACATAGTCACAAATTTCCTTAAACGACAATATTAATATTTTGACTAAAATACACGTTCATAATCCTGAACGTGGCAAAACATGAGGGGTCGATGAGGTTAATTAGTATCAGCTCTCGATAGTTGATGGCCGTACAGCTTTATTAAATACTATCAGTTGTGATAATTACGCCGTGAGGCGTTCTTGTTATGGGCTGCGACCTGTTTTCCCTGACAGGTTTTGGGCATCGGACGGCTCTATTTCGGGGTCGTTGAAATCCAACGGCGGAGGAAACCCTGGATTTCGTTCGTGTGGAGGAAGCGGGTTGTTGGAAGATTGCATGGGTTGTTAATTTCTGCTCTCGCTCACGGTTGTTCATCATTGCACTTCATAGTCGGGGCCAGAATAGCTCAAGAATAAGCGCCTCTTCTTTGCCAATGGACGGATTATGTTGTGCGTGGCAGAAATATGAGAGGGCGTTTGCATGTGGAGAAGGTTTGGGTGCCTATAAATGCTTGCTTTGCCTGCTGTTTGCATATCTTTTCGCTAACAGCCACTCAAAGCTGTGTTTCGCGTTTAACTTGCTTCCGAGGCCTTTCCCGTGGGTGGGTTCTTGCTTGAACAATGTATGGTGTGCTGTGCAGGTGGGTTTCGTGAGGGGCATATTCTCTGCAAGGTATTCGAAGGTATGACATGTATCAAATCGTGGCTCTGCGTTGTTCTCCTGTGCTGATATGTAGCTTGACCCTATTTACGGCATGTTTTTTGCCGGGCTCTATTTCGGTGTGCTTCGATTGATCAAGAATTTTGTTTGTATGTGTTTGGCGTTTTGTTTGAGTTTATTCGACCCACTCAATGCTTGACTTAGGTCGAGTTTATCATTGCCCGGCTTTTTGTGCTTGGATCTGCGTTGAGGTTGCTCCTTTGTGGGGCTTTGTTGAGAGGTCGCACTTGAGAGTTTCATGGATCTCGGGTTTACATGAGTGATTTGTTATTCTCCCCTTTAACTTAGATGCTGTTTGTTGTGAAGGGATTGATTTCTAAGTTCTCGACCGCCATTGTTTTTCCCAACACTTTTTTTCCGAAGTTTGAGCAAAAGGTTATGAGATTAAATAGATTTTTGTGCCTAGCTTTGCCTAGAACTTTGCACTCGCAATAAAACTCTCATGAGCCTTTACATTTTCCATATTGAGGAGCTTGAAAAGCTGCTGAATGTGCCATCATTTAGAATACCCTTATATGCAGGACCCAAAGCTACTGGACTCGACAAGTTCTCCCCATGAAATCCATCGGTAGCTCTAACAATTTCTTGATATGAAATCCCCTGTGTGCCAATGAGATTTATTGTTGAAGTATCTTTATAAAAACCCGATTTCATCTTCTCGCATGTGTACTAACAAAAGCTATGATATTGGATGCCTTTGTGTTCTCACTTGACTTATTCTCTAATTGGTCATACCAGTGAAAAAGGCATTGTGGATATTGTTCAAGGACTAAGCTGGTTCAAGAGGGACTTCTGAATTTGGCTAATCATTCGGATACTCTATTGGCTTCGCCAGATCTTCTAGGTGATAAAAGGTTCTTATTCATCTAGCATCTATGTTAAATTAGAGTATATAGTAAGTTAGAATAGTGTATTGTAAAATACTCTTAAATTTTTTTATCATTTTAAATAGTGACATTTGTCAAAATTATATATCCACAAAGGGCATGTGTAAAATCATAAATGAATGCGGGATAGTTTTGTTACAAGTGGGGAAATAATTTTGAAGTGACAATTCTTTTATTTGTAATCGGTTTCTTTTCTGTGTGAACTTGTTACTCAGGGAACTAAAATCCGTTAATCATCTTCCTTAGATTTGGCACTATTTTATTACCAAATTTGAAATCTATCTTATTTATAGTGAATGATTAAATTGTTAGCAGAGAGTGAATAGCTCAATGTGATAAATAAATTTTTATTTGATAATGTTTTAGTAAATATAAGATTTTATTTGATGATGAATCATGGACAATGATTCGAATGCATCAATCAAAAACTTGATACGCTTAATCCAAGAAATCAACTTTCTAAGATTTTATTAATTTATTTCAGGATTAGATTCATATTTTTGTACAAAAAATTAAAGTTCTTTTCCATCCAATTACTACTTGGACCTTGTTTTTGATTAGTTTCGACTTGTTGCATGCCATGTTTTGACAACTTTCCCCAATTCAAAATTGTGGCGTTCTTGTTATGGGTGCGACTGTTTTGCTCCGATGTGTTTTGGGCATCTAGGCATTTGATTTGATTGGGTCGTTGAAATCCAACGGCGGAGGAAACCCTGGATTTCGTTCGTGTGGAGGAAGCGGGTTGTTGGAAGATTGCATGGGTTGTTAATGCCTGCTCTGCTTCGCCGGTTGTTCATCATTGCACTTCGTAGTTGGGGCCGGAATAGCTCAGGAATAAGCGCCTCTTCTTTGGCAATGGACGGATTATGTTGTGCGTGGCAGAAATATGAGAGGGCGTTTGCATGTGGAGAAGGTTTGGGTGCCTATAAATGCTTGCTTTGCCTGCTGTTTGCATATCTTTTCGCTAACAGCCACTCAAAGTTGTGTTTCGCGTTTAACTTGCTTCCGAGGCCTTTCCCGTGGGTGGGTTCTTGCTTAAACAATGTATGGTGTGTTTGTGGGTGGGTTTTGTGAGGGGTATATCTCTCGCAAGGTATTCGAAGGTATGACATGTATCAAATCGTGGCTCTGCGTTGTTCTCCTATGCTGATATGTAGCTTGACCCTATTTAAGGCATGTTTTTTGCCGGGCTCTATTTCGGTGTGCTTCGATTGATCAAGAATTTTGTTTGTATGTGTTTGGCATTTTGTTTGGAGTTTATTCGACCCGCTCAATGCTTGACTTAGGTCGAGTTTATCATTGCCTGGCTTTTTGTGCTTCTGGATCCTGCGTTGAGGTTGCTCCTTTGTGGGGCTTTGTTGAGAGGTCGCACTTGAGAGTTTCATGGATCTGGGTTTACATGAGTGATTCATTATTCTCCCCTTTAACTTAGATCTGTTCTGTTGTGAAGGGATTGATTTCTGAGTTCTCGACCGCCATTGTTTTTCCCAACACTTTTTTTTCGAAGTTTGAGCAAAAGGTTATGAGATTAACTGATTTTTGTGCCTAGCTTTGCCAGAACTTTGCACTCTGCAATAAAACTCTTGCGAGCCTTTACATATTCCATTATGAGGAGCTTGAAAGCTGCAATGTGCCATCATTTAGAATACCCTTATAGACAGCGGATCTAAAGCTACGGACCTGACGGGTTCTCCCCATGAAATCCATCGGTAGCTCTAACAATTTCTTGATATGAAATCCTGTGTGGCCAATGAGATTTATTGTTGAAGTATCTTTATAAAAACCCGATTTCATCTTCTCGCATGTGTACTAACAAAAGCTATGATATTGGATGCCTTTGTGTTAACTGCTTTGACTTATTCTCTAATTGGTCATACCGGTGAAAAAGGCATTTGTGGATATTGTTCAAGGACTAACTGGTTCACGAAGAGGGACTTCGAATTTGGCTAATCATTCAGATACTCTATTGGCTTACTTTTGCATCTTCTAGGTGATAAAAAGGTTCTTATTCATCCGGCATCTATGTTAAATTAGAGTATATAGTAAGTTAGAATAGTGTATTGTAAAATACTCTTAAATTTTTTTATCATTTTAAATAGTGACTTTTGTCAAAATTATTTATCCACAAAGGGCATGTGTAAAATCATAAATGAATGCGGGATAGTTTTGTTACAAGTGGGGAAATAATTTTGAAGTGACAATTCTTTTATTTGTAATCGTTTCTTTTCTGTGTGAACTGTTGTTACTCGGGGAACTAAAATTGTTAATCATCTTCTTAGATTTGGCACTATTTTATTACCAAATTTGAAATCTATCTTATTTATAGTGAATGATTAAATTGTTAGCAGAGAGTGAATAGCTCAATGTGATAAATAAATTTTTATTTGATAATGTTTACGTAAATATAAGATTTTATTTGATGATGAATCATGGACAATGATTAGAATGCATCAATCAAAACTTGACACTTTTGCTTAATCCAAGAAATCAACTTTCTAAGATTTTATTAATTTATTTCAGGATTAGATTCATATTTTTGTACAAAAAATTAAAGTTCTTTTCCATCCAATTACTACTTGGACCTTGTTTTCTTTGATTAGTTTCGACTTCTTTGCATGCCATGTTTTGACAACTTTCCCCAATTCAAAATTGTGACTATATGTCGCTCAATTCTAGTGCTTAATATTGTATTTAAACTTAAAGTATGATTTTTTAGCAAATGCATACGTAATATCCCAAATGGATGGAGCTTTCCAACCACCACTTGTTTTGGCTGAAAAATTAGGGTGGGTGGGTTATATATTTTCACCTCGAATTGGTCTAGGCGTTTTGTTTTGGCAGAGGAGATGAAATATCTATAAGGAGTGGCCAGCAATCCAAAATAGTTGTAGCATTGACTCCTGTACTTTTATATTTGTAGGATTGGATCCAAGAATAAAAATGAAAACTCTATCCAATTTTCCCGCAATGTGACTCTTTCCCTTCCTTTTTTTTTTTGCTCTAGGTGAAAATCCTGGAGAAAATTCAAGCTCCATCAATGATGTTTTTATTTCTACTTGATTCGAGCATCTTACATTCTATGGGATAGTTTTGTTACAAGTGGGGAAATAATTTTGAAGTGACAATTCTTTTATTTGTAATCGCATTTCTTTTCCCTGTGTGAACTGTTGTTACTCGTGGAACTAAAATCGGTTAATCATCTTCTTAGATTTGGCACTATTTTATTACCAAATTTGAAATCTATCTTATTTATAGTGAATGATTAAATTGTTCAGAGAGTGAATAGCTCAATGTGATAAATAAATTTTTTATTTGATAATATTTCTAAATATAGTAAGTTAGAATAGTGTATTGTAAAATACTCTTTTTTTTATCATTTTAAATAGTGACATTTGTCAAAATTATATATCCACAAAGGGCATGTGTAAAATCATAAATGAATGCGGGATAGTTTTGTTACAAGTGGGGAAATAATTTTGAAGTGACAATTCTTTTATTTGTAATCGCTTCTTTTCTTGTGAACATGTTACTGTGGAACTAAAATCGGTTAATCATCTTCTTAGATTTGGCACTATTTTATTACCAAATTTGAAATCTATCTTATTTATAGTGAATGATTAAATTGTTAGTAGAGAGTGAATAGCTCAATGTGATAAATAAATTTTTATTTGATAATGTTTCTATAAATATAGTAAAGTTAGAATAGTGTATTGTAAAATACTCTTAAATCATTTTTTATCATGTTTTATAAATAGTGACATTTGTCAAAATTATATATCCACAAAGGGCATGTGTAAAATCATAAATGAATGCGGGATAGTTTTGTTACAAGTGGGGAAATAATTTTGAAGTGACACTTCTTTTATTTGTAATCAGTTTCTTTTCCTGTGTGAACTGTTGTTACTCAGGGAACTAAAATCGGTTAATCATCTTCTTAGATTTGGCACTATTTTATTACCAAATTTGAAATCTATCTTATTTATAGTGAATGATTAAATTGTTAGCAGAGAGTGAATAGCTCAATGTGATAAATAAATTTTTTATTTGATAATGTTTCTGTAAATATAAGATTTTATTTGATGATGAATCATGGACAATGATTCGGAATGCATCAATCAAAAACTTGACACAGTTAATCCAAGAAATCAACTTTCTAAGATTTTATTAATTTATTTCAGGATTAGATTCATATTTTTGTACAAAAATTAAAGTTCTTTTCCATCCAATTACTACTTCAGACCTTGTTTGCTGATTAGTTTCTGAGTTGCTGCATGCCATGTTTTGACAACTTTCCCCAATTCAAAATTGTGACCATATGTCGCTCAATTCTAGTGCTTAATATTGTATTTAAACTTAAAGTATGATTTTTTAAGCAAATCTGTACATAGAATATCCCAAATGGATGGAGCACCCAACCACCACTTGTTAACCTGGCTGAAAAATTAGGGTGGGTGGGTTATATTTTTTCAATTCTGAATTGGTCTGGGCGTTTTGTTTTGGCAGAGGAGATGAAATATCTATAAGGAGTGGCCAGCAATCCAAAATAGTTGTAGCATTGACTCCTGTACTTTTATATTTGTAGGATTGGATCCAAGAATAAAAAATGAAAACTCTATCCAATTTTCCCGCAATGTGACTCTTTCCCTTCCTTTTTTTTGCTCTAGGTGAAAATCCCTGGAGAAAATTCAAGCTCCATCAATGATGTTTTTATTTCTACTTGATTCAGAGCATCTTACATTCTATGATTGAACCCCTTTTTTTCTTCAGGGATCCAAATTGTATTGAAGTCCCCCCAATGATCAGATTAGGGATAGATGTGTGATGCCCAAGTAGTGAGCTGTTCAATCATGATAACTCTATTGTTTACCGTTGCGAGTAATATACAAATGGAAAATGTTATAGATATCTTTATTTTCATTGGGAAAAAATGCATGAAATCCCCCACAGAAACTCTCGGAGGAGATAAAGATTGTACCTTAATGCAAGGACCTAATGGATCTAAGTCCTCATGTCTTGGCACCATATTGTTTTCTTGCTGCCCCAAAAGCTTGCAAACCTGATATCCTTGAGCGTTCCTGCCTTGAAGGTTTCTTGTAAGAGGAACATATCCAGATGTTCTGTTTTGATCAAATATATGCAGAAGTGGCATTTATTGGGGACCCCTAAACCCCTTAAACCCAAGACTGCAATTTGATTATTGTGCATGTGTACTAACAAAAGCTATGATATTGGATGGCTTTGTGTTCTGCTGCTGACTTATTCTCTGATTGGTCATACCAGGTGAAAAAGGCAGCTGTGGATATTGTTCAAGGACTAACTGGTTCTGAAGAGGGACTTCTGAATTTGGCTAATCGTTCAGATACTCTATTGGCTTCGCTTTTGCATCTTCTAGGCGATAAAAAGGTTCTTATTCATCTGGTTTCTATGTTAAATTAGAGTATATAGTAAGTTAGAATAGTGTATTGTAAAATACTCTTAAATTTTTGAACCCAGACTGCAATTTGATTATTGTGCATGTCTACTATTATCAATGCATTTTACGGGTCTTTTCCCTTTCTTTGCATTGTCCTCAAAATGAAAACTACTGGAAGTTTCTTAACTTTACGTGGAAATGATTCTGTGTTGCTTCTCACTTCTTGTCATCTTATTGAAATGTTTTTCAGGCGTTGTCATGTAATTCATTTTTAAGAGCCGCTTCTGGCCTTAAGAGTGTTATTATGGGGGCACCGAAAACCTTAATTCTCACCAAAAGCCTTAAACTAAATAAAGATCTGTGAAGGTAAAGTAAAAATACCTAATATTAAAAGACCATTTGGTAACAATAATTGAATGTGAAATCATATAATTGTCGGCAAGGTAAAGCTGTTACCTGGTTACAGCAATAAGAGATTAGAAAAATAAAAACTGTATCTAATGAAGTTCCCAACAGCAGTGTTGAGGGTGCCCGGAATTCTGTCTGATTGTCAATCTATTTCAATTTATAAATATATGCCCTTTTAGGAAATCCTTTTTTCCTGGGAATTGATCCCTTAGGGAATGTGACCAGGTTCACGAATCGCATTGGTTTTCCTCAACCACTCCAAGTAGAACACACTTGGCCAATTTGCAGTGTTATAACTAAACTTACAAAAAGAACCGACAAACTTCAAACTTCATATGGTACTTGTATTGTAAATTTTAGTAGAGAGTAGTGCCTGTTGTCTGCGTATGCTTTTTGTTACCTAAATAAATTTCAATCAAAATCAGAATAAGAAAATTAAAAATTTGATTAAGAAGTAAAATTGGCCTTACCATAACCCAACCAATAACACCTTATACGCTAAACTGTAAATGGAGTGAGGTTAGTTTCTAATTAAATCTGATAAGAGGGTATGTTTTGTTGTGGTATTAATATGTTTGCAAATTCTCATTATTTCATCGCTCAATATAAATGGTCTCTGGAGATGCTTTTTTGGATTATCTTGCTTGGTCATCCCTACATTTTGTTTTATTTTCTTGAATGTGCTGGACATTACATGCAGAAATAATAAATATTATTGTTTTACTTTTTGGGCATAAAACTTCTTTCGACATAACTTAGTAATGCATGCACTGTTTTTTATTGAGATCAATCTTAATTTTCGACATATATCCATGAAGTCTTGTTTTTTAGTGTCTCTAAATTTCCGACTGTTCCTTTCCTATGATTCATTTCTGTTTTCTTGCCTCTATTTGGTGAGCTTCCAGATCCTTTTCAGTGGCATGTTGTTGTTGTATGTACGGTTTCATTATTCCGTGTATAGATAGACAATGGACTGGTCTGATAAAATTGGGTTGAATCAAGCTTATAATTTTTTTGTTTTTAAATTAAATTTTTATTTTGAAAAAGGTTTGAAAGGTAGAAAGTCAAACATGGAATTTTGTCTACAAAAACTCTCAGATAGATGGAGATAAGGTACCATATGCTGGGAAAAGTGCTTCAAGTTGCAAAAAGCAACAAAAAAATAGAAAACAATACTAAGGATCCCAAAATATACTGGTATCATCTATCACTCCAACAGGGCAGTTTCATCACTTGTCTCTTGATAAAGAAGATAACAGAATGCAGCTTCTGATTTATTATGAATAATAGGGTGATCCCAAAAAAATCTACATGTCCTCCCGAAAGATTCATGGGAGAGTGTACTGAAAATGCCATCTAGAAAAACCCTTGCAGCAGCAGCTATAGCTGGTTGGATTAGACAGATCATCAGCATAGGCACCAAATGGAATCTAATAGGCACTACCAAAGATTTTTGGTGGCTTCTGTTAGCCATTATGCTCAATTCTTGAGGTATGGCGATCAATGTTGCCCTAGGGCCTAGACTATGGATGGGGAGCGTTGAAATCTGCAGATAGGTCACAAAAGGAACAACTAAATGTCTTATCAAATCCTTCATACCTCCGTGGTATTGTGATGAGTGTGGTGACAAAACTATGGAAAATATAAAAACCGTGACTTAAACAACACTAGAGGAGGCAATAAGTGACCAGATGACAGTGATCATGGGTTTGGCCACACCATATTTGTTCTCAGCTCCCATATCTCTTGCATCCTGGGATACAATGTTCAATGTGCATTAAATAACTTGTCTGGAAGGGGTGATCTGCCTTTGTTCCTGTCACTACTGGCTGTGAAATGGGTGTCTTTTTCTCCTGAATGAGGTCGTTTGCTTCCAAATATTCTAACTCTGCCTCTAGGAACAGAGCTTCATGCTTTCAAGGTTTCCAACCCAACCTAATGTCTTCCTTGTTACTATGAGAATTTTAAAAGATCTTCTCAGGTCTACACATTCTATCACTCTTTCTTCTTGTCTCTACATCACTAGATTTTCCCCATGTTTTGCATTTCTTGACTGTGTGCAAGTATTACTCTGCCATGGATTTCCAACAGGGTGCTAATCTACCAAACCACAACTATCTTGAGAATTCCTTAAGACCAATTTGTTCAACAACTAACACTTTCACAACATGGAGATACCCACCTCATTAAAACTCAGGTTCAATCATGTATTTGTCTCACTACAAAACTGTTACAAGACAGTGATCAGTATAACAAGCTTCTGTCACCTTATACTCACGAGTATGAGAACGCCAACTGTTGAACCTGGGCAGCTACAATGGTAAGTTGCTATAACTCACTGCTAGACTAGAGCCTGACCAACTTCCTGCATACCTCATTCATTTTTTTTTGACAAACGTCTTTTATTTGTTACCTTAGAGAGGGTATTGAACTTCATTTTGCCAATTGTGCTGAAATCATTGCATTATTCTGTGGAGCTTGAGCCTTCCAGGTTTTGAAGCCGGGTCATCGGCAACAAATGCTCTAACTTACCACTAGATCACAGCCCAACATTCTCCATGCATAACATATTTATTTATCCTTGGATAGCATGCTTTTTAAGCAGTCCTTAAATTCTTCAAGCAATTATCTAGCCAAGGATGAAGCTAAAGGGTTGGACTAGGCTAACAATTTCATGATCTGTTTCTTTTTCCTTATCTGTAATTTCAATCTGAACAACAAAGATTTATGGATGATAGGAAAGCATGATCTGTATAAAAAATCCCAAAGTAAGCAATGGAATTCGGTGGGTGGACTAAATTCTTCTTCAGGTTGTGATCTCTTGATAGTTTTAGCACTTTGGGTATTCTGATTTTATCATGAAAATTGTATTGTTTTTGCTTGAATTCTTTTTTATTCTTTTATTTATTTAGCCTTGGATAGCATGCTTTCTAATATGCTTTTTAAGTTGTGATCTCTTGATAGTTTTAGCGCTTTGGGTATTCTGATTTTATCATGAAAATTGTATTGTTTTTGCTTGAATTCTTTTTATTCTGTCAAGAATAATAGTATGAATTTTGTAAAGATTATATACAGTACCATGCCTTGTGGTTTTGTTAAATCTAGATGGACATGTAGGGGCATGCGCCCTGCCAAAGTCAGGAATTGGAGTGTGCTGAGAGATTCTATTTCTCTGGGAGGCCACTTCAATACGCCCCATGTAGGGCGTTAGACTGCGCTTTGGTAGGGCTATTTAAGCTACTGTCTTCAGTATTTTTAACCTCCTTTGCTTGCCATTACGGTACCTAACGTTTTCTTGTTTCCTCTTAGATTGCACTAATGAAAACACGAAGTCAAATTTGCATCCCCCCTGTTGGTATTACTGTCACAACACCACAACTACGAAGGCATGAAGAATTTAAAAGAACTCAGTTTGTAGTCAATGTGTTCCATCCTAAACAATTGCGCCCTGAAAAACCACAGATTGCAGAAATTGTGAAGGCACGCCTTCACTTACCAGTGGAATCTGTCATCTATCTTTCAAAATTTCGGATGGTGGATTCATTATCGAAAGGCTTTGGGCTGGCGTACGACACAGCTGCTGATGCAGAGAAGTATGAGCCCCCTACAAATTGAAGAAGATGGGTGTCTTTGTTAAGAAGGGGAAAACAACATTTAAAAAAGATGACCGTGCCAAGAAAATCCCCTATGTGCAGCAGAAAGCTTTTCAGAAAAAAAAATGATGTTACGCATTGGGCACATTCCTTTTTGACTTTGAAAATACTTGATATATATATCATGTTGTAATTAAAGCTTATGTTTTGCATTGTAAATGCTATTTTTGTGCTTCGAAATTACTTTATATAAATATCATACTCTAATTATTGTTGGTTAGTTTTTTGGCAAGCTGGAAATACACAATGCAAACATTGTGTTGTATGCATTTCTTCATAATCTACTTACCTGTAAAATATTTCAAATTTTAAGTGAAGTTTTCCAGCATAAATATATTGCTTTTTACATTTCTATTTCCATTCATATATAATAGATAAGTTTAGTTGTGATGATATAATTGAAAAAGTTAAGCTGGGAATTTCTATATTAGTGTTTTAAGAAATTCAAGAGTCTATTTATAAAAACATTTTTGTCACAAGATAGATTATAAATGGTTCTTATTTTTAAAATAGTTGTTAATTATCTACTATAAGATATTGAAATATCTATGGTTTGTTTAATGTGATCACATTGTATATCCAAATATGAGAACACATATTTGCATTGTTTATAGGATTTTTTTTTTTTCTGAAGATAATCATTTGTTTTGGATAAATATCTTCATACTCACTACTCTGTCCCCATAAATTAAGATTTTGATCCCTTAGCAAATAATAAGGTTGAGATTCAAAGCTTCCTGCCAGGATGTGCTGAATCGCTCATTACTTAGATTAGGTTGTAGTACATAATATTACAACTTAATGTAAAGAGCTAAGTATTGCATGCTACATCTCGTACGTTATCAAGGAGTATTGCAAACCCCGCAGCCTTTGTTATGCTCATGTGTAATCTTTCCTCTCTGTTTAGATAGACCTCATATCCATGTGAAAAAAAAAATCTGTTGTCATAGACCATTGTATGATGTTGTTTATTTTTGGTTTCACAAATGTAAATGCACCGAATAATCAGTGTTTTGCATTTGAATTTAATAAATGGATACAAATAACATAAGATTCAACATTTTACAGACCTGTGACTTTCAAAAAAACAATAGTTATGAACCCATATATTTTAAAGGCATCAAAAACACATCAGTGGTCAACATTTGAGCTTGTTTGCTTCATGGGAAGTGTTCTGTCGCAGCAGTTTCTTTAGTCCATAATTGTACTTGCTTGAACTGTTTTGTTTCGACCATCTTATTCCAATGGTATTGCCAAGCCTTACTGGCACTTCCCTGTTTCAGGGCTGCCCTCGTGTGTTGATTGTTTGGCTTTAGTCTTGTGTCAGTTTTCAGTTGTCTGATAGGTTAGCCACTTGTGTAGAAGCATGTCTTTTGCGACTTGTTACTGCGTATCTGTGTTACCTGGTTTTCCAAAGGGCAAAAGCTTTATCCATGTGGAAAAAAACTGTAGAAAAGAATCCTTTTGTATCTATGTATCGCAGATTTAGTGTGCATAGTAGTATCTACTTTTTTTGTCTAAATAAAGTTTAGAGTATAACAACTAACTACTGATTGTAATCAAACAGTGTGGTGATTTCAGCATGTGGGTTGTAAAAAAACTAAAGCTCATATTATTTGAAAAAAAAAACTCTCGAGTAAATCTTCAGAACTGCTGAATATGGCTTGGTGCTCTTGTCTAACATCTCTTTCTACTACTTATTCCCATACATCTCCCACTCATTACATAGCTACTGAATGTTGCCAACCAGCGATTTGTCTTTCCTATAATGAATCAAGAGGAGATCGGCAACAAACATGTAAGGCTATGATAAGGGAAAAAAGAAATGTATGTAGCTTCTGGATAGTAATTGTTTTGCATAGTTTTGGGGTCAAAATTCATCTGGATGTAAGATTATAAATTGCAAAAATCCTGCATGCTCGAAAAAGTTGAGTTTGCCTTAACACTTGCTGTTACTGTTTTCTTAAGAATCCTCTAGGATTATCAACAAATACATCATGTGCATTTGTATCCCGCAATCATAGCATTCCACGATTATCTCTTCCTAAAATTCTTGCGATGGCAATAGCAGAGCTCACTCTATTCCCCTGCTGACCAACCCAGCATCCAACTGTCTGCAAATTTTTTTATCAATTGAAAACTTTATGACTTTTACAAAAGGAACTTCTCTATATCATGTGCCTAAATGGCAATCAGATTTAAAAACCACAGAGACTTGTGATTTTTCATTCCTCTCCACAAAAGAATTCCAGTAGCCATATTTTAACAAGAGCCTTTAGCAGTTATCATGGCCAGGAGATCCTATAATTCCACCCTATATGTTCATGGTATCCCATGACAGTAAACTACACAAATTCCACCAAACAATGATTTCACTGCTAGTGCTTTGGGGCCAAAGCAATTCAAGAATGGAAGATATTATAAAGCGTACAAAAATAAACACACACTTGTGTTGAGCATCAATGGCTCTAGATGCTGAGGCAGGAATGAATGAGTTATGCACAAAGAAATCAGTTTGCAGTAATATGTCAGTTATGCATGTTCAGGAGTGGTGTGGCACAGTTGCATGCAGACTTATATTGAGCAGAAATGTTTTGAGACAGTAAATGTGTGCATAATTCTTCCATTTTATCAATTCATGGACTACGGTGCAGTGTAGAGTCTTGTTTTTCCTGTACTTTTATGTTTTAGAGGAAAATAGTAGCTGGCAAGGGGCATATTCAGACGGAGATCCATTATGGGACCTTTGCTACGGAGTGATTTGAAGGCACCACTTCATCTTGATTTTTTTTCCCTTCCCAGAAGAAGACGTAATTTCGATTCCTGTTCCCTTCATAGAGTTTTTTTTTGGTGAGAACAAAGTGCCCCATGGATGCAATTTTGCGACTTTTAGTGAATTTTGGGGTCAAAATTCATCTGGATGTAAGATTATAAATTGCAAAAATCCTGCATGCTCGAAAAAGTTGAGTTTGCCTTAACACTTGCTGTTACTGTTTTCTTAAGAATCCTCTAGGATTATCAACAAATACATCATGTGCATTTGTATCCCGCAATCATAGCATTCCACGAGTCTACATCTTGTTGAGGAATTTTTCCAGACAATCCACGAACCTTCAATACACTTCCACATTTTGCATACATGACTATCAAGGTAGTCACGATTACACCATCTGACTAAATTCTGATTTCAATATTTTTTATGGATTTCCAATCCAGCTTCAAAATTTCCATTTCGGCACACGGATGTTGTGGCGTCCTCAGGATGGCCCCTGTCCCTATCCCCAATATGCCTAGGATGTTCCCTAAAAAAACACAAAAAGTGGTTTTTAAAGAAAATAAGGTTAAAAACAACACACAAAGATGATAATGCAGATTAGTTTTGAAAGTCATTTTTTGTGCCCTATTGAATTTTGCACGTGCAGTCTGTTTGAAGTTTTTTCTCAAAATGATATTTGCAGGTGCCCTATTGAATTTTGCATGTGCAGTCTGTTTGAAGTTTTTTCTCAAAATGATATTTGCAGACTTTCCAAAATCAATGAAATCAACAAAAGGGCCAAGTTGAATTAGGATGTCATTCCATGAATTTTTGTGCTCTATAAAATTTGGATGTCATTACCTAAGAAATTCTCAAAAATCAGAGCAGTGCAGATAAACAAAAATAATAACTGTCCATTGAATTAGATTGCCATTCTGGAAAATCATAAGAAGAAACTCTGCAGAATATAATGGGTTTACAAATTTTTAAGCAGTAGCCACAGTAAAGAACAATCCTCCATCCTTTAGCAAAGAAAATCCAAGAACATAGTTTAAAATCAGATGCATCCATGGCCTAGCAAGGAAAAATTGAATCTTGCTGTTGCAGCAAGAAGAATCAAAGTGTTTCTCCCCTAGCAAAGAAAAATAATAGGTTTGCTTCATTTCAGTATTGAGATACAAAGACCCCATAAATGTCGAGAAGTTTGCAGAGATAGCTGTGTCAGAGCCATAGTAATTCTAGTCATTTTTTACCAGATAGATATGAATCGTCATCAGGTACTCTGCATGGATGTTTCTTTGACCATAACGACCTTAAGAATCCATCACAACTTAATTCTTTTGTTAAAAAAGCACTAGGTGAGGGTACTAACAATATAGAAAATATATTGAACTCCATTTTGTGTAAGATTTGAGCATGACTTCTTTAAAACCCTTTGGATGCTATTGCTAGATTTATCGGTATTTGATGTTCTAAATCATACCATCAATTCAATTTTCCAATTAGTACTCGATTGTGTTGAATTATTAATAGAAATTTGCAACTCTTGAGAAATATGCTCAAAGACAATTCACAGTTTTATAATATTTTGACCCTTGTTTGGTCTCTCTCAAAAGCCATCATCGAGGATAAGATGAAAGTCAATGCTCAAAGCATGCGAGAAAGTAATGTCCTCATAGATTTGAGCAACAACAATTTGTTCTTCATTAAATCTGCTTTGTCCTTGATAGATTGTGTCGATTTTTCTTGAGCATTGAGCTCATGATAGACCATAAAAAATGTTGTGGCCTCCATTTTTATTTCCATTAAAGGATTTTACTTACCTAAATGTTTTATAGCCAACTTACTATCCTCATTAAAAACCAAAGACAACTTACTATCCCTTTGTTATTATAATTTATTCTTTTATTCTTACTGTTATATTCATTATCTTATTTTTGATTTCGCCCGCAATTCAATAACGTACTTACAAGTTAAAGTTTATTGCAAAACCTCGGCTTCTTGCTTGCGATGCATGTTTTTTCCTTGTGCCATGCTAGATTTGTATACGTATAGCTAATTTTGTTTTAATTTATAAAAGGAATCCTGAATGTTTTATTTCTGCATTTTTAAAGTTCAAGGCACAAATAATTCATCTAATATTTAGCAAGTTTTGCTCGCAGAAACAATTGTTGCGTACGTTGTTTCATTGATGACAGCAGCTGCTACAAAAGTAATTGAAGTGGATCTATTGCGGCATTGTCCTGGATTGAGGTGATTTAAATTTTTTGAGCATTTATAACTACATCGACCTGTGTGCTATATCGTCCACATTGTTCCCTGCCTCAATACATATAATGTAACTCAAACTTTGCAAAGCCTGAAGAAACAACATTAACGACTTATGTTAATTGCATTTGTTGGTTGCAGTGCTTGCATAATACATCTTTGATTGAGCCAAACGCTCCTGCATTTATTCTCAAATCGCTTGCACTTCGCAAAAAGGTAACTTTCTGAGGTTATGAAACGTCACACCATCTTCTAAGGTCATTAAAGGTAGTTTATGTTTTCATCCCATTCTGTCGCTGAATTACAACGAGCCCCCATATTTCAAATTGCTAGGAAAGCTCAAACTTGCATTTAACAAAATAGAACTTCTCTTTTCTTTTCCATATGTATTCCATTAATGTCCATTACATAACTATAATGAAGATAAAAGTAAAAAATATGTACAGAATAATACTAATATGCCCATTGATTAAAATTAAATACTCTAGACAAATAAACTAAAAAGCCATATGACAACATAAAAAAAAGGGACTAAGAATAAATCAACAAATTTTCAAACAGGATTGCAACATTTCCGAAAAGCTAAATAGTCTTACACATAATGGAGATAAACTTGACTGAAGGAGGTGTGCTGAGTATCATTAAAGAATCCCCCCATAACGGCTTGACACTACAACTACTGAACTTGTCGCCATTGCGTTCATCGTTCAACTCTGCAATTCAACACCGAGTGGACCTGTCAGACGGAAATCATATTCAACCTGCCCTGCTTCCCTCTAAGTTTGCAGGCCATGTACTGGACAAAATATTGCAGGAAGGGTCCATTGTGCTGCTCCGAAAATATGTCTGCAGAAATTATAATAAAGATCTGTAAGTTGCATCTACGTCATTGTTTGAGTTTTGTAAAGTCTTATTTTCTGATTTTGTAATGTTGACTATTCTTTCCTTGTGTTATAGGACGGTTCTTATTACTGACATGGACAATATTGTCTCCACCTGGCCAAGGCAAGGAACACCTGTTCCCATCCCTGAACATATTTTACGAGGGAAAGAAACAGTATGTGAGTCAACGCCCCCACACACACTCAGCTGTCTCGAACACACCGCTGCAATAGATACACTACTGCTAACAGTGAAAACAATTGCACTGGACATTTTACGGTTTGACTTTAACGTCAAGGATATGGACTATAGAAGGCAGGGCTCTTGCTAAAACAACTCTCAGAGAGTACCGAAATACAAGGGGCAGTGGCGTCATCTTCACCTTTGATTTTGTGGACAAAAAAGGCGAGAAATAAGAATCACTTCTTTCAATGATGTTGCAAAAAAATTCTATGCACAAATAGAAAATGTAGGACTATACAGTATATCTAATGGCAGAGTGGGTAAAGCAAATCGTTCTTACAACCATTTAAATAACGAATTAGAAATTTTCTTGCTTCCCTCGTCTACTGTCACTCCTGCAATTGAACTACAAAACGATGTTCCCCTCCATCACTTCCACTTCAAAGAAATAAAAGATATACCATCCATGCCTGCACGCTCAATGGTGGACTTAATTGGTGTTGTGATGGCCATTTCTCCTTGCTCGACCATTCGTCGCAGAGACAATTCTGAGGCTATAAGGAGAACACTATTAATGCGAGATATGTCCGGCTTCAGTATCTCCGTAACCTTATGGGGCCAACATTTACACGATCTTTGCGAAGAGTTGTCAGAGATACTCTCAGTTCCAGATTTTCCAATCTTGGCAATAAAATATGGCCGTGTTTCAAATTTCAATGGCACAATTGTTGACACCATTTCCGCTTCAAAATGCTACGTCAACCCTCCGATTTCGAAACACAAGCTCTCCGCGATTGGATATCGTCGCCAAATTCACATGTTCCGTGCCCATCTGTCACCAGCAAAGATGGGCCTCCACAATCTATGGTTGCTAATGCTACTTTGTTACAAATTTTAGAGATGGGAAATCTCAAAACGAATGAGTGGGTAACTGTTGAAGCTGAAGTATCGAACATCAACATGGATAATTTCTTCTAC
Source organism: Taxus wallichiana var. yunnanensis (assembly GCA_018340775.1). NCBI lineage: Eukaryota > Viridiplantae > Streptophyta > Pinopsida > Cupressales > Taxaceae > Taxus > Taxus wallichiana. The sequence continues at coordinate 395,826,971 of CM031234.1, forward strand.
ATGGCTTGCCCAAGAACAATCAATGACAAACAATGCAGAAAAAAGGTTCAGGAACAAATTGGTGGTAAATGGTTTTGCAAAAAATGCAATATTCATGTTCAAAACTGTAATTACAAGTACGCTCTGCGTATGGATTTGAAAGATGCTACAGGGGAGCTGAAAGGGGTTACTGCTTTTGATGACACTGCAGAAATGATAATGGGAATTTCAGCCGCAGACTTGCAATTTCTTTGCATTGATAATGATGCCACACAGGAGATTTTTGATCATGTCATTGGACATGCTTTCCTCTTCACTCTTTCTCTTAAAAAGCAAACATACAATGGAACAACCCAATTAAAATGTGTTATTCTTAAGTCAAAGACAACATGACATATACTGCAAATTCCACCATATGGGTGTTCTACATTTTGTTAATGCACAGATCCTCCCTCCACAACTACGCTCTTTTTGCATTCCTTTTTTCCCATAGTACCTTTTCCAAGTTCAGGTTTTTAAAAAGAATATTGTAACTTCCTTGCTATATGTATTCCAACAATACAAAAAAACAAATAGTATTTTCATAAATCAACTACAGTCATCCACTAAGTTTTTATTCCTCTGCAATATTTGTCATATCTCCCTCTTATATGGTTATGAAAGAAATTATTTCATGTTGCTCTTGTCCAAAATCAATCGTTTGTTATCATTACCCATGTGTACAATTGCATTTGTTACTATCTTCTCGACCAAAATTTAATGTTTGCACGTTATCATACATGAACATCTATATTTACGTTTCTGTAATTACTTATACACTAATTACTTTTTGCTCATCAAATTTCTTGCAGAAAACTCCAACATTCAATTTTGTAACGTTCAAATGTCTCCTCCTCAAACAAGGGAACGTAAACGAGCGTATTACGTGAAAAACAGGCTACACATCACTGAGCAGCAACGTCGTAGATACCACGCTCGCAGGCTGGCTAGCGCACCTCAAACCTCGCTTCATCCGCAACAACCGCAGATTCAAGCAACCCCGCCAAGTATTTCTGCTTCCACCTCCTTTTCCAGCCCACCTTGCCCCAATCTGCAGTGCATAAATGATTTGCCCAGCAGTTGTAGTTCCCATACACATTCTTCCCCATGTTACACCTCCACTTCCACTTCAGCCACCAACATTTATGCATATACTCCCTGGCCTTCTACCACACCCAAAATACCATTGACACTTCCTTCCTTTAAGCAAGCACAACAATCCTTCCGTAAAAGAATAGATACCTTTGCAAATATGAATACTTGCTCTATCTGTATGGAAAGCTACCCAGGAATCACCGGGAAAATGAGAGACCAGAAATACGTATGCAATAGATGCTTCGCTGAGAAAAATGGTCATCGCTTCTCTACATCGAACAACATGAATCCAGGCCATCAACCTGCAATTCTTAAATGCCTTACACAAGTTGAGGAAATGCTTATTGCAAGAGTCAATCCAATCTTACAAGTTAGCCAAGTTCGTGGGGGACAATACAAATACACTGGCCACACTATCAGTTTCCCACAAAATATTGAATCTATTGTTAAATACCTTCCGCGGCGTCTAAACGAAGTGGACATCTTGCTTTTACAGAGAAAAGGACATAACCAAACAAAGTATGATTTCTATGTCAGCAGATCACGTGTTTGGGATGCTCTCCAGTTCAAAATTGCAAACGACCCTTACTACAAAGATGTTCTGATCGACTACGAAGCCTTGTCCTCTTTGCCAATTGAACAAACCAATGTTTCTTCCATCTTGCGAACAATTGAAATAAATTATCCCCCCCCTCAAGAGGAAATTCCCCTTGTATCTGATCTAGAAGAATTTACATCTCCCGATAGTCAATCCCTTCCATCATCCTTTGTCCCAGTTTTCCCTAATTCAGGTACTGAAGAGGAAGAAATTCAACGGTTCTTGATTGGTTCAACAAATGGCTCGCCCTTATCATTACCTTGGCCTGAAATTGGCCTTTCCCCAATCAATGAATACAACACAGAAGGCTTGTTTTCCATGGCTTTCCCGACCTTGTTTCCCACAGGTTCAGCAATGTTTAAACAACCTCGCATGAAGGAGGTCCAACTTCATGAATATGCACTGCACCTACTCCGTTACTTTGACAACCGCTTCGGAGCACACCCCAGGTTCAGGTACTTTTTGCTCAACCTCATCATGCGGCATCGTAGCCAAGCAACAACTTCTGTCTTCATGAGACAAGATATCCTTCAAAACATTCCAACATCTATAAGTGACTTGCGACAACGCCTTCAAGCTAATCCAAATGATGCACTCCCACAAAATCTCATGCGTTTTGGCGCGTCGCTTCGCGGAACTAGGTCTTTCTGGTTGAAAAGCAGAGGTGAACTTTCTGATATGGTTGAACAACTAGCAACACCGACTTTGTTCTTCACTTTAAGTGCTGCTGACACCAAATGGCCGGACCTCCATAGTGTAATGCCTGACACTAGCCCTGCAGATCCTCGTGAAGCACAACAATGGAGGAACCATAACATTATCTCCAACCCTCATCGAGTTTCTGCTTACTTACACCAAAGATTCACAGTATTCCGCGAAGAGGTCTTGCAAAACTACTTAGGAGCAACAGACTACTGGTATAGGTAAAAAATGTCTCTTCGTTTATTTCCTCTTCCAGAAAACTTCCTTATATTTGTTCATCTCTTTCCACGAATGAATGGCATCATAACCCTTCCTCTTACTTATTCATCTCTTTCCAAGTACGAGTGGCAACATAGAGGATCTGCACATGTCCATGGGTTCCTTTGGCTTCCAGAAGCACCCAATGTGGAGACGATTGACTGGAGTGACACGTCTGCTATCAACCAAGTTAAAGAGTACTTCGACAAACTTCTTTCCGCATGGAATCCCCGTTCAATTTCATGTAGATCAGAATACATTCACCGTCCACTCCAAGATGATCCATGCTTATTAAAGACATCTGAAATATTGGCAACCGATCCTCTTTTAGACTTAGAAGAAATTCTAAATCGAGTGCAAAGGCATACCAAATGCTCTGAACGTACATGCCTGCGAAAAAAAAAAATGGCATGGAATGCAGGTACAAAGCACCTTGGGAACTACTTCAACAATCAACACTAACAGTCAATGACACACACAAAGTCCAATACATGCCTGCCAGAAATGATGACAGATTGAATATCCACAACCCCGCCATGCTATCCATCTGGAGAGCCAATGTTGATTGCCAGCCTGTACTCTCTAAGCATGCAGTCCTTAAGTATATTGCAAAATATGCTTCCAAAGCAGAGCGACGCTCTGAATCATACCACCAAATGCTCTCAAGAATATCTTCAACAGCCGATCCCCATCAACCAGCCAAGGTTGCCTTCCGAAAAATGCTTACAGATAGTGTCATTGATCATGACATAAGCGCCCAAGAAACATGTCACATGCTGCAAAAGTTGCCTCTTGTTCTTTGTAGCTGATCCTTTGTTTCATTGAATGTTGGAAAGAAAATTTTGTGTCGCATCCTCAACCAATCATCCAAACTCTGAGCCAACCAATTTCATAGATGCATACATGAAACGCCCAACCCATATGGAATCAATTACACTGATCAAAGCAACAAGAAGTTGGTCTCATAACAAGCTCCGAGCAGGTGAAAAATGGAAGCAACGGTCAACAAATGCTATTGTACGCGTCTCCCCTAGATTTTACTCCATCCCTAATGACCATTCCCCTTCCTTTGAACTCTTTTGTTGGAGTGAACTTCTTCTCTACAAACCTTTTCGCAACATCCCCACAAACATTGGAACCACATCAGAGCAAGTCATTTCCAGTGGCTATTACTCAAAGATTTTATCATCCTTGGCATGTCAAATGCATATCCATATCAAATGATTCCTCTTCCTCTGACGAATCCCCTTCAGATTCTGAAAACTTAGGTCCCACTCCACTACATGCTGAATGGGAAATTTTATCCCGATTACATCCAAATACTTCCATGTGCCTTGACAAGTTCAACATGCTAGGCCTTCGAGACTTTGACTTGCATCACAATTGGCTCCAAAATGATGTACCGCTTCATTTACATGACATTGCCCCGTCATTCATCGATATGTCCAAAAACACTACACAATCCCTTTCCGCATGCAAAATTCCACATCCGGTATAACACTTTTCTCTCCAGAACAACACCAGGCTTTCAATACTATAGTCAACCATTACAAGCAAGGAACTATTTCACCCCCTCTAAAAATGATTATACAAGGTACTGCAGGCACAGGTAAATCTTATCTCATAAACAAAATCCGCAATGCATTATCCTCGACAAGCCTACAACAACCATCTCCTCTCCTGGTCATCACACCTGCTGAGTGGCCGCATTCAACATTTCGCGTTGTTGTCCACTCAAAATTCCCATCTCTGTCAAAAGTAAAAATTTCAAAATTTTGAGTTTAAATGTCTTTTGTCGATTTTGGTGGTGTGGAAAAGTCTTGAAGTCAGGAAAAAAATCTAAGTTTTGGGTCATTCTGTAAGTATTTCGGGCCTGTCGGACATTTTTGTCCCGCCTGTCCCAAGTACGAAAGTGCATTTTGTTCCCCGATCGGCCGAAACCTCCGAATTTGTCCCATTTTCGGGCCCGTCGGAAGTTTTTGTCCCAAGTGTCCCGAAGTTACTGTGCGAGATGTTCCAATTTCGGCCGAACTGCTTTCAACCGCTTACTTCGCACTTTCTTGTCCCAAATGTCCCAATTTCAAAAGTGCGCTCTGTTCCCATTTCGCCCGAACCGGCCGAGTCGCGTACTCCGGAACTTAAAGTGCACTCTGTTCCATTTTCAGCCGATTCGCCCGATTTCGTCCCAACTGTCCCGATTTCCAAAGTGCATTGTTCCCGATCACTGAAACACGAACAAGCGTCCTTGAACTTTTTGTCCCGAATGTCCCAAAGTCAAAAATGCAAACTGTTCCATTTTCGGCCCGATTCGCCGGACCGCGTCCTTCGCGCATTTTCGTCCCAAATGTCCCAAAATGCATTTGTGCATCTTCTCCCTATTTCACCGAATCGGCCGAACCGTGTGTTTCACGCATTCGCGTCTCACATGTCCCAAGCGAACCTAATGCAGATTCATACTTAGTTTTTCCCACTCGACCCAAATATGCTAAAATGTGAATTTAAGTTGCGGCTCGATGCTATCAATTCGAAGATCAAATTTCAAGGACAAATGTGCGAGAAGAACGAAGCTCTCAAGACGCCGTTTACATCGGTTTTCAAAGATATCCATTGTCATCTTCAAGATGAAATGTCCAGTGTGTCCTCGTGGCAAAGACATTGAGACGTTAAAGAAATTCAAGAAGCGGTTTTCAAAGACGGTGGGTCCTTCTGGTGATTTGTCCCAATTGTCTCCTTCTTCATTCTTTTCTCTTCTTCCTATTCCTTTCGTATTCCATGTAATTAGTTAAGAAATTGCGTTTGGCATTCCTTAACTATTCTCTAATTAAAAGAAAGCGGTTACTGAAGGGTAACCGATTTGTAATCTATATAAGCGGCATTTCTACGCCACGAGGTAAAGGAGGAGGAAGAACTTGGCTTATTTTCTAAAGTGTAAATAGATCATAAAGAAATCAATACGAAGGGCTTTCTATTCTTTGTCTATCGATCTCCGTTATCTACGAGCTTTCATTTATTTTCTTTGTGAAGATCATTTGTCCCAGTTTGTTAGTCTTGCCAGTTTGGTGATCTTGTATAACCAAGAAGGAACTTTGTGTCCTTGATTGATAAATGCGTATGTTACGTTAAGAAAATTTGTGTTGCGGCGGATGTTATTTACGTAACTTTGTGTCTCTAAATTCCATCTTATTTATACGATACGAATGATCTTGTTTTCAATTCACTTGCGTGACTTTGCATACATAAAGAATTACTCTATTATCTATAATTCTGCATGTTTCCTTTCAGCTCATTCTCACCCTCTCATTTCCTCAGTCCTTTTGTAATTGATAACCTTCGTAGAAAACACTTTCGTGGTATCCAAGTTTAACCAACAAATCATATTTTGTACATTTGTAAATACGTTTGTTTCTGAATAAGGGAACCTCTCCCATTAAAGAGGAGGGACTTCTTGTCCCCTGACTGTTGCTCTTCTAAAAAGTCCTATTTGAAAACCAACAGTTTTTGGCGACTCCACTGGGGAAAATCGCATTCCAGTTCTGTAATTTTTGATCATCCTTTGATCTGGCGACTCTGCGTTTCACTCGAGGGAGAAGGGCCCTTGGTATCGAAGATTCTCAGTTTCAGCTTTTAGAACAACAAGGTTTTCCTTTCCCTTCAAATTCAACAAGAAATAGAAGGACCCGTTCGACAAGCACTCCACCTGTTCAAGATAGAAGTCCTACGGGTGGTATTCCTTCAGAGCCTGCTAGTCCCAATCTACGAGCTTTGATCCTTGCGGTGTTACAGTCCCTCTCCAAGCCGTTTTTTCCAAGAATGGCGCGCCATTACCATGGGGTCATCGTCGGGCCTCGGCCCTTGCTGCGCCTTGCATGAGTTACCGGAGGTAACCAAGAACTTCCCAAAATTTAAAGGCGATGGAAAAGTACATCCCTGATGAACATATTGCAGCCTTCGTTGTTGCATGTGGAGTTCGGGAGTCGAATATGAGGAGTCTCAGTAGGGCCGTTTGTTTGTTGAGACGTTACAAGAGAATGCTTGCTAATTGGTTCTATCACCTTCCACGGTGCTATAACCGATTACATTGGGACACAATGAGAACTCGCCGAGAACCGTTTCAAGCCGTGAGAAGATGTGCATGCCTTGCTTGCCCAGTCTCTCGGATAAAGAAAGATTCACAAGAGCCCATGAGGGAATTTGTGGCCCGGTTCAATAGGTTGGTAAATAAAATTCTAACGCCTACCCGACATTGGGCCGACTAAATTCAAAAGTGTTTCTTCCTAAATGCTCAATCGCCCAAAGTTAGTTATGCACTAAAAAGGGCTAATCTCGGAACACTAGCTCTGAATCAAGAATCAAGCCATTGTTAGTATCGAAGATGACTTGATCATGTCGTGAAGTTGAGAAGAGACCTCCCAAATCTAAGTCTCCGCTTCTTCCTCTTCCACCCTGGACCTAAGACGATCCATTAGTCTAGAAACTCGCAAATGATCTTGTCGCTATAAAGAAACAGTTGGCTCAAAGGCATGCCTGTATGCAGATGTTCGAAGAAGAAATTTTCAGCCCAGAAATCGTTTGCTGCTCATCACACAAGACTAGCACTTGAAGGACCTCCTGTTAAGGTTCCTGTGAACGCAACCTGTGAAGTTGAGGAGCCAGATGATGATGAAGCTTGCGAGGAGTTTGTGGAGGAATTTGATGATGAAGCGAGAGGAACTTGGGGATCTCGGGTTAATTTCTTTACCACCGAGGGCATTGATGATTATGATGAAGTAGTAGCAGGACATGAACAAGCAAATATTTTGCTTTGTCATGACTCGAGAACAGCATACAAAGCGAGAAGGAGAAAGTGACCCACCACCTAAGAAATCCAAGGAGCAATCGACAACTATCCTCGTAATCGCAAGAAGAGGATCTCCTATACCTACTTCAGGTTCACGAGAAGGTGAGTCCTATCGATCCAGTTACCAAAGTTGCTTCTTCTTTTTCTCCTAAAGTTGATAAGCCTAGAATTCCAAACGATTTGATGATGGCCCGTCCACTTACGGATCCTTTGATATTGTTGATCACCCGAAAAAGACCAAGGTACAAATCTCTGGAGAAGCCGTTTAGTACTATCAAACCCATCCCAAAGCCTTTGCCAAAATGATCCACTTTGTTAATTCCAACTCTAAGAACACTTCTAAAGGCCTTTTACCTACTCCTCCTTCTCGCACCCTACGCCCAAGTTCGGTAGGCTGCTTTGTCCACCGCCTCGGTGACAAAATTAAACCATTTTATGTAACACTTCTTATAACTGACCATAGGCTCTGTAGATCAGGTCATTGACTCAGAGCCTCGAGATAATGTAATGCTGCTAAAGTAGCTCATGCTTTTAGGTGACCCTCACTCGCACTTATGGATCTTGTTACTCCATGGAAAGAAAAGAAGTGCCCTGGTTGGAAGGATTAAAGATGCACAAGTGGCCTCACGCTTTGCTCGAAAAGAAAGTCTTGAAGCTACCATCCTAAGTAGCAGGGACATTCCTCCTTCTTATGGAATGTTGCTAAGTAGAACTTCTACAAAGATGTGGGTGGGAAATCCGTATGGACCGGTCGCACGCACTCATACCTGTCCACAATTGGACAAATGAAGAAAGCAAGTTGCTCGAGAAACAACTGGTGCATATTGTGCGTAAAACGGATGATCCTAAGGCAACAAATACTCTATGAAGATATAGGTCAGTGGCAATTACATGATTCTCGTCTCTCGATGAAATCCAACCCTCCAAAGTAGCACCTAAAGATCCCAATGGTGTTTGGATTTTAGAATTTGATGGAAGTTGTTCCTCGGTGGTTCTCGAGCCGGTGTCCCGCTAGTGTCACCTCGAAGGATGCCTACATCCTTTTTCATTTAAGTTGCGATTTGAAAACACTAATAATATAGCGAGTATGAGGCTCTCATTCTTGGAGGTTGTAAAAAAGTGGCAAAAGAGCGAGGTGTAGAAAGAACCTTCGGCTCGTGGTGATCACGAGGAGTTGATTGTGAAGCGGAGTCGAAACCT